>CM072995.1:42897864-44147864 GCA_037038555.1 Rhynchonycteris naso
CTGCCTTGACTTCTTTTTTTTATTATTATTTTATTACAGGGACACAGAGAGAGGGATAGATAGAGTCAGACAGGAACGGAGAGAGGTGAGAAGCATCAATCATTAGTTTTTCGTTGCCGTCGCAACACCTTAGTTGTTCATTGATTGCTTTCTCACATGTGCCTTGACTGCGGGCCTTCAGCAGAACGAGCAGCCCCTTGCTGGAGCCAGCGACCTTGGGTCCAAGCTGACGAGCTTTTGCTCAAGCCTGATGGGCCCGCGCTCAAGCTGGCGAGCTCGGGGTCTCGAACCTGGGCCTTCCACATCCCAGTCCGATGCTCTATCCACTGCACCACCGCCTGGTCAGGCTGCCTTGATTTCTTTATGGTTTCTGTAAGACTTGAAGGAGGTGGGAGGTGTTTTTAGCAACTGAAAAAGTAAAAAGCAAGAGTATGTTGCCAGAATCATCCTCTCTGTCACAGGGGCCCCTGAAGAGAAGTCTGCAGAACATAGTAGGCCCCCAGTGCTGGCATTGGCCTGATCTCGGAAGGAAGCCTGTCCTAGAGTCAGACCTGAGCTCTGTGCCTGAAGAGAAGGGCATGCCACTGGCAAGTATGAAAAAGAAGGTCTTTCCTTACAAATTAATTTCAGGAGCCACTGCTTTCTTTGCACCTACAGGTTTTCAGAACCATACACACAACCTTAATGTTAACCCTGCTTCCTAGCCCGTGTTAACTAGACAAAACTGTGCCCAATTTTGGAATCTGGTAGGACAAGATGGTAGGAGAACCCCTAGTGAGGACTACATTCAGGTCACAACTCTCAACTGTGTGACCTCGGGCCACGTGCTCACACTGAGGGACAATCGCATCTATATGTGGACATTAGATGTGAGAGTGGGAGGAGGTGGGGCAGAGTGTTCAGGGAGTGAGCAGATCAGAGCTGGGTGGGGACAGTCAGGGACCCTGTGTAGTAGATTCCTGGTCTATAAACTTCATACATCCACTCAAAACATATCTATTGAGAGTCTTTATAATTTGTTGGACTAGGCTGGGAAGTAAGAAGGAACATCAGACTTGGCCCCTGCTTTAAGGAAGATTATCACCCTGGCCAGATAGCTCAGTTGGTTAGAGCATTGTCCCGAAGAGCAGAGGTTGTCGGTTTGATTCTTGGTCAGGGCACATACAGGAACAGATCAATGTTCCTGTTACTTTCTCCTTTTCCTCTTTCTGTAAAATCAATAAAATTAACATTTTAAATAAAGTTAAATGTAATAAATGCAAGCAGGGAGCTGGTAAATTCTGTAAGAGCAAAATGAGACCCCTGGTGATTGGGGAAATGGTTTTGAGCTGGACTTTGAAATATGGACAGAATGAAATAGAATGAGACAAGGCAGTGTTTGCAGCAGAGGGTCCTTCCCAATTGCTTTGCTCTTCCTGTACGAAATATCTGTCACACCTCCAGCCCTTGGCCAGGGTACCATCTTGGCAAATGCGGCTCAGGCACCACTGCACCCCTTCCTCTGCGCCCTCACAGCCTGTGGAGCATCCTCCCCTTACTTTGCTGCCTTCCCACAGGTGTGTCTCACTTGGCACCAAGAGAGCTGGCCCCCTTGGTTAGCCCAGGGCTCAGCTGAAGGAGTGAGACTTACTTTGGACTGCTGAAACATGGTGCCCAGAAGAAGAGGGCTGGACAGGTGGTGGTGAGCAACCTTAGATGTGAGAGTGGGAGGAGGTGGAGGCAGTGTTAGATGGGGTCTGGTCAGGGAGTGAGCGGATCGGAGGTGGGCAGGGACAGCCAGGGACCCTGCATAGCGGATTCCCAGTCTTTAATAGCAGTATTTTTCAAATTTGATGACAACCCACAGTAAAACTTAACATATTTCATAGAATAGAACTTAGCTCACATGCATTCTGATATTTAGTGTTTTACTTCATTTTTTAAATGCTGATCACCATCCACTGGTGTTTCAGTCTATTTCTTGCTGCCTCACTGGGGGCTATGGAAGGTCTGGATACCGTCTTGGCACTAGGGTGGGCTGTGGGCCAGTTGGGTGCAGCCATCTGGCTCCTGTACTGGTCTGCAGCTCTCTTCCACCAGGGACTTTGGTGGAAAGGATGGGTCGGGAGATAAGTCAGGGCGCATTTAAAATCCTACAAATAGCCTGACCTGTGGTGGCGCAGTGGATAAAGCATCGACCTGGGAACACTGAGGTCGCCAGTTCAAAACCCTGCACTGGTCTGGTCAAGGCACATATGGGAGTTGATGCTTCCAGCTCCTCCCCCCTTACTCTCTTTCTCCCTCTCTCTCTGTGTGTGTCTCCTCTCTAAAATGAATAAAATAAAAAGAAATTAAAATTCTACAAATAATTGTAGGCACACTATATACTAATTTCTGAGAAATATGTTACAGTAATTAAATAGAATATTAAAAAATATAAAGTCCAAGCATCCTTTTATGTTAATTAAAATGAATGACAAAATTAAATTTATTCTGACATTAAAAAACATTTTATGTTACATTTTTTTGAGTTACGCATTTTAGAATTCGTAAAAAAGGGGTTAAAAATAAAAAAATGATAAAGAAGTTATCTTTTTATATATATAGATAGATAGATAGATTCTTAGTAAGATTTAATAAATTCGGCAGGTTCTGGCGCAAATGTGTTAAGTTTTTTCATTCTTGTGTTTATGAGAAACATGAACCTGATGTGTCCTAGCAATTTCTTCAATGTTTGGGCATATATTTGAAAGGCAAACTCTCATTTCCTCGTCAATACATTGAAGAATTCCTCTCTTTTTACTGTTGTGTTGAGAGTAGAAAACCTCAATTCACATAAATAGGATGTTGAAAATTGTAAAATGTTCAAAGCTTTTTTAGATATTGCCACGTATTCTTCTTTTATAGAAATCCAAAAGGCCTCAAGAGATAATTCCTTATGTTTAATCATTAGTCCAAACCCCCCACCATACATATCATCTTAACTTGACACCAAACAAAGGATAGAAGAAACTTGCCTCCAGTCTTTCCGAGGAACATGGGGGGTAGTGTAAACAATCCAGCACCATAGCTTAACAGCCTTTTGCAATCTAATCAGGCAAGTGAGTTGGGCGGTTGGGCAGACTGTCAGCTTACAGCCAATTCCCCACATCTCTGTTCCCCAAAAATCTAAATTCCAAAAACCCTGTTGGTTTTTTGGTCCCCAACAGGCACATATTTCTCTGGAGTATCATAGGGCGCACCTGGAAATCTAGGGTGCACCAGTGTGCCCTGGTGCACACTGTGAGAACCACTGGGTCACAGTGAAAAGCCTCAGAAGGCTGGACTAGGTCAGTACTGAGACTAGAGAAAACCTCATTCTGCCTGTCTTTCCCGCGTTGAGGAGAGAGAGTCGGGAACCAGGAAACAGCCTCAGATGACATGTTGGAGAAAGGGAGATGCAGATGCCACCCGCCCAGCCAGATCCGGGGACCAGAGTAGGCCTTAACTCCTGGCTCAGCCTCATCCTCAGTGCAAGAACAGGCTCAGTGGAACTACAATTCCAGGTTGCAGAGGCCCTGTAGAGCAGGCAGGGTGATATGACACCCCTCTCCTGATGTTCCAGCACTGTTTGGGTGGGGCAGTAGAACTATATCCCACCCAATTGCAACTGTGCCTCAGGCCAATCTCTGCCCATCTCTAAACCCCTGGTGGCCAGCTTGCTTCCAACCTGCCAAAGCCTACAAGAGGAAGCTGGAGCCAATAAGGATCCTAGGGACATTCCATTTGTGACCCCTGCTTCAGTGCCTGGCCCAGCTTAATCTAGTCCCGGGCTGTCCCTGCTGATAGCTGCAGACGTTACTCGGTGACTCCTCTAACTGGGAGTCCTTGTCCAAACTTCTAGACCCATGGGAAAGAAGCCAGCACTTGCTGCTTCCCAGAAAAGGGAAAGAAAAGGTTGGGACTTGGAGTCCTTTTAAAGGAAGTCTAATGTAGGCCTTGGACTAAAAGTGAATGGATCCAAACTCGGCAGCCCTCCTGGGAGGTGGAAGGTGTGGGAGTGCTTCTAGGTGTTCTCTAACTGAAGGGTGAAAGGAAAAAACCTAGGGAAAGTGGGCAGAATTTTTCTCAGGTTATATCTGTGGCCATCATGGTGCAGACCAGTCTGGACAAGGCCAGCCATGAAATTCCCCAGTAGTATGAATGCCAGAGAAACAGTTCCTTTAGGTTTGTGGACTTGCCTGACCAGGCGGTGGTGCAGTGGATAGAGCATCGGACTGGGACACGGAGGACCCGGGTTTGAGACCCTGAGGTCGCCAGCTTGAGCGTGGGCTTATCAGGTTTGAGCAAGGCTCACCAGCTTAAGCCCAAGATTACTGGCTCAAGCAAGGGGTCACTCGGTCTGCTGTCGCCCCCCTGGTCAAGGCACATATGAGAAATCAATCAATGGACAACTAAGGAACTGCAAAAAAGAATTGATGTTTCTCATCTCTCTCTCTCTTCCTGTCTGTCTGTCCCTATCTGTCCCTCTCTCTGTCTCTGCAAAAAAAAAAAAAAAGGTTAGCGGACTTTCCCGATGTCATACAACCTGGAGGAGATGGAGCCAAATGAAACGGGTCTGTCTGAAACCCAAGCCCGCCTTCCCTCCTTAGCCCTGTCCCTTGGGAATTCTCAGTGCTGCAAACAAGGGGTGGCCACATGGAATCAAGGGGTGGATTGCCTCAGTGGAGAGGCAGGGGTTTGATCTTCAGGGAAGCCAGGGAGATACTAGAGAGAGTGGCATCCACCCAGGCCCAGTCCTGAGCTTGGCCACGCTTCTCCCCTGGCTTAGAAAGGACGATAGTGGGGGAAATATTAGATACTTTGGGCTCACACCCCCTTCTCCAGTTGGGCTCACACCCCCTTCTCACACCCGCTTCTCCAGTTGCCTCAGTAAGGACTGACCATATTTCTCCTACATTTTCCTACCCTTGTCATCCAACTGCATTCTTTGTCTTGTGTTTTCCTTTCACAAGCTTTTGTCATAGGTGTGACCTGCCAGCAGTATCTAGGGACATTGTTCCGCTCCCCAGGGCACCCTCTGGTTGGAGAGGACACCAAGCCCAGGAAAGAGGAGATTAACGTAAGAGGAACACTAAGCACGGGGAATAATGACACCAAAACATGTATGGCAAAGGGTACCTGAGACTCAGGAAAGAAGTGACTTGCTTGGAGACAGGTGGCTAGTGCAGACTGGAATTCCAACTCAACTCCAGCCCCGGGCCTAGACTCACCACTCTGCCCCATGCGGGCCTATTTACAGACAGGCATTAATTTACCAGCCAAAGCAAGCATGAGGTGCTTCTACCAGGATTCAGTTACACTTCAGAATGCCACTTTTGTACATATCACCATATCACTGGGGAACAAAATTTTTGTTGCATCCACAAAAACACTTGTTCTTACCTAATTCGTGTGTGCTGATCTCGAATCTGACATTAGTTTTTTCTCTGTAAGATAACAGTTTTTTTGCAATTCAAGATTTTAGGTTTTCATCTTATTGTAAAATTTTCAACATTTAGTTTAACATAACGAAGTAGAATGTCTTCTTGGGCATCATCTTTGTGAAAATATAGCAATTTGAGGTCCATCAAATACACCTGCTTTTATCTTCTTGAAAGACAAGGCAGGAAAAGCAGAAATAATATGTTGAAAGCATTCACTTTCTCTATTCAAAGCCTGAACAAACTGCTTGATTAAGCCAAGTTTAATGTGAAGTGGGGGAGAAATGATTCTGTCTCAATTAACTATAGGTTCATTCACAATATTTTGCATCCCTACTTCCAGAGCTTCACGTTTCAGCCACTCCTGTGTCCAGTGTTTCTCCCGAGCTCGGCTGTCCCACAAACCCAGAAAGCAAGGATACTTCGTGAAACCTCTATATTGTCCGAGCAGGAAATTTACCATTTTAAGATCCACAGTTATGCTCCTAGTACTTCAGAAAGTTGAGGACAATTTTTATGTCATTATAATCTTCTCTCAGATGAGTTGAATAACTAATTGGAACTGCTGCATAAACATTACCGTCGTATAGAAGAACACATTTCAGACTCTGTTTAGAGCAGCTGTCAAGAAATAGCTGCCATTCTGTTGGACTGTAAGTGGTAACACCTAGCTGGCTGAGAAGACTACTGATATCATGACAGTAAACAAAGTGTTTGTCTTCAGAAAAAAAGTCCACAAAAATTTGTTCACACTTCCTGAACTGGGATACTTTAGCTGACCGGTGAAGTACAGAGACAGAGAGAGGGATACATAGGGACAGATAGAAGTACAGGGACAGAGAGAGGGATAGATAGGGACAGACAAACAGGAACAGAGAGAGGTGAGAAGCATCAATCATTAGTTTTTCATTGCCATTGCGACACCATAGTTGTTCATTAATTGCTTTCTCACATGTGCCTTGACCGCGGGCCTTCAGCAGACCGAGCAACCCCTTGCTGGAGCCAGTGACCTTGGGTCCAAGCTGGCGAGTTTTTGCTCAAGCCAGATGGAACCGCGCTCAAGCTGGTGAGCTCGGGGTCTCGAACCTGGGTCTTGCGCATCCCAGTCTGACGTTCTATCCACTGCGCCAACGCCTGGTCAGGCAGTACATTCTTTTCTTGAAGCCTGGAGGCTAATAACTCAGCTGCTTTCTTTGGTAGGCCCAAATCTCTTACTAAGTCATTCAATTCTGGTTGGCTAAACTGCTCAGGAGTTAATGACTGCTTGGCATCAGAAGAAGACCCTTCAGATTCTATAATCATTTCCTCATGCATCTTATCACAATATACTTGATCACCATGTTCACTTTCTTTGTCCTTAGAAGAAATAAAACCATTGAAAACTGGAATGGGGAGTGTCCCAGAGTGTGGGATAGGTCGTATTGCTGAAGGAATATTAAAATATGCAATAATATGCCGTTTTTTTCTTGCCAATGCCCTTTGTATAGATCAGACAGAAATAACAGTCACTGCTGTGGTCCTTAGATTCACTACAAACTATAGGAATACCAAAAGGCATTCCTTTGCGTTTTCCTTTCGTCCAGTCACTAAGCATTTCCTCACAATTAGGACACACAATATGAGGAGCCCAATTCTTGTCTTGATCGCCAAGGGGAACTTGAAAATAGGCAATATAAGCACGTGTCACAAATGATGAAATATTGCGCCTTTGATGGAGAAATGTGTAACAGCCACATATATAACAGAAGGTGTCAGGACTATTCTTACATTTACGCCTACTCAAAGAAGCCATGATTCAATCTTAAACAAGAGAGTGTTTTTATCAGATAATAATTTTTTACATTTAAAAACAACTATAATTATGTAAAAGTGATGTTTGTAAAACACTAATTGCCTTGTGATATGTTCAATCCAAGAGTTGTTGCCCTTTAACTCCAATTTAAACTGCTTTCTGTTACCATTAACTGTAACAGAAAGCAGTTAAAATTGCGTAAAAACTAGAGCATGCACCAAAAAAGGGATTTCAGATTTGGAATCAACGATGCAGAAATATATAGAACCAGTTCTAAAACTTCATGCAACAGAAAATGAAAAGAAAATTTGTTCCCCAGTGTAGTGAAACTGAAGGTGTCCCGGCAGGCAGGGAGACTGTACTGTTCTCTTGGGCGAAGGAAAACACTTTGTGGCAATACCAATAAAACTGATCTGAGCAGCAATCAATCATGGACAGTGGGGACAGAGGTGGGCTGGAGAGGCAAGCAGGAGCAGGAGTCAGGAGCAAGGGAGAAACTTGATATCCAAATGGCCAAGGAAGATGGGAAGCAGGGAGGGGACTAGCATTCCTGAACATCTTTGTCCAGGGGCTGTGCCTTCACCCCTTTATATGGAACATTTCTTAATTTTCAGGACAAGGTTAGGAATTGCTGCTCCATTTACAAATAGGAATTTTGAGCAGAGAGACAGCTTGAGGAACTCACCAAAGCTAGTAAGTGGGAGAGCTAGGATTCTAATTGGGGTCCCTCAGGCTCTAAAGTCTGCTTCTTCCACTAAACTGGTTTGATGGGATCAGCAGACCCACTGTGCCCATATTGGGCTAAATAAAAGTCATTATTTGACTGTTATCGATTCCACTATACCAAATACGATCTTGGAAAAAATTCCCTGAACCAGGTCGTATGTAGAGTTCACTAAATCCCCAGCCTCTACCCTGATGCCTGGCACATACTAATAAATGGCTGGTCCACTGAGTTTTAGCAGGAATGGTGATGAGGGTGTGAGCATAGAGCATACTGACCCCTCTTTGGATGTAGATGAGAGTCTGGGTGCTGGTGATGGATCGCTCTAAAAGACCCAGCCCTCACAACACCCAACATGCCTGCAGACTGATCATATTTCATTGACAACTGATCCTGTACAGGATCTTTAAGCAGTGGGGGACTGGGCTGTATTTGCCGCAGGGAGAATTGCCCAGACATGGCCCAGCTCTTTGCCCTGTGAGCTCAAGATCTAAGACAGATGGTGGCCACCGACTTTGGCCCAGACAGACAATCAGCAGAATACAGTGTGTAACCCTGGCTTTCTAAGCAGAAAGTCTCATCCTAGACAGAACAGTGCGTCAGAGGAGCAGACATTGGTCCTTGCTAGGAAAACACAGTTTCGTGCTCCTCAGCCCTTGAGTGGCTTTCTCTGCTTAGACTGTGGCAAAAATTGTGTTTATATTCCTCACTAAACAAAACTCTTAAAGGGATGCTACCTGGTTTGCTCATCTTTGCTTCCTTAGCAGCTATCACAAAGCTAGCAGTTGGTTGTTGAATTTTACCTGGGTAAATGAAGAAATGAGTATCTGTGTGCTGGGCACTCTGGACTGGTGCTGGCAAGTGGTGGACTTTCTGGACCCATGTCATTCATTGGTGATGTCTGGCATTTGGCTTCTGCCTTGCTGTTGGAAGGAATGCCAAAACCTACTTGGGCTGATGGGGCAGGGCCATCCAACCCTGTTCCAGAACTTGGGAGCCCTGCCTGCGTTCCCCTTTAGAGGAAAGGGGAAATATGGTGAAGACTGTGGCCAGCATATCCAGAAATAAGCGAGCTGATGGAAGCCTGGAAGTTGACTTTGAGAAGACACATCCTGTGTTTTGGCTGCTCAAGACAGGGAAAAAAGACAACTTAATTAAAGCTGGCAAACCTTCAAACCCCTTGTAGATAATAGGAGAAATGTGAGAAAGGGGGTGGAGGGGATGATCTTTGAGGCAGCCCCAGCATGGCCAGTAGCCTGCAAAACCCTGGGGTCCCAGTACAGGCCACACCCAGAAGGAGTGCCCCAAAGGGCTTCAGTGAAGCAGCAGTCCCCAGAAGGAAGGGACATGGCTCAATCAGATCTGCCTAAGCTAGCTATGCATGGAGTGCCATGGGTTTCTTTGGTCAGGCTGCTAACCATTTTTTAGGGCAAAATGCAGATAGTGGGACTCTTTTCCAGGGGGAGACTCTAGGGTATTTCAATGGGTATCCACTCTGGGGCCCTGCATGCTCTGTACCCATACTTGCCAAGAATTTCAGCCCAGCAGAGAAGGGGAAGAGCATTTCTGGCCCTACATCCTCACTACAGAGATGGGGAAAGACCCAAGGCAAAGTAGTAAAAAAAAAAAAAAGATGAAAAATAAAAGTTTGTTATTTCCAAAAATAGTACCAAGGTGGACAGCACAGGAAACAATAAAATTTATATTAGTTTCATAGTGTTTTTATTTGATTACTCATGGAGTGAGGACATGAATCTTCTTTGCATTTAGTGTCGCTAAATGTTTCAGTATGGCTCTGAGCCCAGAGATCCCAAGCGACTTTTCCACTGTCACTCGGAATCAGAGGTAGAGGTGGGGCTCAACTCCAACATCCTGACTCCCATTCCAGTGCTCTGCGCTGCGGTGACCTGTTACATAATACAAAATAACTGGATTGTCTTCCCTTTTATGAAATTTCCACTTGGTCCTTTTCAACCAGCAAGCTATCCAGTTGCTGGTGATGTCTGTCTTATGGGACATCCAGTGGACATATTTTCCCTAGCTTTCTGGATGCAGCCCCAACTAGCAAAACCACTACAACCCTCTGCGCCAGGGACGCTGACACGGGTCACGCAAATACTGAAACAAGACGTGCAAAGGTTTGCGCTCCACCCGTGGCACAGGATCCCTAACCCTCCTCCCCCAATCTTCCTTCGGGTGGTCGAGCTCTGGGCCCCGCCCCTTCCCCACTAGACCGGAGGAGGGGGCCTCCAGGCGAGAAGGTAGCGGATGCTCAGCGGCTAGAGACGTTCGCAGAAAGAGGTGGGATAGAGGGCGCTCCAGTAGCCCGGGTGCGGCCGCCTAGGTCAGCCGCGAGTTCCCGCCCCCGCCCAACAGGGCCTAGCAGTCCACGTCCCGCCACTCCGCGAAGTCTGCGGAAAGTTTTGCAGTTGCTTCCCCGCCCGCGCCAGCCAGGGAGTTGTGACGCAGCGTCTGGGGCTCCGGGCCCGACCGTGAAGAGAGGGAAGCCGAAGCGGGGAGAGAGGGAGGGACACGGGAAGGAGAGAGCGCGTGGAGTCTTCTTCGACCTCGCTGATCCTCCTCTACCTCCCCTCTCTCCCCCGTCTCAGCGCACTCTCTGGCCCCGAAACCCCTCCCGCCCGCACCTCCCCCACCCCAACCCCTCCCACGCTGCCCGCTTTCCTTCCCCTCTGCCCCTCACACCCTCCTCCTGGGTTTCGCGCTCCTCCCTCCGCCCTCCCTCCGCCTGGCCTGCCTCCTTCCCTCCTCCTCTCCTCCTCTCCCCAGGAGGCATCACTTCGTCCCGACCAGGAGGAAGACGCGAGCCCCTCGCGGGCGGTCATCACAGCCCAGCGCCCAGGCTGCCACAGCGCACAGCAACCGTGCGCCCTAGGTCCCCGCGTCCCGCGAGCGGCGCGCCACGGGCATGGGGCGCCGCCGCCCGGCCCCCGCGCCCTGGCTTGGTCACCTGCTGCTCTGGGTCCTGTTTCTTGGGGGCCTGCACTTGGGCCGCCCCGATGCCCCCGGGGACGTCGCCGCCGCTGCTCTCCCGGGTAAGGTGCTGGCAACTTGGCCAACTTCGGGGGCCGGGCAGCGGGCCTCTCTTCTCTACTTTTCCCTCCCTTTTTTTTCCTGCCAGAAGCGTGCGTGCGTGTGCGTGTGCGTGTGTGTGTGTGTGTGACTGGGTTTTAAAAACCCGTCTTCGCTTTTCTGAAAGCGGGGAGGAGAGGGGGAGGAGCGCGCCTGGAGGTGGGGGAGGATCTGAGTGGAACCAGATGTGGCGGGCGATGGGGGGAGGGGAACCCGGGGGTCTCGAGCAGCCTCGGAGGAAGAGGGCGGGCTCCGGGAGGACCCCGAGCCGGCCTTCCCGGACCACCCGGCATCGGCCCTGCCCTCGGCCCCGCGACCTGCGGGGCGTGCCCGCAGGAACTCGAGGCTCCATCCAGTGACGCCAGGCAGGTCTTTTTGCTTCTCCCAGGACTGATGCGTTGTGATTGTTTTTGAATGATTCGTAAGGGATTGTGTGCCTTCCTGCAGTCTTGGGGTGTTTATAATTTACTTTTCTGCACTTGGTGTTCAAGGGCAGTTTGTGGCGTGCGGCATCCTCATTGCTTGAACGGTGCTCTGTGGGCCAGTTTTGTGCCACCAGGATGCAGCAACGGGCTGGACAGCGCGAGAGAGAGAGAGAGAGAGAGAGAGAGAGAGAGTGTGTGTGTGTGTGTGTGTGTGTGTGTGTTGTGTGGGCGGATCTGACCAAACTGGCACCCCTCCAGAGTAGTCAGATCTTGGGCCGCCAAAGGGCTGCTAAAGATGCAAAATCCCAAGCAACAAAAAACAAAAACCTTAAGCTGTAACTTCTCTTTCTGCTGCTCTTTCTAAATGGTGGCAGTGAAGTGTGGGGACAGACAGAACCCTCCCCAAGAAAATAAGAGCTAAAGGGGAAGATCCATTTCCTCGGGGGCTTGCATGAGTCACAGCTGGGATTGCCAGGGAGTGCAGTCATTATAGCCCCAGTGCTGGGCCCAGCTCTGTCTTGCCTTTTTTTTTTTTTTTTTTTAATTTGGGGATGGGGGTGAGTGAGAGGGGACAGTCAGTGCAGTGTTTGCAATTTTGTGCATAGTCCAGACAGCCCCGTGGCCATTGCTTGCCGGGTTGGTCTGCTGGCCAGGTGTGACTTTTGCTTCCAAAACACGTATCTGCCTGCATTGTGCCAATGGGAGAGGTGGAGGCCAGGTTGACCCTATTCACACCAAACCAAGCCCCCCACTGAGTTTCAGACCCGTCTGGAATTGAATGTGCACCATCACAAACCAGGCAGGAACTCTCCACCCAATGCAGGTTACCCTGCCCCCCCCCCCCCACTCCTGCTTGTATTTTGCTGCTCTGTGAAGGAACCCAGAAGACAGGCAGGGTAGGAGGGGTGGAGGAGGACGCCCATTCCAGAGACACAGAACACAGTTTAAAACCAGGCCCTGGGAGAGTCATGGCCAGAGTGCTGACTTGCTCCCCCCCCCCCCCCATTGGAGCTTTTGACAAAAGGAGCTGTAAGTGTCTAGTGAGAGGCCCTGTCAGGGAGGTCTTCTGGAGAGCCGCCTTTGCCTCCCAGTCTCCTCCTGGTCCCTGCTCTCCCTCAGGCTATGTCCCTGCACTTAGCAGTGGCACTGCATTGAACACCTCCTCCAGGCTCACAGCCCCCACCAAAGAAGCTTAGGCCTGACAGACGTGAGGTGGCCTGGTCTCCATGGCTGCAGTTGAGGAAGAGGAGGGTGAAGTTGTGAGTCCTCTCCTGCACATAACTGTTCTCTCTGTCCAGAATGCTCCTCCTTGAGGCCAAATTCCTTCCTCATCCAAATGGCTCTAGGAAATGCTTGTGGGAGCCAGGATTTGGCTTGGCAGGCCACTACTGCTGGGGTGAAACTCGCCCTAGGGACATCGGTGCCAGTGGGTGGCTTCCTAGGGGATGAGAGGAAGGAGCACCGCAGCGCCCCTTGGGGCAGCAGGGTGGCAGTGCCTTTGTAGTGCGGCTGGCAGAACCCATCTCTTCCCTACCTTCATGGGATGTCCCCCAAAGTGTGTGGCCAGAGACCTCTTAATTTATTAAATGACTGCATTTTTGAGTAGCATTCACTGTTCAGTGCTGAGCCAAATACTTGAGGAGGAGGGAAGGTACAGAAGAGTGTAAGTAAGATGCTTCCTTGGAGAAAAGAAAATGTTGAAGAATGAAACGTGACACATTTAACAGGGTAGGGAGGCGGGATTCCATTCGTGAGGCATCTGCGCAAGGCCAGGAGCCAAGCTAAGAGCTTTATATGCAGTTTTTTTTTTTTCATTCTGATAACAACCCAAGGAAGGAGGAATTGTTGGGCCCATTTGCAGGTAAGAAAATGGAGGTGAAAAGGGTTTTAATCATTTACTTTGGATCACACGACTAATAAGTAAAAATCTGGGGCTGCGGATACTTAATGTCTGGAGGCTGGAGAAACTGGGGCAAAGGGTTAGCAAGGCTCTCTGGAGGGAGGCTGGGTGGGACCAGGCTTTGCAGAAGCAGGGAGGGAGGCTGGGTGGGACCAGGCTTTGCAGAAGCGGGGAGGGAGGCTGGGTGGGACCAGGCTTTGCAGAAGCAGGGAAGGAGGCACAGGAAGGTCAGCTGAGCTGTTCTGGGAGTTATGTGGATACCTGCTGGGCTGAGGTCTAGAGTTTGAATAGGGCAGGGATGTAAAACTCCAGTGAAAGAAACCAAAACTGGGGAGCGACTTGCCAGCTGGTGGTTGGGGACCCTGGAGAACCCCTGCAGGTTTCTGAGCAGAGGAATGAAGTTCAGATTGGAAAGAGTTGCTGGAAGCCTCAGAGATACAAGTTGAGTGAAGAGACCTGAGAAATCTTCCTGTGGGGACAGACTCCTGCTGTCTAAAGGACAGGGAGGGAGGCATTCCATTTGAAAGGCATCAGGTACTTGCTGCTCCTGTCAGAGTTAGCCAGACAAATCACCTGCCCTTCCCCCTCATAGTCTTCCATGTTCCAATTCTCTCACCTTCTCTGAGCTGCCACAGTGAGGGTGGTGCCTACCTGAGCTGTGGTTGGTGCTGGGATCCCCCTGGGTTCACCTAGGCAAGGTGAGGGTGCAGGCAGGCGAGGAGGAAGCCTGGGTCTTGGCCCCTATTTGTTCACGCTAGAGAACCTTGGCTTTCTGATGCCTAACATGGTACAGTGACTTAGGCTGATAAGATCATTTCAGAAATACCTTGAAATTCTCAGAATGGTATTCATTTGGATTCACCATGAATATAAGCATTAAACAGGAGCCCTGCTGCCCCTGTGGAAGAATGCCATGAAGCAGAGCAGTGGCTGATGCCCGGAGCCTGTGCGGGGAGCTGTGCTCAGTGCTTACCCGCACAGTTCTTCCAGGCCTTACCGCCCCCAGGGCGGCATCACCTACTGTACACAACACAGTAGGTTACAGATATGAAGTCATTTGCTCAAGACCAGCACCACCACCACACACTTAAAAGTGGTGAAAGCAGGATTCTAACCCAGGTGTGGCTGCTGAGCCTGAACACTTCAGTGCCAGACCATGCTGTCTCCATTAAATTAGGCACTGCAGGGGTTGATGCTAGGAAAGACTGGATAATTCTCCTTTATGGGTTTCCCCCCATAGCCTCAAGCCGTCTTGTTGTGTCCTCCTGAGGGGAGCTCCAGGCAGAGGGTGGAGTGAGCAACCCTCCGGTACACCCCGGCTATCTGGGCATGTCTTTCTCCCAGTCCAGTGGACCCAAGAGGCAGGGACTGAGCCTTGCCAAGTGTCCTCAAGGTATCAAGGTGCCACCCTGAGGAAGAACGGATAAGAGAATAGCTAAAGGGGCCTGATGGAGGAGGGGCCAGCCCCAGCCCAGCACCACGGCTTCCCTGAGGTCAGGGACTCGTGGATGCTTACCGAGCCTGTGCAGGACTGAGATCAGGGATGACTGGGCCTGTTCTTTGGAGTCCACCTCGCACTGCATCTACAGTGGGGGTCCCTGCACTTGGAGGGGGAAGGCCCAGGCATTGCTGACAGGAAGCCTCTCTTTTGGTTTAGTCCTTCATGAGATGAGGAGGGGCCACTTTCTCATGTTTGGATCCTATAATTCTGGGTGGGATAGGCCACTGGAGTGGTGACACAGCTCTTGGAACTCACCCTGGGCACTGCACATCGCTGTTAGTCCTCAGGGCTTGTGTCAGTCAATTGGCCTACTGGATGAAGCCATCTATGGCCCCGGGACCATCCAGTCCCTTAGGGGATAGGTTGGGTTGTCACCCTAAACTTGACCTTGGGCCCATGTGGAACTCCAGTGGATAGATAGTTCCTTTTCTGCCCTTCTTGTTCTTCTTTCGACTTCTCGGTTCCCTCTCCCTAGCCTCTTGACTGTGTAGACCCCTTCCACCCTGCTTGCGTGGGCCGATGCTCTCTGCCTCAGACCTGTCTCTCCCCTCTTTCTGTTCCTCTGACTGCATTCTGGCCCATGGCTGTGGTTGCGCTGCTAGAAGAGGACCATGAAATCTCAGCTTCTTCCCAGGTCCCCCGCCCCACGCCTTCCCCGTTATCCTTAGCAGGCACATCCCACCTCCAGGCCTCCGCACGCACCCATACCCCTGCCTGGGATGCCCTTCCCCTCTTACTCCCTAGCTGCACCTGTCCCTTCCAGCCTCAAGAGAAGGACATGGAGGGGTCCTGGTCACTGCCTCCTGGGCTCAACTGAGCTGAGGAGTGACAGACACCCAGATGTCACACACAAGTATAAACCCCAGAACGGAGGTAGGGGGTCTTTTTTATCTCTCTCCAGGATCCCTGTAAGAGTACAGGGTGAGAGGATCTGTGGTGGGCTGGAGTTCCTCTAGGGAAAAATGGAAAGCCGGTTGCCCAGCTTTTCCGCCATCCTCAGTGAGTGTGGGGAAGGGGAAAGCAGGTGCCAGGCTTCCCATTGTAGACGGGGGCAGGAGTGTTCGCGCTGACTCTCAGTCCTCTGGAAATGTAAATTGGGACAGGATCAGTGGGAATATAATTAATGCCATAATTAACCCAGCATGACCTTGGGCAGAGGCTCCAGTTTTTTCACTTGTAAATTGGGGAAAAAATAAGTTAATAAACAAATAATAACCCCTCATGTGGCATTGTCAGACATCCACAAAAATGAGATAATATATGAATGAGATGCATGTCTGGTACTCAGCTTCTTAGGAAATAATATTAAATTATTGCTCTGAGGAAGAGAAAACATGAGTATCAAGGGACCTAAATATGAAAAGTACGGTTTTCAACATCCAAATACTAATTATAGCCACATTTTTTCTTAAAGTAAGTTTAAACTGTCTCCTTGGTGACACTTTGCTAATGACTATAAGTGCGTAAAAGTAGCCATCCTTTTTCTGAAGTAAATTTAAATTCTGATGGAAAAGAAAAACCCTCCTCAATTGTTCTTATTCCTCAAGTCTCACTCACAATTTGCCGCCGTCCCTGTTTGCTCATTTTCATCATGAAGCTTCTTGGCTCGCCTGCACTTGGGAATACCAAGGGCTTTCCTGGGCTCTGGACTTTCAGTGTGAAAACCCAGGCCGTCCCAGACAAACCAGGACGGTGGTCACCCTACCTGTACTTCCTGACCACCAGTCCCTTTCGCCTACTTTCTAAGGCTTCCCAATCCTCATTGTGATTAGGCTGCTCCCTGGTTACTAAATGCAGTGACCCTCCTCAGCCCTCAGCCTAGGTGCTGTTGATAGCCTCAGTTTTAATAACGCATGCTTAGCAGAAAACAGACCATTTAGAAGTAAATTGTAAAATATTTCAAATCCCCCCTCCCTTCAACCCACACCTAGCAGTAACCCCTATGAATATAGTTCATGGGTTAATCTTCCATTTTTTATGCATATACACACATGTAAATACTTCTTTAACACACACAGAACCATATTTTATACTGTATAGTACAAATGATGTATAAATATTTTTATTTATTGAATTTAGCAAGAGAGGAAGGGAGACAGACAGACAGGAACATTGATCTGTTCTTATATGTGCCATGACCAGGGATTGAACCAGCAACCTCTGAACTTCCAGGCGATGCTTTTCTAACCAACCAGGGCATGATTTTCATTTTATAATCTTGGAGACGTTTCCATGACAGGCTATAGAGCTGCCACATATTTGGTGCTCAGTGTTCCATGCTGAGGAGGGGATACTTACTGTCTTTAATAACAAAAAATCTGCTTCCTTACGGATGGACACTTTGTGAAAATTCTCTCTTCCTCTAGCCTTTGTGATGATGCAGGTTGCATCCGTGGTCTCTACCTCTGTCTTCCCTCTATCCTCAGTCCCAAGACAGCATAGCTGCCACATTTGTGGTTCTAACAGGCAGCTTTAATCAACAGAACCAAGTCTGGAATTTCTGAGTTGAGAATTTGAAGCCTTTCATAGTCAGATTCTACCCATTCTCTCCTAGCCCTTGTGCATGTTGAACTGAACTGCTGGTGCCCCCAGATCCCAGAGTTCCACCCAGCGGAGCTTCTGCCCCTGCTCTTCTCTCCCCCAGAAGCGCCAGTCACCCAATCTGTCTCTGAGTCCCAGCTTTCACCTGAGGCATTCCGGTTGCCCTCATCTGGAAGAAGCCTTTTTTTCCAGAGCTCCTCTTGCATTTCATCTGTCACCACCACCCCATCCCCGCTGGAGCAGCTTTCTCCCTTCTACATGGGTCCTAACACAGTGCTTTGGACATAGTATATATTTACTTAGTGGCATTTAGTAAATATTTATTTTTTTTAATTTTTATTTATTGATTTTAGAGAGGAAAGGAGAGAGAGAAACCAATTTGTTGTTCCACTTATTTATGCATTTATTGGTTGATTCTTGTATGTGCCCTGACTGGGAATCGAACCTGCAACCTTGGCGAATTGAGACAGTACTCTAACCAACTGAGCTACTTGACCAGGGCCAGTTAATATTTATTGAAACAAACAAACAAAAAAGAACAGATAAATGTTCCAAAGATGACCTCACCCCTGGTCTTACTGAGATGTAATTAACATATAATATTAGTCTCAGATATATAATAATGATTAGATATGTAGTATGAACTTAGATATGTAGTATCGCTGTTAACTTGTAGATTGCTACAGGTTAACAGCCATCACCTCATATAGTTAGAAAATATTATTTTCTTGTGATAAGGATCTTTATTTGTAGTAGAAAGGCAAAGAGCAGAGTTACCCTTTCAGAGTTTTAGACGATGTCACAATCATAAAAAACATAAGATATTGAGCCTGACCTGTGGTGGTGCAGTGGATAAAGCTTCGACTTGGGAACACTGAGGTCGCCAGTTCAAAACCCTGTACTGGTCTGGTCAAGGCACATATGGGAGTTGATGCTTCCAGCTCCTCCCCCCTTTCTCTCTTTCTCTCTCTCTCTCTCACTCTGTGTCTCCTCTCTAAAATGAATAAATTTTAAAAAATTAAAAAAAAAAAGACAAAAAACATATGACATTGAATAAACAGAAAAAAGTCCAGTGGACTGAAATAGGTTCCAGTAGACTTCAGCTGTTATAAGAAGTTAATGTGAGACACACCAAAAAAAACAACTAATGGGGAAAGAAGTATTTACTTTTATATATTATTGGACAACTGGATTATAATTAAAATTTTTAATTTCAATTTACAGCTGATCACATCTGAGGAAATTCAGATGACAAGTTTTCACATAGAAAGTGCAAAGATCACTAGATGTTAAAGAATAACTATTTTAAAGCATATAATTAAACTATTAAAAACAAAACCTAATTTGGGCAGAGCCATCAGGACACCAGTATGTGAGACTGGGGCACTGTAAATTGGTTCAGTCTTTCAGACTATGTCAGAAACCTGATATATAAGACTTCCTGGCCTTTGACTTCAAAATTCCACTTTTGGGAATTCATAAGGCATTAATCCCAAAGAGAAAAAGAGTTCATAGAAATACTGTTTGTGGTTGCAAAACAAATTGGAAACCATCCTTTTTTATTTTTTTAATATATTCATTTTAGAGAGTTGAGAGAGAGAGAGAAAGGGAGGAGCAGGAAGCATCAACTCCCATATGTGCCTGACCAGGCAAGCCTGGGGTTTCAAACTAGCAACCTCAGTGTTCCAGGTCAGCGCTTTATCCACTGCACCACCACAGGTCAGGCTGGAAACCATCTAAATGTCTGACACTAAGAGTATATAGCTAAACAAACTAAGATACTTGAAAATGACAATGTGTGCAACTAATGTAAATGACAAATACAATCTTATAAAATAATATGCACACACCAGTGACAAGTGAAGATGCATGCCTGATCACTGATAACTCATTTATTCATTCATTCAGATTAATTTAACAAATTATGTATGCCATATGCCAGTATATATATTACGTCATATATTATTTAAGACGGTAACGCCTTTTTTCCCTTTAAACATGTATCTGTAATTTAGAGTATAGGGGGCAGCATTCTCTCTGTCCATCCACATGATTTGAGCAGCCCTTCCCAACTATCTCACAACTGGGCCAAGCCTGCCATTCATGATTCCACAGAGCCAACCAGAGCCTCTTGGGAGGGCGGGCCTTTCCCAGGCTTCAGCTTGGTTTCTGACGGCTTGAGTAAACTTGGGTGCAGAGCTGACAATCCCAGGGTCTCTGGCTGAGACCCTGATTGCAGTTATCTGGGCAGCTTCCTTCCTGCCCCTCCTGTGGTCTTTTTATTTTTTACTTTATTTTTATTTTGACAGATAGAGAAAGTCAGAGAGAGGGACAGACAGGAAGGGAGAGAGATGAGAAGCATCAATTTTGTTGCGGCATCTTAGTTGTTCGTTGATTGCTTGTTTATTGAGTGCTTTGACCCAGGGGTATAGCAGAGCAAGTGACTACTTGCTTAAGCCACTGACCTTTGGGCTCAAGCCAGCAACCATGGGGGGTCACGTCTGTGATCCCAAGCTCTAGCCAGAGACCCCGTGCTCAAGCTGGTGAGCCTACACTCAAGCTGGTGATCTTGGGGTTTCAAACCTGGGTCCTCCACATCCCACTCCGACGCTCTATCCACTTCACCACCGCCTGGTCTCAGCTTCCTGTTGTCTTTTTAAAGGGCAATTTGGAGTTGGGCTCCTATCCTTGCAGGCCTTTGTTACAAGAGTCAGTCTTAGAGCAGGGGGCTCACTAGTTCGGAACTCTTTCCATTAACAGCCTCCCAAACGGAAGCCTCTTCATTTTGCACTGATTAGCTGAGTGGTTACAGGAGAAGCAACACAGAGAGGATGGAAACATAATACAAGTTTGCATGTAGAGAACAACAGGATACAAAATTCTATGAGCACTGACTGAATGGCAGTCCGTAAGGATGAGATTGGAGTGCAAATCAGAGAAGCACCAGGACCCTGCCCAGTTGGCTCAGTGGTAGAGAGAGTATCAGCCTGGTGTGTGGATGTCCCAGATTTAATTCCTGGTCAGGGCACACAGGAGAAGCAACCATCTGATTCTCCGCCCTTCCACCCTTCTCTTTCTCCCTCTCTCTTCCTCTCCTGCAGCCAAGGCACATCAGCCTCAGGCACTAAAATTAGCTTGGTTGCCAGTATAGCCCCAGATGGGCAAAGCATTGGGCCCCAGATAGGAGTTGCTCGGTTGGGGCGCATGTGAAAGTTTATCTTTTCATTTCTCCTTCTCTCAACTTGGAAAAGGGGGGTGGGGGTTAGACCCATCCTGAGACAGTTTACCCTACTGATGATGTATTGCCATGGTAATCTTGCTCTGTACAAGAGGAACTGCAGGTTCAGACATTTGGTGTATGTGCTTGGCTAAGGAGCCAATGGGGCGAAGCTACCATCTGTGGGATTATGACTGAAGGCCTCTAAGTCAGAATCCCACCTGGGTGGAACAATAGGGCAGCGCCAGGAAGCTTTGGTGAGGCCAGCCCCCCACCAGCCGCCTTGCGCCCCCCCTCCCACTTCGCTTTGGGACTGGGGTCTGGGGCAGAGAGCCCAGAAATTGGGGTGCAGCCAGAAAGGGGGCCACCCCTCGCCTGTCACACACCATATGTTAATGGGGAACCTGGTTCTAAACCATTTGTAGAAGACCTGCTTCCGGGTCAGGTTTCCTACATAGCAGTAGAGCGGCTCCATCACTGTGATCTATTGAAAGTCAACCCTGGACACAAAGTTTTGTTAAAAAAAAAAAGAAAGAAAGAAAAAGAAAAAAAATGCAGTAGTGGTGGAGGATAGGTTTCTTGGAAGACTTCCTGTGTATTAAGAACTTTGTCCATGTAACTTTATACAGCAAATGAGAACTGGAGCCCACATGACTGTTTACTGAGCACATTACATCGGCCGGGATCAGTATTAGGCAATTCTACATAGGCTGTAATTTTAATGCTCACATTCCTCCATTTCACAGATAAAGAAATTGAGCCAAAGAGGCTGAGATCCAGGATCACATATCTACAGTGTGTCCGTAAAGTCATGGTGCACTTTTGACCGGTCACAGGAAAACAACAAAAGACGATAGAAATGTGAAATCTGCACCAAATAAAAGGAAAACTCTCCCAGTTTCATACCTATTCAGTGCAGTTCGATGTGGGCTCCATTTGTTGCCCTACACACATCCAAACGATAGTGAAGTTCTTGCCACACACAGGTAAAGACGTCTGGTGTAACAGAGTGAATAATGTCTGTGATTCTCTGTTTTAAGTGATTAATGTCGTTGGTATGTTCAATGTACACATGTTGCTTCACATAACCCCAAAAGTAAAAGTCTAATGGCGTCAGATCTGGGGATCGTGGTGGCCATGGCTTGACAGAACCCCTGCCTATCCACTGCTGGGGGGATGACTGTGGGCTGCTCCGCTGTATACACGGTGTTACGTCATCATCTGCACATGCTGCCACATCATCCTACAGAAACTGGGAGGGTTTTCCTTTTATTTGGTGCAGATTTCACATTTCTATCTTCTTTTGTTGCTTTCCTGTGACTGGTCAAAAGTGCACCATGACTTTACGGATACACTGTAGTGAGTGGCATTTTTCCAACTGCATTTGCTCACTCCATGTGTCCCATTTTGGTAATTTTCACAATACTTCAAACTGTTATTGTTAATTTGTTAGGGTGGCCTGTCTTCAGTGATCTTTAATGTTACTATTGTAATTGTTTTGGGCCATACAAACCACGCCCATATAAAAAGGAGAACTTAACCGGTAAAGGTAAGGTGACCAGATTTTAAAATTGGTAAAGCGAGACACCATTGACGGCGGGGTGGGGTGAGGGGTGGTTCTTGATTAAAAATTTGGTCTATATGGAGCTTCCAAGTCGAGGTGGTGTCTCCCCGTCGAAAACTGTATATTCCCTCCCCATTCTCCTTCTGTTCCCTAGCTTTTCATGCATTCTTTCCAAAAATTGGGACTTTTTTAAAACGCCACAGGACACGGGACAAATTGTTAAAAATCAAGACTGTCCCGCCAAAAGTGGGACATCTGGTCACCTTAGGTAAAGGTTGTGTTCTGACTGGTCCACCCACCAGCTGTTTCTTCTTTTCCTTGAGTCTCCCTTTCCCTAAGACACAAAGATATTGGTATTAGGCCAGTTAATACCCCTATAATGACCTCTTAAGTGTTCAAGTGAAAGGAAGAGTCACAGGTCAGGCCATTGTCATTTTAAGACATTGCAGGCTCCAGCCAGGTAGCGTAGTTGGTTAGCGCATTATCCTGATACACCAAAGTTTTTGGTTTGATCCCTGGTCAGGGAACATAAAAGAACCAACCAATGAATGCGTAAGGAAGTGAAACAAAGAATTGATGTTCCCCTCTCTTCCAAAAACTCAATAAATAAAATAATATTTTAAAAAAGAAATTGCTGCCTAACCTGTGGTGGCGCAGTAGATAAAGCATCAACCTGGAGTGCTGAGGTCACCGGTTCGAAACCCTGGGCTTCCCTGGTCAATGCACATATGGGAGTTGATGCTTTCTACTCCTCCCCTTCTTCTTTCTCTTTCTCTCTACTCTCTCTCTAAAAATGAATAAATTCTAAAAGAATTAAAAAAAAAGAAATTGCCACAACCACCCTAACCTTCAGCAAACACCATCCCAATCAGTCAGCAGGCATTAACAAAAACAAAAAAGATTATGACTCACAGAAGACTCAGGTGATGGTTAGCTATTTTTTAGCAATAAAGTATTTTTTAATTAAGGTAGTACAGTACATTGTTTTTTAGACTCAATGTTGTTGCATACTTAATAGACTACATACAGAATAGTGTAAACATAATTTATATGCATTGGGAAATCAGAAAATGCCTGACTCACTTTATTGCAGAGGTCTGGAACTGAAGTCACAATATCTCTGAGGAATGCCTATATCATTTACTTATGTGCTTCTCCTCTCTCTGTCCCCCTCCACCCCCCTCCACCTAATCTCCATTTTGTGTTTATCCATCCCTTGCTTTTAAAATTTTTTATTCTTGTCTGATGTGTACCGGCTTCAGCACAGGATCATGAATGTGATCCCAAGGTCGCTGGCTTGAGCAAGGGATCACTGGCTCAGCTGCCCCCCACCCGTCAAGGCATGTACGGGAAGCAATCATTGAACAACTAAACTGCTGCAACTATTAGTTGATGCTTCTCATCTCTCTCCCTTACTTTCTCTCTCTCTCTCTCTCTCTCTCTAGTAAAAGAATTGATTTTGTGTGTGTATTTTTCTGAAGTGAGAAGCGAGGAGGCAGAGAGACATGCGCCCCCGTGGGATCCACCCAGCATGCCCTCTAGGGGGCGAAGCTCTGCCCCTCTGATGCTCTGTTGCAACCAGAGCCATTCTAGCATCTGAGGTGGAGGCCATGGAGCCATCCTCAGCACCCAGGCCATCCCTGCTCCAATGGAGCCTTGGCTAGGGGAAGGGAAGAGAGAGACATAGAGAAAGCAGAGGGGGAAGAATGAAGCAGATGGGCGCTTCTCATGTGTGCCCTGGCCGGGAATCAAACCCGAGACTTCCACACCCTGGGCCAACACTCCACTGCTGAGCTAACCAGCCAGGGCCAGAAATTTTTAATTTTTGGAGTATAATATAAATACGGGAAAGTGAACACGTCCATCTAACCAACACTCAGATTCAGCAAATAACATTACTAGTATTGCAAATGCTCTTGAATGTTTTCCATAGTCTTACTAGACATGAATATTCCTTCTTTGTGAACCATCTTTTTATATCTTTGACTGTCTCTCTCCAGGTCTTAGTACCTTAAAATGATCAGGGTCTCTATATTTTTCATATTGGTTTATATGAGTTTCTTCCATATTTGTTACAAATATCTTTACCTTATTTGTTCATTTAAAATTTTTATTTGGGAAGTATCTTTTTTACCCTTCATTTACAAAGCCCTTTGGGGTCAGACTGGGCTCTCCCCTTCCTGGAGAGCTAGTGTTTATCCCCGGCACACTCTCAACTTCTCTGTCTGACTAGCCCTCCTTTCTTCCCTCGGCCATCAGCAGCACATCTGAACTGGTGGGAGCTTCAGTTAGTGAACTTGAATGAGGCTGCAAAAAGACAATGTTACATGTGTATTTTTTTCAGGGTAAGAATACATTTGTGTGTATGTGTGTGTGATTGTAAAAAAAGGATACCTATTCATAGTATACAATTCAAATAATTTTTAAAAAGTTATGAAATAAAGAAAAATTACCTGAAATTTCACCACAAACAGCCACTGGGATAACATTTGGGAAAGGAGCCTTCCAAATTGTGTCTCCTTTCCCTCCCTCTCCCTGTATAAGACTGTACGGTAGATGTTTTTATAGTGGCTTGTAACATTCTCCCTTCATGAGCCAATATATCACTGAATTTCCACCTAGTGCTTCCATTGGCCTTGTAGGATTCCATTGTACCAATGTATGATAACTTACTCCTTATTGGACACTTAGGTCATACCTCTTTTTAATTACCAAATAAATGAATGGTAGAAGATACAAAGAGAAAGAAATAAAAATCACCAGCTGTGCCATAAATTAGTGGTGACCACTGTTAACCCTTAGGCGTGTCTAGAGATTCTGAAACCCTGGTTTGCCTCAGAATCTCTTGGGATTCTTTTTTTTTAATTTATTGGGTTGGATTGGTTCGCCAAACCATACAAGTTTCAAGTGTACAACTCAATATAACACCGTTTATACACCGTACCATGGGACTCCTGTTTCCAATCAAAGTATTCCTTCATCCTGCGATTCTAATTCAGGAGGTCTGTAGTAGGGCCTAGGCACTGGCATTGTGAACAATCTCCCCAGTGGATTTGGACACTCAAATTCAAGAGCAAGAATGCGGAAATGTCTTTTCAGACTTGATTCGATTTAAGAGAAAATAGAAATGATGTCATACTATATGTTCAGTTCTTAGAAATCAGCCTGTGAACCTCTGTTGACATACTTTTATAAGTTAACTTCTATTGTCTGCATTATATTAGTATTCCATTATGTGAGTATATTTGTTTACTCAGTCATATCACTGGACATCCATCTCCCCCCAATCATTGCTATTATAAATAATGCTGCATAGATTTAGGGGGGCGTGTATTTCAATCTACTTCTATTTTATTAAGACTTTTTTTTTTAAGCAGTTTTAGGTTCACAGCAAAATTATTAGGCAGGCACAGAGATTTCTTCTATAATCCCATTATCAACATCCCCTACTAGTGTGGCACATTTTTTTGTAATCAGTGAATCTGTATGGACACATTATCACCCATAAGTTAAATTCCTAAGAAGTAAATTCTGGGGTCAAAGGCTTTGAGTTTTTTAAGGCTCTTGATACAAATTCTCCTCCAGAAGGGCTGCGGGCTGCCCATTGGGGCCCCTGAGTTCACACTGTGTGGGCAGCTCCTGGCACACACTGGTGCTTAGTGATTGTTACATGCAGTAAACATGAATATTTTCTCTACTCAGCAGGAGAGGACACTGAGGCCTGAAGAAGTCAAATGACTAGTTCGAGAGAAGGAATATTCAAACGTAGCCTGTATGTAGAGCCTGAGCTCTCTTAACCAGGCCATTGATTTTTAATTAATGTCAGAGAGGGGAAGCAGTCCTTTTATGTGGTCCTGAAATGTATGGAACAAATTAGAAAGAGAGTGAAAGGGTGGGGAAAGAGGGAATTTGAGGAGAGCCACGCGGACATGCCTTTGTAGGTCACATCTATTGTGATGTTATAATGGTGGTGGTAGCGGGGTGTTGTATGTATGACCCTTTGTGGCTGTGCAGGGCAGATCAAGTTAAAGTCAGCAAACACTGAGCCTCAAGTTAGGTTCTGTGGGAAATGCAGATTGTTTCAGAGATCTTAAGATGCCCTATGTCTCCCTTCCCTTGGTTTTTACTCTAGAAACATTATAATAATATAATAGAAAGTTACATATAATTCCAACCTCCTGGCACAAGAAATGATTTCATGTTTCCCTTCTTTTCATTGTCCATCTGTTTTTAGACGAGGGTATAATTTAGAGGATGTTGAACCCTTGCCCGTAAGACACAGGGCAGCTCGCCTTTCCACGTCTCCTGGTCCAGCTCAGTTCAGCACATGTGAATTGAGCACCTGTTGTATGCCCTGCCCTAGGGAGAGGAGTGGGTAAGACAGCTCCTGCTCTCAAGGAAGCATTTAATGGGGGGTGGGTGAGACCCTAAAAGGATCATGTCACAATAGCCCTGTAGATCTCTCCCTGTTGAGCTCACCAGGAGCATGTGAAAAAGCAGAAAGAGTACTTTATAATTCAGTTTATAGGTAAGAAAATATTTTGAGTCCTCTAAGCTCATTTAGGTTATGATGGCTGAGTCAGACCTGAACTCCTAGGCTAGATCTCGATTCTCAGCCCACACTCCCCACCCCTTTGCTCCCTCCCATTCTTGGGGCTTCACGGCCCTGTGATGCTTGAGTCCCGTTGAGGGTCCCATGCAGCCTCCATCCTCCTCTTCCTGTCCCATTATCTGCCATGCCAAGTGGTGTGGGCATTACCCCACCTCTTTTTCACACTTTCCCTTATATCTGAGTATTTTGTAAACTCATTTTCTCCTTGTGACTGCCCTTGAAATTTCTTTCTCTCTCTTTTTGTTTTTTTGACAGAGATGAGAGTCAGAGAGAGGGACACACAGAAAGGGAGAGAGATGAGAAGCTTCAATTCTTTGTTGCAGCTCCTTAGTTGTTCAGTGATTGCTTTCTCATATGTCCTTGACGGGGGGGGGGGGGGAGCAACATCAAAGTAAGTGACCTCTTGCTCACTCCAGCGACTTTGGGCTCAAGCCAGCAACCTTGGGTTTCAAGTGACCTTTAGGCTCGAGCCAGTGGCCATGGGGTCATGTCTATGATCCTGTGCTCAAGCTGGTGAGCCTGTGCTCAAGCCAGCAACCTCGGGGTTTCTTTTTATTTTTTAATAATCTTTTTATTTTATTTTATTTTTACAGGGACAGAGAAAGAGTCAGGGAGAGGGACAGATAGGGACAGACAGACAGGAATGAAGAGAGGTGAGAAGCATCAGTCATTAGTTTTTCGTTGCTGTTGCGACACCTTAGTTGTTCATTGATTGCTTTCTCACAAGTGTCTTGACTGCGGGCCTTCAGCAGACTGAGAAACTCCTTGCTGGAGCCAGCGACCTTGGATCCAAGCTGGCGAGCTTTTGCTCAAGCCAGATGGGCCCACGCTCAAGCTGGCGAGCTCGGGGTTTCGAACCTGGGTACTCCAAGTCCCAGTTTGGTTCTCTATCCACTGCGCCACCGCCTGGTCAGGCTGGAACTTATTTCTATAGAACCAGAATATGGTGGGAGAGCAGCAAAGCCCAGGGTGCCCTGCCCTCTCGGAAATGCCCCCACGTTTCCCTGCGACACTGTCCATGGACTTTTTTCCGTGCATTTCCCTTCCAGGCTCACCTGAGAAATGGTTCAGAGGCCAGAAACAAATAACGCTTGCCCGGGACCAGGCACCCATGGGAATGGGAGGAGGATTCTGCATCTGGACTGTGGATTTATTTTTCTTTGAATTCTTCTGAAGAGCAGCTTAAACACTCGAGCCCTTGGCCTTATTGCCTCTTGTAATTTTCTCTTCTCCAAATTGCAGTGTCTGCTAAGCCCAGTTTCCAGGCTCTCTGTTGTGAAACAGATTTTTAAGCTCAGAGTCCAAGGCACGACAGAGGGCCTTGCTTAAATATAAAAAACGAATAATGACTTTCTGTTATAGAGTGCTTACCAGGTACAGAGAATCTTCAAGTGTTTTCTTGCTTAGTTTTCCAAAAACCCATGAGATAGGTCTCTCTTTTTTTTTTTTTTGGACAGAGTCAGAGAGAGGGACAGATAGGGACAGACAGACAGGAAGAGAGAGATGAGAAGCATCAGTTCTTCGTTGTGGCATCTTAGTTGTTCATTGACTGCTTTCTCATATGTGCCTTAACGTGCGGGGCGGGCTACAGCAGAGCGAGTGACCCCTTGCTCAAGCCAGCAATCTTGGGCTCAAACCAGCAACTATGGGGTCATGTCTATGATCCCACATTCAAACCAACGACCCTGCGCTGAAGCTGGTGAGCCCGCACTCAAGCTGGCGACCTTGGGGTTTCGAACCTGGGTCTTCCACATCCCACTCCAATGCTCAATCCACTGTGCCACCATATGGTGAAGTGAGACAGGTCTTAATTAGTGTCCTCCCCGAAGTGAGGCTTGTAGAAGTGAGGCAGCCAGCCCAGGACCCCAAAAAGGATCTGAACCTGAGTGGGCCCAAATTCCAGAGCTATCTTCCATCATAGTGCTTCTGGAGGTGTGGCTATGTCCTCTTGGCCTCTCATTGTAGAAATCAGCAGGTTTTCATCTTTAGCATGTAGTTGAGGGAGCTCCTGAAGGTTCCCTAGCAAAAAAGATTCTATGTTCAGTTAACCTTAAAGAGGGCCATGCTTTGCTTTTAGAACCAAACAAGTTATCTGTGAATGTCACCGAGTCAGAAAGAAAATTGGGGAAGTGCTAGTGAGTAGAGAAAAAGGTAACTACAAACTATGTCATGCTTTCTCAGAATCATGTTGTGGTGTGTTTCAGACACAGCAGCGTGTCACAGGGACACTGTGGGAGCAGGGCAGTGGAACCTGATTTAGAGAAACTGTCCCCCTTCAGTTTGAAATAGAGGGGGACAGATGGTGATGGAAGGAGACTTTGGGAGATGAACACATAAATGCAAAATACAGATGATGTATTATAGAATTGTGCCCCTGAAGCCTGTAATTTTATTAACCAGTGTCACCCCAATAAATTCAATAAAAAATGTAATAGAAATAATGAATGAAGCCCTGGCTGGTGGCACAGTGGATAGAGCGTTGTTCCAGAGTGCTGAGGTCACCAGTTTGAGCCCCAGTCGGCGCACATATGAGAAGCAATCAATGGTACAACTAAGAGGAACAACGGGTTGTTGATGCTTTTCTCTCTCCCTCCCTTCTTCCCAAAAAGACCAGGATACTGAAGAATGTTTCTCTATTCTGATAGAACAGTGTGCAAGTATGATAATATACGGCCACTCTCATTCTACCTCAGTGTTGGGGTATGGGACACAAAAGGAATAGGCAGAGACTGTGCCAAGCTAGTGAACCCCCTCCTGGGTGGGCACCTCCACTCAGAAACTGTGACTGACTCAGTGCTTTCAGGCCTCTCAATATTTCCGAGAGAACGCCTGGCCTTTGGTGGCGCGGTGAGTAGAGCACTGACCTGGAGTGCTGAAGTCCCCATTTGGAACCCTGGGGTTGCCCAGTCAAGGCACATATGACAAGCAAGCAGTGAACAACTAAATGAAGCAACTATGAGTTGATACTTCTCATTCTCCTCTCCTCTCTCTGTAAAATCAATCAATAAAATATATATATTTATAAGAGAAGCTGGAAATCCAGATTCGTATGTGAAATCTCTCCAGTTTTAAATATTGGCTCACTTTCTTTCACATACTGTGAAGACCAAATACAGCTTGTCAGTGGGTTACAGGTTCAAGTACCTGGAACAATTGTTTGGAGCTCAGCTCTGGAACCAGTCTTCCTTTCAAGCTTTGCCCCTTATTAACGGTTTTATCAGGTTGTTTGAGCTCTCAGTTTTTAATATCTATTTCCTTATCTGCTAAATGGAATTTTACCTACTTCTAAGGGTCACTATGAGGATCAACTAGAGAATTAAAGAGAAAGCCTTGAACCCAATGCCTCGTTCCTAGCAAGCTCATGGTAAACTTTAGCCTGTGTCATGACAAACTAACCTGCCTCTTTCTGTAAGTGCAGGGTGACCATATATCTTACTTTGCCTGGAAGAGTCCTGGTTCAGGCTTGTTGTACTGCTGTAATTATCCCTGACTCCCCATTTCATTCTAAATCAGTGGTTCTTAACCTGGGTTCTGTCGAACCCTAGGGTTTTCGATGAGTCGGTCTCGGGTTCAGAGAAGCCTCTGCTGCAGAGGCCAGAATAAAGTAATACCGTAATTTGTTGTGAGTTCATGTGCTTTCTTGGTTTTGTTCTTTGAGCAAGGTGATGTTCATGCACGGCTCATTTTGTGCACCAGTAAGAAAACATATACCTATGTCTTGAATTTGGGAAAAAAAATCATATTTTATTTATCACTAAAGAAAGGTTCAGTGAATGCGCATATGAAACTGGTGGGTTCGGTACCTCAAAAAAGGTTAAGAACCACTGTTCTAAATATAGAAGACAATGAATTATACAGTTAAAGCAAATACTGGCATTATGCTCTTTAGGACATTAACAAGTTTTAGTCCTAATGAACAGGTCATGTTTCCAATTGTCTGAGTATTCTTGTACCAGTACTTAACCCATGTTTCAGTGTCCACATTGTAAAGGATTGACCTCATAAATTCTAAGACCTCTCAGTTCATGTTCATTCTTTCATTCGACAAACATTTGCTGGATTCCAGATGATACAGAGGAGCTGAGAACTGAAACGGAGCCCTCAAGGGGTGCTTGGTCATTGAGGACTTCCTGTGTAGGGAGTTGGGGATCCCTACCATTTTTTTTAAAGTTCTTTATATCCAATTTATTTTTTTAATCCCTTCCCTTCTTTTCTGTTATTTGAAAGACGGTTACCCACACATTGTTCGTTTCTAGTGAATCAAATGTTTATGTTTGAAACTTCAATTTCTCACAAATTATTCCATTTTAGTAATATTCTCTACACATTTCTTTTTTGTAAGTGGGTAGCTACGTTTTTTTAAAAACTGATTTTTCTTAAAAAAAATTTTGATTTTTCTATGGAAAATTAGAAAATACAGAAAGGCCTCAAAGCTGGGTGGTTATTTTTTTTTTCATGTCTGTTGGTTCTGCAATGAGCAGGGGAGATTATATTTTCGCTTTAAGTTACCTGCCTCCCATCTTTGCAGCCACGTTGTCAAAACAAACTTTTAAAAAGTTACTCGCTCTAAATTTTCTGGGTGTTTCCAATATTCTCTCTCTCATTAGTTCATCCTCAGTCAACCAGGAATGGCCCACCTAACCTGGTGCTGCGGTTGGGGCCGCATAGCTCTCTCCTGACAGTGACCAGCCGCAGGTGATCTCTGGGCTTGGGCCCGGCCCACCCACGTCCCACCCACGCGCGCTGCCTGCCAAAGGCAACTGCAGAGCACGGCCATCCCGGCTCGGCTCCGATCCTGGAGCCTTTCCCTTCGCGGCCGGGTCAGTGAGGTTGGATTGTGCTGGCTCAGAAAGCCACTTCCTGCCGCGACCGGAGCCGGCCGTCGCTGTGAAAGTAGCCCCCTGGGGAAGGAAGTGGCTTTGGGTTGTTTATTTTGGCTGCGGACTAGCAGACGGCGCCGGTGGCCGTGGGGACCCAGCGTTTGCAGAGCCGGGCTGGGGATCTGGCGGACCTGGGGGGGGGGGGTGGTTGCGGGGGAAGCTGCGTAGGTGGGCGCGGTGGGCGCGGCACGGTCCAGAAGACCCAGGGGGGCGGGGTGGTCCCAGCTCTATGTCCTAGGAGCAGGGTGCAGGAGGAAGGGGGTCAACGTGTGCCCGCCTCTGGGATGCTCCGGTGAGGAAAGGGCAAGGTAGCCAGCCACGGGCCTTCCCGGGCACTGATGGTGCCAGTCCTGCTAGAGGTTAGAGCGAGATCCATTCTGTTGAGGGTCAGCGGCTCTCTGCCTTCAACTTGCAAAATGGGTCCTAGGAAAAGATTGTGATGTTTTCAGTCTGAGACTATAAAAGTGAGCGGAGGGGGGGTTGGGTGTGTGTGTGTGAGAGAGAGAGAGAGAGAGATCAAACCCCATTAAATCCAGGTGAAGGCCAACGCAGGTGAGGATTTGTATTCCAGAGAGCCCCAGGGGCCGCAGAACTGAGCCGGCACCCACCTGGGATACCCCCAGACCGGACAGAGCCTGGGGAGGATGAAAGTTGCCTTTCTGAGTCTGAATTTTCACTCCCTAGCACTCCCATCCCATAGCCCTTCTCTTGCATTTACTAGGTAGAGGTGACAAGCCACCCTTGAACTATTTCTGCTAGAGCGGGAGTCCCCAAACTTTTTACACAGGGGCCAGTTCACTGTACCTCAGACCGTTGGAGGGCCAAACTATAAAAAAAAAATGTGAACAAATCCCAATGCACACTGCACATATCTTGAAGTAAAAAAACAAAACGGGAACAAATACAATATTTAAAATAAAGAACAAGTAAATTTAAATAAATAAACTGCCCCGTATTTCAATGGGAACTATGGGTGCAGATGCATCCTGTGCTCCTCTCACTGACCACCAATGAAAAAGGTACCCCTTCCGAAAGTGGGGTGGGGGCCGGATAAATGGCCTCGGGGCTGCATGAGGCCTGGGTTGTAGTTTGAGGACCCCTGTGCTAGAGTTTGCTTTAACATCTTCCTAGAACACAGCATATCACATTTGCAAAACATACATTTTAAGGGGTGAAGAGCATCTCTAGAAATAAATGATAAAGGGAGCTCACCACAACTGGAGAAAGAGGAAGACATTCATACACACAAGGGTGTGACAGTAGCAGAGCCCAGATATGGCCATTCGTTCAGGTTTAGTCACAGGCACTTTAAGCAGTTAAGGGCTGTTTGTCCTGGCTGAAATGGAGGGGCTTTGTGGGGGGAGGCGGGTAGAGGGAAGCCCACAATAACCTAGGATTTTGGTGGGGATATTGCAGAGTTGGACAGGAGTATTGGGCCTCAATGCTATGTGACTGCCCTGCCTTTGATAGAAAGGATGTCACCCCTCCCCCCATATACAGTTCCCTATGTGTGCAGAGACATGGTCACAGCCCCTAACAGAGCTGATGCAGGGTGGGGTACCGAGTCCCCAGGTCTGACCCCTCTGCAGGGCAGGGTTGGCAGCTTCTGCTGACTCAGGGACATTTCCAGGCCTGGCCTTAGGGCCAGGCTGCTCATTGAAAACAGCTGCTCCTCTTGGCTGGCAGCCCTGTGGGCGGCCCTTGACTCTCCCTGGGATGACCCCTTGCCTCTGCATGGCCTTGGGAGGGGTGGCTGACTTCGGGAGAGGCTCCGTGGCTGGAGGCCACCCTACCATACCCTGGGGGGGGGGGATCAAATCTAGTAAATCCCTACGGCTCCCCAGCTGGGTCCCCAACCTTTGCTCCTGCTGTTCCCCCACCCCAGCTTGGAACACCCAGCTAGTCCTTGTCTCTGCTTGTGCCTTTCGGGGTTTTGTTTGACATGCCTCTCATTCAGCAGATACTTGCTGAGAGTGTGCTGCATGCCAGGAACTGTGCTAGAATTAACTTCTCTGCATTGCTTTCAGCATGATGTCTTCAACTTGTAATGGAGAGCAGCCGTCTTATCCAAGGTCAGACCTCTGGCTGCCTCTGCTGTTGGTCTGAGTCCGGGAAAGCTGCAGGGACAGCTGAGAGCTTTGCTCCTGAGAGACGGCCAGACAGCCTCTGCGTTCAGCCTAGGGACCGCGCCAAAGCATTGCATGTTCCTTACAGCAGATGGGAAAGGAAAGGAGGCAACAAGGACCATCAACAGGCAAGGAGGAGACATGTCACTCGGTGTAGAGCAAATAGCTTTAAAACCCAGTTCCCTCTGAACACAGGAACAAATTTCCAGGATGGTGACCTGGATGTCTGCGAAGCAAGGAAGTATGGGCTACACATAAGAAAGTTCCTGTAACACTTCAGTTACCTCCAAAACCTGTTTCTAGCCAATCCCCTCACCCCGAGCTGTGTAGTATAAATTAGACCTGACTGTTTTGCATACTTAATATGTTGCTTGTAACTTTTTCATGGATGGCTTCCTGAGTTCTACCCTTCAGTTTCATTGTAAATGTCATAAAGGCATACTGTCTGGTTTCCCTGTAGTGCCTACTACAGCGCTTGTCATCTGCACTAGTGAGAGAGCCCCTGGAAGAGCAGGGGAAGGGTGATTAGGAGGATGGGGTAGGGTCCTGCCTCAGAGCACCTCCTCTGGCATGGCCCAGAGGCTGCAGCAGGCCCAGGAAGCTCATTACTGATTTGATGGTGGGAGGGCATCCTGGAACAGTGGTCTCCAGGGGACTAAGGAAAACGAGCCAGTGTTCCAGATTGGGAGAGAGGCTCTGGCTTCAAGACATGGGGTTGTGAGTTTATCAGTATTCTTTCGCTTAAAAGGACAGAACCCAATGTAAACAAGCTCAGAAATTAAGAAAGGGAGGGAGGGAGGGGAATGTGGCTGCAAATGATCAGAATGAAGGAGGAGCCATAGGGACTGGATGGTCAGTACCACTAGGACTCACTTCCTTACCTTCCATCTCGGAGTCTCTTTCTGTATTACTCCCATTCTTGCCTGTAGCAGAAAGGTCTTATAGTAGGAAACTGCCATTGGCAGTCCCAGTTTAGCATTCTCAACAGAGAGAGAAAACTTCATGTAGTTCAGGGGAATACTCAGATTAGCCCTGTTTGAGTTTGTGCCCAATCACTCACTGCAGGGGGATTGACACACTTTTCTTTTTTGTGTGTGTGACAGAGACAGAGATTGACAGAATGAGGAGGGACAGACAGGAAGGGAGAGAGATGAGAAGCATCAATTCTTTGTTGCGGCACCTTAGTTGTTCATTGATTGCTTTCTCATATGTGCCTTGACTGGGGCCTTCAGCAGACTGAGTAACCCCTTGCTGAAGCCAGCAGCCTTGGGCTCAAGCTGGTGAGCCTTGCTCAAACCAGATGAGCCCATGCTCAAGCCGGTGACCTCGGGGTCTCGAACTTGGGTCCTCTACGTCCCAGTCCGACGCACTACCCACTGCGCCACCACCTGGTCAGGTGACATACTTTTCTTTTTAAGAGATTTCCCCCCCCCCCATTGATTTGAGAGATAGTGAGAGACAGAGAGAAAGAAGCACTGAGTCATTGCTCCACCTAATTGTGCACTCACTCATTGGTTGCTTCTTGTATATGCCTTGACTGGGCATCGAACAATTGATCTGGGAAGGTTGGGACACCACTCTATCCAAAGAATCATCTGGCCAGGGAAGGATGGCTAATCTTAAATGGCCAAGAGTGAGCTTTGTTACCCACTCACATAGCCAGAGATACAGGAAAACTCTTTTTTTTAGGGTTTTATTTATTGGTTTTAGAAAGAGAAGAGAGGGCGAGAGAAGGGGTTGGGGGTAAGAGTAGGAAGCATCAACTCATAGTAGACACACACACACACACAGCCGTATCTGCTTTGACCAGGCAAGCTTGGGGTTTTGAACCAGAGACCTCAGTGTTCCGGGTCGACACTTTATCTACTGTGCCACCACAGGTCAGGCTGGAAAATTCTTTGTGAACAAGAAGAGCATGAGAAGTTTGCTGGGCAGACATAACAGTCAGTGAGGCGGTCACGGAGTGTATTGTCATATTTTCCCAGCAGCTACCAGACCATGTGGTGATAGGAACAGGACTATGTCTGTACTGCTCACCAGGGTACCTGGCACCTGCCTGCCTGACACCTATGAAATTCACAGTAAAGATTTGTTGAATGAATGGATGACATCAAGTTGGTGGTGTTCAGTGCAGTTTCCTGCCTGGTTTCTCTAATTTATTCACTCACTGACTGTGCTAGGCATGGGGTGGTTGTCAACAAAATTCAAGAAGTCATCTTTGTCCTTGGTGAGGACCACACCAAGATCCTAGTGAGGGGCACCAACACCTGGTGCTCTCAGGCATGCGGGTCTCAGGATGGGGGCCCACTTTGAGTCCACTCTGCTGCTCCACAGGGGCTTGCTGAAAGCACAGATGCAAAGCACAGAGTCAGTTCTCAAAATGCCTCCTTTCCCTTCGCTTTCCCCTTAGTGGACTGAGCTTAGCCAAAGCTCTTCTTTCTCCATTGGACCCTGGAGAAAAGCTTCCTCTAGACTTTGGGTGGAAAATGCTCTCCCAGAGCCCACCAGCCTCCAGCTTGGCAGAGTCCCTGGGAACCATGTTCGCGAATTCCCCCAGCCTCCTCTTTGATCTGTATCTTACCCCGAAGACCTGGCCTCTGCTCCCAGATTTCTTGTCCTTTTCTTATTTGCTGCCATAGCGTTGTGTGACCTGCATTCTTCACCTCCTGCCTCCTCCAGATCCTCTGTGTCTTCGGGGGTCTCCCTGCCCTTGGAAGGCACAGTTCCCTCCAGCACTTCCCAGACACCTGGATTTTAAACTTCTTTTTTTTAATTTTATTCATTTTAGAGAGGAGACAGAGAGACAGAGAGAGAAAAAGAGAAAGGGGGGAGGAGCTAGAAGCATCAACTCCCATATGTGCCTTGACCAGACCAGTGCAGGGTTTTGAGCTGGCGACCTCAGTGTTCCCAGGTCGACGCTTTATCCACTGCGCCACCACAGGTCAGGCCCAGACACCTGGATTTTAAAAGGCTTTTTTGCTCTTGTGTTCTGCAGTGTCCAAACCCACTGTCCTCTAAACAAGATGATGCTGTGTGTTTTCTTGTGGCCCCAGTGTTGCCGGGGACATGCTGTGCACATAGCAGGCACTCCAGGAAGATATGTGTATTTGAACCCAGAACGTCTGAGGAGGGAAGGGACTTGCAACTATGATTTATGCTACAGAGGAGGAAACTGAGATACTGCGATTGGGCACCCTAATCTCCCTCTCTGGGCCTCAGATTCCTCATCTGTCAAGTGAGGTGACAGAGGCCCGATTCTGGGATTGCCTCTTCTGACTGAAATAGGTCCCTTTCAGACCCTTTATTTATTAATTTTTTAAAATTTAATATTTTTTTTAGAGAAAGGAGAGAAGCCTGACCTGTGGTGGTGCAGTGGATAAAGCATTGACCTGGAACGCTGAGGTCGCTGGTTTGAAACCCTGGGCTTGCCTGGTCAAGGCACATATGGGAGTTGATGCATTCTGCTCCTCCCCCCTTTTTCTCTTTCTCTTTCTGTTCCCTCTCAAAAAAAAGAAAAGAATAAATTTTTTTAAAAATTAGAGGAGAGAGAGAGAGATAGGAAGGGGGAAGAGAGAAGCAGGGAGCATCATCTTTTAGTAGTTGTTTCTTGAATGTGCCTTGATGGGGAAAGCCCAGGGATTCTAACTGATGACCTCAGCATTCCAGGTTGATGCTTCATCCACTGTGCCACCGCAGGTCAGGTCCCTTTCAGACCCTTTATTTGCCATTTGTTACAACTGCACGGCCCAGCTGGAATCATTGTGCACCAATGTGTGCGTTTTCTGGTCGAGGAGGATGGGATGATACTGTCCCCTTGGGCTGCTGTGGGCTCCTGTGATGGTTTGGACTGTATTGTCCAGTTCTATCTCTGAGAAGCATTTATAAAAGCAAGCACTATTTGCTCCCTTTTCCGGTCCCAGGCCCTTTCCCTACCCCCTGCTGAGGGCCACTTTCTGTTCCAATTTACTGTCTTCACTAGAGTGGAGTTTCTGAAAACCAAATACCCAGACCCTGGGGAAGAAACGAGCTGAGGGGAGGGGCCACGAGTGGGGATGAGTAGCAGCAGCAGTCACCCTAAAGACCCAGGCTCTTCAGGAAGTCACCTGTATCATGCCCAGAGAGGACCCCCAGGCTGCTGCTGTTGAAGAATAGAGTGGACAAGTGTCCCTGCCCCACCATCCTTCTTACTGGGGTGCTTTGAGCACTCAGTGACAAGAGCTATGGGCACTGTTTTAGGAAATTAATCAGCTGGGACAAAGCAAAAAGGTAGACTGGTTGGTTGTGATATCAAGGCATGAGATTCAGTAATTTGTTCAGTATTTAATAAGCAGTACTGTGTCAGGCGGAGTTATGAGTACTGGGGGGTCCTGTGGTGAAGACAGAGAAAGTCTTCAGGAGTTTATGTACAAGAAGGGAGACAGAAAATAAAAACATGTCAGATAATGAGTTCTGAAAATGGCAGGATAGTTTGTACCAGTTGTGGATGAAAAAGGGACACATACTAAACCTGCAAAGCTCAAGGAAGGCCAGCATGGCGGGCTTTATAAACTCCAAGGTGGAAAGTTACCTTATAGCAGGGGTCCCCAAACTTTTTACACAGGGGGCCAGTTCACTGTCCCTCAGACCATTGGAGGGCCACCACATACAGTATCCATACACTGACCACCAATGAAAGAGGTGCCTCTTCCGGAAGTGCGGCGGGGGCCGGATAAATGGCCTCAGGGGACTGCAATTTGGCCCGCGGGCCGTAGTTTGGGGACCTCTGCCTTATAGGATGATCTGAACATAAAAATTCTTTTAAAAAAAAAAACAATTTTATTTATTGACTGCAGAAAAGAGCGGTAGTGGGTGGGGGGACTAGAATTATCAACTCATAGTTGCTTCAGTTTAGTTGTTCATTCGTTGCTTTTCATACGTGCCTTGACCAGGCAAGCCCAGTGTTTAGCACCAGTGACCTCAGCATTCCAAGTTGATGCTTTATCTACTGCACAGCCACAGGCCAAGCTTTTTTTATTTTCATTTTAAATTTACTCACTGAATTTGGATAGAGGAAAAGAGAAAGACAAACAGATGGAAACATTTATCTGTTCCTGTATGTGTGTGCCCTGACTGGGGATTGAACCCACAACCTTTGCATTTCGGGACGATGCTCTAACCAACCAAGCTATCAGATCAGGGCTGGACATAAAAATTCTTAACTAGCCTGACCTTTGGTGGCTCAGTGGATAAAGCATCAACCTGGAACACTGAGGTTGCCGGTTTGAAAGCCTGGGCTTGCCTGGTCAATGCAAATATGGGAGTTGATGCTTCCTGCTTCTCCCCTGTTCTTTCTCTCTCTCTCTCTCCTCCCTCTCTTAAATGAATGAATAAAATCTTTAAAAAAAAATTTCTTAACTAGCCTGACCAGGCAGTGGTGCAGTGGATAGAGCATTATATAGGGATGCAGAGGACTCGGGTTTGAAACCCCGAGGTCACCGGCTTGAGCATGGGATCATAGACATGACCCCATGGTCGCTGGCTTGAGCAAAGTGTCACTGGCTCTGCTGTAACCCCTGGTCAGAGCACATATGAGAAAGCAATCAATGAACAACTAAAGTGTCGCAACGAAGACTTAATGCTTCTCATCTCTCTCTGTTCCTGTCTGTCTGTCTCTCTCTCTCTCTGTCACTAAATAAGTAAACTAACTAACTAACTTACTAACTAACTAACTAACTTAAATAAAAACCGGTTTTGGCAGGCAGTCTCATTTAGGCCTTGACAAAGGTCAATCTTTACTTTAAGTAAACTTGTCTATTGTCTTTTTTGCATCTAAGATAACACCTTTGAAATGTCAGAATAATCTTTTTTTCAGATCCCTCAGAATACTCTGCAAGACCACTGTTATTTTTTCTTGCCCCCATACCATCTCTCTGTGCTATAAATGCTAATTGTTAACCATCCTATACTCTCTAATGCAGTGGTTCTTAACCTTTTTTGAGGTACCGAACCCACCAGTTTCATATGTGCATTCACCGAACCCTTCATTAGTGATAAATAAAATGATTTTTTTTTCCAAATTCAAGACATAGGTATATGTTTTTTTACTGGTGCACAAAATGAGCCGTGCATGAACATCACCTTGCTCAAAGAACAAAACCAACAAAGTGCATGAACTCACAACAGATTACAGTATTACTTTATTCTGGCCTCAGCGGCAGAGGCTTCTCCAAACCCCTGAGACCGGCTCATTGAACCCCTAGGGTTTGATAGAACCCAGGTTAAGAACCACTGCTCTAATGTAAAAGAAATGTGTGTCTCTCGTGTTTACTCTTTATCTAGCCTCAGAGGTCCCACCCTCCTTTGCTTTCTCTCCCCCCCACCCCCACCTTAATCTAACATCAATGGATTTTATGTAACCGTCATTTGATTCTAATGTATAAAATAAACTGCAAAACTTCCATTCTCTGGAGCATTTTCTAAGCCCAATGAGATTTGGGTTCCTGGCCATTGTGGTCAGTTTGGCTCAAATAAACTAAAAAATTCTCTACAGGTTTGGAATTTCTTACATTGATACAGTCTAACTCTTTGGCCAAGAGTTCTTGTAGACTAAGGATAAAATATAAAACACAATAGTTTGAGAGTAATCAAAACAGACAGGTGGTGGGGGAGAAACAATAGTCTTTGGAAGAAAAGAAGCAGATGAGGTGAGTGGCCCATTGAAGCATCTCTTCTCCTCCCCCCCCCCCCCCCGAGTGCTGCCCCTTATGAGGTGTCAATGTAAGAATGTCCAAACCTGTAGAGAATTCTTATTTTTTATTTTTATTTTTCCAAAGTTAGAAGCAGAGAGGCAGTCAGACAGACTCCTGCATGTGCCCGACCGGGATCCACCCAGCATGCCCACCAGGGGGCGATGCTCCGCCCTTCTGGGGCATTGCTCCGCTGCTTCTGGAGCCATTCTAGCGCCTGAAGCGGAAGCTGTGGAGCCTCACTCTAGCCAACTTTGCTCCAGTGGAGCCTTGGCTGCGAGAGGGGAAGAGATAGAGAGGAAGGAGAGGGGCAAGGGTAGAGAAGCAGATGGCTGTTTCTCCTATGTGCCCTGATTGGTTATTGAACCCAGGACTTCTGCATGCCAGTCCAACACTCTACGGCTGATCCAACCGGCTGGTGCTGTAGAGAATTTTTATAAAAATTTATTAGTGGCTTGACCTGCAGTGGCACAGTGGGTAGAGCATCAACCTGGAATGCAGAAGTCACTGGTTTGAAACCCCGGACTTGCCCAGTTAAGGCACATATGAGAAACAACTACTATGAGTTGATGCTTTCTGCACCCCTCTTCTCTTTTCTCTTTCAAGAAAAATCAATAAATAAAATCTTAAAAATTATTTGCCTTTGCCCCTGCCTGATAGCTCGGCTGGTTAGAGCAGTGGTTTTCAATCTTCTTACACTTGGCGACTGATGAAAAGAGAATTATTTCAGGGACTGCTAAGGCAGAAATCAACCTAAGCATAAGTGAATTCAACTAAGATCATTGGATCTATAATCTTCATACAACACCAGGGTGGTTAACTCTTTCGTGGACCAGCATTTAAAAACACCGGTTAGAGCATTGTCCAGATAGGCAAAGGTTGCAGACACATATAATAACAGACCAGTGTTTCTCTAACTTTTTCTCTTCCTCTCTCTCTCTCTCTCTCTTTTCTTTCTTTTTACAGAGACAGAGTCAGAGAGAGTGATAGATAGGGACAGACAGACAGGAACAGAGAGAGGTGAGAAGCATCAATCATCAGTTTTTCATTGAAACACCTTAGTTGTTCATTTATTACTTTCTCATATGTGCCTTGACCAGGGGCTACAGCAGATCAAGTAACCCTTGTTCGAGCCAGCGACCTTGGGCTCAAGCTGGTGAACCTTGCTCAAAACAGATGAGCCCGCACTCAAGCTGGTGACTTCGGGGTCTCGAACTTGAGTCCTCCACATTCCAGTCCAACGCTCTATCCACTGTGCCACCGCCTGGTCAGGCTCCCTTCTTCTCTCTTTCTAAAATCAATAAATAAATTTTAAAATTTTCATTTGTGCTAAATAGAGGATACACTTGGAAGCAAGATCTCAAGACTGAGAAAAATGATTCCAAGAAATGACAGATTGCTTGCTGCCTTTATGCATTTGGAATTAAGGAGGGAATGTAAGGAAGATTACAGGAAGATGGGAGAAATCAAGGCAGGGATTGGATTATGGCATAGCTAATAAGATTATTATCGAGGGTAGTGTGGAAAGAGCCATTTCAAAATTGGGTTGACCTAGATGCCCAGAAACAATGGACAGCGCTTGTTTAAGGCAAAGCTAATCCTTAACTAAAGCAGTTATTTGCCTGGGGTGTGACTACCCAGCATGACCTACCCAATTAGCAATTTATGATCAGATCACCACCCTGTGAGGTTACATTGGAAGCCCTTTTTCATCCACAGAGGAGCTCCAAACAAACTGGCCATTTTGGCCCAGGCCAGGTTGCTCTGTTGGTTAGAATGTCATCCCAATATGCCAAAGTTGTGGGTTCAATTCCCAGTCAGGGCACATACAAGAAGCAACAGATGAATGCATAAATAAGTGGAATGACAAATCAGTGTTTTCTCTAAAATCAATCAATTAATAAAAAAGAAAGTGGCAGTTTTACTGGTCAAAGATTGAGGTTCCCAGAAAAGCTAAAAATCAAGAGGGAAAATTCTGGAGAGGAAGGAGCCCTAGAGATGTCCCCTACAAATTTTCCTCAAGTTCTTGGTAACTGCTAAACTGCACACGGGCATTTTAAACTGTGAGGCTTTAAGGAACTCAGGAAGAAACGGGAACTGGCAGGCAGCAGTTTTCCTTGCTGCCTGATGTTGAGGCAACAGTTTGGAATTAAATCCTACCAAGTTGGAGGGGTTTATTCATCACCCAAGGTTTTCCTTTGAAACTGCAGAAGGGCCTCACCTTATTATTAAACTCAAGGCAAAGGGCCACACCCTAAGACTAAAGGCAAAACCAACACAACTGCACCCTAGCAAAGCCTAAAACCAAGCCTCTGCAGGATAAAGGTGATTCAGCAGTAATTTAACTGCTTGCCAGAACAGAACTAAACATTCATTTTAGGAAGATAAACTCATTCTCCCTGGAATACATCATCCACAAGGTCCCATATAGAATTTAAAAATTCAGATTCCTTACATTATTTACGATGTCCAGTTTATAATAAAAATTACTAGACATGCAGGTAGGAGGGAAAAGTGACCCATAATCAAGAAAAGAAATAGTAGAGGCAAACAACTCAGATGTAGAACAAAATATGAGGTAGAGATAAATGTCAACAGAATTACAATCAGGTGATATGCAAGAGTGTGCTGCTTTCAAATAGGAGGTGATGGAGGGTTTCTCTACAGATGTTGACAATTTTTTGAAATGTGAAATGCCAGGCACTGGAAATTGCCAGAGGTGGCTTTAACTAAGGTGACCAACTTTACAATGAAAAGGAGGACAAAAATAAATAGAAGAAAACAATATTGTAAATAAAAGAAACATTTTATTCATTGCAACAATAATATGCTATAATATAAATGCATAATAAAAACGTTTGTAATATTTTATATTTTAATTATGCTTACATGCCTATTTTAATAATTGTAAGAAAAAAGTACTCATTTAGATACAGGTATGTCACATGACATGCAATGGATCAGCTCTGCATTGATCGAATACAGACATTTACAGATTAGTCTTCCAATATCAGAAAGGAGGACATGTAGGAGGACACTGTTCAAGGCAGGACAGAACTTACAAAAGAAGGACTGTCCTCCCTAAAGAAGGACGACTGGTCACCTTACTTTAACGGTGGGCCCCCCGACTTCTGAAGGACCCCGCAAAACTCCAGCTTTACACTTTTTTCTAATGACACCAAGTTTGGCTTCATATGTGCAATTTTAACATTAATAGTACATAACATTTTTTTATGTATTTAAAAATATGGTTAACATGTATTTTTATTTTTCCTGTCTCTTTTTCTTTTAAGGGGCCCAATATTTTTTTCTGCGCCCAGGGCCTCAACCGACCTTAATCCGCCTCTGGAAATAGCGCAAAGGCTCTGAGGCAGGAAAGTCAGGCCTGTTCAAGGAAGGGCAAGGAGGTCAGTGTGAGTTGAGCCAGGGGGAGTAGTATGATCTGGTAGACTGGCATGCAGGACCAGACCATGTAGGATCTGGAGGCTCAGAGTAAAGAGTTAGAATTTTATTTGAAGAATGCTGAACTGCCTTTGAAGGATTTTAAGCAGGAGAGAAACATACCCAACTTACGGTTATTTTTGTTTGTTTGTTTCTTTACTATAAGTGAGGCTTTCATTTAAAATATTTTAAAACCAATTGCTTTTTTTAAAGCTATATATACATCTTTTACTCTTTTCTTACTGTATTATTGCTATTTTTCTCATAATTTGTCGATTCTTTTTATAGGTGCTCTTTTTATATTAGGGACTTAACTATTTGCCTCTAATAAGTTATATATATATTTTTTTTCTCATCTGAATTTTGACTTTTTTATGGCGTTTTTCTTGCCATGATAAATAAAAACTTTCATTGAATTGACAGAATAATTAATTGAATTAAGAATATCCAAACTGGCCCTGGCCAGTTGGCTCAGTGGTTGAGTGTTGACCCGGCATGTGGAAGTCCTGGGTTTGATTCCAGGTCAGGACACACAGAGAGGTGATCATCTGCTTCTCCCCCCACCTCCTTCTCTTTCTTTTTCTCTTTCTTTCTTTCTTTCTCTCCCTCTCTCTCTCTCTCTCTCTTTCTCTCTCTCTTCTTCTCCTGCAACCATGGCTTGATTGATTCTAGGACATTGGTTCCAGGCACTGAGTATGGTTCCATCAATCCTCTGCCTCAGGCGCTAAAATTTAGCTCGGTTGCAAGCATGGTCCCAGATGGGCAGAGCATCATCCCCAGAGGGAGGTTGCCCGGTGGATCCTGGTCAGCGTGCATGCAGGAGTCTGTCTCTGTATCTCCCCTCCTCTCATTAAAAAAAAAAAAAAATCTAAATGTGTGAAGAATTTTTGTATGAATTTATCTGAGCCAAATTGAGAAATTGAGGACAATGCCAGGAAGCAAGATCTCAGATGCCCAGGAGAATGACAGTTGTGCAGTTTGTTTTTAATGCACTTGGAATTAGGAAGGAATGTAAGCAAAATTACGTGAGGATGGGGAAAAGCAAAATGGGGTCTGAAAAAGAGATCCGTCAAAGGTGCGTTTCTCCAGATGCACAGAAACAAGAGGCAGGGTTTGCTTAAGGCAAGGATAAACCTTTCACTAAAAAAGTTAAATGCCTGAGGCATGACCTGCTCAGTTAGGAATTTATGATCAGATCACCTGTGAAGGTACTTTGGGTTTGATTTATTACAGTGCTTCTTTTTGGTCCATACAATTCATCACTGTTTTCTTTTTGACCTTCAACACTCCCAATATGTTTTTTTCACTTAAAAAATTTTTATTGATTGATTATACACAGAGAGGAGGGGAGGCATAGAATGAGAAGTATCAGCTCATAGTTGCTTCACTTTAGTTGTTCATTGATTGCTTGTATGTGTCTTGACCTGGCAAGCCCAGGGCTTCAAACCAGTGACCTCAGTCTTTCAGGCCAATGCTTTATCTACGGCACCACCACAGGCCATGCTCCAATACTGTATTATTTTTTAAAGAATTTTAGGACTTATTTACATCTTTGAAAAATCATCTGGATAGCCATGGTGAATGGACTATAGATGCATGACAAGGCCAGCATGGAAGAACAGAAAAAAACTTGAGGTTTAGACTCAGAAGACTGGACGGGACCAAATTACAGCTCCACCTCTGACTGCCTCTGACTTTTGTCAAATAATTTTGTCACCTGTTGGTCAAATAAGTTTGTAAATATGATGTATATGTTTGCTCGCTTATAGTTTGCATTGGGTGTGGGAGACAGGCTGTAAGCTGGCAAAGTCCTTATAACCTAAAACTAAGCCTTTCCCACCTTTTTAATACTAATATCTTTTCAACTTCCTTCTGATACTAAGATCTCAAAATAAGCTTTTCCCCACACCCTTGACTGTTGCATGATAGGGGGTGGTGCACTCTTATGAGGAATCCCATTTATGTCTCAGATAAGTGGCTTTGTATCAGAGACTTCTTTATTTGTATATTGGCTTAAAGGTTTTAATATTCTACACTATTAAAATAAAGCAGACCAGGGGCTCTCTCACTTGGTTCCTGCCATCAGCATTGCAGAGGAGAGGCAGCCAAGATGGCAGAATGCTGAAGTAGAAGCCAGTATGTGCAGAGTTTGTGCAAAGAGAAGGAGATGGGGAACGGAGGTGAATAAGGCTGGTGGGGCCTTTGATTCTAGGAAAACTTGGATGAGTCAGTGGCTTTGGGAGCCCTGAATGGAAAGGGAAGTATTTTCCCGCTGTGTGTATTTACTTGCTTGCCAGGTGCGAGCTAGGATTAAAGGTAATGGCCCACCAGTTCTTGGCTCCATTGTTTCATTACTGTCTGTCCAAATCAAATGCGAACCTGCATAGGCCAGGTGGCTCTGATGGTGGCTGCGACTACTGGCTTTACACCATCCATTAGGCAACTGACTAATAATAAACTAACAATAGTAATAATAATAATAACAATTATATACAGTGCTCTTACTATGTACCAGACCCTGTTCCAAACACTTGGCATGTATTATCTCATTTAACCTTTACAACAGTCTTAAGGTGTGGAAACTGAATCAGAGAATAGTTAAGCAACTTGCCCAACCGATGCATTAAGTGGCAGAACTGGGATTTGAACCCTAGCAGTTAGAGTCATGCTTTCAAGGTATGAAAATTATCTGGAGGAGCTAATGGAAACGGGTGTGCCGCATGTGTGTGCTGTGTGCTAAGTTGGGGAACAAGAGGAAGGTGCTGAACTGTGGATGTCAGAGAGACTGGATTGGCTTCCTGGCTGTGAGATACTGTGACTGGGTCACTTCGTGTCCCTAAACTCTTCTAAACTTTCTTCCTCTCCCTTTAAAAATATAATAACAGCTTTAAGATACAACAGCTTTTGAGTTACAATTCACATACAATAAAACTCAGCCACTTAAATCGTGCGGTTAATTGGGTTTTAGTATACAGTGGTATCTTGAGATATGAACAGACCAAAATTTTTAAGATACGAGCTGCAACTCGGTTCATATATTTGTTCGAGATCAGAGCGAAATTCCGAGATACGAGTCGTGATTCGGGAAGCTGCCGCTAGTTGGCGTGTTGGTGCTCGGGTCCAGTATTGGCAGTTTGATACACAAGTCGACGGACTTAAGAGCTCGGTTACAGAACGAATTAAATTCGTATCTCAAGGTACCACTGTATTTGGAGTAGTGCAACAATCATGACAATCTAATTTGAGTACGTCGCCTCAAAAGAAACCCTGTATCTTTTAGTAGTCACTCCCCACCCCCATCACCTCAGCCTAGCCCCAAACAACAACTAGGCTGCTTTCTCCCAATTTGAGTCTTGATTTCTTCATCTGTAGAGTGGGTGTGCTAGGGGGCAGGTTGGAGTTCTCTGCAGTGAGGTGAGGGATGAGAAGATGCAGGATTGGGGAATCCAGGGAGCTAAATGCCATCTAAAAAATAGGAGTGAAATGGTTAGGAGGGCATCAGTGGTTGGGTATACGAGGCGCTGAGTGATTTGGGGAGATTCTAGATGGGAGGAAAGGATGGAGCCAGTGAAGCTGAGGGGACAGGGGAAAGAGCAAGACAGAGTGACCCCTCGTGGGAAACTGGCAGAAAACCACATGCTATTACAGAGATTGGGTTGAAGGTTGCAGTGTGGTCTGATGTGAATGCCTCCACCTTTTCCCCTAAGATCTTCAGAAGAGTATAAAGTACCCACTTGCTATGTGGAGGTGGTTTTGCTTTTGGGGGTGCAATAGAGGCCTGAGGCCCAGCACCAGGCTCATGGTCAATTTCTGTAGGTGGCATTGGCCATCAAGGGCCAGCCAGGAGAGCCCCCGTGATGGCTTCATGTCCTGCCTTCCTTTCTAGAACCCAACGTCTTCCTCATCTTCAGCTATGGACTCGAGGGCTGCCTGGAGGCCCAGGGTGGGCAGGTCAGGGTCTCCTCACACTGTAGTAACAGTCTTTCTGCCCAGCGCTGGAAGTGGGTCTCCCGGAACCGACTCTTCAATCTGGGTACCATGCAGTGCCTGGGCACAGGCTGGCCCGGCACCAACACCACAGCCTCCCTGGGCATGTACGAATGTGACCGGGAGGCAATGAATCTTCGCTGGCACTGTCGCACACTGGGTGACCAGCTGAACCTGTTCCTGGGAGGCCGTGCCGGCAACACATCGAAAGCTGGCACTCCTGAGCGTGGCGACCAGACGCGCAGTGGCCAGTGGCGCATCTATGGCAGCGAAGAGGATCTGTGTGCTCGGCCCTACCATGGTGAGAGGCTGCTTGCAGGGGAGAGTGTCAGAGGGATTGGAGCCACAGAGAGACAGACTCTGGAGTGACAAGTCCTTTGTCCTCTGTAAACCTTTGGCAGTCACATCTTTAATTGTAATGTGAAGTGTTTTTTAATAAGAAAATTAACTTCAAGGCATTTAATTTACTTTTTAAAAAATTACAAAACTAATACACACTGGTAAAGACCTCAAACAGTTCAAAAGTGTATCAAGTAAAATTTCCTTTCCTACACCTACTCTCCAGGGAGACCCCAGGGTAACCCCCAGAAGGCAGGTCCATCCTGGTGGTCCTTTTCCTGGAAGCCAGCCTGAGTTCCAAGAACCTGGGGAGGAGGGTTGCACAGTAGAGCCCCCCAGTCTGGGGAGCTGAATAGGGATTCCTTTAGGCACAGACCTCTGTGGGTGAGTTGGAGGCCCCCTCCCCATCGAGGGCATGGGGAGACCCCTTCCCAGCCCTGTGGGGTGAGCAACAGGCTCATCCTGCTCTCCCGGGCTTCTGGGATGATCTGATGGCAGAGGGAGCTTTAAAGCCACTATCTGATGCCACTGACCCTCGCCCATCTCCAGCTCCCTGGGCTATAGGGCGTGGGCACCTCAGGGGTCCTGATGCCAAGGCTGGCTCCCCTCTTGCAGAAGTCTACACCATCCAGGGGAACTCCCACGGGAAACCCTGTACCATCCCCTTCAAGTATGACAACCAGTGGTTCCACGGCTGCACCAGCACGGGCCGCGAGGACGGGCACCTATGGTGTGCCACCACCCAGGACTACGGCAAGGACGAACGCTGGGGCTTCTGCCCCATCAAGAGTGAGAGCAGAGCGCCTCCTGGTGGGAGGCTGGCCATGAGGGTGCAGGTGGCAGAACTTTTGGGAGACTGGGGTGAGAAGTGGCTCCTCCTTGCAGCGTGGAGCAGCCTGTGTGTGGTCCCTTCACTCTGGAGGGACCCCTGTGTAGGCCCTGAAGCAGATGACTGGGGAGGGACTCATGTCCTGCTGTCATGGTGGCAGGTAACGACTGTGAGACCTTCTGGGACAAGGACCAGCTGACTGACAGCTGCTACCAGTTTAACTTCCAGTCCACATTGTCGTGGAGGGAGGCCTGGGCCAGCTGTGAGCAGCAAGGGGCAGATCTGCTGAGCATCACTGAGATCCACGAGCAGACCTACATCAATGGTGAGGCAGCAGGCAGCCCAGGCCAGTCTGCTGGCTGGGGGCTGACCCACCTGGGAACAGGGCAGGGTGCCAGGACCCTGAGACCTGTTTGGAGGGCCCTGAGCCCTTTCTGCTTGTGGGGGTAAGGATGGTGTTGGTGGGGCAAAGAATAGGAGGGCCAAGGATGGGTGTCCTGCTTCTCACTGTCCCCGTCCTGCTGTCAGGGCTCCTCACTGGCTATAGTTCCACACTGTGGATTGGACTTAACGACCTGGACACCAGTGGAGGCTGGCAGTGGTCGGACAGCTCACCCCTCAAGTACCTCAACTGGGAGAGTGGTGAGGCACCGGGTGCGGGGGCAGGGCGGCCTGGGGACCCATAGGCACTGTCTCCTATTTATTCCTCAGGGTGGGGGTGGGAGGCGAGCAGATTTCCCCCACTCTGGGAATGGCCCCACTAACCCATGCGGTGCCTTTGTGTGAATTAGAGACTAATGTTTAGGGCACAGGGCGTGGGCAGTGCACTGGATTTCAGCCATGTGTGTCCATTGCAGCCTGGCCAGGGAGGCCAGGTAGAGCTACTTCCAGTTATTGAGTAGAGTTCAAGACACGTGGGCCCAGGTGAGAAAGCACTGAGGCCCTGCAGTGCCCAGTGAGGGTGGGCTGAGCAGAGTGCTGGGCATTTCCAGCCAATTCAGGCTTCCGAGGGAAGCAGGAGGTTCAAGGCCCCGGGGCCAGGGTGTGAGTCTCTCTCCTGAGGTGCTGGCGCCCTCCCCTCCCCACAGATCAGCCAGACAACCCGAGCGAGGAGAACTGTGGGGTGATTCGTACGGAGTCCTCTGGCGGCTGGCAGAACCGCGACTGCAGCATCGCGCTGCCCTATGTGTGCAAGAAGAAGCTGAACGTCCCCCCAGCCGAGCCCGCGTCTCCCAGTGAGCAGCAAGGGTGGAGGTGGGGCGGATGGGGGTGGGGCTCATCACAGCCATGGCCTGCCCAGCCTCCAAGCACAAAACCTTGTGCTCCCTCCCTATTCTTATTTGACCTTTCAGTTGAAGTGTGAACAAATCAGAAAGTGCCATTAATTCATTCGGGGATTTGTTGAGAACTGTGCTAAATGCTGGTATTACCTTATCCTCATGGAGGTCACATGCTGGAGGTGACAGACATCTCAGTGCACAATCAGAATATCCCAAGTTTTGTAGCATTATAGAAAGATAGGCAATAATGTTAGAGGAAGAGAAGGAATTGATTAAGCTTCCGAGAGTTGAGGGTTTTGTGGAAGTGATATTTGGTTTTGGCCTTTCATGTTGAGTGTTAAGTTTGAAAAGGCAGAAAGAAGTGTGAGGGAAGGGCATTCTTGGTCGAGGGAACTGCATGCCAAAGGTGTAGAGGCACGGAAGTACACAGCAGTTTTACAGTTGGCGCATGGTCGGGTTGGAGTAGACTCATACCTACTTTTAAGTATGGTCCTGAGACCAGCAGCACAGTGCCACCTGGGAGCTTGTTGTAAATGCAGAGTCTCAGACCTTGCCCCAGATAAACTGAATCAGGACCTACATTTCACAGGACCCTGCGCCTGTGATTCGCGGGCAGGTGCGGTTTGAGAAGCCCTGGCTTAGAGTGTGGTGAAGAGAACTTTCAGAAAGGCAGGTTACAGCCAGTTCTGGAAGGGTCTAGGCTGCTGAGCGAAGTTTGGGTGGAGCTGGGTAGGGGAGCCTTTGCGGGTTTTTAAGCTGGGGAGTGTCTTGCTGACATACATGATTCACAGAGATTGTGGCGCCAGGGGCCTGGAGGAGGTGTTGGGGTGGCAGAAGTGGGCGGGGCACTGCTGTTGAGACTGCCCCTCTCTGGTGTATGGCCTCTTTAAGCAGCTGTCTCTGAGGTGTAAATCGGGAATACATCCACACCCCTTGAAGAGAGGTTCTGAGGCTGGAGACCAGCCTGGCCCAAAGGAGCACCTCCACAGGTGCCAGAAGGCAGCTGTCAGTGTAGTTTGGAGGGGCTCCTGCTGGAATCCTGGGAACCTAGGAATGAAGGGGAATTTTTTTCCAAGTAAAATACAGCAAAACCAGAAGAAAAAAAATCTACAAATCCACCGAAAGTAAAGAGATTACAGAGTGAAAATTCTGCTTCTGATCATTAAAACGTTGCCACAGACTTATCAGGGCTGTTGGCTTCTGCTTCCTCCCCTCACCTCCTAGGGTGGGGGGTCAGGAGCAAAGGCTTGAAACTTTGGCACCTCACATCGAGGCTCCTCACCACTCGTCAGAGGGAGCCAAGAACAGGCACCACCAGTTCCATCCAGGTCTTCCAGAAGCTGCTTTTTATTTTTTTTAAGATTTTATTTAATTATTTTTAGAGAATGGAGAGAGAGAAAGGGGGGAGGGAGGAGCAGGAAGCATCAACTTGTTGCTTCTTGAATGTGCCTTGACCAGGCAAGCCTGGGGTTTCAAATTGATGGCCTCAGCATTCCAGGTCACTGCTTTCTCCACTGTATCACCACAGGTCAGGCCTGTTTCTTCTTTTATTTTATTTTTTTAATTTGATTAGTTTGAGCAAGAAAGAGAGACAGAACCAGCGATCTGTTCCTACATGTGCCCTGACTAGAGATCAAACCCGCAACCTTTGCATATTGGGGCAACACTCTTAACTACTGAGGTACCCAGCTAGGGCCAGAAGCTGCATTTGGAAGGAAGGAGGGCCCAGTGTGGGCAGGCCAAGCCCCTCTGTGGTCCCACTAGAGACTGGCCCCTCACTAAGTTCTCTGTCCCCTGGGTCTCCCCAGTGTGGCTTCTGTGGAGAGTCATCTCATGAATCTGCAGATATGTCTAGGGTTTTGGACTTCCTCTTTCAGTTCAGCCCATGTCTCTCTGCATGCGGCATTTTTCTAGGCAGTTTCTTCTGCCTTCTAGGTCTCATCACTCAAAGCATGTCACTTCAAAGGCAGATACCATCGTGTCCCCAAAGCATCCACATTTCCTGAGGTCCCTTCCTCCCACAGCCCAAAGCAGGCCCCAGGGGTCGGAACACCCACTAAACTCCGGTTCTGTCAGTGAGGCAGCAGGCTTGGGTCTTCACTCTATGGCCAGCAGAGAAGATTGACAGTTCAGCCCAGGAGTGATCCTCTTTGGCTCTCAGCCCTGCCCACGTTGCCAGGTTTCCAGGAAATAGGATAGCTGGACCCTGGAGCGGTTCCCAGGATAGAGTGGATCCCCAAATCCCAGTCTTGGGCGATGCTTCAAGTGGGTACATGCTTTCCCCACCAGGCAGAATCCTGCCCAAAGCTGATGTTGCGGGTGGTTTGGTGAAACCTTAATTTCTCTTGCCACGGCCCAAGTGAGGGCTTGTTTGTCCCAGCTGCCCTTGGGCCCCAATCCCCAGAGGGCTAACCTGAAATGCACAAAAGTATGGGTGAGGAAGGATCTGGGACCCTTCATTTTGTCAGCCCTGGGGAAAAGGGGGAGGAGCTGGGGGTGGAGGAAGTAACAAGAGGAGAAATCCCAGCCAGGGATGCTGGCTGGTCAGCAGTGACTTCACCTGCTGTCCACCCAATGGTGCCCCATTTCCTTAGTCCCTTCATCCTGGACCACTAGGGCCAGCACCGAGCCCACACTCAGTAGATATTACTTGAGATAATGACATTTGTTTCACTTATTAAACAAGGTGGATGTGAACTAAGTTTGAATCTTATAGTGCGAAACTACATTTACACAAGAGGAAACTGAGGCTCCCAGGGCTGGTCTGCCCTGAATCCCTGCCCATCTCTGAGAGCCCCAGCTAGAGAGGCCTTCCTGTTTGGGGTGGAGTCTGCCACTGTCTCCCAAGGCTCTGCCTCTGGGCCTCCAGCAGCCCTGGACAGTTGGTCATATCATCAGCATTCAGCAGCCACACCTGTCTTGGCAGGAAGGTCTGATGCGGGTCAGGTTTGGGGAGGAAATGACTTTGGGGCCCTGCCTATGTTAATGTCCAGTGGCTCAGTGCCCAGGTTGGGTGGCTTCATTCCTGAGCAGCACCACATGGGTTTGTGCAGATGTGTGGGCCAACGTGAAGGTGGAGTGCGAGCCCAGCTGGCAGCCCTTCCAGGGCCACTGCTACCGCCTGCAAGCTGAGAAGCGCAGTTGGCAGGAGTCCAAAAAGGCGTGTCTGCGGGGTGGCGGGGACCTGCTCAGCATCCACAGCATGGCCGAGCTGGAGTTCATCACCAAGCAGATCAAGCAAGGTGAGGGTTGCTTGGCCACCGCCGGTCTGGGGTGGAGGACAGCCTCCCGATGACCATCCAGTCCTGCCCAGGAGGCTCAAGGACTCTTTTCTCCTGCTGGTGGCTGAGACTGACCTCTCCGTGTCCTCCCTCTCCTGTCTCCTGATGCACCCAGAGGTGGAGGAGCTGTGGATTGGCCTCAACGACTTGAAACTGCAGATGAATTTTGAGTGGTCCGATGGGAGCGTTGTGAGCTTCACCCATTGGCACCCCTTTGAGCCGAACAACTTCCGGGACAGCCTGGAGGACTGTGTCACCATTTGGGGGCCGGTGAGGACCCCCACCCGTTATCCCAGGGTCCCATATATACCCCAGCCTTCTGGTGCTCCCTCCGTCCTATGGGTACCTTCCTAGAACCCCAACCCACGGCCTCTCAGAGCCCCATCTTTCCCATCAGTCCCTCCACTTCCATATGGAAGACTGCCAGTGTTTGATCCCCCCACCCCCATCTCCTCCAATTAGCAGGGTCACCTTGGGCAAGTTACTTAACCTCTCTGTGCCGTAGATTTCTCATCTGTCAATGGAACCCTAATGGTGCCAACCTCAGAGGGTCATTGAGAGGATTAAAGGAGTTAATTCTCATGAAGCCTTAGGATGTTGCCTGGGGCCATCTTGGTGTCCCGCCAGCTGTTCCCCACTCCCCACTGGCAGGTGGCATCAGATCCCACATTTTGTGGATATGCTTCATGGGCCAGGATGCTCTGTGCAGGATCCTGTCTCCTTGTGAACTTAGGGCCATGATGGCGAACCTATGACACACGTGTCAGCACTGACATGCGTAGCCATTTTCGATGACACGCAGCCGCATACCAGAGAAGTATGGGGCCGCATGCCGAGAAGGACATTTCATCCTTGGCTCCTGCACGGCCAGGTGCAGTAGCCGAGGATAAAACATTTGCCGTAGTGTAGACACTCTGTGCCGGAGGTCTGTAGGTCAAAACAACAGTCTAATTCTGGGACTTCCGGTTAGGCCATTTTTCTCGAAGTGACACACCACCTGAGCTATGCTTGGTTTTTTGGCGAATTTTGACACACTAAGCTCAAAAGATTGCCCATCACTGACTTAGGGGGTGATGTCTCTCTGTCATGGCTTTGACTCAGAAGTGGTGTCGGTAGATGGAGGAATTGATGCAAGGCTTCAAGCAGAGATAAGAGATCCTTTAAAAAGGGACAAAACCATAGGGATAGACTACCCACGCCAGCGACAGATAGGACACTCTCCCTTGAGATACCACAAACAATATATAGCCAGGGACTATAAAGACAGAGCCATCAAGAACATCAAGAGCATGCTGTTTTAAAATTTGTAAACAATGATTTGTTGAGTGTCCACTATGTGTCAGGCATTCTCCAGGGGCTGGGACACACAAGCACCTCTGCCCTCGGGATGGAGCAAAAAGTCAGACCACTGGCTGGGAGGCTGAGGACAGGGAGGGCACAGGCATTAGGAGGGGCTGAATTCCTGTTTAGTTCCATCTGCGCCAGGTCTGGGCACAGTCTCTGCCCAGCCTGGCTCTGCAGGTACTGGCTGCACCCCTTGCAGAACTGAGAATCTCATCTGTCTGTCCTGCCATTGGTGATGCTAACAGTCTCAGCCAATGTTTATGAAATGAGCTATAAAGAAGTGCCCCTTCCCATTTAGACAATGCTTGTCAACGTTTTACGGCATCTGCACAGAAACTGTTTGCTCTCATCAGACGTGTAGAACTAATTTTACTCTCCCCATTTTACAGCCTGGAACACAGAGAGGTGAAGCCTCTTGCTCAGGATCACACAGCAAGCAGAGGCAGAGTTAGGTCTAGAAAACTGGGGAGGGGTGCTGAGATTCCCTCTCACCCTGTGTCCCCAGGAAGGTCGCTGGAATGACAGCCCCTGTAACCAATCCTTGCCATCTATCTGCAAGAAAGCAGGCCAGCTGAGCCAGGGGGCTACTGAGGAGGACCACGGCTGCCGGAAAGTGAGGGTGCTTCTGGATCTGGGAACTGGGGAGGCCAGCCACGGGCTCCTGGGGGAAAGAGATGGGAATCCTGCTGCCCCCACTGCATCCTCCCTTCCTTGGCACACCCTTCTTCCTGCTCTCCCAACCGCTCCTTTACAGAAAGAGTGGGGTGGGGTGGGGGGCTGTTGGGAGGAGGCAGAGCTCCCCACCCACATTCCTGAGTCCCCTCTCCATGGAGAAATCACTTCTCAGAGTCGGCAGAGAACAGGAGGTGGAGGTGGGCACCTGGAGTCTGGTCAGTCTTCACCTGAGTGGAGGCTGCCGGGGTGAGCCGTGTCCTCTGTGCACCCTCTGTCTCTGCTGGGACAGTTCACATCATCTGGTACAGTGGGTGCTTTCTGTCTCCTCGGGAGGAGTTGGGCCATTGTGGTGTCTCCCTTCTTGTATGCCAAGCCTCCGGGGCGACCAGATGTTCAAGGAAGGGGGTTGGGATTAGGACTCGATGGGGTAATGGGTAGGGGAGTGAGTGTGTATGAATGAGGGTGATTAACCCATCTCCCTCCTTCAGCCCACCCAGGCCCTCTCCCCTGTGGTGTTTTGGTGGTCTGCCAAGGCCACGCTCCTCCTGCCAGCCCCTTGCCACTCTGGCTCCTCTGTTTTCCTTTAGATCAGGGGTAGTCAACCTTTTTATACCTACCGCCCACTTTTGTATTTCTATTAGTAGTAAAATTTTCTAACTGCCCACCGGTTCCACAGTAATGGTGATTTATAAAGTAGAGAAGTAATTTTACTTTATAAAATTTATAAAGCAGAGTTATAGCAAGTTAAAGCAAATAATAATAATTACTTACCAAGTACTTTATGTAGGATTTTCGCTAAGTTTGGCAGAATCTTTACAAAACAACTTACTATAGTTAAATCTACCTTTTTTATTTATACTTTGGTTGCTCCGCTACCTCCCAACATGAAAGCTGGAACACCCAGTAGTGGGCGGTAGGGACCAGGTTGACTACCACTGCTTTAGATTAAGCCCCGTTACCATTCCCCACCCCCCCTGCACCCCAAACTCTCCCCCAGGGGAGAAGCAGGAAACGCCAGCAGGCATGACCTTTAGTGGGAGGAGGGAGAGAGCAGACGGGGGCCCAGCTAAAGAATCTGGGGGACCAGCATGGTCAAGGAATGGCCCGGGGGCTCCTTCCTGGCTTGGGGGAGGTTGGGGTGAGGCATGGAGAGGAATTACTACTAACTGCCCTGGCACTAGGGCGGACCTGGAATGTGTCGACAGTACTAAGCAGCCAAGGTTACACCCTGGGACAGCCAGGGCTTTAGCACAGCCCTGCTGGGCGTACAGCACCCCCTTCCCCCCACAGACACACACACCAGCTTCTCTTCTGCTCTGGACCCTGCCCAGAGGGCCACATCTCTCTCCCAACCACTAGCCCACCCCAAGGCTTCCTACTTTAAGGCCTGCTGGAGGCACAGGCCCCGGAAGGCCTCTGGAGTTACTTTTGGAGGAGCAGGGCTGTGGGGAGGATAGGCGCAGCCTCTATGGTGTGGGTTCAAGTCAGGGCTCCACCTTGTACTGTCTGTGTACAAAAATCAAGTCACTTCATTTCTCTGAGCCTCAGTTCCTTATCTGAAAGGCAAGAGCAGAGAGCCCCTCAGGGTGGTGCAAGGGGGCAGAGGTCTGTGGGTGTGGGGCCGGGGTTGGAGAGCAGCTTCTGGGAGGGATCTCTTCCTAGCTCTGCTGCCCCTTGCTGAGGGTATGTCTCCCTTTTCCACCCCTGGGCGGCACATCTTTCATTACCCCAGCTTTTCCAGGCCCCCGAGGACCACAGCCTTCTCCATCCACATTCTGGCATCTTTCCCAGCTTTTTACTCTGATTTCTCAGCCAACTGGCAAATTTCCCACTGCTTCTCTTGGTTAAACGCTCAAGAGAGGAGTTTGACGGGACACTTATCTTTTTGCGCCAGGCCACAGACCAGGTCACTGGCTGTCCTCGATCAGCCCTGCTTGGGCCATGCTTTCACCCCTGGCCTGGCAGTTGTGAGTCATGGTGGGAGGGAGAGTGTGGAGTGACAAGTGTAAAATGTAGCCCAGAAGGGCCATCTCTAGTGTCAAGCAAGTCTCCTCTGTCCTGTGTCCAGGCCTATAGCACATTCACTGATGGCATGCCCCTGCCCCAGGGCTTATGGGTGCGAGAGGGGCATGCTCCCCACAGACACCCTCTTTTGCCCACTTTCTTGAGCCAGGGTTGGAAGTGGCACAGCCCATCCTGCTACTGGCTGGGAGAGGACCAAGTGACCTACAGTGAGGCCCGGCGCCTGTGCACTGAGCACGGCTCTCAGCTCGTCACCATCACCAACAGGTGCAGGAGGGGTGGGTGCTCAGACCAGCTTACACCCATGTCCTGGTGTAATGTGGCCCCTCCATCAAATGAGGTAGCATCTTGTCTTCAAGCACAGAAGGACCTGAGTCCTTTGAGCCTCAACTGGCTCCAGGGCCTTTTCCTAATATTTTAATATTGTCACAAGAATGACTCTTGATTATGAAACAACTCCAGTGTGGGCCTTGGCAGGGCACCAACAGGTACAGGTATGGGCAAGATGCCCAAGAGAGGCCTTGAGTGTATCTGATTTTCTCTTTTTTCTTCTTGGCCAGGCACGAAGGGCTGACAGTACAAGGGGAGCTGGGTTGCTATGTGTCAACTGTGGGGTCCCCAAGGGTCTCTACTTCCAGCAAGTTACTGGTCAGACACAGTACCTGAGCTTCAGGGGCCTGCAACCAGGGATTGGTGGACAGTGGCTGTCTACCTTGACCAGCTTCTTCCTGCAGGTTTGAGCAGGCCTTTGTCAGCAGCCTCATCTACAGTTGGGATGGAGAGTACTTCTGGACGGCCCTGCAGGACCTCAACGGCACCGGCTCCTTCCGCTGGCTCAGCGGGGACGAGGTCATGTACACTCACTGGAACCGGGACCAACCGGGTGAGCCCCTCCTCCACGGCGTTCAGTCAGCCCCATCCTGCTGGGACCAAGACCTAGGGCTTCTGGTGGAATCGATTTTTTGTACAGTGTGGTAAAGCAGTTAGGAGAACAGGGTCTGAAGCCCAACCACTGTCTCAGATCCTGACTCTGCTGTTTATTAGCTGCATGTCTTTGAGCCTCAGTTTCCTCACCTGTCAAACAGGGATATTGGTCCTTTTCTCATAGGGTTGATGTAAGGCTTAAATGATTAAAATATTTAAAGCTGTTTGAGTAGTGAACACAATATAAGTGATTGCTATTGTCATTACCATTTCACATTCATTACCTTTTTTAACCCTTTTAATGACCTGATGAAGTAGACGATGACACAAGCTCAGAGATGTTAAGCAGCTTGCCTAAGAGCTCACAGAAGTAAACACAGAGTTAGGATTCGAGGTCCACTCCCTTCCTCTCACCTGGTCCCGACCTCAGAGTGTGTCCCTGCAGAGATGGCCAAGCTGGTTGCAAGTGCAAGGGCGGTGGGGGGGGGGCCCTACGGGGGTGTAAGGGAGGACCAAGCCCGGAGTCCTCGCATCAGGGTGTTCCTTCTCCCTCCTTCAGGGTACAGTCGTGGGGGCTGCGTGGCCCTGGCCACAGGCGGCGCCATGGGGCTGTGGGAGGTGAAGAATTGCACCATGTTCTGGGCTCGTTACATCTGCCGGCAGAGCCTGGGCACACCAGTGACGCCTGAATTGCCTGGTCCAGACCCCACACCCAGCCTTACTGGCTCCTGTCCCCAGGGCTGGGCCTCAGACCCAAAACTCCGGCACTGCTATAAGGTAGGCAACCTGTTGGCAGGGGGGAAGGCAGAGAGAGAAGAACAAAGAGGCAGCTCCTCTTGGTGGGGCAGATGGCGGGGGAATAATCCCAGTGGGTCCCAGCCATGATCAGTGGTCCCTAAAACACTTTTCATCATAGCAGACTGCAGACAGCACTTCTGGTGGAATTCTTCAGTGGTTGGTATCTGAGACCTGGAATTGACAAAACTATACAAATCATTGGTTTCAGAGGTTTCCACACGTTGGAGCCAGGCTGTCTGCTCTTTTGGGGAGCTTGATAAAAATAAAATCTTCAGGCTGCCACTGTGGAGATGGGGATTCAGTAGGTTGGGGTGGGGCCTAGTAATCTATTTTTAAACCCTGCTGGGTTTGGGAGCCACTGATATAGTTTATGGTCTTTTACTATAGGAAAAAAAAACCCTGAAGTCCAGGTTGGGGAAGAGACTTTTTTAACCCTCTTGATAACCACAGCAAACTGTGGCTCTGCTGAGGTGAGAGCCCTAATCTCCCCTCTGGTCAGGAGGACTGGGCAGTGGTGTTTTCCAGGAACTGCCTGTGTCTGCTCCCTTCCTCTGGGGCTCATTCTCTAATGAGCAGATTTGTCTTAACTAGCCTAGACCCCTGTCCAGTGAGGCCCCAGCCTCCCTCCTCACTGCTGTCACAAGTAGGCAGCTGTCCCCTGGGAAGGTGGGCCAGTGGCGACACATTGGACAGCTGGACTCTGCTCCTGCAGGTGTTCAGCTCAGAGCGACTGCAGGACAAGAAGAGCTGGGCCCAGGCCCATGGGGCCTGCCAGGAGTTGGGGGCCCAGCTGCTGAGCCTGGCCAGCTATGAGGAGGAGCACTTTGTGGCCAACATGCTTAACAAGATCTTCGGGTACTGAGCCTGGTGTGGTGGAACTGCGTGCATGTGTGTATGACTCTGGGTTTTCCAAGGCGAGGTGAAGACTACTTCAGTGAGGCCTGTGTGAGGGCTTGGAGTGATCTTGTGTGTGTATCTGCTACTAGTTCAGTGACCATCCTGTCCCCCCAAAGTAGCCATGGTCTCCCTGGAATTGGAGACCTGGTGTTACCCACTGGCTTCACAGAGCCAGCAATGCCCACCTCCACCAACTCACAAACTTTCACGCAAGTAACTGCCCTCCCCACCCTCCTTCTCCATTGCAAAACCTTGTATAGGCTGATCCAAATTGAGGATGTTTTCCTCTCACCGTACACCATCCCGTAATAACCCACACTCCTCAACAAAAAGCCTTTCCTGAAAGACAGGAGGAGAAAGCGTACAAAAGTGATCATCTGCCCATGGGGGTCCTGCCAAGACCTCATCTTTGTCCTGTGGGCTCTGGCATCCTATGACACACGCACACAGCATCTATAATCCCTTTAGCACTGGGAAGAATCCGGATGGATCCGGGCTTCCTGAGATCTTAATTCCAGGGATATCTCCTCCCAGCAATATCACAATTAATTACATTATTTGACTTGTAATTATAATAGCTCATATTGATCACTTCTCACCAGGCACCAGGTGCTATGCTAAACATTGAATCCTAATTTAATCCTCTCAGCAACCCTAGGAAGTAGATATTATCATTGACCCTGTGGGCTGATAGGCTGGGTTATTTCCCCAAGGTCACAGAGCTGGTCCATAGGTGACCCACTCTGGAATCCAGGTTTATCTTGATTGCATCCCCATTCACTTCCTAAACTCCCTTAAACGAAAGCCTTCAGTCTTGTTGGCAGAGCAAACCCCACCTGAACGGAAGCCAGGGAAGGGAGCCAGACCATCCCCACCCCATGCACGAGCTGGCCCCGGGTCCAGTGTTTCCTGCCCTTTTCCCCCACGAGAGTGAAGCCCTGATAGGCCCCAGGCCCAGACCAGAGCTGTAAGGGGCAGGGGGCATGTTTGACACTTACTCCTCTCACCCCAATCTCCTCTGTATCACCCCTGCTTTGTGCTGAAGTGAATCTGAGCCTGAAATCCATGAGCAGCACTGGTTCTGGATTGGCCTGAACCGTAGAGACCCAAGAGGGGGCCAGAGTTGGCGCTGGAGCGACGGCCTGGGGGTAAGGGGGCCAGAGGAAGTGGGTGGGGCCTGGGTGGGCGTGGCCTGTTGGGGGCAGGACAGGGCCTGGAGGTGGATGAGATTGATGGAGAGAGGTATGGTCTGTGCGCTGGGCTGGCAGGTAAAGGAAAAGGAGTGGGTGGGAGCAGCCTGTGTGTCGTGCTTCAGGACCCTCTCCCACTCTGACCTCTGTCTTCAGTTCTCTTACCACAATTTTGACCGGAGCCGGCACGACGATGACAACATCCGGGGCTGTGCAGTGCTCGACCTGGCCTCCCTGCAGTGGGTGGCCTTGCAGTGCGAGACGCAGCTGGACTGGATCTGCAAGATCCCTCGAGGTTGAGTGGGGTGGCTCTGGGGGACTGGGAATGGGGCGAAAGGCGGCCAGTGGGGAATCCAAGGGAGGGTCTCCTTCTCCTGCAGCGTCTCTGTTCACATTGTCCCTGTAGGCACGGATGTGCGGGAGCCTGACATCAGCCCACAAGGTGAGGCCTCTCTCCCCCCACACCCGTCCCCAGCAGTCCAAAGAGGGGAAGGGGCGTCAACTCCTGGGTAGGGCCTGGCCAGGATGGAATATAGAGGGTTAGGGGTTTCAGTGAGAGAAGAGACAAGTCCTAGGTGGGGTAGACTCACAGGCCCATCTGTCCTGGCTCTGGTCTGGACCAGTGTTGTCCTTGGAGACTGGGCAAGCAGATCCAGCCTGGCAGCCACTCCCACTGTTGCCCCTGCAGGCCGGTGGGAATGGCTGCGTTTCCAGGAAGCTGAGTACAGGTTCTTCGAGCACCACTCTACGTGGATTCAAGCACAGCGCGTCTGTACATGGTTCCAGGCTGAGCTGGCCTCCGTGCATAGCCAGGCTGAGCTAGACTTCCTGGGACACAACCTACAGAAGGTGGGCACACAAGCAAGCAGGGTGAGAAGTGGGCACGCAGGCAGGCAGGGACGGCAGCAGAAGAGGCTCTGCCAACCCTAACCTGCCCACCTGGCTTCCCTAGTTCTCCCGGGGCCAGGAGCAGCACTGGTGGATTGGCCTGCACACCACAGAAAATGATGGACGCTTCAGGTAGGGGCAGGGGTGGAGGGCGAGGGCAGGGCACTTGCATGGATGGCTAGCCTTGATCCCTGGTTAGAGGGAGGGAGGCTGTACAATAGACACAGACCTGGATCTGAATCTAGATCTGCCCCTTGCTGGCTGTGTGATCTTGAACAAATGACTTAACCTTTCTGGGGCCTTGATTTTCTCATCTGAATATGAGATTGGTGAGGCCAGTCTGGTAAAATTGTTATGAGGATTAGAAATAAGGTATGTGAGGTCCTTAGCAAAACATCCAGCCCATTACTGGGCGCTAAATCATGGCAGTTCGTATTATGCTGGACTCACTCATGAATAAGGTCCCCTTAGGACATGGGGAAGGACTAGGAGCACACATGTATTGCACACCATTGCCCTTGGAGCCCTGCTCTGGGACTTTTAGACTTCTCTAGTTAGAAAAATCAGTGCCCAGGGAAGACTGGCCCTTAACAGGTCCTTGGGTCCCCAGCTGTGAGCCCAGTAGTCCCACTTCTCAGCCTACAGATGAGCTCCCGAACTTGGGCCGGTCCCCGCCCCCTTCCCCATGGCCTTCATTGCTGCTTACGGGGGAGGTAAAGCCTAGGGCCAGTGCTGGAGTCACCCCTGCTTGGTGCCATTACAGGTGGACAGATGGTTCCGTTATAAACTTCATCTCTTGGGCACCTGGCAAACCCCGGCCCATCAGCAAGGATAAGAAGTGCGTGTACATGACTGCCAGCCGAGGTGAGGGCCAGGTGGGGGCAGAGAGGGTACAGAAGCCAAGGAGAGGGTCAATGTTGGGGGCAGCATGGCAACCTGACAGGGGCCATCAGTCTCTTCTCATCTTTGTTCCCACAACTCAAGAAGGGCTAGACCAGAGAGGGGAGTGTCTGTCCCCCACAGTCCCATAGCCACAAAGCACTTGAGTTCAGAGTTAGGCACAGGGACATGAACCCCCAGCCCATCTTCCTCTCGGCATGAGACGAGGTTGCTGCCAGCCCTAGTCTGAACTAGGGGTGACTGCCCTCTCCTCCCCTTTCTGCAGAGGACTGGGGGGACCAGAGGTGCCTGACAGCCTTGCCCTACGTCTGCAAGCGCAGCAACAGCACCAGAGAGATGCCCCCTGACCTGCCATCCAGGGTCCTGGGGGGCTGCCCATCTGGCTGGAACCAGTTCCTCAATAAGGTAGGAGGTAGGGGAGCACACAGGGAACCAGCGGGGAGAAGATTTGAATATGAGAAAGCCAAACCTCAAAAGCCCTGGTCCTTTGGCAACATCAACGTTATGGCCTCTTGCCAGGGCTTAGACTCCTTGGAAAATGACTCAATATAGTAGTACCTTCTGATCACCAGTAAGTAAGGTTGTCCAGAAAATGATTTGACTTTGGGTGATGGGTATACAATATAATCAACAGTTCAAATGCTATATAAACGTTTAACTGAGACATATGTGCTCTTATTGATCAATGTCACTCAGTTAAATTTAATTTTTTAAATAGAATTTTAAAAAATAAAATAAGTAAATAAGATTATCTAAATAGTTTGGTGAGTTTTCTAGATCAGCGGCCATTAAACATTTTGATAATGAACTCCTATTAGTAAAACAAAATATTGAACATACAAGTTTGTATGTATGTTATATATATCTATATGTCTACAAAAAACACATTTATCACACCTGACCAGGCAGTGGCACAGTGGATTGAGCATTGACCTGGGATGCTGAGAACCCAGGTTCGAAACCCTGAGGTCGCCGGCTTGAGTGTGTGATTGTAGACATGACCCCATGGTCGCTGGCTTGAGCCCAAAGGTCACTGGCCTGAGCAAGTGGTCACTGGCTCGGCTGAAGCCGCTCCTCACCCTCCCACCCCCCATCAAGGCACATATGAGAAAGCACTCAATGAACAACTAAGGTGCCACAACTACAAGTTGATGCTTCTCATCTTTCCCTTCCTATCTGTCTATCCCTATCTGTCCCTACATCTCTCTCTCTCACAATAAAAAACATTTATTTCCATACTAATGTGACTAATGTTATATATATTAAAATATGTGCAATGACAAAACAATATAAAGCATGAACTAAAAGTTTAAATATAGGCCCTAGCCAGGTAGCTCATTTGGTTAGAGTATCATCCCAACATGCCAAGGTTGAGGGTTTGATCCCCACTCAGGGCACATACAAGAATTAGCCTATGAATGCATAAATAAGTAGAACAACAAATTGATGTTACCCTCTCTCTCTAAAATAAATAAATAAGGGTTTAAATACAGTATTTTAAAGTTTTTAACTTTTTCTATATTAGTATAAAAAATTGTGCTCACTCGAAAATTATCAGTCATGATCACTATTTTGATTTTTTTTACAGGGTCAGAGAGAGGGATAGATAGGACAGACAGACAGGAACAGAGAGAGATGAGAAGCATCAATCATCAGTTTTTCGTTGTGACACCTTAGTTGTTCATTGATTGCTTTCTTTTCCTTTTTTTTTTTTTACAGGGACAGAAAGAGAGTCAGAGAGAGGTATAGATAGGGATAGACAGACAGGAATGGAGAGAGATGAGAAGCATCAATCATTAGTTTTTCGTTGCCATTGCGACACCTTAGTTGTTCATTGATTGCTTTCTCACATGTGCCTTGACCGTGGGCCTTCAGCAGACTGAGCAACCCCTTGCTGGATCCAGCGACCTTGGGTCCAAGCTGGAGAGCTTTTGCTCAAGCCAGATGGGCCCGCGCTCAAGCTGGAGAGCTCGAGGTCTCAAACCAGGGTCTTCCGCATCTCAGTCCAACGCTCTATCCACTGCGACACCACCTGGTCAGGCTGATTGCTTGCTTTTTTTTTTTTTAAAGTTTTATTTTATTTTATTCATTTTAGAGAGGAGACACAGAGAGAGAGAGAGAGAGAGAAAGGGGGGAGGAGCTGGAAGCATGAACTCCCATATGTGCCTTGACCAGACCAGTGCAGGGTTTTGAACTGGCAACCTCAGTGTTCCCAGGTCGACGCTTTATCCACTGTGCCACCACAGGTCAGGCTGATTGCTTTCCTATATGTGCCTTGACCATGGGCCTTCAGCAGACCGAGTAACCCCTTGCTCAAGCCAGCGACCTTGGGTCCAAGCTGGTGAGCTTTTTGCTCAAGCCAGATGGGCCCGTGCTCAAGCTGGAGACCTCGGGGTCTCGAACCTGGGTCCTCCGCATCCCAGTCCAACGCTCTATCCACTGTGCCACCGCCTGGTCAGGGGAAAAATTTTGTTTTTAATTTATTGTGTTGACATGCTTTCAAGTGTCCCACTGAATATAACACCCTCTACACCCCACATCAGGCCCCTTCGTGATCACAATGAATTTTTTTTTAATTCAGTGAAAGGAGGGGAGGCAGAGACAGACTCCTGCATGTGCTAAGACTGGGATGCACTAGAGGGCGATGCTCTGCCCATCTGGGGCGTTGCTCCATTGCTCAGTACCTGAGCTCTTCTTAGCACCTGAGGCAGAGGCCATAGAGCCATCCTCAGCTCCAGGGGCCAATTTGTTCCAATTGAGGCATGGCTGCAGGAGGGAGAGAGAGAGGGAAAAGCGAGAGGAGGAGGGGTGGAAAAGCAGATGGGCGCTTCTCCTGTATGTTCTGACCAGGAATCGAACTCAGGACATCCACACACTGGGCTGACACGCTACCACTGAGCCAACTGGCTAGGGCCAATGTTTAAGTAATTATAAAGAGTGGTTGTATATTCCTCATTTTAAAAATTCTTGGTCTGAAAGTGCCAGGCTAAGCACAAAATTGTGATTCGTGACTCACAAATTTTGTTTGAAGTTCAGATTATTTTCAAACTTGATTTTAATGGTTGTTGCAGATTAAAAAATTGCCTCACAAAAGACAAATAGATTGAAGGGGAAAAGTTTATCCAACGCTGGCTGGCTTTCTGAGGCATCCTTTTCATTTTCAGTCCAATTAAACAAAGTTTGTTGTTTTTTTAATTGGTTAGTAAATTTTTGCATTTTAAACTAAACAGCCTCATAAGCTAGTCAGAAGACCCAATTAAATCGTTTTTTTGTTTGTTTTTTTTTTAATAACATTTAGAAAATTTTCTTCCCAAGTGTTTTGAGACTGCAGATAGGAAAGTTTGGGGCAGTAAAATTAGAATGGGTATGTTTTTAAATATATTTTCAAAATGCTCCCTCTAGCGTGTGAATTCTTTTCCAGAAGAGGTTCTGTCTGCACCCTGGGCTGAATGATCAGAACTTATTAGACCTTCATTGTTTCACCATTTCCTTGTCCTTTGTGCTGGCATCATTAGCATGAACTTTAGCCCCCCGCATGCTTCTTTGCAGGATATTGTAAGACCACTTGGCCTGACTGTGAGGATTAGATTAGGTAACCTTAGCTAATGCGATCCATAAATCTTTGTCACACACTGGAGTGCAGCGAGCCTCTTAGTATCATGCAGTCTTTCTCTCAGAATATTTAAGTGAATATTTTATCTAACTATTAAAAAAAAAAGTAAGGCATGTGTATCATTAAAATTTTGGAAAACAGAAAATAAAACTCAACCACACTCTCCAGAGATGACCACACTCAGTATCTGTTACCCCTCACCACTTTTTCCCACAGAATCAAGATTGTACTAAATAACGCAGTTTCATATCCAGCTTTTTCTCCTCAGTGTTATATTTTGAGCATTTTGTCATGTTATTAAATTTTTCCAAAAAACTTAAGCTCATAGTTTTTGCCATATAACATAAAATAATATATTTTACATATAGTCTTTCTCCCCCATCACACTGAGCAGAAAATAATTGTAAGTCATTTATTTTTGAAGAAAGACTCTTCACTTGATAACGATTTCCCACGCGGGGTTCCTTTAACCTTATAGAAGTAGTGAAAGTGGGAAAAGGAAAGCATGAAATTACAGGAGTTAGAAGCAGAAAGCAAGACAAATGTTGTCCGTCCTCCTAGAGCCTGGCCCAAGGCCTGCTGTCATAGGCAGTAGAGCCTCGGGTGGCCCAAAGAAACCCTCCCACTAGAGCCCCCAGTGTGGGCAGGTGTGTGATTGCTGTGCCAGGTGGGGAAGGTGGAGAAGGTGCTGGCGGCTTGCTCAAGGAGACCCAGATGTCCTAGTTCTGAGAACCCCCAGGGCCTCCAGGACCTGCTGCTGAGGGTGGCTTAGTGGAGTTTCTGGGTTCGTGGGACAGGGCGGCGCAGCCAAACATCACGCCTGTTCTTCCTCCCCAGTGCTTCCAAATCCAGGGCCAGGACCCCCAGGAACGGGTGAAGTGGTCAGAGGCACAGTTCTCCTGTGAACAGCAAGAGGCCCAACTGGTCACCATTGCTAACCCCTTAGAGCAAGGTAGGGCTGGCCCCCGCCCCTCTGGAGGCCCCAGTGGTTCTGACAGTTCCCGGAAATGGCTAATGCAGAGTGAGCAGGGGGCTGCCCTGTCACTCATGACTCTCTCTTCTGGGGGCCTAGCATTCATCACAGCCAGCCTGCCCAATGTGACTTTTGACCTTTGGATTGGCCTCCATGCCTCGCAGAGGGATTTCCAGTGGGTGGAGCAAGAGCCGCTGCTGTACACCAACTGGGCACCGGGGGAGCCCTCTGGCCCCAGCCCCACTCTCAGTGGCAGCATACCGGTGAGAAGCCCCTCCCCACCGGCCCCTGCCACCCAGCCCCTGTCCTGCTGCCCTAGCTTGTGGTGCTTGCCTTTACTCCATGGGTCCCCCCTCTTCCAGCCTCTTTGCTGATAGTGCCTTTGGGGGGCAGTGGCACAAAGTGGAGGTAACTGCTGGGGCTCCCCTGAGCAGCTCCTTTCCCCCAGACCAGCTGTGCGGTGGTCCTGCACAGCCCCTCAGCACACTTCACTGGCCGCTGGGATGATCGGAGCTGCACGGAGGAGACGCATGGATTCATCTGCCAGAAGGGCACAGGTACGTGTCACCAGTGAACTTGCAAACCCCAGCACTGGGCTAGATGTTGTGGGCCATGCCACATGCCAGGAGGAATAAAACATGGTTCCTGACCTCACCCCCAGGGTCTTGGATCTGCTTGGGAAACAGATGGGCAGATAGGCCAGGTGCCAAGCAGAAGGAGAGGCAGTGAACACTGAGGGGTCTCCAGCAACCTGAGGTTCTGTGTCTGAGGCGCCTGCACTCCATGCGTGGGTTCCTCCACCCTGGGTTCCCAGGGTAGGAATAGGCAAAGGCTCAAGCTCGCGTCGCAGTCTTTTAGCAAGAATATATCATTTATCATAACAGTGGCTAACACTGTTAGTCTGTGCCAACAGCTGTGCCCAGTGGAGACCTGGGCTCTGCCTGATGCCTGGTGCTCCGTCAGCCGCACGCCTGGGAATGGGGTGAGGGAGGAGAGCCTGGCCTGAGCCGTGTCTCCTTCCCTGCAGACCCCCTGCTGAGCCCATCCCCAGCAGCACTGCCCCCCGCCCCAGGTGCTGAGCTCTCCTACCTTAACGGCACCTTCAGGCTGCTGCAGAAGCCTCTGAGCTGGCATGATGCCCTCCTGCTGTGTGAGAGCCGCAACGCCAGCCTAGCACACGTGCCTGACCCCTACACCCAGGCCTTCCTCACACAGGCTGCCCGAGGACTACACACACCACTCTGGATCGGGCTGACCAGTGAAGAGGTGGGCTCCCCAACTCCTGCAATTTTCCTCCGTGTCCCTTCCTAACCCCTTGCCTTTCTTATCCCCTGACCCCCCATCCCTAGCTGGTCCCCTTTCTCCCACCCTGATGGATCCCTCCTGCCCAGGGCTCCCGGCGGTACTCCTGGGTCTCGGAGGAGCCGCTAAGCTACGTGAGCTGGCAGGACAAGGAGCCCCAGCATCTAGGGGGCTGTGCCTATGTGGATCTGGATGGGGCCTGGCGCACGACCAGTTGTGAAACCAAGTTGCAGGGGGCTGTGTGTGGAGTTAACAGTGGTGAGTGCCCGTCTGCTGGAGTGAATGGGTGGGCAAGGCATAGGTCATTCTGGGAAGGACTGGGCCACTTTGTCAATTATGTACCCCGGCAGGGCCCCCTCCTCCTCGAAGAATAAGCTACCATGGCAGCTGTCCGCAGGACCTGGCGGACTCTGCGTGGATTCCCTTCCGAGAGCACTGTTACTCCTTCCACATGGAGCTAAAGCTGGGCCACAAGGAAGCGCTGCAGCGCTGCCAGCGAGGTGGGCAGGGCAAGCTAGAGCCCACACGGGCATTGCAGGTGGTGACCCCTCTCATGGACGTCAGACCCCATGAACGCAGTTCCTACACTCCATTCTTCCCATAGGCACTCACCCCTAAGGACCTGTACCATCACATAGACAAATCATATGTGCCATTACATGTATATACCCTCCTGCACACATGAATGCAGGTACTCCACACCATCCTCTTCTCAGGCTGCCAGAGAGGGGGTTTGGGCCTCTGGGGGGCTCTGCTACCCTAGGGAGACCCGGCTGCCCTGACGTGGACCTCCCTTGTGTCCAGTGGGTGGAGAGGTCCTGTCCATTTTGGATGAGATGGAGAATGTGTTTGTCTGGGAGCACCTGCAGAATTCTGAGGGCCAGAGTCGGGGCGCCTGGCTAGGCATGAACTTCAACCCCAAAGGTGGGTACTATATGTGTGGAGTGGGGAGGTAAGGCCTCAGGCTGTAAGGCAGAAACCCTTCGCCAGGGCTTGGTGGGGGTGAGGACTCATGGGATGGGGAGTGGGTTCTAGAACAAGCTTGCTGTCTCCCACCTGCTCCTGCTCTACCTTGTGTGTCCTTCTCCGCCCCCCCTCAGTGCCTTGTTTCCCATAGGAGGCACCCTGGTCTGGCAGGACAACACAGCTGTGAACTACTCCAACTGGGGACCTCCAGGCCTGGGCCCCAGCATGCTGAGCCACAACAGCTGCTACTGGATCCAGAGCAGCAGCGGGCTGTGGCGGCCAGGTGCCTGCACCAACGTCACCATGGGCGTTGTCTGCAAGCTTCCTCGAGGTGAGCGACCTGCCTAGGACACCGCTCAGCCTCCCCCACCCCCACAAAGCTAACACTGATGTGGGGTCAGGGGTCGATTCTCATTCTGCAGGAGACATAGTGCAGGGAAGGGCATGAACAGACAGGCCTAGCACTGCCAGAACCCTGCCCTGAGATAAACTGGTCTGTAGGCAGGACTCTTCCTAAAAATTTCCAAGCTAGATGGCAAACCTGTCATTTTGTAGTGGTTAAGGGCATAGATGGGGTTCAAACCTTGGGCAAATCACTTACCAACTCTGTGACCTTGGCCAAGTTATTTAAACTCTGAAGTCTCTCAGTTTTCTCATATGTGAAAGGGGATACTAACTGTACCTACAAGATTAAATGAGCTAATAGAGCCTGGCACTCAAGGGGGCTCTGTATGCGTTTGCTTCTCTCTACTACTAGTACCACTATTACTACTAACTGGTCCCTCCCTCTTCCCTGCAGCTGAGGAGAGCCGCTTCTCCCCATCAGGTGAGTGGCAGGCAGTGCTGACTCCTTTTGCCCTCACTTCAGGTGGCGGGTGGTGGGCTGCTCAGCAGCGGCAGTGGTGGGACTTCTTGACCCTTGACCGGTTGGTGTCTGTCTTGCCACAGCAGCGCTCCCAGAGAACCCGGTGGCCCTGGTGGTGGTGCTAATGGCTGTGCTGCTGCTTCTAGCCCTGGTGACCGCGGCCCTGATCCTCTACCGGCGGCGACAGAGTGTCGAGCGTGGGGCCTTTGAAGGCGCCCGCTATAGCCGCAGCTCCTCCGGCCCCGGCGAGGCCACCGAGAAGAACATTCTCGTGTCTGACATGGAAATGAACGAGCAGCAGGAGTAGAGCCAAGGGCATGGGCAGGGCCCGGGCAGGAGGAGCTGGGTCAGCTGGGCCCCCCACCAGCTACCAGTGCAGATGGCCTACGGAGGGGTGTCCTTGGGAGCCGCTTTTGGGGGCTAGGACTGGGCAGGGCCTGGGCTAGTGGGGTCCCTCTCTTTCAGAAGGGCGGGGTTGAGACCTGGCTGAGTGCAGCGTGGTGTTTCTTTTTCTGTGGCCCTAAGGTCTAAGATCTTGTCACCTGGGCCTATGCTCCCATGGTAACCAGAGGCAGGCTCGAATCCTCTTTCTGCCTCTTTCTTCCCAGACCCCTCGCCCCCTACTGCCCGGGCCTGCTGACCAAGCCCCAGGACCCCCTTCTCATTGCAGAGCCCGAGGAGTATCTGCTGAGCCCTCAGCCAGCCTCTGTCCCTTTTCTCCTTTCCACCTGGCAGCCTCAGCTCTGAGCCCCTCACCTTCGGCCCTCTCCCCACTTCTCACCCAGCCCTTCCTTCTGAGCCAGGGCCCTGGGGTTTGGGCAGTCCTCTTGATCTTGGTGGAGGTCAGCTTGAGGGGTCCAAGTATCCATCACTCCTGTGCCTATTGGGGTGGTCTTGGCACATGGCAGGAGCGGCCTGGGTCGACTTCAGAACCGGGGCACCACTGTGTCGTCTGCTGGGCTGGAAATGGCACCGGGGAGAGACACTCAACCCTGCTAGGCTAGGGTGTCATCTCCTGCCGGTCAGGGGAGGGCTCTAAAAATTCCATAAAGAGTCCCCTGTGGGGACCAAAATAAGTTTCCTAATGTTTCCAGCTCCTGGCTCTGGTTTGGAGAGAGAAGGGGGGTTGCCAGAGTCCTGGGGGCCTTAAGAGAAGCCAGAGCCTGAGATGGCTCCAGCTGTGCGCCCTCTAGAGGGGCCCAGAGGAACAGCACCCGTGCTCTTGGAGTGGCCGCGTGCAGGGAGCTGTCTCAGTGCTTTTCCAGGAGGCCGGAATCCCAGCCCCAGTGGAAAGTACGGCTGGTCCTCATGCCACCGCGTGGGACAATGTGAACATGGACTCAAAGATATGGTCCTTTTTTGTAGTTCTTTTTTAAATGTGTCATTATTGTCAAAAAGAAAAAAAGCACACAAATAAAACACCTTCAAGAGGCTTGATACTGCCTTATCCTGTGTGGGCCTTGTTCCTTATATCGGTTAAGAGATAAATATTCTTTCTTAGCTGACATCATTCGTTATTTCTGCAGTGCACCATTCTGCTTCTATCTTTGGGCCCCACGGGGACACCTCTCCAGTTTCTTCTTCCAGGACCTCTGGGACCTTACCTTTCTGGGCCTGCTTGCCCTTCTCTCTGTTCCTGGGGAATCGTGTGTGGGTGTGAGCTCTGGCAACTTAGCTCAACTTTCAACAGGTGTAAAATGGGAGACCAGGACTCACCTCCTAGGGTTACTTTAAGGAAAAGGTGACCAGACGTCCTGCTTTTGGTGGGACAGTCCTGATTTTTAACAATGTGTCCTGCGGTGTTTTAAAAACGTCCCGATTTTTGGAAAGAATGCATGAAAAGCTAGGGAATGGCGGGAGAACAGGAAGGGAATATACTGTTTTCGGTGGGGAGACCCTGCCTCCACCTGGAAGCGCCCACACTGCCACAAGAGCTGGCTGCTCAGTGCAAGACCCCGAAACAAACAACTTCGGGCGGGACATACCTGCTGGGGTGGCGGCTGTCAAGTCCCCTAACTACCCATAGGCCTGTGTCCTGGATGCCGGCGTGTGGCTCCAGGCTCCGTGAGGGGCAAGCTGCTTGGTCTCCAGTGGGCTGCGGGGCTGGACGCGGGGAGTGCACCAGCGAGGCTGCCCTACCTGTTACCGCCCACTCGTGCAGCTCCGGCATCGGTTTTGGGACGTGTAACCCAATCCCTCTGACTCACTCAAAATTTCCCATATAGTAATATTTCCGAAAATGATCTTTTTAATGAGGTATCATTATTAAAAATATATATTGATAAGGAAAAGGTTAATCAGCAAAAATCAGAGAACAAATGGTTAGAAATATTTCAGCATTTTGAAACAAACCATGTTCCATACAATAACGCACTAAAAATTGTGGAATACGTGCTGTCTTTACCAGAAACTAATGCTGCGACTGAACGCATTTTTTCTACTGTAAATAAAGTGTGGACATCAGAAAAATCACTATTAAGTGTTGAGACTTTGAAAGCCATTTTATGTGTGAAATATAATTTAACAAATTCTTCTGAAAAATTTCATGACCTTTTAAACGACAGCAATCTACTAAAAAATTTTCACTCAAATGAGAAATATGCCAAAGAATAAAATAATACTATACATACTTTTTTAAATGTATTATATTTGTAAATTGTACTTATGTTGAAATTTAAAAATATATATTACAATACTATTTTTGCATTCTATGAAAATTTCTTTTGCTCCATATAGACCAAATTTTTAATCAAGAACCCCCACCACCACCACCACCCCCAAAATGGTGTTCCGCTTTACCAATTTTAAAATCTGGTCACCTTATTTAAGGATATTGGAGGATTAAGAGATCATCAGTGCGAGGCAGATAGCACCTTGGGCTCATGCAGTAAGTGCCCCATAAACATCAGCTGTTACTGTGAATTCTGGGCTGTCACTGCCAGGGGAGCACTCGAGGTCCAGGCTGGCCCTGGTGGGGGCTCCACACAACCCACCTTCCAGGGCAGCGTTTGAGCTTCGGAAAGCACACACTTGTTCTTGGGAACGTGAGCTCTAAAACCACCCAGAGGCAGGGCATTGGATCACAGGACCTCCCCCGACACTGCCTTCACTCATTCAGGGGACCCCTGAGCTGGAGACGGAGCAAAAAGCCTTCCCAACAAAGGTCGGCCAACTCAGCCAGGTCAACCAGGTGCTGTGCAGAGGGCTAAAACGGGCCAAGGGGAGGGTGTGCTCGTTTGGACATGGGTTGGGGAGAGTGTCACCAGAGGTAGGTGAGGGAGTGAAGAGTGCAAACATGTAGACCAGATCCCAGGCACAAGGGACAGCAAGTGCCTGTGGCCTCGTGTGGGGGTTCTTGGTGCTTTGGGGGACCAGAGCAGGGCGGTCAGGCTGGCTGGAACCTAAGGAAGGGAAGTGTAGAGAGGCAGGGAGGTTGGCAAAGGCACAGTTGCCCAGCAGTAGAGTGGGGGTATTGGGTTAAGTAGAGTGGAAAGTCGGTGGGAATGACCAATCTGATTGACCTTTTAAGAAGGTGGTTTGGCTCATGACTGGTGGTGGTCGGATTCTGTGCACATGTGTTTTTACCTCGTTCATAATTTTTATTGATTTGAGAGAGAGAGAGAGAGAGAGAAATATTGATTTGTTCTATTTATGTATTCATTGTTGCTTCTTGTATGTGCCTTGACTGGGGATTGAACCTGCCACTTTGGCGTATTGGGACGACATTCTAACCAAATGAGCTACCTCACCAAGGGTCTGTTAAAGTGTTTTTTTAAACAAGTTTCTCCTGCTCTGAATTGGTAATAGTGTTACATGGTTCAAAGCCTAAATGATAAAAAAAAAAAAAAAAAAAAAAGATACGTATTGAAAAATCTCACCCTGTTCTTATCTAACCATTTTACTGAGTCAGGAGCCCCAGCAGGGGTTGTGAGCAGCTTTTCTAAGTCCAAGGCTGAGGTCAAGTCCAAGGCCCTCCTCCAGCTCTTCCTGTGCAGCTCGAGTGGCAGCAATAGGACTCAGCAAGAACAAGACTTCAAAGGACTCTGGTCACTTTAGGGAGGAAGCCCCAAGCCTAGGAGTGGGGCTCCATAATAATGAATTCACTTTACCTGACCAGGCAGTGGTGTAGTGGATAGAGCGCCAGACTGGGATCCAGAGGACCCAAGTTCAAAACCCCGAGGTCACCGGCTTGAGCCCAGGCTCATCCGCTTGAGCTCTGGGTTGCTGGCTTGAGTGTGGGATCATAGACATGACCCCATGGTCGCTGGCTTGAGCCCAAGGTCATTGGCTTGAGCAAGGGGTCACTCACTCTGCTGTAGCTCCCCCCACCCCCCGTCAAGGCACATATGAGAAAGTAATCAATGAACAACTAAGGAGACTAAGGAGCCGTAATGAAGAATTGATGCTTCTCATCTCTCTCCCTTCCTGTCTGTCTATTTCTATCAATCCCTCTCTCTGTTACAGATAAAAAAGAATCCACTTCACCCTGAAGGGATTCAGTCTTCAAGCTCAGGAACAGCTTTCTTTGTGGCTTAGTTAAGTGCCCTGTCATGGTCCACAGCTCTGGTGCAGGGAATCACCTGCTGTAGAAGCCTCTGCCCTGGGAAAGAAAAGAAGCTGAGGGGTGAAGGCAGGGACAAGGGCTCCCCGGGTGGCAGTTGTAGCTGAGGAATTGACCCAAAAGCCCCATGCTGCCTGTAAGCAGTGGCTGTTTGAGTGTCCGGAGGTTTAAATCACTCCAGAAATACCTATCCTCCCCTCTACTTTGCTGGTGGCTGTGGTGCTCACCAGAGCCCTGCCCCCACCCACAAGCATTTCAGACAGCTTCACAGCCTTGGGGGCCTCCACAGACATTGCTCTAAGCCTCCTTGCTGGGGGGCTCCCCCCTGCCAGAGGAGGGTCAGGGCAGGAGGAAGAAGCTCTGGGCCCAGCCATTTGCCTCTGGCTGCAGGGTGGCCCTGTTCTAGTAGAGCACGTGGCAAAGCTTCCTTTCTTTCTGCTCATTTCAATTTACTAAGCATTAAGCGCCTCCTCCACATGCCATCTCTGCTGGCAGGGTGTTGCCCTGAGACCCATCCCTGTGGGCCCGGGCAAAGGGCACTGCATGTCGGGCACTGAGCCCAGCCTTCCCTGGCAGGACTGAACCGTGCCAGCTCTGGCCACCTGGATGTTCAGTGACAGCTCACTGAATCCATGAATGAATGGGAGAGTGGTGTCAGGCTCTCCTATTAACAAACTCTTCTTGTCAGGGCAGAGATGCCTCCTCCCGGGTGTCCTGGCAGCGCTGGCCTGGCCCAGTGGGCAGTGCTGTGAGGCCACAGGGGTGAGGAGCCGGCCAGCTGCACCATGTGGCTCTCCTGGAACGGGCTGCCCAAGCTCTGCCAAGCTGCCTGGAGCACTAGGGCTGAGTCTGTTGCAGGGACAAGGTAAAAATTTCATCCTGAGGGAGGACCCCAAGGAAGGAGGGCAGGAAGAGGAAGGAAGAGGGGAAGGAGTTGGGATAAATAAGACTGGCATGAGATCAAAGTGCCCGGATGTTCAGTCCTGGCTTGATGTTCTTTATCTTAGGGGTCTGGGCTGCTTAGAGCTCCAGGAAAAGGCTAACTTCAATCTTGAGCTGCAGATTTTAGCCTGTCCTTGTCTGGAAAAGCAGGCGGGGTGCCAGCACCAGAGGAAGGAGTAAAGCAGCAAGTTGGCATTTCCCACTTGAAATGGATTTGGTGCTGGCAGTCTGCAAAAAAAAAAAAAAAAAAGGACTATCTTCTGGATGAAGGTTTTCTCATCCAGTCGGCATTTTCTCCTACAGAGCGTGCAGGAATCTGGTCGCCTTCTTTGTATGTCACTGCTGGCTAATGCAGAGAGGCCCTTCTCTGTCTCTGGGACTTAGGAAACTGGATGGTATCTTTCCCTATACTGGAGCTGCAGGGGACTCAGGATACTGCGTCAGACATGCAATTCCTCCATAATAATGATAAAAAGTAAAATATTGATTGGGTAGTTCCTAGTGCTGCCCTGTTCTAACTGCTTACCGTGAATTAGCTCACTCTATCCTCTCAGCACACCATGAGGTAGGTGCTATTGACCCATTTTTACAGATGAGGAAACTGAGGCACATAGACAACTGTCCCAGCCACAGTTCCTCCACCCTACCTGCACTATAGGAAGTGTTGGGGGTGGACAGCGAGTACTGGTGCGCCTCACCCTTTGCAATATTACAGTCAGGGTCTGAGACACAAGAACTTTGTCTCAACCTGTATCTGCCAGGGGTTTCAAAACCTTTTTTTGGGAGGGGGCAATGAGAAGCATCAACTCATAGTTGCGTCACTTTAGTTGTTCATTGGTTGCTTCTCATATGTGCCTTGACTGGGGGTGGGGTGGGGCTCAAGCCGAGCTAGTGACCACTTGCTCAAGCTCGCAAGCCTGCCCTCAAGCCAGCAACCTCGGGGTGCTGAACCTGGGAAGTCAGTGTCTCAGGTCGTTGGCCTATCCACTGAGTCATGGCCAGTTAGGCTCAAAAACCTTTTTTGGATTTAAGGGCTTAAAATGATCTCTTTTGTTCTATGGCTTTCCATCTAAGAGACAGGTTTCTCCAGATATGTGAAAGCAGAGCATTCATATGAACCCTCTCATAAATTGAAACGGCATAAAATGAAGATGAGTATTCCCAGACCCGAAATTCAACACGTACACCAGGTCTTTATTTTGTTCATGAGGATCAAAACGCTTAATTATGTCCAATTTTATACTAAGCGTAACACTCTTATGAGGTCTCTTAGACTTTTCTGATACCCTAGGCACATCTTGCTAACAGGTGCACAAAGTAAATAGAGATGAAGCACAGATGCTCACAGACAACGCCATGCTCCGGTGGCCTGAGGCTGGTGCTGTGTGTAGCTCCCAGGGAAGAAGAATGGTGGGGCCACACCCACTGCTTCTTCTATAGGGGCTCATGCAAAACAAGCACTGAACCTATTTGCCTTTTTTCTAAAAAGCAAAAATCCTCTTCAGATTTCCTTTGGTTAGCCAAAACAGGTACTAATGTAGGTCTTTAATAAAAGTGAAATGGCGAGCCTGACCTGTGGTGGCGCAGTGGATAAAGCGTTGACCTGGGAACACTGAGGTCGCCAGTTCAAAACCCTGCACTGGTCAAGGCACATATGGGAGTTGATGCTTCCAGCTACTCCCCCCTTTCTCTCTTTCTCTCTCTCTCTCTCTCACTCTGTGTCTCCTCTCTAAAATGAATTTAAAAAATTAGAAAATAGTCGCTGTATAATAATTTAAAATTAAGAAAAAAAAGTGAAATGGCGAAAAGCGAACTTTCAAAAAGTGGGGGTACTTATATCAGGGTAGCCTGGGTCCGGGTAGGACTGTGGGCTATAATGCATAGAAATGAGGTGGGGGTTAAGTTGATATATAAATATTTACGCTCTCTTGGATATTTTAAAGCTCACATTTCCCCAACAGGAATCGACCTGCCCCATGTCACTGAGCAGCAGGGTTCCTCCTCCTCTCCTACTGCCTGCTGTTCTGTATCCCATGTCCCTTATCTCACCAGTAGGAGGCTTTTGGTCCCTTTGTGTGGACCCTTAGCTCCCTGACCTGGCTAAGGGGCCCCATGGCTCCTCTGTGCAATGACCACCTCTAGCCAGCTGCTTCTACGCATCTGTGTGTGCTTCTGGCATGTCCCCGGCCCCCGGCCCCCACCTCTGCTCTGCTGGGGCTCCATCATCCTTCAAGGCACTTTTTCCTATCACCCTGGCTTCTAGAGCTGGTTAAGGATGTTACCCTCTCTCTCAGGTGGTCCAGAACCATGACCTTGGCCAACAGACCGACTTAACTCCCTGTAAACTTGGCTGTGTCACTCAACTTCCTTGAATTTAGATTTTGTGATGGTTCATTTTATGTGTCACCTTGACTGGGCTAAGGGAGACCCAGATGGCAGGTACAACATTGTTTCTAAGTATGTCCATCCGTGAGGGTGTTTGGGGGAAGAAATTAGCATTTGAATCAGTAGATTGTGTAAGAAATATTGCCTCTCAATGTGGGAGGGCATTATTCAGTCCACTGAGGACCTGAAGAGAAGGACAAGAGAGGAAGGGTGAATTTTCTCTTTGCTCGAGCTGGGCCATCCATCTTCTCTTGCCCTCCAACATGTATGCTGCTGGTTCTTGGACCTTCACACTTAGACATGGACACATGCTATTGGTTCTCCTGGGTCTAAGGCCTTCAGGTTTGGATCGGAACTACACCACCAGCTTTCCTGGGTCATCAGCTTGCAGACGGCAGGTCGTGGAACTTCTCAACCTCCATAACTGCATGAGCCTATCCCTCCTAATAAATGTCTTTCTCTACATCTGTACAAATCCTTTTGGTTCTGTTTCTCTGAAGAACCCTAATATTGGTTTCCTCCGGTAATGGGGGGTTAATATCTGCCTCACAGGCTTATTGTCAGAATTAAAGATAAATGCCAAAATACCTATCCCTGGCCCAGCACACAGCGGCACCTATAGACTCACATTACCCCCATTGGACCTTTTCTATATATGTCCTGTTGCCCCATTAACACTCATGCCCTCATGAGGTCCATGAGGATGGGCATTGTGCATTATTTTCTGTGTTGTCACAACCTGGTATGTAGTTAGTTAATGGTGGCTACACATTTTTTAAAATATATTTTATTATTATTAATTCTAATGGGGTGACATCAATAAATCAGGGTACATATGTACAATGAAAACATCTCCAGGTTATCTTATCATTCAATTGTGTTGCATACCCATCACCAAAAGTCAAATTGTCCTCTGTCACCTTCAATCTGGTTTTCCCTGCGTCCCTCCCCTCCTCCCTATCCCACTCTTCCCTCCCTCCCCCCATCCCATAACCACTACTCTCTTGTCCATGTCTCATACCCTCACTTTCATGTCCCACCTATGTATGTAATCGTGTTGTTCTCAGTTTTTCTTTTTTTCTGATTTACTTATTTCACTCCGTATAATGTTATCAAGGTACATCCATTTTGTTATAAATGATCCGATGTCATCGTTTCTTATGGCTGAGTAGTATTCCATAGTATATATGTACCATAGCTTTTTAATCCACTCGTCTTCTGACGGACACTTGGGCTGGTTCCAGATCTTCGCTATTGTGAACAATGCTGCCACGAACATGGGGGCGCATTTCTTCTTTTCGAACAGTGCTATGGTGTTCTTAGGGTATATTCCTATAAGTGGGATAGCTGGGTCAAAAGGCAGTTCAATTTTTAATTTTCTGAGGAATCTCCAAACTGTTTTCCACAGTGGCTGCACCAGTCTGCATTCCCACCAGCAGTGCAGAAGGGTTCCCTTTTCTCCACATCCTCGCCAGCACTTATTCTGTGTTGTTTTGCTGATAAGTGCCATTCTGACTGGTGTGAGGTGATATCTCATTGTGGTTTTAATTTGCATTTCTCTAATGATTAGTGATGTTGAGCATTTTTTCATATGCCTATTGGCCATCTGTATGTCCTCTTTGGAGAAATTTCTATTCATTTCTTTTGCCCATTTTTTGATTGGGTTGTTTGTCTTCCTGGTGTTGCGTTTTATAAGTTCTTTATAAATTTTAGTTATTAACCCTTTATCAGATGTGCTGTCGAATATGTTCTCCCATTGTGTGGTTTGTCTTTTTATTCTGTTCCTATTGTCTTTAGCTGTGCAAAAACTTTTTAGTTTGATATAGTCCCATTTGTTTATCTTGCCTTTTATTTCAGTTGCCCATGAAGATAAATCGGCAAATATACCGCTGCTACAGATGTCGGAGAGCTTGCTGCCTATGTTTTCTTCTAAGATGCTTATGGTTTCACGGCTTACATTTAAGTCTTTTATCCATTTTGAGTTTGTTTTTGTGAATGGTGTAAGTTGATGGTCTAGTTTCATTTTTTTGCAAGTAACTGTCCAATTTTCTCAACACCATTTGTTAAAGAGGCTGTCTTTACTCCATTGTATGTTCTTTCCTCCTTTGTCAAATATCAGTTGTCCATAAAGCTGTGGGTTTATTTCTGGGTCCTCTGTTCTGTTCCATTGATCTATGTGCCTGTTCTTATGCCAGTACCAGGCTGTCTTGAGTATAATGGCCTTGTAGTAAACCTTGATATCAGGAAGAGTGATACCTCCTGCTTTATTTTTTCTTTTTAAGATTGCTGAGGCTATTCGTGTTCTTTTTTGGTTCCATATAAATTTTTGGAATATGTGTTCTATATCTTTGAAGTATGTCATTGGTATTTTAATTGGTATTGCATTGAATTTATAAATTGCTTTGGGTAATATAGACATTTTAATGATGTTTATTCTTCCTAGCCATGAGCACGGTATGTGCTTCCACTTGTTTGTATCTTCCTTGATTTCTTTTATCAATGTTGTATAATTTTCCGAGTACAAGTCCTTAACCTCCTTGGTTAAATTTACTCCTAGGTACTTTATTTTTTTGGCTGCAATAGTGAAGGGGATTGTTTCCTTAATTTCTTTTGCTGATATTTCATTGTTGGTGTATAGAAATGCCTCTGATTTCTGAGTATTCATTTTATATCCTGCCACCTTGCTGAAATCATTTATAAGGTCCAGTAGTTTTTTGACTGAGACTTTAGGGTTTTCAATATACAATATCATATCATCTGCAAATAATGACAGTTTTATTTCTTCTTTTCCAATTTGTATGCCTTTTATTTCTTCTTCTTGTCTGATTGCTGTAGCTAGGACTTCCAGAACTATGTTGAATAAGAGTGGTGAAAGTGGGCAACCCTGCCTGGTTCCTGATCTTAAGGGGATTGCTTTTAATCTTTGTCCATTTAGTATGATGTTTGCTGTCGGTTTATCATAGATGGCCTTTATCATGTTAAGGAATGATCCCTGTATTCCCATTTTACTAAGAGTTTTGAGCATGAATGGGTGCTGGATTTTATCAAATGCCTTTTCTGCATCTATTGAAATTATCATGTGATTTTTGTCCTTCCTTTTGTTTATGTGGTGAATCACATTGATTGATTTGCGAATATTGAACCAGCCTTGCCTCTCCAGAATAAATCCCACTTGATCGTGGTGTATGATTTTTTTCATATATTGCTGGATCCGGTTGGCTAATATTTTGTTCAGAATTTTAGCGTCTAAATTCATCAGGGATATAGGCCTATAATTTTCTTTCTTTGTGTTGTCTTTGCCCGGTTTTGGGATCAGAATTATGCTCGCCTCATAAAAGGAGTTTGGAAGTCTTCCTTCCTCTTGAATTTTTTGAAATAGCTTGAGGAGAATAGGAGTTAGTTCTTCTTTGAATTTTTGATAGAATTCACTTGTGAAGCCATCAAGCCCAGGACTTTTCTTTTTTGGGAGTTTTTTGATAACTGTTTCTATCTCATTTGCTGTAATTGGTCTGTTTAGGTGTTCTGATTCTTCCAGATTGATTTTTGGAAGGTTATATGATTCAAGAAATTTGTCCACTTCACCAAGATTGTCTAATTTTTTGGCATATAGTTCTTCATAGTATTTTCTTACAATGCTTTGTATTTCTGTTGTGTCAGTTGTTATTTCTCCACTGTCCTTTCTAATTTTATTTATTTGAGTCCTCTCTCTTTTTTTCTTGGTGAGTCTAGTTAAAGGTTCATCAATCTTGTTTACCTTTTCAAAGAACCAGCTTCTGGTTTCATTGATCCTCTGTATTGTTTCCTTAGCCTCTATGTCATTTATTTCTGCTCTGACCTTTATTATTTCCTTCCTTCTACTTGTCTTGGGTTTTATTTGTTGTTGTTTTTCTAATTTTTTTAGATGCAGGGTCAGGTTGCTTATTTGAGCTTTTTCTAGCTTCTTATGATATGCCTGTAGTGCAATAAACTTCCCTCTCAGAACTGCTTTTGCTGTGTCCCATAAATTTTGAGTTGATGTATGCTCATTATCATTTGTTTCTAGAAACTTTTTTATTTCTTCTTTGATCTCATTGTTAATCCATTTGTTATTTAATAACATGCTATTTAGTTTCCAAGTGTTTGAGTATTTTTCAGTTTTTCTTTTGTGGTTAATTTCTAGTTTCATGGCATTGTGATCAGAGAAAATGCTTGATATGATTTCAATCTTCTTAAATTTATTGAGACCATTTTTGTGTCCTAACATGTGGTCTATCCTAGAAAACGTACCATGAGCGCTTGAGAAGAATGTATATTCTACTGCTTTAGGGTGAAAAGTTCTGAAGATATCTATTAAATCAAGTTGATCTAGTGTCTCCTTTAAGTCTGCTGTTTCTTTATTAATTTTCTTTCTTGAGGATCTATCCAGTGTTGTTAGAGGGGTATTGAAATCCCCTACTATGATAGTATTGCTGTTAATCTCGCCCTTTATATCCATCAAAGTCTGCTTTATGTATGTCGGGGCTCCTATATTTGGTGCATAGATATTTACAATAGTTATATCTTCCTGTTGAATTGTTCCCTTTATCATTATATAGTGTCCTCCTTTATCTCTTACTACAGCCTTTGTTTTAAAGTCCATTTTGTCTGATATAAGTATTGCTACCCCGGCTTTTTTTTCATTTCCATTTGCATGAAATATTTTTTTCCATCCTTTTACCTTCAGTCTATGAGCATCTTTTGTTTTAAGGTGTGTCTCTTGTAGACAGCATATGTATGGGTCCTGTTTCTTTATCCATGCAGCTACCCTATGTCTTTTGATTGGATCATTTAATCCATTTACATTTAAGGTTATTATTGATATGTAGTTGTTTATTGCCATTTTATTCTTTAAAGCTGTATTCTTCTTTTGCTCTATTCATTCCTCCCTTTAAACTGTTCACAAGAGGCCCCTTAGTATCTCTTGCAGAATTGGTTTGGTTTTTATGAATTCCTTCAGGCTTTCTTTTTCTGGGAAGCTCTTTATTTCTCCTTCAATTTTAACCGTTAGCCTTGCTGGATAAAGTAGTCTTGGTTGTAGGTTCTTGTTCTGCATTACTTTGATTATTTCTTGCCATTCCCTTCTGGCCTCAAGTGTTTCTGTTGAGAAGTCCGATGTCATCCTTATGGGGGCTCTTTTGTAGGTGATAGTCTTTTTTTCTCTAGCAGCTTTTTAAATTTTTTCTTTATCCATTAGCTTTGGTATTTTAACTATGATGTGTCTTGGTGTAGATTTTTTTTGGTTTCTCCTTAATGGAGTTCTGTGTGCTTCTTGAATGTGTGGAGTGTTTCCCAGCCTTAATTTAGGAAAGTTTTCTGCTATGATTTGATTGAACAAAGTGTCCATTTCCTGTCCTCTCTCCTCTTCTTCAGGCACCCCTATGATGCGAATGTTGTTTCTCTTCATGTTGTCACAAAGCTCCCTTAGAGTTTCCTCACATTTTTTAAGTCTCTTTTCCTTTTTCTTCTCTGCTTCTGTGCCTTTGTTTATTGTGTCCTCTAACTCGCTTATTCGATCCTCAGCGTCATCCATCCTGCTTTTAATTCCTTCCATTGTGGTCTTCAGTTCTGATACTGTATTTGTCATTTCTGTCTGATTCTTTTTTATTATTTCAATTTCATTTTTTATACTTGTTATCTCTTTATTTAGGTGTTCATAATGACTATCCATTGTTGCTCTAATTTCTTTGAACATCCTAACTATCATTATTCTAAATTCTGCTTCTGGTAATTTGGTTATATCTGGTTCATTCAGGTCCTTCTCTGGGGATTTCTCTTGATTCATTTGGTTTGCATTCCTCTGCCTGCCCATTTTTTCTGTGTATAAGCAAGTTGTGGCCACTGGAGTCCAGTAGGTGTTGCCTTTGTGTTCTCTAGGTGTGGTCTATCTGCAGGCCCCCCCACCCCCTCTGCCGGTGCCTAGGGTGGTTGGGTATGAGCGTTGCCAGCGCAGGCCCACTGTGGCTTTTGCTATGATTTCTGCCTCTCCTCCGTGGGAGGGGCTGTGACTGAAGCCACAAGATTAGCACCAAGGGTAGAGGTGAGCACCTTTCCTCAGCTGCGGACCCAGCCTATTTCCGGACTTCCGCCCAGAACCAGCAGTCGGAGCCTGCTCGCTACAGTTCCGCGGGTTAGGCGGGGCTTTTGACCTGCTCTCAGCTGTAAACTTTTGCCTGTCCGGAGCTTTAGCCCCGCCCTCGAGGCCAGGGCCCTTCTGCGCAGGGTCGGAAACCAAGGTTTATTGGGGCGGGGGTGTTTGCTGGCTTCCGCTTAGCTGCGTACTTCCGCTCGTCCCGGACTCTACCCCGCCCCCGCGTTCGGAGCCCACTCGTGCACGTATGAATGCTATCCGCGGTTTCTCCGGCCGGATGGGGATAGTAGCGTGGGCTCAGCTGCGAGCCTCCTCTTGTCTCGGGGTCCACCCCGTTCCCGCGCTCGGAGCCCGCTCGCTCACGTATACTGGCCAACCGCGGTTTCTCCGGCCCGGGGTGGGGTGGGGGGGGGGTGAGGAACTGGTAGCGTCAGCTCAGCCACGAGCCCCTGCCCCTCCCTAGTCCTAGCCCGGTCCCCGCGGTCAGGGCCGGCTTGCGCAAGGCCTGCCTGTTCCTGGCCTCCCACTTTGTCCCCGTAAGTGGGATTAAAGGCGGGCCATCAGCTTCCGGACCGCTTTCGCGGTCCCCTCTGACCCTCTGGGCTAGACCGATCTCCCACCGGCTTGGCCTCTGCCCACGCCGACAGAACCGCCTTTCAGCGTCCTGCCGCCCCAAAACCCCAAGCAGCCCTCAGCAGAGTAGGAAGGGACCTAATACTCCACACTGTAGGCCTGGGAGCTCCCTCACTTGTTTCACAGCTCAATACTGTCCAAACGCCTCTTCTAGGCTCTAGGACTGGAGGCTGGGGCTTGGTTCCTGGGACCCAGGTCCCTCCCTCTCCGCCAAACTCTCCTCCCGCCCCGCGAGTCTCTCCGGGCTGCCGTTTGCTCTGGGGAGCTGGGCACCCCTCTTCGCGTTTTCGCTATTCCTACCAGTCTCAATGTGGCTTCTTCTGTGTTCCTTGGTTGAAGAGTTCACTTAGTTTTGTTCAAAGTTGGTTTATCCAGGTGATGGTTCTTAAAATTGAGTTGTAATCCACTTTGGTTCTGGGAGTTGGAAGTTGGTACGTCCGCCTACTCCGTCGCCATCTTGCTCCCCCGGTGGCTACACATTTGAAGGTCATGATGCCAGCTAGCTCTCTGATGAGGCAAAAGCTTGCAAGGACCCTGTGACCTGGCCACTGTGCCTCAACCTCATAGATGCTAGTGATATTTACCCAGTTATAGAGGGGATAGTCCTTTGTATCACTCTTTTAATAAATGAGACTTGGTCCTTGAGCACCTCAGGTGATGAGAAGCCCCATTGGACCCCTGAGCTGCCACCAAGTTGAATTGATGACATGGGTAGCTAGCTATCAGTTCACCCAGACCTCATAGGAGGTACTCTTGGTTGTATTGGTAAATCTTTAAAATAGTTCTCTATAAAAAAGAGCATGGTTTTCAAAAACTCAACATTGGCTGATGTAGACCTGTGACTGTCTCAGGGTAGCTGCTTCAAACATCATCACATCTTACTGTGGATCTGACTTGTCAGGGTATTTACATGGTCACCTCAAATCCCATCCAGCTCTCTAAGAAACTTATTTTTAAATATGCATTGTCCGTTCTTAGGTGTTTCTCAGTATTGGCTCCTAGAAAAAAAAAATCTTTGCTTTTCAGTTAGCCTTAAAGTTCAGTTAAAAAATAAAGACCCATTTTCTCATAGAATTGTTAGGGCGTGGGGCTCTGTTTGTGAACGGAGGAACTTGAGGTTTTAGGAATTTTATTTACTTCATGAAATATTTTCGACTTGAATGACCTTCCTAGGCTCTATTAACATTAAAATATGTCTGTTTTGATTTTTGATCTTGGATGTAGGCTGCCTGGTTGAATCGACTTGTTTGCAGTAGTTTAGTTATTCTGTGTAATTGAGGAACATAAAGGAATGGGACGAAGATTTGGGGGAAATTTGATTCCAGTCTTCCTAAAACCCTGTTGGCACCATAAGACACCTCAGGTAAAACCCTCTTTGCCCCCAAATCTGCAGTGGCCACTGTGGGTCTCAGCAGTGAGTGAGGGTCTTACAGTGAGGGGAGGGGAAGTGCCGTTTCCCTTCCATTTTGTCTCTCTCTCTCTTCCTACTCTGTCTCACCCTTTCTCTGTTTCTTCCTCCAGGTTTCAGAAAATTCATTGAGGCTCATTTTACAATTAGATCATAGGGTTCACCCATTTTACGTGCAGTTTAATGAAATTTAGTAAATTCATCCAGTTTTGTAAACATTAGCATGAACCTGCTTCAGCACGCCTCCATGGCCCCACTGTCCTCTCGAGCGGTCAGCCGTCAATCTACTAGTCCCATCATCCCCTGTGACCGCTGACCTTTCTGACTCCCAACTCTGCAGTGTTGCCTTTTCTAGAAACTGTGTATAAATAGAATCATACAATATGCAGTCTTTTGTGTCTGGCTTATTTCACTTAGCCTAGTATATTTACATACATATTTGCATATATTATTAGTTTATGCGCTCCATCTTTTATTTTTTGACAGCTCTCTCTCTCTCTCTCTCTCTCTGTCTCTCTTTTTTTTTTACAGGGTCAGAGAGAGAGGGATAGACAGGGACAGACAGACAGGAACGGAGAGAGACGAGAAGCATCAATTATCAGTTTTTTGTTGCGACATCATAGTTGTTCATTGATTGCTTTCTCACATGTGCCTTGACCGTGGGCCTTCAGCAGACCGAGTAACCCCTTGCTCGAGGCAGCGACCTTGGGTCCGAGCTGGTGAGCTTTTTGCTCAAACCAGATGAGCCCGTGGTCAAGCTGGCGACCTTAGGGTCTTGAACCTGGGTCCTCTGCATCCCAGTCTGACGCTCTATCCATTGCGCCACCGCCTGGTTAGGCTGTCTGTCTCTCTTTTACACACACAGACACAATCTTCTCATGAGCCTTCTCTGACCTTCCCCCTCCCCATTTGATCTAGTCTTTGGGCCTAAGCTGTAATTAGGAGAGAAGCATGGAGCCCACACACCACACAGGTCCTAAGGCTCACCTACGGGGGTAGTCAGCCATCCAGCTGAACCAGTTCAAGGGGTTCAGGATGTGCACCCCTCCTGGTAGTGATGGTGGGGAGGGGCTGCGAGATGTGCTTCCCTATCCTCCCAGTTGGAGGCCCTGAGCCGTTGCCCAGTGGGACTGGAATAACCTCAAAACAAAACTGGGGGAATAAAATCAGTTTACTGAATACGTGGCTCTGTTCCACTCAGGGTGGAGACCTGAACAGGTCCATCCCTAGGGAGATGCCAGGCCCCTGGGCTTGTCAGGGCTGCTGGGTCCCTGGAGGCTTCTGGGCTGAGGGGCAGCAGCAGGGCAGCCTGTAGGGGCTCAACAAGGCCAGGCCTGTGCTATCTGGGACCGAACTGGTGACTGTTACTGTTCATAGATGCTCAAGCCAGACCCCAAGAAGAGAGTGGCATAAGATGAAAACAGTAACTGCAGGCACATTGGTTTCAATTTCAGTAAAGAGGAGGAGGAAAGGAGGCACCTGGGGACATTGAGAGGGAGGCTGGTGGAGAGGTCTCCTGGAGCTCCATGGCCAGCTCCCTTGCTAGATGACCGGGCTGTTGTTACCTTGATAGATGTTATTTTCATGTTCATCTCCCAGCTCGGAATCTAGAAAGCAAGAAGGTCTCTCAGGCTGCAGAGCCATGGCAGACTGGGGGATCTGTCATGGAGGGATGTGGCATTGCTGTTCCTCCTGTCCCCACCTACCCCAAAGGCCAGTCACACACTACAGTGCCTGGAACAGTATGGGGAACAGAGACCTGCAGTCTGGAGCTGGGGGCTTCCTAGACTGCCCTCGGGCTTCCAGCCAGGCCAGGGCAGCTGGACTGTAAGCCCCTCAATGAAAGCATCTTACTAATCTCAACATCCCCATGTAGCTGGTGCTGCAAATGTTTGCAGGATGAATAGCTGGAGGAACCACTCCGGGAAATGCCCTCACATAAAACTCTCACTTCCTTAACTTGTCAGGAAAGGGAGGAGTGGGCCTAGGTTTTAAGAAGTCTTACAGAGATCAAATGTCTGAAAGCAGAGGGTTATGTGATGAGAGGGAGAGCAGGGAGGCAGTGGGGTCTGAGTGAGGAGACAGAACGGGTGTAGGGCTCTTTGTTCATAGGGAAACTCTTGATCTCAATGTATTTCTTTTCCCATTGGCTTGAGTGAGTGCTCCCAGACTAGTTGGAAATGGTTTCTGACTGTTAAAGGGCAGGGAGCAGGAGCAACTGACATCCTTCATCCCTACCTGGAACCTCTCAGCTTCCACCTCTGCCACCTGTGCCTAGCCCCACAAACTGTCCTGGTTTTCTCACCTGTTCTTGTCCCCAAATCCAGTTGCCTGGACTTGTGCAAATGGTGGGGAGATGCTCTGGCCAAGCCTTTGGCCTGAAGGCCCTCATGCCTTCTTCTGTCTACACCTGTATTGCTAGTTGCAGGGGACATTGTTCTCCCTAGCCTTGGACTTGGCTGTGGCGACAGTCATTTGTGCCAGCTGGGAAGCACTTGTCAGGGGGCTGGGTCACAGAGAGATGTGACAGGTTTTCAGACCTGGGCTCACCCACGTAGGGACTCTGCCCAGCTCCCTTATGTCTGTGGCATTTGTGTGTGGCTTCCATTACCAGGTGCAGGGGTTGGGGTGCCCGGTGAGACAATTGGCATGGGCAACACAGAGCCACAAAGAGGCTGGCATCTCTTTGTGCCACCTAGTGGGCCCTGATATTCTGCCTTTTTTCCTCCCTGTTTACCTGACCTGAGTTAGGGTGGCAGGTCACAGCTGTGACAGCTCTGGCAACCCATCTTTAAAAAGTGCTGCCAACCAGGTGAATCATGCCAGGCTGCTGGGGACCAAAGAAGAGCGTGGCCCGCGGGAGGTCGGAAGGCATGTGGCTCTGCTTCTGGCGGCCCTGGCTCTTCTTGATCATGGCTCTGGCGGGAAGCCAGGCAAAAGGCAGCATCTGCTCAGCGTGCCAAGACCGGCCCTCTGTGCAGAGATCCACCGCAGCTACGCCCGTCAGCCTCTGGTAGATCTACATTTCCAGGGGTGAACTGGCTGCCCCCACTTGGGGGGCTGGTGCCGGGGAGGGGGTGGATCCTATTACTCGTCCCAGCTTCCTTTAGTAGGATGGCAAATGACATCTCTCTCGAGCAACACGGGAGGGCGGCGTCGCAGCGCAGGGCACTTGCAGGGAGGGTTTCCAGGGTCGCCCTCGTGGAGACTCCTTTTTAAGCATCCCCCAGTGATGCTCTCCTCCTGCGCTCCAGAGATATCAGTCTTCCCTGGGGTCCGGACTAGGAGACCGGAATGCTCCTTCCCCACCCGCTGGGGAAAAAAGTCTTCATCCTCCTCAGGGCCTCCCGGGGCAGCAGGGCGGCAGCGGCCCGTACTGGGCACTAGGGGGCGCCCCTGCCCAGCCGAACCCACCCGGGCGCGCCAGGCGCGGCAGGTTTCCCGAACCGGGAAGAGCCACCGGCGCCTCCGGGGCGGGAGCTGAGGAGGGGCGCACCCGGGCACGGCGCCGAGACCCTACCCGGAGCCTCAGGCCCCGGAGTCCTCCCCGGCGCCCAAAGTCAGCTCACTGTCGCGCCCTTTCCGGACCAGGGGCTCTCGCCAAAAGCCGCGATTAGGACCGGCGAGGAAAGGCGCAGAGGCGTTTTCCCCGAAAGGGGGTGCGTGCGCCCGCGACACAAAAGGTCTTTTCTTGACCGCACCGCTCCCTTCCCGCTCGCTCCCTGCACGGCGGCCGGAGGAGGAGCAGCCGCTCTCGGTCGGCCCTGGCGACAATGCTGGATGGCGGGGGTGACCGCCCAGAGTGGTCCCCGGAGGACGCGAGAGGGCACTGGGTCCTCACCGGGCTCTTCTGGACACCGCGGTCGCGCCCAGGACTGGGACTCTATGGCCTCCTTTTGTGAACGGAGGGAACAGCCCTCCTCGCGTCTCTGAAAATGGTACCCCAGGGTTCTCAGGGGAACGTGCCCTGAATAGTCAACTGGGTTCCTAGAATCGTCATCTGGGCCTCACCCTGTGCAGCTGTGAGCTGGTTTAGCTTCTCCTCCAGGCAGGTCTATTGGGGGTTCCCCAAAAGCTTCCCTGCGGCCAGCAGCGCCCTGATCACTAGGGGCTCACCCCTTGGCCTGACTCAAGTCTCTGGGAGGGACCCAGGAGTCTACTTTTGGTAAGTCCCCAGGTGATTCTGATGGCAAAGCCACTGTAGAATTACTGTTGTAAACCTTTTAGGGCGGGCAGTTGTAAAATTTCTTTCCAGAAGAGCCTCTGGGGACGGAATTGTCACATCCTCCCTCCGTTCACTCTAATGTTTACTCTACATGCTGATGGAGAAGTTCTACCTGAGTCTGGCTGCAAGCCCTCTTGCTTCGATTAACCAAATTTTCTTCAATTGGGTTTTCTATGAGATAAGGAGTAGTTTGAGGACAGGTTTGCCTCCTGCTAGGGACCTTTTTCAGGAGACCTGTTTTTCTTATTCAACGTCTAAATCCAGCAGACCCATTTGGTTGGCCGCCGAATAGAGAGGAAATCCAATAAAAGCCACCAGCTTTCATTGATTGAATGTGGTCCATTCCCAAAATGTCTAAGCAACCCCCTTCCAGGGTTTGGAAGATAACCTGAGAGGCCCCTTAAGTACCAGAGGCTGGAGAATTCCAGCAAAGGAAAAGGAAAAAACCTGCAACAAGTCATTCTATGCCCGAAAATACTGTTTTCCTTTATGTTGGCCCTTGCCCTTGCTTTCATTATGAATTAAAATTCTTATCTGCTCTGCATCCAGTGTACTTGGCTCGTCTTCCTGATTGCTGCAGACAGTTTCCCAAGCTTTGTGGGATTATTTTTGCCTCCGGGTGGTGGTCATCACTTCCTTCCACAGTTTTAGGTTCAGCACAGTGACAGAAAAAGAGTAAATTAGCAAACACCCTCAAAATGGCAGGACTGACCCCCAAACCTACTTTCATTTTCTTCTGGTCTGGGTTGTGGGAAAAATCTTGACAGCTACGAGAAAGAAGACAATGAAAAATGAACTGATTTTCCAAAGCAATAGTGCACAGCTGTATAATTCCGTAATCTGAGGGATGTTCTAGGAATCCTTTACCATCACCTTAAAGGGGCAGAGAAAATGGGCGGAAGTGACACAAGCATGCCGATATTCAGCACCTGGAGGGCTCAGCCTTGTCCTAAAGACAACCGCAGCATAACCCAGGTCACCTTTGCTAGTTCAGGGCTTCTAATTTTGGCACTGTGAGCAGACCTGCTTCCTCTCCGCAATTGATCTGAATAGCAAAATCCCATTCTGATGGTCCAGATCACATTTTCAGACTGCGGGGGTGAAGGCCCTGCTAATTGGCCACTTGCCTCACCACTGGCTTTTAAACAATCGCTTGTATTCTCTGCCCAGCAGGAAGCAGCAAGCCCATCAAGGCTCTGGGCTGCCTCTTTGTTCTGACTATATGGCACTTTTATGCCACAATAAGAAACACTGTGTACTCCGTGGGAGACCATTGTGCCAGGCTGTGAGGATGTGGGTTTGGTGCAGAAGGCTGGTGTTCTTCCCCCAGTAGAGGAAGGGTTTTGTGACAAGCTGGGGGACAAAACAAGAGGTCACAGTTACTGGGGCAGCTGGCTGCCCAGTGTGGAGACAGCTTTGGCCTCTGGTGTGCCTCTCACCCACAGGCCAGGAAGAGCACAGGAGAAGGATGGAATTTCTCATAGAGTAGCAGACCCTGTTACCTGGTAAATTATACATCAGGACTGTGCTAACCCAGCCTCATCCTGCCTCTTGACTCTGTGCCAGATGATTGAATCGATGTGAACCAGTTCTCACACCCAACCAGGAAACACCATCTTGGTGAGTGTGGGCCAAGTGAGGGCTTCTCATGTTTTGGGTAGATCTGGTCCTTTGAGGCAAAAGTTTTAGTTTTGTAGACATGGTATGAATGGGGAGGGCTTAGAGAAAGTCCACCCAACCTCACACATAAATGGACCAGTGGGATTAAAAGCTACTTCAATACCCTACCTGTCTCCCAGGCCAACCGCTGCACACCAGCCCCTCGCCCCTAGTTTCTTCCAGGTGAAAGTCTTCCTGCAGGTGTAGTGTTAACGCAGCACACCTGGGCCAGGAGACAGGCAGCCTTGCTCCAGAAGAGCTCTGCAATGCTGGAGGGCCTGGGGTCCCTCTGCCCTTTGTCTTTCAGCACACTGACTGGTACTCTCTCTATTGTTTTATATCGGTAGTGAATTAGGCCCCTAAAAGGTATAGAGGAGCTGCCATTGGCAGGCAGGGGGAGAATTCAGAGTACAGGTACATTTCACTGAGGGGATGGTGAGCATGGTAGAGATAAGGCCTATGGCTATGAGGACACCCCAAGACAGGGACTTTGGGGGAGCAGGCCCCAAATAATGGAGTGCCCTATGTGGGTGCTGAAAGGGAGAGAGGACAGGAAAGGCAAATTTGTTTAGCTTTACCTCAGATTAAAATCTGACAGTCCCCATCAGATTAAAGGGTGAGCCAAGCAGAGTCAGTGAAGCTGGAGGGTCCTGTGTTCTGCTGGGCACTTGCGGAGAACACTACTCAGTGCTGCCTCAGCCCGTATGCACCTCCCTCTGTGCCCACCAAGTCTGCCCTTCTATCCCCAGTGCTCCCCGCTGGGCCCTTGCCCTGTACCATTGCAACAGCCACCCAGCTGGTTTGGTCCCCCCTCCAGCCCACTCTCATCATGGCTGCTCCACTTAGCTCTCCAAAATGCAAAGCTCTTGTCCTGCCAAATCCTGCTAGAAACTCGTGAGTGGCCTTCTAGAGCCGGACGCAAACCCTTCCCAGCCTGCTCCCTGCCAAGGCTCCAGGCTCACTTCCTGCCAGTCTTGGCCACACTCAACAACTTGGCTTTCCCAAACATGCAAGTCTTTTCAGGTTTCTGAGCCTTTGCATTTCTTTCTGCAGGGAATGCCCTTCCCCCACCTACCCTACCCCCTTGTCCATCTGCTACACTCTCCAAGACTCAGTGCAAACATCACCTTCTCAGCTGGTCAGTAGATGAGAGCAACAATGGAAACAGCTTGGCCCCCAGGCTCTCAAAGCAGTGGGAAGACTGAAGGCAAAGACTACACCTACTTGGATTAAAAGCAAGGCCTCAGAAACACTGGCTTGTGTCCCTGAAGACCCTGCCTGGAGAGTCTGTTTTGGAGAAGGAATGAAAGAGGGGCGAGATTGGTGGCTCCTTACCTCATCTAACTTTGTTCCATGTTCCTCCATATCTGGCTCAATCTTCTATCATAGCACAGACACATTTTTGATATTCTTGTCAGATGTCTATTCTCTCTTTAGATTCTGAGTCCCTTATAGGCAAGGGATGTCTTAATCATCTTAGTATTCCTGGACTCTAATTTAGAATCTGGCACATAGTAGGCACAGAGAAAACCTTTAAATAAATAACTATACCTTGAACTTAGATGTTCCTTTACCTAGAGCACCCTTCTCTCCGCACATCTGTACTATCACTTTCTCCAAAACGTAACTCAAGGCTCGCTTCCTAGGAGAAGCAGGTTCTGGTTCATTAATTTATTGTTTGAGCATCAAAAGGTTATTGAGCACCTACGCTGGGCTAGGCATTTTCTAGGCACTGGAGGAATGCTGGGGTTTCAAGAGATAAGGTTCCATGCCCAAGTTGCCAACGGAACATACCACCTCTACTCCGTAAGACCATATTTTTATTTGCCAGTCAGTTAGTATTTGTGGAATTAATCAGTCCTCCTGGCATCCATAGTGTTTGGGCCATAGTCAGTAGTGAAATATGATTCACTGGGAGCCAACATCATGAGAGGAGCAGAAGGCTAGGCTTTGCCTTCAAATAGCTCATACCCTCCCTGGGGAAGACAAATTGTCTATGGGATCATTGGAAACCCTAGGAATCCCAGCCAGGGAAGAACTGGTGTTGTCAATTTCATAGCCTCTGGGAATTCACTGGGCCCACTGGTTCTCTTGACCAAGTGCGACTTTCCAATAATGTCCTGGTTTTATAAATTCCAATTTGGCCATAAGCTTATCAAAGAAAGGGACATCATGACATCATATCTGGTAGCCACTCTCCCTGGCCCCATCTCAGCACCTGGTGCAGGCTGGGGCATGAATGAATGAGGGAATGAATGGTCATCACCACTGACAGGCAGTCATCATGAGATGACTTGGATTAAAAGCAAGAACCTTCATGAAATGCAACTGAGAGATTGAGTGTGAACGGGTTCTCAGTCCTGGTAGGTACAGGACAGAAAAGGAGGGTTCTCTCCTTATGTACCGCCTCTCTTTTGCTAAATGTTGCCCACAGATTCTGAGTGTTTTCTACAAGAAAACACTGAGACTCAAGCTCAAGTCCAGAAGTGTGAATTTGACAAAAGCCCTTTGCTTTCCAACTTCCACTTGTGTATCTCCTAACTGGTTATTTGTACCGGTGATTGCTTGGTGATTTAGTGGGTGAGATCTATTTTGGGGTCTCAAAGTAAATGCACTTTGTAGTGAGAGGAGAACTTTGCCCTGTCCTTTCTGCTTTCTTCTGTGCGGGTTCCCAGCTGGCAGCTGGTGTCCCTTACTCCTTCTCTAGGGTAGTTTTATCAGAAGGTTCTGAGTCAGACCTCTGGAGCCTTGGTTTTCATACACTGGGTTGTACTGTTTATTGTTTGCTTTACTGTCTGGAAGGCTAACATTGCTTGCATTAGCTTGCTGATGTTGTGGCCATCTGTAACCTATATCAACTCTGGATGCTTTGAAGTTCAATGTGCAATAAAAAGTTCATTAAAAAGATGTGGAATCATGAAAATGAGGTTACAGAAATATTAGCAAAGGATCATTTCCTGCTTCCTGTACTATTATTTTTTCTTTTCTTAATGTAGTTCTCTGAGGAATTCATGTCACCATTAAAACAATGGAATACTTAAAGGGAGGACAGGCCCAGGTCAAAAAGAGGGTGAGATTCCTGAGGAGAAAGCTTGGCAGGGATGCAGCCTGTTTCCTTAATTGAGAACTTAGGGTCTGAAGGGAGAATTTAAGCCAGAAGAAAGTAGGGACAAATGTAGACTTCCTATGATGAATGGTTTGAACCCAGCCTTTTAGTTTGGGATGGCTCCCAGTGGACTGCAGCAGCCTCTGGTCATACCAGGTCTGCGGCGGTGCAGGCCACACTGGAGACCCTGGAGTTTCAGCCTCCGGGCAATGACCACTGGGCCAGCAGGTGCCTCTTGTCTACTTGAGGCAGAGGAGGAGGAGAGAGGAGAAAGTGAAGAGAAAGAGAGGTATGTGGGCCAGTGTGGCAGTGTCACTAAAACTGCCTAGTGGCATCACTGGTGGCTTGTTCACTGCCACACTGGCTTGCTTTCCAGTCGTGACTTTCTGGCCTGAGCAGTAGTCAAATTCCAAGCCTCAAGGGGTGTTCTGGGAACCCAAAACACGGAACATGTGTCAGTCCCTGGCATGACCGTACGGTAGGGGAGGGGCCGGTCTGCCAGCGCTCTCTCCTGGCCCAGCCACAGAGAGGCATTTAGCCAAGAGGGGAGTCCCTCGGGGCTCAGAGTTCTGACCCAACAATGACCAAGACACTTCAGAGGTCAACCTGTCTACCTCCCATATTTTGGTTGACTTGGCTAAGGCCAGGCTGCAGTTAACAGCAGACCCAGGTTTTTCCCTCCAATCATTGAACCTCCTAGAGGGCTCTGGTTCTCTTGTTAAAGGAAGGGCAGCCACAGATGGTCATTCCTGGTGAATACACTGTCACTTCTCTAATGACAAATGGCAATACCATCAGCACCTTTATTTCTTGGTATACACACAGATGCTGGGATAACAAACCCTGCGACCCAAAGCCAAATAAAGAGCTCTCCTGTGGGGAGAAGGTCCCTGTTTTTCACAAGCCCTCCATGTTTGGGCAGTGGGCATGCCCACACATGATGCACACAATTACTACTCATGTTTAATAGTAAGCACTTATGTGATTATCACTTTTCAGCCACCGGGCCACTAGGCAAACACTTAGCAGTCACCAAGTCTTAGGCCTAATGATGACAGTGCCATGTTCTATCAGGTGACCGTGAGGATCTCAACAGATTGCACATCTAATAAACAACACTGCAAGGTTTGGGGGCCTGCTGCTGGATGGCCCGGGTCAGCCCAGACTTACCCTCTCTCTTGTAACCCGGTTGTAGTTTAGCCTCATTAGTTCTGCAAACCTCTGCAGCAGCAGCAGGTACAAGGCTGAGTCTATAAGCGCATTTTGCACCTAAATTTGAAGAAGAAAGCTCTTAAGTTCATCTATAAAATATTCATGATCTAAATCATGGCACAGAGGGTAGCAAGGCCAAGAGGTGACAAGAAATGAGAAAAGTACCCAAGCCCGAGTCCAGGCCTGGTTTTTGGGGACCAGAGAACAGAACAGGAGTGGTTCCGGGGTGGAGGCTGGACAGCCAATGGGAACTCTTTACTACCTGATACAGCATGCCGTGCGAAAGCTCCGTGCTTCAGGTTGAGTATGACACGGGTAAGCCTTTTTTGATGGCCCTTGAAGGGTGGGAGGGACTTTGGTAGATGGTTATGAGGGGTATTAAGGGCCCTTCAGAGGCACTGAATGCCAGCAAAGACAGGGATGAAGAGAACAAAGCATGTTGGCCAAAATTCCCTCTTTCTGTGACTGAAATCTATGCGGGGAGGGCATTTGTTTAGGATTTTAAAAAAATTTTGGCATGAGCTGGGGAGATGGTGAGGTGGGATTGTATCAGACATAAATGAAGAGTTTGAATGTTGTGCTCCATGACATAGGTATGTAGCTATAGCCTCTGAGCAGAGGAGATAGATATCTCAGGAAGGCAAACTTTTCTGTGGCAGAATTTGGGACACAGATGCCATGGGGGAGATGTGCTTTATTTCCCTAGATTCCTCATTTGCCCAGAGAAATCAAGGCCCAGGCCTTAATTCTTTACATTTCTCCTTTTACAACTGGCCTTAGTGATGGTCTCACCTAAGCCTCTCCTCACCCCCTTCCAGGCTGAACTATTACCATTTAATCCCCAAATAGCATGTGCCCAACCAGGTCTCAGATGGCACTGTGAACCTCAGGGTCTTTGCTCATACTCTTTCTCTTTTTTTCTTTTATTTATTTTTTTAATGGGGGGGGGGAAGAGAGGGAAAGACAGGGATAGACAAATAGGAAGGAAGAGAGATCAGAAGCATTAGCTCATAGTTGCTGCACCTTAGTTGTTCACTGATTGCTTTCTCATACCTGCCTTGACTGGGGGACTCCAGGCGAGCCAACGACCCTGTGCTCAAGCCAGCGACCATGAGGTCATGTCTATGATCCCATGCTCAAGTTAGCGATCCCACGCTAAAGCTGGTGAACCCACGCCCAAGCCAGCAACCTCAGGGTTTTGAACCTGGGTCATCAGTGTCCCAGGTTGATACTCTACCCACTGCGCCACCACTTGGTCAGGCTCATGCTCTCTCTTGTTTGGTCTGTTGGCTTGTTTTTGTGCCTCTGTTCTGAATTCCCCTTTCCACCTTTGCCAGGCTGTGCCTATAACTTCTTTACCACTGTCACAATATCACCTCCTTGTGGAAGCCTTCCTAACAATTGTCCCAGTCATTTCTTTGCTCCCCAACTCCTAAGCATTTGTCTTTTTATTTATTTTTTGTACATTGCATCTTGTATTTGTTAAAGTCTTTGCCTTTTCTTGGTGGGTGGATTGTTTTATTTTTCTCACTGGTGCTTAGAACATAGGGAAGTACAAGGTGGTAGGGGAGACCTCCCACCTGGCTGACCATGGCTCATCTGTCCTCAGCTCCTTTGGCCACTTGTATTGCAAGTATTGCAAGGCCTCATCCTATGGACGCTTCACTGACCTTTAATAAATTAGTGGCATTAGCGACTATTCCTCCCCTCTGCCATTTTAATCCTCCATCTCTCTTCATGCCAAATCCCCTGGGCGGGCCTTGGTAATGAACCAGACGGTGCTCAGGAAGCCCCAGGTGGGGTTGGGGACTAAGACCCCCAGCAGAGGGCATAGCCCTTTAAACCACCCTTGGGGAAAGTTCGAACTCTGACCGTTTTCCCAGGGTAACTGAAGCTTGGTCTTGACACAGTGACAACCTGAGCACCTCTTCCTTCCTCTCACGGCAGCTGGAGGAGCTACATGGGCCCATCTCCCTGCTCCCATTCCACTGGGGGCAGCTCAGGAAGCTGGCACAGAACACACCTCTTCCAGGATGAAACAGCTGCCAGAAAAGGTGCCCAAGTTGAGCAAAGATCAATGCATTCTTCCTTCTGAATTAGCGCCAACTCCGGATCTCGGTGACCGCTGCCCCAAGGTCACTGCTCAAGGCCCTTCCACCACCCTACAGACTCATCTTTAAGGGCTCGCCAACTGTCCTTAGCAGTTAGCTTCCTATTTATAGACTTTAGTCACATTTTCTGTATTCCTCTGACCTTGGCCTGGAACAGGCACAGAGGAAGTTGATTGTTTTCACTTTTTTCTGCTTTAATTGCCTCCTTCCACCTTCCCATGAGAGGATGCCTCCTTTATGGTCTGTCTCGCAAGCCACCTCTTCTGGGAGGCCTTTGTAAACTAACCCTTAGCTCTACCCCAAACCAAGTCTTGTCCTGTTTGCTTTTCTCTGGATGGTGGCCTCCTGTGAGCTGCCACTCTCTTCCGCATTCTTGTGGCCAGCAAGCCTTTTATGCTTAGAGATACTCTGATGCATAAAGGCAAATCAATCAGCTAGAAAATGACTTGGAACTATCAGGTTTGTCAAAGCATTCAGGAAAATAATTTACTTTTTATGGCTCAATAAGGCCCAGAGGCATGCAGATGGGAAAATATCCACTAATGTTTTCTGCAGATAATTTGAAAAGTCACTTCTAGCAGATTGTGTCTCTTCCTTGGCTCGTGGGAGGGAACCTGTCATGCGGTGCCATAAATCTCATTGGCCAGGCTCCTTTATGTGGCCCTTTGCAGAGCCTGTGATGCTCGACAAAATGGCTGGGCTGACCAATCAGGGCAAGCGTTTCATAGTTGACGGGAGTCATCCTTTTTGCACAGAGCCACAAGTGGGAGGGATTGCTTATCAGGGAACGTTCCAGTGGTGTTTGTTTGCAAGGGCAAAATGAGCAAGGTTTTGGAGTGTTATTTATTGGGCTACTCCTGACCCAGCCCTCCCCTGACCCAATTGCATTGCACTTTGACGCCCTTGTGCAGTGTGGAGGGTGGGTGGGGAGGTTTGAAAGGGAGAAGCCTGTGAAGTAATGGGCAGGAGTTCTGTAGGCTCAGCCCTCCTGCCAGATGTTTTTCTTTCTTCTCTCCTGCCCCTTCCCCCTTCATTTTGTTAATATTCATTTCTACCAAGAGCTTCTCTACCGATGGAAATCCTTCATTTAATCCACTCCAAGAAGTGGACAGGCTGGCTGCAAGTTTATCAAGTCTTCAAATATGTTCAAGAGATGCTCCCAAGTGTGAGGGTGATTAGGTGGCTGTGTGTGTCCAAGGACATCTGCCCGTGGTTGAGAGGGAGCGAGGCCAGGCCTGTGCTTCAGAGCAATGACAGCCAGAGCCCCGCTGAGACCCTCCTGCGCTGCAGAGCCCAGATGGCAGAAGCATGTCTCCATCACACAGTGGGCGTGGGCCCCAGAATGGGCAGCCGGGGGTCATGAAGTGCTACGACTTTGAGCAAAGAGTTTTAAATGTGCATGACCAAAGTGACTTCCCATTTATAAAAGGGGAGAAGTTACCACTGTTCTGCCTGTTTCCCTGAGGCATTGTGACAAAATGAGCTAATACAGTTGTCCCTCGCCACATTGCGGTTCACTTTTCACGGTCTCACTGGATCATGGATTTTAAAACTGTATATGTACCTACTTTTGTATCACAGATTTTTCACTATATCGTGGGATCTTGTGGTATATAGGTATTTTTATATATTTATTATTTTAATTATTTTTGCTGCAAAATAAGTGTGGGAAAGGTTAATAACAGTGTGGGAAAGATTTATAAGAGTGTGGGGAGGGTTTATAAAGCCTTTAAATATATATAAATAATAAAATAAATATAAGGTAGCTACTTTGCAGATTTTTGCCTGTCGCAGGGGGCTCTGGAACCTAACTTCCGTGACAGATGAGGGACCACTGTACTAACGGACATGGCATTTCACAAAACAAAAATGTCTTGCAAGAGCTGAGAATGAAGATAGGACTTAGGGCAAGCACCAAATGTGCCTTGTTTGCTCCTGTGTTCTGAGTGCCTAACCCAGTACCTGCCCAATAAGTGTATGCGCACATGAAAGAATGAGAAAAAACACATAATTCTGGACCAGACAGTGGCCCATTCAACCATGACTTTTGACTCTAGTGGTTCCAATATTAACATGCATTAGAATTACTGAGAGAACCCTTTAAAACACAGTTGCTGGGCACCACCTCCCTCTCTCCCCCAGTTTCTAATTCAGTGGGTCTGGCCTGGGACCCAAGAGCGAGCATTTCTAACAGGTTCCCAGGTGATGCTGATACTGATGCTGCCTGTTGGAGGACCACTCATTTTTGAGAACTACCGCTGTAAACTAAGGCTCAACAGTTGGTAGCTAATAAGCTCAATCTGGCCTGCAGATGTGCCCTGGCTGGAAAGAAGGAAGGAAATGAATATCTTTGGTTGGAGAAAGGACTCTCCCTTTTGCCACAATTGCCACTACTCCCTATAGATGATGGCACTTGGAAAATTCTGATAATTTGCTACCTGCCTGTGATCTAAACTTATCTTAAATGTTTTCTCCTAGCCCCTTTTGGAGCCTGGAATGTTACTTGGAGCTCTACATGTCACTATTCAGTTCTTCTTTCCATTCAAACACTGAGCAACCCAACTAGAATCAAGGATGAGCCTATTTCCGGTTAAGGATCACTCACACACACACACATACAGAGGCATTGCTCCCAAAAGACGTGCAGTGAGTGCAGAATGCCTGCTGGGCTTAATTTTCAGGTGTCTTTGAATAAGGAGGGAAGGAGAGCTGAACTGCCATAACATTGACAGGCCTATAACTGGACCCCCAGGTACCAGGGTCCCAAAGTGCCCCATTCAGATTCTAGGCCCCACTCCAGACAGCCTAGAAGAGTTCCTATCTAGCCACTTGATGCCCAGTAACAAGCCTTGAGTCTGTGGGGCCTTCTGGGAACAAACCGATGTCTGAGAACTGTGGGGATAATCAGATTTCAACACCCTGTTAGGGCTCTTGGGCAGCATTTACTCTGCCCTTACCCAAGTGCACTGAACCAAACCAGGAACATACTTTGACCGAAGCCCTTTCCCGCCTCCGAGACCCCTGACAGTGCTGACTGCGTACCTAACAGTCAGTGGCCCCAGTCTGTGGTCAGACCTCTGTGAGGTATCTGTCTCAAATTTTGTTCTTAAAGGCATGTTGACAGAGGGCTCACTCCTATTTTCCTTTGTGGTCTAGATGTCTCTTCTGCGGGGGGCCTTCTCTGGTGCTCACAGCAGGTCAGAGCTTCTGTGGCTGTTCCCACAACTGCCTGCATGTCCCTGTTCTGCTCTCCCCACATCAAGGTTATGATCAATGGCAGTCTTCCCCTTCGAAGGCAGTGGCTGTTACTCTTGGCATCACAGTACCTCCAGGACCCACATACAGTATCTGACATACAGTAAGCACTCAATACGTGTCTTAAAAAGTGAAACTTTTGTGTTATGGGTATTTTCCACACTTTACGAAAAAATTAGTACGTGGTCCCACTCCAGACCAATTAAGTTAGAGTCTCTGAGGCTGGACCTGGGCATCAGTAATTTAATAATATTTTTTTTAAAAAAGAGAGAGACATGCAGCTAAATGTTAATTTTAATTAGGGAAAATTTTTGTGTGTGTCTATGTTTCCTATAATAGAAGAAAAGCAACTTTTCTACATGGAAAAGTACATGAGAAAATAAGTTAGTGAGTTAGCTAGTTAGTTTGTTGAGGTCAGATGAGAGCCAGACTGAACTGAAGCAAGTTCTAGGCTCCTTCTTGTCCCTGTCTTTGTACATGTCCATATTTGGCTATCCCATCTCACTAAAGGAACCTGTTTTCCAGGAGTGAACAGCATGGAGGAATGGCTGAGGGGACCCAGCAGAGCCAAGGTGTGAAGTCGGGGAACTGCCCAGACTGCAGAGACACAGGCGTGCACAACGACTCCATGGCCAGGCCAAGGGGCCTCCCAGCGGGGTATGAGCCCAGTTTGAATTACATCTTCTATATCTTTGTGTTAGACAACCATTACTTCAGTCTTGATCCATGGAAAGTTTCTGAAGTTGTCTACATCGTGCTTCCATAGTGTCTTAAGTTTGACGCAGGCTTGTAGCAATCAAACATTATTAAATCTGCAACAGGCCATCGGAACAGTCAGAACTGCTGTAAAATTGACCCTTCAGTGCTTTCTGTCGGTAGATAAATATTGCTTGTTGGTTTTTGGGATCGTTGTTCTCCCACCAGAGTAGGCTTGTCTGTCTAGTCTTTACCTGTGTCTATAATGAAGGGACTTTTCTTTTTCTCTCTTTTTTTCTTTTCTTCTCTCTCTCTCTCTCTCTCTCTCTCTCTCTCTCTCTTTCTTTCTTTTCCTCCTTCCCTCCCTCCCTCCCTTCCTTTCTTTCTTTTACTTCTTTCTCTTCTCTTTCTCTCTTTCTTCTTTCTTTTTATTTTGTGAGGGTTTCTTTTAGTGTGTGTGCATGTGTGTGTGTGTGTGTTTATAAATGACATTTTCCAAAGGATTTGATGGCTTGTCAAGTTCTCACTGAAACTAATTTCAGTTGTTTTCTGCATCCAAGTGGCATAATTACAGTGCCGAATGTTTTCTGTTTTCCCCTCCAGATCCACTTCCACCTGCTCTGTGGCCTCGAGGCTGATCTCCATGAATTGCACTAACTAGGCCCCCTTGTCCCCTAGTTCCTCCTCAGGTTTGGCCAAAGGGAGGCTGAGCAGGCCGGAGGCCGAGGGCGGGAGGAGAGAGAAGCTGGGGTAGTTATTCTCCTGCTCACGCTCTGCTGGACAGTGGTGCTGCAGTGGTTGCTCCCTTCACAGGCTGTTAGGCAGTCTATCCTATGGTCACAACCCTCCTGATTTTCATGACTGCCCCCTCCCCTTGTCACTTCAGGCCTAGGGATGGTGACATTAGATGGTCTCAGATGCTCAGTCATTTCTTTTCTTTTTTTTTTAGAGAGGAGACACAGAGTGAGAGAGAGAGAGAGAAAGAGAGAGAGAGAAAGGGGGGAGGAGCTGGAAGCATCAACTCCCATATGTGCCTTGACCAGACCAGTGCAGGGTTTTGAACTGGCGACCTCAGTGTTCCCAGGTCGACGCTTTATCCACTGTGCCACCACAGGTCAGGCTCAGTCATTTCTTGATGATTTCTTTCACTGCCCACATTTTGCCCTTCATTCAGCTTATCAGTCACCCCTTGGGAATGTGCCATCTTCTTTTTCCTGCCCAGACTCTGGCTGACACAGTACTGTTACAGTTCTTTATAGAATGTGCTTGTACCTGGTTATCTTAGCTGGCAGGATGCAGGGAGACCAATAATGTAGGTATGACCCCTGCATAGTAGGCCAGTTGACTTAGTTCGGGATGGACACTAGCTTTCTCCCTGGAGTGCCGAGCACTTTGGGCATCTCTGTGACTGTTAATGGCAGTTCTCATTTACTGTGGGTCTTCTCTGCACAGGCGCTGTATTAGGTGATGTATTCGGGTCTTTCCCGACATCCAACACTATGAGGCAGGAATTGTCACCTCCCACTTCCTACAGATGAGAGAACTGAGACCCAGAGAGTTCATGTTGTTTCCCCCAGGTCACACAGCAACTCTGGGGAAGGGAATAGGATTTAGGTTCATGTCTTAGCCAAAGCTGGTGTGTTTATTGGTGGGGTGGGCTGCCTCTGGCTTGATGAGTGCAAACATTTTAGTACAACTGGAAAAATTTGCTGTTAGTGAGTCAGTCCTACAAACACCTCTGGTAAACCACCAGTGTGTGGTGGCAGGGCAGAGCAATGTGGAAGTGTGTGTGCATGGGCCAAAATGAGTGTTTATAGGATGAACTGCCCCCTGGGCTGCATGCTGTTTGTGAAGCCTGCACACCATTCTGGCAGTATTCTGGGTAGTCTGGCCTCGTCTGGACATGTCCTTCTCAGGAAGTCTGACAGGGTCCATTTCCTGAAATAATCTATTCTTCGAGATGACCACATGGAACCTGTTTGCACCCTGGCTGGCACCCTGACCTCAGGCATTGAGGGCCTGTTTCCTCTCAATACTTTGACTCCTGCATCCTTACAGTTCAAGAATGCGAGTCACTTCTGTTTCTCATCTCAGATATCAGTCCCTGGGGATTCTGACTGAATGATTCAAGACCCTCAAAATGTATGTACTGAAACTACTGAATTTGCTTCTTAGGAAATTCTTTCTTTTTCCCTCCCTTCATCCCTCCCTTCCACTTCCTGATGCCCATTCTTTGCAATGCTGATGTGGCATTATGTCCATTGTACCAAACTTATTAGTTTATGTTGTTCAAATCCCCTTTCTTATCAATATTTTGCTCTTCTGTCTAGCAGCCTTAGGATTTTTAAAAAGTAACTACAGAATTACACACGTTCACATGTAATGTTTTGACTGAGCTGTGCTACTTGCAAAAAAGATCTAGATTCAGGCTAATTAACTGGACAGCCCGAGTGACACATAGTCTGAAGGGCGACATATCATTGTTAACAATGATTTTATAGTTTTAAAATTACATGTCTTATAGTCATAATTATTAATCTTTTTTTTCTAATCATATTATGAAGGAGGTCATTCTTAACTATAATGATAATCTGGGCTATTTTCTTTTTTTTTTTCTAATTTTTTACTTTTATTTTTTTAAATTTCTTTTTATTTACTCATTTTAGAGAGGAGACACAGAGTGAGAAAGAGAGAGAGAGAGAGAAAGAGAGAGAGAGAAAGGGGGGAGGAGCTGGAAGCATCAACTCCCATATGTGCCTTGACCAGACCAGTGCAGGGTTTTGAACTGGCGACCTCAGTATTCCCAGGTCGATGCTTTATCCACTGCGCCACCACAGGTCAGGTGGGGCTATTTTCATTTGATAAATGTTTATTGACTGCTACTATGTGCAAGGCACCTTCTAGATAGCACTGTCTGATAGTAACCTAGTGTGAGTCACAAATGCAAGCCACACATGTCATCTGAAAATTCCAAGTAGCCACATTAAAGAAGTAAAAGACATACAAACAAACAAATAAACAAAAAACAAAAACAACTGGTAAAATTAATTTTAACAATATATTTAACCCAATATATCCTGAATATTATCAGTTCAACAAATAATTAATATAAATTTATTTATGTGATGCTTTACACTCTTTTTTGTTTTTGGTACTGAGTCTTTGAAATTTGCTGTGTATTTAACATATTTTGATTGGAAGTAGCCTCCTGTTCATTAGCCACATGTGGCTTGTGGCTTCTATATTGTGCAGTGTGATTCTAAATAGAGATTGTTTGCTGATAATTAAGCCATTAACTATTATCCTGGGCCTAAATCACCTTCCCAACTAAGGTTAACTACCTCCTTCACGGTATTTGAATTGCAATCCAAATGCCCCTGAAGAGTTAATTCACTAGGTGTTAAAAAAGCACACAGTAGGTGCAGCCCACTCTATCACGCCAGAGTTACCCGATGTATAAATTGAGGATCATTTCCTCTAAAATCCTGATCTTTTTTTTCCTGTTGCTGTTGTTGAACATAAATTACTTGACAAGTTTGTGCTCAGAGCTTGCTAGACTTTTCCTATTTCTGTGTATCAGTTCCTACCTTTGTCCCTGACAGCAGCGGGACCTCAACCCAGGGTGAGCAGGACTTTCTAGTCCTCCAATGGTCCAATTTACTAACAGATCTTCTCGAAGAAGTGAGCTAAATGAACACTCCCCACCGCACGCAGTGCACAGACTTCTGCATTTCCTGGATCAGGGAAAGCGTTTCTGCCCACCTTGTACCTCTAACAAACTGTTGCCTGCTAAGGCAAAGTGGGCATACACATCTCTTACCCGGGAATGCTGGTGCTTCCTGTAGAACTCGGTCACATTAAGATCATCCAGATTGACCAACAGGCCTTGCTTACACATCTCACAGGTCTTCACAGTATTTAGATTTGCTCCTTAAATTAAAGAAATCTCTGTTACATATGACCCTGGGTCTTTCCGTGTTGACACTTTGGGTCTTTTAGCAAGACAGGGATAGACAGACAGAAAGGAGAGAGAACAGAAGCATCAATTCTTTGTTGCAGCGCTTTAGTTGTTCATTGATTGCTTTCTCATATGTGCCTTGAAGGGCAGGCTACAGCTGAGCCAGTGACCCCTTCCTCAAGCCAGTGACCTTGGACTCAAGCAAGTGACCTTGGGCTTCAAGCCAGTGACCTTTGGGCTCCCCCATGCTCAAGCCGGCAACCCCACGCTCAAGCTGGTGAGCCAGCACTCAGCCAGATGAGCCTGTGCTCAAGCCAGCGACATTGGGGTTTCAAACCTGGAACCTCAGCATTCCAGGCCAATGCTCTATCTACTGAGCCACCACCTGGTCAGGGTGGTGTTGACATTTTGAGAGCCAACTTGTGTGTGTGTTGTGAATTCGGAGTTGCAGTGACCTTCTTTATAAAGTCAGTCATATGTCATAGAAAATGACCTTGAATTTGAGATTGGAAAAGTTTCCTTTGTAATCATTTACATTATTATGCAAACTTCATATTAGTGAAAGTCCCATGACTTTTAAATAACAGATCTTGCTTTCAGTTTCAATATAAACATACTGGTTCATAAAATTGGATTTGCTACATGGAGGTTGATAGTCTGGAACACAGGTGTTTGCAAGAAAAGTCAATATTGGACCTATGTTTTTGCTGTATTTTTTTTTTCTTGAAGACCTAACACATGTCTAAGCAAATAAATTAGTGAGGATCAAATGGATGGCAGAAGCTATCCTAAATCTGTGACTTCAAATCTGTCTTTACTCTCACTCAGGTGACTTCCCACCTGAGAAAAGTGAGGGAGCCAGGGTCCACGTGTGGGAACTAGCACAGCAGTATCTGAGGCCGGCACTTGAACCTGAGCTCAGTCACATTTGGGAAAAGAAACATGAAAAGGCTTCCTTTGTTGCTTTTTTTAAACATGTGTTCTAGATCAGCAATGTTTTCTTCGCTTATCCTACTCCCAGTGCAAAAGTGGAAGATGCAGACCTGTGGCTGTCGGCTGTCTGGGCGAACATTCTGCCATACGTCTTTCTCTGAGTGTAGTTGCTACATTTTAGCTAGTGATGTGCCAGTGTTTATCTTATGCATTAGAGAATAGAGGACAAATTAGTTCCCTGCGTTTATTTGGTAGAGATAGGATTTGTGCAGTTTTAGAGGCCCCTATTGAGAAATAGTAAATACAGTGTGTCCGTAAAGTCATGGTGCACTTTTGACTGGTCACCGGTCAAAAGTGCACCATTGACCAGTCAAAAGTGCACCATGACTTTACGGACACACTGTAATAGAGAATGTCAGAGGAAAAAGTGATCAGTCATCCCTTATCAGAACTTTATTTACTAGATTCTTTTTTAAAGCATCAGTGTATAATGCTGTAGGCTTCTGAACATCCCATGTGTCTTGCTTGCTATCTAATCCCACTCAACACACCCTACCAGCGTCGGCATTTATGGGCATGTAACTGGGCTTTCTTTCATCATCTATTTCATGAGTAATTTTTTTCTGTCTAGATGTTTAATTGGCCTAAATTTCTGTAAGAGAAAACATTGCATGGCAGAGTCATTTGCAGCTGAAATTCACTTGTTTCTCTGCTTTTGAGGGACCAAGTCCTTTGCCCACAATACGGAGATGCATTTAAGCAGTGTGGGCAGAGGTCCTAGATTGTGCATGCTCAGGCAGATGTGTATATAGTACAAGGGCTTCAGGGAGGAGACAGCGTGATCGTCCCATGTGTTCACTTCTCTGGTTAAATGGTGTTCTGTTCTTATTATGGGGTACAGCCATACCCCCGCCGGGGACAGGGTAAAGCTCCTAGGTCTCCTAGGCTTCCTGGAAGGATGGCCACCAAGGAGGAGGCAGTGGAAGAGGAGGGAAATAGGACCTGGCTAGGGGGTCAGACATTTTGGAGAGGTGCGTCTGAAAGACATGGCAGTTGTTTTCTAATGGAGTTTTTCTCTGCATTGGTCTTCTATGCTTTTTTTTGGTTCAAGTGGTTCTCATTCCTAAAATAATGTTTTAAAGAAACCTCCCATTCTCCACCAAGAAAACTGTAGCTAACCTACTGATGTGGCTGTATTTAGGTTATACCCTCCTCAGGGAGTTGGGCTTCATACTCACACAAGATCTGCTAAAGACAGGCTTGACAAAACCAGCACCTGGAAATTGCTTTGTCTAATATGGTTCTAGAAATTCAATCAGTGCTCTTTTCCTACCCCTACTGCAAAAAGGCACCCCCTCTCCCCCATAAATAAAAGGAAGCACGCCTGTTTTGGCCTGGTGTGTCTGCTAACAGGCATGGTGGCCTTTGGCTTGCTGAGGTTCAACCTCTGACCCATTTCTAGTTTCCTTTCTCCTGGGAGGCAATCTTAGCATCTTTGCTTAGGCCTCAAGCACGGGTCAAGTTCAATAGCATTTGGAACGGGATTCTTCTCTCAGACTTAAAAAAAAAATGAATTTCTCTCCCATGATTTAAAGATAGCATTTAGTCTCGCTACTATCTGTCAGGGCTGTGAGCAGGAGCGCTGGCCTGGCAACTGCATTTCCCCAAACTCCTGCTTGGCAGAGGTGAGTGAGCGGTTGTCAAGGCTCTGAGTCCTGCACTGTGGCGTCTCCTCTAATTCTCTGTGCTCTCACGTCTGCCACTCACTCTTCTTTACCCACCTACCTGATGTTATTTTCACTTTCAGCCACATTTTCAGGCACTCTTGATGAACAAATTGCAGGCTTCCCACACAGCTGCATGGCTCCAGGAGGGGGTTGGTAGAGGAACCCCCGGCTATTTGACAGATGCGACACAAGTCTCCCTCCTCCTCTGAATCCTCCTCCAGGAGACTAAATAAAAAAACAAGCCCTTGTGACCAGGAGTCCACATGTTTGCAGTTTCCACAAATACGTACCAGGTCCCAGGGTGTGAACAGAGGAAGGGAGAGGAAGCAAGGCCCCCACCCCTGCCTGCCTGCAGGGCTCCCAGTCTCCCGCGCCCCACTGTTCCCTCTGACCCTACTGAAGATTCTCCCAGGTCTGGTTACTGATCACCGGTATATGGATTCTTATATCCGTGCCTCTGCAGTAATTGATACAGGTGAGCTGCGCAGGGGCACCAGCATGCTACCGTAAGTCTGGAGGTGTGGAAAAGAGCTACTGAGGGCAACAGTGGAAAAGGCTGGGAGGCCCTCTCCTCACTGTGGCCACTGTGTGGAAGTTAGTGGTGCAGTTGTTGGCTGTGGTCAGGGGGTCTGGCTCTGAGGCTTGCCTCTACAGCTTGTGAGTTTGGTGACTTGGGGCACTTGACTTCAGCTTCTTACGTCTCTGTTACTTTGTCAGTAAAGCCAGGGTGATAATGATACTCCCACTATCTATGTCAAGGGTTATGGGCAAACTTGATTCGAGGATGATAGTGAAACTTTGCAAACTGTTAAGTGCATCTAGTATCTGGCAAAGTATTTACACATAGAGACCACTAAATAAATGTTGGTTGGGATGAATGATGAACCAATGAACCTGAATATGAGCTCATTAATAACATAACACTTGCCAACAATTTATGCCAACATTCTAGAATCTGATGAACATGGAATGAATGAAAATGTAAGCAAATATATTTGTGTCTAATAAATGGTGAGTGAAGAATAGCTGGTTGATGCTCTTGTAGGGATGCCTTTGAAAAACCTAAGATTATTATTTTGTTTTTGTATTTGTTCTTTAAAATTTTCATGGGACTAGGGACTCTCTGGTCAAAGAAAGTAAACTGCTAGAGACTAAAGTCAAAGGGGAGGAAGAAATGGACATGGCTCTGAATGTAGAAGCATATGCTTAGTTTCTTAAGAGACCTTTCTCCCAAAGAAAGGGAAGTTCAGTGAAAAAGAATAGAACTATCGTTTCTCATCATAGACAAAAAAAGAGGAGATATACCATGCTTATTGAAGAAAGACTCCGTATCTCCAAGATGTCATGTCTCCCCAGAATAACCTATAGATTCAATGCAAGTCCAATGAAAACCCAACAAGCTTTTCCTAAACATAGTCAAGGGTTTTTAAGGAACAGAGTGGAGAGGGAGGCTTTGTACCATGTTAATCAAAACTTAAAAGGCTGCAGACATTAAGATGATTGGATTAGGGAAAAACAAAAAGAACCAGTAGGACAGAATAGTAAGCCCTGAATTATATATTTATGTATATGCTACAGGACAGAGGTGGTCTGTAGGTAGGCAGAGAGAGATCCTGGAACAATTAGTATTTGTAATAAGTACCTCACACCACATATTAAATGTTGCTTCGCCTGACCAGGTGGTGGCGCAGTGGATAGAGCGTCGGACTGGGATGTGGAGGACCCAGGTTCAAGACCCCGAGGTCGCCAGCTTGAGCGCGGGCCCATCTGGCTTGAGCAAAAGCTAGCCAGCTTGGACCCAAGGTCACTGGCTCCAGCAACTGGTGGCTTGGTCTGCTGAAGGCCTGCGGTCAAGGCACGTGTGAGAAAGCAATCAATGAACAACTATGGTGTCGCAATGGCAATGAAAAACTAATGATTGATGCTTCTCATTTCTCTCTGTTCCAGTCTCTCTGTCCCTGTCTATCCCTCTCTCTGACTCTCTCTCTGTCCCTGTAAAAAAAAAAAAAAAAAATGTTGCTTCACAGTTAAGTCCCAAATCTATTTCATATGAAGTCCTAAGTAAAACTAGAGATTTTAAAAGAAAATAGGAAAAATAATGGCCCCCGGCTTGGGAAGGATTACTTTTTTTTTCTTTTTCCGTTTTTTTTAGGAGAGAGGAGGGGAGATAGTGAGGCAGACTCCTGCCTGTGCCCCAACCAGGATCCACCCGGCAACCTTATCTGGGGCCAATGCTCAAGTACTGAGCTATCCTCAGTGCCTGAGGCTGAAGCTTGGACCAACTGAGCTATCCTCAGCACCGGGGGCCATGCTCAAAGCAATCAAGTCACTGGCTGTAGGAGGGGAAGAATGAGAGAAGGGGAAGAGGGAAGGGGAAGAAGCAGTTGCTCAGTTCTGTGTGTGTGTGCCCTGACCAGGAATCGAACCCAGAATGTCCATACCCTGGTCTAATACTCTATCCACTGAGCCACCGGCCAGGACCTGGGAAGAATTTCTTAATCAAGGCAACAAGAAATGAGTCAAAATTCAAAAGAAGATGGATACATTTAACTATGTTCAAATTAAGAATTTATTTTCAGCTTGACCAGGTGGTGGCACAGTGGATAGAGCATTGGACTGGAATGCGGAGGACCCAGGTTTAAAACCCTGAGGTTGCTGGCTTGAGATCAGGCTCATCTGGCTTGAGCGTGGGCTCACCAGCTTGAGTGTGGGGTTGCTGGCTTGAGTGTGGGATCATAGACATGACCCCATGGTCGCTGGCTTGAGCCCAAAGGTCACTGGTTTGAAGCCCAAGGTCACTGGCTTGAGCACCCCAGTCAAGGCACATATGAGGAAGCACTCAATGAACAACTAAGGAGACTAAGGAGCTGCAACGAAGAACTGATGCTTCTCATCTCCCTTCCTGTGTGTCTGTCTCTATCTCTGTCTATCTCTCTTTCTGTCTCTACCACAAAAAAAGAAAAAAAGAAAAAAAATATTTTCATTAAAAGACATCAAGAAAAAGAAAAGACAAACTACAAATTGGGAAAAGATATTTCTACGATGTAATTGCCAAAGGATTAGAATAGTAGTCAGAATATATAAAGAACTTTTAAAGTAAAAAAATATTCTAAAATAAAAATAGGCAAAGACATAAATATGCATTTTACAGAAGAGGAAACACAAACGGTCATTTAGTGTTCCAAAGAGCACCTCAAATGCCTTACCTTATTAACAGTCATGAAAATGTAAATTAAAGTTACAATATCATTTTACTCCCATCAGACTGGCAAAAATTTGGAAAGCCAATAATACAAGAGCTGGCAAGAATGGACAATAGTATACATTACTGGTGAGATAATAAATCAACATTATTAGTTTGGTGAAAGGTGTGCTACCTGCCAACCTAGCAATTCTACTCCTAGATAAGTAATACCCCCAAGAACTCTCTCCACAGGCCACAGGAAGATATTTACAAGGATATTTACACAGAGCTGTTTGCAGAAAACAGGAAAGAACCCAAGTGTCCATTGACAGGAAAATGACTGGGTTGTGGTGTTATTCATATGCAGGAGTAGTCAACCTTTTTATACCTACCACCCACTTCTGTATCTCTGTTTGTAGTAAAATTTTCTAACCGCCCACCGGTTCCACAGTAATAGTGATTTATAAAGTAGGGGAATAACTTTATTTTATAAAATTTATAATGCAGAGTTACAGCAAGTGAAAGCATATAATAATAATTACTTACCAAGTACTTTATGCCGGATTTTTGCTAAGTTTGGCAGAACAAATCTTTATAAAACAACTTACTATAGTTAAATCTATGTAATCGTGGTGATGTTTGGTTGCCCCGCTACCGCCCACCGTGAAAGCTGGAAACCCACTAGTGGGCGGTATGGACTAGGTTGACTACCACTGAGTGGAATACATGGTAGTGGTGAAAGTGAATGATTTAAAATAAAAAATATCAACAAGGATGCATCTCACTAATGATGTAAGAGGGAAAAGCAAGTTGTAGAAGAATAAACATTACATTTTGCAGAATAACAGATATTCAAAAATAATGGTGATATTTCTATAAAATTCAAAAATATGCACAATTTATTGTTCAGGAGTACATATATTTATATGATAAAACTATAAAGCAAAAAACTTAGAATAACAATAAAATAATAAGCAAGGAATAATAAATGAAACACATAAATAGTTTCCTGGGGGTAAAAGGGGGTGGGAGGGAGGTGAGAGAGGGTGGGTGAGGGGCACACCAGCTCCAGAAATGTTCTGTTAGCTGGAAGGTGGACACAGGGACATCTGGGTTTTGTTTTGTTTCTAATTCTTTAGAATGTACATAGGCTATATACTTATTTGTATGTTTTAAAGTAACTAACAAAAGGAAAACATTTAAAAAAGTGTTAAGTGACATTGAGAAGTGGGTTTGAAATATTAAAAGAAGATGTATTATAAAATAGGAACCAAAGTTTACCCAAAATTGCACACATATATGCGAAGATAAAAGACTGGAAACAGTTTAGCAGTGCTTATCTCTGGATTATTGGATTACAGATGACTTTCCTTTTAAGTTTATATTTTTAATATTTCCTATAATGAATATTTTTGAACTTAGAAAAGCATAAGATTTATTATATACAGAAAAATAATAAAAGTACACAAATAATCACTGTTCACTGTACTACCATGCCTAGCAGTAGATGCATTTTTTTTTCACTCTTCTCTTTAAAAAGTTTATATGAATATCCAGTCAAAACCAACAGGGTATCTCCTTTGAAATGTTATCTATGCATGTTTCCAAGTAGACCACAGGACTGTGTACAGTCTTAGAATGTCCTTAAAAGGCTTTGTCATTGATCAGGTAACAGAGTAAAAGTAGATGCATTTTTAAAAGAAACCGTTTTCAGCCCAAAGGCATCACTTGGGGATGGTGGAGTTCAGACTCCTGACTAGTGGGTCTGAAGCTGTATTTTTGGGTAAGAGAGGCATTTGATCCTTAAGCATGGGTAGGTCTTCTAGTAGCTTGTTTAATATGGAAAAGAAAAGGTGCTACTGACTAGAAACTTGCTTCACTTCTGCAGTTAGATAAAAGACATAGAAGAGTATGTATGTATTCTATATTCTGTTTTTTTCTCCTTTTTTGCATGTCTAATTCATTGCCATAGATTTTTCTCACTTACAAATGAATGTCAATAGGATAATTACTGGCCCAAATGAACCACATGTAGAGGGATGGAATTCAAAGAATCCATTTCCAGATTTGTAAGCCAAGATCAGAGCCTGGTAACACTTATCATAAATGAAATGGTAGACTCCTGACATGGTGCTTAATGATGGATTTAAACATATCAAATTTGATAGTTAAGAAATATCCCAATATCAGCTCACAAGAAAAGAAAGATCAAAGAAAAGGATAATTAAAAGAATTATATTTCTGCCCTTGCGGGTTGGCTCACTGGCAGAGCATCAGCCTGGCATGTGGAAGTCCTGGGCTTGATTCCTGGTCAGGGCACACAGGAGAAGTGCCCATCTGCTTCGCTACCCTTCCCCCTCTCCTTCCTCTCTATCTCTCTCTTCCCCTCCCGCAGCCAAGGCTCCATTGGAGCAAAGTCAGCCCGCAGCCAAGGCTCCATTGGAGCAAAGTCAGCCCGGGCGCTGAGGATGGCTCCAAGGCCTCCGCCTCAGGCTCTAGAATGGCTCTGACCGCAATGGAGCAATGCCCATGATAGGCAGAATATTGCCTCCGGGTTGGCATGCTGGGTGGATCCCGGTTGGGCATATGAGGGAGTCTCTCTGACTGCCTCCCCACTTCTAACTTCGGAAAACTATAAAAATAAATAAATAAATAATTCTATTTCTCTCTCATACATGAGAAAGAGCACCTAGAATGGAAGCATTGGTTACCCCAGAGTGACCCTTCAGAGAACTGAGGTAACTATGGTAACCACTGGGGACTGGCCTTGAAGATTCAAAATCTAGAGCTGTTGGTTGGATTTTTGCAAAGTCCCCTGAGGGAGAGATGGTGAACTTCAAGTGCTGGATGGCTCATCCTTTGAGGAGACAGCAACCTTTTGTAAAAATAACAACAACCTTGGTTCCTATTTGCCAGCCAGAAATGCTAGACTAGGAAGCAGTCAGAAACCCTTATATCTAGCAAACTTGTCTTTCTTAAAGTTATGGTATTCAAAGGAAAAAAACCACTTTGGGGATACTGAAGAAATGGAACTGGAACTGGAACACTGAAATTTTCTTTACAGATACATATATTTTAAGATCAACAAAATAGACAACTTCCTTGATATTGGTAGTCATTAAAATGTAAAGGAAGGGCCTACCTATTACTTAAAATTCTCATGATCAAAAGGGGGGTGGGGGGAGATAGGAGAAGATAAAGGGGGGGATAAATGGCTATGGAAGGAGACTTGACTTGGGTTGGCGAACAACAATACAATGTACAGATAATGTAGAATTGTACACCTGAAACCTATATTATTGTATTAACCAATGTCACCCCAATAAATTCAATAACATTTTTAAAAATTACCATGACCCTCTAATAAAAGCACTTAGTTGAGCATTGGAAAAGTGGAATAAAAATATATGTATTTACATAAAATTATGAAAATTCTCACCTTTCTTTTAATTTCTTGAGTTTCTCAGGATCAGCCTTTATTTTACTGGCATCCTTTCCATCTGTGAAATCAGAGACTGCCATTCTGTTCCCATTGCCATTTTGATTTGGGAAATCAGACACTGAAAAGAAAGTAAAAGGTATATTTTCTTGCAGAGACTCAGGCACATGCAAGTGGCCTTGTAAGTTCATTCTTGATGGAGGGGAGCTGGAAGACTCCACCAACGACAAGCTTCTTTGAGAATTTAGTAAGAGATCGTCTGTATACAGTAGAGCCTCCTGAGATTGGCTTGTTAAAGTAATAGCTTCTGCTCCACTGACATCAAATTCATTTGCACTGTTTACTGGAAAGTAACTGTGGTTTTCAGCACTGGCAAATGGATTCCTATTTCTAATGGGGAACAGTGGCTGACGAACATTAACCCTTGAGTTTCCCTCTGAGTCTGAACTGTGAACTAAAGTAGATGTCATTGATGAGTCTACCGGAATGTCATCTCTCTGAGCAGAAGGCATCAGTGCTTCAGGAGTGTGGAAAGAAGAATTAATTGGTGATCTTGGTCTACCAGAAATAAAGTCATCAAGAGAAGTACTAGAATTGTTTAAATGGGTTTGCCACTCTCTTTCATAATCATGGGTACCAGCCCTAACTTCCATAGAAGTACAGTCACTAAATACATATTCAGCATTGAGATGATCATCTAGATTAGGTTCAAATTTGGTTTCCTGTGAATAAAAGGTATTTTCCTCATTTTCCTTGTCACCACTGTCATCCTTTTTAGTGGAGCCCCTATCAGGCAGGCTGGGGTCATGGAACATCCTTCGCCTGACAGAAGGCTGCTCTGTCACTGGATCCATATCATTGGTTATTCGTAGTGAGCCATGACTAGACTCACTTCTTACAGAATTAGCCCTGCAATTTTCAGGATCTTCTTCAAAATTTTTATTTTTGGCCTGAGTGGTTGATGTTCTAAGAAACTGACTTCTATAACTGGAAGGAGAATGGGGTGGGTTCATACCAACCAACAAAAGTTCTTCTTCTATGTGGGTTTCCTCTTCAGTGTCATCATCTTCTCCTTCATGACTTAATGATAAAATGGGGGAAAAATCTTTATCTCTGAACCTAAATGTCACCCTTCTTGACCCTCCTGTGGTGGCGGGTAAGAGTGATGGCAGCAAGGACTCGCTCAGCACTTGAGGACTGTTTGTTCTTGGGGAGGCATGGGATAAGGCTGGATGTGGCTCATTCTTGGAAAGAGCTCGCCGATCTGCTTTTCTGCCTCTCTCAGGGATAATCTCCATCATTGTCATTGGCTGGGAGGATGGGACTAAGTTTCTTCTCTCTCGAGCTGGCCTCTTCAGTTTAGTGTCACTTGCCCACATCTGGCCTTCTAGTTGAACTGGATCTGCATTGAGAAGAGACAAATTTATCATTCCACTGTAGGTGCTCATGGATAAAAGACCCCTAACACTAAAGGCAAGAGTCCCTTAAGGCAGTAAACAAGCCTTGGAGGAGAAAATACATGTGATCAAAATGACTGGAGGCTACAAGACGTCTGCACTGGAGCTGGCTTGTTTTACTGCTTCTGAATTCTTCTTTGCATATTTGTGGAGCTCAGGCGGATTCTGGGGAAATGGGCTGACCCTGAGGGTACAGACCCTTTCTGCAGAAGCTTCAGGAAGACTGCCCAACTCTAGGTCAGTCAGGGCTGGTGATTGGCAAATCTCTCAAATGGTGGTTTTTATTCCTGTATTGTTGGAAAGGAAAACCAGCACTCCAGGAATGACTTCTACAAAAACCACCAGTGCTTTTTCTTCCAAATTCACTCAACACACATTATGACACCCCTGCTTCACGCACAGCTTTACAAAATCTTTAAAAAAGGACAGTTTGCCTTGGCAGATTGGGAGGAAGGCTCTAGAAGCTGGTGCCCAGTTAAACATATGATCTGTGATTATATTTACTACTTAGTGCAAATAAATTTAATAATGCTCTTGTAAAGTAATTATCTCTCCTTTGTCACTAGCCCCTAGTCAATTTGTAACCTCTGCCTATAATACAATTCCTATACCCCTGTGCTCTGAATCTAAAGTATGAAATGTAGAGAGATGAGAGGGGCAAAGAGCCTGTGTGGAATGGAATTTCTACTAATAAAATCATTTGGTTAAAACTTACCTTATAAAAGTAAAGCCTACTTATTGAGGGCTGATCCTGAACAGGTCAGGCGTCATGCTAGCTGTGTTACATGTACATGTGAAATGGCACTACAATCACACCACAGTATAACTGAGCGCACCGAGGCTTACGGAGGTCACATAACTTGCCCAAGATCATATTTCTAGTAAGTGATGAACTGAACATTTGAACTCATACACAGTATGTCTTCTTAAGCACTACCCTGCCTTATGCTTAATAAACTGGCTGGACTTCCGATTTCCTTGTGAAAATGAGAATCCATTTAATTCCTCATTGCCTTTGTATGTGTGGGTGAGGGTTCTTTTTTTCCCCATCATGCGTGTGTGTGTGTGTGTGTGTGTGAAAGAGACAGAGAGAGAGATAGACAGAGAGAGGAACAGATAGGTGCAGGCAGACAGACAGGAAGGGAGAGAGATGAGAAGCATCAAATTTTTATTGTGGCTCCTTAGTCTCCTTAGTTGTTCATTGAGTGCTCTCTCATATGTGCCTTGACCAGGGGGCTACAGCAGAACAAGTGACCCCTTGCTCGAGCCAGCGACCTTGGGCTCAAGCCAGTGACCATGGGTTCATGTCTATGATCCCACACTCAATCAAGCCAGTGACCCCACGCTCAAGCTGGTGAGCCTGCATTTATGCCGGCAACCTCAGGGTTTTGAACCTGGGTCCTCTACATCCCAGTCTGACGCTCTATTCACTACACCACCACCAGGTCAGGTTTTTTTTTCTTTTTTCCATCTTGGCATGCATAGTACACTGAAAGTACTTCTCTGATCCCACTTATCTTTGTTCCCTCCTGACTTTGGCCTTCCCCCTCAGCTCCCCTGGCTGATAGTCTATAGGACTTGATGAAGCCCTGCTATCCTTATCATTTGGTTTCTAAAGCAGTTCATGGTTTGCAGTGTAAAGTAGACAGGACTCCACAGGTCCAGGAAGGACTGTGTGATACAGCTCAGGCAGGTGAAATGCAAACCCTCTGAGCCTGTCTGGCTCGGCCAAAGGCCAAATCAATACTGACTCACTTTAATTGAAGCCTCTCAGGGAGCACCAGCTCACGTCTCTAACGTCCTAATGTTCTGTAAGCCTCTTTTATTGTGAGCTGCAGGGGACAGTCAGCAAGGCAGTACCATCTTTACTCATCAGCTCTTCGAGAAATCATTTAAGCTCTCCTCCCAGGCCCCTCAAGGGTTTTATAAAACCCAGCAAGGGACATATTGGCAATGCCAGGCTGCCTGAGCACCTGGCTATGTATGCCTAGGTGGGCAGCTGGTGTGCCCACCCAGACTGGGCTGAGTGCTGGAGCCAGAATCTTCTAGTAGCTCCCTGAATACACAGAACCTGCTGGATGGTGGGAACTGCCTTCTCTGCCCAGAGCCAATTCAGTTCAGGCTTTGAGGGACACCTAACAGGCAAAAGAATCAGCTAGGGCAGCTTCTGCAAAAACAGTAACTGGAAACTCAACAGAAACCATAAGTCTATTTCAGAGAAGCCACCACACTGTCACCTACCTGATGACACCAGCCTCTGGGGCAGGAGAAATCATAGGCTAAGTGCTGCACCACAGCTCCTGTGGCAACAAAACACCCTGGGAAATGCATCTCTACCCTTCCTTGTCACCAAAACTGCCTTACTCTTAAAAAAATTCTGTCAGTCCTTCACTGGTGTGTGTGTGTGTGTGTGTGTGTGTGTGTGTGTGTGTGTGTGTGTGTGTGTGTTTCCCCTAAAGGTGGCAGACTGTGCCATTCTATATTTATGCTATTTTAACCCTATTTCTTGTATCTGTCAAATAGGAAGCAGATTTTGTAGTTCAAGTCCTGGGCATAAACACTCATTTGGTATGCCTGGATGTGCTATTCATAGAACAGCCCCACAGAGGTTGCGGGGCCTCTCTGAGGCCCTGCCTGGACTCCACCTGTGAATGGAGTGTCTGCCTCTCCCAGGAGTTCAACTAGGTACAATGGAATGTTCTAGGTGCAAAGAGAGGAAACCAGAAAAAGCATCTGTCTGCCCTAAGGCTGTCATTGATCTAGACTTCTTCGTGTGCTTGGCCAATAGTTTTCTACATTCTGACAGCCATATCATTTTAATCATTTTCCTCTGGTTATAAAAGTAGTCAATATTCATCATAGAAAATTTGGAAAATACAGAAGAGGATGAAGGAGAAGTAAAAACCACCCCAAATCCAAAGCTCAATGACCACTGCTGCTGTTCTGAATTTCAGGGGTGGGTCGCAAAATCAGGGTCCCTGAGCTACTTTCATCTTGCAGTGTGTCTGGCTCCGCACTTAAGCCCCCAGTTAGTGCCTACAGGTGGGGCGTGTCTGTGCTGGTTCACTCCAGGCCCTCAGCCCTCATGACTGCCTCCTGCTGCACCTGCTACATCCTGCAGGCATTTGGGGCTCTCTCACTTGGAAATAGTTTTAGAAAACAAAATTAAACTATTTGGGTAAACAACTTTATGTCCTGCTTTCTCTCCCTAAAACTTTTATTATAAGCATTATCTCCTGCCATTAATTATTAAAAACATGCTATTAATTATAGTATAAAGGTACATTTTATAATTGTATCATAATTGTTTAACTATTCTATCACTAGTATGTAGATTGTTTTGAGGTATTTTGCTGCCACACATTACACCGTGATGAATGTCTTTGCTCATACATCTTTAACTACCTTATTTTCTTAGAATAGATTTATAGGACATGGAAGTGCAAGGTCAAAAGATACAAACTCTAAAGACTGTTGACGCATGTTGACAAAATTTGGTCTGGCCCTGACTGGATGGCTTGGTTGATTAGAGCATCACTCCAATAGACAAAGGTTACCAGTTCAATTCCTGGTCAGTGCACACAAGGAGACAGATAAATGTTTCTGTCTTTCTCTCTTTCTCCCTTTCTTTCTCTCTAAATTCAATGAATAAATATTTTTTAAAAATCTGGTTTGTACTGAGTTACCCTATAGGCAGAGTATGAAAATATCTCTCTCAGCCGTGTTACAGGGCTTGGCATCCGACACAACAGTACACGGGAAATGTTAGTTATTAGTTTCACTGCCAGGATTGAGTATTATTTTTAAAACTTTAATCAATTCAGTAGGCCAAAGTTTTCTTGTACAAATTTACATTTATTAGTGAGGTTGAACTTTTTTTCCCCAAAATGTTTATTAGCTACCTGTATTTCTTCTGTGAAATTGTTTGCTATGCCTCTTCCTCATTTTTCTATTAGGTATTAATGTTTTTCTTACCTCTTTGTCACATTTGTTTCAAATTTCTGATACAATTTAAACATCTGGCCTCTACTCCAGTTTATGCAAACCACTTTGGAATGTGAAAATAAGAACTGAAGAGAGATTAGTGAGAAAATAATTGCAAGAATACAGGGAGGCCTGGGTATAATAGAAAATTGAGACAAATTCTCAATGAATCTCAGGATAATGCAAGGTGTCTTTTGCGTGCAGGTGAAGGACTGTATGAGCCTCATGGGTCCAGGAACGTTTCATGTGTGGGGAACCTCACTTTTTAAATAATATTTAAGGGTTTATGGAGGGCCACTGGGGAGGTGGCAGGAGAGAAATTAATAACAGTTCACTGCCCACTATAGTCAGGTGCTGGTTGTTATATTATTTCCTTTAGTTATTACAGCAATGAAATGAGATAGATTTTATCATCCTTATTTTAAGACAAGGGAACAGTAGCCCACGGTGGCCATTTGACCACCTCTAGGAGGAATAAGAGCTGGAGTTAGAAGTGAGGTCTGCCCTTTCATACAGGAGGCTAAGTTATATCAGTGGGTCCTGTGGATGTCTAGTTGTTACAGGTCCACATATGCTCTAATTACATCGAATTCCAAGCCATCCAAATACTATCATGTTCTGTATTTACAGGTGTCCACCACACTATATGTTATATTTTAAAATAAAGGCTACTGAGTTCAGCAGGTGGCGAGGAAATGTGATGCTCAGTGGTTTCTCCAAGGGGAAGAACGGGTTCATAGAATGGTTGGCTGTCACGTGTGGCTTTCCTTGAGTCCCATGAGGGGCTCCTTAGGTCCTGTCCTCCTGCCACCACAGGAGAGGGTGATGTGGTTAGCAGAGCATCATGACTTGGGCTGGAGGAAGAATGCTCAGGAGTGAAAGAGGTGGTGTCTATCCAACCAGTATTTTGAAATAAAGCATATATTCATTTTACTGTTATTTCTTACACAGTAAAATCTTGATACCTTGGATCAGAGGGGAGAAGATCCCTGTGGGAGATGAGCAGTCTGCCACTCACAGACACTGCTGGGAGGTGGGTGGGAGCTGTGGCTAAGCGAGGTGTTTCCAGAGCTGCAGACTGCTTCTCCAACCCCCCACCCCTACCCTGCACTCAACACCCAATGTCCAAATGCCCTCTCTGGAAGCCTAATGGCAGGCATCCACTTAAAACCATGATACTCATGCTGTGAAGTAATAACAGAGACAAAAAATAAATTCCCCCATGCTCTGCCTTTCCCTACCAACCTCCCTTGGAGAACTAGAGCCAATGGTTTGCTTTTAAAACCGTTTGCTTTGTGTTTCACTTGAAGGTACACTCTCCTTCACATAAAAAGCACAAGTGTCTAAAAACCCTATAGAATTCATTGGGTGACAGCACAAGTCACTTCTCTCCAAAAACAAAAATGCACGAGGCACAGGTCCTTACCTGCTCCCCTGAGAGCTGGCACCTTTGCTGGTGGCTGTGACTTCTGTGTGCTTCTGTCCCCAGACACTCTTGCGCTTTGCATGTGTGGGCTGACCGTCAGTCTCCTCAGGTTTGGCCTCCTCTTCCTTGATAAAATTTGTGGTGACTGGGCTCCTGAAAGGTGCAAATGAACTTTCGATAATAAATTTTTTACAGGGAAACATGTTCCAGGTAAAGACTGTTCACAGGGAAGGCAGCAGGGAAGGCAGTTGAGAGAATGGAGCCAGGAGACCAGAGGAGAGTTGGATTTGAAGCCTGGCTCCATACCCTCATAGCCACGTGGCTTGGGCAAATCACTTCACTTCCTGAAGCCTCAGTTTCCCCACCTGTCCTGTGGAAATAATAATCCCTACTTCACTAGACTGTTATCAGCATTATGAATGAGCACCTATGACACCTGCAATGTCTTTTATTTTGCTAAGAAGTTTTTTAGCTTCCAGTTCATTGATGTTGGGGTAGGCCTGTTGGTAACACTGCCACGAGCTTTGTACAGTCAGGACACACAAAGGCCCTGCTCCTTCCCTGCCATTCAAATTTGCATCACAGCATGGTTTGTACCTGCATATCCATATCCTCAGGTTGTTTGTTGGCAGCTAACAGGGCTTTCCAGAAGGGTCCCCAGTATCTGGGGACCATATACCTTTTTTTCTTATCTTTGTCCTCCCCACTGCTGTGCTAGGATGATACACTCAGGAAGACAATAGCAAAGTGCTAACTTATATATTTAAATTCACATTTTTAATTAGGTTACTGATTGGTATGAATAATCTCACCTTCCTTTTTCACACTATTCTTGAGGGGGGACAGAGGCAGGGAAAGAGACAGATAGGAAGGGAGAGAGATGAGAAGCATCAATTCTTTATTGAGGCACCTTAGTTGTTCATTGATTGCTTTCTCATAGGTGACTGGGAGTGGGGGGTGAGGGGGACTATAGCTGAGCCAGTGACCCTTTGCTCATGCCAGTGACCTTGGGCTTTAAGCCAGTGACCTTTGGGCTCAAGCCAGTGATCATGGGGTCATGTCTATGATCTCACACTCAAGTCGGCAACACCGCACTCAAGCTGGTGAGCCCACACTCAAGCCGGTGACCTCAAGGTTTTGAATCTGGGTCCTCTGCATCCCAAGTCAATGCTCTATCTACTGCACGACCACCTGGTCAGGCTTTTCTTCACAGGTTTTAAGCATCAGTGTACGTGAGCATGGAAGAGAGTTTCGGTATTTTTTAAGCATCTCTACATGTTCTGGAGTTCACAAGCAGTTAAAATTGTGAATATCTGGACTAAATCTTTCCAAGAGAATTTTCCTGGCTCATCCCCATTTGGACAGCTCAGAAATTTCACAAATAGCCATAGCCAGTAGGCAACAGGGGTAAAGCTGGGAGAAGTCCCTGAGTTGTGTGTGAGAGAGCAGCCTTTCTTGGCACATGAAGACAACTGGATTTATGTCCCAGAGTTTAAGTTGCAGTTGCGTGAATACTTTGCATCCAGATTCAGGAAAGAAAGGCAGTTCTCCTTGGCAGTCCATGAAGCCTAGTTTAACATAATGATTGGATGCTACCTACTTTCCCTGACGGGAGGGGCAGGCAGTGGGTTCTGTGCCCCCAAACAGGGTCACGTTCCACAGGGAATTTATTGGAAGAGAAAAGCTGCTGCTGGTGTCGGTTCCAGCCCAGGGCAAGTTGTTGGAGCTCAGAGAGGCTGCAGGCATGACAAGGAAAAAGAGATTTCTTCAGAAAATGAGTGTGGAGGGTGGTGATTTGACACAATGCCACTGACCAAGGAAAGAGTGAGCAGAGAACGGTGGCAGAGAGGACCTGACAGTAAGGGACCTGGCACAGAAAATGGAGGAGGCGCTTTCTCAGCACCAAGAGTTGCTTTCCTCTGATCCAGAGACTTCTCCTCAAGGCCTCATCCCTCCCCAGCTCCCAGAAGTCAACATCTGCCTCCTACTTCTCACCTGAGTGAGGGGCCTAAGGAAGCAGCCAGATTCTTATTTACGGAGGAAGATACAGGGAAGATCAGAGAAGGGGCCACCTTGGGGCTCAGGCCAAGTCCAGTGCATATTTGGGACCCAAACTAAAGGTCCTGGTCACAAGCATTTGATTTTGATTTCCATCAGGAATCCCAGCTGAATATTCAAATTTCCTTCTCAGCCCAGGCAGCAGAATACAATGCCCACAGTCCCCCAATCCCTTCCTTATCCACATGCCCTCACACCCTCGGGGAGGAGAGATCCCCTTCTCAGAGGACCTGCCAGCCAGTAGGTCCTTCAAGGTCTGTTTCCAATTTTCTGTCCACCAAGTCTGCTCTGACTCTGCCTTGGCAAGGGCTTTCGGGGTTCTATGGGTTTTAGCATTTAAATATTCTAGAGTTGCCTAATATGTGTGTCTTCTCTCTTCAACTGGACTGTTAGGTCTTTAAGGACTGTGTGTTGCCTCACTCTCTCCTGCAGACAAATAAAACTTGCCTAGTGTGATTTGAAGGACTGGAGAAGATGCATTTAGCTGAAACTATGGGGATTTCCAAAAGCAGAACAATTTTTTTTGTGTGTGTGTGCAAAACACCCAAGGTGGTTTGAGGTAACAAGTTATTTTGTTTTCTTATTTGCAAAAGGGCTTTCTTCAAAGCATTAGTTCTCTTAAATCAGTGGTTATTAACCTGGGTTCTATCGAACCCTAGGGGTTTGATGAGTCGGTCTCAGGGGTTCAGTCTCAGGGGTTTGGAGAAGCCTCTGCCGCGGAGGCCAGAATAAAGTAATACCGTAATTTGTTGTGAGTTCATGCACTTTGTTGGTTTTGTTCTTTGAGCAAGGTGATGTTCATGCATGGCTCATTTTGTGCACCAGTAAAAAAACATATACCTATGTCTTGAATTTGGAAAAAAAATCATATTTATCACTAAAGAAGGGTTCGGTGAATGCGCATATGAAAATGGTGGGTTCGGTACCTCAAAAAAGGTTAAGAACCACTATCTTAAATGATTTCCATTACCATGTCTCCTCTAATCAAGTTTTCAGAAAACTAAAGTACTAAAGCTGAATGACTAGAGACTGTTTTACCAGCAAAGAAATCACCACTGGTAGTTCTGGCAGGATCCTCTGAACTTTGGCAATTTGAAGCTCAGTATCTGCAACTGTGAAATGGGAATATCCTATCTTGTTGAATTAGTGTAAAGTTTAGCAATAGCGTATGCACATGGTTTAACTCAGTGTCTGGAACCTATTAGCTACTAAAAATGGTAGCTGCTGCTTCTACCGTAAATAGTGATAATGATACCAATAATATCTGGAAATCTGAAGTCACTCCCATGGGAAAACTAAGTTGGACCAGAAACTCATTATCATGCAGACTCCATGAGGTTGAGAATAACTTACTCAGTAACCTTCATTCCTGACTCCCTCAATCCTTTTACAAAATCCTAAAGGCAAATAGCAACTCTCTTCTTAAAATTTGTTCAACAAATACCTGTGTGTCTTTGCTATGCAATAATTTGAGGGTTCACAAAGATGAGTAAGACATCGTGGTCATGCCCTTCAAGGTTATAATCTGATTTGGCTGTACCACTGACGTCTTCCCTGTGGAACCGTTTAGCTTCTGGAAAGCAAACTTTGGTGAAACAGTCCTTCTCCACCTGCAATTGCAGGCATATATTAAATGACCTACAATAGATCACGTAGTCTGTATGTTCCTGGACTGCAGTTCCTAGTCACCTCATCCACTCCCCCAAGTGAACCAAACGTCAGGCATTGGGGTACTTTCCAGGGATGCCCCTCACCACGGCATGATACATATATTAGTCTGAGGGATACCAAGTAACATTTACACTAGGAGATGAACTAGAATTCCCTCTTCAGGTGATAGGACAGGCCCTTTGCCTTACAGAAAAGGGAGGTGATTGTGTTCAGGAATTTCATCACCAGCAAGTCGAAATCCCGATGTTTGTAAGTGAACTTTAGGAGAACTGTGGTTTGCTTTGGACAAGGTGAAACCAGGACTTTTGGTAGGGTCTGGGTATGGCGAATCCTCTACTAGCAAAGAAACCCATCACTGTTGAGATAAAAGATGTCTTGCCTCAGTTCTCTTGAATGTAACTGTTGACAGAACAGTTCTTAATTTGACCAGGAAGGAAAATAAAGGTAGAAATCTCATAATGACATAGGCCCTGATGACCAGGAAGCAGGCCCACTGCACCTGCTGATTGTTCAATGACTCACATCGCTTGCTGTAATACAGTTCTCAACAGACAAAGCCGGAAAGAATGAGAAAGTGAAAAACACCATTCCTGACACTTTGCCCCTACCCACTCTACCTTGACTTGGATGCTTGGTGCCTAGGAGGTGCCGAGAGTCTAAGAGATGCCTTAAACATTTTTTTCATTGCTTCTTTTAGTTTCTGGGAAGAATTAGCAGTGCTGGAGTTGCTCCATTGTAATAGGCAGCTTTCTGTGCGGTCACAAATAACAGACCGCGTAGATCTGCCTGCTGGAGTGCGCGGGAATGTGTGTTGTCTTACGTGCCCAGAGGAGATCTCCATTAAAGCTTAATTACGGTATGTACCATAAATATGTTTTATTTAGAACCCAGGAGGTGGGATTTTTGATTTGGGGAAATGAGGTGCCTAAGAAGTAGACAGGAAAGGGAACGTAAACAGCGACTGAGCCCTTTAATTTGTCCCCACTCAGTGTAGTTCTGAACAGGTTTTCAGTTCCAGCATGTTCTCCGAAGTCCCTGCCCTGGCGCCTGTCCCAGGGCTGCCTGGAGCGGGCACATGCCCACAGCCGAGGGGCTGATCAGACACAAGAGCCCGTCTGGTTTCTGGTGGTAACATTCCCGAGAGTGCCAGACACAGGAGTGAAGAAATCAAACGAGTCTGGAGAGATGACCAGATTTTATTGGTCGCTCACTCCTCAGTGCTAGAAGAGGATTGGGTGAAGTGGCAGCTGTGGTCTGGTCTTCCTTCTCCTCCCCTGCACACCTGGTGTTGTCATGGCATTGCCCTCTGGGCACGGCCCCTCCTGCCCACTGCCTTCAGGAAGCCTGACGTCCCCTCTCCCCGATTCCACTGTGCTGCTGCCTCACTGAGGGCGACTTACCACAGGAGGTAAATTTTACTGGGCCTCCTGGGGCTGGGCAGGCACAGCACAGGGGTCTCTGCTGAGGTAGGGCAGGAGACCGGGAAATAGCACAGGGCTGCTGGAGACTCTGGCACGGGGCCCGATGTGCAGGGGGTCTTCACAGAGGGGGGAGAAGTGACAGGAGGGCGTTGGGGGGAAGGGTCCTGGGCCACCGGGGTGGCAGGTGGCACGAGTGGCAGGAGGAGGCAGCAGTAATTGGTATTGGGCTGCTGGACAGGGGAGAAAGCAAAGACGGAGCAGTAAGGGGAATATTCAACACAGAACAGGGGGTGCTCGCTGCTGTCACCTGCACAAAAGAAAAAGAGCAGTCAGGAAGCAGCACTCAGTGAGAAAGGACATAAAAAATGTCTGTGAATGAATTAAAACTAAAAAATTGTTCTTTGGGCATGGCCTCTCCAGTTGTCAAGGGGCAGAAGGCACCTCAAGGTCACTGAAGAGTTAACCAGGGAAATGTCATCAACCATCACACCCTCTTGCAGCCAATAGTGGCGTCTCTGACAGATGCTAAAAAGTTCTTCCCCTACTAAGTTCCCTGTGGAAGCTCTGGGCCCCTTCTCAGCTCCCGCAGCCCGTCTAATGAGCTGTTCTGGCAGCAACATACGGTGGCCGACAGGGTCTCACTTAGGTAAGGCTCTTTCTGCCCCTCAGCCCTCCAGCTGCCCCTGGTTGGAGGTGGTGGTTATGCCTTAATCTGGCCTTTCTGCTGCAGAGAGGAAGCTTGGGAAAAGAGAATGAAGCAGAGAGACCCTGGTGGGATCACGGGGAGGGAGAGGGACCGAGGTGGGAAAGCAGGTGGATGAGAGAGGTGTCCAAGGGACATTAATGATTTGTTCACCAACCTCACAGACAATCTGCCAACTTAGCTGGAGGCAGAATATGGGCACCTGGAGAAGAAGTCACAATCAGAGACCCCCTCACGCATGATAAATCTATCAGCTCTGCCACTAGGCTGCTGGGTCACCTTGGATCAACTGCTTACCTCCCTGAAACCTGCTTCCTCATCTGCAAAATGAGACAGGTGTTCTCTCTAGCCTTTCTCCTCCTAGAGTGTTCCTTGGACCAGCAGCATGGACATCACCGGGAGCCTCTGAGAAATGCAGGAACCCAGACCATTCAAACCTACCAAATCAGAACCTGCCGTTGATCAGCATCGCTGGGTGCCAGGTTCTGATACAGGTGCTCAAACCTCTGTGAGAATCACCTGGAGTTGCTTGTTAAAAGTCTAGTTTTGCAGCTGGCCCCTTCTCTGGAGATTCTGATGCTCTGGGTCAGGACAGATTGCTGTCTTTTAATTAAGCACCTCCCTGGTGATTCTTCTCATCACAGAAGTTTAAAAAATGCTATAGCTAAAGTCAGTTCCAATTCTAAAATGCCATCATTGTAACCATCCAGTTGAAAGTTATTAAAGGCATACCTTGTTTTACTGCGCTTTCCTCTATTGTGCTTTGTATGTATGTGTGCGTGTGTGTGTGTGTGTGTGTGTGTGTGTGTGTGTGTGTTTCAATGAAAGGCAAGAGCCTCCACCAGCAAAACGATTACAACTCGCTGTATTGTGATAGTTGCTTTGCTTTGGGGTCTGAAACCAAACCCGCAGCATCTTTGAGGTACGGTGTAACGCTGGTGGCCGAGGCCACACAGGTCCAATTGGATTTGGGCAGATGGCAGAGAAACTGCAGAGCCAAAAAGCATGGGCCATTCCTTTTAATAAAGCCTTACCACAGCAGGCAAGCACACAGGCAGGGGAAAACTGCTTCTCAGGCAAACAAACAGCAAGAATGGCCCCTCACAGTGGCAGGCAGGCAATCCGCCATCCCCAATCCGCCATCCCCAATCCGCCATCCCCAATCTGCCATCTCCAATCTCCGATCTCTCCTGAGCACAAGCACCCATAGCCTTATATAGGCCATACATATGTGGTGCTGCTACGCACCCACACACCAATCAGGTAAAGTGCTTGCAGCTGTTATACCAGCGAGCAAGCCTAACACAGCTACCTCACAAATGGCCATCCATGTAATGGAGGGGAGTAGAGAAGAAGAGAGTCTTGGTCCTTATTTACTCGAATTCTCTGTAGTAGCTGATGCTACTGTCCACTCCTTCCTTTCAAAATGGCCCCCTTGGCTCCTGCACTGAGTGGTTCCTACTTTTCTGATCATTTCTCTGAAGTTGTCTTCCCCCATTCTTCCCTTAACTGTTCTTATCCCCCAAGGTTCTTTCATCTCTTCTTACTCCATCCACTCTCGCAGGGGAAACATTTGTGTTTCCAGTGGCCTATTCTACACTGTAGACCCTTGGATTTCTCCTGGTGGCAGGATCTGTGCCGAGCAGCAGGCCTGGGTACATGGTGCTTCCTGGCATGTCCTCCTGGCCCTTCTGCCTGCCCCTCAGAGACAGCGCCCACAGAATGGGACCTTCCCTCTTCTCACTTCCTCAGCCTTGCCAAAGGCAACCACCATTGGCCTTGTTTTCTGGGCCAACATTCCAGGTTTGCCCTGATTCTTCCCTTTTCCTTATCTCCACAACCCACAGTCACCAAGTTCTGCCAGGTTTATGTCCTTTAACATCCCTCAAGCCGGGGCCCTTTTCCCTATTGTTGGGAAAACAGCTGTGTTAGGCTTGCTTGTTGGTTTACCAGCTGCAAGCACTTTGCTTGATTAGAGCGTGAGCACGTGGCAGTGCCACATGTGGATAGTCTATGTAAGGCTAAGGGTCTTAACTGCCACTGCGAGGAGTCATTTTTGCTGATTGTTCACTTGCTGCCATGAGAAGTGGTTTTCCCCTGCCTGTTTGCTTGTCCTCCGTTGTGAGCGTTTATTAAACGGAATGGGCCAATGCTTTCTGGCTCCACAGTTTCTCTACCGTCTTCCTGAATCCAATGTGAACCTGCCTGGCCTTAGCCACCGACATTACACCTATCCCCTCTACTTTTGCTCCTGGTTAAGCCCTTCTCATTTCTCTCCGGGTCCACTGCAGCTGCTGCTTGTCTGGTCTCTCGGCCTGGGTCTGACTGCTTTCGCCCTCCCAACCAGGGTCTGACTGTCCTCGCTCTCCCAGCCAGTCCAACTTCTGTGCTACAGCTGTCAGCTTTGAAAAATGCCAGTTTGGTCATATCACTCCCTGCTCAGCCTCTGTTCATGGCTGATACCCTCTCGCCCTCAGCATGACATTCAAAGCCCTTGGGGACCTGCTTCTTGCCTGCCTATCAGGTGTCAACTTTCTACTCTACACTTTCTAATGTATAGCCTGACCCAGACCAGAGTTTCTCAAACTCAGGTGTGCAGAGGACTTGTTAAAGGAGGTTCTGATTCAGTAACCTGGGTTGGGACATGAGGTTCTGTGTTTCTAGCAAGCTGTCAGGTGGTGCTCCTACTCTGGGGACACTTGGAGACACAAGGAAGGTCCTAGAGCAGTGATGGGCAATCTTTTGAGCTTGGTGTGTCAAAATTCGCCAAAACACCGAGCGTAACTTGGGTGGTGTGTCATTTCGAGAAAAAAGTCCAAGAACTAGACGCTCTGTGCCGGAGTTCTGTTGTTTTGGCCTATAGACGTCCGGCACAGTGTCTACACTACAGCAAATGTTTTATCCTCGGCTACTGCAGCTGGTCGTGCAGGAGCCGAGGATGAAACGTCCTTCTCGGCATGCAGCCCCATACTTCTCTGGTATGCGGCCGCATGTGGCCGCGTGTCATCGAAAATGGCTACACTTGTCAATGCTGACATGTGTGTCATCGGTTCCCCATCACGGTCCTAGAGGATCTGTCAGTCTTTCTCTACCCCTCTTCCTCTCTTCCTTGCTCTCTCTTCTCTCCATGCCTTTTCACACTCAGTATATCCTGCTGGGCACATCTTTCTTGCCTTTCTCCCCTGCCTAAATCCCCTGTCCTTCAGAGGTTTCACCCCACTCAGAGCTTTTAGAACTTCCCTGGGTCAGGGCATGTTGGTGTCCTGCCCTCCCTGTAGGCTGTGAGCCCCTGGAGGGCAGGCCCTGTGTGTTCTATTTCTGTATGCCCAGCACCCAGGCGGTGGCTGCAGCTAAGCGCGCAGTGAACCATCAGTGAGAGAGCCAGCGCACCCTGGGTCACACGTGCGGAGCAGTGAGGGCAGCTGACTGTATTTGCTAGCACCCCATAGGTACTGGATAAATGGATGTCTATTGATAAATAGTTAAGAGAGTTTATAATCAGTTATAACCTCTTCTACATTTCAAACTACAATTTCTCTTATAAAGAAATTATAAAAACCTGAGAGTAGCATGTTGTGTTGGGGGCAGGCTTCATAAGCAGAGGGAGGCCTAATCTACACCCAGGATTTTAGTCCTCCTGTCTATCTGGCAAGGCAGGTAATAACTCCATTTTCCTGATGAGGAAACAGTTTAAAGAAGTTACCAGTTCACATTTATAGGGCTATAAAGTGGTAGATTAGGATTCTGAGCCAGGACTTCAAATTCTGGGCTCTGTGACACCCCTGTCCCTCTGTGACTTGGAAGCATTACCGTAAATGGACAGAATTATGGTGATCTGTATAAAAATGGGAGCATTCACTTATGGTGGTTGTTTTCTAACTTGGACGGATAGCTCGGAAAGTTGTTGGACACCAGCAGACTCGCCTGGAAACCCATTAGCCTTGGCCTTTCAGAGAAAATCTTCATCAGAATTTATTTGCAAGGTAAGTTATAAAGATTTGGAATTTACATCAGATTTCTCTTCCAAGCTCCTCTCCAGATAGATGCTTTCCAGTTCAAAAGAGGCCACAGTTATTTTAGATGTTTATCTTTATAGATCTGAATTCTCTACTTTTTCTTAGTTTTACAAGAACATGTCTTCATGATAAGCCACTATTAGGCTGAATAGGTTTTGCCACTCCTACAAATCTGAATCTGGTAAATGGCTAACATTGAACTCCATAATAAGTGAGGATAATTTCAGAATGCTTGGCTTTGTTTTAAAGGGTAAGATTTTGGAAGCAGTCTTCCAGGACTCCCTCCAGATCCGATTTCCTGGCACATAACTAGGGAACTGTGCCTAAGCTCTAGGTGAGAGGACAGGGCAGAAGAGGGCACCTTCACTTCCCCCATGCCTGGCGCTGGGGTAGAGAGCACTTTAGGACTCCAGGAGCCAGAACCCCACAGCACAGTGGCCTTTGGATGCCTCTATGTGTTTTGGAAAGGAGAGGTGGCTTCTTTTCAAATCGGGCTGGGGCTGGGACGGATCTGGAAGCAGGAAGGAGTCCAGAAGCCTGAGGCCACCATAACTCCCTGCAGTTTCCCGTCCCCCTGTACTTGCTGGGCCTGCTCCCTGTTCTACTTCTTACTGTTCCATACAGAAATCTGAGATAAGAATATGTGACTCTGTTAGGCTTATTTCTCACCCTCTACCAGTGTTCACCTTGATCATGAAATAGAATTTCTGAATCAGTTGCACATCAGATCCAGCTGGGTCTTGACTCTGCCTGGATTTTCCATGTCTTTTTGGAGATAAAGCAAATCTCCGGCTCAGGAAATGCTTTCTGATCATTCATCTATTTCTATTTGATGTTCTGCTTTGGAAATTCAGGGTGTAGTAAAAGTGTCTTGACCTGATTTATGTTAGGATTTTGAAAATATTAACTCTGATTTTTGGCAAAGGAAAAAAAGATTGGAGGGGGATGAGGACAACAGTAAGACAAAGAAAAGAAAGTTTTCTAGTTCATTCTCCTAACTAAATACAGCTCTTACGTGCTAGATTCATAATGCTATACTGTATCAAGGGCTTATGGTGTCAGGTAGTACTCTAATGGCTGAGCATACATTTTATCATTTACTCTTCACAGTAATCCTAGCAGGTGAGATCTGTTTTGACTCCCTATTTTACAGATGAGGAAACTGAGGCACAAGAGGTTACTTGCCCAAAGGTACATAGAAAGTAAGAAATGGGGCCCAGATGCTATCCAAGTATTTAGACTCCAAAGCACTTGTCCACCCATAAACTGCACACCCCCTCTGTGGAGAGAGAGAAGGAGGAGGAGCACAAGCCAACTTATATAGAATCAGTTCCCTGGAATATGTGAACTTAATTTAAAATGCGTGAATTCTTTCTAGTAGTGTGAAGAACAATGAACATCTGACACCTTCTCAGTTATAAATGTAGTTGTAGAGGACATGGATAGATCCTATATTATAAACAGCCATTGCAGGGGTTCTAGATGGCAGTTCACATATAAGGAAAAGTTCTTTTATGACATGGCTTATGAATGCATAGATTTGCATGTAAGTCAAGCCACATTCCCCATTAAATTATTTGGTTAAATTTTGTTATAACACTGTATGGAAGGTTAACCTATGAGGCACATGCTGCAAAGGGATTTCACTGTATTTGATACTCTGGTTTTATAAAGAATCTGAGGTTTGACATGGGAAGAAGTTTTGGTGACTCACTGTCAATGTTGGATTTCCCCCAAAATGCTTTAGGAAAATAATTTGTCTACAGAGGTGAAGAAAAGCAGAACACAATAAATTTACCTGGTGAATTGGATCAATGTGTCCAGCTAATTCAGGTCCCAAATCCTTTTTTTCTATAATAGCAGGGTATTTATCTGAATTTTCTGAGCTGACACCATAAGTCAACTCACCTTTTCCTGAAGAGACTCAGCTTAAATTCTTGCTCTGTCTCTAGGCTCTCATTTTGCTATGCTAATTAAGAACCTCAGGGTTCCTTAAGGGGTGAGTGTGCACACACACTGTAAATGGAACAGATCTTAACTCACCAAGGCTTTACTTTTAGCTAACTTCATGATCATCCCAGTTTGTTGCACAACAAATTCAGCCTCTGTAGCAGCTGACACCAATCACCAGGACTGCTATGCTTGCTGGACAGCCAGGTCATGGTCCAGCTCATGGCTGCATGGGTCTGGAACATGGTCTGGGGCCATAACATTACGATAAAACTGTTGGTTTTCAAAGCGATTTTACTACAAGTAACATCCATCTTTTGATGAAATTGATATCTTTCTGCCAACTTGGCTCTCTTGCCTTTACCTTGGTATTTTGCAATCTAGTAATTCTTCAAATTTAATGTTTTATAGAATGCAAAGTAAATTGATTCATCCTTTTTGTCAGTGTTGTAAGTTCCATATGGAGAATTTACATCTGTTTTAATAAGACAAGCTAAAATCATTGAGTGAACCTACACTGTTCATTTTAATAATTTTTCTCCACAGATGACAAAGCATACCATGTGAACAGCTATCAAGTTTTAGCAAAAAGGCTAAAAATTATATCAAGTGAATGCACTTGCATTATTTAAACTTAAATTCATTTTTTTTATTAAGAGCATCCACAATTCAATAAATTACAATATGTATTTTGAAATATTTGGGAAATGATCATACCTGCCTTATTTCCTTTTTCAACAGCTGAATGGAAAACCCAATTTCTACTAAAAATCTTCAAAATTAGAAATTAACTATGGTGATACTCTTTCCTGATTAAGTAAGGAAAAAGACTTGGGGCTTCGCCTGAAAGAACATTATTTTGGAAGTCTACTTGTTTTTTACTTCATTAAAAGCAATAAAATGTGGGTGGTTAACCGAGAGTTGCCATTTTTTAAAAATGCATTAAGACAACTGGACAGGTGGCTGCACGACAAGAGCTATTTAGCATTAGGTAATAGTTGTGACTTGGTTATAAGTGAATTGAGTGCTATTTATGAATTCTTATGCGGTTGATTTGGATCATTTCCATTGCACTGCAAGTAGTTACCCCAACTTCGAAGTCAGTTTTCAGAGGAATGGAGTTTGTCCTACAGATGTTGGCTCTGATGGGGATGAGCCCAAGGGACTCTAAACTTTCTGTTGAATTTATCCCCTTTCTGGATACTATTAAATCACTCCAGCCTCAAGCAAAAGACTAGTCTTTGCTTCAAAGGCAGCTAAAGAGTGAATTATTTACTAAATTGCACAAAAGGGAGGATTTATCAAGCAAGCCCCTTCTTTCCTGGAGAGGACAACCTCAGAAGTGGAGGACTTTATTACTTTCTTTCTTGGCTATAAATTATACCATTCAGATGCTTGTGAAAGCTTCTCTTCATGCTCTTGCTTTAGTCATAAAACTTGATACCTGGGGCCAAATGCCTTTATCCCCCTGACCCTGAAGGGTGAAGATGAAAAGGCGGTAACACTAGGCAAGTGCTACACAAAGCCAATGACTGGGCAGAAAATTCAGGCAGTGGAGACAGTTACTCTGCATAATCCATGCCGCCTTGACCTGATATTCTCAAAATGAATTTTACCATTTGCATAAGAGCATTGGACCCTTCAAAACCTGAATTAGCCACTTGGAAAGCACTGGGTGTAACCAACATCACCAATTTGATGATTGTCACTACCACTACTACTGGGATTTTAGAATTTGGAATTTTTATAAACCAGCTACTCACCTGGAGAGGGTTTGCTGGGACCCACTTTCTCTGGTTTCATCGTAGTCATGGTACTTTTGTGTTTCTGCTTGATGGATGTTTGGTCAATTGCTGGAAGTTTGTAATCACACTTCATTGCAGAATTCTTAATAGATAATCTTGGTTCGGCTAGAGGGTCCTCCTTACCAGAACTCTACCAAAAAATGAAAGGAGTCTGAAGATTAGTCGCCAGTAGGTCATTTTTGCTAGGCTGAGGGAAAAAAAGACAAGCCAAAGGCAGTGACCTCTCCATCAATAACTCTGAAGCAACCTGCCATGCATGCTCAATATTCTCTTTCACCAGTGAGATTTTGATAGACGGGGCATATCAATTTAGAAATAATAGCAGACTGAATGAGTCTGTTTTGTAGACTACTACAGAAAGAATGCATATTTATTGGTCTATCTTGTGAAACATTATGAAAAGACTGCATTTCTGACTCTTAAGTAATTCGATGACCAGTAAACAGCTCATTTTCAAAGCTACATATGAAAGCAGGAGAGACGATCAATGCTTCTAAACTTCTTGCTGTTTGTTATTTGAGCTACTTTGGGGATGAGTGAGAAAAAATGTTCTTTGTATTAATCATATGCTTGACAATGAAAAGGAAATTTAGATCGAGTTTTAGGACTGAATAAATCAGACCTCTGTTTAATATTCTGAATTACTGGGTGCAACATAAGACAAACTAATCTTTTAAAAAGTCCTCCACTTGTTGCTCTGCTATAAAGAAGTCAGTATAAATTTATGCACGGACACACCATAAATCCTGCAGTGTCAGAATATCTCAACACAGCCTTGCAGATGCAATAAAAGTTATCCAGGCATTTGATAGCTTGTATACTTTGCCACACTTCCACCCACCAAAGAAATGATGAAAACAATATAAATGGCTTATGGGATACCTGGTTTTGAAGGGTGATTTAAGTCTTGCCTTATGGTTTAGGTCCTGGCATTAGTATGATTTGCTGCGCGATACATTCTGCCACAAACAAAACCACAAGGTTCCCCCCATCGACCCCAGAAATTCTAATACACTGAATTCTATTAAATTGTGCGTTACTCTAGTATTGGAAAGTCCTCCCTAAATGCAGTCTTTTGCAGACACAGAATGCTAAATTAATGTCCTCCCTCCTCCCCAGCTGTGGCAATTTGTGTTGATCTTGCTCATCGGTCTCACTGACACTTGTGGCATTTTCATTTCAAGGCTCCTGACTCAGGAAAATACTCCAAATGGCTTTGAATTATTGGGTGCAACGTAAGACAAACTAAATTCTAAAAAACCCCTGCTCATCCATCTTGTATAAAGAAGATCAAACCTACAGGTGGACAGATCGTTACCCTCCAAGACTATAAATCACGTTTTGTAATGTAGAGCCTGGATCCAGCCTTCCAACAAATAATTATTGTTTCTCCCTTCATTTTCAGAAAACAGACCACCCTCAGATAAAGGGACAAGAAAGGGCAAGGGCATAATGAATTGGTTGTTCTCCCCTTTCCTTTACAATTCTGGAATTAAATAGAAATCCTTGAAAATTATTCTGAAATGTCAAAGATGAAACATGAGGTCATTTCTGAACATGAAACAGGCTCTCATTTTCAGAAAAGGAAATTTGGGCAAATTCTAATTATGATGCCTAGGATTGCCATAGGCATGAAGAACAGGAGTGAGCATGGGACAGACTTCCTTCCACAAACTAGCCCACACAAACAACTCACATTAGTGAATGGAGGATTCTTTGCTTGCCCTAGGCAATGGTGAGCTGGGAGAAGTTAGTGAAGAGCCTTTGCTGGATAGGGTGTTAAGTCACGTTTATCGTTCCTTCACCCATTCTTTCATTATATCTTAAGCCTTTAGTAGAACCAAAGAGGTGCCAGAAAGCTTGGCCAACTAGACCATGCCTGTTGTTTATGGAACGGTGCACCTGTGCTCCAAGTACATGTCTCTGGCTCCTGGTTCCATCAACCTTACTTCCAGTTGGTAATCATTCAGAATCCAGAAATTACAGCAGGAAGTGGGTGTTTTGTCAGTTGGAGACTAAGTCCAGAATGACAAGGGCTGTAATACTTCTTTTAAAGTTTGTTTTTTTTTTTAATTTTTATTTTATTCATTTTTAGAGAGGAGACACAGAATGAGAGAGAGAGAGAGAGAGAGAGAGAGAGAGAGAGGAGGAGCTGGAAGTATCAACTCCCATATGTGCCTTGACTAGACCAGTGCAGGGTTTTGAACTGGCGACCTCAGTGTTCCCAGGTTGACACTTTATCCACTGCGCCACCACAGGACAGGCTGTAATACTTCTGAATGTGCTACTCAGTTTCTTCCTGCCTGCTTCATTGAGTAATCTTAAATCATTTGAATTTTTGGTGTCTTTATTAATGTCTTCTCAAGCACTCAGCCATTTTCACTTATCCTTTCTCATGAAAACTCATATTTCTGGGGGGAAAGATCCTGGGGTGGGGGAAAGGTTGTTAGTGATTCATTCTGGCACTAAAGTGTGGTATTTAAGACTCAAAGCCCAGCTTCCTGGGAGTGCATCTTGGTCTCTCATGTATTACTGTAGACATTGGGTTAGTTCCTCTTCGCATCTCAGATTTTCTCATCTATGAACGAGCGTATCCACCTGTTGGTGGTTCTATGAGGATTAAATAAATATGTTTATAGCACTTAGAACAGTGCTAAGCAAATAATAAGTGCCATGTTAGTGCTGACTTTTGCAGTTATCCATTAATTCATGTTTAGCCATTTCAAAGATTAACCAGCTAACAACTAAAAATTACCCACTATTGAAACCAAAACCAAAAGCCTCAATAAAAATTTCAATTGGATTTTCACCTATCCCATAGATGTATGAACAGAGAGGTGGGTCAGTCCCTACAAAGGATGGACTCTTGGTTTCTTCTGAAGACAATAATAATTTGTGTGTGTGTGTAAGAGAGAAAGAGACAGACAGACAGGAAGAGAGAGATGAGAAGCATCAACTCACAGTTGTATCACTTTAGTTGCTCATTGATTGCTTCTCATATGTGCCTTTATGGGGGGTAGGGGCTCCAGCCGAGTCAGTGACTCTCCTTACTCAAAACAGCGACCTTGGGCTAAAGCCAGTGATCTTGGGATCATGTTGATGATCCCATGCTCAAGCTGGTGACCTCGCATTGAAGCCAGATAAATCTGTGCTTAAGCCATGACCTTGGGGTTTCAAACCTGGGACCTCAGCATCCTAGGTCAATGCACTATCCACTGCTCTGCCACTGGTCAGGCTATTTAAGATAATATTATAAATAGCCAGTTGAAACTGATCTAGTCTTAAGAAAATATGGTACAATTTCTTTTTCAGACAGTAAAGCTCTAATGGCAAATATTTAACATTTAGAGATTCTCAAACAATACTAATTACATTATTTTGATTTAAAGTTGATTTAAAAACTATGTCTTCTGCTCTTGTAATTTTGAAGAGTAATTACAATTTTCATTTCTTCCCCCATATGTTCCCAAGTTAAAATGTCACATGGAGGTGGAGGCAATAGCACATTGCTATTCCTTTGGGAAATGAAAACCAGCTCTCTCTTTCAAAATCAAAGCTAAAAACATAAAAAATAAAATAAAATAAAAACACCAAACTTGACACATGTGTTGACTTTAAGTCCTCTATTGGTACTTTGATGAGAACATTCTAATAAGGCCACATTAACTAAACAAAGTTATTGTCATGATCAATATTTTCTGGAACATTATTATTATTTCTTTTACATAATAGTTTCTAGAGATCCCCAACTGTGCTTCTGACATCATCCAAACTGAAGTAGAGATGTTACCTTGCTTAAGGCTAGGCTCTCTCATAAGGCCAGAGAAAGACTCATACTGGAAAAAGAGGGGACTCACATCAGGGCATGTAGGCAGCCCTGGGGACTGCAGTAATGCCTTAGTAACATTAGAATGGTCCTAGGAAGACTCCTAGAAGTTGGAGAATGAAGGGATCCTCGGAGATGTAAGTATGACTACATTTTTAGACTGGAACCTAATAACGTTGAGTCTGAAATGGTCATGTGACAATGAACAGAGATGATCAGAAGAGCAAGGGCACTAAAGCAGTCAGGGACAGAAAGGAAAGAATCATTTCCCAACTGTTGGCTCATTTGCAACACCCAGAGGACTGGTCCTCTGCTGGAGTCCCACGACCCATAGTGTGCCGCTGAATTCAGACTGATGAGCATGAAACCCATGTTTGCCACGTGTCATGTGATGGACGGCTGAGCTGAGCAGGTCTATGACATAGTATATAGATCAGGGCACGACTCGCTGTGAATAAGAGAGAAGAGTGGTGTCACGCTGGTACCAGAGAAAGACTGTGTGTTTATTATACTTGAAATAAATGTAGTCTTACAAGATTCTGAAAGAAAGTGATAAGGCAATGAACCTTGACACTCAAATAGTAACACCATGGAAAGGGTGGCCAAGGGACTGTGGATACAAATGAGTATTTTCAGAGTCCTTTCCCCGAAGTCCACATTCAAATTGTGCCTTGAAAAAAAAAAACACCTGCCTTGAGGAATTGAGGGCAGCCTGTATAAATAGCATTCTGGATAGCATGGATACCTTTATGTGTTCAAGAAATATAAAGTTAGTATGTTCTACACAGAGTGCTGTTGTAGCACAAAACCAGCTGAATTTTCTCTCATCTAAAAGAAACCTCTAAGAACAGCAAAATCCTTCACATGTTCTGACAATTTTGAGCTTATCAGAACTATAAACTTGAACAACAAAAACAGGGATTAGTAACATTGGTGGTTTTTTTTTAATTGACTCAGGTCCTACCTACCTGAATCCAACTGCTCCCACTTGAAGACGCAGCTGCCAGGTGGGGTTGGCAAGACCAGGACCAGCAGTGGAAGCCCTTGCTCTCCATTTGCCACAAGGCGCTTTTTGGAGTTAGCTAGGGAGCCATGTGCATGGATATCATGGACCTCTTTCTACCATTGATTTCTATAGAGAACTCTCTCCCTCCTGCCTCCCCCTCTCTGATTCTCATGCTAGCAAGGTAGAATGACCCAGCCTGAGACACTGCTCTGAGAGGGTAGTGGCCTCAGCGACTAAAGTCTTCATAACGTTGGATGACCATTGGGTCCGCTCTTTAAAGAAGAGGCATGTAGGACTTCAGAACTCACTTCATGATTAATATCCATCCCACTGAGGAGCAGCCTCTGGGTGAAGCTTAGAGCTAACCCCTGGTGTGCTGTGGAAATCACTGTTGGTTTACATGAGTGGCGACCACACATTTTCATATTTTGAGGACTGTGTACAGTGCTCTCTGGGATGGAGTTCTGTGTAATGGCAATGGGTAAGGAGGTGGTATATGGCCAGAAAATTGTTGGATTTAGAAATATGAACACTGAAGTGTAGTGTTTAATAGCACATTGAGGCTGCCCTCAGTTGGGTATGGTGTTCCTATGATATATTCCTCCTTCTTCCTTTATTTGAATTCACATTTTCCTTTTAGCTGGGAGGAGCATGTGAGGAATGGGAAGGAGTTGGTCATCAAGCAGATCTCATCCATGAAAATACCTCCTATTCAAAACAATAGGCCACAGAACATGGGAGTTAATTGAGAAGTGTATGCAGCTACCATGCACCTGCTATGTCTTCAACCCCATGCTAGGCACTATGAAGGAATATAAAAACAAGATGCTTACAGGGGGAGAGATAAGAGTAATACTATAACAGCAAAATGCAAAATAACATTTAAGTGATACATTGTGTAGCACCAATTCTAAATTTCAAAGAAACTCAGAGAAAAAGTTGAGAAGTCAAGGGAGGCTGCATGAGAGAGGGGATGTTTTCTGGGACCTGAAGGTTGTATAGAAACTGGCTTATGCTGGAGGCAGCACATGAACCAAGGTAAGGATGGAATTAGAAGTGTGGCTTGATTCTTAGACAGTGAGGCGAGTGGCCAGAGCAGAGGAAAGAGGAAGAGAGATGAGAAATCAAGCTGGATGACAGGGTGGGATCAGATGGTTTGGGGACTCTGAGATTTAAGCAAAGGCTTGAGACTCAATGTGGAAGACAGTGGGGTCCAGCTGAAGGTTTCTGAGTAAAAAAACAACAACAATTTAGGTGACATTTAAGCCTGTACATTTCTTTCAGAGAGAGAAAACAAAGCATCCTGCAAATTTGCCAGTGAAATAATCTTTCTGTAGTTCCAGTGGCTGATTTTTGTAAAGTGTAATTCTTTTCTTATTATAGAAGAAATGCGTATTCATAATGGAAAAGGACAAGCAGGAAGAAAAAAAAAAGGAAACATTCAAAACCTCCTTACCCTTGAAATTAAAACCTCAACTGGCTTGGTCTGTATTCTTTCAGACCCTTTTTAAGAAATGTAATGGAGACTTTTAGCTTTCCACCAACATCCCTCATTAAGTGATGAAGTTGAGGCTGGGATGTGGCTGTTCACCTTGCACTGAATGTTTCAGCTGCCCTTGCAACTACGGGTGGCCTCAGGAGTAAAGTCTAATCCAGGGGTCCCCAAACATTTTACACAGGGGGCCAGTTCACTGTCCTCAGACCGTTGGAGGGCCGGACTATAAAAAAACTATGAGCAAAATCCCTATGCACACTGCACATATCTTATTTTAAAGTAAAAAAACAAAATGGGAACAAATACAATATTTAAAATAAAGAACAAGTAAATTTAAATCAACAAACTGACCAGTATTTCAATGGGAACTATGGATGCGGATGCATCCTGTGCTCCTCTCACTGACCACCAATGAAAGAGGTGCCCCTTCCAGATAAATGGCCTCAGGGGGCCGCATGTGGCCCACGGGCTATAGTTTGGGGACCCCTGGTCTAATCAGTGACATGTGAGTGGAAGTGGTGTGCGCAGCCTGCTACAGAAATCAGCTCTGGACCCACACCTTTGCTAGGAAGACAACTTTGAAAGTCATGTGTTAAGGACAACAAAACCCTCATCAGCCTGAGTCCCTGAAAGTTCAAGTGGAACAGAGCTGCCTCCTGATCTGGTTCATCCAACCTGACCTGTCACGGGTGCAAGAAATAAACTTATCTTGATTGAGTCATCGCACTTTTGATCCCTTTGTTAGAGTAGCTAACATTACCCACCTAACATATATGTGTATATGTATATATACACTTTTTTTTTTGTATTTTTCTGAAGTGAGAAGTGGCGAAGCAGAGAGACAGACTCCCTCATGCACCGGACCAGGATACACCTGGCATACCCACTAGGGGGTGATGTTCCATTGCAACTGGAGCCATTCTAGCGCCTGAGGCAGAGGCCATGGAGCCATCCTCAGCACCTGGACCAACCCTGCTCCAATGGAGCCTTGGCTGCTGGAGGGGGAGAGAGAGACAGAGAGAAAGGAGAAGGGGAAGGGTGGAGAAGCAGATGGGTGTTTCTCCTCTGTGCCCTGGCTTGGAATTGAACCTGGGACTTCCACACATCCGGCCAATACTCTACCACTGAACCAACCGGCCAGGGCCTTTAAACATATTTTTTTTACAAAACTATTTCACTTAATGTAGTGTATCAATTGGTCCCCTTTAATAATTTTTCCAACCTTATTTTGAAAAATTGCAAATCTAAAGAGAGGTTGAAAGAATAGTACACGTAAACCCCATTGCCTTTTACCTTGCAAGTTTGCTTGATCTCTCTGAACAATTTCAAAGTGACTAGTCTTCATGATACATCTTCCTTAAAAACTTTAATATGCATCTTCTATAAAAATAGATAATCTCAAACTGGTACAGTGACTATGGAAAACAATCCAACGGTTCTTCAAAAATACAGTAGAATTACCACATGACCCAGCAATCTCTCTTTTGGATATTTACCTACAAAACTTAAAAACATTTGTTCACAAAGACATATGCACCCCCATGTTCATCTCAGTATTGTTCATGGTGGTGAAGACATGAAGACAACCAAGGTGTCCTTCGATAGAGGATGGGATGAATAAAATGTGGTACCTATATACAATGGAATACTACTGAACCATAAGAAAAGATGAAATACTGCCACGTGCGACAACATGGATGGACCTTGAGACTATTATGTTAAGCAAAATAAGTCAATCAGAAAAAGCTAAGAACTTTATGATTTCACTCATAGATGGGATATAAAACTGAGACAACAGTATGGTGGTTACCAAAGGTAGGGGGTGGGGTGGTGGTGGGAAGTAAAGGGAGCCATATATATGGTGACAGAAGATGGTTTGACTTTGGATGATGGGCACATAACGTAGTATACAGATCATGTACCACAGAGATGTACACCTGAGACCTATATGATCCTATTAGCCAACATCACTCAATTAAGTTTTGTAATAAAAATAAAATATAAACATTCTCTTCTTCTACAAAGTCACAATACTATTACCTAAGAAAATGTAATAGTTCCATGACATTATGTAATGTGTAGAACACATTCAATTCAAATGTCCCCAAAATGTCTTTATAGCCTTTTGTTTTGATCTATAGCAGGGGTCCCCAAACTACAGCCTGCAGGCTGCATGCAGCCCCCTGAGGCCATTTATCTGGCCCATGCCGCACTTCGTACTTCCAGAAGGGACACCTCTTTCATTGGTGGTCAGTGAGAGGAGCACAGGATGCATCCACACCCATAGTTCCCATTGAAATACTGGTGAGTTTGTTGATTTAAATTTATTTGTTCTTTATTTTAAATATTGTATTTGTTCCTGTTTTGTTTTTTTTTTTACTTTAAAATAAGATATGTGCAGTGTGCATAGGGATTTGTTCCTAGTTATTTTTATAGTCCGGCCCTCCAACAGTCTGAAGGCCAGTGAACTGGTCCCCTGTGTAACAAGTTTGGGGACCCCTGATCTATAGTATATCAATCAAGGTATTGCAGTTACATCTCTTTAGTCTTTAGTTCTCTCTCCTTTTTGCTTTGTTATATATTTTTACTGTTTTGAAGAGTTCCAGACTCATAGAATATTCTATAATCTGAATTTGATAATTTCCTCAAGATAAAATTCAGGCTAATAATTTTTTGGCATGAATATTCTATCGGTGGTGTGGTGTCCAGCTTTATAACATCACCTTAGCACTAAACAATGCTGTTTGGTCTCTAGGGTAAGGTGGTGACTGCCAGATTTCTCTCATGTAAATGTACATTCCCTGTACCCCTTGTATAATTAGCAAGTAAACTATGAGATGACTCTCAGACAGTAGCCTATTCCTAAATAACATTTCACCTAGAGATTTTAGCATCTTTTGATATGCTTTACCTGAATTGGTAAGTATAGTGGGGTAACAAAATAAACTTTCTAATTCTATCATCTCTTCTACAATTATTAGTTGACATTTTCCTCTAAAGAACTTTAATCCCCCTTCTCATTCATCTATCTATCTAATTTATTATCATTGGGGTCTTAAGGATATGTTTTATTCAATAACCTCACCAAATATTTCAATGCTGAAATTGTACCAAAAATGGAGAGTGTAAGTCCATTCAATTTGACTCTTGACTTGGGTCTTTGAGTACTTCTTTGCTTTCTGGTACAATAAATATCATAACCTTGCTTTGCAATTTACCTACCTCAGCACTGTAATCAGTTATTTCTAAGAAGCTCTGGTTTCCTTTAGTTGAGAATGGTATTTAGAAACCAATGTCTGCATGCTTGGTGTGTTCATTGCTACTAGAGTGATATTGTTCCTAAATCTTTTCAATAGAGTTAATTAGAAACATGTATTTTAAAAACCATCAGTTCATAGTAATATTGCTAATTAAAGTTTAACATTATATGGGGTTTCTGTTTTTATTTATGTCTCATGTCCATTGTATTAAAATATTTTTTCCTTAATTATATTAATATATTTGTTTTACTCTGCAACAAACAAGAAATAATTTCAGAATTATAGTACAAATATTCCTCTAAGAGTAAACTCAGCATTATTTCTTTGAAGCTCTCTTTGTATTTAAAATATATTTCTTGGCCTTGGTTGGTTTGCACAGTGGATAGAGCATCAGCCTGGCATGCAGACATCCCAGGTTTGATCCCCAGTCAGGGCACATGTGAGAAGCGACCATCTGCTTCTCTTCCCCCTCAATCTCCCTTTTCTCTCTCTCTCTTCCCATCTTGCAGCCAGTGAGTGGCTCAATTGGTTCAAGTGTTGGCCTTGGGTGCTGAGGATAGCTCAGTTGATTCAAGTATCAGCCCCAGATGGGGGTTGCCAGGTGGATCCTGGTTGGGGCAGATGTAGGAGTCTCTTTTTCTATCTCCCTTCCTCTCACTTAAAAAATCAAAATAAAAAGAATATATTTCTCATTGTATGGACTCTCCATAATTTTTTTGGTTGGTCATGTAGGTTGTTTCCACTGTTTTACTATGATAAATGGTGCTATGGTGAATGTCCTTATATATTTATACAAATCTTTATCTTTTTAAGTTCACAAAAGTGGGAATTTCTAGTACTGAATTTAAAGCATCACAGTAATTTAAATTTTCTTGTTTTCAATTTTTCCTCTAGAAATGTTGTACCAATTACATTTCTTTCTTTTTTTTCTTTTTTCTTTTTTTTACAGAGACAGAGTGAGAGTCAGAGAGAGGGATAGATAGGGACAGACAGGAACAGAGAGAGATGAGAAGCATTAATCATCAGTTTTTTGTTGTGGCACCTTAGTTGTTCATTGATTGCTCTCTCATATGTGCCTTGACTGCGGGCCTTCAGCAGACCGAGTAACCCCTTGCTCAAGCCAGCGAGCTTGGGTCCAAGCTGGTGAGCTTTGCTCAAACCAGATGAGCCCACATTCAAGCTGGTGACCTCGGGGTCTCGAACCCTGGTCCTCCGCATCCCTGTTCGACACTCTATCCACTGTGCCACAGCCTGGTCAGGCTGTACCAATTACATTTGTAGATGAGAATGACAGTTTCTATGTAACTTCTCCAAACACTATCTTTTGAAAAGTCTTTGTCATTTTGGGAAAAGCTAATAGTTTTAATTTGTAACTTCTGTGTAACTTTATTATTACATGAGTTCATTCATTTGTTTCATCTATTTAGAATGTATATTCCATATAATTATAAAAAGGGTCTGGAATGACTTAGAAAGTTGAACTCAAACTGTCTTTTAGAAATGGCACAAGAAAAGGCAAACTAATTTACGGTGTGAACACCGAGTCAGTGGTTGCCTCTGAAGAGGACAAGGGCAGGAATTGACTGGGAAGAGGCAAGAGGGAACTTCACAGGGTGACAGGAACCTGATGGGGGTTTGGGTTACATGGTTACATACATGCATTTGCCAAAACTCATCAAATAGTACTCTTAAAATGTTCACCGCACATAATTTTTACCTCTAAGTTAAAAAATGGGAAAAACATGAATAACCAAAATTACAAAAACATAACTATATAAGTTGCGATGTTGGAATGATTGATGAGTGAAACAAAGACTTTGACCTTACAGAGCTACAGTCTAGGTTAAGGTGACCAGACGTCCCGCTTTTGGTGGGACAGTCCCGATTTTTAACAATTTGTCCCGCGTCCCGCGGTGTTTTTAAAAAGTCCCGATTTTTGGAAAAAATGCATGAAAAGCTAGGGAACCATGGGAGAACGGGAAGGGAATATACGGTTTTCAGCAGGGAGACCCCACCTCTACCTGGAAGAGCCCCACTGCCACAAGAGCTGGCTGCCCCGTGTGGGGCCCAAAACAAACAACTTCGGGCAGGACGTCCCTGCTGGGGCAGCGGCTGTCAAGTCCCCTAGCTACCCATAGGCCCATGTCCTGGACGTCAGCATGCGGCTCCAGGCTCCGTGAGGTGCAAGCTTCTCGGTCTCCATCGGGCACCAGGTCCGCCGCAAGGATGAGTCCAGATGGTGAGTGTGTGCAACTGCTCGTGTGCGTGCACACCCATGGCGCTGCCCTGCCTGCTTCTGCCCGCTTGTGCAGCTCCCGCATCGGTTTTGGGACCGTGTAACCTGATCCCTCTGACTCACTCAAAATTTCCCATATAGTAATATTTCCAAAAATGATCTTTTTAATGAAGTATCATTATTAAAAAAATAGATTGATAAGGAAAAGGTTAAATCTTGGGCATCAGCAAAAATCACAATAGAGAACAAATGGTTAGAAATATTTCAGCATTTTGAAACAAACCATGTTCCATACAATAATGCACTAAAAATTGTGGAATATGCGCTGTCTTTACCAGGAACTAATGCTGTGACTGAACGTGTTATTTCTATGGTAAAGAAAGTGTGGACATCAGAAAAATCACAATTAAGTGGTGAGACTTTGAAAGCCATTTGATGTGTGAAATATAATTTAACAAATTCTTGTGAAAAATTCCATGACCATTTAAACAACAACAGCAATCTACTAAAAATATTCACTCAAATGAGAAACATGCCAAAGAATAAAATACTATACATATTTTTAATGTATTATATTTGTAAATTGTACTTATGTTGAAATTTTTAAAAATATATTACAATACTATTTTTGCATTCTATGAAAAATGTTTTTGCTCCATATAGACCAAATTTTTAATCAAGAACCCCACCCCCACCCCACCCCCTCTGGTCAATGGTGTCCCACTTTACCAATTTTAAAATCTGGTCACCTTAGTCTAGGTGGATAGGTAAAGCATTTAATTCAATAAATGTAAAATTACAAGTCATAATTTTTTAAAAAGGAAATGTATGGATAGTCATAAGAAGACAGGGCAGAAGGGCCTGCCTGGATCTAGTGAGGGGAAAGAGCAGTTTGAGGAGGTGACCTGGGCTGAGGTCTGAGGCGTGTAAAGGTTGGGAGAGTTCTGCTGGAAGAGGGAGCAGCTAACTCTCCGGCAGCAGGGTGCCTGGTACCTCAGAGGACCCAGAGCCAGTGTGGATAAAACGGAGGCCAGATCCCACAGGGCCCTGTTGACTACAAGATGTATTTTGGTCCCCCTTCCAAAAGCTACACAGGGGTTTAAGCAGATAAGTAAAGTGATGAGTTCCATTTGTGCGTGTCACTCTACCTGTAGGGGGGGGGGGAGTGGAATTGGGGGGGGGAGTAGAAGTGTGGAGTCTTGGTAGAGGGCCTCTGCAGCAAATTAAATAGGTCATAGCAGAGAAGAACACAGAGATGGATTTAAAAGACATTGGGGAAAGTAAAATTGATAGGACTTGGTGATGTATTGAATAGGAGGCTGAGGAGGAGAGAAAGAACCAGATTCTGACAATATTCACAAAAGGAAGAACAAAGGGTCAGGTTGGAAACTTTAGCACTAGGCCTGGTGAGTTTGAGACATCTTTGAGACATCCTCATAGGGACTGAATAAACAATTGGATAGTCTAGATCTGAAGGTCAAAGTGAGGTTTCGGTTGGAAACGGAGATTTGAACATCCTTGGCAGATAGTTTGACTTTGGCAGTTAAAATCTTGGTGAAATAACCTAAAGAGACTGACTACACGGAGCAGGGCTTATTCGGGATGGGGCATGAACTTGGATGGGGAAAAGTTACATATTTATTTCCACTATCCTCTAACTCAAATCTAAGTGTATCTTTCATTTATGAATTCGGGGGCGGGGGGACTGCATTAGTATTAGCAGTACCTGTGATTTTGTCACCAATAGAAATCACAGATATTTTCACATTTCATTAAATTTGTTGCCGATGTCTCAAAATACCTTTTCTGCCCATCACTCGTTATTTAACGTGTTAATAAAGAACACATACATTATTGAATCACAGCTTTCTAAAAATATTTTTATGACTATTTCAATAAAAATGGTTTCCTTCAAAAGCCTACATATCTTCTTCTTATTATTATTTTGGCATTTGAAAATATTATTATGAGAAAAGGATCCCGAGAGCTCACCATACTGCCTAAGAGGTCTGCAATACAAAAATAGGGGAAAGCCTCCAGGTGGAGAGTGAGAGGAAACCAAGCTCAAGAAATTCCAGGACTCAGAGCCTGTGTGGAGGAGGGTGAGACAGGGAGGAAGCCAGGAGAAGAATGTGGCTTTGCAGAAGCTCAGGGACATGGTGTTTTGAGGAGGGTTGAGTGGCCAGGCCAGTCAAAGTTGCAGACAGGTCAAAGGTGGTGAGGATCAAGAGAGAACTGCCACATTCAGAGACATGGATGGCATTTGACAAACAGCCATTTCTGTGGAATGATGAGTGTGGACGCCAGATTGCAGTGGGTTGAGGAGTGAGTAGGAGGTGGGGAAATGGAGTCAGTTGGTGTAAATAATTATTTTGAGAACTTTGGCTGTGAAGAAGTATTAAGTGAAGGGGATATAGGATCGAGGAAGGGCTGTTCTGTTTTGTGTGTGTGTTTTGTTTTTGGAAGGAGACCTTAGATCATGATTCAGTGCTGATGGGAAGCCTGCAGTGCAGAGCAGGAGACCCAGGCAGGGAAAGGATGAAGGATGGAGGGAGGGTCCTCTGAGAGCTAGGAGGTAGGCCACTGAGCACTGGTGGAGAGGTGGGAATGAGGGGGAAGGGGTGAGGAAGAAAGGGGGGAGGGTTGGGCAGCTGTGAGCTGAGGAAGCTTCTGCCTTAGGACTGAGAAATTGAAGACTGAGGAAGAAGAAGGTTTAAAGTGGAAGAGAGCTGACCAGGGAAACTGGGCAGCATTGAAGAGTTCTAGGAGGCTGGTGGCTGTGATCATTCAGGGGCACTAGTTTTCAAAGTTGGCTGATGTTTCTCCAGCAGTCACAGTGGCCTGGGTGCGAGCCCAGAGATCATGGGTGGGCGGGGTTTTGGCAAAGAGGTATGGAAAATAGACAAAGGGCAGGGAATTAAAAGGATTGAGCACAACCTGACCAGGCGGTGGCGCAGTGGATAGAGCATCGGACTGGGATGCGGAAGGACCCAGTTCGAGACCCCAAGGCTGCCAGCTTGAACGCGGGCTCATCTGCTTTGAGCAAAGTTCATCAGCTTGAACCCAAGGTCGCTGGCTTGAGCAAGGGGTTACTAGGTCTGCTGTAGCCCCACGGTCAAGGCACATATGAGAAAGCAATCAATGAACAACTAAAGTGCCACAATGAAAAATTAATGCTTCTCATCTCTCTCCGTCTGTCTGTCCCTATCTATCCTTCTCTCTGACTCTCTCTCTGTCTCTGTCAAAAAAAAAAAAAAAAAGGATTGAGCACGAATCCAGGCTGCTTGGGAACAGTGAGAGGGCAAAGGGAGAAGAATCAAGAGGTTGTGGAAATGTCATAGTGGAAGTGGATGAGCAGGAGGGCTGGAGGGCTGGTGGTGATCAGGAGATTTTGGAGATGGAGAACTTTTGTTTGATGATGTAGTCTAGGGGTGCCCTTGGGGGTGGGTGGCAGAGTGAGATGAAAGGGGTGCTTAAGAGACATTGGGGACTGAGAAGCTAGGTGGGGCTGGATTAGCCAGGTGCATGCTAAAGTTATGTAGGATTGTGGTGGGAGATCAGGACATGGGGTGAACAGAGATGAAGCCACTGCCAGAGGGTTCACCAAATAAGGGAGTGTGGCCAGGAGACAAGAGGGTGACAGTAGGGGGTGAGGTGGGGCAGAGCACATAGTAGAATAAAACAACATAAGCCTCAGGGGACCTGTGCTTCCAACAGAACCTGGGGAGTAGCGTCATGGAGCAATGAGGGCCTGATCCTGCCCCCTGACCTTAAGGAAGGGGTGCAGGAGGCAGGTCAACAGTGCCCTCCAGGGAGGGGAGCTCTCAGAGGAGGTCTGGTGCACATGTCCTGTGCTGCAGGAAGGCTGGACGGCTCACCCTTTTCCCAGTGTGCTCACCTCTCCTTGACCGAGGCTTTTCCTTCTACCTGTAATGTCTGCCCTCCCTCAGCTCCCTGCTCCCACTCCCAGCTCCCAGGTCCTGCCATGCCTTAAGGACCAGCTGAAAACCTCCATCCTCTGTGGAGCTTTCCCGGGTTTCCCCATTGCCTTTTTATTACATTCAGGAGATAGTCTCAAACTACCGGCATTTGTGCAACGTCTTATTTCATCAACACTGACTTCCCAAGGGCAGGGGCATGGTTTATTCACTTGCATGTCCCCATGTCCCCTAACACGGTGTCTTGGACACAAAGGGTTTATAATTCCTTAATGAATAAAGCAATATAAAAACAAAACAAGAAGGTTTGGGGATGAAATGCTGTGGCTTGTAAATCATGTTTAATGCAGGTATGCATCTGAATGATAATACCTCACAACTGAAAATATTTCCAATTTTGATATCTGATTTTTAATTGGTTTTTAACGAGTTTTTTTTAATGAATCAGAACCATTTTTTAAATAGAAATTTTTAATAAAATGTAATAAACTGAAACACCTAGCATCACATAAAATGGGAGGAAAAGCCACTTTATTATAATCTTTCCTCATGCAATTTCTGAGCCGCTGAGTCCAATTAACATAAGGAACTCTTCTGGTCAGAGGCCACCAATCTCAGCACTGACAATTTCAGTGAGCTGGGATAACAGTTGGTGTTTGTATCACCTGCACTCGTGGAAGAATCACCCTAGTGGAAGGATTGACTCTAGGCTGTCTTTCTTATCTGTTGAAAAAGGCAGGACAGTATTCTGGAAGCAGCTGCTATTTAAACAGACAGTTGCCCTATTTTACTGCCATGCCCTATTTTAAAATTATGTACTGGAGCTCAGACAATGAAGGAATGAAGGAGAAATGAAGCGCTGCTGACTTTGCCCACGATGCAGTTGTAATATTCAATTTGTTTGCTCCACTAATGCTATTGAAGGTCTCCAGCACCCAGGTTTGCCCTCAGATGGGCATGCACGCCAGATATTCCAATTAATCTATAATCTTATCATGAAAGAAAGATCCAATGCAGTCTGGTGAGTAATCCAGCAGAATGTTCAGTCACAATAAGACGACTTCTGTTACAAAGTACAGTGAATCCTGAGTCTTCTGTGGGCCCTCCTGAGCTTCCTTGGTCCACAGAGAGCTGCTACCCAGCTGTTCTTATGTCTTTGTGTTCTTGCCTACCTGTGACAAAAGGAACTCTCAGAGCTTTACAGAAGCCATCTGTCCCTTTGCAGGGTGGTATGCAGTGGTGAGTGGGATTCTGCCAGTTCACACTGGTTTGGCAGAACCGATACCTAAGTTTTTGTTGAGTTCAGCAAACCGGTTGTTAAAATGGCACTTGTGGTCAGGATTCTCTCTAAGGTGGGAGCCTGGGCAGCTATTTAATGTGGGAATCACAAATTTACATTCCTTACTCTTTTTTAACATTCATCTGCGCAACAGCGTATTCTAAGTGCCGTAGTAATGTTCATTCTGTCCATAGGTGAAAATATTGCAAGTGAGGATGCCAATCAAGAAACAATAAGAAAATATCTTAAATAACAGTTTTATTGGTTTTGTCAGGTATTATTTAATCATTTTTCATTAATATTTTAAAACTCTGATAGCATAATCTAGTTTTGTGTATGTCTTTTATTGTTCTCATTTAAGTATTAAATGCATGAAATAATACACTACCTTTTGGAACATCATTCTTTTATACTTAAAACAGTCATTAGGGCAGAGAACTGGTTGTTAAATTATTTGAATCCCACCACTGGTGGCATTCCAGGACAAGAATGCTTTCTTACTCTTGTCACCACCAGTGCAGAGTTTTCCAAGTTGTTGATTGTAACTGACTGATCTTCAAACTCAAACTGGCCATTGCACACAGCCAGCCTTGCCAGACTAGTGCCCTCTCCATAACTTCAAGCAAGGTCAGGGAGCATCCACTACTCCAAGTAACAGTGTCGCCTTTCCGCTCTCCTCAGGGTGAGGATTCCCATTCTGGCTGTTATGGCTTTGTTACTATGACTTCAACATGTGCACATGCCTAAAACACTCTTGCAACTGTCAGCCATCAAACATTCAGTGAGTTCCTGTTATGCGGTGGTCATTGGAAATGCAACAATAAACACACCTGCTCATGAGTGGTGCCAGCCTAAGGTAAAGACAGACAGGAAGGTATACCTCAAGGTAGAGAGCTGAATCCAGAGGATGTAAGGGGCATACAGAGGAGGGACAAGGGCAGAGTCACCTGACCCCAAGGAAAAGCCTTGGAAATTCTTCCCACCGGAGGTTCTCTTAGTATTCAGGGTCAAGTCATTAGGGTCTTGAGTACCTTGCTAATGTATCTGAACTTGATTCCAAAGACAATGGGGAACCACTGAAAAATTTTTAATAGAGGAGTGACACGATCCAGTTTGCTTCTAGAGGGATCCGTCTTACTGCTGCCGGCAGACTGGCTGGAAGGGGCGAGGCAAAGACTAAGTAACCAGGGAAACGACTCCTACAACAATCCAGGCAAAAAATGATAGGACCCTGGAAAGGAAGGTGCTGGTGGACAGATTCAAGAGAGAAGAGATAAGACAGTCTAGCTTTGGTGTCTGGTTGCTGTGGAGTGTGAGGAGGAGCAGAAGGAGGAGTCTTAGATAACTTCCAGAATTCTGGCTTGGGCATAAATAGATTCAGGAAGAGGAACAATTTGAGGGGAGAGGATGACGCATTCAGCACCTCGAGTTTGAGGGGCTTGTGGGCCACGTCAAGGTGAACAGATCAACAGCTAACATGAAAAACAAACTCAAATGAGAATTCCCACAGATCCATGCTGGTCAAACCGTGGGCTGCGCATTCCCCCTCCATGACACGCAGTTTAGGCTGGAGACGCTGTGTGCAGAGCTACGTTATTACTCAGGTGCACCTGGAGGGCACAGAGTTTGAGCCAGAGTCAAGAGGGCGGCTGTGACAAACACCACGCCAGGTGTTAGGGATGACTCACAGCCTCCTGGGATGGGGCCCTGTAGCAGTTAGAACCGGTATGTACGTGTGTGACCTGTCTCGTTTGCACAGGGGCCTCGGGACAGAAAGAAGGGAAGCGGACCAACAGGAATCTGACAGCAGACAAGCAGAAGTTAGAGAAGTGTGACTCATGGATGCATATGCCATGTGCTAAGTCCTGGCTGCTTTCATGACACTGTTAAGGGTGTTGGTAGGTCGACATTGACAGATTAATGGGAGAACAACTCCCTAAAAGCTGTTTGAAAAAGGAGAAGCTAAAGATTTCACAGACAGGATGGGCTGAATAAATAGGTAGTGAAAGGAATTGTGCAAATATACCCAGGTGGTAGAAAACCACAAAATGCAAATCAAGGCAGCCAGAGATACAGTATTGTATTGCAAAGCACCTGTTGTGGATTGTGCAGGGCCAGTGTCCGGGAAACAAAACCCCTTCCTGGCTCATGAGATTTTGTCTTGTTTGTGTTCTGGACTTGACTGCAGTCTGAAGCAGGGTCATCCCATAGATCTTTCTGCCATGATGGAAATTGTTTCTAAGCATGTGGTCCAAGATGGCAGCCACGAACCACATGTGGCTACTGAGCATATGAAATGAGGCGAGTGAGACCAAGGAACAACTTTTAAATTTTATTTTAATTCATTTCCATTTAAACAGCTCCATGTGCTAGTGGCCACTGTATTGGACACCACAACTCTAGACTTATACTGTTTTGATGTATGGTTGAATGTTCTGATTTTTTAACCCATTCAGGCTATTGGAAGAGGCTTTATTTTAGCCTCTAAAGTCTGTGTGGATTATGGTGAATGAAACACTGAAAATGTTTATGTTGGGTAACTGACTTCACCCTTTACCTTCCCTCGCTTTCTGGGAGATCCAGGTGAGCTCAGAGAGGTAAACATCCTGCTGAGGCAGGCCTGGGACAGAGCCAGCTGCGGCTGGTATCAGGTGAACTGCCTCCTTCCAATGTAGCATTGGGTCCTTGTGACCTGGAATCTAAATATTTACTTGCTCAGTTGCTGATGGTGAAGGTACAATGATCCTATCCCTATTAGCAGAGCAAATGGTGCTCTTGAAAAACCGAGAGCTGGTCTCCACCTTCTTTGCCAATGAAGTAAATGCTTCAGTGACCATGTGCCCTCAGTCCATGAGGTCTGTGCATTTGGAAGGGTGTCCCTTCCAACAAGGATACAGGATCTTGGAAGATGAAAAGGGCCCATGATGTCTATTTTCATAAAAGGTCGCTATCTACTAGGTCCTGGGCTAATCATTTTCATCATTTTCTATGGGGAAACCAGGGCTCCTGTCCCTTCTCTGTGAAGGTTTGAAGCAGGTGAAACATCCGGCTGCCCCTGTCAATCACAGCCAGCTCTTCCAAGCCACAGCTGTCTTGGGGAAATGACTTCCTGTTCGGATCGAGACTGCTTTCTTTTTCAGCCTAACGAATCATTCAGCTTCTAGCTGGTTATGTGGAGCTGACATTTATTTATTTCTCTGTTAAATTCTAATCTGATTAAACAGTTCACAAGGTTATAAGTAGTTTTGAAAAGGGTCTAAAATTAAGTTGCTACTTAGGTTGACTTTTAGAAATTTGGCCTGGGGCTGATCTGAGGTGAAAGAAGGTGTTCTAGAAGCCTCAGAACCTGCCCCTCCACTACTACTTGTTGGAGAATCATTTGCAAGAATAGCTGGACACCAAGGCAATTTATAATGCAATCTAATGTTAGTATGACATTTAAGAGTCTCACCCATTCTCATAATGATCTCATAAGATAAGCATAATAATAAGCATCTCCTTAATGAGAAACTGAAGTGCTTAGAAGTAAAGTGGCTTGCCTGAATTCATGCTGTAATGAGGGACAGAGCTGGCTTTCGATGATAAGTGTTTTTTGTACTAGGCCACACCGTCAACTTCACCATGTTTGGGAAGTACCACTCCACAGAACATCTCAGTATAGGCTTGACAGTTATTGCTTTATCTTAGACTTAGATTGAACACAACCTCTGACTAACCAGAGGTTAAAGCCACTGGCTGTAATGAGGGAGTCATGTCCTAATGCAGCGGCTACCACGTTAGCTGTGCATTTGGGGATCTGCTCACCTCTAGGCAGGTATTGGGAAATTATAGCCTGATACTATCTCTCTTACTTGATGGTAAATGCCTCACTTATCCCAAGCCCATCAGAACTGTGACAACCTGAGACCGGGTTAAGGAAGGAACAAATGATGGGAAGTGCAATACATGTGACTTTGGTGGTGGCATGCTTCACGTTGTAACTGTAAAATGGGAAAATGGCCATGTATTAAGCAATCTACTTTCATACTACCCACTCAGTCTGAGAGTGAACTTGCCTTCAGATATCAGAGGTACAATGTTCCCTAGCATTTCAACCACAGAAATGTCTGGAAGGAAAGTACTCAGGGGGATGCTCACCTAGCAAAGAGGGCTTTGGTTAGGTTTATACCATCTCATTGAGCTCTATTTTCCCTGCCCTTTTCTGTGCGACCAAGGCTTTTTTGCAGTCTAGTAACTGATGTGACACTTAACACATTGAGCTCTGGAAATAGGATCAGCCTGGTCTGGGTTCTCTTTGGGAGGTGGCAACATTCTTATTCTCAGCCTCCTCTGAGAGACCAGCTCCAGGAGCTCCATGTTATGGAGAATCCTGGAGAAATAGCTTTATTCCCTCAGGATTCAGGATACAGCAGGGCCAGTCCAGACTATGAAGTCTTAAGAACAACCAGCTTTTCATAGAAATTTAGGTAGGGATCCAAACCTGAGAAGGAAATTTTCCAAACCAACGTATGATCCTGGAGGCTGAGGATTTCCAGGGTCTGGTTTGAGTCTCATAAGGATCTCTGACCTCACTTGCACTGAGCAGACATCGAAGGACTGAGCCAGGAGGACCAACGTTATGAGCACATAAGTCAGATGGCTGTTGATGTGATGTACTCAGTGACATCTTTTCTCACCTTGTCCTTCCTGTGCTTTTGTATCCAGGGCAAATCCTCTAGTGTCTAGTATCCCACCCCCCCCCCCCCCAATATCTGTAATACAGACAGTCAGGCAATGGTGAGTTTCACTGTGGAGAATACTGATCTTGTCACTCTTCTTGATAGAAAAAATGCGACCTTGAAGGCATTTGGATAAACCCTTGGGCTATCATTATCGGGGGAAATTGGGATTATACAAAATAATGTTGTTTCGAATTCTCTGACATACCAAAAGGTGATGTAGCATAAACATTGAAAACTCCTGTCCTCATACTTTGGAATAGAAATCACCAGCTTTATGCATTTTACCACCTATTTTTATCTTTATTTTGTAAAGTACATCTATCTCCTTTTTAGATGTCATCTGAGGGTTTTGCAATGATGATTTAAAAAACAAATAATTTTTATAGCTGAAAAAGAAAACTACAGGAATCTGTCACCAGCTTGTCCCCCAAACAAGTCTGTGAAGAAGAGCATGAAACTTGAAGTCCTAGAATATCTCAAATGCATGAGCATTGTTGTACAAAACAGCCAGGCCTAGGTTCACGGGTCTTTGCATGAAAATTGAAGAACCAGCTACCCATTGTTTCTTCCTTTCCATCTAGAAAGGTTGCTACATGCTACCTATTTTATTTAAATTAGATTTTTTATCTGTCCTTGATTTTTGTTCCTAAGTACAAAAATATGAGAAGTTAATACTAAAAATGTGTTGCTCTAGCTAAACTAGATTTAATTTTTGGGTTAATCTCACTCCCTAAGTTTAATCAGCATTGGGCATTATATTTAGTTCTTGAGTAACAGGGAAGATTCAGGAGACATGTTCTTAGTGCTGCCAATGTTGTGAGAGAGACTATCTCACCTTCAGACTTTAGGAGGAATATTTTATTGTACGATTGTATGTTCTTTAATAGGGAGTATAGATCTGTCCCAGGTATGCAGTTACATCTATAGACATCAATCACTGATGTTCTTTTAGGTGTCCATTGAACATTAAATAAGCACAGTGTGAACATCTTAGATGACAGAAAAAATCCCAAGAAGAACTTGATTGATATCAGGTATCCAGGATCTATCTCGGGAAACCATACCACCAACAGAAAAGAGAGTCCATCCTCTAGAGTATATTTCAGGCATAAAATATTAAATAAGAATTCATAAAAAGCACATAACTCATCTTAAATCAATTCACCATGCTAACAACGGGTGTTGAATGCAGCTTGTGGTATTTAGCTTACATAGGATAAGTAAAATTCTTAGGCAGATAAGAGCTCGCACATGAAATATGATCATTTAGCTCAGTGGTTCAGAGCACCCTCTTTGGGCTTGAACTGCCTGGAACAAAACCCCAACTCTACTACATACTCACTGTAAAATCTGAGGTAAAGTTTGTTAAGTTTTTTTTTTTCTTTCTTTCTCTTTTTTACAGGGACAGAGAGAGAGTCAGAGAGAGGGATAGACAGGGACAGACAGACAGGAATAGAGAGAGATGAGAAGCATCAATCATCAGTTTTTTGTTGCGACACTTTAGTTGTTCATTGATTGCTTTCTCATATGTGCCTTGATTGCGGGCCTTCAGCAGACCAAACAACCCCTTGCTTGAGCCAGCGAGCTTGGGTCCAAGCTGGCAAGCTTTTGCTCGAGCCAGATGGGTCCGTGCTCTAGCTGGCAACCTTGGGGTCTCGAACCTGGGTCCTTTGCATCCCAGTCCGACGTTCTATCCACTGCACCACTGCCTGGTCAGGCTGTTAAGTTTTCTAAGGCTCAGTTTTCTCCTCCATAAAATGAGACAAACAATAGAGATTTAAGAAAATGAAATAAGCTAATGTGTATAAAGTACTCAGCACAGTGCTGGAACATTGTAAGCACTCAAATAATGGTAACTACTAACTACTACTGTTATTATCATCATGCTCATATTGCTATTTATTGATCCTTTTATTTATTTATTTTTTTAAAGGAGTTACGATATATATATTGTGTATGACAGGGGGGCCACAGCAGAGCGAGTGACCCCTTGCTCAAGTCAGTGACCTTGGGTTCAAGCTTGCTCAAACCAGATGAGCCTGCGCTCAAGCCAGCAACCTCAGGGTTTCAAACCTGGGCTCTCTGTGTCCCCGTCCTACGCTCTATCCACTGTGTCACTGCCTGGTCAGACCGTTTTAATTATTATTATTAACCTAGACAAAAAAATATTTTAACAATGGCTAGTTATATGATGCATTTTACTCTCTTCATTTAAAATAAAAACAGGATTTGCAATGCAATGAGTTAGACTACAAGGAAAGAAGAGTGAGGCCAAACTAGGGTAAAGAGGGAAGGTCACATGGCCAGGGCAGTACCCAGACTGGGAGCTCCTGCCCATGCCTCTTCCTGCCCTGACTTTTAGGATTCTTCAACATCTCTTTTTTTGTGTTGGCTTTTCCCCAAGTAACTACCACACACATGCACACATGGCAAGAGGAGAATGTCTTCCATAGTCCTAAGTACCTACCTGTTTGGAAGATGACCCACTTGAAAACCAGGATCTCTCAGAATCTGTCTCTTGCCCCAAAAATTGATCTTGTTTCTTCTCATTTGGGTCTCTTCTGTATTCCTGTCGTCTCAGACAAGCCTGGAGAACAAAAGAGGGTTTTGTTGTTGCTGCTGTTGTTTCTGTCGTCTTGGGCCTCTGACTAGCTCTTATAATTTATGCTTACTTCCTGTTTTGAAGAACATGAAATAAATCACAAAATAAAGACATGATGTACATCTCCAGTGTTCATCAATACCTGTTACCAAGTCTGTTCATACTCGCCCAGGCATCACTTCACTCTCTTTTCCCTTTGCTCCAAATGCCAGGTCAAAAATACTAGTCATTGCTTTAATATACTTACACAACAAATGTACTGAGAGGCATTTTGTCAAATATTTACCCAATAATTGCCTTTTCAAGGAAGGAAGTACCTAATGTACCATATTAACTTCTCTTTCTGGTCTCTTTCTCTTCATAGCTCCCCCTTCATACTCACCTTCACTCTATTCTCTCGCCCTGGATTACACCCTAGGCACAGGAGAATTTTCATACGCGAGATCTTTAGCACATGCTCTTTCTTCCACTGGGATTGCCTTTCACAGGACGTTTTCCTGACAAATTCTGCTGGCCCTCTAAGAACTAGCTGAGTGGAGTCTCAAGTTTTCCCTGCCTCACTACAGGTCAAATTAATTGCTCCTTTGTACATAAAATATAATCATAAAAAGCTTGAATTATGCATTTTTTTCCTATCGTATTTAGTAGTTTTGCTTTTGAGCCTGTTTCTCCTGCTGATCAGTGAGAACAATGTGGTAAGGACCACTTATCTTTTGAATCTCCCCACATCTAGCATTTAATGTTATATAAATTGCAGTTTTACTTTGGAGGAAAATAACAATCCCTAAATGCAAAATGATAAAACAACACTAGCCTGACCAGGCAGTGGCTCAGTGGATAGAGCATCAGACTGGGACGCAGAGGACCCAGGTTCAAAACCCCGATATTGCCAGCTTCAGCGGGGACTCATCTGGTTTGAGCACAGTTCAGCAGCTTGAACCCAAGGTTGCTGACTTGAGCAAGGGGTCACTCAGTCTGCTGTAGCCCCCTGGTCAAGGTACATATGAGAAAGCAATCAATGATCAACTAGGGTGCTGCAACAAAGAATTGATGCTTCTTATCTCTCTCCTTCCTGTCTGGTCTGTCTATCACTACATGTCCCTCCCTCTGTCTCTCTCTCTGTCTTTGTCACACACACACACACACAAAGTATATATATATATATATATATATATATATATATATATCTTTCTTTTTATTTGTTTATTAGAGAGAGAAAGACAAATGACAAATAGGAAGGGAGAGAGATAAGAAGCATTAACTCACCCCTGGTCAGTTGGCTCAGCAGTAGATCATTGGCCCAGTGTGTGGATGTCCCAGGTTCAATTCCCAGTCAGGGCACACAGGAGAAGTGACCATCTGCTTCTCCACCCCTCCCCATCTCCCTTCTCTTCTCTCTCCCTCACTCACTCTTTCTTCCCCTCCCACAGCCATGGCTTAGTTGGAGCAAGTTGGACCTGGGCGCTGAGGATGGCTCCATGACCTCGCCTCATGCACTAAAATATCTCAGTTGCTGAGCAACATAGCAACAGCAGAGCATCACCCCATAGGGGGTTTTCCTGGTAGATCCCAATCCAGTAACATGGGGGAGTCTGTATCTCTGCCTTCCAGCTTCTCACTTAAGGGGGGGGGGAAGAGAAGTATCAACTCATAGTTGTGGCACTTTAGTTGTTCATTGATTACTTTTCATACATGCCTTGACGGGAATGAGGGTTTGGGGAAGGCCCCCACTGGAACCAGTGACCCCTTGTTTAAGCCAGCAACCTTGTGCTCAATCCAGTGAACATGCGATCATGTAGATAATCTCACACTCAAGCCAGGGACTCCGCACTCAAACCGGGACTCCGTACGCAAGCTGGCGACATCAGGGTTTTGAACCTGGGACCTCAGTGTCCCAGGTCAACACTCTATTCACTGAGCCACCACTGGTCACACCAAAAATAACTTTTCTTTTAAGGTGAGAGGAGGGTAGATAGTGAGGCAGACTGCCACATGCACCCCTACCAATATCCATCCACCCAACAATCCCATCTGGAACTGATGATTGAGTACCAACCTATTTTTAGCACCTGAGACTGATGCATTCCAATGGAGTTATCTTCAGTGCCCAGGGCTACCAGTTGAGCCACTGACTACGGGAGATGGAGAGGGAAAGGAGGGAGAGAGGGAGAGGGGAGAAGCAGATGATTGCTTCTCCTGTGTGCCATGATTGGGAACTGAACCTGGGATATCCATATGCCAGGCTGATGCTCTGTCCACTGAACCACCAGCCAGGACCATTTTTTAAAAACAAACAAACAAAAATTTCTCCTCCAGTATGGGGACTAAACAAACCCAAGAATATCATGTGTTATGGGGATTTCAATGGATAATTTAAATACCCCTCAAAGAGTAAAACTTCTTGGAGCATTTCTAGACTTGTAGAGCTAGTGACTAAATTCACCATTGCCCTGCCAGAGCCAAATTACTCACTGTCATATTAGAGAAAAGTGGTGTGAAGACCAACAGTATTGTTTCTAATCTGGGCCTGATCTGGGCCTGACATGTCCGCTTTCCTGGTTTTGTTGAGAAAGAAAAGATTTCTTCAGTATTTTTTCACTTCTGTTGGAAAAGTACTTCCTTTATGTAGAAGGACTTGCCAGGCTTTCCTGCCACGGGAAAGCCTAATATTATTGCTATAAGGTTAAGAGTAGAAATGACCTGATATTAACCAAATGTTTCCCATTTTGGAAACCAGAGTCAGTTACACTGTGCTTCACAACTGAGTTGCAGGGGAAGTGCTGGCCCCCAGGCTTATGCAGGGTGGCCCATTGGTCACCTGCTGCAAGTGGGATCCTGGCTTCCCAAGAGAAACGTTCAGTTTCACCCCGCCTTGCTTGGAAAAGAACACTCCAAAAATGGTTTGTTTTTTTTTCTATTTCACAATTAATCTTACTTCCAAAAACTATTTCATATAGATGGTAAGCAGTGTTTGTTTTCATAAATAATTTAAACAAGAGTACTCAAAAAATACTAGACAGTAACTATAATGAATAAGCACCAGAGAGTTAGCTGGAGAGCTTAGTAAAGTTTAGCTAAGTACAGGCCTCTCTTCTTTTTAATTCTCACAATGACTTGGAATGGGAACCCCTGTCTGAGAGGAGCCTCTTCAAGGCATTGTTTCCTGAGGTGGTAGATGTCTGTGTTATCCTAACCTACTGGTATCAAAGGACCAAGAAAATGCTGATGGGCTGAAAGTGGAGTGGCCTTAGCAAATGCTCGCAGGGCCCAGGCAGATTTTGTGGGATGAACAGAATTTTTGTGGGCTGAGTGTTTTTTCAGAATTCTCTCCAAGAATGCATGTGACTTAAATATTTCTTTACCAAAAGGGGATGAGGAATAGAATGGTTTGCAATGTTAAAAAAAAAAAATTTCCCCCTCTGGTTCCTTATCCCTTCTCTCATAGAGAACAAACCAGTGGCAAGGTAGGTACTTCCAATTTTTAAACTTTGATCCAGCTAAGCAATCTTTCTGATTAATCAAACATTAATTCTGTCAAAGTCATAGCTCTGCTAAAGAGAAGGAACACAGGGACCAAGCCAAGTCCAGGCCTCCAGGGGCTAGTTTTCTATTATTTGTAAATGCCAATGATTTTATGTTGTCATAATTGATACTGATGTTATTTCTACATTGGGGGTCCTGAAGTGACAGAGGCAGAGGATGGGGAGGAGGAATGGACTTGTAATTCACAGTCACCAGGGGCTCCCCTTACCCTGGGACTTCTATATTTTTCCCTTTCAAATTCACATGCCTGGAGCTAGATTGCTATAAATAAGTTTCTGTTCATGTGACATCACTGGCTGAGGGCAGTCTTGAAACTGAAGGTGTGTCAGGTAACTTTTTATTCCTTCCTTCTGGGGGCGGGAAGATTGGGGCTTCCTCTTTCGTGTTTCCTTGTACACCCACCCCCAAGCCCATCCCCCTGACTATAGCTCGTGCAGTCAGGCTGCCTTCTGTGCAGAAGCTACCACTGTGGGGGCAAAATACAGAAGGTGCGTATATGCCTGTGGGGGATGACGTGGGTTTTGTGACTCATTGTAACTCAATCCTGGTAAACATGACAAGCCCCAGCTCTGCCACTTTCTAGCATCGTGACCTTGGGGGAGCTGACTAACTCCATTGATTCTCCCTCCCCTCATCTGTGAGAAGGAGAAGTGAAATGTCCTATGCTGCGGGAGTGCTGGGGAGCCCAAGGCACTGATGGTCAGGAGCATAGCAGAGGGACTGGCTCATGGTGAGTATCCCATGAAAGATACTCATCGTTGTCACCATCACCGTTATTATAAGAATTTTAATTGTTTCCAATCTCATTTCTTGGTTTACTTCCATTTCTAAAGTCAGTCTTTGCCAACTAATGTGACTCTGATCTTGGTCACAGAAGAAGAAAGACTCTTTTTGTCCAGGCTTGAGGGTTATCCTTGCTTCCCTGCCCTGAAAGTGTATTTTCTAAGCCCACTCTTTTCTCAGCAGTCAACTAAGGAGATCCTGTTCTAGTCACTCCAGGGTCTCTCTGTAAACTACTTTTTCTTCAGCATTACAGCTTTCTGAGTCAACAGCGATGCTCAAAGCTTCTTCTTCTTCTTTTTTATATTAGCAATCAGCTCTTTTACTCAGGTTCCTAGTGCTTTAAAAAGCCCTTGGTGTATTGAAGGAACACTTCTAAGCCTCATAGTCATGGCACAAAATCATCCTAAGACCCAAATCCACATCTCAGTCAACAGTGGCCCTGCAAAGTTATTGTTTCTCAAACTCCACAAGCGCTTTGAGAAGTGGGAATGGCCATTGCCTTCAACAGGTTCTTTCTGGTTGCCATTCTCATGATCTAACATACATAATCCAGAGTTTGGGGTTTTAATGATCACTGGTGACATTATTCAAGTTCATTCATTTTGAGAGGTTAAGTAATCAAAAGTATAAAAAGAGTGTGACATGATATTCCCCTCCAATGAACTGATATTCCTGTTCTAGCCAAGAAGAGTAGAGGAACACATACCCCATAGCACAGAACCACCCCCATTCCGGTGGGCAAAGAAGTGGAATTATCTCCAACCTTCTGAGTGTACAGTCCAAACCCTCACTATCTGGCATAGTCACCTAGCATGTCCTTGAACAAGTTTATATCATCATATTCAGTGTTTGATCAGCACGTGAAGGAATTAGGATGAATAATTGACTTGCAGTAGGACCCATTTGAACACATTTGATAGATTATGAAAAATCATTCTGAAATGCCAAGTGTAATCCTCCTCTCCAGCTTTCAGTAGACATCAATAGCTAAATTCTGCCTCAAGTTACATAAACACATTTGACCAAAAGAAGAAGGAAGGGTAAAAGCTATGCAGCATGAACATCCTTGAAGAAATAGAGCCAAATTCAGAGATGGCATATAATTATGTACTAGTTACCAGATTCTGAAATAGCATGTAATATGCCAAATAGATGTTTATTTCCTCTTGTGTTTTCAAAAGGGTCCCACCCAACCACTGAAAGGAGTAGCATCAAAATAACTCAGGGTGGGTTTAGCCCTCCCCTCCTGCTGCTAGCACTCAGACCTGCACAGGCACTACTAATTTGGTGCATACCAACCTTTAACATATTTTAGGAAGTAGCAGGAATAGTGTATGCAGGAGGTTTCTAAGGGCTTCAATTTGAGCCAGTTCATTAAAGGCGAGTAAAGCACAGGAAGGAATGTATGGTAAATGTATATGATTTGGGAGTCATATCTAGTTATTAGGTCTTACACTATTTGTACACCCAGAAATGGAGACTCCCTAGTGTCCACACAGATCACTGCCCTGTGAGAGAAAGCTGAGATTTCTACAAGTAACTGGCCAAGTTCATCAATGACCCAGGGTTTCAATATCTACCCAATACAAAGTTTATTTCCTCTTGTGTTTTCTACCTTACTAAATTACCTAAATACACATCGGTCATATATGGACCAAGTTATTGAAAGGTCATTAAAGTCATGCAATTGATTCTTAACCCCCTCTTTTAAATCCTTTCTGGAACAAGGCAATGGATAGATTAAATGATCTAAGTAACTCATGTAGTTCCCTTTAAAAGTAGTTTCTGTAGGTTGCTACATACTTACTTCAGCAATATTCATGACACCTTATAGACACCTGACTTATTTTTTGCAGACCTTGTGGTGAGTGGCTTTGAAAATGCTCCCTGAGGGTGGATTTGACTTACAGAAATAGTTACAAGTCTTCTGGATCTAAGTCTGTAAACAGTTGGTGGTCGAATTAAGTAACACTGGCTCTCATCAGTGACAAGGTGTTTGATTCAACAGAGAAGAATAAGATCCCGCCCCTGCCCTTGAGAAGCTGTGGTCCAGTTTGGGAGAAAGTCACACAAAAGACATTGCTCACATTTATTATGAGCAATATGAGGGAAGTGTGAAAGGGTGCTGTGGTGTTGGAGTGATGGAAATGTTCTAAAATCAATGATGGTGATGGCTTCAAATTTGATAAATTTACTAAAAGTTATTAAATTATACACTTTAAACAGGTGAATATTATAGTATAAAAATTATACCTATTATAGTTGTTTTTTGAAAAAGAAGGTGTGATAGGAGTTCTCTCTGATTCTAAATTAAAACTGGGGTCCTCACCATCCTGGTTAAGAGAATAAAATAGTGATGAAGAAGAGGTTGGAGACATGGTTGAGGTTAGGCTGTCTTGCTGTGGTTCTTGGGCCTTGGACCTGACCTTAAATGAAAGGAACAACCGAAGGTTTTTCTTGCATTCCAACGGCATAGTCAAATTCATATTTTAGATAGATTTCAAGAAAAAAAGACTGGAGGCAAGGAGATGGTGATAAGGATATTGTAATAGTGTTAGAGCAGTGGTTCTTAACCTGGGTTCTATTGAACCCTAAGGGTTCAATGAGTCGGTCTCAGGGGTTCGGAGAAGCCTCTGCCACGGAGGCCAGAATAAAGTAATACTGTAATTTGTTGTGACTTCATGCACTTTGTTGGTTTTGTTCTTTGAGCAAGGTGATGTTCATGCACGGCTCATTTTGTGCACCAGTAAAGAAACATACACCTATGACTTGAATTTGGAAAAAAAAATCATATTTTATTTATCACTAAAGAAGGGTTCGGTGAATGCGCATATGAAACTGGTGGGTTTGGTGCCTCAAAAAAGGTTAAGAACCACTGTGTTAGAGAGAAACTACAGAGGCTGAAACCTGGGTAGTGGCAACAAGATAAAGAGGAAAACACAAGGTCATGAGCTTTTTTGTAAACTTGGCGGGACGTGGTGACTGGTGTGATGTGGGTGGTGATGGAGAAGGAGGAGTCAGGGAAGGCTTAGGTCACTATCATCAGACAGAGAATACAGTGGGCGGCAGGAGGAAGGACATGTGGCCATGCTGAATTTGAGGTTCCTATGTGACACCCAGATGGAAATGTGCAACAGCGGGTGTGCATCTGATTTGAAGATCAGGATATGAGTGGTGGTTAAAAACATAGGAGGGGATGAGATGGGTCATGGAGACCTTGGGAATTAGAGGAAAATTGGGTGGAGGATAGAAAACTGGGGGAATTAACATTTGACGGGCAGGGAGAAGAATGTGAGAGAAACAGAAGGAAAACCAGGAGAACTTGACATCAGAAAGCCAAAGGAGTACTGCTTCAAGAAGAAAGCTGCAGTTGTGTCAGATGTAGATCAAACTGCAGGAAACAAAGACTAAAAAGTTATCCACTGAACTTGGCTATGGGCGAGAACAGTTTCAGGGTCATGGAGGTGACAGCCAGGTTGCAGTGGGTTAGGGAATGAATGGGAGAAGAGGAAGAAGAGATAGAAATGTAGCTATTTGGGGACATCTGGAGACTGGAAAGTGCCAGGGCTGTGGCTAGAAAAAGACACATGGTCCACAGGCAGCTTTATTTTGTTCTTAGAATGGAGGGACTTGAGCATGTTTGTAGGCTGAGTCAGTAAGAAGGGACATTTTAAAGACACAGGAGAGGTCTGTGGATGGAGAAGGCTGGATTCAGAGGGCTATGGACCAAGGTCTCAGGCTGAGCACTAGCACGGAGAGTGTTACCTCCCCTCACGGTACTTGAGGGCTAGATGGGAGTATAGCCAGATGGAAAGGGAGGTGTTGAGTAGCCTCCCACCTGATGGCCTTGGGTTCATTGTTTTGTCTCATGTGTGTGTAAAGAAGGAAGAGAAATTCTTTGTTGAAAGTATGGGGATTGGAGCTTTGAAAAAAGAAGAGAAGTTTAAAATAGTGATGATATCAGAGGGAGCTGATGGACAAGTGAACATATTCAAGTGAGTCATCTTGCATTCCTTTCTTTCTCTCATCCCCCCTCTCCAGCTATCAGCAAGATGTCCGTGCTGCTTGTTTACTGGGTCAGGCCACTTCTTGCCATGTCTACTCCTACCACTCTGGCCCAAGCCAGCAGAATTTCTCTTCTAAATTTGGATTGTAGTTTCTTTACTCATTTTTCTGCTGCTTCTCTTGCCCCTTTCAGACCTTTCTACCTGTGGTGGGATTCAAATCATTTAACAACTGGTTCTCTGCCCTAAAGACCGTTTGAAGCATTAAAAAATGATATATGAAAAGGTAGTTCATTATTTCATGCATTTAAAACTTGAATAAGATCAATAAAAGAGGCCATGGCTGGTTTGCTCAGCAGTAGAGTGATGGCCCAGCATGTGGAAGTCCTGGGTTCAATTCCCGGCCAGGGCACACAGGAGAAGCGCCCATCTGCTTCTCCACCCTTCCCCCCTCCTTCCTTTCTATCTCTCTCTTCCCCTTTTGCAGCCAAGGCTCCATTAGAGCAAAGTTGGCTTGGGCGCTGAGGACGGCTCCATGGCCTCTACCTCAGGCGCTAGAATGGCTCTGGTTGTAACAGAGCAACACCCCAGATGGGCAGAGCATCGCCCTTTAGTGGGCTTGCCGGGTGGATCCTGGTTGGGTGCAAGAGGGAGTCTGTCTGTTTGCCCGCCCCATCCCGCTTCTTACCCTTTGGTTGTTTGGCACTTTTTCTCTTTATATTATATGTTTACTGAAGTAACAAACATGAGGGAATTAAAATGTAGTATTTCATCAAAGGTATAATGAGTTTTATGAAATGAATAAATAGTTCCATCAATTTTTTTTTTCACCTATGGACAGAGTGAACATTACTGCGGGCACTTAGAATATGCTGTTGTACAAATGAACATGAAAAAAGAGTAAGGAATATAAATTTGTGATTTCCACATTGGGCAGCTGCCCTGGTGCCCACCTTAGAGAGAACCCTGAATACAAGTGCCATTTTAACAACCAGTTTGCCAAACTCAACAAAAACTTAGGTATCGGTTCTGCTGAACCAGTGTGAACTGGCTGAATCCCACCACTGGTTTCTCCACACAGCAGCCAGAGAGATCTTTTAAAAATATAGATCATACCACTCCTCTGCTTAAAATCATCTAACAATTCTCACTGTGATAAGAGTAAGCTCCAAATACTATGCTTTGTCCTGAAAATACAACCTGGCCCTGTCTACCTCCCCCACACTCATCTTTGGTCAGTGTGTTTCAGCCACTCTGGCCTTCTTTTGTTTCCTCCAATGCTCCAAGGTAGTTCCTGTCTCAGGGCCTTTGCACTTGCTTTCCTTCTGCTCAGGATGTTCTGGCTGTCTCTTTCGTATCATTTACTTGCACAGCCAAAGTCACTTCCTCAAAGAAGACTTCCCTGTCAGTTTAAAGGAGCATCACCCCCACTTCCATTACCTTTGTTTTATCTGTCTCATTATATTGATCGGTAATTAAAGTGATCTTACATAGTTATTTACTTCGCATGTTGTTTGCTTCTCACTTCTAGAATAAGAACTCCAGGAGAAAGAGGACTTTGTTCGGGACATAGTAGAAACTTTATTATTATTAATAAGGACTGTGTTGAAAGCCCAATAGAGAGAGAAGAGAATAAAACTGCAGTGGCTCCAAGTCACACACAGTTGTGTCATTTTGTTTTTTTTTCAGCAGAGACCGTAAAATAAGATTGATGATCTTATGTGCCTGTTCTGAAGACAGTTTCAAACAAGTATTTTAAAACATGGGCTAGGCAGCAGAGGCGCCTTTGTGGAAAGTAGATGCACTCCCAGCATGACCCGTTCAAATGTTTATGTTTTCACTTATTTTATAGAAATTCGTTCAGTTTTATAGTCTTACAGGTGTGTTGTCAAGTTGTGGGAGAATTTGGCTGAGCCCATTTCCAGCCCCCAAACTCAGCTGTGTTATACGGGTGAAATCAGGTTACAGAGATCAGTCTGGTTTCCTTGGTGACCCGGGAGATTCAGTTATATTTGAAATTGCTAAGGTGGAGAAAAACCTGATAATGGCAGTTCTGTGATTTCCTTAGGGAAGGAAGATTTTTTGATCTTTAGGTGAGGCTGAGGACATGCCTTCTGGTTTGGTGAGGGTTGACTTCCCGGCCAGCAGCCTGAATGACACTTTCTAAGTGCTCCCAGAGTCCCACATGCCCGTCTGGCAAGTCTGTCCTAGCCAGCTCTGGGTAATTGCATCCTGGTTCCTCAGGCTTTTTGTGGGTTTTGTTTTTGCACACAAACACTGTAACTAGGGTGACGAATAGTTAGCTTATTGTGGAATGTGCTAACCACCTTTCTTCTGGCAGGATGACTACAAAGGGCCATGGCATTTTATAGATGGATGGCATGGCAACCCAGTTTACCCCTTCATGTCTTTTTCCTTGATAGCTGGTTTGTAAAACTTAAGCCCTAATGCCATTTGTTGACAAAGTTTGTGTGCCTAGGTCTGTGCTAAATACTTTAAAAAGGTTAGTTCATTTCATTTTCATGACAATATTATGAGGTGGGTACTATTATTACCCCCATTTTACAGATGAGGAAACTGAGACTTAGAGGTAAAGTCGTTTTCCATGGTCATACAGCTTGCAAGTGCTGGGTTTTGGACTTTAGAAAACTACTGCTGTTTGTCATATACTGATACTATATGCTGAATTCTCTCATAATATTATAAGTGAAAGTGGAAGATAACTCACGTTTTCTGAAATTACCTGATATTCAGACTCTACCTTATGCTGCATGTCCCGCAGATATTGAATGTCACTGAGGAACGTCTGTCTGTCCCTTGCTTCATGAAACATGATTCTTAATCCCTGACCTGCATATAAAAGATAAATAAACATGCTGTGGTAGAATCCTTTGTTACTTTGCCATATTATACTTAGTATAATTACATTTATTCTCTTTATTAATCTAATGTCCACTGTTTGAAGGGCACAAATGCTCCTTTCAGACTGAAGGGGCTCTTTGTGTGGTGTCAATGCCTTTATACCCCCCCTGTGCCAGGCATAAATAATGCAGTCATCAGCCGGCTGGCTTCAGTGATCCTGTACTGGTTAGTCACAGAGAGTTAGGTTGACAGACACCTGATTCAGAAGCAGGTCTACAACACGAAAAATAAAGAAAGAAAATCCAAGAACTTAGCTAAATTATCAATGACTATTATTCCACCCCTATGCCAACCCAGGCACTGTGCTGGGCACCAGGATATAGCAGTTAGCAAGATGAACATGGGCCCTTCCTTTGTGGTGCTTACGGTCTAGAGTGAGAAGACTGGCATTGAACAAGTGAACCCTAATTGTGATAAGTGCTATGGAGATGTCTGGGTTTTTTTGAGTAAGTGGTAGTAGAGGAGGAAATAACCTGAGCTGAAAGGCCAGGTTTTCCTTAGGAAATGACACTGTGTTTGCTGAGGAGTGAGCCAGGCAAGAAGTGGAACAGAGAGCATCTTGGACAGAAACGAAAGCAGGTACAGAAGCTTCAGGGCAGGAAGGGGCTGGTGCGGCCTGAGAACCAGGAGGACCGATCAGTGCAGTTGTAGCAGAGAGACAGGGCAGAACAGCACCAAAGGGCTGGAAGGTGGGTGGGGCCAGCTCACATGGGTGGAGCCTTGAAGCTCATGATGAGAAGAGCCATAAAAAGACACCAAAAGGTTCCAAGCTGGGGAGTAGATGATTAGATTTGCATTTTTAAAAGGTCCCTCCAGCTGTTATATGGAGAACAGATGGGGGTTCAGGGGTGGAATAAAAATGGAAGTGGAAAGACCATTGGGAACATATTACAGTAATCTTGATGAGATAAGATGGTGACCAGACTTGGGCAGCAAAAGTGGAGATGAGGACAAGGAGGCGGGGGAAGAGGGGCAGGAAGAGGAGGAAGATGAGATCACAGCTACTATTTATTGAGCCTTTGGAAGTTATAAGCATTTACACATATTAACTCATTCAAATCTTCATGACCACACTATGAAGCAGGCACTATATCTCTGTTTTGCACATGAGGAAACTGAGGCACTTGCCTAAGGTTACAGAGATACTAAGTGCAAGAGTTGGGATTTGAACCCAGAGAGTCTCATACTAGTGCCCACCTGCAAACCATGAAGGATTCAGAGCTACTAAAGAGAGAAAGTCATCAGGACTTGGTGATAACATGATGGGCTGGGAGAGGGACAACGTGTAAAGGAAGCTGCCCCAGTTACTGGCTCGAGCACCCAGAGGTTAATGCCAACATCCCCTTCAGAAAGGGAGGAGGAAGGAGGAGCAGGTTTGTGAAAAAGTAGCGTGTAGTTCCCAGTGCCTGGGGTACAGAAAATGGAGATGTCATGTAAGTAGATGTAGATGCTGGTTAGAGAGGTAAATATGTAGGCAATGCTGGAATTCTGGGGGACAACTGGAATTGAAGGCAGAATGAGTACTGAAAAGAGGAGGACCCAGAACAAAACTCAGAGGAACATCAAAATTTAAGAAGAGGAAGCCACAGAGAAACCCTGCAAAGAAGCCAGAGAGACAGGAGGAGAACCAGGTGGGTGGTTTCATAGATGCCGAGGAGAACGTGTTTCAAGGAGGTTATTAATAACCTCGGTGAGAGCTGTTAGTGGAGTGATGAGGCTGAAGACAGATTGCAGTGGATTGCATCAATGAGACGTAAGGAAGTAGAGACAACATTTTCAAGAAGTTTGGCTCTGTTTGGTGTGGCCTAAATGTATGGCCAAAATATTTAAGTTCACAAAGTTATTAAATGGCTCTGTAAATAATGAGTCTGCTAGATGGATGTTAACTAGACTTATTATGGTGATCATTTTGCAATATTTAGAAGTATCAAATATTGTATTGTACACCTAAAACTAGTATAATGTTATATGTCAATTATACCTCAATAAAAAAATAATGAGTCTGTTAGACTTCATCTAGAAGGTCATCAAAGTTTCCACACTATTCCTGGTTATTGTCCAGTGAAGGTCTTTTATTTATTTGCACACATAATTTCTTTTCTTCTTTTTCAACTGAGAAGTAGGGAGATAGAGAGACAGACTCCCGCATGCACCTGAACTGGGATCCACCTGGCAACCCCTTTCTGTGGCTGATGGGGCCACACTTGCAACCAAGCTATTTTTAGTGCCTCAGGCGAGGCTCCACAGGGTCATCCAAAGCACCCAGGGCTCATGCACTCAAACCAATCAAGCTATAGCTGCAGGAGGGAAAGAAAAAGAGAGAGAGAAGGGGGAAGGAGAGGGGTGAAGAAGCAAATGATCGCCTTTCGTTTGTGCCCTGACTGTAAATTGAACCCAGGACATCCACATGATGGGCCAATGCTCTTTCACTGACCCAACCGGCCAGGGTACTACATGTATCTTTTTTTTTTTTTTTTTTACAGGAACAGAGAGAAAGTCAGAGAGAGGGATAGTTAGGGACAGACAGACAGGAATGGAGAGAGATGAGAAGCATCAATCATTAGTTTTTTGTGCCATTGCGACACCTTAGTTGTTCATTGATTGCTTTCTCACATGTGCCTTGACTGCGGGCCCTCAGCAGACCAAGCCAACCCTTGCTGGAGCCAGTGACCTTGGGTCCAATCTGGCGAGCTTTTGCTCAATCCAGATGGGCCCTGTGCTCAAGCTGGCGACCTCGGGGTCTCAAACCTGGGTCTTTCGCATCCCAGTCCAATGCTCTATCCACTGCGCCACCGCCTGGTCAGGCCTACATGTATTTTTTAATGATTCTGATGTAACAGGTGCTTTCTAGGCTCTGGGGAAACAGCAGGATAAGACAAAATTCCTACCCAGATGTCTACATTCTGCCACTTTTCTTCCTCCCCTGGTTTTTCAGTTGTGTAGATATTGGAAGAATCAGCTGGCCCCTGACTCACGGTGAGCCAGTGTCTGGTCTTGTTGCTGTAAAATCTTTTCAGGTTTATCGTCTAGCCCTGAACTATAGGGATGACTCATGCTGGTCCTTCGGGGGTAATTTTACTCTAAGTATAGAAAATTGGTCTCTGAGAGTCGACATCTAAAACTACAGTCCTATAGGTAGTTCCATAATCTATGCTCAAAACCTAAATCTCTGAGCACTTTAATAGTCATGTATGAGATTCTAATTTAAAAGATCACTTTTAACTTTTCATATGAATTTGTGCCTATGTAAAATGAAGTTCCCACTCTTTCAGAAAAAGGACAGTGTTAAAACAGGGGAAAAGATAAAACCCTGATGCTACAGTTGGAAAGAGAAGCCTGTCTGAATATTAATCAGGCAAAAAATGTAAGGATTCATAATGAAAATATGTTAATGGTCACTGAAGGGGCACATCCCAGAGTGCACTTGGATACATCTTGGTGACAAAGTTAACATAGTAAAGCCAGCTAATCTATCCTGCTTCAATGCAGTGTTATTTTAAGGAGGCTTCTAAGTCAAGAGCCATGAAATAACTTTGTTAAAATAGGTAGGAAATAACACTATTTGAATTACTTGCTAGGTTACCGCTGACTTCACAATCACCTACCAAATAAAGGATGTTAAAATTGCCTACAAAAATCTCTTTTTCCTTCCATAAACTCTCTATTGCTATACTTTACCACAAAAATGAGTAGTTTGAAGCATCATGGTGCTACATGTGATTTCTTTTTTAAATACATCAATACTTGCCTGACCAGGCGGTGGTGCAGTGGATAGAGCGTCGGACTGGGATGCGGAAGACTCAGGTTTGAGACCCCGAGGTCGCCAGCTTGAGCGCAGGCCCATCTGGCTTGAGTAAAAGCTCGTCAGCTTGGACCCAAGGTCGCTGGCTCCAGCAAGGGGTTGCTTGACCTGCTGAAGGCCCATGGTCAAGGCACATGTGAGAAAGCAATCAATGAACAACTAAGGTGTTGCGACGGCAACGAAAAACTAATGATTGATGCTTCTCACCTCTCTCCATTCCTGTCTGTCTGTCCCTGTCTATCCCTCTCTCTGACTCTCTCTCTCTGTCCCTGTAAAATAAATAAATAAATAAATAAATACATCAATACTTTGTGAGATTAAACAAGTACTACAGTCACCAAGGAAATGGATTGTTAGAAATAGAACAAGGAGATGGTTGATCACCATCAGTTAGGCAAACATTCTTCACACTTCTGAAGTGTCACTTGAAGTTTATATTGTACTGCAGGTTTGAAAAACTGACCAGGATGAACAAGAAACAGAAATAACTCTATGGAAATAAATCCACATGAGATAATGCTTAATTCATAGATCTCCACACTGTGGGCCTACTCAACCAGATGGCCATTTGAAGCCAAAAATTTTTCCTCAGCAAATACAGACAGGTGTAAGGGAGGAGAATGATGATAAAATGTGGGCAAAGCACATATTTCTAAAATAGCATCTTGTATTCACTTGTTTCTCACCTTTGAACTGCTTTTCAATTTAAAATCCACTCATGGTCATGCATGCTTCTGTTTTAAGTCTCTGGTGATAATAGATTGTGCCAAGTTTGTGCTTTAGAGATCAACATAAGAAAGCATTTTAAATTGGGAGGGAAAAGTAAAGGCAAAGGGAGTAGGAGGCCTGTGGGAAAGCAAGAGTGAGTGATCCTTCTTGTCCTCAAAATTCTACATATCTGTGAAATTTCAAAGAGGAATATTCTAAGAACTCGGTGACATATGCATTCCTCTCTAGTGTAAATTACCAATGAATTCAAACCAAATTTCCCTGACTAAGGAAAACAGAATCTGCAGAAATATTTTTCAGTTCTCTAAAAAATCATATATAGCCCTGGTTGGATAGCTTGGTTGGTTAGAATGCAATCTCCATATGTAAAAGGTATAGGTTCGACACCTGGTCAGGCATGTTTCAGGAACAGATTGCTGTTCCTGTCTCTCTCTTCCTCTCCCTCTCTCTCTCTCTCTCTCTTTCCCACTCTCTCCCTTTATCTCTCTCTAAGATTAATAAATTTAAAATTTGTTTAAAAAATCATATCTATATCTAATCTGTTTCTGTGATTTCTGTTCTATAACCACATTTTTTAGAATTGATTTGAAGGAATTTATTTTTACTAATTAAGCTATTTCACTATTTTCTTACTATGTTCTCATATTAGAAATGTCATTAGAGTGAGTATTTTATTGGCTTAGCAATTAAAAAAAAATGTAAATGTAGGCCCCTCTTTAGGCTGAACTTTCCTTTGAAGCAAAATCTAAATGGCTATATTAATACATGACAATCAGCTTATAAAGTCCCTCTAAGATGTATAAACTGCCAGCTATAAAAAAGTCATGAGGAACACAGCATAGGGAATCTAATCAATAATATTTTAATAACTATGTATAGTGTCAGATGGGTACTAGACTTATCGGGCCGATCACTTCCTAACATATATAAATGTCTCGTCACTGTATTGTACAACTGAAACCAATATAATAGTGGATGTTAACTTTAATTGAAAAAAATATTTTTAATTAAGTGAGAGGCAAGGAGACAGAGACAGACTCTCACATGCGCCCTGACCATCAGGATCCACCCAGCAAGCCCTCTACCAGGCAATGCTCTGCCCCTCTCTGCAACTGAGCTATTTTAGTGCCTGAGGCATCCTCAGTGGCCAACTTGCTCAAAGCATTTCAGCCATGGCTGCTGGAAGGGAAGAGGGGGTTGGGGGAGAAGCAGATGGTCCCTTCTGTGTACCCTTACCAGGAATCTAACCTGGGACTTCCACATGCGGGACTGACGTTCTACTACTGAGCCAACCGGCCTGGGCCGAAAATTTTTTAAAATTATTTAAAAAAATAAATTCCTCCTTTTCCACAATTGGGTGCTTAGGATTCAGGAGACCTTAATTCATTCTTTTACACAATTAATTTGTAATGACAAATGTCTCAGAATTTGTTTAAATCTTAGTATCAAGGTGCCACATGTGATTTCTTATTTAAATACATCAATACTTTGTGAGATTAAACAAAGATGCATGATTTGGACCTAATTTGCCTCATACTCTGATACTAAGAGCATACTGTGACTGGAAAGAAAGAGGAGGAATTGGTAGTGGTGGTGATCTGATTTGACCCTTTCAGTCAGTTTGGCTTAGGAAATCAAGGGCAAGGCAAGGCGGGAGGCAGGTGGTAGAAGGAGGGCTGCTTGGGGATGACTCTTCATTTTATTGTGAAACTGAAAGAGATGGACAGTCACATCAAGCCCAATAGGGAAACACTCAACGTGTAACTGGGAAACTTCAGTGGGTGGGTGGTAACGTCGCAGGCTTGACAAGCAATTCGACCTTCTTAGCAATAATAATGCAAATGATAGTATCAACAATTTTGCACTCAGAGGCTGAGGGTCGTGAATATCTCTTCTGGACTGCAGATCAGGGCAATCTGCCAGCAAGTTAAGTAGGTGGGGGCATCCACCAGCAAGCAAATAAATGATCACAGTGTCCCCCAAACCTGTCCCTTTGGTCAGAAAACAACAACAAACAAACAAAAAACAAAGAAAATAAATGGGCGCTGTGCCAGCAGGAGGGAGGAGTGGCCAGGCACCCAAGCTTCAGGCCTGATTTCCCCTCGGAATCGTTTTAGTCGGAAAGAGAAGCTGTACCCTTCCCCTCCCCCAACCTCCTCGGAGGACCAGAGGCCACTAGGGCTGGCGGGGCCGGCCGTTACCTTGTGGGTCAGTCTTTTCTCCCCTGCAAGGGACTAAGAGGCCGAGGGGCGGGGCAGGTGGGCTGGTCCCGGGCGGAGGAGTCGCCCATCAATCGTGCAGGGGCCGTCCCTAGGCTCCTCTTCCTCTTCCTCCTCCTCCTCTTTCTCTTCGCTCCCTCTACTGGCCCCTCTTCCTTCTCCTTCTCCTCCCAGGCGGCTTTCCCTGCCGGCCTTTCTAGGGGTGGTGGCGGTGGGGGCGGCTCCCTGGCGTCCTCCCGTTTCCCTGGCAACTGGCCTCCTCCTTCCACGCACCACTCGGGAGCTGGCGTGCTGGCGTGAGGGCAGCGCGGGGGCTGCGGCCGCGTGGTCCTGAAGAGGGACGTGGGCACCCGCCGGTTGCCGTGGAAATGAGTGGGATGCAGTTGCGAAGGCAAAGCGGGCGGAGAAGCGATGCTGAAGGAGGGAGGAGACGAACTGGCTTTGTCTTGATGTTTAAACCCAAACGTACAGAGGGAGGCCTTCACTCCTGTCCTGAAATCAGCGCTATGCCTTGTAAAGAATGAGACTAGAAAACGAGAAAGAGAAATATTTTTAATTGACTAAAGTAATATTAAAGGCAGTACATAGGTAGAGGGAAAGATTGTGCAGCCTTGGAGTTCAAGCTGTGCAAGGGGGTCTCTGAAATGCTTGCTTCAACATAAAAGGGAAGACACAAATGATTAAGGGCAGCAGAATCTAGATAAGAACCCAGTTATCTCCTGGTTATCAGCACAATAATTTTGGCTGCCTTTCCCAAGAAAGGAGGTTCTTAGAGAGTTAGAGCAGTGCCCACAGAGCCTCTCTCCACCGGGTTTATTTGTTTGTGGTTTTCATAGGCAAAGATGATTCTTCCATTTATTTTGCATTCAGGGTGTGGCAAAAGTAGGTTTACAGTTGTGAGTACACAAAACAGTTTATTCTTTTATTATTATTTATTTATTACTGTATTATTTTCCAAACAAACAGCTATAAAGTAAACCTACTTTTGCCACATGCTGTATTTAGCCATTCAATTACTTGCCAACTGGTATCAAGTTAGTGCATTTTTGATTGGGTAGAGAATAGGAAAAAAGAAGATAGAAATCTTGGACCTTTCATCAGTAGCCAGAATCCCTAGGTGTCTGTGGTTTGGGGGTCTTCTCAGCACTCTCTGACATCCAGTTGGCAGCTATGTCCTCTGAAGCATTGTACCCCTTTCTATTATCACCACCACTCGAGTTTGGGGGTCCATGACTTCATAACTGAATTATTGTAAGGGCCCCCTCACCACACCCTCAACCTTGTCTTCCACACCCTACCAGGGTTAGTCAACCTTTTTATACCTTCCGCCCACTTTTATATCTGTTAGTAGTAAGATTTTCTAACCGCCCACCGGTTCCACAGTAATGGTGATTTTTTTTTTAATTTTTATTTTATTCATTTTAGAGAGGAGACACAGAGTGAGAGAGAGAGAGAGAAAGAGAGAAGGGGGGAGGAGCTGGAAGCATCAACTCCCATATGTGCCTTGACCAGACCAGTGCAGGGTTTTGAACTGGCGACCTCAGTGTTCCCAGGTTGACGCTTTATCCACTGCGCCACCACAGGTCAGGCAGTAATGATGATTTATAAAGTAGGGACGTAACCTTACTTTATAAAATTTATAAAGCAGAATTACAGCAAGTTAAAGCATAAAATAATATTTACTTACCAAGTACTTTATGTAGGATTTTCGCTAAGTTTGGCAGAATAAATCTTTATAAAACAACTTACTATAGCGTTTGGTTGCTCCGCTACTGCCCACCATGAAAGCTGGAACACCCACTAGTGGGCGGTAAGGACCAGGTTGACTACCATTACTACCCCCACCATTTATTTATACCTTATTCTGTAAGCAGCATAGGTCTAATGTTGGTCCCCTGCTTAAAAGCTTTGAAAGATTTTTCTACTTCTGAAATGAAGTTAAAACTCCTGACCATGGCTTTTTCTCTGTCCTCCCCCAGTTTTCCTTTTTCAACACTTCTTCACTCATATTTCAGGTAGATGAGACTATGTAGAACACATTGACCATTCCTCTCTGCCTTCCCACCAACTTCTAAGGTATCTCCCATGCTGGGCAGAATCCAAAGATGTACTTAGGTGAAGTCTTTGTTCTGAGCACTTTGTCACCCAACCTTCATTGGTCCACCATCAGTTAGTACAGGGGTCCCCAAACTTTTTACACAGGGGGCCAGTTCACTGTCCCTCAGACCGTTGGAGGGCCAGACTATAAAAAAAAACTATGAACAAATTCCTATGCACACTGCACATATCTTATTTTAAAGTAAAAAAACAAAATGGGAACAAATACAATATTTAAAATAAAGAACAAGTAAATTTAAATCAACAAACTGGCCAGTATTTCAATGGGAACTGTGGGTGCAGATGCATCCTGTGCTCCTCTCACTGACCACCAATGAAAGAGGTGCCCCTTCCGGAAGTGCGGCGGGGGCCAGATAAATGGCTTCAGGGGGCTGCATGCGGCCCGCAGACTGTAGTTTGGGGACCCCTGAGTTAGTATCTTTCCACCTCCAGTAGCCCAGGTTCATTTCTCAGCTAGCTATCAAGTAATCTTTATTAAAGCATTAGCTGGTAATTGAAGCATTAACTGGGAAGTACTAAGACCTCTCCTCATGGTTTTTACCTTTCAAAAAAAAGAAGATGCTTAGAAATGCAAAATCTTTAAGACACGCCCATTGAAACTATAATAGTGAAGTGATAGGTAGAGAGCTCATTCTGTTGGAGCTAGGATCCCTCTTAAATAAAAATAATTATAACAATTAATGAATAATAGAGGAGGAAGTTGAAGCCCAGATTAGGTAGTTGAAGAGAAATGACATGCCCAAAGACATGGGTAAGAAGCAGATCAGGGTTCAAAAGCAGAGCATCCCAAAAGGTAAACAAGATTGATGAACCTTTAACTAGACTCACCAAGAAAAAAAGAGAGAGGACTCAAATAAATAAAATTAGAAAGGACAGTGGAGAAATAACAACTGACACAACAGAAATACAAAGCATTGTAAGAAAATACTATGAAGAACTATATGCCAAAAAATTAGACAATCTTGGTGAAATGGACAAATTTCTTGAATCATATAACCTTCCAAAAATCAATCTGGAAGAATCAGAACACCTAAACAGACCAATTACAGCAAATGAGATCGAAACAGTTATCAAAAAACTCCCAAAAAAGAAAAGTCCTGGGCCTGATGGCTTCACAAGTGAATTCTATCAAAAATTCAAAGAAGAACTAACTCCTATTCTCCTGAAGCTATTTCAAAAAATTCAAGAGGAAGGAAGAATTCCAAACTCCTTTTATGAGGCGAGCATAATTCTGATCCCAAAACCGGGCAAAGACAACACAAAGAAAGAAAATTATAGGCCTATATCCCTGATGAATTTAGACGCTAAAATTCTCAACAAAATATTAGCCAACCGGATCCAGCAATATATGAAAAAAATCATACACCACGATCAAGTGGGATTTATTCTGGAGAGGCAAGGCTGGTTCAATATTCGCAAATCAATCAATGTGATTCACCACATAAACAAAAGGAAGGACAAAAATCACATGATAATTTCAATAGATGCAGAAAAGGCATTTGATAAAATCCAGCACCCATTCATGCTCAAAACTCTCAGTAAAGTGGGAATACAGGGATCATTCCTTAACATAATAAAGGCCATCTATGATAAACCGACAGCAAACATCATACTAAATGGACAAAGATTAAAAGCAATCCCCTTAAGATCAGGAACCAGGCAGGGTTGCCCACTTTCACCACTCTTATTCAACATAGTTCTGGAAGTCCTAGCTACAGCAATCAGACAAGAAGAAGAAATAAAAGGCATACAAATTGGAAAAGAAGAAGTAAAACTGGCATTATTTGCAGATGATATGATATTGTATATTGAAAACCCTAAAGTCTCAGTCAAAAAACTACTGGACCTGATAAATGAATTCAGCAAGGTGGCAGGATATAAAATTAATACTCAGAAATCAGAGGCATTTCTATACACCAACAATGAAATATCAGCAAAAGAAATTAAGGAAACAATCCCCTTCACTATTGCAGCCAAAAAAATAAAGTACCTAGGAGTAAATTTAACCAAGGAGGTTAAGGACTTGTACTCAGAAAATTATAGAACATTGATAAAAGAAATCAAGGAAGATACAAACAAGTGGAAGCACATACCGTGCTCATGGCTAGGAAGAATAAACATCATTAAAATGTCTATATTACCCAAAGCAATTTATAAATTCAATGCAATACCAATTAAAATACCAATGACATACTTCAAAGATATAGAACACATATTCCAAAAATTTATATGGAACCAAAAAAGAACACGAATAGCCTCAGCAATCTTAAAAAGAAAAAATAAAGCAGGAGGTATCACTCTTCCTGATATCAAGGTTTACTACAAGGCCATTATACTCAAGACAGCCTGGTACTGGCATAAGAACAGGCACATAGATCAATGGAACAGAACAGAGAACCCAGAAATAAACCCACAGCTTTATGGACAACTGATATTTGACAAAGGAGGAAAGAACATACAATGGAGTAAAGACAGCCTCTTTAACAAATGGTGTTGGGAAAATTGGACATCTACCTGCAAAAAAATGAAACTAGACCATCAACTTACACCATTCACAAAAAGAAACTCAGAATGGATAAAAGACTTAAATGTAAGCCGTGAAACCATAAACATCTTAGAAGAAAACATAGGCAGCAAGCTCTCCGACATCTGTAGCAGCGGTATATTTGCCGATTTATCTTCATGGGCAACTGAAATAAAAGGCAAGATAAACAAATGGGACTATATCAAACTAAAAAGTTTTTGCACAGCTAAAGACAATAGGAACAGAATAAAAAGACAAACCACACAATGGGAGAACATATTTGACAGCACATCTGATAAGGGGTTAATAACTAAAATTTACAAAGAACTTATAAAAAGCAACACCAGGAAGACAAACAACCCAATCAAAAAATGGGCAAAAGAAATGAATAGAAATTTCTCCAAAGAGGACATACAGATGGCCAATAGACATATGAAAAAATGCTCAACATCACTAATCATTAGAGAAATGCAAATTAAAACCACAATGAGATATCACCTCACACCAGTCAGAATGGCACTTATCAGCAAAACAACACAGAATAAGTGCTGGCGAGGATGTGGAGAAAAGGGAACCCTTCTGCACTGCTGGTGGGAATGCAGACTAGTGCAGCCACTGTGGAAAACAGTTTGGAGATTCCTCAGAAAATTAAAAATCGAACTGCCTTTTGACCCAGCTATCCCACTTTTAGGAATATACCCTAAGAACACCATAGCACTGTTCGAAAAGAAGAAATGCGCCCCCATGTTCGTGGCAGCATTGTTCACAATAGCGAAGATCTGGAACCAGCCCAAGTGTCCGTCAGAAGACGAGTGGATTAAAAAGCTATGGTACATATATACTATGGAATACTACTCAGCCATAAGAAACGATGACATCGGATCATTTATAACAAAATGGATGTACCTTGATAACATTATACGGAGTGAAATAAGTAAATCAGAAAAAAAGAAAAACTGAGAACAGCACGATTACATACATAGGTGGGTCATGAAAGTGAGGGTATGAGATATGGACAAGAGAGTGGTGGTTATGGGATGGGGGGAGGGAGGGAAGAAAGGGATAGGGAGGAGGGGAGGGACGCAGGGAAAACCAGATTGAAGGTGACAGAGGACAATTTGACTTTTGGATGGGTATGCAACACAATTGAATGATAAGATAACCTGGAGATGTTTTCATTGTACATATGTACCCTGATTTATTGATGTCACCCCATTAGAATTAATAATAATAAAATATAAAAAAAAAAAAAAAAAAAAAAAGCAGAGCATCCCATTGCCAATTACCCAATGTTGCCTACAGCAAAAAAAAAAAAAAAAAAAAAAAAGCACCTTGGTTCATATTAGGCCCAGATTTTTCTCCTTTCACTTCAAGATCTGTTTAAGGCCTTGGCCGGTTGGCTCAGTGGTAGAGCATTGGCCTGGCATGTGGAAGTCTCAGGTTGGATTACTGATCAGGGCACACAGAAGAGACTGTCTGCTTCTCCACCCCTCCCTCTACTTTTCCTCCTGCAGCCATTGTTCAAGCTCAAATGGTTCAAGCGGGTTGGCCCTAATCTCTGGGGATGGCTCCATGGCCTTGCCCCAGGTGCTGAAATGGCTTGGTTGCTGAGCAACAGAGTGGGGTCCCCAGATGGGTAGAACATCACCCAGTAGGGGGTTTGTCAGGTGGATCCTGGTCAGGGCACATGCGGGAAGTCTGTCTCTGCCTCCTTGCCTCTCACTTAATAAAAGGAAAAAAATTTTAAAAGACGTTTAAAATAATACTCTTCACCTCAAAAGATTGCTGTAAGGATTTAATGTGAGAAAGTAAACACAGCATTTAGCATCAGACTTGGCGTACACGAAACCCTCAATAATTGGTAGCTTTACCTTCTGAGGTCTATCTTAAGATTTTATTTAATGCATGTGAGTGTAAGTGATAAATACTTAAAGATTTTTCAATAACAAGGTTTGGAGATACCACTTCACAGCTCAGTTTTAAACTCTTCTACATTTCAAATATCTCCAAAACTTAAGTTATTTGGAGCTTGAGACTTGTTTGGAGGTTGTAACGGGAGCGCAGCTACTCGTATACCCTTGACTGAAGAACAGTCCTCTCTATCAGGGAAGATCATCCTCTTTGACCGAGCGCGCAGCTTCGGGAGGGACGCACATGGAGCAGGGAGGGAAGAAGGGGACACCCGCCTAGCCAGCCAGATCAGCCGAATCAACCCTGGCAATCAATGGAGTGACAGATGTCACAGCCAGATCGCCCTCACATCCCAAAACTTAAGTTATTTGAAAAGGATTATGGTGCCCTTGAAAGAGAGTGAGAGTGCCAGAGGTCAACCTGTAAAAAGTTATTGAGCAACTCCAAGTTTAGTGTTTAATGAGTAAACTTGAGCTTGGTGTGTAAATTATAAGTAAGATTACTATCAGCATTGAAAAAAAAAGTGCTGAGGAAGAGAAATATTAAAGTAAGGAGGAAACATAATTCCTGGTTGGGGAATGGATCCTACATTTTATGACTCTTTTTACAGTGTCCCTGATAAATGATGACTACAAGAAGACAAAAAACTTAAATTGAAGTAAATAATGAATTATTATTGTTATTATTAGGTGAGGGGAGGGGAGATAGTGAGGCAGAATTCCACATGTGCCCCATCCAGGATCCACCCTGCAACCTCATCTGGGGCCAATGCTCAAATACCAAGCTATTTTTAGCACCTGAGGCTGATGTGCTCAGACCAACTGAGCTATCCTCAGCGCCCGGGGCCATGCTTGAACCAACCAGGCCACTGGCTGCAGGAGAGGAAAAGGCAGAGAAGGGAGAGAAAGAAGGAGAGGAGAAACAGACGGTCACTTCTTTTGAGTGCCCTAACTGGGAATCCAACCCAGGATGTCCATACACCAGGCCAATGCTCTATCCGTTGAGCTACCGGCTAGGGCCAAATAGTGGATTCTAATAATTGAAATATTTGGTGTTTATAACTCAGCTTCAAGAATTTCTTTAGTTTAAGAGTTCTGCAAAGGGTAATATCAAGTATAAAATTTCAAAAAGTAGATCCTGTATTAAGTTTCAGAAATAACATGTTGAAGAAAATATTTAATTCATTGCAAAGAGTAAGCTGTGCAGAGGGGTAAGCCTCCAATGCTTGTAAGACTCCAGTATCCAGAAACCTCATGAAGACCTACCTGGCCCACTTGGTCCAGAACAACACATGCTCTCTTTGTTCACCTAATAGTTCCTCCTCCTAAGAGAGAGTCTAAGTGGGTCACTTTGTCGCTATCTAATCAGGAGTGCTCCTGATGGGCATAGAGCTTCATGCAAAGTGACCTCAGGAGCAGATGACCTCTCTCATATACAACATTGTTGTTTTTACCTTAAGCCTTGCCATGACTAATGTGTTCCTATTCTTATCAGTTGAGGCCAATGTGGTGATGTTGCCTTCATTCAGTGCACAAGGCTGGGACCATGGCAGTTTGTCTACAGAAACAATCTCTATGAGTGGCTTCTCTGAGAAGGGGACTGTGGGCATGCTAGTCCTTTAAAGCTTCATAGTTCACCTCTAGAACCCCTTTGTGCAGAGGATTTATCTGATTAATTTTTAAAACTGGCTAATGGCTCATTGAATACTCCATGACCTGTTGGGCCATTCTGCATTCATCCCATAGCTATATTTGGCCAGACTGTGAATATGTAATAAGACAATCTCTTAGTGTCACTCATTAAAAGTGGTCCTAAATTGATGTCATTAAGATGGCCAGAGAGCTAGGTAGGCTGTTTCAAAGTGAGCCCTCTGAACTCTGTATACATTTTCAGTGGAGTGCATTAAAGACCCAGGATTAGATCCTTGGTTGTATAGGATTGGAAACACCATTTTAGCTAATTCAGAGTTAATCTTTTTAGGAATTGATTCCCAGTAACTTTATTCAACAGAGACTAAATGTCCTCCTCTTGACCAAGTCATTATTTTATCCCAGATAATAAAGTTGACAGTTGACCAGCCCTGGTCATGTGCACAAGGTACTTCCTTCTGGTGAAAAGGCATCTCAGGAGAACAAATTAAAGATCAGGAGGTTTATTGAATATTGAATTAGGTCCAAGGGAATTGCATGTTCTTAAGGGATATACTTAGCAGAGATGTAGCCTTCTGGATAACTGAATTGGATAATTACCTCATAGTTTTTGGAGACTTTTATCACATTTTTGTTTCACTTAACTCAGAGGTCCCCAAACTATTGCCCGCGGGCCATATTACGGCCACCTGAGGCCATTTATCTGGCCCCCACTGCACTTCCGGAAGGGGCACCTCTTTCACTGGTGGTCAGTGTATGGAGTACTTACTGTATGTGGCGGCCCTCCAACGGTCTGAGGCACAGTGAACTGGCCTCCTGTGTAAAAAGTTTGGGGACCCCTGAACTGCCTCTGTGCGCAACTTCATAGGACCATTTCTCTTTGATAATGCCATTAATGGCATAGTTTGGAGCTGAAAAGGCCTGGGTTAGAATCCCAGCAGTGGCACTCACTGTATGATAGTGAACATCTTTTATCCTCTTTCATACCTCAGCACTATCATAGCCAGAGCTTCCTCACCAGCTTGCCATGGTATTAATGAAACAGCAAATGCAGGGTTTCTGGCATGGTGCTTGACACAAAGTAGCTGTTCATGGTAGCTATCAGCATTACCTCCATTATAGAGATTTCATTCTCCTTGCTGAGATCTGAGGACATCTCAAAAACATCAACCATAGGTTTATAAAACATCTCTAAAGGCTTATAACCTCTTTAAAATCTTATGTTACTAATATCATGGTGGTTAATGTTAAAGTGATTTTTTTTTAATCCTGAATTTCAGAGAATGACATTTTATGACCTCATCGCTAAATGTGAGGGTGTATCCAATCTGAGGCTTGCAGCCATCCATGAACTGTATGAAATTTAGTAATGCCTGCTGGGTTTTCACAGGTCAAATATTTGAGACCCGAGATCTTTTTTGGAATGAAGAGATTGGCAAGCTCCCTACAATTAATAATAATAATAATATTAATAATATTAAAGCATGCCCTTTGTGGGATTCCTCAGAATTTTCCTCATTTGGAATTGTAGCTGGTCTGTTGTGCTATTTAACAAAGAGAAGGCAAACTTATTAAAGTTTTTGGATCCTACAGAGTTAAGATTGTTCTCAAAAGTTCAAAAAGGCTTTGATTTCTTTATCTATTTTGGAAACTTCAAACTTCTCAAAACCCTTCATTATGGCAATTGATCCATCTGATACCAGATTGAATCTGGTTATAAGAACTTTGAGAACATAAAGCATACAGCTTTTCTGAATTTCTGAGAAATAGTTACCAAAGGAAAGAATTTGACTTCTGTCCAGCAGGAGTATCTGATTTGTTTGGACTTTGGATAAACTCAAGCCATACATGTTTGGCCAAGAATTTAATTTGTAGGCGGCTCATGAAGCTCCAAGCAAGACTCAGGCCTCAGAAAACTATAACAGCATCAGGGGGCTCACGTGATCATTAAACATGTTTCTGGCAGATAAATACTCAGGCCAGACAAAAAATAATGCTTCTCATCAAGAGGGCAGGGGATTGTGAGTACTGAGCAACTCCTGGACCATCATGAAGCATTAGTTACTCTGTGATATTTTGTTTGGATAAAAGTGCTGAGCATGTGAGGAACGGAGGGGCAGGAGCAACACTAGTGTAGGGGCAGGCAGCCTCCTTTCTAATCACCCATTTCCTGACCTTGCAGTCATGGAACTTTTGCCCTGTGGAGTGGGCATTCCTCAGTGACTGTACCACACAGAAGAGGATTCGTTCCTGACAGAATGTTTCTCAGCTTTGCCCTCTTTTCTCTCCAGGGTTCCTTCTTTTCTAATTCTTTCTGTTTCCTTCCTTCCTTCCTTCCTTCATTGTGTGGAAGGAGCCTCAGGTTGGCTACTAACTCTAATTTCTTTCTTTAACACTTTGTGGCTTCTCATTGCCTCTGCCCCACCCAAGGACAGCTGCTTCCCTTCTCCTTCACTAGGGGGTGCCCGCTCAAGATAGTTGGGTGTTCTTAGGTGGCAGGAGCAGCTTTCAGGGACTCTGTGGGGCGAGGTGAGAAGTAGCAATGAGGAGGAGGGGACACCTGAAACAAAGATGGGTTGTCAGGGACTGCTGCCAGTGTCTAAAGTTGGACACCCCAAATTCATGGATCTCAAACATACTACCCATTTACTTAACAAATATTTGGCTAATAGGTGTAAAGGACAATTTACTTGTAGACAAACCAATAAGTATTCACTGACAAATGATAACAATGGGGAACAATTTTTTTCATTTTCTGTTGCATGAGGTTTTAGAACTGTTTCTATGTATTTCTACATCGCTGATTCCAAATATGAATCTGTTTTTAGGTGTATGCTCTAGTTTTTATGCAATTTTAATTTCTTTTAGTTACACTTAATGGCATGCATTGGTTTTTAAACTGGAGTTAAAGGGCGACAACTCTTGGATTAAACATAACCACAAGGCAATAAATGTTTTATAAACATCACTTTTACATAATTGTAGTTGTTTTTAAATGTAAAAACTTATTATCTGATAAAAACACCCTCTTATTTTGTTTTAAGATTGAATCATGGCTTCTTTGAGTAGGTGTAAATGTAAGAATAGTCCTGACACCTTCGGTTATATATGTGGCTGTTACACACTTCAACATCAAAGGTACAATATTTTATCATTTGTGACACGTGCATATATTGCCTATTTTCAAGTTCCCCTTGGCAATCAAGACAAGAATTGGGCTCCTCTTATTGTGTGTCCTAATTGTGAGGAAATGTTTTGTGACTGGACAAAAGGAAAACGCAAAGAAATGCCTTTTGGTATTCCCATGGTTTGGAGTGAACCTAAGGACCACAGCAGTGACTGTTATTTCTGTCTGATCCATACAAAGGGCATCAGCAAGAAAAAATGGTATATGACCACAAAGCCTAATATTCCTTCAGCAATACAACCTATCCCACACTCTGAGACACTCCAGATTCCAGTTTTCAATGGTTTTATTTCTTCTAAGGATAAAGAAAGTGAACATGATGATCAAGTGAATTTTGAAAAGATGCATGAGGAAATGGTTGTAGAATCTGAAGGGTCTTCTTCTGATGCCAAGCAGTCATTAACCCCTCAGCAGTTTAGCCAATCTGAATTGAATGACTTAGTAATAGATTTGGGCCTATCAAAAAAAGCAGCTGAGTTATTAGCCTCCAGGCTTCAAGAAAAGAATGTACTTCACCGGTCAGCTAAAGTATTCCATTTCAGGAAGTGTGAACAAATTTTTGTGGACTTTTTTCCGAAGACAAACACTTTGTTTACTGTCATGATATCAGTAGTCTTCTCAGCCAGCTAGGTGTTAGCATGTACAGTCCAACAGAATGGCAGCTATTTCTTGACAGCTCTAAATGAAGTCTGAAATGTGTTCTCCTACACAACAGTAATGTTTATGCAGCAGTTCCAATTGGTTATTCAATTCATCTGTGAGAAGATTATAATGACATAAAAATTGTCCTCGACTTTATGAAGTATGAGGAGCATAACTGGATCATTTGTGTGGATCTTACAATGGTAAATTTCCTGCTCGGACAACAGAGAGGTTTCTGTGTTTGTGGGACAGCCCAGCTCGGAAGAAACACTGGAGACAGAAGGAGTGGCTGAAACGTGAAGCTCTGGAAGTAGGGATGCAAAATATTGTGAATGAACCTGTAGTTAATTGAGACAGGATCATTTTTGCCCCACTTCACATCAAACTTGGCTTAATGAAGCACTTTGTTCAGGCTTTGAATAGAGAAAGTGAATGCTTTCAACATATTATTTCTGTTTTTTCTGCCTTGTCTTTTGAGAAGATAAAAGCAGGTGTATTCGATGGACCTCAAATTCGAACCCTCCTACGTGACAAAAAATTTGCCAGGAAGATGAATAAGGAGGAGAAAGCAGCATGGCAGTCTTTTGTGGCAGTTACAAACAACTTCCTTGGCAACAAAAAAGCAGAAAACTATGAACTTCTGGTTCAAAGGATGCTGTTGGCTTTCTGCAACATTGGATGTAACATGAGCGTTAAGATTTACTTCCTGAGGGGCACAAATAAAACCAGATAGAAGGTGACAGAAGACAATTTGACTTTGGGTGATGGGTATGCATTATAATCAAATGTCAAAATTACCTGCAGATGTTTTCTCTGAACACATGTACCCTGATTTATCAATGTCCCCCCATTAAAATTAAAATTAATAATAAAGAAAAAGAATGAAGAAAAAAATTTAAAAAGATTCACTTACTGAACAATCACCTTGATAAGTTTCCCAAAAATCTTGGAGCTGTTAGTGATGAGTAAACTACTGCTGGAGCAACAAATGAGATTGTCCTCAACAAGTACACAAATGCAAGAGCTACAAACGAAAATTTGTGCCTGAATAGAATTTAAATAAGTTTTGCGCAAATTTTATGATTAAAATAAGTGTTTTAATATGTCCTATTTTGAAATTGTAGACAAATTCTGATGCAATCATATTTTTTAGTGTATTAGTGTATTTACTGTATTATATAAATTATTATATTTTCACAAAGATGATGCCCAAGAAGACATTCTACTTTATTATGTTAAACTAAATGTTGAAAATTTTACAATGAGATGAAAACCTAAAATCTTGAATTGCAAAAAAACTGTAGCTTACAGATAAAAACTAATGTCAGATTTGTGATCAGCACACGTGAATTAGGTAAGAACAAGTGTGTTTCTGGATGCAACAAAAATTCTTTTCCCCAGTGTAATTAGTGCTAGAACACTAACAGGGCACAGTGACAGAGAATATTGGGGATGGTAATGGAGAGGGTGGAAGAATCAATTGGACAAAGTGGTCGAGGATGGCCTCTCAGGGTGAGGCCAAAAGAAGGAAGAGGAGCCAGCTCTCTGATGGTGGAGGAGGGGCACAGGCAGAAGAGACAGCATTGGCAAGGCCAGGAGGTGAGCGAGAGCTCAGGGGACTCAGGACCTGAGAGGAAACCAGTATGGCCAGAAGACTTTTGTGAGGGAAGGCTGGTAAGGTTTTAAGATTTGTGGCTGGATTTTATTCTAAGTGCAATGAAAAGCCATGGAGTGGTTTTGAAGTGTGCATGTGTGCCTTTGTGTGTATGTGTATGTATGTGTGACATACCATGTGGGGGTCCCTGAGGAGGTTATCGCCTTGTGATCCCTATTCTGACCTTTGAAGGAAACTTCAAAATGCCATTCAATCATGTGCTTGTTTATTGGCAGGAGACAAGATGATTAAAGAGAAATTATCAAAGACATCTGTCCTTGTTCCAGGACACTGATCTGACCAGCTGTCCCATCTTGGGTAGTCCATCCTGAAATTGAACTTCTAGTCTCTTGTTGCAGGACATTTCCTAATAATGTCCTTTACTGTTGCATTTCTGTCACTCAGGGAGTCTTGCTGCTTTTGCTCCCCTCTCTTTTCTTCCTCCCTTGCTCTCCTCTGCCTCTCCTTCTTCATCCCTCCTTACCTCTTTTCTCCATTCCTGTTTCCCCTCACTTCTCTCTCTGCCTTTCTCATTAAGCGTCAGTTACTTGCCAAACCACAACTCTTATATTTCTGTTTTCCCAAACAAATATCTTGGCTGGTCATTTTTATCCTTGGTTCTCTTCTCGTTCTGTGCCAGTCCCTTCCCGGTTCCCCTCACTTCTCCTAGACGCTCCCTTAACAAGCCTAACTCCCAGGTGACACAGTTTGAAAAAACATCAACAGGAAAAAACGCTCCTGCTCTAGCCCTATAAGAAGAAGACATGAAGGAATTAACCCTGGGTGACATCATTCTGTGGCCCTCAGTACAGTGGAAGGCGGTTCTTGAAAACCAGATGGAACAGAAGGTAGCACTGTGCAGCCTTCTTTCTGTGGCTCACTGCACCCTCTGAGTCAGGATAATGAGAGAACATTCTTCAAACATGACTTAATCATGCTCAGTCCTCAAACAAATTCCTGGATGTGTGTTGAATTCGCTCGACCAGCAAGCTTGAGCACAGACGTGCACGGCAGGCTTGTTAGCACTCTTCTCTGAGTGTGCCTTCTGAGCCAGTCAGTTTGTATTAAACTAAGTTTTAAAAAAATTATTGAAAAGAAAGGAAGCCAGTCAGCCTACGCAGCAAACACTGTGGGGCCTCTCATGGCTACATATCCATAGTTTTGTATTGTGGTGACTAGGTCTCTGTCGTGGGGTTTGGTGGGGGGCCTTGACATCACACTTCAGCAGGAAGGAGTCATGGGAATTTCTTGTCAGATGTAGAGAAAAGAAAGAGTATACTGTCCATTTCCAAGATAAAACCTAAGTAGAGAGTCACAACAGAAGTGCAGTTTGTCCTTTATTTTACCTTTACCTGGAGGGTGTGTGTGCGTGTGCGTGTGTGTGTGTGTGTGTGTGTGTGCGTGTGTGTGTGTGTGTGTGTTTGACACAGGCGGCTTATCTGAGTGGATTTTAAGAAATTAATTTAATGGAAAAATGATGAAATTACAAAGAGAGGAGAAAGCATTTGGTTGGCATCATATGGGGTCAGAGGCCATTGCTAATGCAATATTTCATCAATTGACTCATTGCTATTCTTTCATTGATGTGATTTAGTTTCTCAAATAGCCCTTATCGTAGCAGGCTTGCATTGAATACATTATACAGATGCCTTATAATCATTTCAGTGTGTTTACTTAAAAATTTTAAAAGCAATTAAGCAATCTATATTCATGTGAGTGAGTGAATGTGTGTGTGTGTGTGTGCATGCGTGTGTGTGCAAGTGCACAGAGAGATTTTATAAATGTTCAGACAAGGGTTCTGAGTGAACACTAGGGCAAGTGTTAAATTTATACACTGTAGTGCCCTTCATGCATTTCAAAGAGCTTCATGCAGACTAATGTTAAGCTTTCTTCATTCCCATTGAATATACCATTATCTCCTTTAATACGCTGAAGAAACCAGAGGACAAAGAGTAGCCCTGTGTTCCTTATCCAAGGCCACACAACTGTTGCTGGGACCTTGAGTTTTCCAAGCGACAGGCAGTTACTTGCAGCATATCACAAGTTTAGAAAATGGTGATGGGTAGGTTATTAAAAAGTATAATAATCTACTATTATGGGGGTAGGATTTTGGTATGGTCTGCTTTTCATTAATTTTGTTATAAAATGAGGCAAACAAGTCAAAATAATGGTCTTCCTCATAGAAACTTACTGTGGTCTGGGGTAAAACAGTAACACATGTCTATGGGAAAGGGCAGAACAATGTTTTGGCAGCATATAATAGAGAAGTGTGCACATGGTGGCAGTACCTTCCTGCCCTGACCTGTCCTACACCTCTTCCCCTTCATCTTTGTTTCAGGATGTTGTGTCCAGAGTTTGGAAAAGCAGACATGATTCAATGTAGAGGTTTGGAACCAAGTGCCATCAGCAGGATGGTAGACTCTCCTGGTGTCCCCAGTGAGGCCCCAACGAGGCAGGGAAGTGTAGTGATGTATTCATTCATCAAACACCCAGCAGTTAAGTGCCAGGTGCTGTGCTAGCTTTTGGGGACTTAAACTAATAAGACAGGCCTTTGTACTTGTGTGGGAGGAAGTAAAGGAAACAAGGCCATGGGGTAAATTCTACCACGGAGGTAGGTGTGGGCCTGGGAGAGAGGGGTTGGGGGGAGAGGAACAGAGAGAATAGAAAGGTTCTCACGGTGAAGACTGAAGTGCCTCCAAGTAGTGCTTGAGGCCCTACTGTGTGTTGCCCGCTGTCAGCGCCCTTAGGACAGAAGACTTTCTCACAGTGCCAGACACTGGCTAGCCCTGATCAGGGTGACAGGTGGCTCTTGGCACCACCAGCCTTCCCACACACGTTTCTGTTTCTGTCCCTCCGTCTGGAGGGCGCACCTAACAGTCTTACCAAATTCTGCGTATGGCAGCCATACAGAGCTAATATTTATTAAGTCAAACTGATCTGAAAAGTATTCCATTGAGGTGTAAATGACTAATAAGGGGTATGCCCAGAAACATGTGGGTCTAAGAGGCCTCCAAACCTTAAGCTAAAGGAGCTTCTGCCCACTAAGGAGAAGAGCGCTCTCTTGGTGCGAGCAAAGCACTGCTGGCACCGCTAAAACCCCATATTCTGGACAGTTTCCTGCTCTTTCTGCACTTGAAGCTGGCCCTGGTTCCAACTACATGTTTTCCCCTCCTGGACCTCTATTGTGACTGGGTGATAAGGCCAGGTGCGGGCCAGATAACTGCTAATCTGAGTCCTTTTGGCTGGAAATCTCGCAGACTGCAGAAACGACTGCATCAAAGCGTTTGAGACACCAGTGCTGAAAAACAACCCTGAGTGAGTGGAGTGGAACCTTTAGACATTGCCCCACAAATGCACTCACTGATTTGTTCATTCTCGACCATTTGTACATTTCCTGCTTCAGAAAAGAACTGGCTTAAGTGAATGCATGAACGGGGACAACATGGTGAACAGGGAGATATACTGAAACTCTATAACCCTAGTGTGAGGTGGAGGAATGGCAAAATGGCCAGTAACCCCCACATCACTCTCTCTTGTAGTGTTCCCCTAGGATTCCCCCAATAGCCATATTTGAGTGTCCCAAAGTGTCCTATTGGCATAAAGTACTGCTTTTGATTTGTGTATCCTCACACAGATGAGGTTGTGTAGGCTCAGTCAGTTCCATTAAGAATAGTCCCCTTGTAGAAGCTGGTGTAGGAAAGACTAGTAATTAAATGCTTTTCAGACCCCAACTTAATTCATTCTGAGAAGCAATCTCCTTTTAAACATTAGAAGCTTCATTTATAGTTTTAGAACACCTCAAAATCAGCACTATCCAATAGAAATCTAATAGGAGCCGCCTAAGTAACCTCAAATTTTCAAGTCGTCATAGTTAGAAAAGTGAAATGAAACAGGCAAAATTAATTTTAATATATTTTATGAAACCCATTATATTAAAACATTATCACTGCAACATGTGATTGATATTAAATTATTAATCAGATATTTTACTTTTTTTGTACTAAATATGGAAACTTCAGTGTGTCTCAGTTGGGGCTAGTCACATTACAGGTGTTCAAGGACCATGTGGCTGGTGGTTCCCACATTATAGTGCAAAGCTCTTGGTATCTTTTAATTTTTTTCTTTTTATTTATTTATTTTAGAGAGGAGACACAGAGTGAGAGAGAGAGAGAAAGGGGGGAGGAGCTGGAAGCATCAACTCCCATATGTGCCTTGACCAGACCAGTACAGGGTTTTGAACTGGCGACCTCAGTGTTCCCAGGTCGACGCTTTATCCACTGTGCCACCACAGGTCAGGCGCTCTTGGTATCTTTTAAATGACAAAAATTTAGATACCTTCTCTAGATAAAAATATTTACAGAGTGGGAATCAGTGTACCATGGACAAGTGATGTCTGAATATGGTTGTGGAGAGTGAATTTTAGGCAGTGGGTGATAAACTTTGGGCTTCTAGTCTAGGCCTTTTTTTATGACTTAAAAATGAAAAATTATGACCACAACAAGTGGATAAAAAAGCTGTGGTGCATATTCACAATGGAATATTATGCAGCTACGAAAAAGAAGGAAATCTTACCTTTTGCGATGGCATGGATGGACCTGGAGATTATTATGCTAACTGAAATAAGCCAGGGAGAGAAAGACAAATATAACCTCACTTATATGTGAAATATAATAAACACGGTGAACTGAGGAACCAGATAGAGGCAGAGGCAGGGTCACGGAGAGCAGAGGGACAGCTGTCAGAGGGAAGGATGAGGGGACAGGATTGGAAAAGGTGAAGGGATTAGCCAAATTATATATACATAACATATAGATACAGATAACAGGATAGCAAGTCCCAGAGGGGAGGAGAAGGGAGGTGGGGGAGAAGGTAAAGGGGGTGTAATGCAGGGCATGTTGTGGGGGGCTGAGGGTGTTATGTTGAGTAGGACACTTGAATCCATATCAACATAATAATTTTAAAAATGTAATAAAAATAGAAAAGCTATGACCACACCTATACACCTCTGTCTCTATATATGTATAGACTAGATAGATAGATAGACAGATATAAATATAGATATATAACTATTCATGCAGTGACATGAATAGTCTTTGCTGGCAAATGTGACATAAAGGAGATATTAATAGGGTAAATGGCTATTCTGGCACCTCTTCCTAAACCTTGAGACCACAAAATTGGAAATTGGGAGGGAATCTTGGAGACCATGTCAAATTGTTTCGCTTTCTGTGCCTCAGAATCATGAAGAAGAACATCAGGGAAATACTTATTCCTGGGCCTCCATCAGAGAATGATATTCAGTTGGTCTGGAAGGGGGCCTACATGTTAGTATTTTTTAAAGACCCCTAGTGACTCTCATATACAGTCTGGACTCTGAATGCAGAAACATCTCTTCATTTTACAGGTGAAATAGCTAAGTTAGTGATTCACCTAAATTCCCACAACTTGTGAGAGGCAAAGTGGGGCCCAGAATCTGGGATTCTTCTCTCCCCCATCTCATAGACAGAGAAACATTTCATTAAGACCGCAATTGGGGTTCTTTTTTCTGTTTAATTCTAGAATTTCTTTCATTTTGAGTTGAGATACATTACCCAGCTCAAGCTAGATTAGACATAAAATTCAAGAAAAGACTCTTAACCCTTATTTCCCAGTAAATCTTCAGATCAGTTATAACTTTGAAGGGATTCTGATCTGGAACATAGCCCTAAATGCCTCCTATTTTAGGTTCAGTTGGGATCTGAAACTCTATACTTATTATAGTTTTATTGGGAAGGATAAGGACAGGGAGGAGCCTCAATGGAGCAAATACCTGAGTCTGATCAGCCTCATGTCCATTGACTCACAGCTGAAGCGAGAGTGCTCATTAACAAGGGCTTCACACACAAATAAGTGGGCTGGGGGACTGGCTACCAGGAGGGTAACCGCCATCACCCAATTCTGTCCCTTTGCCACCGCACAACCACGGGGCCGTGTTGCCAGGCCTTCCGAATGCTCAGGAAGACAGAAATGCAGGTTTGTGTTTGTTTCTGTTTTTATAAAATATTCTAATTTGTAAATGTTGGCAACTAATACAAGTTTTAGAAAAAACACTGTGAGGCTCAAATAAAGCGCACTCATGAGCTCTGTTCTACCTATAAGTTTCCTGATGGTAAGCTTTTAGGTAAGTCTAAGCCTACTCCATACTCAAACTTGAGTTTTAATAGTTTAAAAATGTTGGTCTAATACCATCAAGCTTACTTTTGCCCTAAACCCTGTGAAGCTGGTGCAGGTGAGCATCAGGACCAGGAGGGAAAGTAGTAGAAAAGTAGTGCCTTGGTTTCCTTTTAAATCTTTTTCATTTCCTCACTGTCCATTTTTCTTTTGGGTTTGGCACCTCTGAGATATCATAAATTTTCATAATGAAATTAAAAGTAAAGGTCATTACAGTTTATAAGACCTATTATAACTTATTTTAAAATTATCTTGGAACATATAACTAGTCAGGCTATTACTCGCATTGCCAAGGGATAGACGAGTTCTGCTGTGCACGGCTGTGTAAAGGAAAATGCTTTCACTCACTGTAAAATGAAATGGGAGTTTCCATTGTAGTACTGGAGCAACTCTGAGCCAATGAAATGATAAAGTAAAAATCAGAATTCCTCTCATACACATTCTTCATTTCAAGAAAAAAATACCCTGGTTAAGTACACAGCACAACATCAAGAGCCCTTGATTTCAAAAAAGTGAAGGTATTTATAGGAAGAGGTGTTAATAGTTAACAAATTTAAGAGTTCATGAGAAATTACCCTTTAATCTAAAGTATTTAAACAGCAAATATAAGTTATATGGAAAGTCTATTAGAGATTAAGGTTTTTACATGTATGTCATTTGTATCTTGGTTATTCTCTTTACAGTAACCTTGAATTTTGCCAGAGTTCAGTTTTTAAATGTTAAAAACAAACAAACAAAAAACATTCAAATTAGGATATGTATCTGTGAGAATCTATTTCAGGTAATTTCTGGGAACAGTTCCACTGTCCTCAAGTAACCAAAGGTGGGTAACAGTTTCTGACAGGAGCTGAAGGGAACAGGACTTAACAAGAATTAGAGCGATTATATTTTCTTTAAAAACTTCAAGTCTTTGGAAAGCTGCTTGGTTTCTATTTTGAGCACACTGCCCACATATCTTAACTACAGAATTTTTGCATAATTTTGCTCTTCCTCTTTTTATCTGTTTGGGTGTATTTATTACTTCATATGTGATGATGCAAAGCTCATTAAAAGGTCCATTTATATTCTTGTTATCTGCACGAGGATCTGACTGTTTATAGAAACCTCACTGTAATATTCAGATTTGCTGGCAACAGGCCCTTTCTAACACAGTATACATTCCGTTCCCCTCTTTGGCTCTATTTATGGGAGTCTATGCGATTTATTCAAGACTATGAAAGACAGTGGAAAAGGATGGGTTGTGAATTTATCCATCCATGGAATTTTAGCACTTTCAGAGGGAAGGTTTATCTTATGTTTTTTTCCCCGCTGGTTTAATTAAAATGACAACCAAAAAAAGCATTAGTGCAAATGAGTGACAGTTGGCAGATCTGCATTATTCAACTGGAGAGCCTCCAGAGTTTCTGATGCTTGGAGATGGACAAGTAATTACCTCCTGTCTGTGACTATTTTCTACCAGGCTCAGCCCAATGTTTATTATAAACTATCTGCCATTAAAAGCTGTAATAACAAGCCTTATGTTCCCACACCATAAACTTTACTTGCAGTGTTTTTGTTTTAATTTACCTTCATGCTTTACTGTATTCTTTAAAATGTTTCATTTTAAAAGAAGATAATGGAAGAATGAAATTTGAACAAAATCCACATTTACGCATGAACAAAAGACATGCTCAGCATACATATTTTTCGCATGTACCCAGGCAGCCCTGACAGCCACTTCCCGGACTTGACAGCTTCTGTGGACTTATTAGATGCAGTTGTTTAATTAGTGTATCCCTTGTGAAATGGTCCAGAAAATTGCCTAAAAATTAAAGTTTAGTCCTGGCCAGATAGCTCAGTTGGTTAGTGTTATTCCAATAGGCTAAGGTTGTGGGTTCAATCCCTGGTCAGGGCACATACAAGAATTAATTAAAAATGTATAAGTGGGAAAAACTATGATATGATGTGTCTCCCTCTCCCTCTCTCTCTTCCCCTCCCCCACACCTCACTCCCTCCCTTCCTCCCTCTCATTCTCCTTCTCCTTCCTTCCTCTCCCTCCTCCTCCCTCTCTCCCTAAAATAAAAAAAATATATATATATTTAAAAAGTCACTAGGAAATAAATTCATTTGTTTCTGTAACATCTTAGCCCCTAAGATGACTGTCTATAAGGAGTACAGCAGGTTCTCAAATAATGTTGTCTTATTATAATGTTGATGAGGAAAAAATAAATCAATTCCCGGCAGGTGCCACTGGTAGACTTGGCATATTTCCCCGTGTATGTGTGGGTTTTCTCCAGCTACTCTGATTTCCTTCCACATCTCTGAAATATCCACGTTAGGTTAGATGGGCTTGTCCAAACTGTCCCAGTCTGAGTGAGTGTGCGGGTGTGTATGAGTGCACCCTGTAATAGTAGGGTGTCCTGTCCAGGGTAGGTTCTTGCATCCTGAGCTTTAGGGTAGGCTCTGGCTACCTGCCACCCTGAACTGGAATAAGCAGGTTGGAAAATCATTATCTCACTTGTTTTTATTAATCTTTCCTAAATGTTGTATAGCTCACATTTATTTCAAAGTTTAATATTAGAAATGTTTTGGGTCTCTGTTTAAGAAGTTTGGTGATGTTTTTGTAGCCAGAAATATATGTAGGAACTTAATTCTTGTTTATATGAATTAGCCTATGGTAACATTCGTTTTTTTATATGTTATTTTGCTTGAAGTCGCCGTTTCCAAGAACCTATATCGATGACGTTGAGGACTTATCATACATAGTTGTATTTTTTAGGACAAAAGAGTGGCCAACCAGACAGTTGTGAAGGTTTTAAAGTAGTTGTGGCTGCTCCTACCAGGAGTAGAGATGTCAGACACTTCCATAGCACCGTGAAGCCTTGTTACCTGGTCATTTCCTTCCCCAGCCTTAAGTAAGGTCAGGCCACTGTCTAGCTCCTAACAGCCAGGTTGTTTTGGGTAACCTGGATACCTGGATATTTCTAGTCCCCTGGGCTTTGGTGCCCAGCTTGTATGTCTGGTACTTGTGCTTCCCCATTCAGTTTTTGGATGATTTCTCTCACATACTTGGCTAAGGTTTTCTAACTATGTGTGCTCAACTCTCTTGCTGCTGCCCTCATTTGACACCGTTTCCCGATGAGAGCTCCATGCCGTTCTTTATCCAGGGATTTTATCACCTGCCTGGACTTGGGTTGGACTTGTCCCACCTAGTTCCCTGCCATTCCTTCTCCCCTCTGCTTCCTCTCTGCCATGTCGCTATCCCTGGGCAGGAAGTTCTCACTTCATAGCAGAAGCATCAACTCTAGAAAGAGCCACTTGGAAAACCCATGACTTTATTCCAGTGATGGCATTGCCTAAAAATTGATGTGTAATTCTTCTCTTAGAACTTGTACCACATTATTTTTAACATCTTCAGTGCCTATATTTCAGGAATTGATTTTTTTTCCCCAGTGGCCAGACATTATTTAGGATCATGCACAATAATGAAGGCTGATCAGACACGACACCACTACTTGTGTTGCTAAAGCAATGAGATGGATTTTCTTTTGTAATGTGTAATCTGGGCACCAAAAGGAATTCCACTAGACTGCAAGCAGGAGGGCTAGGGCTATGTTTTCTCTGCTCTTCACTTTGTGCTCAGCTTGGAAAATGGTAGGTGCTTAATAAATATTTGTTGAATGATTGAGTAGGAGGACTTCCAAGAATGTCTGGAGCAGAGCATCAGCATTCGAACAAGCAGATGACCTCTCAAGGTGACAGCCAGGAGAGGACCCCACTGGCTTAGCACAGAAATTCTGATGTACATGTTCCCCTCCCTTTTTCCTTTATACTCATGCAGAAATATGACGAGTTGCAAGCCCAGAGGGTTAGTAACAATTAAATCAGGAATGTAAACCTTGGGATCATCCACATGTTGAAGCCATGTGTGCAGATGTTGTTCCCCAGGGAACTGCTGAAGAGGCTGATGGTCAGTACATGTCTAAGTCTTTCCATTATAAATCATTATTACCAGAAATTTTAAAGAAATGTTTTCAAGTACAGCTCAGTGCTTTAGATAGAAACTTGCTTTTCTCTTCATGTGGTAGAATCACATCTGGACATTAGTTAGATATATTTCATCTAAAAATAGCTTTTATCCAATTTACTGTCACTTGAGGAGAGATTTTTTTTTTTGATGCAGACTCCACTTATAATTCTCTGCAGTCTTTCATGGCTCACTGCCATTTAATATAAAAAAATAAAGATACTAGTTTGTGTGTGTGTATGTGTGTGTGTGGAAATACAATGAGGTAATTATTTGTATAGACTGGGAAGTAAAAGACAACTGCCTTGCCATGCCCCTTTTCTTCATTGTTTTCTTTAATGTCATCACTGATCTTGCTGGTTATGTTAAGCCCCAAACTCAGCATCTGCATAAACACTGTTAGACTTTTCTTAGTAATTACTTCAGGGCCACAGTATGAATTTGGGGGTTATTGTCTGTCTCCTTTCAGAATGTCTTCTTTTCACTGTCATTGATTATGTCCTCTCATCAGTCTACCATTTGGGGTTTAGAAAGAAAGGAGAGATTTGAGAAAGGAGTCCAGAGTAAGAGACAGAGGGAAAACAGAAGCAGGGTTAAAGTACCAGGCTCATAGAGCCCTTGGGAGCAGTTGGCAAACATTTAAAGGTAGAAACTGGAATCAAATCTGACTCAAGAGAAATGAGTATGCCGCTTCTACCTAAGGCACTGACATTAATTTAAGTAAATCAGAGTTGGCTCTGGAAGGGACTGATTGTAAATAAGGAAGCACTTACAAGTCAATCCCAATTTCACGTTTGTTACGGTCCTTGATAGTTCTGGAAATACTTATCTTTGGGGACAGGATTTGTACCTTTCTTGCCTTGTAACATTTGTCCTGTATCCCTAAAGAGAACTGGCTTTTGCCTTTATTTTCTGAAAGCGCGTCTCTCCCGTTCAGCTCCCCTACCCCCGTTTACCAAGGGGTCGTTGTTATCAGTGTGAGGGAGACGATTTGTTTTCCATTTCAGCCCACTTCCAACCAGAGTTAGTGGATCTGACCTGTCATAATGTGTTGTCCCATGCATGTCCATTGGCCCTCCTGCATGTCCAGAGCCTGTGCTTAGAGTGCCTTCCCATACAGGGGGAAAGGTTTACCTGACTCCCCTCACACCCTCTCCCCTTCTAATTTGTGACTTTCCATGGGGTATGTAAAATGGGCAACAGTGGAGAGGTGTTAGGGCTACATCCTGAGTATTGGCTGAGCTGCATGGCGATCTAATCCAGGACCTTGGCATTATTAGTACTGTGCTTTAAGCAAGTGTGCTAATGTCTAAACTGCCCATAGAGATAAGCTTAAACACATCTGTTGAAGATTCTCTTTCAATCCATTAATGCAGGGACCTTCCAATTTCTAAGTATATCCAGCCTGTAAAACAATTTGCAACATCAACCCTGAGATTGGACCTGTTGAGCCATTTTCATTTTGTAAAACATTTTGCATAGATTTTTCTTTGGATACTTCTTGGGCATAAATGAAACAATGAACTTAATGTTTTAAGAGGAGACTCTCATTTGATTTTAGTTATATGCAACCTTCATTTATTTCTCAACTATAAAAATTTAATAGATATGTATTATAGGTGGAATTAAATTAATTTTTACCACCCACAATAGTTCATTAGTGAAATAAGAAAAGTACTTAATGGATTTGTGCTTGGTGTGCCTAAAATTATTTCACCATAACAAAAGGTCTTGAAAGACTAAGAAAAATATGACAATTAAATTGCCTATCTGAACAGGTATTACTGTATAGAAGAAACAGTCTTAAAATAGCATGTTGTAGAGCTGAAAAGATAGAGAAATCCACAGAGGAGGCACAAAGGTATTGCAAATGGATCAAAAATCTTTTTAAAAATACCAACACAGTTCTTGTTCTTTGCTTGCCCAGAGTCCCAGATTTTTGCGATAGTTCACACTTTCATTTCATTTTTGTGGGGGCGTGACTTGCTTCAGTTAGACTCCTAAGCGAGTTCTATTTCTCTGCTCTAAAAGATAAACCTTCATTCTTCCCAAATGTACAGTAAGGCTTTTGTATTCTTCATGTTTTAAACCTACTAATTGAGAATTTGACATTCTCCACGAGAAAAAGGCCAACAGGGTAGAAAGATAGCTGGAGGGTTTGATGAACAAACTTTGCTCTGGCCCTTTCATAGCGCCCCTCTTATTTCATGGCAGAGTTGGAAGGGTTCTTAGCAGCCCATCCAGTCCAACACTTTCTTTTACAGACAAAGACAATAATGCAGAGAGAGGGTAAGTGAGTTGCTCAAGGGCACACAGCCAGTGAGTGGCCACATAAGAGAATGCAGCCCAGTGCCTACTTTCACTGATCACTTATTTGCTTAATGAAGGCTTGCTAGGACTTCAGCACATATCCATGTTTATAGCTATTAGTCTTTATTAATACAACTAATTGAAAGAAATAAAATTTCTTTAACATGTCCTCTAATGGAGACTTTTCACGTATAATATTTCAATACCACATCCTTTGTTCTCCATCCTGAGCCCAGGTTAGTGTGAGTTGAAGATGTTTTCTGACAGCCCCTGCTCTAAGCCAGTAGGTAACCGGCAGCCTTTGGTTGGTTTGGTCAAGAAATGGGGACCCTCCTAAGTGTGAGGATATTCTGGAATCCTCCTGGTTCCTCCCATGAGGCTTGTTTTTCTGTCTTACTTCGTTTTGCTCCTCTTGGCTCTGAAAGGAAAAGAAAACAAAGAGTGAAACCCAAATTTCTTTTTTATTACCTGGTAACATTGTGTTAAGACAGCTGCTTTACTTTTCTGGGTTTCAGCTATTTGTGTTTTATTGTCTGAACTTAAAAATAAAAGATCAATTACATTCTGGAAGACTAAAAGAAGGGTAGATGTGATATCTAGAATCCAGTGTGGGTCCTGCCATTGTGTTCTCATAATTCAGTGCTTACCTCTGTGCCAGGCATGCGTTGTATGGGTGGCAGGATTTAAAAGACAAAACAAAACAAAATATACATCATCAAGATCATATATATCCTTTCAATTAATACAACTTTATCTTTTTAAAAATAGTCCATAAAATCAGAATGTGAATCATATAGATTAGAATGACCAATTTGAGTAAGTGAGAAGAGCTTTGTATTTGCAATCTCTCATATTACACAGGCTGGTCCTGCATGAGAGATAGTCTGTCTTTACTACCAGTGAGCTGAGGACTGCCGGCTGGAGCATTTATTGATGACATTTCATCACTCCTGAGTTTATGCATATCTTTCTTTATTCTCTGGTTCCTCTTGTTTTATTTCTTTCTCCACCTTCTGTTTCAATTTATTTTCCTTTTTGTCTTTCTATATTAAAGAGACTAATTGCCCACCTGCCTGCTTCCTACTAGGTGCAACTGTCCCTGCACATAGCTTTGCCTGCTCTTTTCCTACCACCTCACGCCCCACGGCAACTGCTGCTGGTTCCCACTCTTCCTGAGGCCTGACCGCTCCATTTCCTTGGAGTCAATGATCTCTTACAATCCTCTTACTGGAGCATGTCTACCTATATTTGTTCTTACGATCAAAGTTGTCTTAAACCCCTTCCTCTGTTATCAGTACCCAGAGGAATTCTCAGCCTCCATAGTGTTACCCAGGATATAAAAAGGATACCAGCCAGGCTGTATGCTATGAGGCATTGTAATATTTGGAAATGGGTGGACAGTTGGTTTAATTTTCTACTTTTTATTGGAATATTTTGGCATCTGTGGACAAGGCTCTTAGGCTACATTTAAGCTCCTTGTTAAGACCATTAAATGAATTTTGTTGTTCAAAATAAGAAGGATTCACATTGATGTTGCCCCTAAGCTCTGCCTATTGTGTAGGTTTAGCTGGACATAGGTGTTCAGGGATTTCTTTCTTTTACTATTTTTAAGAATGACAAACATTTAAAAATGGGAAATAAAGTGGACTTTATCTCCCTAAAAGGGATGGCTGTAGAATAGCAAAAGCTTTTTCTATCTCCAGAAGAGAATTGTGGCAAAAGAATAGAAGCTTTACAGGGAATTACTGGTATTATCAAAGGCTTTTCAAAATAGACTGGAAATGAATAGTTGTGGGCTGGTTTTATTACTGCTTTGCAAGTTTACATTTTGTGTTTTTTTGTATGGTGTTTTCTCCTTCCACTATGAGATGGTTGCTAAGACATGAGAGCAAATAACCTTTACTGTGTTGAATTTGGGACTAAACATAATTATCTTATAATTTGGGTTCACAGTGCCATTTTTTGACAGTTACATTATGAGCTTTTTCAGGAAAATTGGGCCCACATGCTCTAAGCTACTTCCTATTCAGTTACCCTTCAAGTTATGATGTTTCTTCTCTCCCTTCCCCCGTCCCTCTGCACTGGGTAGCCTCCGGACCAGATGTTGCTGGAGGGAAACCAGATGATCCACTATGGGCATCACCAGGCTCCAGCATTGTCTCCTCTGAAAAGACCCTTGTTTGCAGGCAGCGTATTTTCCTGGATGGCTCCATGGACACGAGACTCAAGGGATGCTGCAGTTCTCCCAACAGAGGAAGATGGTGAGTAAACAGAAGTTTGGTAAATTGAGTCAATATTTCTACGAAACTCCGTGAGCATTTTGGAGAGGCTTCATCTTCATTCCTGACTTGTGTTGAGTTGGCGGCATTTCTTGCCTAATCAGTCCCATAACATTTCTGTCAAGGAAGATAACGGGCTGGAAATAAACTCTTAAGTACACCATGGGAGCCCATTGCTTATAGAAATCCTTTTTCAAAATAATAATTATTTTTCTCTGTTCCTTCCTATTACCCTAGCTAAAGTTTGGGTTCTCCTAGAAGCAGTCCTTGAGAAAGGGGTTTAAGTGCAAAATGTTTTATTAGGCAGGTGATACGAGAAAGTACCAGGAAGAAGTGGGAAGTGATATAAGGAAGGTAAGAAAGTCAATAAAAGATACGTCATAGAGCAGGTTACTACAGTAGATAGGCAAAAGAGTCTCAGTCCTGCTGGGAATCTCTGGGAAACAGTGTATGAGACACACTTTGGATATATATCACCTGAGAGTGAGGGAGCTAGTATATTTACATACTGGTTCCATTGTTCATTGGTCAAAGGCTGCTTCCAGAGAGGGGAATGGTGTTAATTTCCCAGCACTTCTACCTTCTCCATAGGCAGGGGCTACTGACATTCAAGAAGGTTATTTGACTATAAGTTCTGGTGGTTGGAAGCCAAATATAAATGGCTGAAATGTAAATGGCCATGGGCAGGACACTAACACATCTTACACTTATCTTCTCTGAGTATGTAAGACATAGACAATTGCTCCTAAAAGTCACTAAAACAATGGCTCTTCATTGGTAAGAGCTTTCTGTATACATTTTATGCAAATCAAAAAGGTTTTTAGAGACTTATTATTAGGAAAGGGAAGTATTTTCTCAAAATATTTTCTTTATAGCCTGACCAGGCTGTGGCGCAGTGGATAGAGGGTTGGACTGGGATGCGGAAGACCCAGGTTCGAGACCCCGAGCTCGCCAGCTTGAGCGTGGGCCCATCTGGCTTGAGCAAAAAGCTCACCAGCTTGGACCCAAGGTTGCTGGCTCCAGCAAGGGGTTGCTCTGTCTTCTGAAGGCCCGCGGTCAAGGCACATGAGAGAAAGTAATCAATGAACAACTATGGTGTCGCAACGGCAATGAAAAACTGGTGATTGATGCTCCTCACCTCTCTTCGTTCCTGTCTATCTGTCCCTATCTATCCCTCTCTCTGACTATCTCTCTGTACCTGTTAAAAAAAAAATTTCTTTATAGAGAAATACTAGGAGCCCTGGCCAATTGGCTCAGTGGTAGAGTGTTGGTCTGGTGTGTGAATGTCCCAGGTTTGATTCCCAGCCAGGGCACATAGGAGAAGATGGGTGATAAGCACCCATCTGCTTCCACCCTTCTCCCTCTCCTTTCTCTGTATCTCTCTCTTCCCCTTCCGCAGCCAAGTCTCCATTGGAGCTAAGTTGGCCCGGGTGCTGAAGATGGCTCCATGGCTTCTCCCTCAGGCACTAGAATGGCTCCAGTTGCAACGCCCCAGATGGGCAGAGCATCGCCCCCTGGCAGGCTTGCTGGGTGGATCCCAGTCGGGCACATGTGGGAGTCTGTCTCTCTGCTTCCCTGCTTCTCACATCAGAAAAATACAAAAAAATAAATAAATAAAAAAGAAAAAAACAAATAAAAGAATCATAGCAAGCCTTTTCAAAATGCTCCTATACTTTCTATCACTTTAAGTAGATGGAGGATATAGAAGCAAACATAGTATACAAACTTTATTTTCAAGATGATCTTTAATCCACCACCAGTGGTATTCTATGATTACCATATGCTTTTCCTTAAAGGCTTTTTGAAAGTGGCTGCAGATCCTGGGTAACTCATGGACAAGAGTGTGCAGGTCTGCCTAGACTCTCTGTAACTTACTCAAGTGAGCAGGGGCCAAACAGAAGTATGTGACATTGTCCTTTATTCCTCAGTACCAGCGCCAGACACCTACAACAAAAAAGCAGAATAAAACCCAGGCATTCTAATTTCCATGATATCTCATGGAGATCTTGGAACCTCTTGTCCCTGGTGAGACCTGCTGTTCTCTTTATCCCTAATGGCACTCTGGCAGCTGAACGAATCATGCCCTGGTTACTCTATTGTTATGAGGGTTGATGAATCTCTCTAAGGTCCTAATATAGCATCACAGCAGGATCTTGGTGATGAGAATTAAGCTCATGGAGTCTCTATTGTACACAGATGCCACAAAAGAGTGGAGCTAAACTTTCCTTAAGAGGCATATTGATGGATTGACATTTTATTTATTTATTTATTTATTTATTTGAATGTTTATTTTTTTTTATTTAGAAAGAGAGGAAGGGGGAGAGAGGGGAGGGAAAACATTAATCTTTTCCTGTATGTGGCGTGACAGGATCAAACCCACAATCTCTGTATTTTCAGATGATGCTCTAACCAGGAGAGCTGTCCAGCCAGGGAGGTTTGGCATTTTGGCAAAATGAAATCCAGAAGAGTTCTATGTCAAGTCTGCCTGACTGGCAGCCTGCATCAGTATCAGATCCATTGACCATTTCTACTGTGATCCCTGATATATAATTTATGAGGTTTCAGAGCTAGAAAAAAACTTCAAAGATTATCTAGCCAGCCTATTTTACTGATAAGCACACTGCATTCCAGTGTGGTTAAGTCATTTGCCCAAAGTCAAACAGCTGGTGAAGAGCTGGGCTGAGAGGAGAGAGCCGTTCTTTTCCCACTTTGCTGTAAAGCTAATATGTTAAGGCAGCAGGATTCTTATTGGATTCAGTGCAAGTAGGTGTTCGGTTCCACAAAGTTTTTGAACATCTGCTCAAGACAGTGCAAGGCATTGTGGGGATTTGAAGAACAAGTGCCCTCATCATGGCCCTTTGCAATGCAGATGTGGAGAAATAGCTACACAGCCTAGAAGAGGATTCATTTTATGTGGGTCCATATGATAAACTAAGGCACTCATTCTGGAATTCATGTTCTGGTAAGCCTATTGCTACCAGCAAGAAATCCATGCTTCCAAATCTGTGCTGGGACATATGGCTCTAAGGGAGACAGAAGAGATAAGGTGACATCCATGTGTAGTAAGATAAGGGAGTAAACCCCCCAAACTCCCTTGACCAAGATGATTGTGAGAGTTGGCGCCAGTTGCCTCCCACCTGCAGCCACTTCCTGACTGCACAGACTTGAGTAGGTACCTGATCTTTCTAAGATTCAATTTCTCCAACTGAAAATATCAGCATTGATAGTGTTGGCTGGCATGAAGACTAAAATGAGCTGATGCAGGTTATACATATTTTTAGTATTCAAGAAATGATTGTTGTCATTATTTCCCCCAGTTGCTATCTTCTGTTCCAGCCCTACAACACCTCCCCATTTCTCCATCTTTTCTGTAAAGTTTTTCCACCACCATTTCCACCCCACCCCACCCCAACCCAAACTCACCTCTCACTAATGGTTTTCTCTCCCTGATCTCAGGCACTGTCTTCTTGAGTTCTTTGCTCCCTGCTTCCCAGCTCTTTTCCCCTCCCGTTTCTATTCTCACTTCCTGGTCTTTATCCCCTTTATGCTCCTGAGTCATCTTCTATCCTATTTTCTTATAATTTGTGCTGTTCATCTCACCTCCCCAGTTTCTTTCCTCCACCATGTCTCTGTTCCCATTCTACAGTGGGAGCAAGAAGGCTCTCGTTCCCTTCTCTGCTACTATCTTTCTCCTCACATTTACCTATCTTCCACCCCTCTAACTTCCCCTTGCTTCTCCTTCCTTGACTTGCTCTCCCTGATCCCATGTTCCATGCCCAATTAGGAGTTCAGTCCCCACCCCCAAACTCTCCCATTCACAATTTTGCCCCAGGAAGCAATTTTTTTTTATTGTTGCAGGCAGCCTCTGAGATGGCCACTCATGGCCCTCACCTCCTGGTAGCCAGGCCCTTAGCATTCCCATCCATTTCAGTAAGGCCTGGACCTAGTAACTTGATTCTAATGACAAAAATGATGAAATACCACTTCTGAGTTTAAGTTAAAAAAAGATGGTGGCTTCCCTTTAGGGTGGTCTTTGGCTCTGAGGAAGCCAGCTGCCGTGTTGTAAACTGTCCCATTGAGAGGCCCACATAGCAAGAAATTAAAGTATCCAGCCAACAACCACATGAGTGATCCTAACCCAGGTGAGCCTCAAGATGACTGCAACTCGTCTGAGAACTTGTGAGAGACCTGAAGCACCCAGCTAAGTAAGATGCTCCTGGTTCCTGACAGAAACTGTAAGATGATCACTATTTGTTGTCATAAGTGGCCATAATTTGGGATAACTTGTTACACAGCAATATTAAGAATGCAGTTGTTTTATGTAGAACACCATTCAAAAATGTTTGTCTTCTATGACTTTGAGCAATCCCTGCCCTTCTTTGTGTCCTAGCCTCCTCATCTGTGAGACTTGAGGGTTACAGTCTAGTGTCCTAAGTGTCCTGTCCACGAGGATGTCATCTGCAATGTTACAACCAGGCCTGATCTCAGGCATAGCTTAAGCCTGCACATCTTTGCATTTTAAGCTCCACATCTTTATATTTGCCTCACATATTTCATTCCTATTATCTGAAGTCTGTTTCTAATTTCTGACAGAATCGCAGTGGCCTATTGTGTGCCTTGCTCTGCATGACATGCCGATTTCATTTTGAAGTCACAGCTATTGTCTTTTTCTCTGCTAATCTCTCTTGTTTTGCAAAATTCCAATATAATGTGTGAACATAGAGAGAGTTGCCCTTGTGCCTGCTTTTGGCACTGTGGGGGCCCCAAATGGGTGCATGATAGACAGACAGCCTGTCTACCTCCACGGCATATTTTCTTGCTTAAAAACTTGCTTTCTAGATTGCAGACTCCCTTCCAGTTCGAGAAAAGACTGGGACATATTAAATAAAAGCAGAGCTGAGATTGGATGGAATGTCTCAGCCACTTAGATTCAGACTTCTCTTTCAGACAGAGCACGTGAGGAAGGGGTTGGGCCATGCTGGACGATCAATATAGGGCAAGAAAACTTCCATACCTTTCTCACACCATTCAAGTTTTAAGCGAGTGACATATTTTTTCTTAAGCAGGGCCTGTAACCCAGGATCCATCACTTATGTATGGTGTCCATGGCAACCAGGCAATGGTATGGGATCCCTTCTCACTGGGGAATTCCTTTTATGGCTCATTTCCGAAACCAGCATGGCCAGTACAGGAGTCTGCAGTTTCCCAGTTGCCTAGCAACCAGCTTCTATGCTCTAGTCACTAGGAAAAGCAGACAGTTAAAAAAAAAAGTGTCGTCAGAATCATATGTTACATTCTCTCTACTTTGTCTCCTTAGAATAAAATAATTAGTGTGTGATAAGGGTGCGGAAAAGGGCAACTGCTCCCTGTTGTTAGTGTCTCCATGGCTCCCGGTGGGCTGTTGTAGACAGGGAAAGGGAGGAAAATGTTCGCGTGCTTTGCGCTGGTAATTAAGCAGGGCGAGCCATCTGCACACTGAAAGCTCTACACTTTTCACGTCTCGTGGGGGCATCAAGTAAGTACGTACGGGGCCAGCAATCTGTGCTGTGTGCCCACCTCCAAACCAGAAAAGCCAGACTCCACCCACAGGTGTCATTGAACCATCTCTCCTTGGCTTACATCTTTTGGGGGTATGTGTATGAGTAGGTTTGTTGGGTTTTTGGTAGAAAGTCAAGAAGGCCAGGTAGCCCCCTTGAATTATGGCAGTAGTTTTCAACCAGGGGGTGGTTTTGCCCCCAGGATACATTTGGCAAGGTCTGTGGACATTTTAGGTTGTCACAACTGGTGGAGGCGGGGGTGCTACTGATATCTAGTGAAAAGAGAAACCAGGGATATTGTCAAACATTCCACAATACAAATGACAGCCTCTAACAAAAAGTCTCTGACTTCACAACGTCAACATGCCTGAGGTTGAAAAACCCTGAGTTAGAAAAATCAGAATATCCATCTGTCTTGTTAAAGAACCACCACTGTAACTGGCTAGGGAAAATGTTAACAAGGTAAAAGGTGCTACCCATCAAAACCCATTCAACAAGACACAATTTCAACTGGATTCTGTATGGCACGGAACTACTCCACCCCTGCCGGCAGTTGATTTAGCAAAAGTGTAGAGCAGAGAGCCCTCTGGAGTTTGTGGCCACGGAGGTAACCTCTGAGGCTGTCTCCCTCTAAGGAAGGAGAGCAGAGACAAACTGACTACTCACTCCCCCTTCCAGGGAGATGGCTTTGGCATTAGATAGATTTGGTTTCACACACAGTGACTATTGTCTCTGCACTATGGGCTCTTAGGTATTTTACATAATCTCTCTAAGACTCAGTCTTTGCAAGTCCAAAATGGAAATTAGAATGGGTGTTGTGAGAATTACCAGACAGAATATTCAAAATGCCTGCCCCTATTACATCCTTCCATTGCCCTTCTTTTCTCAGCCCCAGGACCCTAATTGTCCCCTCTCTCTTGCTAGGTACTTTGAACTTTTGAGGAATATGAACAAAGGCACTGCACCTATAATGACTGCGGTCATTTAGCAGTGAGCAAAGGACAAAAAGCACCATTTTTGAAATTTTGGCTAATAGTCTTAGACTAAATTTAGGCGTGAGGGACAGAGTATGCCTGGGCTTCAAGTCCCAGCACCTCCATTTTACTGGCTTTCTGACACTGCTTGGTATATATGGTCTTAACCCAACATATTCTCCACTGATACTGAGAGTGAAATGGAGGCGCTGTGTTAAGGAAGACACATTGGTCTTTCTGTCAGCTCCTCTGCAACAATCAGATTTCCCTCAGTAACCTATGATATTTCCAGCAGCCATGACATTATGTAAGCAGTTTTAAAGCTATTTCCATTTTCAGCCTATGCTACCTTTTGTGGGGGGAGGTGATGAGTTCATACATTTAGTAACTGTAAGGTCGGTGGATAAGGGGGACGGTCATGTGAGGAACTCAGACCCGGGACTTTTGACTAGGGCTGCACCCACAACCAAGCATGCCAAAAGAAACTTCCCAGAGGTCCTTGGGAGAAGAGCAACCGTCCCTCAGCCAGTGAGATTTCACCACATCATATTAGTTCGCCTACCCTAGAGGACCCCTTTAAATACCTCTCACACAGTTTAATTCACATGACTCCCCAAGCCTCTGTCCCCGGGGCTAGGGAACCTCGTCGGGAGGGATGCGTGGTACTTAATATAGCCTTCGCTATTCCACACTTTGTGGCTCTGGGCCCTCCTTCCTTCTTTCTCGGCGGGGAAAAATACCTTACATATAGCACTCAAATGTTTGTGTAATTTAAGGTTTAGTGGAGTTAATGTTTTTCGTTTTGACATTGTTTTTGTTAGTGCTCTGGTTATAAAGTTGCATGGATTTTGAGTGGTCTACCCACCCCAACCCTATTTTTTCCCCCAGCAGCCCAGCTATTTTCAGTGGGCTATTTTGTAGATTGTAGGAGTTTTTCAGGGAAACATAAATGGTATTACAGCAGAGACAACTGTATACATTCCTTCTCCCTCTAATGTTTCTTACATACTAATGTAAAAAAGAAAAAGATCTAAGCAATACTAAAGTGTGATAACAAAAACAATGGCTTACATTTATTATGTACTCTTTACATATAAGTCAACACTCATTTAATTCTTACAACAATCCTGTGAACTAGGGGTTGCAAGGTGACCGTTTTTCAATGAAAAGGAGGACAAAAATTAATTGAAGAAAACAATATCATAAATAAAAGAAACATTTTATTCATTGCAACAATAATACACTATAATATGATAAATGCATAATGAAAACATTTGTAATCTTTTATATTATAATTATGCTTACATGCCTATTAATTTTTAATAATAATTATAAAAAAATACTCATTTAGATACAAATACGTCACATGACACGCAATGAATGGATCAACTCTGCATTGATCGAATATGGACATTTACAGATTAGTCTTCCAATATCAAAAAGGAGGACAGTTTTTGAGGGAGGACGGAACTTACAAAAGAAAGACTGTCCTCCCTAAAAGAGGACAATTGGTCACCTTATTTATACGCATTTTATAAAAGAGGAAACAGATTTATAAGTAACATGAGTAAACCGAGATTACATAACTTGCCCAAGGTCCCACAGCTAAAAGTGGTAGAGTAAGAATTAAAAAACCTGTGTTTTTTTCTATGCATTAAACACATATCATATTGTTTTATTCTGTTGGGGTTTTTCAAATGTAAATGGTTACATTTAAATTGTTTCTTTAATTTATAGACGTTGACTTATTAGAAAACCTAAGTAAGGGGAAGCTGTTAGTAATTCATAGCTATTTACATTTTACAGGACTCATGTTTCATTCCAAGAAATCAGGCTCATCAATTATTTGCATTTGGTTACAGGTTAATTATGCAAGTAATTAGCCTTGAGACTAGACATGAACATGAAAGTATAATGAATAGTTATGCTAATTGCTCTTTTCTGTTCCGGGCAGTACCCCTATTTAGCTTGCTAAATTTTCCTATCTTTCACTTTGTGGAAAAGTCCAAATCAGGGATGACAGATTTCGTCTGTCATGCAAACTCTAACCTATTGATATGGCTATTGGGAGCACTGTATTGAGAAACAAGTCATCTGGGCCCCAGGGGAATCACATTGTGAATGATAAAGGTTGTCGCTACAGGTGAAAGAGTGTGGGTTGGCATCAGGTGAGCCAGACATTTGCCATCTCTAGCCTGAGTATTGAGAAACTGACTTCAACCTTGGAGGTCATAGCATCATATTTGCTGCTCCCTCGAATATTCCTACAAATATGCTATGTTCTTTGACAGGGATATGATGAATCAGGCATGGAGTCTGTCTCCTAATAAGAAAGTCATAAATGGTCATACACCAATTAAAAAGTGTTATGTGCCCTGAAAACAATGAATAGTGTGACACAAGCAATCAAAGGAGAATGGTGATTTATAGTAACAGGAAGGCTAGGGCAGAGACAGATCATATCCCTTTCTAGGTGAGCCTTGAAGGATAGTTAGAAATGCACGGCGGGGGGCGAGGTGAGGAAGGCTCATATTTTCCCCTAGTTCTGGGCAGATGATAAATCAACTGTTGTAACAAGAAAGAAGGAAGTGTGAAATGGGCATGTGCAAGGGAAATGGTAGTGTGGCTGCAATGTGGGAAAATAAAGGAAGGTAATGCTGGAAAACAAGGGCAGACCAGGTTGTAAAGGGCCTGGGAATGTTCTGGAACATTGTCTCTCAAGGTGTGTCCACAGGATGTTCAGAGCTTTTACGCAACAAAAAGATCCTGTTGTCAACTGTGTTGAAGAAACATTGAATTAAAAACAAATGGATTTCTATAGTGCAGGCATTTTTCAAAGCTTTTCAGATGCTAATCTACATTGTGCATTTCTAAGAGGGATGTGTAGTTTGCAAAAATCCCAAACTTCATGATTATAGACATATTTTTCTTGGCCCAGGAGATTAGCATGGTCTGCAGGAGCTTTGTCAAAGTAATGGCCGTACAGTGGTGTGATACTCAGAGTACACATTCAACATTCCCCAACTGACCAACTGGCTAATCATTTTAGGAACACATACTAGTGTTGTAGGAATAGGGAAAAATTATTTGCCCCAAAGAAAGCATCGACCCTTTTCTCTCCATTTCCCCCTCCACTTCGTTGTTTGTTATAAGGATCTGCCTTCAGCTGCTGACCTTTGGCCCCCTTTTCAGCCAGGCCCAGTTGTATGGCTCTCACTCCTGGAACTCAGTTTCCACTCACATAAAACCTTGCCTTGTTTCAGGGCTCCATCGGTGCCCTGTTTTGAATCTCCCATCTGTCATCCTGGATCCCAGAAGAGCTGACTGCCCTGCTCCCGGCTGCCTGATGCCCCTTGACCTTCTGGACTCTTTCTTTGCCACTGCTCTGACCTCTACATACTTCGAGTGCTTCTGGTCCTCCTGGTAATCCTCGAGATGTCTTGTCTCCAGTGGCTCATAGCTCTGGGGTGACTGTGGCTCCAGCTCCTGCCACATGTTCAGAGACAAGGAAACTGCGCACAAAATTCTGGAAACCACATGCCCAGTAAACACTTTCTGCAATCTTTCTAAGCTGTGGTGGCTTCCAGGTGAGATTCCATAGTTCTGTGTGGAAGATACAGTGTATGACCCAGCTAGTGTGACCCAGAAAAGACTTGGGATTCATTATAAGAAATTGCAGCCAAGACTTGGAGCGCCAAAAGCCTACCAATTTTTGGAAATTGTTAGGAAGAATAAGGAATAAAAATACAAAAGTATTACCCTACCATCATAAGGCATGTACAGTTGTGGTTGATGCATTTTAAGAAAGAAAGGAGTTCACAGGCATTTCAAATGACCAAGGAACTAGAGGGGTTTCTGTATGAGGCCGGGGTGAAGGCTGGAGACTGACAAGTGGATATGCAATGGTCTAGAGAATTGAGAATGAGATGGATAATGTAAACATAGACCAAAACCCACCTGTTAGAACTGGGAAGTAACCTGAGATATTCTCAAGATTTCAAGCAAGTAAAAAATGGTTACCGTAAGGTATTTTTCCCCGCCAAGAAAGAAGAAAGGGGGCCCGGAGCCACAAAGTGTGGAATAGCAAAGGCTTTATTAAGTTCCATGCATCCCACCCTACGATGTTCCCTAGCCCTGGGGACAGAGGATAGGGGAGTTGCGTGAATTAAACTGTGTGAGAGGTATTTAAAGGGGTCCTCTAAGGGAGTCACGTGAATTAAACTGTGTGAGAGGTATTTAAAGGGATCCTCTAGGGTAGGCGAGCTAAGATGATGTGGTGAAATCTCACTGGCTGACGGATGGTCACTCTTCTCCCAAGGACCTCTGGGAAGTTTCTTTTGGTGCGCTTAGTTGTGGGCAGCCCTAGCCAAAGGTCCCGGGTCTGAGTTCCTCACATGACAGTCCCCCTTATCCACCGACTTTACATTCTGACCTTTTTTGTTAATTAGAATAGGGGTGCCATTTATTCATCTGGCTACTTCCTGCTGGTTAGGGGTGTCGTGGGGAGGGGAGGTCATAAGGCAGGGACTGTGAGGGGAGTCAGGAGGAACATCTGTTTGGCCGTGAGTTGAGAAACTTCACGGATGCGGTTCTGTAAGAATTTAAAAAAGAGAGGAGCAAATATGAGTTATACGCTGATAATTAGAAGAAGATGTAGGATAGGGGCAGCCCAGGTAAGAATGGGTAGCTGTCATCAGGAGTTAAGTGGGTTGTAGGAGGAGAGATTCTTGCTTAATTTCTCTCTCAGACGGTTGAGGAGATTGAAGCTTCCTTCATCAGGCCAGTCCTACTGAACAGCATTGCTCCCTGCTTCAGCTCACTCTGGCGACAGGTTTCTGGTGGGAGGGACAGGAGCAACAGGAGGGTCTGCAGAGCCCAACCTTTTGGTGAGCCGCAGACGAGTGGGGCCAGTGGTTCCCAACTGCCAGCAATCCTGCATGGGAGCAAACTTGAGACAAGAGACCTGGTTAGAAATGAGGGTAGCATTGATTATGGGGGAGCCCTTGGTAGTGAGGAATGGTAGGAGTAAGTGGGAAGATGCTGTCAGCTGGATAGTGGCTCCAAGATTGTGAAGAAGGTCTCAACCCAGAAGGGGTACAGGGCACGATGGCATAACTAAGAAAGAGTTCCCATAACCAAGACCTGTGAGGGAATTAGAGGTCTAGAGTGTGGTGGCAAAACAGAGAAGGCAGCTTCTGTGTCCACAAGAAATGAGATGGACTTACCTGATAGTTGCAGCATACCCTGGGTTCTCTGAGTCCAGGCCGTGTCCTAGGAGTTTGAGCAATGTGCCCACATGGCTGGCTTGTACTCCATGTAGAGGCATTGAGGAAAAAGCTTGTTGCCCAAAGGGGCAATTGCTCTGTCAGTGACCGGGCTGCTTGCTGTTAGGGCAGGGCTCAGTGGGCAGTTGTGGGCAGGGGCCCTGTGGGGCACAGTGGTCCTGCTTGCCACGTTTAAAGCAAGCTGCTGGTGGGATTCTTCTTTGTAGTCCAGACTTGTGCCTTTGCGGCCAAGCACTTCCTGTGCCTTGCCCCTGTTGCTCTGTTGGCCTTAGGGTTGCCACAAGAGCCTGGGTTTGGAGCGTTACCTCCTGCTGCATATGGGCCTAGTGAACAGCCTTGGCCTGTTCCTACTAGCCGTGATTATTGAAAACTTTAAATGCCATGTCCACAGGTCCCGGATAGGAGTCTGGGGGTTAAGAATAAGAGGAGGAGGGCTCCTAGGGAGCCCAGCCCTCAGATCCAGCAAGAAATGCTGGATCTGGAGGCAGGACAGGGTCAGAACTTCCTGCAAGCAGGTTGGGGTTGGGTGTCCTGCAAACCCGTGTAAGAGCCAATGATAGGCAGAGAATGGCCTGATGGAGGAGGGGTTTAAGAACACAGTGGAGAAGGGAGGGGCCCCTGGCAGCAGGGGAGGAGAAAGAGACTTGTATTTGCAAGTGAATAAGAAAGAGGATCCTGCTAAGAGAGGGGAGGGGGCTCTCTGGAGGGAAGAGAGTTGAGAGTCCGCAGAGAAGGGAAGATTAGGAACGAATGGTTTCTCTGGCCAAAAACGACCTGTGCAGTGGAACAGGTGGCACAGAGATTAAGGACGGGCACGCAAATAATTAGCTCTGTATTTAAGGGATCTCCAATCAGCTCCCAACTTTTATGGTGATAGTTAAATTGGTGAGGGTGTTAAAACCAAAAGTCCCTTCAGGAGGCTACCTGGTCCATTATCCAGTGGGTTCTGTGGCCTGGCCACAGTGGAGAAGAACAGTTTCCTCTTCTTTAGGGAGGGAGAGATTTCGGATAAGGTAACTCCTGGAGTGTTTTGGGATTCCTGTGCCCCCACAGCCGCCCTCAGTCCTCAGAGTGGTCAGAGTTGAGAACTGGCGTCCTGCAACTCAAGCTCTGGCCACGGACAGATAGGGAAAGTGGATGTGCTCGGGATGTCTCCACGGGCACACACGCACTTGGACGGAAAGGACTTCCCTGACGTAGCTACCATTTCAGACAGGGAGTCTCGGCAGAAAGAACTGAGGGGAGTTTGGAGGCAGGGGACTTACTGCACTATGTGCCATAGTGGAAGGTTGGAGGTCCTGGTTCTTTCTTGGAGCGGACGGGGAGAGGAGTGGCCCCAGTGGACTTCTAACTTCTCCCCTGTTATCGGCACCAAATGTAAGGTATTTTTCCCTGCCAAGAACGAAGAAAGGGGGGCCCAGAGCCACAAAGTGTGGAATAGCAAAGGCTTTATTAAGTTCTGTGCATCCCGTCCAACGATGTTCCCTAGTCCTGGGGACAGAGGCTAGGGGAGTTGTGTGAATTAAACTGCATGAGAGGTATTTAAAAGGGTCCTCTTGGGTAGGCGAGCTAATATGACGTAGTGAAATCTCATTGGCTGAGGGACGGTTGCTCTTCTCCCAAGGACCTCTGGGAAGTTTCTTTTGGCCCGCTTAGTTGTGGGCGGCCCTACCCAAAAGTCCTGGGTCTGAGTTCGTCACGTGACCGTCCCCATTATCCGACCTTGCACTATATTCTTTGAACCCTCAGGCTCCTGGGGCTTCTTTTTAAGATAAAACTCCTTGTGAGGTAGGGGGTGCATTAATTCTAATATGTAGTGACCTTTTTCATCAACATTAAACATTCTATTTAAGTAGTATTCTTCACAAATCTGTCATTCTAGTTTAAAGGGAAATCTTTGCAGCTTCTTCATCTGCAGAAAGCTGGATATGAGGGTAACACTGTGATACTTAAAGTCACTAAATCAGCCACATTCTGTGGCTAAAGAAGGCAGCTCTGTGTATTCTCAACTTTTCTTTCAGGGCTTAATAGAGTGCTAAGATTTCCTCCTATTAAAAGAGGTAATTGTGTCTGACCAGGCGGTGGCGCAGTGGATACAGTGTCGGACTGGGATGCAAAAGACCCAGGTTCGAGATCCCAAGCTCGCCAGCTTGAGCGTGGGCCCATCTGGCTTGAGCAAAAGCTCGCCAGCTTGGACCCAAGGTTGCTGGCTCCAGCAAGGGGTTACTCGGTCTGCTGAAGGCCCGCGGTCAAGGCACATGTGAGAAAGCAATCAATGAACTACTAAGGTGTCGCAAGGGCAACAAAAAACTAATGATTGATGCTTCTCACCTTTCTCCGTTCCTGTCTTTCTGTCCCTATCTATCCCTCTCTCTGTCCCTGTTAAAAAAAAAAAAAAGAGGTAATTGCTGTGAGAAAGCTTTCTTCTGGTTGCTTCCAAATATTAACATGCTAGAAAAAAAATTGCACAGGAGTCAACATGGCTTCCATGTTATACCAATTTCCCATTTACCCATGGCATATGAGGTCATTCCTATTTAAGAAACACACGTTGTAGCAAACCAGTTTGTATTGAATATCTCCTACCAGTTGCTGTGGTATGAACTAAATATAAGCCATGTGACTTATATCTGTTCATTAATCTATGTGGGACCTTTCCTTATCTCTGATAAGTCTCAGGGACATTAAATAGCTTGCCCAAGGTCACAAAAGTTTAAGTAGCAAAGCCAGGATTTCTAGCTGGAATCCAGCTAACTCCAAAACTCATGCTTTTAGAGACCACACTAACTCCTTAAGAGTGGATGGCAGCAGGAAAGAAGACAGACATCCTGGATGTGGTGATGAGTGAAAGCCCGATTTCCAACCACAAGTCACTAACATTTCATCTAATTTAATCCTCACAACAATCCTGCTACTTAGGTGTCCTTACCACCACTTCATAGAGGAAGAAACTGAAGCTCAGAGAAGTTATAATTGGCTGGCAGTGGAGCCAGGATACAGACGTAGCTCTAGCTGGTTCTTAAACTGGGATGTTTCTACCTGCATCCTATTTATTTGTCTTTCTGATTAAAGACACCATTCCCTGAATATTATGATGAGTCTGCCTGCTAGCTTTTAAAAAGCTGCGTGAGTTGAGCAGTCATTCACTCATTCTCTCTTGCGATAAGGTTCACCGGGCATGCAAACACACATACAAGTGGATAAAGCATTGACCTGGAACGCTGAGGTTGCCAGTTTGAAAGCTTGCACTTGCCTGGACAAGGTACATATGGGAGTTGATGCTTCCTGCTCCTCCCACCTTCTCTTTCTCCTCTCTCCCTCTCTCTCTCACCTCTCTAACATGAATAAATAAAATCTTTAAACAAATATTACCTATTTAGGATCCAAGGAAAGGAATTTATTAGGTAGACTATAATTTATTGATTCTGTCCTTATAATTTTTAACTATTAAAAGTTAAGAAAAGAGGCCCTGGACAGTTGCTCAGTGGATAGAGCATTGGTCTGGCATATGGATGTCCTAGGTTTGATCCCCAGTCAGGGCACACAGGAGAAGCGACCATCTACTTCTCCCCCCTTCCTCTCTACCTTCTCTTCTTTTTTCCCTCTCATAACCAGTAGCTTGATTCATTTGAACATGGTCCCACACTGAGGATAGCTTGGTTGGTCCCAGCATCCACCTCAGGCACTAAAAATAGCTCAGTACTTGAGTATTGGCCCCAGACAGGGTTGTCAGGTGGATCGTGGTCGGGCACATGCGGGAGTCTGCCTCACTATCTCCCCTCCTTTCACCTAAAAAAACAAATTAACAAAAGTTAACCAAAAAGGAAATACTAGTTTATTTTTAAATAAGTGACAAAGGACTTGTGGTCACAATAGCACAGTAGGTAAACACTGTGTTTGTCTCCTCCCATAACCATATCAAAATTATAACTAAGTTATAGAACAACCATCACTGAGACCCACCTAAAGACTAGACAAAGAGATATCATATAACTAAGGTTACAAAAAGCCACAATGAGATTGATAGGAAGGAAGGAGACATGGAAAAGGCTGGTCCCAGAACCAAGGTATGGTAGTTAAGAATAAAGAGGGATACCTCAGCTGTGGAGGTACTCCTTGAGTAGAGAGGGGTCCCTGAACCACATCAGGTTCCCCAGCCCAGGTATCCAGTGCCAGAAAGAGGAGTCCCCATAACATCTGGTTGTGAAAACTAGTGGGGATTGCATCCAAGTGATATGGAGGGGTACTGGAGTCCCATGTGTTCCTCATGAGGGGCCCACATGTGGATTCATTCACTGACAAACTCACTTGCTCTAGGCTCTAGTACGGGGACAACAGCTTGAAAAGCACCAGGGACATATGAGGAGGACTAAATCAGCTAGCTTCAAGGCAAGGGTTAGAGGGCAAGTCATGAGGCTGCTCTCTCTGGGACAGAAGCACTGGCAGATGCCACTGCTTCTTTGTTGAGTTCTCCTTCCATCCAGATGCAGGTGGATGCCAAATTTGTGCTCTCCATTAACCTAGCTAACATTATTGCCTGACCTGGTGATTCCCTGAGACCCTGCCCCACCCAAATTACACACCCAACCCAGGCCACTTCCAGCAGATTTCCCACACAAGTAGTATGCCTCAGTTTGTTCTGTGGACTTTCATAAAATCTCTCAAATGTCCACAAACACCACAAGCAGTGGTGGGCCTTGGCATGTCCTGTACCTCTTGCAAAGCAGCCCCAAACCCAGCACAGAGGTGACCAGACTCAAGTTGAATTGTAACTCCCATCAGTTGCCCCAACCCTGGCATAAGCTAAGGTTGGTGTTCGCTTAGAATATACCTTCAACTAAGACCAAGAATGGCACAAGTGATGACAGGCCTCAATTCATATCATAGTCTCCACCAATAGGACCCAAGGCAGAGCTAGTAGCAGCTAGACCCAGTTTGCAGCATAGCCTCTTCCAGGTACCTCCAAACTTAGCACAAATAGCAACTAACCACAAATCACATTGTAGCTCCCAACAAATTGGCCCAAATTGGGCACAAATGGCAGGCTGACATTGGCCGGTACAAGAATCCCTCACAGGGGGCTCCAGGCCAATACACACAGTGGCCATCTTCAGACCACACCAGAGTATCACTCAACGAGCTGATACACAGAAAGGGTGAATTAGGCTTGTACCAGAGTCCTGCTAAAGTAACTTCTGCTTTGTGGGGTAAGCCTCCACACAACAGCTTGTCCACTATAACCATGGCCCATCCTCATAACCAATCAGCCTGATGGTGAATCCCACTCACTGACATGTAAACAGAAATTAAGGCTCAACTACAGCAGGAGAGCATACACAACCCACACAAGGGACACAGCTGAAGCACCTGGCTCAGGTCACCAGGGAGACTGTGCCCCACAGGACACCTATTATATAAGGCCACTCTACAAAGACCAGGAGATATATCAGTTCTACCTAATGGATAGAAACAAAGTTAGGTAGATAAAATGAAGGAACATGCCTGACCAGGTGGAGGCACAGTGGATAGAGCATGGGACTGGGATGCAGAAGATCCAGGTTTGAGACTCCAAGGTCGCCAGCTTGAGTGTGGGCTCAAGCTTGAGCTCACAAGCTTGAGTCCAAGGTGACTGGCTCAAGAAAGGGGTTATTCAGTCTGCTGAAGGTCTGTGGTCAAGGTACATATGAGAAAGCAATCAATGAACAACTAAGGTGTCAAAACAAAAAACTGATGATTGATGCTTATCATCTCTCTTCGTTCCTGTCTGTCTTTCCCTATCTATCCCTCTCTCTGATTCTCTCTCTGTCTCTGTGAAAAATAATAATAAAATAAATAAAATAAAATAAAATAAAATGAAGAGACAAAGAAACATGCCCCAAATGAGAGAAAGTAACAAAATTCCAGAAAATGAACTAAATGAAATGGAGACAAGCAATCTATTAAACATAGAGTTCGGAACACTGGTTATAAGGATGCTCAGTGATTTCAGTGAGAACTTCAACAAAGAGACAGGAAACATAACAATGAAGATAATAAACATAAAAAATAACCAGTCAGAAATGAAGAATACTTTAGAGGGAATCAACAGTGGATTAGATAAAACAGAGGACTGAATCAGTGATCTGGAAAACAAGGTAGTGTAAAACACCCAATTGGAACACCAAAAAGAAAAACAAACCTCGAAAAGTAAAGATAGTTTAAGGGACCTCTGAAACAACATCAAACATACCAATATTCACATCAAAAAGGTATCAGAAGGAGAAGAGAGAGATCAAGGTATTAAAGACCTACTTGAAGAAATAATGATAAAAAAAACTTGCCTAACCTGGTGAATTAAATATACATTAAGTCCAGAAAGTGCAGAGTCCCAAACAAAATGAATTCAAAGAGGCCTCCACCAAGACACAGCATAATTAAAATGTCAAAAGTTAAAGACAAAGAGATTCTTTTTTTTGTCTTTTCCAAGAGAGAGGAGAGGAGATAGAGAAAAAGACTGATGCATGCACCCTGACCAGGATCCACCTGGCAACCCCCTTCTGGGGCTGATGCTCTGCCCATTTTGGGCCATGCTCACAACCACGCTATTTTTAGTGCCTGAGGTAGAGGCTCCGTGGAGCCATCCTCAGTTCCAGGGAGCCATCCTCAGTACCCAGGGCCAATGCATTCTAACCAGTTAAGCTATGGCTGTGGGAGGGGAAGGGGGAGAGAGAGAACAAAAGAGAGAGAAGGGAGAGGGGGAAGGGTGGAGAAGCAGATGGTTGCCTCTTCTGTGTGCTGTGACCAGGAAGTCAACCCTGGACGTAGACATGCTGGGCTGACATTCTACCACTGAGCCAACTGACTCAGAATTTTAAAAGTAGCAAGAGAAAAGCGTTACATACAAGGGAGTGCCTATAAAACTATCATTTATTTATTCAAAAGAACTTTGCAATCAGAAGGGAATGATATGAAATATTCAAAGTGATGAAAAGTAAAAAAAATAAACCAAGATTACTCAAGTATGGCTATCATTTAGAATCAAAGGAGATATAGTTTCCCAGAAAAAAAAGAACACTTTTTAAGAGTTAATCAGTACTAAACACCAGTATTTCGAGAAATGTTAAAGCAGTGGTTGTTAACCTTTTTTGAGGTACCGAACCCACCAGTTTTATATGCGCATTCACCGAACCCTTCTTTAGTGACAAATAAAATATGATTTTTTTTTCCAAATTCAAGACATAGGTATATGTTTTTTTACTGGTGCACAAAATGAGCTGTGCATGAACATCACCTTGCTCAAAGAACAAAACCAACAAAGTGCATGAACTCACAACAAATTACGGTATTTTATTCTGGCCTCCACAGCAGAGGCTCACCGAACCCCTGAGACCGACTCACTGAACCCCTAGGGTTCGATAGAACCCAGGTTAAGAACCACTGTGTTAAAAGGATGTCTTTAAGTAGAAAAGAAATTATAAAAAATATGAAGCAGAAAATATTGGAAAAGAAATATATTTTCACTGACGGAGGTAGTCACTTAGTAAAAGTAATGGATCAATCAACTATAAAACTAATACAAAGGTTAAAAGGCAAAAGTAGAAAGGTCATGTGTAATTACAAGAGTAAATTAAGGGATACAAACAAACATACAAAATAATTTTAAAATAAAAAAAGGGGAAGAGGTGAGTAAAAATTACAGTGATTTTAGAAAGTGTTGAACCTTAGCAACCATCAGCTTAGACTGCTACAAACATAATTTGGTATATACTATAGGAAGCACAGGGTAACCACAAAGAAATCTACAGGAGACATACAAGAAATAAAGGAATCCAAACAAAACACTATAGAAAGTTATCAACATATAAGAAAAGAGAGCAAGAGAATAAGAAAGGAAGAGAAAAGAAGTACAAAAACAATCAGAAAACAATAAAATGGAAATAATTACATATCCATCAGTGATTATTTTAAATGTAAGTAAACTAAATGCTCCAATCAAGAGACATATGGTGGCTTAATGAATAATAAAACAAGACCCATAGGTCTGCCTGCAGGAGACCCACTTCAGGTTGTGGGGCATACACAGACTGAGAGTAAAGCCATAAGAAAAAGGTATTTTATGCAAATAGAAATGAGAATAAAGTGTTGTAGCAATACTTATTGTAAGGTATTTTTCCCCACCAAGAAAGAAGGAAGGGGGGGGCCGAAAGCCACGAAGTATGGAATAATAAAGACTTTATTTAGTACCCGCCTGATGAGGTTCCATAGCCCCGGGAACAGAGGCTTGGGGAGTCACACGAATTAAACTGCGTGAGAGGCATTTAAAGGGACCCTCTAGAGTGGGTGAGCTAATATGACGTAGTGAAATCTCACTGGCTGACGAACAGTCTCTCTTCCCCCAAGGACCTCTGGGAAGTTTCTTTTGGCACGCTTGGTTGTGGGCGGCCCTAGCCAAAGGTCCCGGGTCTGAGTTCCTCACGTGACCGTCCCCATTATCCAACGACCTTACATTTATATCAGACAAAATAGACTTTGAGACAAAGGCTGTAACAAGAGACAAGAAGGGTGTTTCATAATGATAAAGAGATCAATTTATACTGCTATTCATGTATAACCTGGCAAACTCTTAACTGAATTTAAATAATCAAATGTAAGTTAAGACCATGTGTTTAAATTTGTGATTGGCAATTATTAATGAGAATTACATTTCTAAAATATGGTTATTAAACCAAACAGTATAATATTGGCATAAAAACAGATACATAGATCAGTGGAACAGAACAAAGAGCCCAGAAATAATCGCACACATTTAGGGTAGAGCAAAAGTAGGTTTACAGCTATGAGTATGCAAAACACAGAGTTAATAAAGCCATTGTAATACTCATAACCTTCGGAACTTCAGCCTCCTGGCCAGCCGCGGGCGGGGCTGAATCATAATGAAAGACACGTTTGCTGAGTGGAGTTGGAGCAGAGGCCTCGAGAAACATGTTAAATGGTACTGAAGTTTGCTATTAAGAATTCCTGCTGATGAGGAGACAAGATGGCAACGGAGTAGGCAGACATTCCAACTCCCACATCCCAGAACCAAAGTGTATTACAACTTAATTTTGAGAACAGTTATCTTGAAAGACCAACTTTGGACTAAACTAAGAGAATTCTACAGCCAAGGACCACCAAAGAACCCATACTGAAGGAAAAAGAAGAGAGGCGGAAATGGCTGCCCCACTCCCAGGAGCGAGCAGTGGTCCGAAAGGACTCTTGTGGTCGGGAGGAGTGCCCAGTGAGTTGTGGGTTGTGGGTCCTCAACCCCAGAACTGGAGTCCCAGCCTAGAGTCCTGGAGCCTGAAAGGGGCGAATGGACTGTATTTGGCTGAGAAAGAAGCCTAGATACTGTTTGAGAGAAGGAGACAGAACTCTACGACCCAGGTTCCATTTTAAAGGGACTGCATGTAGAGCCTTGCTCACAGCCACCTGCCCAGGGTTTCGGGAACAGAGAGCACTGGGAGGACTGGAGTTGCCACGGGAGAGTATGGTCTCAGAGGCACAGGGGGAGACACTCTTTTCTTTTTTTTTTTTTACAGGGACAGAGAGAGAGTCAGAGAGAGGGACAGATAGGGACAGACAGGAACGGAGAGAGATGAGTAGCATCAATTATTAGTTTTTCGTTGCCACTGTGACACCATAGTTGTTCACTGATTGCTTTCTCACACGTACCTTGACCGTGGGCCTTCAGCAGACTGAGCCACCCCTTGCTGGAGCCAGCGACCTTGGGTCCAAGCTGACGAGCTTTTGCTCAAGCCAGACGGGCCCGCGCTCAAGCTGGCAAGCTCGCGGTCTCGAACCTGGGTCTTCTGCATCCCAGTCCGATGCTCTATCTACTGCGCCACCACCTGGTCAGGCAGGGGCGTGGGGGACACTTTGACGGATGGATACCTAACCCCTGGGCTGAATCACACCCTAAATCTAAAGTGAACATTTTTCCTCACAGCAGCAATACCAGGAAAGGGAAAAAATTACCCTGCCCACCGGAGGCTCTCCTGTTCCAGTCAGAATAAAGAGGCACTTAGAGGCAAGCAGCACATTACAGACACAGGTAGTGAGTGCTGGGGACTGAGCTACACCCCCCCCCCCCCCCCCACACACACACACCACGCTGCTGAGTGCTCGCTGGAGGCAGGTGTCCTGCGAGCAGCAGCAGGGCATGGCTGCAGGAGCCACCGTAGTCCGAGTGAGCGTGGACGGGCCTACCTGCGAAGGTGGAAAGGCAGAAGCCGCAGCAGCCACTGCGGAGGTCCAGGTGAGTGTGGGCCAGCCTGGGCAACTGCGGAGGCGATTCAAGTGGGCGCCCATGGGGGCCAGCCCGCAGAGATACAGGCCACAGCGGCATTGCAACAGTTGGAGCAAGCCTGCAAACCCACCTGTGGCTGAGCCCAGGACAATGTGGAGGTGGTCTGAGTACAGGCACTCCCATGCTGGCCCTTGGAGCCAGGAGCCATGGTGGCCACTGCAGAGGTCTGAGCTCCTGCACAATCCCTCCTGGCCTTGGAGGCAGAAAAAGGCCAGAGGGTAACGAAGGCTGTCTGAGCAGCATGGCAGGCCCACCCACAGAGGCAGAGGCCTTTGCGGCTGTTGCAGAAGTCTGGGCTCCTGTGCAATCAGACCTGTGGCGTGGGCCTGCCCCTGGCTGTGGCTGAGGCCAGGGAGACAACTGAAGCGGTCTGAACGGGTGCAAACCGGCCGCCCACAGTGGCAAAAGCTGTAGCAAGCCACTGCGGAGGTCCAAGCTCACATGCAATACAGCCTGCGACCTGAGCTCGCCCTTGGTTGTGGCTGGGGCCTACGCGACCTCCGGGTCAGTCCAAGTGGGTGCGCGTGGGCTCACCAGGGACGGTGGAAGCCGAGGCGGGCAGCTGCAGAGGTAGGCTGGCACCAACAACGCTGGAGCCCAAACGCCCGAGGTTGCAACAACGGGGAGCCAGCAGACAGACCACACATTGGGAGCACAGAGGCCACACCCACTGGTCCCCTGAGACAACACCCTTCTGAGTGCTGAAAAAGAAGAAATAAAAATAAATAAATAAAAAGTCTGGATAAAAAGACATCTGTGGCTAAGGGGCAAGCCACATCCAATATTGTACCTAATCATTGAATTACACTACTGAACCCAACAAATAGCTGGCAATAAAAGGCAGCAGAAAGCAGATCTCAGGGGAACTTGAACTTTCAAAGAAACTTCCCTCAGGCCAAGAGTGGATAACAACTAGCCTAGGAGTGCAGCTGATATTTACAATGGCACCTGGGCCCAGAAGAGACAGTCTCAAGATCTGGATCACTTGTACCTCCAAAAAGGTAGCTAAGAGCCAGTCATAGGCAGTGACCCCCACCAATCTGTGCCAGGCTCTGGCCAGGGAGGTCCAGGGCAGGTGCATCTGGCAGCCAGATATGGAGAGCATCAGTTCAGGACCCAACAACTGTTGTTAGAGAGGTAGCTTAAGGAAGGGCCCTCACATCTGACCCAGCTAAGACATAGAAAACACTGACACAAATGGCAAAAAGAATAGTGATAGCAGATAAGCAGTCCAGAGAAGATTACAAACAACAGCTGATGCCAACCCAAGAAGACCTAGAAACAACACAACTGAAAATTGGAGGCAGATAATACCAACCGTAGACTTAGCTAGTTTCAAAAACAACACACGCAGATGAGGAGTGTATACACAGACAAAATGGGAAGACAGAGAAATGCAATCCAAATAAATCAACAAAAGAAATTTCCAGAAAAATAACTGAGTGAGATAGAAATAACCAAACTACTGGATGCAAAGTTTAAAATAATGACTGTTGGGATGCTCAAAGATCTTAGAGCAACAATGGATGGACACAATGAATACCTAAATAAAGAAATAACAAGTATAAAAAAGGACATTGAAATCATAAAAAAGAACCAGATAGAAATTACAAACACAATATCAGAAATGACGACTACACTAGAAGGAATTAAAAGCAGCCTGGATGAAGCAGAGGATTGAATCAGCGACTTAGAGGACAATATAAGCGAAAGCACAGAAGCAGAACAGCAAAAAGAAAAAAGGATAAAAAAGTCTGAGGAAACTCTAAGAGAGCTCTGTGACAAAATGAAGAGAAACAATAGCCACATATAGGGGTTCCTGAAGGAGAAGAAAAAGAACGAGATAGAGAACCTGTTTGAAGACATTATAGCTGAAAATTTCCCTAAACTGATTCAGAAAAGAGTCACACAGGTTTAAGAAGCACAAAAAAACCCATTAAAAAAGAGACCCACACCAAGACACATCATAATAAAAATACCAAAGCTAAGAGATAAAGAAAGAATACTAAAAGCTGCAACAGAAAAACAGTCTATCACCTACAAAGGAACCACCATAAGGATGACATCCAACTTCTCAACAGAAACACTTGAGGCCAGAAGGGAATGGCAAGCAATATTCAAAGTAATGCAGAACAAGAACCTACAATTAAGAATTCTTTATCCAGCAAGACTATTGTTTAAGATTGAAAGAGAATTAAAAAGCTTCTCAGGCAAAAATACCCAAAAAACAAAAAAAAACCCACAAAAAAACTCAAGGAATTTATTACAACTGAACCAATGCTGCAAGAAATGTTAAGGGGCCTGCTATAAACAGAACAAAGTGGGGGAAAATATATATAGTAAAATAGGAATGTAGATTTAAAGAGAAAAATGACAATAAACAACTACCTATTAATAATAACCTTAAATGTAAATGGATTAAATGCTCCAATCAAAAGACATAGGGTAGCTGAAGGTATAAGAAAACAGGACCCATACATATGCTGTCTATAAGAAAACCACCTCAAAACAAAAGATACATATAGACTATAAGTAAAAGGATGAAAAAAAGTATTTCATGCAAATGAAAATGAAAGAAAAGCTGGGGTAGCAATACTTATATCTGGCAAAATAGACTTTAAAACAAAGACTATTTACAGTAACGGATAAAGAAGGTCACTACATAATGGTAAAGGGAACAATCCAACAAGAGACAACCATTATAAATATCTATGCACCTAATATAGTAGCACCTAAATATATAAAGCAGACTTTGATGGACATAAAGGGCGAGATCAACAGCAATACTATAATAGTAGGGGTTTTTAATACCCTACTAACATCACTATATAGATCCTCAAGAAAGAAAATTAACAAAGAAACAGCAGAATTAAGGGACACACTAGATCACTGGACTTAGTAGATATCTTTAGAACCTTTCACCCTAAAACAGCAGAATATACATTCTTTTCAAGTGCTCATGGTACATGCTCTAGGGTAGACCACATATTAGGGCATAAAATAAGTCTCAACAAATTTAAAAAGATTGAAATCCTATCAAGCATCTTCTCTGATCACAATGGCATGAAACTAGAAATCAACTACAATAGAAAAACTGAAAAACACTCAAACACTCAGAAACTAAACAGCATGTTTTAAATAATGAATGGGTCAACAATGAGATCAAGGAAGAAATAAAAATTTTCCTTGAAACAAATGAAAATGAGCATACAACAACTCAAATTCATAGCATTACAGGCATACCTTAAGAAGCTAGAAAAGCTCAAATAAACAACTTAACCCTGTAACTAAAAGAACTAGAAAAAGAACAGCAAGTAAAATCCAAAATAGAAGGAAGGAAATAATAAAGATCGGAGCAGAAATAAATGACATACAGACTAAAAAACAATACACAAGATCAATGACACCAAGAGCTGGTTCTTTGAAAAGGTAAACAAGATCAATGAACCCTTAGCCAAACTCACCAAGAAAAAAAGAGAAAGGACTCTAATAAATAAAATTAGAAACGAGAGCAAAGAAGTAACAACAGCAGAAATACAAAGGATTGTAAGAAAATACTATGAAGAACTGTATGCCAAAAAATTAGACAACCTAGGTGAAATGGACAAATTCCTTGAAAAATGTAATCTTTCAAAAATTAATCTGGAAGAATCAGAAAACCTAAACAGACCGATTACAACAAATGAGATCGAAACAGTTATCAAAAAACTCCCAACAAACAAAAACCCTGGGCCAGATAGCTTCACAGGCGAATTCTACCAATCATTCAAAGAAGAACTAACTCCTATCCTTCTCAAGCTATTTCAGAAAATTCAAGAGGAGGGAGAACTTTTGACCTCCTTTTATGAGGTAAGCATAATTCTGATTCCAAAAACAGGCAAAGACAACACAAAGAAAGAAAACTATAGGCCAATATCCCTGATGAATTTAGATGCTAAAATTCTCAACAAAATATCAGCAAATAGGATACAGCAGTACATGAAAAAAATCATACATCATGATCAAGTGGGATTTATTCTGGGGAGGCAAGGATGGTACAACATTTGAAAATCAATTAATGTGATTCATCACATAAACAAAAGGAAGGAGAAAAACCACATGATAATTTCAATAGATGCAGAAAAAGCATATGATAAAGTCCAGCACCCATTTATGATCAACACTCTCAGTAAAGAGGGAATACAGGGAAAATACCTCAACATGATAAAGGCCATCTATGACGAGCCCACAGCCAACATCATACTCAATGGGAAAATATTAAAAGCAATCCCCTTAAGATCAGGAACAAGGCAGGGGTGCCCCCTTTCACCACTCTTATTCAACATAGTCTGGAAGTCCTCGCCACAGCAATCAGACAAGAAGAAGAAATAAAAGGCAGCCAGGTTGGAAAAGAAGAAGTAAAACTATCATTATTAGCTGATGATATGATATTGTATACAGAAAACCCTAAAGTCGCAGTAAAAAACTACTGGACCTGATAAATGAATTCAGCAAGGTGGCAGTATATAAAATTAATACTCAGAAATCAGAGGCATTTCTATATACCAACAATAATCTGTCCAAAAAAGAAATTAAGAAAACAATCCCCTTCACTATTGCAACAACAACAACAAAATGAAGTACCTAGGAGTAAATTTAACCAAGAAGGTAAAAGACTTGTACTCAGAAAATTATAAAACATTGATAAAAGAAATCAAGGAAGATACAAACAACTGGAAGCATATACCGTATTCATGGTTCGGAAGAATAAACATCATTAAAATGTCCATATTACCCAAAGCAATTTATAAATTCAATGCAATACCTATTAAAATAACAATGACATACTTTAAAGATATAGAACAAATATTCCAAAAATTTATATGGAACCAAAAAAGAACACGAAAAGCCTCAGCAATCTTGAAAAAGAAGAATAAAGTGAATGGTTTCACACTTCCTGATATCAAGGTATATTACAGGTCATTGTACTCAAAACAGCTTGGTACTGGCATAAAAACAGGCATATAGATCAATGGAACAGAACAGAGAACCCAGAAATAAACCCACAGCTTTATGGACAACTGATATTTGACAAAGGAGGTAAGACCATACAGTGGAGTAAAGACAACCTCTTTAACAAATGGTGTTGGGAAAATTGGACAGCTGCCTGCAAAAAAAATGAAACTAGACCACTAATTTACACCATTCACAAAAATAAACTCAAAATGGATAAAAGACTTAAATGTAATTCGTGAAACCATAAGCATCCTAGAGGAAAACATAGGCAATAAGCTCTCCGACATCACTCACAGCAATATATTTATCTCCATGGGCAAGGGAAATAAAGGACAGGATAAACAAATGGGATTATATCAAACTAAAAAGCTTTTGCACAGCTAAAGACAATATGAACAAAATAAAAAGGCAAACCATACAATGGGAGAACATATTCGACAACACATCTGATAAGGGGTTAATAACCAAAATTTATAAAGAACTTGTAAAACTCAACACCAGGAAGATAAACAGTCCAATCAAAAAATGGGCAAAAGAAATGAATAGACACTTCTCCAAAGAGGACATACAGATGGCCAATAGGCAGATGAATAAATGCTCAACATCACTAGTCATTAGAGAAATGCAAATTAAAACCACAATGAGATATCATCTCACACCAGTCAGAACGGTGCTCATTAACAAAACAACACATAATAAGTGCTGGTGAGGATGTGGAGAAAAGGGAACCCTCTTGCACTGCTGGTGGGAATGCAGACTGGTGCAGTCACTGTGGAAAAAAGTATGGAGATTCCTTAAAAAATTAAGAATGGATCTGCCTTTTGACCCAACCATCCCACTTTTAGGAGTATATCCCAAGAACACCACATCAATGATTCAAAAGGAGAAATGCACCTCTGTGTTTATGGCAGCATTGTTTACAATAGCCAAGATCTGAAAACAGCCCAAGTGTCCATCAGTGGACGAGTAGATTAAAAAGCTGTGGTGCCTATACACAATGGAATACTATGGGGCCATGAAAAAGAAGGAAATCTTACTTTTTGAAACAACATGGATGGACCTAGAAACTATTATGTTAAGTGAAATAAGTCAGGCAGAGAAAGAAAAATACCATATGACTTTACTCATTTGAGGAATCCAATGGACAATATGAATTAAGGAACAAAATAGGCAGGGTCAAAGGGTCCAGAGGGAAAGCAGACAGAGGGAAAGGGGAAGATAGGATGGGATGAGAGCAGAAAAGCAAAACTAGGGAGAGGGTGTTGTGGGGAAGAGGGCATGAGAGATGTGGTGGGGAATCAGGGGATGGGGAAGGTATTTGGTGGGCCATTAGAATCTATGTACACCCAATAAATTAAAATAAAAAAATACTTATAACCTTCATTCCTTTTTCTAGAAGAACATATGTAAACCTACTTTTTTCCCCATCTCTGTATATGATCCATTAGTTTATGACAAAAAAGCCAAGAATCTAAAATGGGGAAAGAATAGTCTCTTCAACAGATGGTGTGGAAAACTAGATAGTCACATACAAAAGAATGAAATTGGACTATGTTTCAGCATACACAAAAATTAACTCAAAATGAATTCAAGATTTGAATGTAAGACTTGAACCATAAAACTTTTAAAACAGATGGTACTCCTCGACATCAGTCTTGGTAATAAAAATTTTTTGGATTTGGCAACAAAAGCAAAAATCAACAAATGGCACTACATCAAACTGAAAAGCTTCCGCACAGCAAAGGAAACCAACAAAATGAAAAGCAACTAACAGAATGGCAGAATATTTTTATAAATCATAGTTCATAAAGAGTTACTATCCAAAATATATAAAGAACTCATACAACTCAAGAGCAAAAACAAACAATCTGATTAAAATATGAACAGAGGATCCAATTAACATTTTTCCAGAGAAGACATAAAGATGGCCAACAAGTTCATGGAAAGTGCTCAATAACACTAATTATCATGGAAACACAAATCAAAACCACAATAAGATGTCACCTTACAGCTGTTAGAGTGACTATCATCAAAGACAGAAATTAGTGTTGGCAAGGATGTGGAGTAAAGGGAACACTGTGCACTGTTGGTGGAAATGTATTTTGGTGTAGGCACTATGAAAAACAGTATGGAGGTTCCTCAATAAATAGAGTTACTGTATGATCAAGAAGTCCGTTTCTGGGAATTCATCCAAAGAAAAGGAAAATACTAAGTAGAAATGGTATATGCACCTTCATGTTCATTGCAGTATTATTTATAATTACCAAAATATGGAAGTAACATGTGTCCATTGATATGTAACACCGCGTTTTGAGTAACAGATGAATAACACTGCGTTTTGAGTAACAGATGAATAACAGAATGAAGAGTGTGGACTTTGAAGTCTGACAGAACTGAGTGTGAATCCTAATCTATACTTACTTAATTGGGAACCTTGAACAAAAACGTTATTTAATTGTTCTTAACTCCAATTTCTTATTAATAAAACACTTTATATTAAATGAAAAATAATAAAAACTATTTTATGAAATAATACTTCCTGGCATATAGTAAGTACTTAATACATATTTGTTCTCTTCCTCATACCTCATAATATCTTCCCCACAGAATACGGACTCATTATCAGTCAAACAAAAGATCTAGAGCTTTTGTCTACAGTCTAATCACAGATACTTTAACATAAATCTCTAAGACAGTACTTCTTAAACTGTGTTCCACAGAGATGTTCTTTAGTGTTCTGTGATTAAATAAATTTAGGAAGCAGCTCCATAGTGTATTTCCCTTAGATATTCATAATGCATGGGAACATACTTTAAAACTCTGTGTTAAAGAAATGTGTACTTCTTTAAAAGATATATTTTCAGTTCTAGAATTTCCTTTTTATTTTTTTTAAGTGAGAGAGACAGAGAAAGAGAGACAGACAGACAGGAAGGGAGAGAGATAAGCATCAACTCATAGTTGCAGCACTTCATTAGTGAATTGATTGCTTCTCATACATGTCTTGAATGGGGGGCTCCAGCTGAGCCAGTGACCCCTTGCTCAAGCCAGTGACCATGGCTCAAGCCAAAGACCTTAGGACTGAAGCCATCAACAATCTCAGGGTTTAGAACCTGGGTCCTCAGCATCCCAGGTCAATGCTCTATACACCAAGCCAACACCAGTCAGGCTAGAATCTCCAGTTTTTAATAGTTTCTATTTTTCTGTTGAGATTTTATATCTTACAGTCATTATGAGCATATTTTCTTTTACATCATTGAGCATAGTTATAATGGCTGTTTTAAAATTCTTGTCTGCTAATAGCATTATCTGAGTCAGCTAGGGGTTGGTCTCTATTAATTATCTTTTCTCTTGTGTAAGAGTCACATTTTCCTACTTTGTATCTGGAATAATTTTGGACTACATCCTGGACATTGCAAATGATACATTGTAGAAACTCTGAATTCTACTATGTTCCTTTAAGGAGTTTCCAGTTTTTGTTTCAGTGGAAAGATGACATGGCTGAACTCAAACTGCAAGGTCTGTGTTCCCTGAGAGGGGCATCAACTAAAATCTCAAATTTTATTTTTCAGTCTTAAATGGGCTGCTTGGAGTCTGTCCCATGAATCAGGTATCAGACAAAGATCTGAGCAGAGTTTAGCATAGGATGTGACTCCCTCTTTCTGATTCTCTCCTTTCTGAAAAGCCTTCCATTTTCATCTGCTGTGGTCACCCAGGGCTGTCTTCTAGTTCTTCAAGTCAGTTGTACTGAGTTTTTACTTGCATTTTAGCCATGTTGCCTGGTACTGCTCTCTGTAGGGCCTGTTCTACCAAAAGGCTGAAAGCTTCAAAAATGGGAAGGTCAGCCACTGCCATTGCCTCTTCACAGAGTTGGCTTACATTCGGTATCTGTCTGCTTTTGATTGTTCTCCAGTGCTATCAAGTAGCTGTTTATATTTTTTGAGAATTATATTTTTTCAAGAATTTAGTTTTCATTTGCAGAAATGTGGGTGTAACATGAACTACTGGGCTATTACTAGAATTGAAACCTCTGTAATTTTCTTTAATCTAGCATTCCCTAAAGAGAGTTTCCATTGGGTAGAACCTTATTAGTATATCACAGACCTTACTATTTCATAAAATTCATTTTAGCAAGTGCTTTTTTAGATTTTTATCGTGGGAGACTTTAAAAATGGTGCTAACACAGAGATTAGATAGTTAAAAAAGCAAAATGGGTTTTGAGGTGAAAATAATGGAAATAAATGTAAGAAATGCATTAAAATGCATATTTCACTCAATACTCTCCAAGTGACATTCTATGGGGAAGAGTGGTGGTTTTCTGTGACACTGCTCTGGGCAATGAGGGATGTACCCCAAACTCCCCGATTTCTTTATCTGTTAGGCAGAGATCCACATATTTTTCTCAATCCTTCTTGAACCTGTTCATATTGTCAACTATTATCAAAGTTCACAACAATTAAATACAAAAAAATCCAAAATGCTTGTTTCAGAGAATTAAGATCCATAATATATATATTTTTTGACAGAGACAAAGAGAGGGACAATAGGGACAGACAGACAGGAAGGGAGAGAGATGAGAAGCATCAATTCTTACTTGCGGCACCTTAGTTGTTCATTGATTGCTTTCTCATATGTGCCTTGAGGGGGTCGGGGGGCTACAGCAGAGCGAGTAACCCCTTGCTCATGCCAGTGGTGACCTTGGGCTCAAGCCAGTGACCTTGGGCTTCAGCCAGTGACTTTTAGGCTCAAGCCAGCGACCGTGGGGTTATATCTATGATCTCACGCTCAAGCCAGTGACCCTGTACTCAAGCTGATGAGCCCTTGCTCAAACCAGATGAGCCCACTCTCAAGCTGGTGACCTTCGGGTTTCAAACCTGGGTCATTGTGTCCCAGTCTGATGCTCTATCCACTGTGCCACCACCAGGTCAGGCCATGATTTTGTTTTGATGAAAGTCCTCAGGCCCAAAGGTTGAAAGCAGGTTATACAAAGAAGTAATAACACCAAATACTATACAGTACAGAATACACGAAACCAAAGGCTCCAATAACAACTGTTTTTATTTTCCTGCCCCCTCCTTTTATTAGAAAAGGCAACTAAGTAAGTAATTTGATGTTGGAATATGACAGAGGATCAGTATAGATTCAGCCTAACCTACACCTATTTTATTTTTAACTCCAATGGATAGAAAATAAGATAAAATTAAGCCATGCTAGTTGTTGTTTAGAAAAATAAAATTTGAGGTAAACCAACTTTTTGATCATAATAGAAGATTAAATTATTTCCATTATGGTTTTATAGTCAAGTAAATTTTATTGTATCCTCTTTTTCTGAAATGGTGAATTACAGGCCATAATGGAACACAGAGGGAGGAGCTCAAGCTCAAGAGCCAGACACCCTGGGGTGTCATAATTCTTCAGTCTTTCGAAAATTAAATTAGACAACATTTGTGAAATATATACCGTACATAAAGTACCAAGCATAATGTCTGACAGTCAGTAAATATTGGTTTTCTTCTCCTATCTGTTTTTCTGGGACTGCAAAAAGGAATTCTTTGATAGCAAATGTGGATAGGAATATTTTATTATTTTTTAACTCCAGACAGGCAAAGGAATGGAAAAAAAATGTGCCTTTCTGTTGATAGACTGACTACTTATCCCAAACTGATCCAGAATTTCCAAAAAGCTAATCGTGAACTTGTAGCATTTTAAATCCAGTTTTCTATGTACTTTGTGAGAATTGTCTTCCTTTGGCTTATATCTGTATTGCCAAACTGTCAAAATAGCTACTTCCTGCTTACATTTTATTTATATATGCATATAAAGTGATTTATATTAAAATTACTTTGGTTGAATTAGATGGAATCTTTTAGAGGAAATAAATCACTCATGACAACAGTGAGGAAGTTGACCGTTTGGACACCTTCCTGAGAATGAGATTTCATTAGTTCTGGATCAGCTTTTGGTAGCTGCAAGGAAATCTGAGGCCTGGAGACTCTGAGTGGTATCTCTCCTATCTGTACTCCATCAGGCCAGAAAGCCCAGGTCCTAATTCACCTCAACAGTAGCTTACCTTTGTCTTCATTCTGTGTGTCCCTGATACATAGACCAGGGCATTTTAGATAAGACCAGTAAGAAAGAAGGAGCCAGGAGCTTCTTTCAATCTAAGCATCCCATATGAAAAATTGTCCACTCTGGTCCATTGTGAAAGAGGTTATTTGGCACTCATCTCAGAAATAGAGCACAATTTTTTTAAAAAATGGGAAAAGTAGAGTGAGCTGGGGAAGGGAGATGTTGATATGCAGAAATTACCAGGCAGGAGGTTAGACACTATGATTAGATTGGGGTATACAAACTTTCCAAAGATTGCTAGAGCAGTCACTGCTGACTGCATTCTGCTGGCTAGATTTGGAAGGACTAGGCTTTACCCAAGACCTCATTTTCTACTGCAGTTACATGTGCCAGTACTAAAGAAAATAGATGGCAACCAATTGTCTATGTGCTTTTGTTAGCACCTTTTTTCTTCTGTTCTGGGCTATGTAATTACCAGAGTCCCTGAGAATGCTTATTATCAGTGGGGTAATTTCACATCCCATCCCTTTAATGAAAAGATGTGAAAATTGATCTTGGTTTTGCAGTAAGACTACAATAAGAACAGAGGCTAAACACACCTTGGAAGTAAATATATGCCCATCATTGTTTTTCTTAGGAATTGCTAGCCCAGCCTCCAGGGAAATTAACTGTGGTCCAGCTATCTTTCTGTAAAAGTTCAGATGTGTTCCCAATCTGGTGAAGTCGGCTGTCCATTTCATTTATTGTTACATTTTTGTAGTGATTAAGAAAGATGTTGGCAGCCCCAAAGAATACAGTTCTCTGTTTTACCCACAGACAAGGGACAAAATAATTTGATACTTACTGCCAAGGAGGAACTTGTTCTTCCAATTCAGATTATTGGTTTTTTTATTTTCTTATGGGCTTCTTTTTTTTTTTAATGGTTTCAGAAGGCTCCTCAAAAGGACAACAAAATTAGCTATAAAATAGTATTTCTTGAACTACTTTTAACAAGGGCAATAAGGCCAAAGTTTCTAGTCTTGACAGAATTATTTTCTTTACAAGTTGTTTTTATCTTGCCAGAATAAGCAAGAAACTCAATGCTTTTATTATAGCTAAAGCCCATGTGTTAGCTGATAGCTCCTGCAAGGACAGAACAGTCTGCAAACTCAGTTATGTCTCTTTAGCTCTCTGCTCCTAAAGCAAAACCTAGGTGTTTTTTGTTTGTTTGTTTATTTCTTTGTATTTATAGAGGACTACTTCTTCCATTAACACAATCCACATAGCAACAAGAATTTGTGTTGCCATAAATTCTACATTTCACTGCAAGGAATCAGACTTTTATTTAGTAAGAGCTGCAATCAAGATGAAAATATTTCTCTTAAAAATTAACCTTGGAGCCTGACCAGGCGGTGGCACAGTGGATAGAGCGTCGGACTGGGATGCGGAAGACCCAGGTTCGAGATGCAGAGGTCACCAGCTTGAGCTCGGGCCCATCTGGCTTGAGCAAAAGCTCGCCAGCTTGGACCAAGGTTGCTGGCTCCAGCAAGGGGTTGCTCAGTCTGCTGAAGGCCCGTGGTCGAGGCACATGTGAGAAAGCAATCGATGAACAACTATGGTGTCGCAACGGCAATGAAAACTAATGATTGATGCTTCTCATCTCTCTCTGTTCCTGTCTGTCTATCCCTATCTATCCCTCTCTCCAACTCTCTCTCTCTGTCCTTGGAAAAAATAAAAATAAATTAAAAAAAAAGACATTTGTCTTTAAAAAAAAAAATTAACCTTGGAAACAGAAGGCCAAATAAAAACACAATACAAACTATTTTCTAAGTCTTCCCTTGCAGGTGACATTAGCCTGGCTTTGATCTACAGATATGATATCATCTACAGGGTGTGCTCAGTGCCAAACTATTGCATTCTTTTTACCAACACAGTGGTTTTGTGCAGCCTTGAAGATACAGGCTAAATGGCTTCAGAGTTGGCTGGTGACTTCACAAACAAACAGGTTAGAGCAGATTCGCAACTTCTGCAGACTGGAGTCCCCTTAACCAGCTGGAGCATTTATGTTTGTCAGATACTTCTTTCCAGGCCTGGCTGAAGATTCATTTCCTCCAAGACTCCGTCTTTTAGGAACTCACCTCCCTTAGTCATTCCCCATCTACCACACCTGCTGATTACTCATCTAATGCTCTTTGTTCTGTGCTGCCACGCACTGTTAGGCTTTACCTTGTGATCATTCTCAACATTTTTACTTTATCCTTCAGCTAAATTAAAATTGCCTTAAAAGCTGGGCCTGTCTGCTACTTCTTTTGTGTACTCCTGTAGTAGATAAGTATAGTGCTAAGCACACAATAGTTTCTTTAAGAAAAAAGAACGTTTTGTGGTTGCATTGGGGTTGGAATCCTGCCTTTGCTTTCTGTTCCTGAAAACCAAACTCACTGCTTCAGCATCATGGGATTATCCCCAGTCTGCTCTGGTGACGACGGCATGCCATCCTGGCATAGCCCTCTCTGTTTGGACCCGAGAAATCTGTCACAAACGTCTCTCCTAATATCTCATATATGTGATTTTTCAAAGGTTGAAAAGCCTGTCCACAATCAGGAAAGTAGGCATAAGGAAGCAGAGAAGAGTGATGTCTGTACAAAGGGTGATGATATTTTAAGTGGAAAGCAGAGGATCCAACAAGACCTGGAAGCAAACCTGTGTTAGAGGGAACAGAGGGGCAAACAGGTAGTTGGGATGTGACACAGCAAAGAGCTTAAACTTTTCACAGGAGGCTCAGGTCGGGGAGCGGCTGGGGAAATCTAGAGAAGTGTGTGTTCAGAATCAATGCCGATCTGAAGAATAGTCAGAGGTGCAATTAAAGCATCTCTGAAATAAAGCTACGAGGCCTTACCCATTCATAGAGGATACATGACTGTGCAGGGGGAAATAGGTGGCCACAGGAAAAGCAAGGCACTTTTTTCTGAAATATCTATTTTACTAAATAATTTAGAAATCTTTCAGTTGCAAATAAACTAGCTCAAGCAAACTCACACACCTTACCCCCTTTTTGGAGGGTTCATCTGATGGCAAAGCCCCTGAAGCTTCAGATCTGGTTGGATACAGGTGCTCCAATTATGCCGTTAGGGCTGTAGCCTCTTTCCAACTTGCTGCTCTGCTTGGCCTTATTTGGATTGCAGGCTTTCTCCCAGTTGAAGTTGATTACTGGAAACTCCAGACCCTCATTTACCTTGCTTAACCACCTGCCAGGTATATATCCTATTTATATATCTATTAACAAAAGAAACTACAGTCAGGACTTGAGATATGGGCCAGTGGGGTACCATGATTGGCCTCTATTGTATCAGCAGCCCGGCCCCATGACCAGGGATCAGAGCCATTACCAATGACAACCCAATGGCAATAATGTGACCATGATTTCCTCCAGGGAAAGAATGCTGATAGACAAAAACATGATGTTCGTAACCCTCAGCGTTAAGTAATTTAGAACATCTCTATATTCAAATAAACCCATTTGGGGCTATAAGCAGGTTTTGGATACTCAGTTTACTTTTTTCTGCTGCTGCTGGAAATTTGGTGGAAAAGTTGGAGGAGCACTGATCAATATACATGGCTTTTTAAAACCCACAGCTACTATGTGGAGTTAGGTGTGACTGTACTCATCACACTGGATGGCTATACCTTTCAGAGGTGAATTGTATTTGCAGATGTTATAAAATCAAAGGGCCTATAGTTCCAATTGCATGGACAGCATCGACCTCCTTGCTCCATGGATTAGACAGACTTCAACTGACAATTTGTGGGCAGCTGCGAAAGAACCAGTCATAGATGTTACCACGCATCTTCACTTTGGTGGAATGGACAGGCTGGAAAGTGATATGAGGGTGTGAGAAAGGACTGGAGAAGCCATGGGAAAATGTGCAGAGTATAAAGGGATATTGGCATGGATGAGGATGTTGCTCTGTTCAGCACACATGGAATCCTTCTCCTCCAATCTGACCTGCACGTGTTTGACATGCCTACATACTGTGGTTTCACATGCTCCCCAAGTTGAGTTAAAACCAGAACAGACTCTATCAGTGCCCCACTCATCCCTTTGCCTTAGTTCAGTGGTTCTTAGCCTTTTCTGAGGTACCGAACCCACCAGTTTCATACGCGCATTCACCGAACCTTCCTTTAGTGATAAATAAAATATGATTTTTTTCCCCCAAATTCAAGACATAGGTATATGTTTTTTTACTGGCGCACAAAATGAGCCGTGCATGAACATCACCTTGCTCAAAGAACAAAACCAACAAAGTGCATGAACTCACAACAAATTACGGTATTACTTTATTCTGGCCTCCGTGGCAGAGGCTTCTCCGAACCCCTGAGACCGATTCATCAAACCCCTAGGGTTTGATAGAACCCAGGTTAAGAACCACTGCCTTAGTTCTTCTGCAGGGCGACCAGACTTCCAGTGGCCAACATCTGCATTTCCTTGCCCCAGAGCGCTCTCTGGCCACTGCTAGTGTGGCTGGCTGAAAGTGGCTGGATATGCTTCCCTGGTGGCCACTGACTGTCAGGAGCTGAGGAAATAGCCCAGCTCCCCATCCCTTGAGTGGGATTACTCTGACGCTTACTCTACCTTGGCTCTCAGACTTCCCAGTGAGATTAAGCCCCAGTTGCTCATGGTAGCTGGCTCAGTAACACATCCTTCATTGTCTGCTTTTCCTTCCTTGCATCACTCACTCCCACACTTGTACTGCTTACACAGACTGCTTGCTCTCGAATCCTTACCTCAGCGTCAACGTCTGGAGGAACCAAAGCCAAGAGGGAGCTTTCAGATAAAGTCTCAGGATTTTTCCTTAAACTAGGAAAGGCTTTCTGTGGTTTTGAATAGGAATGATAGGCCCATTATGCATATATAATGTTGCTATAGATTCATTTGGCTATTAACCCTGATGATATTAGCACTATTCTAAGATTATAGAACTACCTGGGGAGTCAATATGATTCCATAACACCTCTATTGATTAATTATTATTGTATACCAATAGTGATTCACAATAATAATCCCTTATTATTACAGTTCTCCATGTGGAGAAAACAGTTGTGTTAGGCTTGCTTGCTGGTTTACTGGCTGCAAGCACTTTGACTGATTGGTGCATGAGCAAGTGGCAGAGCCATGTGCGTATAGTCTATGTAAGGTGCTTGTCCTCAGTGCAGATCGTTTTGCTGTTCAGTCACTTGCTGCTATAAGTAGAGGTTTCCCTTGCCTGTGTACTTGTCCACAGTCGTGAAACTTTATTAAATGGAATGGCCCAACGCTTTCCAGCTCCGTAGTTTTTCTATGTTCTACCCAAATTCAGTGTGGACCTGCCTGTTCTTGGGCACTAACATTACAATGAGGAATTGAGGCTAAATCTCTTGAACATCAATACATTTGTCCTTGCAAGTCTCTATCTTTCTACTTTCCTGTCCCCTGGCAAAGTTCTGCAGGGAACACTTGGCTGTCATCAACTTTTTAACTCTTATAAAGTTGCCTCTTCTTCTTAGGGTTTTTATATTTTTCTCTCTTAGGGTTTTTATATTTTTCTGACTTGTCTCTTCTTCTTAGGGTTTTTATATTTTTCTCTCATAAGATAAACAACCTATTTTTATCATCTAAAATGGATCCAACAAAAGTGCTCATCTGGACTTGTCTTAGTGCTGACCTAATGAATTTAAAAAGAAATGTATACTTCAATAGCTGAAGCATGAAGGGAATAACCAATTAGCGACCAAAGTAGTGTTTCAAGCCTACACACACATTTCCAGAAGTGTTTAATTGGAGGAATCCTTTTCATGACAATTCAGACAGCCTTTCTTCTTAAACTTGACACAGACCATCCTTGGACCTTCCCCAGACATGCTGAAATGGCAGTGAGATGGAAACACCTATCATCAGTATTCATGCTGTTCCTTTTTTGTATTCTCTATCCATTGGGTGAAAAAAAAAAAAGATTTATGACTCATTGTTTTCTCAAGGATGCTGCTTTCTCTGCAGTTTTTTGAGTTGTTTTTGGATGTGATTTTCTTCTTGTTTATACACAGCTTGCTGAAGTTCTTTTTATATCCCAGGTTTGTATATTTACAGGCCTATCAGCAAACTTTATAAGACTATTTTCTGCCCCTCAGTTGTGTTTGGTGCTTTGAAACTGACTTGAAACACAAAAGAGAAAGAAAATAGACCTAGATGCAGCCAGTGCCATTAAAAACAATCATATTGTTTGACCCGTCTTTCTGATGATAACCTTTTATGATAGTTCTGTTTCCTTAGATCTGCCTTTTGGGATTGCCTCTAGGCCATTTCTGAAGTGGCAGGCTCTCCAGGGAATTGTCCCATTATCTCTGGGAGCACAGGAAGGAATTTTACAGTAATTCTGCTACAGTGAAACATTTGCCTTGAGGTCAGAATCAAAAATAGCCGTTTGAAGGACATTTGGATTTGGGGTGGCGGGGGTTAGGTGAGTCCGGGGGAAGTAGAGAGGGAGAGCTTTTCACATTTGTATAAAAACACTAGGTACAAGGCAAAATGAAGACGGAACTGGCATCTTCTACCCTTGAAACTATCCCCAACTCAATTCTCCTCGGGTTTGGCTCTCAAAGCCAGTGATTTTAGTGCCGTGAGTGCTGGCCAGGGTCAGTGTACTACTCTCGGCACTGAACAGTGAGCACCAAGATTCCTGGGCGGTGACTAGCAGCACTGGCCTCTCTTCCACCACACCAAGAGATAGAGAAAATCTGCCTCTCCTCCCACTGCAAGTTAGCAGCCAAAATGTTGACCAGTTTCCTGGAGTCCCTGGAAATTGAACGACTAATTTCAGCCATCTGAAAACTTGGGGAAGAGATGCTCAACTTGTACCAAAAAGTGTCATTGCAATAAAGGAGACAAATTATAGAAGGTCTGGGGAAGAGCCTAAGCCTAAGAGCAATAAAAAAAGGAATGTAAACAAGGAATAGAAACATCTCCAGAATCATGACATAAGGGACTGGGGTAGATAGTCTGCAAAGATGGCCCCCAGTGAACCATGCCTCTCAGAACTGGTATTTATGAAACTCTGTGAAACTTTAATTTCCTCCCTCAAATCTGGGCTGCTTTGCAACTTACTTCAGACTATTAGAATATGGCTTAAATGACACTGTGAGACTTATGAGGCTAGGTCCTGCAGCTTCTGCCTGGGTCTCTTAGATACAAGGAGACACACTCCTGGGACACTCTCTCTAGAACTTAGCCATGAAGATATGAAAAGCCCAAGCCACATGGAGAGCCCAGTGTAGGCGCTGTAGTTGACAGCCCAGCTGGGCTCCCCATTGACAGCCAACATCAATTGTCACTTTATATGACTTCAGCCCCAGCTGCCATTTGACTGCAACATATGATATATCACAAGAAAACTGGGACCATTGAACACAAAGAATGTGAGAAATAATAAGTTGTTATTTTAAACCACTATATTCAGTGGTTTGTAATCGAGCTGTAGCTAACCAAAACAGAAATTATACAAGTAGACATGGACATAAATACTTATAAAATGCATCTATTAATTGATGGATCAGTTAAATGGCTTCTTATTTATTCTCTTATTTACTTTATCTACAAATATTTATTCAGTGCACACATGTGCTAGGCACTGTGCTAGTTTCTGAAAATACAGTGTTAAACAAATCAGTTATAATCTCTGCCTCCAAGCAGCTTTCAGTCAAGTGAAGGGGAGATGACAATAAACATGCAAACACATAAATAATTGAAAAATTATAAATTATGTATATATAATATAATTATGTTATGTCAAGTTTTATAATAAAAAGAAAACATGGTTTATACCTGAATAAGCAGGAGACCCAACCTAGCCTAGGTGGTCAGAAAATCCCCCCAAGGAGGTGATTTTTAAGTGGATAGCTGGAATATGAGTAGGAGCCAGCTATGTTAGGGGTAGGGAATACAAAGAGCTTTCTAGAATAAGAGCATAAGGACCCTACGGTGGGAATGAGGCTAGGATATTGGAAGACCTGAGAGAAATCCAGCATAGCTGGGCTGGAGAGGCCTAGGGGAGAGGCCTGAGAGGGACCCCTGGGCCACAGAGGCAGACCGTGGTATAAGCTATGATGAGGAGTTTGGATTTTCTCCTAAATGCAACAGGAAATTTAAAGGCTTTTAAACCAAGGAGTGACAAGATCCAATTTACATTTTTAAAAGGTCACTCAGGAAGGTTGTCATCCAGGTGAAGTGATGGAAGCCTATGACATGCCAGTCAGAGCCCTAAGAGACACCACACAACACCTGCTTCTCACTGTGTCATTGCGACCACTGCTCCTCAGATAGCCCCAGCAGCATTTGATGTAAGGCAGGTCACTCTATGGAGGGTACTTCTGATTGATGACAAATGATATAGGCCCATAAATTCACATCCAGAGTATCTCCAAATTGTTTCCTTGATGTAAACACTATCCATGTTCTGTCTTGATGGAAGAATAATGCTTGCAGCTAAACCACCCAGTGAGGGGATGTGTCAAGGAGTTCTCTCCCTCCTTGCTTCCCCTTGCCTGCCCCGCCTCCCCTCATCCACCTCTCCAGAACACCCTCATGGTGTGGCTGTGGGTGAGGGGTTGTAGGAACATCACCAGACCCCACCCCTATCCCCAAGCCAGCAACAAATCCTACATCTTGGGACACTTGACGTCTGAAGTACCAATCCATCTGGTTGATCAGATTTTACTGCCTGGATGAATCTGTCTTTCCTGACCAAGTTGGCTATTGTTACCAGCAGATAGAGGGCCTTGTGCTGTTGTGAAATTAGTTGTGAATGAAAGGGAACCAGAGTAACTAAAGCCTGCAGTCCCCACAGGCTAGAGAAAACCTGTCAATAGTAATTATTCTCCAGGATTGTCATTACAAAGGTATTTAGCTCTGCATGTTCAGCTTCCCTTTGACTTTCTCAGGATTTATAGACTATACTTTCATAGAAACTGCCAGCCACATTTCTGACAAAAGATTTCTGCATATATATATATATGGCCAAGTATGCATGGCAGGAACTGAACTGCACCTTCTGGGTGAAAGGTCTCATCTCAATAGATTCCTAACCCTACCCACAAGTCTGCTTCGCAGTGTCTCACCTCCCCTCAGCACCATCTATCGCTGGCTGCCGTAAGTCTGGGAAGCTGACCCTCTTCCTCCCTCTTTCTCTCCACTATGACTCACTGAATATCTATCCAAACCATTCTTCTCTCCCTCTGTCCACCGCTATCTTAGTTCAGGATGTCTATAGCAGCATTCTCTTCAATTTCTGCATCAAGACTCCTCCTATCTGCTTTCTCCAGCCTTGTTCATAACACCCCATATTCCCTCCTCCATCTCATCTGCCGTGCATCAGCTATAACGACTGATTGTTAGTACACTTTCTCCCAACTCCGAGTGAGTTTCTCCCCATATACCAAGGAGTTGGCAAACTAGAATCTGCAGGTCTGCTGCCTGTTTTGTAAATAAAGCTCTATGAGAACACATCCACACCCATTCACTTATGTATTATCTACAGTACATACAGTAGTACAGCACTCAACATACAATACTTAACAGCACAGTTGATAGTTGCAACAGAGACTGTATAGCCTGAAAAGCTTCAAATATTTACTGTCTGGCCCTTCATGAAAAAGCTTTGCTGTCCCTGTCATAGTCTATTCTTTCTGCCTGAAACGCTCCTCTTCTTAAGTTTTTTTCTTCATTTCCACACTTTCCCTCCCTTTACCTGGTTAACAACTACTTATTTTTTAGCTCTTGGCCTAGAAATAACTTCCTCCAGGAAATCCTTGAAACCACACACCATTCCTTATATATCTTTTCATAGCACTCTACTGTTATGTCACAACAATAATTACAGTGGCCTACTAGTATCTTCCACCAGACTATAACCTTCCCGAGGACTCAGACGGGGTCTCTCTTCCAGGTCTTCTTCTCCACTTGTGGACTTCGGGGCAAGAGCATATAAAGTCCCGTATACCATTTGTCTAAATATTTAAAAATTATAAGCTACATTATAAATTACAAGCTAACAAAGAGTTAAATAAAATACCTTTATGCTGACAAATACTCCCTCATATGTGGTAAAAAGACATGCAAAACTGTGATTTTAATGTGGTTAAAAGTTGGCAAAATATTAAAGACAATTTAATTATTATTATAAATGTCTGAGTGTTCTACTAATCAATGTTTTGATGAGTAATGAAAATGACACGATTTAAGACCTATTATATATTTATTTTACAAAATATATTTTTCTTGTGTTCAATTGGTGAACCACTAATTATGTTATTATAATCTAGATTTTTACATAGTGTATGTTCAATTACTCATAATAATGTAAAGGATTATATATATACAATTGTTTTAAGCCCTGGCACAGTAGCTTAGTTTGTTAGAGAGTCATTCTGACATGCTAAAGTCATAGGTTTGATCCCCAGTCAGGGTACATATGAGAATCAACCAATGAATGCATGAATAAGTGGAACAACAAATGGATGTTTCTCTCTTTCTCAAATCAATCAATAAAAAAATTTTTAATTGTTTTTAAAAGTACATAAAATTTTGATTATTTTCATCAAAAAACTAAATTAAGGTAAAAATAAGAAAGCAAAACATGACAATTCTTTTATATATGTTATTTTTCTTCTGAATTATTCAAAACTATATATTAAAATTAAGGCAAAATCAAAAGTAAACTTAAATATCATTTAAACCAAAATAATTTAAAGTAAAATTTTAAATTTAATTTTGTAAAAATTTAATGAAATCTTATTAAATATATACATAAATGAAAGGATTTCAGTTCTAGTGTGTAATGTCTATTAGTAAAGAATTGGCATCACCCTCTATATGCTATATCTAGACCTACATATGCACAAATACAATGTGAATTATTTAATATGGTTATCATACTACTTCTCAAATACCACCACAATGACACACCGAAAGAATATTAAGAGCAGCATGAGAATGGATCCTCGGCCCCACTGGGAAATCATAATTCTTTCAGTAAAAATCTATTGCATTCATGCTGAAAGGAAGAATTTGACAACTTATTTGTCTTTTCTCTTGCCTGAACACTTCCACTGCTCAAATCCTCCCTGCAGGCTAAAAAAATGTCTTCCTCCAACATCTGCAGTAGCACAACCCACAAACCTTTGTAGCATTCTACAGTCATCTTTAGTTTAGGACATACTGCCAGGGATGTAGCAAAGCCTTGTTGTGGGGCCTGAATGGTGTAAGTTGCAAGAAGAGTTGTTTAGAGGTAAATGTTGCACTGTGCCAATGCTGAGCACCACATATTGTGTCATGCATTGTTTTTGTGTGCATTTGTAATATGCAAGCCCTCTGACGGGCTAGTGTAGTGACCCTGCTTGCTGGAGTATAAGGGCAATAAGCTCCCTTGTCCATTGTTGAAACCCTATTTCTTACCATAGAGTCTTGCATATAATAGGTACTCAGTAAATGCCGAGGTAGATATACTAAGAGGAGTTTTTGTTCTTTTGGACCAGCGAGGCACTAATACATCACTGGCTAGTCTCTGACTTACTGCTAGTCAACTGTTAGAGCTAGAGTCTGCAAACATTTTCTTTCAATGGCTAGACCAGGGGTCCCCAAAATTTTCACACAGGGGGCCAGTTCATTGTCCCTCAGACCGTTGGAGGGCCAGACTATAAAGAAACTATGAACAAATTCCTGTGCACACTGCACATATCTTATTTTAAAGTAAAAAAGCAAAACAGGAACAAATACAATGTTTAAAATAAAGAACAAGTAAATTTAAACCCACAAACTGACCAGTATTTCAATGGGAACTATGGGTGCGGATGCATCCTGTGCTCCTCTCACTGAGCACCAATGAAAAAGGTGCCCCTTCTGGAAGTGTGGTGGGGGCCGGATAAATGGCCTCAGGGGGCTGCATGCGGTCAGCGGGCCGTAGTTTGGGGACCCCTGGGCTAGACAGTAAATAGTTTGGACTTGAGTGCTGTATGGTGTCTGTTGCAAATCCTTCACACTACTGTTGCAGTGCAAAAGAAGTCATAGATGGCACATTTCCAATAAAACTTTATTTATAAAAACAGGCATGGTCCATATTTGGCTATGGGTCATAGTAGAGCACTGAAGGATAGGGACAGCTGCTGATGGAGAGGAGGCAACAGAAATGAAAAATATTTAGATAAGGTTATCAGGAGCTGATGACTACTAAGGACCCTGCCACCATACTCTGATCTTAATTACTCTGGCATGCCTGAGCTGAAACTGTGCCAAGAGATGCTAAAGGCATCCTTGAGGCTGGCCTTCTTCATCTGGACTGCTCCTCCTCCTCCTCCTCCTTCTCCTTGGCTTCCCTGGATTGTCACCCTATGTATCTTTTTTCCTTTCTTTCCTTTCCTTTTCTCTTCCTTTCTTTCTTTCTTTTTTCCTTTCTTTTCTTTCCTTTTCTCTTCCTTTCTTTCTTTCTTTTTTCCTTTCTTTTCTTTTCCTTCCTTCCTTCCTTCCTTCCTTCCTTCCTTCCTTCCTTCCTTCCTTCCTTCCTTCCTTCCTCTTTCTTTCTTTCTTTCTTTCTTTCTTTCTTTCTTTCTTTCTTTCTTTCTTTCTTTCTTTCGTGAGAGACAGAGAGAGGGACAGATAGGGATAGACAGACAAGAAGGGAGATGAGAAGCATTAATTCTTCATTGCAGCACCTTAGTTGTTCATTAATTGCTTTCTCATATGTGTCTTGACTGAAGGGCTCCAGCCAAACCAGTGACCCCTTGCTCATCAAGCCAGTGACCGTGAGGTCATGTCTGTGACCCCACACTCAAGCCAGCGACTCCATGCTCAAGCAGGCGACCTTGGGATTTCAATCCTGGATCCTCTGCATACCAGGCCGATGCTCTATCCACTGTGCCACTGCCTGGTCAGGCTAATTATCTTATATGTGTCTCCAGAGTTCTGTCTAGCTTAGTGCTTCTCCAGCCTGGTGGTGCATTAGAATTACCCAGGGAGTTTACTAAAAAATAATCCCTGTCTGGACTCTATGCCAGATGTATTAGTCTGCTCAGGCTGCCATAACAAAATACTACAAAGGAGGTGGTTTGAAAAACAGAAATTTATTTTCTTACAGTTCTAGAGACTAGAAGTCCAGGATCATAGTGCTGTTAGGGTTGGTTTCTGGTGCAGCCTCTCTTGTTAATTTACAAATGACCACCTTCTTGTTATATCCTCACACAGCCTTTTCTCTGTGCATGGGGACTATAGTGTTTCTCTTCTATAAGAACACCAGTCCTATTAAATTAGGCACCCCCTATGATGTCATTTAGCCTTAATTAACTCCTTAAAGGCTGTGTCTTTAGATACAACCACACTGGGGTTAGGACTTCGGGAGAGTACAATTCAGTACTATACTATTGTGATTTGTAATAAGAAATATGTATTTGTTCTTTGTCCACTGTTTCTAGCACAGAGCCCCTAAAACCCTCGTAATTCCCTACTAAGAACAATAGGGGCAACTCTTGTTAAAATATTAAGTTTTGTCCTCAGTTTTTGAAATAGCTCCAAAGCATAAAGGTGAAATACCGGTGTGTCCGTAAAGTCATGGTGCACTTTTGACCGTGTGACAGGTCAAAAGTGCACCATGACTTTGCGGACACACTGTAGATGTCCACTGTTATGCATATTAGCCCCTTTCAACTGACTAGTTCATGTTAATGAGGTGAGTTTTGAAAAGCCCCTAAGAATGGGGTCTAGGTGCCAGAGGAACCAACCATTTCCTCCCTATTTATTTCTGAGGGCTTTATTTTGTTTTTTTGTTAACATTCAATCACTCAATTCTCTTTGCCTTATTTATAAAGTTTGAGGGAAATAACCTGGTTTGAAAAAGAAAATTCTGTTCTGAGTGATGCACCTAACAGCCTTATCTTTTAAAAAATTTTCATTTGCAATTGACATTTAATATTATTTTATATTAGTTTCAGGCAAACTAGACCTTTATATAATTCATAAAGTGTTCCTCCCAATAAATATAGCACCCACCTGGCTCCATGCATAGTTATTACAATATTATTGACTATGTTCCCTATGCTGTGCTTTACATCCCCATCACTATTTTGTAACCACCAATTTGATTTCTTAATCCCTTCTTTGTCACCCAGCTCCCCAATCCCCTTCCAATCTGGCAACCATCAGTTTGTACTCTGTATCTATGAGTCTGTTTCTGTTTTCTTTATTTTCTTTAGATTCCACATATAAGTGAAATCATGTGGTATTTGTTTTCCTCTGTCTGACTTATTTTACTTAACAGAATGCTTTCTAGGTCCACACATGTTGTTGCAAATGGTAAGAGGTTTTTTTACGGCCCAGTAATATTCCATTGTATATATGTACCACTTCTTTTTATCCACTTGCCTCCTGATGGACATTTAGGTTGCTTCCATATCTTGGCTATTGTAAATAATACTGCTATGAACATAGGGGTGCATTTTTTGAATTAAAGTTTGAAATTTCTTCAGATAAATACCCAGAAGTAGAATTGTTAGGTTATAAGGTAGTTCCATTTTTAATTTTGTTAGAAAACTCCATACTGTTTTTCATAGTGGCTACACCAATTTGTAATCTCACTGGCAATGTCTGAGGGTTCCCTTTTCTCCACATCCTTGCCAATATTCATTATTTGTCGATTGATAATAGCCATTCTGACAGGTATAAGGGGATGTCTAATTGTGGTTCTCTATGATGTTGAACATCTTTTTATATGACTATTGGCCATGTGAATGTTCTCTTTGGAGAAATGTCTATTCAGGTCTTCTGCCTGTTTTTTTAATTGAATTGTTTGGGAGTTTTTTTATGTTAAGCTGTATGAATTTTTTATAAATTTTGAATATTAACTCCTTATCAATGTATCATTGGTGAATATTTTCTTCCTTTCTTTTGTTGCTGGTTTCCTTTGCTGTGCAAACACTTTTTAGTTAGATGTAATCCCATTTCTTACTTTTTCTTTTGTTTTCCTTTCCCAAGGAGGAATATACATACATACATACATACATATATGTATATATACACATGTGTGTATGTATACATATATTACTAAGAGCAATGTCAGAATTATTGCCTATTTTTCTTCTAGGTTTATAGTCTTACATTTAAGTCTTTAATCCATTTTTAATTTATTCTTGTATATGGTGTAAGAAGGTGGTCTAGTTTCTTTTTTTTTTTTTGCATGCATCTGTCCAGTTTTTCCAACACTATTGAATATACTGTCATCACCCTATTGTGTAGTCTTCACTTCCTTATCATAAATTAATTGACCATATAGGTGTGGGTTTATTTCTGGGCTCTCTATTCTAGCTCATTAATCTATGCATCTGTATTCTTATGCCAATACCATACTGTTTTGGTTACTGCAGCCTTGTAGTTTAGTTTGATATAAAATAGTATGATACCTACAACTTTGTCCTTCTTTCTCAAAAATGCTTTGGCAATTAGGAGTTTCTGTGGTTTCATATAAATTTTAGGGTTATTTGTTCTAGTTCTTTGAAAAATGCCTTTGGTATTTTGATATAAATTTTATTGAATTTATAGATTGTTGTAGGTAGTATGAACATTTTAATGATGTTAATTATTTCTACCTGTAAATATGATATATGCTTCCATTTATTTGTACATTCTTCAATTTCTTTCCTCAATGTCTTACAATTTTTTGAGTACAAGTCTTTTACGTCCATGGTTAAATTTATTCCAGGTGTTTTCTGATGTAATTGTAAATGCAATTGTTTTCTTAATTTCTCTTTTTTTAAAATATATTTTTATTTATTGGTTTTTAGAGAGAGAGAGAGAGAATGAGAAGCATCAACTCATAGTTGCTTCACTTTAGTTGTGCATTATTTCTTATATGTGCCAGGGTTTTGAACAGGTGACATCATCGTTCTAGGTCCATTCTCTATACACTACACTATCACAGGGCAGGCTTTCTTTCTTTCTTTTTTTCTTTCTTTCTTTCTTTCGAGAGAAAGAGGCGGGTGGGGGAGGGACAGACAGGAATGGAAAGGGATGAGAAACATCAGCTCATAGCTGTGACACTTTAGTTGTTCATTGATTGCTTTCTCATATGTGTGTTGACCAGGGGGCTGCAGCTGAGCCAGTTACCCCTTGCTCAAGCCAGCAACCTTGAGCTCAAGCCAGTAACCTTGGGCTTCAAGCCAGAGACCTTTGGCCTCAAGCCAGCAAACATGGGGTCATGTCCATGATCCCACAATCAAGCTGGCAACCTCACACTCAAGCTGGTGAGCCCGCATTCAAGCCAAATGAGCTCATGATCAAGCTGGTGACCTCAGATTTAAAACCTGGGTCCTCAGCATCGCAGGCCGATGCTCTATCCCAGTGGTTCTCAACCTGGGTTCTATTGAACCCTAGGGGTTCAATGAGTCGGTCTCAGGGGTTTGGAGAAGCCTCTGCCGCAGAGGCCAGAATAAAGTAATACCGTAATTTGTTGTGAGTTCATGCACTTTGTTGGTTTTGTTCTTTGAGCAAGGTGATGTTCATGCACGGCTCATTTTGTGCACCAGTAAAAAAACATATACCTATGTCTTGAATTTGGAAAAAAAATCATATTTTATTTATCACTAAAGAAGGGTTCGGTGGCCTGACCTGTGGTGGCGCAGTGGATAAAGCGTCGACCTGGGAACACTGAGGTCGCCAGTTCAAAACCCTGCACTGGTCTGGTCAAGGCACATATGGGAGTTGATGCTTCCAGCTCCTCCCCCCTTTCTCTCTCTCTCTCTCTCTCTCTCTCTCTCTCTCTCACTCTGTGTCTCCTCTCTAAAAATGAATAAAATTAAAAAAAAAATTAAAAAAAAAAAAAGAAGGGTTCGGTGAATGCGCATATGAAACTGGTGGGTTCGGTACCTCAGAAAAGGTTAAGAACCACTGCTCTATCCACTGTACCACCACCTGGTCAGGCTTAATTTCTCTTTCTGATAATTCATTATTAGTGTATAGAAAATGCAACTGATTTCTGAATATTAATTATGTATCCTGCTATGTTACTGAACTCACTTATTGATTCTAATAGTTTTTTGGTGGAATCTTTTGGATTCTCTATACTATATAGCACCGCGTCATTTTATTAGCACCATTCTTAACTGCTGTTCTCTCCAGGTCAGGATGACTTCAGTGAACAATGAAACTAAAGAATTCTCCTAGAAAAATTTGTCTCTAGAAGGTAGAAGCATAATCCATTCATAACTCAGCTCCCTCCCCAGGTCCTAGAGATGTATTCTCTGACTCTACAGTAGTTTTAAAACTCTATCCCTTTCTTTTTCTGCCTTCACCAATCCCCTCTCCTCCATGGTTATCTTCTCTTTCTGTCCCACACCTTTCTTAAAGCCTACAACATATACTGTATACACCAAATAGTAAGCTATGCTTTTAGTTTTCTCACTTGTCTTCTTTCTTTGAGTCTCTGTTTAGAGGAGATGAAATAGGTAACCTCCAAACATCCTTCTCAGATTGTAATTTTTTTCACTGTTCTACATCGTTTCCATCAGCTTACAAACAGATCTTACAAACAGATCTTTTTTCTCCCATCTTTTTTTACTTTTTAAGAACCTACTTATTGACCCTATATGCTCCTGCAGCCCTATTTCTCTGTTCTTTATGGTTTCACCTTATATAAAAAGTTGCCTGTAGCCACTGTCTTATTTCTCACCTCTCATTCTCTCTTCAACCCACTTCACTGCCTCTTGTCCCACTTTCTATGCTGATATCTCCCAAATTTATATTTCTAGCCCCAACCTTCCTTACCAGCTGCATATAATTTGTATGTTTGATTTCCAAATTAACATTCCCTTGTTTCCCTGGCTTGATCTGCTACTCTCCCAGCTTCCTTATCTGGCAAAGAGCACTCATAGGGTCCTGAGACAGGAGTCTGGATATCATACATTCTTCAGCCCCCACATTAAATCTATCAAGTGCTATCTACTCTCTTCTATCTCCAGAGTTTCCCAAATCTGTATGCTTCTCTCGATCTTTATCCTTCTCCAAGCCACCATTATCTGACTGGATTTACTATTATAGCCACTTTATATCATAAATTCTCCACATTGTAGCCAGAATAATATTTTAACATGCAAATCAGGTAATATCACCCTTCTGTTGAATACTCTTTGATAGCTTTCCACTGTGTTTAGCATAAAATCTGGACTTCAAGGCTCTACATGATCAAGTTTCTGGTCTCTCTTACTGAATCACTGCCCTGCTTTCTAAGCCCCAATCATACTAAAAAAACTATTAGAACTGATAAATGAATTAGCAACGTAGCAGGATACAAAATTAATAGTCAGAAGTCAGACATTTCTGTTCCTTGAATGTGGTACATTTGAGAGCTTCTGTACTATGTATTTGCTCCTTCTCCTTAGAATGTGAATTACCTTGATCTTCTCCTCTGGCTTCTTCCCAATATTTGGGTCTTAATTCAAATGTTACCTTCTCAGAGTGGCCTTCCCTCAGCACCCAATTTAAAGTATTTGCTTATCTAGTCTCTATCACCATGTCCTTTTATATTTTCATATTAGCACTCATTATTACCTGATGTTCCATTGCTTTGTGAGGGTCCATTCACACACTAGAATGCAAACTCTGTGAGAACTAGAACCTTATCTTTCTAGCCATGAAAATAGCTTTCCAGGGTAGGGGAGTGCTTCCAGCAAAGTCATCCTTCACCCCCATCAGGGTATTCCACATTGTCCAAAATCCGTAAATCCATCCAACAAAGGAGCCAGTGCCCACTCCAGTCATAGTCCAGGAATCAGTCCATGCACATGGGGTCTCAGCCACCTCCCTCATCCCTGCCATCCTGGCAGGTCGTACACTGTCCTAAAGTGGAGCACGTGGCAATGGCAGTTAGCATTTCCATCTCTGCTCTGGAGAGCATGATGGCATCCACCCCTATGTCCCAAAATCTCAAACCTACCAGAGGCATAGTAGGTACTCTTTGCTGCTAGGCTCTCATCTTCTGAAGACTTCGGATTGCAACTCCAGCCCGATTCTCCTCATCCTCCAAAGAGGAACTAAAAACACCAGCTCCTGTTGCTGGGCTTGAGCCCTGGGTCACCACCATCTTCTGCTCCACAGGCCTTGCAGCCCCAGCTTCGGCCTTGGCCCCGGCCACTGCTGGCTCTCCACAATGTCCAGGGCAATCTCCAACTCACGAACCTGTGATTCCTTCTCTAGTAGCTGCTCCTGTTCAAAGCAAATTTCACGAACCTGGTCAGCCTCCTTCTCCGGTGCTTGCTCCAGCTCCAGGGTCGGCATTTCTTTCTCCCACGTTTGCTCCAGCTCCTTCCATTGCTCAGTTTACAGGTCCCGGGCAGTTTCTTCCACAGAGCTCTCAGTTTCCTCACACATGGCTGTAAAAGTAAGCCAGTCTACGGCCCCCAAAAGGACAGTGATGGGGAACCATAACAGCAGCCAGTCCTCTACTCTACCGCTCAAAGTTGGTGGTGGCTCCATACCAATCTGTATTGAATCTTGCCACAGACTACCCCAAATGTAAAACCAGTAGCCACAGCCACCATCGCAGCCACCTGGCCCATGCAGGTTTGCATTTGATTCGGACAGACAGTAATGAAACAATGGAGCCAAGAACTGGTGGGCCATTAGCTTTAATCCTAGCTTGCATCCAGCAGGCAAGAAATACACACAGTGGGAAAACACTCCCCTTTCCATTCAGGGCTCCCAAAGCCACTGACTTATCCGAGTTTCCTAGGATCAAAGGTTTGTCCCTCACCAGCCTTATTCACCTCTGTTCCCCATCTCCTTCTCTCTGCACAAACTTTGTACAAACTGGCTTCTCCTTCAGCACTCTGCCATCTTGGCTGCTTCTCCTCTCCTCCATGTGGCCTTTCTCTGCTCTGCCAGCATGGGCTCCTCTGCCCCATTTTATAGTGTAGAAATCAAAACCTTTAATCCAATATATAAACAAGAAAGTCTATGATACAAAGTCACTTAGGGTGGGAAAGGCTTAGTCTTAAAACTAAGCCTTAGGTTATAACGATCCTGCCTGTTTACAGCCTGTCCCCCACACCTAATGCAAACTATAAGCGAGCAAACATATATATCATATTTACAAACTTATTTGACCAACAGGGGTTCAAACCTTTGCACCAATAAGTGGTTGACAAGTCCCAAAAGCCAAGCATTCCCCAATGTCTCCAGTCTGTCACCTTTGTCCTTCATTCCCTCTTGACCTTGTGAACTATCAGAGCAATGAGTATTTAATCGTTTTGATCATTTTCTCCTATCAAGAAACAGTGTCAAGAATTACAATGCTCTGAAGGATTTTTTAGGATTTCAGTCTATATTATGAAACACTTTTTAAAAGTGGGTTACAGGCACTTTTCTATCCACTCTGAATAACTCTAATAGATTGTGTAATGCCTCACGAAGGGCCTAGATGCTCACCACCCACACCTCTAGTCTAAAACTAGGTTATGAGTAAAATGAAAACTCTGCAAAAAAAAAAAGAAATCATCTGGCTTCTTATAAAGTCCTCAGCTCAATTCATATGTCACAGGCAGGGAAATCCAGATCATGTAAAGAGGTCAAGAACCTAAATAATTATTCAGATAGTAATAAACAGTAACAGACACTTCCTTTGAAATTGTGGAAATTCTCATTTTCACACTAAAGCCAAGAGAACACAGCCATGACGTCAGCAGGCAAGAAAACTGAAAGGGTACTTTCCTTATTTACCTGATCGCTATTGCCCTACTTCATCCTGAACAAAGCAAGCCTGCCACACCTAGAGTTCAGGAAAGTTAGGCTGGAGGAGGAGCTGAACTGAATGGAGAGGCTTTATCTTGTCGAACTATGAATAGTGTGAGAAAGTGCCCAAGTGAAAACAATTGAATATGAAATAATTTCCCACAGACTGCCAGAGTTGCCCATAGACTGTTAAGTGTCAACCACTCTGTAAGCTCTATGAAGACATCTTTAAGGATTTACCCCTCACCACACCCAACTGGTTAAATGTCTTCACTCCAAGAGGTTAGCCTGGAAAGATAGCCTTATCTTCAAACCATAACAACAAAGCCCCAAGTCCCCCCATAGTAAAATTCCTGTGCTCCACCCTCACTGAGTTTAGGAAACTGATAAGACAGCTGTGAAAATAGAGTGTAAAACATTCTCTCCCATCCTGGCACAGTCTGTGCTTTTTAAAAAGGGGCCAGGAGGTTGTCATTTTCCATTTTTAAATGGTTATGGACCAAAATACAACTTAGCAATCACACATATTGCAAAGTGAATTTGTCCAGCCATTAGCTCATATATAGCTTGTATACACGTATGTAGTTATTTAAAACTTTGTACTATTAGTATTCTTAAATATCTTCAAAAGTAGAACAATACAATACTGAGCTTTGACAATTATCCATGTAAATCTATTCTTTCTTAATGTTCTTAAAATAAAACCTGAAATTTTGCTGTGAGAATGTAACCAGGTGTCTCTGATAGGTTATAACATTTGTTACAACACATAAGAACTTTTTTAGAGTTTTGAGGCAAAAGAGTAAAAGTTCATAAATTCTGACTAATTGCCTGTATCTCTACCCAAACAATTAAAAAAGCTGCACCATACGATTTTTTAAAGGCAGGTTTATCACTTCCAAGTTAAAGAATATCATAAAAGCAATGCAGACAAGGTCCTATCGATAAGCACACATAAATGGTAACTGTAAAATTATTCATTATCTTTGCATGCAAATAGGTGTATTAACCAGGTCAGGGTGCCATAACACCATAGACTAGATGTTTAAACAATAAAAATTAATATTCTCACAGTTCTGGAGGCTGAAGTTTGAAATCAGCTGTCAGCATGGTTGGATCTGGTGAGAGTTCTCTTCCTGGCTTGCCTCTCCTCCCAGAGCAAGCAAGCTCTCCAGCATGTCTTTCTATAAAGACACTAATCCCATCAAGACAGCCCACCCTCATGACCTGATCTAAACCTAATTACCTCACAAAGACCCCATACCCAAAAACCATCACATTAGGGGGCGGGGCTTCAACATATGAATTTTAGGAAAACATAATTCAATCCGTAGCAAAAAACATGTTTTTTTTCCCCTTCAGGTTTAACATCTTCTATTCTTTACAAATTACAAGTACGTAGACATTACTTATTTACCTAGCAAACCCTTTTTATTTATGGTGCAAATACAAACTTTAGACCAGTTGATAACAAAACAAATTTTATATTACATAAATGTTATTAAATAGATTGTATAGCATATGAAATAACTATCCAGTCTGACCAGGCAGTGGCACAGATAGAGTGTCAGTTTTGAACACTGAGGACCCAGGTTCGTAACCCCAAGGTCGCTGGCTTGAGCACAGGCTCACCAGCTAGAGCATCAGGTCACCACCAGCTTGAGCATGGGATCATAGATATGACCCCACGGTCACTGTCTTCAGCCCAAAGGTCGCTGGCTTGAAGCCTAAGGTCACTGGCTTGAGCCCCCCAGTCAAGGCACATATGAGAAAGCAATCAATGAACAACTAAGGTGTCGCAACTATGATTTGATGCTTCTTATCTCTCTCCCTTTCTGTCCCCATCTGACCATCTGTCCCACCTCACTAAAAAAATAAAAATAAAATAATAATAATAATAATAATAATAATAATAACAACTATCCAATCAGTACCTGCCAGACTGTTACTCTTCTCTCTGGAGGATACATTTTCCCTTAAACTGATAGGGGACAAGAAGTAATAATGGGTAGGCAGACTTTCTGAGTCTGCCCCTGGGCCTGAAAGTGGGTGCTGGGCATGGAGGGCATATTTGCTTTCATGACAAACAGGTTTGTTTAGAGTTTATTGAAGATAATTATAAAAGCTTACCTAATAAGACTCAAAATATCTTCTATAAATGATCTGAATTTAAACCTTGTGTTTTTCTTAAGGATCAGTAAATTCTTATCAACTGAAATTAGGATGTTTACTGGGAGACCTAGAAAAAAAATCCAGGCCCTCAAAATTCCCCTTGAATTGTCAAGTGGATAATTTACTATTCCGCTCCTGTCTCATGGATGCCCAGCGGCTGTTAGCTGAACATTCTTGCAAAGGTGACCACCGGAGAAAGGGAGTCATGATTGCGGAGCACAGTTAAGAGCTTGCCTTGTGATAAAACGGGATGTCAAAGCTCTTCATGGGACTCTCGGACTAGAGATGAAAGAGCTTCGGAACTCAGGGCCAAACGTTGTGAATCAAGAACAGAAAAAAAGGTACTCTGTGAAGGGTATTTGAGTCGCCAACACCTGAGATCTAATTTAAGAATGATTTGTAACTGACTATAGTAAAATTTTGTCTTGACATTTTTCTGGAAGTTGCAAGTAAATACTGACAGAATACTTAGGTTGAAAAGGAGCAACAAATGAACTGGAATATAAGTTATTATTATATATCTATTTCTGTAAGACTTGATATACTATACCACTGTGCATGAGATTAAGAGTATGGTGGCTAGTTCAGAAAGTTCTGAATTCAAATCCTTCATTTAGTAGCTATGTAACCTCAGGCTAATTTCTAAACTTCTTCATTTTTTCAAAAAATATTTTTATAAAATAAAAATAAAACTACCTACCCTTGCTAGGTGGTTATAAGAAATAAATAATTGTATCTCTCTCTCTCTATATATAGTTAATATATGTAAATAGCTTGGCATAGTATCTGGTATAGACTGAGAGCCAAATAGGGTGACCACTGTTATTAGTTTAGCATAATTGAACTTCCACAATTATAACAAACTACACTTGCAAAATCTGAGCAAAAGATTGCTTTACCCATCTCAATAACCAGAAACACCTTCTCAAGGAGAAGGAGGTGAATTTTTAAAAACTCTTCTTAGTGTTAGTTTGTATTTATTTGGGGTATTTTAAATGATAGTAAGCAGTTTATTTATTTTATTTTTTTTTTAGCACTTTATATTAGCCTTCTGGTTCATAGGATTTTGGTCGCTTACATAAGAAGCTGTGTGTTCTTTAAGTCTTATTTTGCAGGACATTATAAAATATTTACTAAGTACTTTCCAGAAATAAATGGTAAGACATTCATGGTCAGGGTTCTGGGGATACATATACAATGCAACGACATGAATAAGGGATCTCAGTGTAATATACAATACCACTGAAAATAATAGTTTACTTCCCCAGTAATGTAGAAGTTGCCTGACTGAACTTCTGTGACTATTTCAATCACAGTGAAAAGACCAGCTTGAGCTAACTATAGCCCTGGGGGTGCACCCAGTGAGTTAGCCCAGCCTAGGTATGCCTCTGTATAAGGCCAGTGGCCTTGGCCATGCAGGTTCCCATTTGATTCGGGCAGATGGTAAAGGAACTGTGGAGCCCGAGGATGGCGGGCTGTTCTGTTTACTAGAGTTTCACAACTGCAGATGAGCAAGCAGACAGGGAAGACTGCTTCTCTCTCAGGATGCAGAAGCAAACAGGCAGGGGGTGGGGTGAGCCTCTTCTCCAGCAAACAATAGCAAACAATGGCCCCTTCCAACTACTATTTACAATCTGCCGCCCTGAGGGCAAGCACCTACAACCCTACATAGACTATACACACATGGTGCTGCCCATGCTCATGCACCCATCAGGCAGAGTACAAGCGAGCAAGCCTAACACATTTGCTTGCCCAACATTCCACCCCTTTAGGGTTGCTTGCTTTACAATCTACATGACAGGAGTCTTCCATGATGGTTCCTGTGATGGTCCCTGTGCAAGGAGTGAGGTACATTTCATAAATAGACTATAGCAACAGCACAAGTTATACAATTACAATAATTACAAAGGTGCCCTTCACAATGTCTCCATGAGCATTCTGCACACGGTGCAATGGAGGTCCATCTCTAGCCTCCTACCCCAAAGTAGGTGGGAGGGCCTGTATAGTCCAGGGCTGTGTCCATGGAAACTGTAAAGTGTCCTTGGTGCATCCCTGCAACTGGATGAGAGCAGCTTCCCAGTGCAGGAGGTCCTCCATTGGAGCTGCCCCCACCCCCACCATCAGGGTCTTTCATACTGTCCAAAAGTGGCATGTCCATCCAACAAGGGAGCCAGTGTCCCCCTCTGGTTGCAGTCTAAGTGTCCATTACACTGCTCAATGATCAGTCCATGATAGACAGCCCAGCTGTCTGTGTAAATCACCTAAGTAAAGGTCCATGACAGGCAACTAAGCATACAGCTCTTTATTAATGGACCTCAGCACCTTTCCGTAAGTGCTCTGTCCTTTTCCACAGGCCCCATCCAAACCCCTCAGCAAGCTCACCGGGCCTGACGGGGTCAAACACACTCAAGGCCTGTACTGCCTTGATAGTTCTTTTATCTGCTGCTGCAGCAGCAAAAATAGTACCTGTTATTATTTCCTTCTAATGCCAACACTTGCTGCACATTAGAAGGTGATCAATAGATTGTCAATTTTACATGGGGCCTCAGGCCTTCCTGCACATCCCTGTTAGGAGGGTCTCTTGGCCTTCCCCCTATGCAAACTGAGATGACTGATCTTGAGGAGGATTCTCCTCTCCCACAGCTGTCTCCATCATATAATCTTGTAACCAGGCCACTCACTCCCCCTCTATTTTTCAGTGACTAGAAACTTTGTTGCGGATCAAGCTGCCGCCAAAGCTCTAACAGGACTCTATTAGACCTACCATCCAATTTCTCCCTGTCTGCCCCAGTGGCAGTCAAGTCTACCCACACCTGTGTTTAGGTAACCTTTACAGGCCCATTTCCCTTGTTAGTTGGAATGGGGTGGGAGGAGTGCAGCACAGGCAGCAGCCCGCACAGCCTTATGGTCCTATGCTGTCTCCAGCTCCCCCAAATCTGCTACCATCTGCATAACCATGTTGATGGGCTGCACCACATAGAGGCCCACAACAGCTTCTAGTGACCCAAAAGAGGTTAATGGGGCACTGCAGAGAATGAAGTCCCTCATCCCTGCCATAAATACTTCCTCATCTGGCTCACTAGACCTCGGGTTAAAAACAGCATTCTCCATACCTAGTTCCCAAAGGACCTTTACTAGCTCACTATAGCATTGCCACCTACTCATTGCTCCTGACAAGTCTCTAGCATTCTGCCAGACTGTACAAATGGCAGCCATCACCCATTCTTTTAAGGAGGGTATGGTTTCCTGAGTTGTCATGGCAGTTCCAAAGATACTGCCTTAAGGAGGAGTGCATGGTAATTTCTCCATCTCTGTTCTGGAGAGCATGATGCCATCCACCCCGCTATGTCCCACAACCACAGCAACCAGGCTACCAGGGGCTCATTGGTTTTCTGCTTGAATTGTGCCCCCAATTCCATCAACTCTGCCTGGGTGTAAGGCCAGACCACAGAGTGCTTCACTACCTGCAGTGGGGGTTGTGCCTATCCCTCAGAGACTCTTGGCTACTGGGTCTTTTCCTTCTGAGTGACCACTGGCTGGGCTCTGAGTATGTGGATGGCAGCTTCAGCCTAAACCACCTAATCCTCAGTGGAGGAGGAGTTGGAAACATCTGCTCCTACCAACTCAGAGCTACTCTGTCAGTACGGATGCTGCTCCTTCTTTGGTGACTGTTACAGCTCTTGCAGCTGCTGGCTCTAAGCCTGAAGTTGAGGCTCGAGCTCTTGAACCCACAGTTGCTTCTTCAAGAGCTGTTGCTGCCAGCGTTCTGCTTCCAGGGCAAACTGCAACTCATGAACCCATAATTCCTTCTCCAGGGACCATTCTAGTTCCAGGTGCTGTTGGTGCTCAGCCTACATCTCACACTACATCTCTCAAACCCGGTCAGCCTCCCTCTCCAGTGCTCACTCTGGTTCAAGCCATTGTTGCTGCTCAGTCTGCAGCTTATCCTGGAGCTTTTGACCTTAGGCAGCTTCTTGCACAGAACTCTTGATTTCCTTTTGCAGGGTTGTAAAAACACCCAGCCCATGGTCCCCAAAGGGACATCCAAGGGGAAACACATGCTGGAGAACAATGACCACCCCTCTATTGCACGCTTCAAGGGTGGTGGTGGCTCTATACCGATCTGACCTGAATTCTCCAGCTGCATCAAATATAAGGTCAGTGCCCATGGCCATGCAGGTTCACATTGGATTTGGGCAGGTGGTAAAGAAACTGTGAAGCTGGAGGATGGTAGGCCATTCCATTTATTAGAGTCTCGCTACAGCAGACAAGTAAACAGGCAGAGAAAGACCACTTATCTCTCTCTCAGGACTCACAAGCAAACAGGTGTGTGGGGGGGCTTCTCTAGCAAACAATGGTCCTTCCCAATTGTGGAAGGCACTCTGCAAGTTACAATCTGCCACCCTAAGGGCATGCACCTGCAGCCTTACATAGACTATGTACATGAGGTGCTGCCCCATGGTCATGCACCAATCAGGCAAAGTACAAGTGAGCAAGCCTAACACACTTTTTGCCCAACACTGTTTCTCATTTAGGGCAAGCAAAGCAGTGTTTGCCTCAGAGTGTGCAATCATCTGCATATTTCAAGGGGGAAGATGGAGGCCAAAGGTTAAGTAGGGAGACATGAAATCTTTCAGTAAAACATTGTGAAGTGCTAATAATGAAAAGGATGTCCTTGAGTCCTGTTTTTCATCAGTGAGGTGCTTGAGAAAGGTGGGTCTGATTAAGACAGACAAAAAACTTTCCTGTGCCAGAAAACAAAAAGTGTTTAAGTCTTGCTTTGTGGTCTCCTTGTTCACTACAAACATTTCCTGTGTAATAAATGAGTGGTGGGAAAATTCTATATTTATGAATTGTGTAAATCAATTTTTACTACCAGTAATTAAATTCTAAAATGGGGATTATTTGAAAATTGTGGAGTAAAATGCTTCATCAGTGTGACTAGCCAGTTGCTTGCTGCAGTTGGTATCATAATATATGATGTATATACTGGTGCCACGGGAGCTCTAGTTAGTCTGGGTTTGATAGGATACTGACAGTCACATGAGTACAGTGGGCAGGGTCTGTGCATTACATGTGCTGTGTTCAGGCTCTTTCATCTGAAAGGCTTTCACGGCATTTCTTGATCTTGGGTAATATAACAACCCCTTCTAAAGAGGAAGGAAAATTCTCCACTGGTCCTTATATTTACTTAAATTATCTTTAGTATAATGTTACCTTAAAATGTACAAAAATAAAAACTAGGTGCAAATTTCTAATATTTATAGTTCTTATAAACCAAAGTGGTTTTTTTTTCAGATTAAATTTAAACTGAACTGTGGAGGCAATGATATTTAAATGGATAGTATTAATTTAATGAGAGAATGATGTTATTTCACTGAAACTATGTAATTAATTGCAAAATAAACATGGTACTGATTGCCACAGGGGAGGTTCTTTTGATTTGGGTGCATTTATAAAATGATCTCTTTCAATTTTTCTTTATTTGAACTATTAGATTACCTTCATTAGTACAGTAGTTTTTTTTTCTCATTTGCCTGGAAGAATTGGAGAATGCTATGTCATGCCAATCTGATCACAATTAGAGAGCAAGCATGAGCCAAATCATGAGGCAGTTCTCAGTTATAAAATGATCTTATTCTTTTTTTATTTTTAAATTAAAAAATTTTTGTGTGTGTCTGTGGCAGAGACAGAGAGAGAGACAGAGAGAGGGACAGATAGGGACAGACAGACAGGAAGGGAGAGAGATGAAAAGCATCAATTCTTTGTTGTGGCACCTTAGTTGTTCATTGACTTTTTTCTCATATGGGCCTTGACTGGGGGGCTACAGCAGAGTGAGTGACCCCTTGCTCAAGCCAATAACCTTGGGGTTCAAGCCAGCAACCTTCGGGCTCAAGCCAGCAACTATGGGGTCATGTCTATGATCCCATGCTCAAGCTAACAACCCACTCTCAAGCTGGTGAGCCCATGCTCAAGCCGGTGACCTTGAGGTTTTGAACCTGGGTCCTTCACATTCCATTCCAACACTCTATCCACTGTGCCACCACTTGGTCAGGCACAAAGTGATCTTATTCTTTTTTTTTTTAATTTATTTTATTTTACTCATTTTAGAGAGGACACACACACAGAGTGAGAGAGAGAGAGAGAGAGAAAGGGGGGAGGAGCTGGAAGCATCAACTCCCATATGTGCCTTGACTGGACCAGGGTTTTGAACTGGCGATCTCAGTGTTCCCAGGTCAACGCTTTATCCACTGCGCCACCACAGGTCAGGCCTGATCTTATTCTTAATGAAAATCTTCTGTATCTGCACTGTCCAATATGGGACCCCTAGTCACATGTGGCTATTGAGCAGTTAAAGGGGACTAGTGCAACCCAGAAACAGAATTTTAGATTAATTTCCTCCTAAATAGCCACATGTGGCTAGTAGCTGTTATGTTAAGGTGACCAGATGTCCCAATTTGGGTGGGGCAGTCCTGATTTTTAACAATTTGTCCTGTGTCTGTGGCATTTTTAAAAAGTCCCGATTTTTGGAAAGAATGCATGAAAAGCTAGGGAACCGTGGGAGAACAGGAAGGAAATTTATGGTTTTCGGCAGGGAGACCCCTCCTCGACCTGGAAGCGCCCACACTGCACAAGAGCTGGCTGCCCCAAGCGGAGCCCCGAAACTAACAACTTCAGGTGGGACATACCTGCTGGGGCAGCTGTCAAGTCCCCTAACTACCCATAGGCCCATGTCCTGGACGCCGGTGTGTGGCTCCAGGCACCGTGAGATGCAATCCGCTCGGTCTCCAGTGGGCAGTGGGGCTGGACGGGGGAGCTCGGCCTGGACAAGGACGAGTCCAGGCAGGGACTGTGAGCGACTGCTTGTGTGCGAGGGCGCTGTTCTGCCTGCTCCCGCCCGCTCGTGCAGCTCCAGCATCGGTTTCTGGACTGTGTAACCTGATCCCTCCGACTCACTCAAAATTTCCCATATATTAATATTTCCAAAAATGATCTTTTTAATGAGATATCATTATTTTAAAAAAAATAAGGAAAAGGTTAAATCTTGGGCATCAGCAAAAATCACAATAGAGAACAAATGGTTAGAAATATTTCAGCATTTGGAAACAAACCATGTTCCATACAATAATGCACTAAAAATTGTGGAATACGTGCTGTCTTTACCAGGAACTAATGCTGTAACTGAACGCATTTTTCCTACGGTAAATAAAGTGTGGACATCAGAAAGATCACAATTAAGCGTTGAGACTTTGAAAGCCATTTTATGTGTGAAATATAATTTAACAAATTCTTGTGAAAAATTTCAAGACCTTTTAAACAACAACAGCAATCTACTAAAAAAAATTCACTCAAATGAGAAATATGCCAAGGAATAAAATAATACTATACATAATTTTTACTGTATTATATTTGTAAATTGTACTTATGTTGAAATTTAAAAAATATATATTACAATACTATTTTTGCATTCTATGAAAAATTTTTTGCTTCATATAGACCAAATTTTTAATCAAGAAACCCCCCCTCCCATCAATGGTGTCCCGCTTTACCAATTTTAAAATCTGGTCACCTTATGTTATGTGGGACAGTATAGAATTCTAGTTCACGCATTTATTAGTTTTTTAGATAATCTTTGAGATGAAATCACTAGTTGCGAGAGTAGGGCGATGTATTTAATCTCTCTAAACCTCATTGCCCCCATCTATAAATTGGGGATGATGTGATTTAATGCATTTAAGCACTTAGCATTGTGTCTGGAACAGAAGCTACACTCAACCACTAGGATGAGAATGGGTGATAGGCTAGGAGGAAGATTTGCCCCTTGTCACAGTTTCCATCATTGCCCCCTTAATGAGCTTATTTTTGAAATAAAAAAATTGAAATTTTATCCATTTTATCTGAAGTGCCAACAAAGGCATCTTTAGACATCCTAGCTATTTTCATTAACCTATAACAAGCAAAACTAGTGTGTTTGTCACGCAAATGTCATTTTGGTTAGTCACCTGCCTTACAATTAAATCTAATTAAATCTAATCCCTCTGAGCCCTGCTTTGTTGAAATTATGGAGCTGCCAGTGATCTCAAATAACTGTCACAAATGCATCAAATAGCCAAGGTGTTTTTAGATCTCTTTTTTTTTTCCCCTCTGGAAAACAGAAAGCCTAAACCCCTTTCAGCTTGTAGTTGAACATTCTGAAATTGGTCAGGTCACACTATTGTCTATGTTGCTGCTTCTGCAGGGGATGCTCTTCCTTTCCTCTTAAGTAACTTACACCCTATTTGTACCTGGCAAACACTCAGCATCATTTCTAGAATCTGCTCAAGCTTCATCTCACCTATAAAATCTTCTCTGATCCTCCAAGTAAAATGTATTTCCTCTAGCCCTGCCGTCACCCTGCACTTTACACAAACTTCCATCATAGCAACCGTAATTTTTCACATTTATTTCACATTAATCCTTACCTTATGTTATAGACTGAATTATGTCCCCCGCTCTAAAAAAAATTATGTTAAACTCCTTACCCCACCCCACCTCGAAATGTGTCCTTATTTGGAAGTAGTCATTGCAGATGTAATTAGTTAAGATAAGGTCATATTAGAGTGGGTAGGCTTTTAATTCATTATGACTGGTGTCTTTATAAGCACAGGAGAGTGACACAGACACAGATACAAAAGGGGAGGATGCCACATGATGATTGATGGAGGCAGAAATTGAAGAGCTGCAGCTATAAGCCAAGGAACACCAAGGATCCCAGGCAAACCACCAGAAGCTAGGAAGAGGCAAGGAGTGATTCTCCCCTACAGGCTTCAGAAGGAGCACGGTCTACTGACACCCTGTCAGTAGACTTCTAGCTTTCCAAACTGTGGGACAATAAATTTTGTTCTTTTGAGCCACCCAGTTTGTGATGCTTTCTTACGGCAGCTGTTGGAAACAATACATCTTACTAAACTATAAGCACTTTGAGATCTTTGAGGACAAAGACCTTATTTGATTTACGTGGCCTTGGTACTTGTCACAGTGTCTGAAATAATATGTTGATGAAAGGATGAAAGAACACACTACCTACGCCTTTGCCTTAATCTCGGATTAAAACTACAGAAAAATTACTTTCAGTGCTGCTGCACAGTCCACACAGGTTAGGCACTGAGTGATTCCAGCATTTTGTGATGTGGTGACCATCAATTATTTATTACTGTAAACTTCATCTACATAAGAAAAGTCAGTAGAACAGTGAACTTCCATGCCATATGTTAGAAAAACCACTACTCTTGTAAGATTCAGGTCTTACCTTGCTAAATAGCACAAACCATAACTTATTATACTTTAGATCAGGGTCAAGTTCAGCCTGCTGCCTACTTTTGTAAATAAAGTTTTATTGGAACACAGCTACATTCATTCATTTACATATTGTTTATAACTGCTTTAGTCCTACAAAAAAAGAGGTGAATGGTTGTGATATAGACCCCAAAGGTTAAAATAGTTACTATCTTAGTAACTATTTTAGAGATAACTTATAGAAAAATTCTTTGGACCCCCGCCCTAGATAATATAAATTGGTAGACATTGCCAGAATGTTTTATATTAAGTGGTAAAAATTCCACCTTGAGACTGAAACCATTCATTTTGTCACACTTTGGAAGATTCTACACTACTACTGTTAACATCAGCATTCCAGAAAGAAAATTATGTGTGGAAAATAATTTATTTCTTCCTTAAAATGAGAGCCAGGGGTTTTAAAAAAATGAGCATATTTATGTGTGTATGTGGATAGGGGGTGTGGATGGAGTAAATTCCAAGCAGATATAACATAGGTAACTTACACAATTAGGTACTCTATATAAGAAATTTTTTGAACTGTGTCTAGCCCCCCAAGTTTGAGAGAAGTAATAACTGGAGAAATGTATGGAGATCTATTATGAAGTCCAGGAGGAAAAAATGCTATTCTCATGTTTATAGGAAAAGTCCTGCCTGCAGTTTTATTCCTTCTGGAAAGTATTGTGGAAAATCTTAGACCTTTCTGAGAGGTCTCTTATTCATCAGATACATGCCTGTCATGTGACCTGATCACCCTAGCTCTAGCTGAGCGGGTTTAGGTTAAATGCTTGATCCCAAAGTCAAAGGCCTATGTAATGGCCTGATATAAGGGCTCTGACCAATAGGGGTGAATACTGGCCACATCAACCACATGTTCAGTCTTTGGGGAGTTTAGAGACTTATGGAGACAGTCAATCTATGTATCAAGATTAGCAAAAGCAGAAACAGACAGTACTTGTCACCACAATGAAAGGGCAACTGTTGCCTAAGAAGAAAGCCTGCCCTCAAAACTAACAATGCATCCTGGGTGATGCTGCCATTTCAAGAGGTCTGGCTGGGCCAGTAGGGTGGTGTCATAACCCACGGTTCAGTTTGTTTCACTTTTGTGTTACTGTTTGAGGGTGGGTTTAGTTCATGGTCAGCTCAATTTCTGTATTTCATCACTTCACTTTCCTCCCATCCTTTGTACCCACAAATGATTGTCCTTTATCTGTAATTAACTTGCAAACTCTAAGCCTCTACCAATCCAACCATGTGCTTCTCTACTCCTATAAGAAGGCAATTTAGGACTTACCCAGCCCTAAATATATTACCCAGCCACTGTGTTCATGGCATTATAAATGCATGGCTTCCAACCTTAGCTTGTCTTTTTGGAAGTTCCATTATGTGTCCATATTTGACTAGCTCCACTATTCCACAGAGTTGAGGTTGCAAAGCTATAACACTCTCCAGGTTTCCATCTCCATTGCACACTTTGCATCCTACTTCAAAGAAAATAAAAATATCCAGCCTCAATTTCCAGACTTTCCCCAACAACTTATAAAAAACTGCACACTTTCTTTCCTGCTTCCCTGTACCTAAGGAAGAGATGAAGCTTCTTTTGTTCAAAGCTAATCCCTCTACATGTGCACCAGATCCTAAGGTCTTCTATTCTTGATTCTAGCCTTTTCCTATGCAATTATTCCCTCTTATTCCCATATCTACCACTTCTCCCTTGTCCATGGTTTCTTTCCTTGAGCTTACATATAGGCTCACGTCTCCCCTCTTTTAAAAACAAAACACTTTTTTGACTCTTCATAACCTAGTTTTATCATCTTATTGAACTCATTCATTTTAAGGCTATTTGCCTTAAAAGGTATAAGAAGTTCTGGTTAATATGGAGAACTGCAGCAATTTAAAAGAACCCCATTTCCAAGTCTAAGCATGTAGAAGTGCTAATTAAAATATAACAAACTGTTTTTAATTAAATAACCAATTGAACTCAAATTGAGTAAGAGGTAGCTCCAGGTCCTAAAAATAGAGAGGGGCCTGAATATCAGAATGATGAAAGGGATCAAAAAGTGAGTGGCCGCTGGAACGTTGGCGCCTGCAATAGGCCTTAATGGTTGGGAGCTGGTATTGCGACGTCAGCATGAGTGGCAGAGTGCAGGTTGCAGGACATGTTGAAAGGAACCAGGCCTCAGCTACCTGTATTCATTCATGAAATGGGAGCTACAAAGATTCACCAGCCTCTGGAAGTGTTAGCAAAGCTCTGGGTATCTACTGAAGACGATGTGTTCAAAGACTTTTACCCATGAGAAAGCAGAAGGCCAAGGCCACATTACCTGTGAGTGGAGTGCTGGCTCTAAACTCATACTTCTCCCATGTGGTTCTGTGATCCTAGCTAAGGCACTAACATGACAACTTACCCCTAATACTCTGATATTCACTCACTGGGTCATATGAAATGTCAAGTCCACTGAACTTCTCTCACTCTCCACTATGTGTGCTCCTTTTTTTCTCTTTTTTATACTCTTCCATATGGCAACAACCGTGTGATGTAGGGATTATAACCTCCCCCACCACTCCATTGCATAGATGAGGAAACCTCAGCTCAGCGCAGCTAAGTGACTTACCCAAGAGCACACAGCTGATAAGTGCCTAAGCTTGGATTTGAACTCCGATAAGATGGACAATGCTATGGGTTGAAATGTGTCTCCCAGAAAAGATATGTGAAAGTTCTAACCACTACCCCACACCCTGTAAGAATGTGATCTTATTTGGAAATAAGGTCATTGCAGATGTAATTAGATGGGGTAATACTGAAGTAAAATGGGCTTCTAATCCAATATGACTGGTGGCCTTATAAAAAGAACAAATGAGAAGAGACACAGGGCGAACTCCATGTGATGATTCAGGATTGGAGTAATGTATCTACAAACCAAGGATCACCAAGGATTGCAGGCTAACCCCAGAAGCTAGGGCCAGGCAAGGAAGGGTTCTCCAACAGGTTTCAGAGGAAGTATGATTTCAGACATCTAGCCTCCAAAACTGTAAGACAATATATTTCTGTTATTCTAAGCCATCCCACTTATGTTTCTTTGTAATGACAACTAACTAACTAACTCGGAAACTAATGTACATGGCAAAGCCATCTTTCCTCTATGCCAACCATCTTAGATATTTAAGACAGGATGGGCTTATATAGAATAAGCAGAAAAAGAATGTGAATTTAAAGGGACTAGAGATTTCACTTGCTCTGAAATACCCAAAATATAACCAGAAAGCATTGAAACCATTTTATTCACATTATAATATTAATGAATGTGAAGAAGTAAGTCCCCCAGTTGACCAAGTACAAGTTAGTTCACCAAGAAGAGTACACCAGGGAAAATGAGATGTTCTCACCGGGCACCCTCCCTGGCATATGTTTATCATTGCCCACCTCCCCACCCCCAAATTCAGGGTGATGTCTAGGTACCTCCCTAATATATAACCAAGAGGCTTCCCTTTTATTTTTTTCTTCCTTTTCCCCATTTTCTACCCCAAGGAACCATTGGGTTTTTTTTCTTCAGCTTACCCTGGTATTGCTTTAAATCTGGCAGTAGTATCCAAAAGCATTTCTTTAATATCCCCCATAGAAGAAAACGGAATACCAAAATACCTAACCCTTGCTTGACCACTTCAATTCACATGTATTCCTTTGAATAATGTTATAACTCTGACTGGAGCTGTTGTCAAGACATGCAGTTGGGGGTGGGGAAGGCAGAGAGACAGGATCTGTGGATTAGGAGAGAAACAGGGAAAAAAGAAACACGAAAGTAGCCATGGAGGTGGGTGATTAACAGTCACCAACCTTTGCTCCAGAGTGGATGTGCCGAAACCTCCTGATCTGTGGGATATACTAAGTGTTTTCCAATGCTTCCTTGCCTTTATCTCTCAATCTCTGGTGTTCTGATTTTTAGAAGTGAAAAAAATATTTTGATTTAAGCCATATGGCCTTTTTTCCCTTGCACTGAAGGTGTAAAATACTCAGAGGGGCAGGTGTGGAAAGCAGTGACAGCAGAGTGGGTGGGTACATAGGGTCTTTGTGTCTATAGCTTGTGAGGTCTGTAGCTATGGCAACTGTGTGCAACAGCACTCACACAGCATCATAACATGGCCCTAGAGTTACCCTTCAACTGTTCCTCTTCGATGCATTATCTGTGCTGCTGTTCCCTAGCTACCATAGTTCTGTTCAATTTTTTTGAAGTCATGCTTAAGTATTGTTTCTGTCAGCAGTACCTGCTGTCACTATAGTTCATCTGAGAGCAGAACCAAAAACCTCTTTCTTATAGATATTGTTAACTGTTAAAAATTGTACTTGAACACCTTGAGTTAGAAAGATTTTAAGGATGTGGTCTGGACAAGATGATCACTTCAGACTTTTTTGCTTCTAAAGATTCATGTTCCCTGACCAGGCAGTGATGCAGTGGATAGAGCATCGGAATGGGACATAAAGGACCCAGGTTTGAAACCCCGAGGTCACTGGCTTGAGTGTGGGCTCATCTGGCTTGAGCACGAGCTCACCAGCTTGAGCATGGGGTTGCTGGCTTGAGTGTGGGATCATAGACATGACCCCATGGTTGCTAGCTTGAAGCCCAAGATTGTTGGCTTGAGCAAAGGGTAACTTGCTCTGCTGTAGCCCCCCTAGTCAAGGCACATATAAGAAAGCAATCAATGAACAACTCAGGTGTCACAATAAAGAATTTATGCTTCTTATCTCTCTCCTTTCCTATTTGTCTGTCCCTCTCTCTGGCTTTCTCTCTCTGGCAAAAATAAAAAAAGGTTCATGCTGGTTCTGTTAGAGCAATTGATACTATCAGTTGATTTCCTGCCTAATGAAAGGTAATTTCTTTTTGCCAGTTGTTATAATTTCCCAACTATAAGAGTAGTAAAATGAAAATAAAATTCATAACATATGCAAATATGTTATATCATGAGGAGCTTGTACACAAGTAATTAATGTATATGTACCCATAAAAGAAAGCTTTATTTTGTTAATTCTGAGAAAATATACAGAAATGGTTTATTTCTTGTTTAAAAGAATCCCCAAATCCTCAGAAATATTTCTGCTGTAATTAAATTTAATGTATTTTGGGGGTATTTTTTGTCATTTTTTTTTTTGTGTGTGTGACAGATATAGAGAGAGACAGAGAGAGGGACAGATAGGGACAGACAGACAGGAAGGGGGAGAGATGAGAAACATCAATTCTTTGTTGCAGCTCCTTAGACTCAGTTGTTCATTGAGAGCCTTCTCATATGTGCCTTGAAGAGGGGGTGTGGGGAGCTACTGCAGACCAAGTGACCCCTTGCTCAAGCCAGCAACCTTGGGCTCAATGGGCTCAAGCTGGTGAGCTTTGCTCAAACCAGATGAGCCCATGCTCAAGCCAGTGACCTTGGAGTTTCAAACCTGGGTCCTCAGCATCCCAGTCCGATGCTCTATCCACTGTGCCACCACCTGGTCAAGCAAATTTAAATGTATTTTAGAAAAATTCATAATCTGGCAATTTACTATGTTCATATTTCAGCTTCCTTAAGTTTGCTCATTAAAAGTAGTATCACAAACAGCTAAGATTTAAAGTCCTTAACCTTCCCAGGCCCAAGTAGAAGAAAGGTGTTAATATCCACAAGTTATGAGCAGTCTCCCCAAAAGACAGTAATACAAAATACACTTATAATTGAATTAACTCAGGAGAGGATTCTGAAAAGAGGACAGCATCAGTAGCATAGTTTTTCATTCTCTCTGAATATGTCATAAAAACAGAGAACAACTAGATAGCAAAACCTAAAACCTGAGAACAAGATTTAAAAAAAAAAAAAATAGGTGAGGAAGTATCCCGACAAACTCCAAAATACAAGTGGGTGTGTACTAACTGCCTACAGCCACAAGATGCATGTTGTCAGTGTTATGCTGGAGAATTGATGAAGAAGTTTCATCTGTTAGACCTGAGAACAGGAGGATCTCAAAATTGACAATGGGCACTTTCTGGAAAGAGGGTAGGCTCGTCTGAAGATAGCAGTTGGAACTGGGTGGAGTGGTTTGACCAATACCAATATCAAGCCCAAAGAAAAAAGGTCTGATGGGGCTGGAGCGGCCTAGCTCTTAGGAACTCTCAAAATCTGCCCTTTTGGCCTGACCAGGCAGTGGCATAGTAGATAGAGCACTGGGCTGGGACACAGGGGACCCAGGTTCCAAACCCCAAGGTTGCCAGCTTGAGTGTGGGTTCATCTGGCTTGAGTGTGGGCTCATCAGCTTGAGCATGGGGTCACTGGCTTGTAGTCCAAGTTTGCTGGCTTGAGCCCAAGATCACCAGCTTGAGCAAGGGGTCACTGGCTCAGCTGTAGCCTCCCCGGTCAAGGTACATATGAGAAAGCAATCAATGAACAACTAAGAAGCTACAACAAATAATTGATGCTTCTCATCTCTCTCCCTTCCTTTCTCTCAGTCTCCATCTCCCTTCTTAAAACAAACAAACAAATAAACACACAAAAAAACAACAAACAAAGAACTACCCTTTTATAGGACAAAGCCTCACACCAAAGGTTGGAGAGGAATGAAATTGAACAGGAAATGGACAGCCAGAGAAGAGGGAAAGAAAAGTTCCGGACTAATGCAGTGATCTCCACATTGAGCACCCATGAACTCTCCAAACTCAACAGCAGAAGTTCTGAGAAATAAAGAAAACTTTCTTGAATGTCACTTTATAACAAAAGCTCAGGAAAACTAATGTCACATCATAAGCAAAAATATAAATGTCATAGTTTTTATAAGAAAAAAAAGGAGGGATGAGGAGCTGAATAACATCCCTATAGACAGTGAAAGCACTCCAGAAAGCCATCTCACCAAACAGAGCAAAACTGTACCTACTCTATCCAAAGGAACTAAAAGACATAAATAAAATAAGACATGAAAGAACAGAAATATGAATGAGAAACTCAGAAATAAAGTGATGGGACTAAAGAAATAATTAGAAATAAAGAAATAATAATTTGAGAAATAAAGAGTATTCTAGAAAGAAAATAAAATCAATAAATAAAGTTCTGGGAGAAGAATCAGTGAAATTGAAGAAAATATTTTCAAGGGAAAAAAGAGACAAAAGATTTGAGAGAAAGTGATTGATATTGAAGAGTGACAAAGAAGATCCAAATACAGAATAGAATTCCCGAAAGAAGAAGACAAATGTAAGGGAACAGAACAAATTCTAAAACCTTCAAAAAAACTTTTCTGTAAAAAACATTTTGAAATGAGATACTGACAGTGTACACCAAAGATTTTCAACCTTTTTACACTTGGGGACTGGTGAAAAAGGAGAATTATTTCCAGTACTGCTAAGGCAGAAATCACCCTGAGCATAAGTGTATTGGACTAAGATCATTGGGTCTATAATCTTCATACAACATCAGGGTAGTTAACTCTTTTGCAGTCTGGCAGGAAATTTCTGAGGGACTGATCCACTGACTGGTGACTGAAAAACACTGCTTCAGAGGGTTTGGCTGGCTGTTGGCTGCTTTGTTAGCATATCTCCAGTAGTGTCCTTTGATTTCTTGCAGCCAGCATTCTGTATGAGGGAACAGGGATTTACAGTTCCCTCATGGAAACCCTTTTCTCCTCATTGGCATAGAGATCTGACCTTATAGCCAACTTACTCGTTGTCAACCTCATTCTAGCTCAGCCCAGTCTGGCACCCTGTCTCTTGAGTTTTGGGACCATGAGAAAAAGGTTGAAAATCATTGGTATAGACTAAAGTGGAAATAAATAAGGAGACTAAAAGTAATAATTACACTTAGAATGTGATTATTAGGGAAGACATGTAAAAAGAGGTATGTTCTGGTTTTGAAGATTAGATGGAAATATATGGAAGAAAAGTGGCTTAGATTTTTCTAAGGGAAAAGAACAGGAGGCCCTGGCCAGTTGGCTTAGTGGTAGAGCGTTGGCCCAGTGTGTGGATGTCCTGGGTTCAATTCCCAGTCAGGGCACAGAGAAACGCCCTTCTGCTTTTCCACCCTCCCCCCTCTCACTTCTCTCTCTTTCTCTCATGTCACCTCTTGCAGCAATGGCTCAAATGGAGTGAGTTGGCCCTGAGCACTGTGAATGGCTCCATGGCCTCCACCTCAGGCATTAAGAAGAGCTCAGTTGCTAAGTAATGGAGCAACATCCCAGATGGGCAAGGCATCACTCCCTAGTGGGCTTGCTGGTGGATCCCAGTGGGGCACATGTGGGAGTCTGTCTCTCTGCCTCCCCTCCTCTCACTGAATAATAAAACAAAAGAACAGGAAAACACAAAGGCAAAATAATAAATCATGTTTAGGTAACTATATGCAAATAGGCTGGAGGAATGGAGGGAATATGCAGGCTAGAGAGAGGCAGAAGGGCAGAGATAGAAGACATCACATATGTTTATTTTTCAAATAGTGTGGAATTTTCTTTCCCTTTTCAATAGAAATAACCTTCACTGTCAACAGCCCAGTCAGACTCCTTGGACGATCCCAACTTCCCAGGCTATTATTTGCAATAATTTATGCCATATGAATGTAATGGGAAAAACATATTGCCAAGTGAATTACTTTTGAAATGTACTGCATGCTGACATTTGGGAAATTAGATCCTGAACACAATGCATTCTGATTATTTGAGGTGCTCTCCCATTATGAAAAGATAAATTCAGTATAAAAAAAAATCTTTATTTTAAACTGAAGTTCTGTCCTTTGGCAAGGGTCTTGGCAAAAACGTTTGAGCATTGTTCAAATGCTCACTGGGGGCAGGGATTATTCCTTGCCTCCACAGTCTATGTGGGTCTGAGACCAGTTACTCTTATTCAAACATATTTTAGGCTAGTCTCTAGCAGTGACTGACAGCCTAGCTACCCATCTTGTGGAGAACTCTGTGGTGCCCCTTCTCTATGTACCCAAATGTGTCCATGCTGGAGATGACCCTGCTCAGCTGGCTCCTGTTCCATTTTCTGAAAAAAGCAAAGCCACGCTCTCTTATGAAGAACAAATGACTTTTCACTTCTCCATTCCCACTCAGCAAATTCCTCTGGCACTGCCAGGCCCATCTCATCACAAATATACATTTGCTTTGACCCTTCCTCCTCCTCCTTTTTGTGTTGTTGGGCTTCCCAGCTGAGCCTCAGTAAGCTGAGCATCCTGAATCCAGGAGCATAGACAAGGAGTGATTTTGATGAAGGGCCTTCTTAGATATACCATAAATGTTGCTACTTCAAGGGAAAGCCTCCCTTGTTTACTGAACATATGCAATTTGTATGCTGAATAGAACAATGTGATGAAAGTAGGAGAAGGAAGATGGACAGGGAGAAATGACAATTAGAGAGTGGATTTGGAAATTAGCTGGGGCTGCGAAAGGAGGATAAGGATATAAACACGATAGTGAAGGGTCATTAATTTCCACATAAACCAGATCAGATTATTGTTTTGATCATTAAATTGACCTAAATATTCATATAACCTTTGCTTTACATATAAAATAATAGCTATTGGTCATGAAACTGTACTTTGGAGTCAGAGAGACCTGGGTTTGAATCCTGGCTTTACTGCTTGCCAGATTAATGGTCTTGCTTCTACTATTTAATCTCTCTAAACCTTCCTCTCTTTCTTTCTTTATAAAATGAGAATGCTAATAGTATCTACCACAGATAGGATTATTGTGAGGACAAAGAAGATAATACTTATAAAGAGCTTAGCAGTTTGCCTATCATGCAGCAAGCACAAAATAAATGTTAGCTTTTATTGTTTTTGAAATTTGTGTAAGCCTTATTTCTCTAAGGCAAATTGGTTTTTATTCAGTAGGAGGAATACCTAGTTAAAAGAACCTTATGCTGGGTCTTTAGGGGCAGCAATCATCACCCTCAGTAATCTTTTCGGCGCCACTGTATTTCATTGAGTTGGCTTAAGTCAAGTGGCACCTGTAAATATAAATATGTCTCTGATACCAGTGAGCAAGCTTTCTTGTAGAAAGGTAGGCACATATTTAATAAATAGTTAATAGAGTTTGCAATTTCCCCCAAGCAGATTATACTCTTAATACCCAAATTCTGATTTATATAGTACATATACAGTATATTACACATACAGTGTGTCCATAAAGTCATGGTGTACTTTTGACTGGTCGACCGGTCAAAAGTGCACCATGACTTTATGGACACACTGTATATCTGAATATATGTGTATCATACAGTATATATAATTGTTAGTGCTATTACAATGCTGCCTTTTTATAGATCAGGAAACTATATCAGAGAGAGACTGAAATTACATTGCCTGCTGGATAGATTTACTAGATAATTTTCCAGTTTTCTTACACCTAAACATTGTCCGAAACTGAACTCATTATTTCAGCCCACAAACTTCCTCTTCTTCTTTTTTAAAGTTCCTCTTCTTATATTCCTTTCCTCATTAAAGGCACTGCCATCTACCCAGTGACCCAAGCCAAAAACCTGTGAGCTATTCCAGACTTTTTCCTCTCCCTCACTTGTCATCACACCCAGTCCTATAAAGTTTTAGCTATTAAATATTTTTTGAATCTGATCCCCTTCTCCATTCTTACCACCATTGCTTTTATTCAAACTATAGCAATTGTTTCCTAACAGACCTCTCTGATACTAGTCATGCTGCCTTCAAATATATGTTGGCAGGATGCTGTGTCCAAAACACAAAACCGATCATATCAATTCCCAGCTTAAAAACTTTCAGTGGTCCCCTAATGCCTCTTCATGCTAAAACCTAGCATGAAGCCTAGGTTTCTTAGTATGGCCTTCATGTTCCCAAAGCACACCTCAGACTTAGTCCTAATCAAGTTCTATTAAAATGAAGTCAGTACAGTATCTGACTGTCTCCCTTTTTGGATTCTGGGCTTTTTAAAGGTAGATATAAAGTCTTTTACTTTTTGTATCTCAGCATCTAGCAGTGTCAATAAAAAGTTGTTAAATGAAATGGTGACATCAGGTTTGAAGTCAGGTGATCAGTTTACACTTTTTAAAGTGGTTTTTATACATTTAAAAAATTGAGGTATAATTCATGTACCATAACATCCACTATTTTAGTATATCCAGTGGGGTTTTTTTTAGCATATTTACAGATGTATAATCATCACCTACTAATTCTAGAATACTTCTGTAACCTGAAAAAGAAACTCCTTACCCATCAATAGTCACTCTGTTATCCCATCTTCCTCTTCACCATCAAGAAAGTGAAAAGTAATCCACAGAATGGGAGAACATACTTGCAAACTATCTATCTAATAAGGAAATGAGGAGTGACTGCTAATGGGTAAAGGATTTCTTTTTGGTGTGATAAAATGTTCTAAAATCTATTGTGGTGGTGGTTGCACAACTCAGCATATACTAAAAATTGCTGAATTATACACCTTAAATGATGAGTTTGATGGCATGTGAATTATAACTCAATAAACTATTGTAAAAGAAAAATGGTAAAGAAAGAAAACAATTTAAATACAAAACTGACTAGTTACAGCTAAAAAGGAAAAAGAGAAAAGAAGAAAATGGTCCGCCTGTCTTTCTTGTCCTAAGTAGAGCCACACTGAGGCTCTGATCTAGTTAGCAGGAATTATCACTAGAGTAAATTGCTTGGAGCAAGAGTAAGGAAGAGGAATTTAAATATTCTTCAAATAAGGGATAATAACGGTCAAAGAAGTACAGTGGAAATTTTACATTTTCAGGTTCACCCCAAAACTCTGGTTTGACAATTGTTTCCAATTTGGGCTGCTAAGCCACTCTTGGATATAGCTATCTAGTCCTGCTTATTCTGATCCAGGTCTTGAAAGCATAGCTGAAAATGTTGGCACAGTTTATCCCATCCAGGGCCTGACTTCAATGCCAAATTTAGCCTTTGGCAACCTCATTCAGTTGAGAGTCCCTGGGGACTTGTTTGACCTAATTTTGGAGAGCTGCAAGGGAATTCGCTTCTGGATGGTGGCCCAGCAAGCAGGGAGTGGCTCAGCAGGCTGCCTAATCCTCTATTAAGTTAATGATAAAGTATACCTGGACAGAATCTCTGGAAGGCCAATTCCCTATATGTGAGGCTTGGACTAGGAACTTTAAACTAAAGGTAATTCCCCATATTAAATATTATAATTACCTAGAGAGGAAATCTTTCAGAATGCATTATATATATTCCTCTCTTTTTGTACTTAGGTTTTTTTCAACTGATAATTTTCTGTTAGTTGGCCACTGTGAAACACTTGGAAAATCTAGTATAACTCTTTTTCCCTAGAATGAACCGTTGCTAATGGTTTGGTATGTATTCCTTCAGACCTTTTTTTCTTTAAAAAAAAAAAACCCACAAACTTGTTTACAAGCATAGACACACATACTCATACCCATAGCAGGTTTTTTCACTTTTCACTTTAAAAAATATATATAAATGCGATCATACTCCACCTCTTGGTCTGCCCTTTGCTTTTCCATTTAATGATATAGCCTAGAGATCTTTCCATGTGAGTTAATATAAGTCTACCTTGTTCTTTATTATGTCTGCACTTTATATCATGGTATGGATATACTATAATTTATTTAACCATTTCCTATTGATGCATAGTTCCTATATTTCTATTTTCCCTCATGATCAAAAATGATGAAATAAGAATTCTTATACATATAAAACATCTTTGTGTACAAATAAGAGTATTTGGGAGTGTACAAATTCTGAGAAGTAGAATTATTTAAATTCTTGATGTATTTGGAAAGTATTTTTAAACTTTATTTTGAGCCTGACCAGGAGATGGTGCAGTGGATAGATAAAGCGTCAGACTGGGATGTGGAAGGACCCAGGTTCAAGACCCTGAGGTCACCAGCTTGAGCGCAAGGCAGGCTCAGCTGGTTTGAGCAAAAGCTCACCAGCTTAGACCCAAGGTCGCTGGCTCCAGCAAGGGGTTACTTGGTCTGCTGAAGGCCCACAGTCAAGGCACATATGAGAAAGCAATCAATGAACAACTAAGGTGTCTCAATGGCAACAAAAAAACCCCCGATGATTGATGCTTCTCATCTTTCTCCGTTCCTGTCTGTCTGTCTGTCCCTATCTATCCCTCTCTCCGACTCTGTCTCTGTCTCTGTAAAAAAAAACAAAAAAACATAAAACAAACAACTTTATTTTGAAATAATTTCAAATTTACAGAAAAGTTGCAAGAACAATATAACAAACTCCCATATCCTCTTTGCCTTGATACCCTGGTTATCATTTCATCACACTCCTCTTTTTCCCAACTCTACATATGTATTGTGTATATTCTATGTATTTTTATGATCCATTGAGACATCTGATACATTTGAACACAAAGACCTTGCCTCTAAACACTTCAATGTGGGCCTGACCTGTGGGGGTACAGTGGATTAAGCATTGTCCTGGAATGCTAAAGACCCCGGTTCAAAACCCTGGACTTGCCTGGTCAAGGTACATATGGGAGTTGATGCTTCCTGCTCCTCCCCCCTTCTCTCTCTCTCTTCTCTAAAATTATTTTTTTTTAAAGTAAAAAAAAAAAAAATACTTCAGTGTGAGTTTCCTTAAACAAGGGTTTTCTCCTATATAACCTGAGCACATGTGTCCAAATCAAGAAATAGATGTATAAAACTTAGAGTTCACATTACAGGCTTCTCACTATCTGTATTTGTAACTCCCTTCTCCGACAGAGAGAAACCTGCTCTAACCATCCCCTGTATATTTCCCCCTTTGCCAAATACCCCCGCCTTTACCATATCTCCCTTCCATGCTGGTTGTTAAATCAGCCCCACCCCTGCTGCCCAATCGACTCCAGCTTGGCTCTAACTATGCCAGTCCCAAGAAAGAAGAAGTTAATTATTTTGAATGGTATGATGTAAGAAATTTATCTTTTCTTTCTTTCATAGATAACTAATTGTTCTAACACCTATTCTTAATTATTTGAAGTGCTTCTACATATATTTGTGTCAGTAGCTGATGAGCTATTCTCTTTCATCAATCTATTTTTCTATTTCTATAAGTCAATATCACACTTTCATTATTGTGGTTGTATATTATGTTTTAATATCTGGTAGAAAGAGGCCTCTCATTATACTTCAAAAAAAAGTTTCACCTAATCTTAAGTATGTATTCTTCCAGATAAATTTTAGAATTAGTATATCAATTTAGTTAAAAATTATATTGTAATTTTGATTAGAATCACAGTGAATTTGTAAATTATTTGGGTAAAATGGCATCTTTACAATATTGAGTCTTCCTATTAAGGAACTCAGTATGCCTTTTCTTTAAAAAAATTTTTATTTATTGATTTTATTGGAGTGACATTGATTAATAAAATTATATAGGTTTCAACTGTACAATTCTATATTGTATTGTGTGTTCACCCCAAGTCAAGTCTAATTCCATCACCATTTATCCCCCCATTTACCCTCTCCTACCTCCCCACCCCTTTTCCCTCTGATAATCACCATACTCTTATCTGTGTCAGAGTTTTCTTCTTTGCTTAATCCCTTTACCTTTTTCACCCAGCCTCCAATTCCCCTCCCTGTCAGCCTGCTCTCTGTATCTATAAATCTGTTTCTATTTTGTTTATTAGTTTATGTTGTTTATTAGATTCCACATATAAGTGAAATCATATGGTAATTGCCTTTCTCTGACTGGCTTATTCCACTTAGCATAATGCTCTCCAGGTCCATCCATGCTGTCATAAAAAGTAAACTTTCCTTCTTTAAAAAAAATTTTTTTTTTACAGCTGAGTAGTATTCCACTGTGTAAATGTACCACACCTATTTTTATCCATTCATCTACTGATGGGTACTTGGTTGTGTCCAAATCGTAGCTATTATAAATAACACTGCAGGGAGCCTAGGGGCACATATATTCTTTCGAATTAGTGTTTCAGGTTTCTTCACATATATTCCCTTTTATTTAATCAGTTTTAAAATTTTTCTTTCAGTAAATATTTATAGTTTTCTTTGTGTGGGTTTTAGACATATAATTTGTTCCTAGGTCTTTTAAAAAAAATTCTGTGGCTATTACTGAGATTTTACATCCTATCTTCTTGCTATATATTTTGTACATTCTTGAGATTATGCTGCGTATGCAATTCTGTCTCCTATTCTTTAATTTAATTATTATGTCAGATTTTCTGTCTAATGAAAATATAGGTTTTATAGTTGCATAATTGCCCATCAAACATTTATGCAATGTAATTTATTTAATCATTCTTTAAGGTTGGTTAATTAGAAGCTTCCTTTTATGTTTTTTCTTGGCTAAATTTTATAAATATTACTGTGATTAACATCTTTATGCATAAATCTCTGTTCCATTTTAGATTATTTCTTAAAATATATCCTCCAAGTAATATTTCTCTATCATATTTATAATATATACAGATATTCCCTGAAAGTTTTTGGATAAAAAAAATTAGGGTAAGTTGCAAATACCTTAGTACTTGATTAAAGTTTTAATATTTTGCTCTTATTCAACTTACTTGAACTTACAAACTAGTCCTGCATTCTTTCTATCTCTTAGCCACTTTGGGGACAAGATTAGCAAGAAATAAAATGGTGAAAAAATAGTAATTTCATGACAAGCTAATGCAGTGAGAATCTACATGGAAGCAAAAGCCATTATTTGGGAAGGCCATTATCTCCTATACCTGCAACTTCTAGCCTTACATAATTACTTCATAGTGTTCATGGGTACATGTGACTTCTTTGCATCTCTCAATGTGAAATAAAATCTCCTACATCTTCAAATTTTTGTTATGTGCTCAAGGAACTATTTACATGAAGCTGAGTGCTGCATAACTCAGGTTTTTACACCAAATGTAATTTAATTTTCTTGATTACTCAGGATTAATATAGAACTAGTGTTTAAAATTTCTTCCTCAAGGTCTATGGCAGCAGGTAGGACTGTCTTCCCCTCTGCTGAAGACACTAAATTGCTGTGCTTTTTATCATTAAGTCCATTTTTATGCCTTTTTCATTTCTATCTTGCTTACAGACTTTCAGCTTCCACTTCTCACTGCTGTCTGCATGCGTGCTTGTGATAGTTTCTCCTCCCTTTTCTAGTTTACTGCTTTTAATTTTTTATGACTTTGGAAACCAGATTGCCAGACCTTTCAAAATAGCATCCAAGTAAATTAATAGCCTCTGAGAAAGGGCTTCAATGAATATTTAGAAATAAAGATTTTTAATGAATATTTAGGAGTTATAGGCAGGATCTTTAGGGCATGTGGTGATTTCTATTTTGCTTCTGCAGAGGTCTTTTTCCATCTTTTTTATTTCCTTGGTTCTTTCCTGTGCTTCAAATAAATGAGATTGCCAGATAGCCAAGTTCCACATAAATGAAGTTGCATTACAATTAGGTTGGTCACATACCATTACAATGCCCCTTTTCCTTTTCCTCTACTGAATTCTGATTATTATTTTTGTTTCTTTGACATTGTGTGTCAGGCTCGGTTGCCTAAGCCTAGAGAAATTGTTCACTGGGGTTCAGATGTGTGGGCTAAGGTAAGGTGACCAGATGTCCCGCTTTTGGCAGGACAGTCCTGGTTTTTAACAATTTGTCCCGTGTCCTGCAGCGTTTTAAAAAAGTCCCGATTTTTGGAAAGAATGCACGAAAAGCTAGGGAACCACGGGAGAACGGGAAGGGAATATATGGTTTTCAGCGGGGAGACCCCGCCACCACCTGGAAGCGCCAACACTGCCGCAAAAGCTGGCTGCCCTGTGCGGGGCCCCAAAACAAACAACTTCGGGCTGGATGTACCTGCTGGGGCTGCGGCTGCCAAGTCCCCTAAATACCCATAGGCCCTCGTCCTGGACGCTGGTGTGCGTCTCCGCAGGCTTGGCGAGGCCCAAGCCACTTGGTCTCCAGCAGGTGGCAGGGCTGGACGCGGGGAGCGTGGCCGCTCTGTGGGCTGGCGGCGTTGCCCTGCCTGCTCCCGCCCACTCCTGCAGTTCTGGCATCGGTTTCGGACATGTAACCCGATCCCTCTGACTCACTCAAAATTTCCCATATAGTAATATTTCCGAAAGTGATCTTTTTAATGAGGTATCATTATTAAAAAAAATAAATTGATAAGGAAAAGGTTAAATCTTGGGCATCAGAAAAAAATCACAATAGAGAACAAATGGTTAGAAATATTTCAGCATTTGGAAACAAACCATGTTCCATACAATAATGCACTAAAAATTGTGGAATATGCGCTGTCTTTACCAGGAACTAATGCTGCGACTGAACGCGTTTTTCCTATGGTAAATAGTGTGGACATCAGAAAGATCACAATTAAGTGTTGAGACTTTGAAAGCCATTTGATGTGTGAAATATAATTTAACAAATTCTTGTGAAAAATTTTATGACTTTTAAACGACAGCAATCTACTAAAAAAAAATCACTCAAATGAGAAATATGCCAAAGAATAAAATAATACTATACATAATTTTTTAATGTATTATATTTGTAAATTGTACTTATGTTGAAATTTTAAAAAATATATTACAATACTATTTTTGCATTCTATGAATTTTTTTTGCTCCATATAGACCAAATTTTTAATCAAGAACCCCGCCTCCCCCCCCCATCAATGGTGTCCTGCTTTACCAATTTTAAAATCTTGTCACCTTAGGCAAAGGTCCAATCTAAACCTTCATTTCCCCTACCTTTTCTTCCTCCCACCTCTTCTTAATAATTAATACCTCTACATTTCACATAAACAAACTATCATTCCATTATATTAAAAAAAATAATTTCTTGTCTAAAGTTTCTTTTAACTAAAGAGAAATTAAGTGCACTTCATTATATGAAAGAAAACAAAGACAATTTACACAACTGTACCATAATCTTTTTTTTTTTTTTTTTTTTTACAGAGACAGAGAGTCAGAGAGAGGGACAGACAGGAATGGAGAGAGATGAGAAGCATCAATCATCATTTTTTGTTGCGACACCTTAGTTGTTCATTGATTGCTTTCTCATATGTGCCTTGACTGTGGGCCTTCAGCAGACCGAGCAACCCCTTGCTCAAGCCAGTGACCTTGGGTCCAAGCTGGCGAGCTTTTGCTCAAACCAGATGAGCCTGCTCTCAAGCTGGCAACCTTGAGGTCTCAAACCTGAGTCCTCCACATCCCAGTCCAATGCTCTATCCACTGCGTCACCGCCTGAAATTGCAACAACTGTACCATATGCTTATCTTTACTTTTACTCATGGCTGAGCGATAAGGACTACAGTACTACACCATGATTGTGTGGTCATTTTCTATAAAGGCCAATAATTCTCCCTTTACTGTTGATTGCCTCTTCTAACATCTATTAACTACTTTCTAATTATTTGGTGCTTTGAAGGGATATGGCAGGTTCAATAAAAACTACTATTGGAGAATCAAGTTAAACTTCATGTCTTATTAGATCATTGGGATAATCTTTGTATCTGGGCACAATAAATACCCTTGGTGATGACAGCATTGTGATTTCTCTAGCATGTTGTCCTTGGAGACAAAAAGTCAACTATCAGTGCAAAATAGGTAGACATCAGTATTTATGGTTTCAACTTTAAAGCAACTTAAATTTTCTTATAGTCAATACCATTCGTCAGTCATTTTTTAATATATTAAATTGTGACATTCACATATTTGCTCATGAATAAACATTTTAAGCTTTTACACAGTGGCGTAACCTACCAGTCAAGAGTTTATTAAAAATGCCAGGGGAAGACATGTACAAGAGTGTGATTATGCAGAGCTGATAGACAAAGAAAGGGTGTTTTGAGTGGTATACACGGCACTGAAAAGTTGGGAGGTATAGCGTAAGGTTGGACTACTTTATGGACAATTATTTGCAGGTTCTTAAATAGCATACTAATTCTGTTTCCAGTTTATATTATAGACTAAATTATCATCTGAATAGAATGGATGTTTAATAGGTTTAAAAAAAAGCATTCTCAAGATTTCAGGTATTAGTAACATAAAGGAGAGGACTTGAGGACAAAGATGACTTCTCTCTACAGTGCTGCTCTTTACCCCTACTCTACCCCTCCATAACCTGTGTCAGGGAGAAACTGTTTCCTCCAAATAGAGTGTGTTAGCAAATTGTATAACAGCAGAATTATGTGGAAGAGAACTGGCTGAACAGAATCATTTTAGATGATCAAAAACAGTGAAGCAGTGAGTTTATTCCAGTGGGCAATGCCTCTGCTCAATGTGAACATGGGATTTGGGAAAGGTCAGCCAAAAGAAATGGAGGCTGATTTTACAAGTACGAGGAGGGTGTAAGGTATTTTTCCCTGCCGAGAAAGAACCAGGAGCAGGGCCAGGAGCCACAAAGTGTGGTAATAGCAAAGGCTTTATTAAGTACCATGCATCCCGCCTGATGATGTCCCCAGCCCCGAGGTTCAGAGGCTAGGTGAGTCGCACTAATTAGACTGTGTGAGAGGTTTTTAAAGGGGTCCTCTAAGGTGGGCGAGTAATTATGACGTGTAAAATCTCACTGACTGACGGACAGTCAATTTTCTCCCAAGGTCCTCTGGGAAATTTCTTTTGGCATGCTTGGTTGTGTGGGCGGCCCTAGTCAAAAGTCCAGGGCTTGGGTTCCCCACGTGACCGTTCCCCATTAGCCACCCCACATTCCAGCCTTTTCTGTTAAATAGAAAAGGGGCGCCATGTATTCGTCTGGCTGCTTCCTGCTGATTAGGGGCATCATGGGGAGGGGAGGTCAGCTGGTGGTGGTTTTGAGGGGTGTTAGAGGAACATTTGTTTGGCTGTGAGTTGAGAGACTTTGTGGATGCAGTTTGAACAGCATTGCTCCCTGTTTCAGCCCACTCCAGCGGCAGGTTCCTGGTGAGAGGGACAGGATGCAACAGGAGGGTCTGCAGGGCCTAACCTCTTGGTGAGCCACAGACGAGTAGGGCCCAGTGGTTCTGCTGCCAACAATCCTACATGGAAGCAAGCTTGAGATAAGAGACATGGTTAGAAATGAGGGTAGCATTTATTATAAGGGAGCCCTTGGTAGTGAGGAATGGTAGGAATAAGTGGGAAGATGCTGTCAGCTGGATAGTGGCTCTGAGACTGTGTAGAATGTCTCGACCTAGAAGGGGTACAGGGCACGATGGCATAACTAAAGAGTGCAAAAAAGGGGATTCCATTTAAACTGCATTTCAAAGTTGGAGTGCAAAGGGGAAAAGAAGGGTTCCCATCCATTTCCATAACCGAGAACTGTGAGGGAATTAAAGGTCTAGAGTGTGGTGGCAAAACAGAGAAGGCAGCTTCCATGTCCACAAGAAATGAGATGGACTTACCCTGTAGTTGCAGCATACCCTGGGTTCTCTGAGTCCAGGCCATGTTCTAGGAGTCTGAGCGATGGGCCCACGTGGCTGGATTGTCTTCCCATTTGGCTTGTCTTCCATGTAAAGGTGTTAAGGATGAGCCTGCTGCCCAAAGGGGCAATCGCTCTGCCAGTGACCGGGCTGCTTGCAGTTAGAGCAGGGCTTAGTGGGAAGCTGCAGGCAGGGCCCCTGTTGGATACAGTGGTCCTGCTTGCCACACTTAAAGCAAGCTGCTGGTGGGATTCCTCTTTGTGGTCCAGACTTGGGCCGGCCACTTCCTGTGCCTGGGTTTAGAGTGTCACCTTCTGCTGCATGCGGGCTGGCGAACAACCTTGGCCTGTTCCTACTAGCCGCGACCATGGAAAACTTTAAATGCCATGTTCACAGGTCCTGGATAGGGGTTTGGGCATTGAGAATAAAAGGAGGAGGGCTCCTAGGGAGCCCCGCCCTCAGATCCACCTGGAAATGCTGGATCCAGCGGCAAGACAGGGTCAGAACTTTCTGCAAGCAGGTTGGAGTTGGGCGTCCTGCAAACCAGTGAAAGAGCCAATGACAGGCTGAGAATGGCCTGACAGAGGAGGGGCTTAAGAACACAGTGTAGAAGGAAGGAGTCCCTGGCCAGCAAGGCAAGAGAGAGGCTGGTATTTGCAAGTGAATGAGAAAGAGTATTTAGGAAAGGGAGGGAGAGGAGGCTCTCTGGAGAGAAGAGACCAGAGCAAAAGGGGTCCGCAGAGGGACCAGAGAGTGGGGTACCCTCGGGGGTCAGGCAGGAAAGAGAGACAGTTGAGAGTCTGTGGAGAAGGAGAGATAAGAAGCGGAGGTTCTCTCTGGCCAAAAACGGCCTGCGCGGTGGAACAGGTGGCACAGAGATTAAGGACGGGCGCGCAAATAATTAGAGGCCCTGAATGTAAAGGGATCTCCAAGCTCCCAGCTTTTTCAGCGATAGTTAAATTGGTGAGGGTGTTAAAACTGAAAGTCCCTTCAGGAGGCTACCTGGTCCGATTATCCAGTGGGTTCTGTGGCCTGGCCATAGCGGAGAAGAACAGTTTCCTCTTCTTAAAGGAGGGAGAGATTTTAGATAAGGCAACTCCTGGAGTGTTTTGGGATTTCTGTGCCCCCATGGCCGGTCTCAGTTCTCAGGGTGGTCAGAGTTGAGGATTGGCATGCCAAAACTCAAGGTCTGGCCATGGGCAGATAAGGAAAGTGGATGTGCTTGGACGTCTTCAGGGCACACATGCACTCGGACGGGAGAGGCTTCCCTGATGTAGCTATGGTTTTGGACAGGGAGTCTCGACGACGGAAAGAACTGAGGGAAGTTTGGAGGCATGAGACTTACCGCACCATGCGCTGAAGTCGGTGGATGGTCGGAGATCCTGAGATCCTGCTTCTTCCTTGGAGGGGACAGGGAGACGAGCGGCCCCAGTGGGCTTCTGACTCCTCCCGGGGTTCAGCACCAAAATGTAAGGTATTTTTCCCCACCAAGAAAGAAGGAATAGTAGGGCCGGGAGTCACAAAGTGTGGTAATAGCAAAGGCTTTATTAAGTACCGTGCATCCTGCCTGATGATGTCCCCAGCCCCGGGATTCAGAGGCTAGGTGAGTCACGCTAATTAGACTGTGTGAAAGGTATTTAAAGGGGTCCTCTAGGGTGGGTGAGCAATTATGACATAGTAAAATCTCACTAGCTGACGGACTGTCAATCTTCTCCCAAGGTCCTCTGAAAAATTTCTTTTGGCGTGCTTGGTTGTGTGGGTGGTCCTAGTCAAATGTCTGGGGCTTGGGTTCCCCACGTGACCATCCCCCATTAGCCACCCCGCAGAGGGTAGTGAGTCAGTTACTCGCTTCATCAGAGCGAGGAACCCTGTGGGTCACAACTATTAGAGTTGACTGGGAAAATCCAATGAGTTCTGCTGCTAAAATTGAACAATTACTGTTTACTTCTAATTTCAAGAAAAATGGATTTAAAGGTTTTTATTTTGTGAATTATTATTAAACTTTTGGTACTTCTACCTTGTGAAAAGTTGCAAACAAATTTTAAAGAAAAAAGGCAGGCATATTTTTAAAAAATATATTATTTTTTATATGTGGAGATCTGCATAAACACAATATAGCCAGATTTAATGTTAGTAAAATTGTATCAAGTCCATAAGGTAGAGTTAATAAATCTGTTAATTTTTCATGATATTCCACAATGAGCACCATATTTTCTAAATGCTGTCTCTTGAACTAGTTTGAAAATCAACAGATTACACCCTTGACTGCCTTGTTTGTGTTCATTCTTAAGGGGAGGAATATTATTAATCTCAGTAAAATTCACAGGCAAGGCTTAGATACAAAGTAATCTTTAAAATAAATAAAAAAGACCAGAGGAGAATTAAATAGGGTACATTTGACTACAAGAAGAATAATGTAATAGCTACTGTTTCGTGAGCACTTATTATATGCCCCGCTCTCTGCTAAGTATTTTTCAAACAATTTCATTTAATCTTTACAATCATCCTCTGAAGTATTATCACTGACATTAGATAGATGAAGCAAAGACTCAGAGACTTACTTGTTCAAGGTCACAAAGCCAGTGTAAGTGTTGGGTGACACTGAGATTCAAACCTAGGTTTCCCGACTCCAATTGTGATAACACTGTAATAATATCTCTCTGTGTGATGCAATTAAAAAAAACTGAGATACAGTAAAGCACACACATCTTTTTGCACATATATTAACACTTGTAATCAATAACTAGATCAAGATATTGAATATTTTGCATCAACCCACAAGGCTTCCTCTTGCCCCTTCTCAGTAGATACCCCCATAAGTAGTCACTACTTTGCCTCTATCACTATAGATAGATAGGTTTTATGTAGAGTAATCTAACATTTTGGAGTTCTCACTCAAAGATCTCACATACCACTCCTTCTTCACCTTGCCATTTTAATTGTAGTATTCAAAGGTGTTCTGGCTCTAACTTTTCATGCACTCACTGTAGACACTACCTTAAGGTGACCAGATTTTAAAATTGGTAAAGTGGGACACCATTGACGGGGGGAAGGGGGGTTCTTGATTAAAAATTTGGTCTATATGGAGCAAAAAATTTTTCATAGAATGCAAAAATAGTATTGTAATATATTTTTTAAAATTTCAACATAAGTACAATTTACAAATATAATACATTAAAAAATTATGTATAGTATTACTTTATTCTTTGGCATATTTCTCATTTGAGTGAAATTTTTTTTAGTAGATTGCAGTCATTGTTTAAAAGTCATGAAATTTTTCACAAGAATTTGTTAAATTATATTTCACACATCAAATGGCTTTCAAAGTCTCAACACTTAATTATGATCTTTCTGATGTCCACACTATTTACCGTAGAAAAAACGTGTTCAGTCGCAGCATTAGTTCCTGGTAAAGACAGCGCATATTCCACAATTTTTAGTGCATTATTGTATGGACAATGGTTTGTTTCCAAATGCTGAAATATTTCTAACCATTTGTTCTCTATTGTGATTTTTTCTGATGCCCAAGATTTAATCTTTTCCTTATCAATCTATTTTTTTAATAATGATACCTCATTAAAAAGATCATCTTTGTAAATATTACTATATGGGAAATTTTGAGTGAGTCAGAGGGATCAGGTTACAGGGTCCAGAAACCGATGCCAGAACTGCAGGAGTGGGCGGCAGCAGGCAGGGCAGCACGGCTGGCGCAGAGCGCAGCTGCGCACTCCCCACATCCAGCCCCCCCACCTGCTGGAGACCAAGTGGCTTGCGCCTTGCCAAGCCCAGAGCCACAGGCCGTCATCCCTGACATGGGCCTATGGGTTGTTGGGGGACTTGACAGCGGCGGCCCCAGCAGGTACCTCCTGGCTGAAGTTGTTTGTTTCGGGCTGCATGGGGCAGCCCGCTCTTGCGGTAGTGCGGGTGCTTCCAGGTGGAGGCAGGGTCTCCCAGCTGAAAACAGTATATTCCCTTCCCATTCTCCCGAGGTTCCCTAGCTTTTTGTGCATTCTTTCCAAAAATTAGGACTTTTTTAAAACACCACGGGACCCTGAACAAATTGTTAAAAATTAAGACTGTCCCACCAAAAAGCAGGACGTCTGGTCACCTTACAGTAGCTGTTGGAAATGGCTTCATATTCAATTTCTTGTCTTATTCCGAAATTAATACTTATCTTTAAAATGCCAAAGAAACTCCTGGATGAATTAGATTCAAAGGACTGTTATTAAATGAACAAACCTCTCTAAGAAACACCAGACACAGGTCCTTGATTGAAGTAATTTGATGCATTTATTTATAATCATAGCGTCTCATTAGGAAATGGATGACCACAAAAGGTCGTCTCAGTTTATGGCGGTAAAGATTAGCCAGGCAGAGCATGAAATAGTGATTGCTTTGCATCATCTTACAGCACACGAAAAAAATTTATGTTCAGGTATATTCCACAGTTGACTTGCCGTTTTATGATGCAGGGAAAAAGGAAGAGTAAAAGGGAAGAAGATCTAGGTGGAGGAAATATGACCTTCAAGGAGGCTTTAATGTGGTGACTTTCCGTGCCTTGCCAACCAGCTCTTAAAACCACATTACTTCTTGTCCAACCTGGCAGTGACAGAGGCAGCTTCACGACTACACTCCAGGCTCTCAAGCTGTGGTCCGTGAATTTTCAGCATTCTAGTTAACAGCCTCCATTCCGGGGTCTTCCCCCCTCACCTCCCCCCCTCCGACTCTGTTTCCACTTCATTCTGATTTCCACCCTAGTCAACTGTAGCATTTTAAAGCAGTTTACAGATTAGCGCTGAACGCAGGGGGAGAATAACTGACATCTGTCGAGTTCGATGACTCCAGGAGACGTGCGTAAGGTGACCGAAATGGGGAAATCTACAGGAACGTTCTGGCTATCAAAGCAGGCAGACAGGCCCAGAAGTGGGCGCACGTGACAGTAGCAGCACCTCAAAAGTGACATCACCCATGGGGGCGGAGCCGACTATCTAGGGCCTTGTCTGCTATTGAGCTTCCTCCCCTGTTCCCTACTGAATGCCATCGACCCCACCACTAAAAGCCCCCTGCGGGAACAAGAAATGCCCAGACCGCAGAGAGCGGAAGAGCCAGGGCGCAACCTCTCCGCACAGAGAAGCGTTGCATCTTCGTTCTCTCTTCTAGTGACACCCCACCCCCAAACTGTCGAGGGGGCGGGGGCGCGCGCGCCCCACCACGCACGCGCTCCCACGCACGCGCTCTCCCTCCGCGCTCGCGCCCCTCCCCAATCGGGCCCGGAGGGGGCGGGGCTGCGGGCGGCCTCCGAGGGTGCGACGCCCGCGGCGCGGCGGCGGCGCTAGCGAGCGGCTGGTTGAGCGCGGGTTGCTGGGCGCACTAGTCCGGCGGGGCCCGCTGGCACAGCCGCCTCACGCGAGCCGCCTACCCGGCGGGGGAAGCTGCTAGCTCTCCGAGCGCCGGGCCCCGGGCCGCCAGCGCTGCCCTCTCGCCGCCGCCCTCTGTTCCTCCACCGGGCGGCCCCGCCCCCGTTCCCATCCCCCTCGCGCTCACCTCCCGGCTGTGCAGCGCGCGAGGCGGAGCGAGGCTCCAGCCGCCGCCGCGCTGAGGGGCGAGAACCTGCACCCGCGCGGCCGCTGACAGGAGGACCGCCGCGGGCTGCACTCGCGGGCCGCGAGGCCCCGCCGCGCCTTTCCCAGACGCAGACCCATCGCGGGTGTCGGAGCGCGGCGAGGTGCTCTGGGAATCGCGGGCGGCGCGGTCCTTCTAGGAGACCCGGGGGACTGAGGCTTGACCCCGAGGTGCAGCGAGCCCCTCAGAGCGGCAGGTAAGAAACCCGGGGGAGCGGGGAAGGAAAGGTAGCTTCAGTGACAGAGGCATTTGCCTCCAACGCCTCTATTCCAGGGAAAGGGGCGGGGGCGAGCGGGGCGACAGCGGAATTAACAGCGAAGTGCCTTCGGTGTCCGAGGCGTGCGGAAGATTGGCTCTAAATGTGGCACTCAAGGTGGTTTCAGACCGGTCCAGGCTTGGTCGCTTCGGTGTCACCGGAGATGTCATGAAATTTGGTACCGAGAGTTTCCGGATGATGGGGACCCAGGATGAGATGCGAGGCAGATTGCTAAACGTGGCAGGGAATGTGGTGCAGACCGAGTTGCAATATTTGCCCCCAGAATGCAGTATAAAAGTAGTTGTGAATTGTGCTAGGTAAGGCACAGGGTGGGTTGACCTGTGTGGCGTTGAAATTCATGATAGAAGTGTTATTAGTGATATTGATAATTCCCCCGGGAAAGGAGGCGTTTATAAGAAAGGATTAATAAGGCTCATTGCTAGATATTTTATCACAGGAAATCGAAAAGAGCTACGATATGCAATTTTTTGAGATAGAGATAATACTCACGTGAAGAGGGGGGGCAAATTGTGTCTGGTTGTGACAAGGAAAAGAAAAAACAGGGCTAAAATAATTCCAGGTTTTGACATCAGCATGTAGAGCACTGATACAATTGTATCCTTTCTTCTATCTCAGATGTGGAATGTTTAAAATGTTTTCCCCAAAACGTGAATAGTGATAATTGACATGAAGAATATTTGGTGTTTTGGTTGTCTTTCACTTTCCTCTCCTGGAAAAGAAAAGAAAAGAAAAAAAAAAAAAAAACCCCATACAAACCTCACGTCTTGACGGTAATTCTGAGTTGAAGATCACTAGGCAAAGGGAAATTTTCATATGTGCCTTTTTCTTCATTTTTACACAGGTGGAAAATATCTGGAATGAGGAAAACAAAACAGTATGGTGAACAAAAGGGATAAATTTTCAGGCATTTTGAGGGGTTGGAGCCAAAAGCTATTGCAATGGTTAATTACAGTGGACGACAGTAGTGATATATTCCTGCGTGTTGTTGGTATTGGGGTGGCAAAATAGGAGATTAAATTGTATGCTGTAAGTATGGCATAAAAAGCAACAACATGGATACTGTCAGTAGAGTGCTTCTTGCAGCATTTCCCGGGTAGATCATCTTAAGAATGTGAACAACAACAAAAAATATTAAAGCTTTCTATATATTTATATCTATATCTATGTCTCTCTATAATATATATATTATCCACATGCTGCAAAACATTGTGACTTCTATTTAGGAAGAACATTTGTGATTTGAAAGGATTGTCAGATCATAGCTGGAATTTCAGAAGTAACAAAAGATATGAGCTATTTAATATAACTTACATGTATACATTTAGTAAATTTCTATGTATTACAAAACAAACATCTGGATATGTTCATTAGGATATAGTTATATATTATTGATAGATTTTAGTGTTTTATGTTATAATTCTTGTTGCTAAATTGAATTACTTGCCTGAATGTTGTTCTCATATTAAGAACAGTAAGTAATTTCCCAGATAATCTTAAAATTTATAGTGAATCTCTTATTCCTGGATCCAGATTCAGCCATTGAGGAATCATTTGCTTCAAAGACAAAACTGAATTTTCCCTGGGGATTACTTTGGGGTATTGGTCTTTCCTCTATCCCTCACCTAGTGGCTATGTTGGGGCTAAATTAAAGCAAGGAGAGGGCCAGAGGAGAATAAAGAGCAGTTCTGTTGGGTCTTCCTGTTTTGTTCTGACTGTAAGCCATATGTACTGCTACCCCCTACTGTCTGTAGGAAGAGGTGTTGCAGAATCTCATTCTTTTCTTGTTATCACTGCCCCCTTGTGTAAGGGAAGAAATTAATAGTTGCACTTTTGGAAACAGCTCTCAGATTGTTCTTGATGAGTGCTTATGGAGATTTATTAATCACCCACCTATTCTCTTCAGAGTTGCAGGGCTTTAAACTTACTGTTAATCAACCTTTGAACTTAATGCCTATTTTTAATTGTATATAATTTTATTTAGTAATTCAATTTCTAAAGATATTTTCAGTATGTTTGGGAAGAAGATTCAGTACTATTGCTGGTAGTAGTGCTAGTAGTAATACTTCACCCTTATAGAGCACCTGTTATGTGTCAGTCCTGTTATACATGTTTTAATCAGTTTCAGCACTCAATGAGGTATGTACTGTTATTTCCATTTTATGGTTGAGAAACTGAAACAAATAGGTGTTAAATAACTTGCTCAAGATTATTTGATTAGCAAGTGGAAAAGAGCTGAGTTTCAATTCAGGAACTCTGGCTTTAGACTCTTTAGACTCTGTGCTCTTCACTAGTATACATTTTTTAAAAAACTGATTTTAGAGAGAGAGAAACGGGAACATAGATCTGTTCATGTATGTGCCCTGACCAGAGATCAAACCAGCCACCTCTATGCTTTGGAACAATGTTCTAACCAACCGAGCTATCTAGCCAGGCCTCTTCACCAGTATACTTGATTGCCCTCACTATCAAGTTAGTATTGACACATATCATTAAAATGCAGGTGCCCATCATAAAATAAATATTATATGTGTGAATAAACCCAAGTAAGTAGTAAGGCACGTAAATGTTACGCCTATAACTACCTTAAAAAAATACAGTGTGAGCATTTCTCTTCAGGAATTTATATTTGTAATTTATGTCTGGGATTATGAGTAGAGGTGTACCAGTACTTTTTATGTTGTTAAGGAAAGATTTGTGATGGAGTTTGACTTTGGGGGAAATTTCAGAGGTAGAAAGTTACCTTTAAGTAGTTTGACGTGTGTGTGTGTGTGTGTGTGTGTGTGTGTGTGTGTGTGTGTGAGATATCTCTGTGTATGTACTATCACCAGTAAACCTTTATTGCTATTTTTTTCTAGGAAAATTAAGGAGAAATTATCAGTTTTTTTACCTATTCACATTTTTATAACCTCTATTTTATTTTTAAAAGTAATTAACAAAAATGGATTGGAAGAATATGTATATTTTATCTCTTCAACACTTGTTTGCTCAGATTTTCTCACACTTAAACATTGTTTTATAGATATTAGCTACATATGAAATAATGTTTTTAAATGTACAAAGTATAAAGAATAACAGTGTAGCCACCACTCATATATCTTCCACCCAGTTTAAGAAATGGAATTTTACCTCCTACACTTGTAAGAATTATTTTTTTCTCTTAGCCAAACTTCTGCCATTCTGTGAATCACATACCCCATGTAAGCAAACACTCCCTTTACTTTTATATACATTTGTTGATAAGAGAATTCAATATAATCTATGGATTATGGCTATGACATTCAGGATGTATGTTTATATATAGTACTTTATATTTGATAAACTGTCAGACTCAGATTGTGCTCTGTTTATATTGGTTGGTAGTTCATTTTAGCATACTTGACGTATAAAACTTGATTTGTTATTTGCATCTGTACCATAAGTTTTTACTAATATTGTTAAACATTAGATTATTTCCATTTTCTGTCATTGATTCTTGACTGTCCTTAGCTAGCTGCTCTCTAGTTTCTCCCCCTTCCCCATAAATGTCTTTGTTCTTTTAGTATTTTCTGAATTGACTGTGTGCATTATTTTGAATGAACAAGGAAGTAGCCCTAGAAAGGAATATACTAAACCAGTAATTTCAAAAGGGGAATGTTAGGGTAGTTGATATTGATTGGATATAAGGTAGAACAAGTGTGCATGAAAGAAATGTGTCAAAATTCTCTCCTTATAGTAAAAATTATTCAGAAAAAAATTCATCATATTTCTTTCTCTTACAATAGAATTAAAGTGGAATCCTTGGGATACACTGATAGGGCACATTAGTTGAATTTTATTGGGTTTCATTTACACAGTATAACCAATGTTAGCTGTATTATTTTTACGGATATTACTCAGATTTTATTTCATAGGGTTAAAATAAGCTATTGCAGAATACTGTTTTCTAGCACTAATCTGGGCAAGGTATAACAAATGTTATTAAATAGTTTGGAAGCTAATTTAATTGTTTGGGATTTTTTTTTCTTTGATTGAATTGAAATGTGTAGTGCCTGTAGTCATCAAATTCTGTTGTTAAATATACTGTATAAATAGGTTAATCTTTGTTATACTACCATGAAAACTATCACTTGGTTTATTTCAATAGCATTTTTTGTTAAAGAGATGTGTATACGTATAGTGATGGAGAAAAATAGGTTAAAAGAAAGAGCTTAAAGACTTACTGCAATATTTTCCCATCCAATGGTTCTTTTTTCTTTTTTAGAGGATATTTTATTTTTAGTGCTTAAGATTCAAGGTAACACTAGATAAAGAACAAGAAATTTGTTTCTGAGTTAATAGAAGTCTAGAGCCGGTTGAGGATGCAATAGTGAAAGTTTCTGGTAGTATTTTTTTTTTATTCTAGAAAGTTCCTTTTTTATTTCCAAAAATTTTTATTTATTGGCCTTTAGAGAGAGAGAGAGAGAAGCATCAGTTTGTTGTTTTACTCATTCATGCATTCATTGGTTGACTCTTGTATGTACCCTAACTGGGGATCCAACCCATAACCTTGTCATAGCAGGATGAGCAACTGAACTACCCCGCCAGGGCTCCAGATAGTTTGAAGTAAGTAATTACGATGCCATTATTATTTATGGAAACTAATTTCTTCTATTAGGTTAGTTTATTTTATTTTTAAAAAATCACTTAATGGATAAAATGGAAACTCCTAGCGAACCATGTGAGGTCCTTTATAATTTGATCTCTCTTTCTCTTTAGATTCATTGCCTGCCACTCTTCAAAGTTATGCTTCATTGATACTAAACTGCTTGTGGTTTTTTTTTTTTAATGTTTTTATTTATTTTTTTACAGGGACAGAGAGAGAGTCAGAGAGAGGGATAGGTAGGGACAGACAGACAGGAACAGAGAGAAATGAGAAGCATCAATCATTAGTTTTTCGTTGCCTTTAGGACACCATAGTTGTTCATTGATTGCTTTCTCACATGTGCCTTGACCACGGGCCTTCAGCAGACCGAGCCACCACTTGCTGGAGCCAGCGAGCGACCTTGGGTCCAAGCTGGCGAGTTTTGCTCAAGCCAGATGGACCCGCGCTCAAGCTGGCGACCTCGGGGTCTTGAACCTGGGTCTTCCGCATTCCAGTCCGACGCTCTATCCATTGCGCCACTGCCTGGTCAGGCTGCTTGTGGTTTTTTTAATATGTAATATTCTTTTATCTTTCTATGCCTTTACATATGAAAGTCTCTGTGCATGGATTACTGTACCCCTCTCTTCTCTCTGTGCAGACTGTTCCTCAGCCTTCATATTTTTTTTTTCAAATTTGTGAGAGAAGGGGAGGCAGAGAGATGTACTCCCAATGGGGACCACTTGGCAAGTTCACTAGGGGTGATGCTCTGCTCAGCTGGGCGTTGCTCTGTTCCCCAGAAATGGAGCCATTTATTTTAGCTCCTGAGGTGGAGGCCAAGGAGCCATCCTCCGTGCTCAAACCAATTGAGCCATGGTTGCAGGGGATGGAGGGGGGGGAAGAAAGAGAGAGAAGGAGGATGGGGAGGGGAGAGAGGTAGAGAAACAGATGTTTGCTTCTCCTGTGTGCCCTGACCCGGAATCAAACCCCATACATCCACACTCTGGGCCATACTCCACCACTGAGCCAACTGGCCCTTCATATCTTTTGCGTGAATAAGGTTTTGCCTACTTTCCTGGGTGGAGTTGGGCATGCTATTTTCTATTGTCCCAGTGCACCTGTTAAATATGAACATTATGGTAGTTATTACATCACATTTTAATTATTTATATGTCTTATCACTAGTGTGTGAGCTCCTTGAAAGCAGGCACTATGGCTTTTCATCTTTTATTTTCAGCCTCAGCAGAGTTAGTACATAGTAGGTGTTCATTATCTACTTAATGAATAAAGACTGTTGAAAGTTATTTGAGTTATGCTTTTGAAACCTCATCTCTTACTGTGGAATTAAAGAACATTCTAGGCATCAGGAGGTATGTGTAGAGAAATGTACATACACATACACTCCATTTAGAATATTCTCAGAGTAATTTTTGGAGTATAATTAAAAGTAACTCTAGAGTTAAACTAGATTTTATTATTTTTTATATTTAAGGATGAAGGGAGGAAGGTTAGAAAATTCTCTTTGTGAACTTTAGCTGAATGGTTTTCATTGTATATTACAGGGGATGGCAAATTATAGCATATGGGCCAAATGCAGCCCAGCATCTGTTTTTGTACGTCCTGCAAGCTAAGAATATTTTTTATATTTTTAAATGGTTGAAAAAATGTAGAAAGAAGGATAATGCTTTATGACATGTAAAAATTATAGGAAATTCAAATTTCAGTGGCCATAACGAAAGTTTTATTGTAATGTATGCTTATTGATTTACATATTGGTGATGGCTGTTTTCTAGGTACAACAGCAGAATTGGATAGTTACAACAGAGACCATATGGCCCACAAAGCCTAAAAATATGTATTTACTGTCTAGCCCTTTACAGATGAAGTTTACCAGTGCTTGGTCTATTATATAGTTTGTGCCCATTAAATGTTCAAGTGTCATGAGTTGGAGACAGACCAAGCATGTCTGTTGAAGGCCTCTTCAGGGCATAATTGCTTCTATTTACTGAGAAAAGATTGGTCACTTTGCCTTAGTAGTGATTTATCTGACAGAGGGCTCCTGTTGCACTTCCTTGTGATACCCATATTATGTCTTAACTCTGAAGTAATTTCTGACAAAGTATATTTGATTCTATTCCTTTTTTTTAAAAAAAGTTTTCTTCCTTTTTGTTTTTAAAAATGTTTTTTTCCATTGATTTGAGAGGGGAGGGGAGACAGGGAGAGAGAAAGAAAGAGAGAGAGAGAAGAAGAAGAAAGAGAAAGAGAGAGAAGCACCAACTCGTTCCATTTTAGTTGTATACTCATTGATAGCTTCTCATACGTGCCCAGACCAGGGATTGAACCTGCAATGTTGTGCTGGGAGGATGCTTTATTCAGTGAGCCACACAATCAGGACATTATTCCTTTTTATTAGAAGAGCTATCCTAAGCAGAGAGGTTTGGACAACAGCATATAAGAGAACATTTTTCTTTGCTCAGGACTCATCTCAGTCTTTCATATTTTGCATAAAAAAGATCATTGCTATATGAAAAAAAACCTTGATTTTTGTGTATTAGTTTTTTATACAGATAAATTGTGTTTAAGCAATATGAGTTAAGTCAGATTAATTATGTTGGAGAAAATGGATGTTTATGCAGTGTATTAATATATTACATCATTCACTTAAATATTTTTTGACTACCTACTATGTATAATAAAATGGTTATTTTATTACAGTAGTTTTTCAGTTGAAGGTGGACATTTCAAATTCTTTCTTAAATAAAAGCTAAAATTTTAGTTCAGAATTCTGTGTCCTAGACACTCATACTTCTAGGAAAAATACATTTTAATATATTAAAAATAATATATTAAAATTTGTCACTTCCCTAAAGTCTCACTGGCCAATGTTGATATGTTTTACAGTTTTCTTTAGGTGACAAAGGTATTAAGAAAAGGAAAACGGTGATTTATATATTCTTTTTTAAAAAGTATTAGCAGGCATCACAAAGAAATGTATATAAGGAATAATAATGGAAAACTTTTGTTATTTCTAACAGATATCTTTGGACCAGGTAGCCATGCTTATTTTCTTGTTTATAATACCATGCTTGCATTACTATATTGAATTATAGAAATTGACAATGTGAAGGAATATGGCACTAGCTTTTAGTTACTGTATTTCCCCATGTATAAGACGCTTCCAGTATAAGACACACCCTAATTTTGGGGCCTGAAATTTGAAAAAAAATGTATTACATAAAGTTATTGAACTCAGGTTTTATTCATCATAAAATTTATACAACTTATCGCCTGACCTGTGGTGGCGCAGTGGATAAAGCTTCGACCTGGGAACACTGAGGTCGCTAGTTCAAAACCCTGCACTGGTCTGGTCAAGGCACATATGGGAGTTGATGCTTCTAGCTCCTCCCCTTTTCTCTCTCTCTCTCTTTCTCTCTCTCTCACTCTGTGTCTCCTCTCTAAAATGCATAAATAAAAATAAATTAAAAAAAAATTTATACAACTTATCAATGTCAAAACTCCCATCCATTAGCTTGTCCTCATATGTGTCTGATGATGAATCACTGTCTTCAACGATGAGCGTAAAAACAAGTGCGAAAAAGCGGGAAATGCAAGTAAAAAAAACTACAACCACTGTATAAGATGCACCAGTTTTTAGACCCCAAAATTTTCGAGAAAGGGTGTGTCTTAAGGGGAAATACGGTATTAAACTTGGAAATGAGAGTGGATATGTTGATACTATGATTTAATCATTTAGTCATGAAGAGTCTGCCTCAGATCTTAGTAAATTCCCTCTGCCTTAATGAAGGATGCTCTTCTTAGTCCCTTGTTCCTCATCTTGTGTTGTAGAGTCCCACAATTGCTATCTCTGGTTGCCAAAATTTGGTAAGCAAAAGCTAGTCAGGCTATGTAAGCTTGGTGTGTATTTGTTTTCTAGAATTCTATTTCTGTTCAAATTCCATGCAGCCTGTAGGGCTTCCCAGGATTGTTAATTGGTGTGAACAAAGAATAAAAATAAAATAAGCTTTAGTAGACATGTGGGATGAAGCCTTACTACATACTCAAATCCTACTTCAGCATCAGAGAATCTTAGCTCTTACCTTTTTAGGGCATTAAAGAGAAAAAGAAACTTTGTTTGTAAGTTGTTATGCAGACATTCCTATATTATAGGATGACAATATTATTCAGATGTAAGAAGCTTTTGAAATTCTGCAGTCATGAGACACATTGTGAGTAGATAGAACAAATTTGTGAGTTTTTGAATCATGAAAAGAGGTTAAAATTATTGCTTTGTCACTTACTAAGGTGCTACAACCTATTTTGCAGGTTTTTGGTGATGATGAAATAATGTCAGTGAAAATCCGTAGGACAATGTCTGTTACTTGATAAGTGGTTATTTTTGTTAGACTTTGGAAAGTGTCCTGGATTTCTCTTCTCTGATGAGTGTTTTCACATAGCTCCTCCCCAGTATTTTTACCAGCATTGTCAGTCCAGCTTTTCCTTGTTATCTTGTCTTACTCTCCTTTTCAGCCTCGCAAGGCATTAAAAAAACCCATGGTAATTTGGCTACTGATATAGTATTTTGTGTTTTGAAATTTTCTTTTATGAAGGATTTGATAGGAGCTGAAGAAAGAGTTCTTGAATAACTGTAAACTGTAAAAATAAAAATTCTTAGGAGAGAGGTGTTCCTGGGCAGACTCCTAGTATACATTTCTTTTTGAACTGTTTGTCTTTAAGCACCAGAAACTTGACAAGAAGTTAACTTTATTTATTTATTTCCTTAGAGAGGGGAAGAGATACCAGTTTGTTGTTCTGTTTATTGATGCATTCATTGGTTGATTCTTTTATGTGCCCTCACATAGGGATTAAACCCACAACCTTGATGTATCAGTGTGACGCTCTAACCATCTGAGCTACCCAGTCAGGGCAGAAAATTAATTTTTAATCTCTGCTATAAAATAGCAAATCATAGAATTTCTTGAGACAATTAGCTCCTAGACAGAATGTTCTTTCAATTCAATCATGTAAATGTTTTCAGCTTTTATGAATATTTCTCACTTTTGTGAATAACTGGAACTTTCTGTGTGATAACGTTACCCTCCCCCCCCACACACACCCCATGCTCCATGTTGATAGCTTTTTGTAATTTTCCTTTTTTAAATATTTGTATGTGACAGTCAAGGTGGTTGGTTTTCATTTTTTTTAAAAAAAATTTACTTAAAGAAAGGACTTGTATTTGTACAGTATAAACTAATAAAGTTTTTCCGTCTTTTGTATGATACCAAGCTAATTATTCAAAATCTAATTTTTCCTAAGTTTCAATTATTTCTGTGGTATTTTGTTCATATCTGCTAATCTGTGTATCATTATACAATTAGCCATTGAATATGTTTCTTTAAATGGTCTTAACTCACTATCTCTTAGGTTTATTCTTAGTTGCACTAATGTCCACATTTGTGCTAGTTATAAAATAAAAATTAGCTCATTCTGAAGGCATCTTGCTTAATGCACTTTGGAAAGACCACTTATGCAACTTTGGCTCCAGGTTGTATTTTTATTTTTTAAAATTAATTAATTTTAGTGAGGGTGGGGGAGGGACAGACAAGGACAGATAGGCAGGAAAAGAGAGATGAGGAGCACCAACTCCTAGTTGCAGCACCTTACTTATTCATTGATTGCTTTCTCATATGTGTCTTGAGGGAGGGGGGGCTCTTCCCCTCCCTGCCCCCCTCCAGCCAGTGACTCTTGACTCAAGCCAGAGACCATGGGTTCATGTCTGTGATCTCATGCTCAAGCCAGTGACCTCAGGGTTTTGAATCTGGTTCCGCAGTGTCCCATGCCAGTGCTCTATTCACTGTTCCACCACTTGGTCAGGCGGATTCTGTTTTGTTTTTGTTTTTTGTATTTTTACAAAATGAGAAGTGGGGGGCCGCAAACAGACTCCCGCATGCGCCCAACCTGGACCCACCTGGCATGCCCATTAGGGGGCGATGCTCAAGTCCATCTGGGGCATTGCTCCTCTGCAATTGGAGCTATTCTAGCTCCTGAGGTGAAGACCATGGAGCCATCCTCAGCGCCCCGGCCAACTTTGCTCCCATGGAGCCTTGGCTGCGGGAAGGGAAGAGAGATAGAGAGAAAGGAGAGGAGGTAGGGTGGAGAAGCAGATGGGAGCTTCTCCTGTGTGCGCTGGCCGGGATTCGAACCCGGGACTTCTATACGCTGGGCCTACGCTCTATTGCTGAGCCAGCTGGCCAGGGCCAGATTTTGTATTTTTAAATAAACGAACTTTATAATGATTACTCCCCTTGTTTTAGGTAATTTTATTCTTTTTGTCTTTGGCTAAATGAAGCCATTTATTAGCTGTCAACAAATGTGTTTTTTTTTTTTTTTTTTACACAGCCAGAGAGAGAGTCAGAGAGGGATAGATAAGGACAGACAGACAAGAATGGAGAGAGATGAGAAGCCTCAATTATCAGTTTTTTTGTTGCTACACCTTAGTTGTTCATTAATTGCTTTCTCATATGTGCCTTAACCACAGGCCTTCGGCAGACCGAGTAACCCCTTGCTGGAGCCAGCGACCTTGGGTCCAAACTGATGAGCTTTTGCTCAAGCCAGATGGGCCCTCGCTCAAGCTGGTGAGCTCGGGGTCTCGAACCAGGCTCTTCCGTATCCCAGTCCGATGCTCTATCCACTGCGCCACCGACTGGTCAGGCCCAATTTTCATCTCTTTATGATTATGAAACCCTTCCTCTGTGCCTTCTGGAGTTCACTGTCAGTTATCTGCAAAGCTGCTTTTTATCTTTAACCTCATCTTAACATTACTACCTTTTTTCTCTAATTGAAATGTAGCTCTTCCCTGAAGCATTCTTTTTTTTTTTTTTTTTTTAATTATTTCTTTTTATTTATTTATTTTAGAGAGGAGATACAGAGTGAGAGAGAGAGAGAGAGAAAGGGGGAGGAGCTGGAAGCATCAACTCCCATATGTGCCTTGACCAGACCAGTGCAGGGGTTTGAACTGGCGACCTTAGTGTTCCCAGGTCGACGCTTTATCCACTGCGCCACCACAGGTCAGGCCCTGAAGCATTCTTAAATGGTAGCTCCTCCTGTTCAGGTGGATTAAGAGTTCTCTTTGCTTCTTATAGCTATTTATAGATTTCTTCTGAGTTCACTGTTACTCTCCTACTACTTTAGTTGTAATGGATGATTTCAGTATCCATAGAGATGATCCTTTAGATATTCTGGCCTTTTGACTTCTCTACTGATCTTCCTTCTACTACTCAGTCATTCACTTCTTTTTTTTTTAAACTATAATTCTTTAAAAAAATTTTATTTTATTTTATTTATTCATTTTTAAAGAAAGAGAAAGAGAAAAAAGTGGGGAGGGGCAGGAAGCATCAACTCCCATATGTTCCTTGACCAGGCAAGCATCAGGTTTCAAACCACCAACCTCACCATTCCAGGTATCCACTGCGCCACCACAGGTCAGGCGCCATTTACTTCTAAGGCAGATATTTTGAAGCCCTCAGTGCATCTGCATTAATTGGGGAGCTTTGAAAAACTACAGATGTCTAAGACTCACTCCCAGAGATTTGGTTAGTCTGAGTGTGGCTTGGGATATTACTTTTAACAGTTTTCCAAGGTGACTTTAATGTGCAACCAGGATGAGAGTCACTTTTAGAGCTTGTTATTACCAGTAACTATAACTTTCTATATGTCAATTTCTGGCATTTTGCTCTCCAACTACCACTGTTTTGGTTTTTCTGGCTCACTTCTTCTAGTACCCAGCACCAGCAACCTTAATTTTTTTACTTCATTGGGACCTTATTAATGAACTCCTTTTCACTGTTCCTCAATGCATTAATGTCCTCACTTTTCTAACTAGCTGAATTCCCATAGTTCATCATTACAGTTGCTCTCGTGCATCTACTCTCAATCCCCTTGACCTTTTTTTCTTGGTGGTTCTTGCCAGGCACATCCCAACCCTGGTCAAAACCAACTCTGTTTTACACCTGTACTCTTAATAGCTGATTATGGCTGGAGCAGAACTACTATTTTGAGTTTAAATTCTTGTTTAGTATGATTTATCAAAAGTTTAATGCAAAGAAATTAGTGTTAATTTTAATGAGTTTTAGCAGTGTTATATATCTTTGTAGCTATTACCACTAACAAGATAAAAAACATTTCTAGCATCTAAAAATGGTTTTATTCATGCCTCTGTCTAAACCTCCTCCCTCCTCCCAGCCAACAGGCAACCCTTTTTAAAACTTCTACCATAGGTTAGTTTTGCTAATTCTTCTACTTTATATACATGGAATCATATATTAAGTATATTTTGGTTTAGCGCCTATATTAGTTCGTGTCCAGTCATGAGAGAGAGATTATGTGGTAATCCGAACAGTGAACATTTAATATAAATAATTATAGTACTAGCTATAACAGGGAAATGAAGTAATAAGGGATTAGCTAGTAAGAAGTTAAGAGAATACAAGAACAGTACTAGATATACAAAGAAGCCACTGCTCCTAGACTGAGATAAAGTATCTAAGGAAGAGTGATCTCCCCAGCTGGCATTTAGACCTTGTTGGAAAGAGTATGGCTATTACTTATAGCAGAGAAATTGCTCTGATGCCACACTGGCAAACTTCTTGGAAATCTGTTCTCCAGAACTTTCTATAGAAATCTGGCTTGCCAAGGGTGTCTCACTACTATAAAACCACCAGAGAGAGCATGCTGGAGGAAGGAGCTGGTTGCTGGGTACAGGAGCAGGGCACAGGAGAACCTGCCTGTGCTACAGAAACCAGGCGGTGGAGAAACCAGACACACTGTGGGAGCCTCCTGAGCAAGCACGTTGGAATACAGAAACAAAACTCTTTCCTCCTACAGTCTTTCCAGTGACTTTACTGATAGAGGTTAACATTGTGCCAGCTAGCAAAGGAAAAATTTTTTGAAAGGCACAGATCCATTTCACAGAGCAGGCAAATGAATTTGGATTTGAGAAGCAAAAAAAAAAAAAAAAAAAAAAAAGTGATTATTAGTGCGTTACATTTTCTTCTTTGGAATTTCCTAATTTTTGATTGTATATTAGGTATTTTATATATATATGAATAGTAGAGACTGAGGTAAATATTATTTACTTCTAGAGAAGGACATGCTGCTAGCTACTTCTGTGCATTAAGAGTGGTATACTGGTTTATCATTGACCTCTGCGCTTGTTGTAGCTTAGTTTATTTCAGTTTGCCATTGGCTTCAAATGTATTGAGGGTGGTTTCAGGACTTTTTGTCAGGAGGGTTTGGTATCTGAGCACTGGCAAGTTTTCAAAGATTTCTCTTTGCTTTTACAGCTGAGCTCCCAGCTTTCTGCAATGCTTTACAGCCTGGCTGCCAAATGTTTTTGGTTTATCCGTCCTGTGTTTATTTTTCTCAAATATTGCATATACATGCACATTTTCTTCCTCTTACAGAAAATATAGCATACTATAATACTCTTTTGCATGTTGGTTTTTCACTTAACATATCATGAAAATAATTTTATATAACTTTGTAGAAATATTTGTTTTTTACAGTATTCCATTGTATATATGTATATGGTTAATTTAGTCAATATCCTATGTTTGGATATTTATGTGGTTTTTAGTATGCTATAATAAAGAATAATATTCTAATAAATAATCTTTTATGTATGTATTTTCATATTGTTGGAATACATTCTCTTTCAAACCCCTTCCAGAGCTTTGCCCTCACTAATCCATTGAAACTCCTTATCAGGAACTTTATTGACCTCCATGTTGTTTAATACAACAGTCAATTCTAAATCCTCATCTCATATGAATTCAGTCTGCACTCACTCCCTTGATAATCTCATTCAGTCTTATGTCTTATTTACTGTGTATATGTTGAAAACTCCTACATATATGTATCCGGTCCAAATTTCTTTCCCAAATTTCAGACTCATCTATCTAGTTGCTACTTGACATTTCTCCTTGGATCTCTTAACAGACTTTTGGACGTTTGTCCATAATTGAACTTCTCTGTACTCTGGTATATTCTGACCCAGAAAATTATTTTGGCAGTTTTTTTATATGATCAATTTTATAATTTATTTTATTACTTAAGAGTTCTGATTTATTTTTTTAAAAACAACTTCTTAATATTTATCTGTCATTATCCATTTAACATTTTATGTTATCCAAAATAGAATACTTAGTTCCAGTTGTGTTTATTGCCCCCACCCCTCTTGTTTGGACCTTTATTTTCCATTTAATTTCTAGCAGTCTCAAATTTACTGTGTAGTTCATTCCATAGCATTTAGGGCTTGCACATTGTGGTGTGGGTGCTTTAAATATCACTGAATGAACTTATAAGTTATAAAAATAGAATTTTTGCCTGTTTGCATTTTTTTACCTCATCAAGGGCACATTTCTTGAATAAAGCTATCATTCTTTGATCCTTTACTGATTGAATTTTTATTTTATTGTTTTTAAGCAACAGAGAAAGAGAGAGAGAAGGACAGACAGGAAGGGAGAGAGATGAGAGGCATCAACTCATAGTTGTGCTACCTTAGTTGTTCATTGATTGCTTTCTCATACTATATGTGCCTTGCCTGGGGATCTCCAGCCAAGCTAGTAACCCCTTGCTCAAGCCAGCAACCTTGGGCTTCAAGGCAGCGACCTTGGGCTTCAAGGCAGCAACCTTTGGGCTCAAGCCAGCGACCATGGGGTCGTGTCTATGATCCCACGCTCAAAGCAGTAACCCCACGCTCAAGCCAGTAACCTTGGATTTCAAACATGGGTCCTCTATGTCCCAGTCCAACGCTCTATTCACTGTGCCACCTCTTGGTCAAGCTAGAATTTTCACATTAATAAATACATTATAATAATGTATGTGTATGTATATGTGTGTGTGTGTTAGTTGACATTCCACTGTGTCACTGCTTTACGGGTGAGTAATTTAACACTCCTTTACTGATGGATAATTGAACACATTCTGTTAAATGAGAAGTTTTGTGGAGTAATTGACTTTACTGAGCTTCCGGGTGACTTCTTTTTCTGGCTTCTTTTTCATACCATTTTGATTGTGTTCAGCTGTATGTAACAGAAACTCAAGTACAGTGATTAATCAAATAGTATTCTTTTTTTCCAGGTAACATGAAATATACATCTAGGTAGCTCAGTGTTTCTGGGAGTGCTGTAATACCATCAGGGACACAGGTTCCTGCTGTGATTTTCCTCTGCTATCTTTGAAGGGTGGCTTTTGTCCTATGGATTGCAAGATAGCTATTTCCTCCACAGACATTTTTGTTTTTTATTAGCAAAACAGTAATTCTTCCTCAGTCTTTGCTCCTCATAGGTCTTATGCTTTTATTCTTTTGGTTACAACTGGGTCACCTGGTCACCATAAGATGTGGGGAGTCTAACATTTTAGGCATATTGCTACCAAAATTAGTGTTTTGTAAACAAAAGCTTTTTTTTCCTCTGGCTAACCCTTCTAGAATTTAGAAAGTCTTATTTTCATTTTTCATGACAATATGTATTTACATAAGTTCAATAAGAATCTGTTTTTAAAAAGAATTAGAAGTAAAAAAGGTAAATTTTTAATGTTTAGAGTTTAGCAATAATGCTTTTATTAAAAATGACCATTTTTATTTAAAAAAAGAATCTGTTCTCCTTGTAACAGGACACAGCTACACAGATTATTTGCTTGACTTCTTAGCCTAAAGAGATTATAAAAGTCTAATCTGAGATTCCTTATGAAAAGACCCAGCAAAGCAGGTTTTAAAAAGTCGATATGGTCTGTCACTAATTCCTGCGGCAATTATGTCAGGTTTATTAAAAATATCTTTGATAGAAATGGTGATAATTACAAAAAGATAAATTATGTTTCAATAATACACCTACATGGATATCAGATTCTAGAACTTTAAATACCTTTGAAGTTTATTTTCTACCTATAAACTGAATGAGGCTTACCCTATAGACAAGGTACTGCTTTCACTGTGGCTAAAATCCTATTGGAAAAAAATAATTTCTACTTGCAAAACTCACTTTACTAGTCAAATATCATGAAAAGGAAATATTCCTTCAATATTTTAAATGCCTAATTGTTTCTGTTAAAAATAATCATGTTTTATCAGAACAATCTTTCCACAGTGTGCTTTTGGGAGGTGAAGATCTCAAAACATCACACTTTTTGTTGTTGTTTTCTGAAGTGAGAAGCAGTGAAGCAGAGAGGCAGAGAGACAGACTCCCACATGTGCCTGACTGGGTACCACCCAGTATGCCCACCAGATGGTGATGCTCTTCCCGTCTAGGACGTTGCTCCTTTGCAACCCGGAGCCACTCTAGTGCCTGAGGTGGGAGGCCATGAAGCCGTCCCGAGTGCCCGGGCCAACTTTGCTCCAATGGAGCCTTGGCTGTGAGAGGGGAAGAGAGACATAGAGAGAAAGGAGAGGGGGAAGGGTGGAGAAGCAAATGGGTGCTCCTCCTGTGTGCCCTGGCTGGGAATTGAACCTGGGACATCCACACGCGAGGCCAACACTCTACCACTGAGCCAACCGGCCACAGCCTACATCACGCTTTATAACTGGCTTGTCTTGTTCACATCAAAGGGAAAGTGCAGTGCACAGTGATGGGAAGGAAACCCTTGATGCCACATTTGTTGAGTAACAAGAAAGGGTAGGAAGAAGAACTCTCAGGTGCTTTCCATCGAAAGTCTGTTTTTATTCAACAATATGTCTGATAAGGGATTAATAACCAAAATTTATAAAGAAATTGTAAAACTCAACACCAGGAAGACAATCCAATCAAAAAACGGGCAAAAGAAATGAATAGACACTTCTTCAAAGAGGACATACAGATGGCCAATAGATGAAAAAATGTTCAACATCATTAATCATTAGAGAAATGCAAATTAAAACCTCAATGAGATACCACCTCATACCGGTCAGAATGGTGCTCATTAACAAAACAACATATGATAGGTGCTGGTGAGGATGTGGAAAAAAGGGAACCCTCCTGCACTGCTGGTGGGAAAAAACAATATGGAGATTCCTCAAAAAATTAAAAATGGAAATGCCTTTTCATCCAGCCATCCCACTTTTAGGAATATACCCCAAGAACACCATATCACTGACTCAAAAAAGAAAAGCACCCCCATGTTTATGGAAGCATTGTTCACAATAGCGAATATCTGGAAACAGCCTAAGTGTCCGTCAGAGGACGAGTGGATTAAAAAGCAGTGGTACATATATACAATGGAATACTATGTGGCCATGAAAAAGAAGGAAATATTACCTTTTGCAACAACATGGATGGACCTGGAAACTATTATGTTAAGAGAAATAAGCCAGGCAGAAAAAGAACCTCACTCATTTGAGGATCCAAGGAAAAATGTGAACTGAGGAACGGAATTAAACCTGAAGGGAAGAGGGAAGGGTGCTGTTTTGAGGGGGGCAAGGGAGATGTTGAGGGGAATACGGGGGAGCATGAATTTGGGGTGACACTTGAAACTATGTAAACACAATAAATTAAATGAAAAAAAAGGAAGTCTGTTTTATTAGTCATAAACTTTGGAGGTCATCTCAAAGTGCTGAGCTACATTATCCTATTGGGTATGTCTCCTAATAATAGCTGACCTTCTCTTTGTCTCTGGACTTACCTGTAGCTTGCTTGCTACAGTTGGCATGTCCCAAATTACAATTCTCTGCTAGTCCCGAATAAATTCATTTTCCTGGTAAAAAGAAAAGAAATAGTATTTTGTTAATAAGAAAGAGTGGGAATTTGGTGTAGGCAGCTCTAACAGTTGGTAGATGGTAGGCAATTATACATCTCTGTTCCTTAAAACAGTCTTACAAGTTAGATGGTGTCATGTTCGTTGCAGAGGAAAAACTGGGGGTGAGAGAGGCGAAGTGACTTGTACAGTCATACAGTTAGTAATTGATAGAGCCAGGATATGAACATAGAAAGATCATATTCTTTCCATTCCATTACATAGTCTCTTTATATTGTCCAGTTAGTCTGATTTAAGTAAAGATTTTGTATAAATAATATTTAAAGTATTTTAATGTAATGTGATGGTCTTTCAGACTAGTTTGGTTTTTAAAAAATTATCCTGAGTACCAGAGCATTACGTGATGCTTGATTTCTTTTTTTTGGATATGTAAAAATGAAGATATTCTTGTCATATTAGAATTAAGATAAACTGTGAATGCTGTAAATAACTTTGAGATCTGTTCAGATAGAGGATTATGACAAGCATTTGATAAGGACTGTGGTTGACTTTTCAGATTAAACTAAATATAATAATGATTAATAACCTAGATATTGTCAGAAAGAGATCACTTCAGGTTTCTTTTACTAAAATGATTAGTATTCTGTGATTTATAATGACCATGTGTGCAAATACTATTTCTTAGCATGTTTGACAAAGAAAAACTAAGTCAAATTATAAAGTGTCACCAACCTAATACACTGATCACAAAAATTAGGGGATATTTTATAGCTTCATATTCATTTAGAAATATCCCCTAATTTTTGTGAGCAGTATATTTTGATGTTTTTTTTTCTTTTTTAAGAGAGAGGGACAGTTAGGGACAGACAGACAGGAAGGGAGAAGATGAGAAGCATCAATTCTTTGTTGCGGCACGTTAGTTGCTCATTGATTTTTTTCTCATATGTGCCTCGACCAGGGAGCTACAGCAGAGCAAGTAATCCCTTGCGCAAGCCAGTGACCTTAGGCTCAAGCTGGTGAGCCTTACTCAAACCAGATGAATCCACGCTCAAGCTGGTGACCTCGGGGTTTCAAACTTGGGTCCCCCACTTCCCAGTCCACTGCTCTATCCACTGAGCTACTGCCTGGTCAGGCTGATGTGTTTTTATAAGAGTAAATTTGTTCTCAAATTGGTGAAATAGTTCTTAATTTGCTTTATTTCCATTTAATTTTTTTATTTGCAAATGCTAACTAGCACTTCATATATAGTACTTATTTGGACCACATTTTTTTTGTAGTCTTTCTTAATTTATATTTTTCTTAAGTAAGAAGCAGGGAGGGAGAGAGACAGACTCCTGCATGCTCCTCAACTGGGATCCACCTGGCAAGCCACCTACCTGCTGATGCTCTGCCCATGTGGGGCATTGTTCCATTGCTTAGCAAATGAGCTATTTTAGCACCCGAGGAGAGGTCATGGAGCCGTCCTCAGCACCTGGGCCTACTTGCTCCAACCGAGCCATGGCTGTAGGAGGAGAAGAGAAAGAAAGAAGGGAGAGGGGGAGTGGTGGAGAAACAGATGGTTGCTTCTCCTGTGTGCCCTGACTGGGAATCGAACCTGTGACATCCACATACCAGGCCGATGCTCTAACACTGAGCCAACCAGCCAGGGCCATTTGTAGTCTTTCTTAACCCTTTGAGGTAGTGATTTTTTTTGTGTGCTCAGTGATCCCTGGGAGTGAGTTTTTTTTTTTCCAAAAAATGAAATTAGTTACAGTTACAGTTTTATTAATTAAACTCATGTTTGTTTGATAACCAGTTTATGGAAACAAGAAGAACACACATTTGCCTTTTTTTAATGTTGCCTTATACATTGTTAAAATAAAAATTTTTGTTATCTGGATGGTCAGGAGGCATGAGGACATATATGAATGTTCATACTATTCAAAGGGTTAATGCCTATTCATAAAGCATGTTTGTGTATCTTACTTATAAACATGTGGAAGAGCTTATAATAAGATATGTATAGGTGGAGCTATCACAACAAGTAGAATTATATTTACACTGGGGAAAAAGCCTAAGTTCTCTTGTCTTCCTCTTCCTCCTTTCCCCTCTTCCAATGATCATTGTTTGGAGAAGGTGGCTTACATGAAGGAATAGAGAGAATTCATCATCTCTTGCAGTGGAGGACTTTGAATGTCAGAATAACTTATCCTTTCAGGAAATATTTATTGAATTTTACGTGCCAGACAATGAACTACATGTTAAAGATACAAAAATGAATTTAAAGAAATCATGATCAAGAAAGTCATTACAAGCACAGGTTTTGGAGTCTGGCACATCTGAGTTTACATTCTGACTTGTTTTATTTGTTAGGTGTATGATTTTTTGGCAAGTTACTTGTAGCCTCGGTTTTCTCATCTGGAAAAGACTCATTTTATAGGATTTTTGGGTTGAATGAATGCATGTAAAGTGCTTAGCACAATTTCTAGCATACAGTAAGCAGTTCAATAGATATTTGCTACTGTGACACAGATGTAGGAGGAAGTAAATACACAATCCATGGGGGAGAAGGGGTAAAGGTTTTTTTAGGGGTGAGGGTAGGAGACTAAAATATAGAAATGAGAAGTAATGTGATTAAAAAAGCATTAAGGAAGATTAATATCCTCCATAGTTTTTATAGTCATTAAAGTAAGTTTCTATTACCCACTGTCTTTTTTATTTGCCTGTGATCTTTTTGGTTGGTGATAGCAATAATTTTTATTGCAAGATAAGATTCAAATATTTAGGAAATCAGATAACATTGTTCTTAGGATGTCTTAGACTAGTCCTACTTTCTTGCTTTACTTTTTGTAGGTTTTCTTCAGTACTTAAGCTTTGTTTATATAATAATGAGGTTTTCTCTGATTATATGTTGAGGATATCAATGGTATTCATGTGTAAGAATGATTTTTGAAGTTTAAATGTAGTTGATGTACAGTGAGATCATGTATTAAAGGCAAAGTAACAACTGTTTTGGGTTATAGCACAATATTGGCAAATCAGGAATACAGAGGAAACTAAGGAAGGAAGGAAAATTAAAAATGGTATACAATGAGGGCCACAGAATTAAGGCAAAAATAATAAGATGATTCTCACTGAGTATAACTTAGTTAGCCCCGTTTTACAAAACCAGTACTTACTGAAGGTCCTTTCAGAAGACATAAACAGCACTAGCTCTGGTCTTCAGCATTCCCTGGGAACTGAGCATAGAGATGGAAGGAAGCAAGATTAATACTCTGCTTTCCTTCAGGATGGAGAAAAGGAGTCATGGTTTTTGTCTAAACTTTCCCTTGAACTTTATCTCAGAGGAGTTATGAGAAATCATTTACTTAATGCAGAAGTCTACTTCTAGGAGGGTGACGTTTTAAAAAAGAAGTAGGCAACCAGTGTAATTATAAACCAAGAAGTAAGGAGTTTAGAAAAGTGATGATCAGAGATTTGGGAACAATTTATGATGGTTTGTATCCCCAGTTAATACTGATTTTCAGTTAACAATGTTTATTGATTGTTTAGTAGGTGCCAGACTGTGGTGGATGCTTCACTTGCTTTAGTTTCCTTAATTTTCACAACAATGAATGGATAAGTACTTAAATATTATTAGCCTCAGTTCACAGATGAAGAAAATGAACATTTGAAAGGCTAATTAGTTTGGTCACACTCAAAAAATTAGTAAATGGCAATGGAGAATGTCGCCAGAGCCCCAATTCTTACCATTGAACTAATACAATTAAATCTCTTCTTTGGTTTGAAAAAGGAATGAAATATTCCAGTGATAATGATTGAAGATAGATATTGGAGAAATTGATTTCTAATGCTGGTTCTGACTTGGTGAAAAGGCTGGGATAATTAAACAGTCTGCCTTGTGTCTTCTCCTATGCCATCTTATTATCAAGACTGGCCTCCTTTCTGGTGTTTTCTCTTTCCCGTGTCTGTTGGTGTCAAGAATCTTTAATGTACAAAGTAGATAGCTGGAAATAGGGTAGAAGCCAAATAAAGGTTGTACGTAGCATATTTGAAATTTTGAAGGTGGTTCATATTTGAAGAATTAATCAATTTAACTACGTCCATATTTCATGAGGAAATCATTGAAAAAACTTGCCTTGGAAGACAGGTATCCTAATAAAAGTGGGTTTTTTGTTGTTTTTTTACTATATATAATCATCACTATATTTATCTCTGTCATTGACTATGTTGGTCAGCAGAAGAGTTTTTGTGGGTAACTTTTTTTGATCTCCTTAATGGTAATGTAGCTTTTCTACTAATTACAGTACTTTCAAAATTATGAGTTTTTTTAAAATACTCTTAGTATTTATCAGTAAGTGTAATGATACCTTATTTAATTGATTTTAGAGAGAGAAAAACATCAGTTTGTTGTTTTACTTATTTATGCATTTATTGGTTATTTTTTTAATTAAAAAATATTTTTCCATTGATTTGAGAGAGAGAGAGAGAAGAAGGGAGAGAGAAGCATAAACTCATTGTTTCACTTTGTAGTTCCATTTAGTTGTGGACTCATTGGTTACTTCTCATATGTGCCCTGGCCAGAGAGTGAACTTGCAACCTTGGCACACTGAGATGGTGCTCTATCCATTGAGCCACCTGGCCAGGGCTTTTAGTTGATTCTTGTATATGCCCTCATATTGGGATGATGCTCTAACCAACTGAGCCACCTGACCAGAACTCAAAAGTATGAGTTTTTTGAAAACTTTGGTTTTAGTATACTGCAGTATCTGAGACTGTCTAGTTGTTGCTTTCTAAGAATGTTGATTAGAAAACAGCATATTATTTCCCACCTCAACGCACTGAGAATTGAGATATGAATTTTTTTTTTGTATTTTGGTGGATCTAAACCCTTATATAATCAGTTCTGCAATACCACTTGTTTTAAAAATGTAAATTCTAATGTGATTGTGCACAATTTCCTCTGAGAAAGAAATACTAGGTAAATTCAGAAAATACCCAGCTAAGTGGCATAGGAGTACACAAAATATACACATCTCAAACATTTATCTGCTACCTCTGTTTACTTTTTTTTTTAAGACTTTATTCATTTTAGAGAGAGAAGGTGGGGGGAAGAGCAGGAAGTATCAACTCCCATATGTGCCTTGACCGGGTTTTGAACCAGGAATCTCAGCATTCCAGGTCAACGCTTTATCCACTGCTCTACCACAAGGCAGGCTCAGTTTACTTGTTGTCTTATGAGATATACCTACCCACATTTGGTATTATAACTTTGTACTATGTGGCATCTGATAACCCTCCCACCACTTCTCAACAACTCACAAGTTGTAACCCTTTGACACCCAGTTCCACAAGCAAATGTCAGGTCTTTTTCAGGGTAAAGTGCAATATTTATTATAGTATTTATTTCTTAGTCATTTAATATGTGTAAAATTGTACCATGTTTTTTAGGTTCCTACCAGTGTTTGTTTTTTAATGTATCACTAATACAGTTTTGAGTATTATACCCTTTTTTCGTAAGTCCTCTGTTTCTTCTTTTAATTAAAAAAATTTTTTTTATTAAATGAGAGGTGGAGAGGCAGAGAGACAGACTCCCACATTCTCCCTGACCAGGATCCACCCAACAAGCCCCTATGGAGCAATGCTCTGCCCATCTGGGGCTGCTTCTCTGTTGCTAAGCAACTGTGCTATTTTAGCGCCTAAGGCGAGGCCATGGGCCCATCATTAGCACCCAGGGCCAACTTGCTGAAACCATTCAAGCCGTGGCTGCAGGAGGAGAGAGAGAGAGAAGGGGAGCGGGAGGGGTGGAGAAGCAGATGATTGCTTCTCCTGTGTACCCTGAGCAGGGACTTCCACACTCCAGGCTGACACTCTACCACTGAGTCAGTCCGACTAGGGCCCAAGCCCTCTGGTTCTATTGCATGATTTTGCATAGAATTTTAAGATGGGTTTTTCTATTCTGCAAGTTTACTGTTTTTATAGTTTAGGTATTTAATAATTTATGTTATCTTTTTGCTACATCTGGAATTTATTTTTGTGTATGGGTAAAAGTAGGAATCAATCTATGCTCCCCTCCCTACTTTTTTTGTTAATGGATAGCTACTTGAGGCAACATTTACTGAATCTTCTTCCTCAATCTGACATTTTACCTTTATCCTATACTTAATTTTTATGGACTTTCTCTGTACCTATATTAATAACTTATTTTATTTATTAATATTTCATTTATATCAGTTGAACAAGCTTTAATAGATTTCTGTTGAGAATGACAAAATATTTATATAGATAAGTTCCTATTTTTAGTTATATTTATTTATATAGGTTGGTTCCTATTTTTAGTTCTGTTAGTGTTTTGACACAGAGAATGTTTAACTTGGACAGTTGGTGTCTTGCATAAACTCCTAGAAGCCGTCCTCAGGTCTAATACCCACATATATAAGGGTAATGATTTTTGTGATGGTAATTTTATAATAGGGGATATGATGAAAGAATGTTACTTATGCTTTTTTCTTTAAGTATTTCTAACCCCTAAAAAAATATGTCGGAAAACCATATCTTCTCAGGCAAAGGGAACAAAAGTAAAAATAAATGGGACTACATCAAACTAAACAGTTTTTGCACAACAAGGAAACCATCAGCAATAGAAAAGACAGCCCACCGAATGGGAGAACATATTTGCCAATACAGTGATAAGAGGTTAATATCCAAAATTTATAAAAATCTTAAAAACTCAACACTAACACCCCCCTCCCCAAACAATTCAATTAAAAAAATGGGCAGAGGACGTGAGCAAATAGACATCTCTCCAAAGAGGATGTATAGATGGCCAATAAACATATGAAAAGATACTTAACATCACTAATTATCAGAAAAATGCATATTAAAATCACAATGAGCTATCACCTCTCACCTGTCAGAATGGCTATCATCAATAAGTCAGCCAACAAGAAGTGTTGGTGAGGACGTGGAGAAAAGGAAATCCTTGTGCACTGTTGGTCCGAATGTAGATTAGTATAGCCACTATGGAAAGCAATATGGAGTTATCTCAAAAAATTAAAAATGTAACTGCCTTATGACCCAGCAGTTCCACTCTGGGAATTTATCTGAAGAAACCCAAAACACTAATTTGAAATTAAATATTATTCCTATGTTTATTGCAGCTTTATTTACAATAGCCAAGATTTGAAAGTAGCCTAAGTGTTTATCAATGGATGAGTGGATAAAAAAGCTGTGGTACATTTACACAATGGAATACTACTTGGCTATAAAATAGAAGGAAATCTAACCTTTCACCACAGAATGGATGGACCTGGAGAACATTATACTAAGTGAAATAAGCCAGTCAGAGAAAAACAAGTACAACGTGATTTTACTCATATGTGGAATCTAATAAATAAAATGAACAAATTAGAGACAGATTCAAAGAGAGCAGACTGACAACTATTGAAGGGTGGGGCTGGTGAGGGAGTAGAGGGATTGAGCAAAAAATGACAAATTATAAAATAGGGGATATGACGAGAGAATGTCACTTACAATTTTTAAAGTTCTTGTTGTTTTGTTTTTTTTCTCCAGAGAGACAGGGACAGATAAACAGTATCGGGGATAGGGTGGAGAGAGAGTATAGCAGAGCGAGTGACCTCTTGCTCAAGCCAGCAACTTTGGGCTTCAAGCCAGTGATCTTTGAACTCAAGCCAGCGACCATGGGGTCATCATGTCTATGATCCCTTGCTCAAGCAAGTGACCCTGTGCTCAAGCCAGATGAGCCTGTTCTCAAGTTGTTGACCTCGGGGTTTCAAACCTGGGTCTTCTGCATCCCAGGCTGACGCTCCATTCACTGCGTCACTGCCTGGTCAGGCTAAAGTATTTTTTTTTTAAAAATGTTTTATTTATTTTTTACAGGGACAGAGAGAGTCAGAGAGAGGGATAGATAGGGACAGGCAGACAGGAATGGAGAGAGGTGATAAGCATCAATCATTAGTTTTCCATTGCCGTTACGACGCCTTAGTTGTTCATTGATTGCTTTCTCACATGTGCCCTGACCACGGGCCCTCAGCAGACCGAGCAACCCCTTGCTGGAGCCAGCGACCTTGGGTCCAAGCTGGCAAGCTTTTGCTCAAGCCAGATGGGCCCATGCTCAAGCTGGTGAGCTCGGGGTCTCGAACCTGGGTCCTCCGCATCCCAGTCCGACGCTCTATCCACTGTGCCACCACCTGGTCAGGCAGGCTAAAGTATTTTTAACTTCTAAAGTACTATATCAGAAAACCAGCAGAATAATTTTATTTTAAATCAGTAGAATTATTCTCACCCACTATTTAAAGGTGGGTAGATAAGCATCTGTAGTTTTTTGGTGCTACAGTGTGTCCTTGGGTTACGTACGACAGTCTCAACATACAATGTTTTGAGTTTACGACACTCGCATAAAAGCTTGAAAAAAATTGAAATGTCAGTGTTCCAGCTTACACTATTAGCATCATACTTATTTTTGACATTTTTTGTCATTTTTTTGTGTTACTACAGTACAGTATATTTATGTCCTTTTCCTTTTTCTGTGGCATAGTTGTGTTTTTATGTTCTAGATTATGATTTTACAACTGCATTAGGGTAGGTAAGTGACTTAGTCTAGAGTATGTTTTGGCTTACACCAAAAATCGAGTTACATCAATGTCGTAGGAATGGAACTGTTATAACCCAAGTACCCCCGTACCTTTCATTTTGTGATTACTTTTATCACTTAATTTTACATTATATGAAGCCATTTATAATAGGGTCTCTTATTCCCCTATTAAGCTGTAATTTTTATGAGAGCAGGATAATGTTGTTATCCTTAATACCCAGCATGGTGCACATAGTAGATACTTAAGAAATGTTTGTTTACTTAAACCTATAAGTAATATTTTATTCTCACAAACTTATACTATATTTTTCATGTGGTACCAACCAGCTTCTATTTTGAATTATACTTGGGCTCACTTTTCCTTAGCTCTCATTGGCCTGGGCGCTCCCTTTAGGCAGGAAATGCTATTAAATTTTAAAACATTTCCTCCTGTACTTGCTCAAGGCCTTATAGTTAGTTTTTTCATAATAAACACTGATAAAATAGAAGATCAGGAGACATTTTATTTAAAATGCTATTTGTAAGTTAATAGTAGAAAAGGATTTGAGGCAGCACTCCCATCTGTTTCACGTTTTAGAAATAGAGAAGTATTCCTAAGCCCAAGAATATAATTTGTAAAGAACTTTAACTGATAACATGTTACATAAATAAAGTTTTTGCTGTGTGTGTATGTATTTTGGTGGTTCTTGATGTTATTTATAAGAATGCTCAGTACCTGGACTTAGTCCTCTAAAATAGAAATTTAATTTAATTTTATAGGCATGTTGGACCAGTTCATTATATGGTTTGGAGAAACCAAGGGAAAGCAAATGATGAAGGAAGTGGTAGTGATAGTTCTGTAAACACTGCTCTTTTCATTTGACCTTTTACTGAACTGGTGACAAAACAATCCTGTAATATAACTTTAAAATGTTTTATTTGATAATGGTATATAATGGGTATATTAAAAAGGATCTACATTAAGAAAAAAATTTTTAATGATTTTGAATCTTTTTGGTATATGTGTCATGGGTATGCATTGAAACATTGTAGGTTGGTGGAATAACCCTTTGAGGAGTCAATCAACTTGAAAGGCAAAGATTCTCTTTTTCTTATTTTTAAATTAACTGAGAGCAGGAGAGGCAGAGAGACAGAATCCACATGTGCTGGACATGGATCCACGCGCAAGCCCCCTATGGGGTGATTCTCTGCTCATCTTGGACGTTATTTGGCAACAGAGCTATTTTTAGAAAGAGCCCAGGGCCAACTCAGTCGAATCAATCGAGCCATAGTTCTGGGTGTAAGAGAGAAAGGGAAGGGGGACAGGGATGGGTGGAAAAGCAGATGGTCTCTTCTTCTGTGTGCTGTGACCAGGAATGAAACCTGAACATCCACACGCTGGACCGACACTCTACTGCTGACCCAACCGTTCAGGGCTGCAAAAGATTTTCTAAAGTGCTCTCTTATCTTTCACCTTTTGAGATCTTATCTGTTTTGTGGGATTCAGAGAAAATTTATAATGAATAAATACTTTTGGGATTATGAAAATGTTTTTGGAACTAGAGAGAGAAGGTGAATGTACTATATGCCCCAATGAATTAATTAATTAATTTGAGAGAGAGAATCATCAGTTTGTTGTTCTACTTATTTATGCGTCCGTTGGTTGATTCTTGTATGTGCCCTGAGGGGGAATCTAACCTGCAACCTTAGTGTAGTGGGATGATACTTTAACCAATTGACCTATCTGGCCAGGACCTGTACTGAGTTTTTATTAATTTTTTAATCGTAAAAGTATATTTAATAGTAATTTCATATTTCTCTTACATTCAAGACTGTATTCATCTCCTTTGTGAACCACTGTAAAGTTTTTTTTTCTTTTTTTGCCTTTATTTTTATTATTATTAATTTTAATGGGGTGACACCAATAAATCAGGGTACATATGTACAATGAATACATCTCCAGGTTATCTTATCATTCAGTTGTGTTGCATACCCGTCACCCAAAGAAAAATTGTCTTCTGTAACCTTCTATCTGGTTTTCCCTTTGTCCCTACCCTCCCCACTAACCCACCCTTCCCTCCCTCCGCCCACCCCGTAACCACCACTCTCTTGTCCATGTCTCACAGTCTCACTTTTATGTCACACCTATGTATGAAATCATGCTGTTCTCAGTTTTTCTTTTTTTCTGATTTACTTATTTCACTCCGTATAATGTTATCAAGGACCATCCATTTTGTTATAAATGATCCGATGTCATCATTTCTTATGGCTGAGTAGTATTCCATAGTATATATGTACCAAAGCTTTTTAATCCACTCGTCTTCTGACGGACACTTGGGCTGTTTCCAGATCTTCGCTATTGTGAACAATGCTGCCACAAACATGGGGGCGCATTTCTTCTTTTCGAACAGTGCTATGGTGTTCTTAGGGTATATTCCTATAAGTGGGATAGCTGGGTCAAAAGGCAGTTCAATTTTTAATTTTTTGAGGAATCTCCAAACTGTTTTCCACAGTGGCTGCACCAGTCTGCATTCCCACCAGCAGTGCAGAAGGGTTCCCTTTTCTCCACATCCTCACCAGCACTTATTCTGTGTTGTTTTGCTGATAATTGCCATTCTGACTGGTGTGAGGTGATATCTCATTGTGGTTTTAATTTGCATTTCTCTAATGATTAGTGATGTTGAGCATTTTTTCATATGCCTTTTGGCCATCTGTATGTCCTCTTTGGAGAAATTTCTATTCATTTCTTTTGCCCATTTTTTGATTGGATTGTTTGTCTTCCTGTTGTTGAGTTTTATAAGTTCTTTATAAATTATAGTTATTAACCCCTTATCAGATGTGCTGTCGAATATGTTCTCCCATTGTGTGGTTTGTCTTTTTACTCTGTTCTTATTGTCTTTAGCTGTGCAAAAACTTTTTAGTTTGATATAGTCCCATTTGTTTATCTTGCCTTTTATTTCATTTGCCCGTGGAGATAAATCGGCAAATATACTGCTGCTACAGATGTCGGAGAGCTTACTGCCTATGTTTTCTTCTAAGATGCTTATGGTTTCATGGTTTACGTTTAAGTCTTTTATCCATTTTGAGTTTCTTTTTGTGAATGGTGTAAGTTGATTGTCTAGTTTCATTTTTTTGCAGGTAGATGTCCAATTTTCCCAACACCATTTGTTAAAGAGGCTGTCTTTACTCCATTGTATGTTCTTTCCTCCTTTGTCAAATATCAGTTGTCCATAAAGCTGTGGGTTTATTTCTGGGTCCTCTGTTCTGTTTCATTGATCTATGTGCCTGTTCTTATGCCAGTACCAGGCTGTCTTGAGTATAATGGCCTTATATTACCTTGATATCTGGAAGAGTGATACCTCCTGCTTTATTTTTTCTTTTTAAGATTGCTGAGGCTATTCGTGTTCTTTTTTGGTTCCATATAAATTTTTGGAATATGTGTTCTATATCTTTGAAGTATGTCATTGGTATTTTAATTGGTATTGCATTGAATTTATAAATTGCTTTGGGTAATATAGACATTTTAATGATGTTTATTCTTCCTAGCAATGAGCACGGTATGTGCTTCCACTTGTTTGTATCTTCCTTGATTTCTTTTATCAATGTTTTATAATTTTCTGAGTACAAGTCCTTAACCTCCTTGGTTAAATTTACTCCTAGGTACTTTATTTTTTTGGCTGCAATAGTGAATGGGATATTTTCCTTAATTTCTTTTGCTGACAGTTCATTGTTGGTATATAGAAATGCCTCTGATTTCTGAGTATTAATTTTATATCCTGCCACCTTGCTGAACTCATTTATCAGGTCCAGTAGGTTTTTGACTGAGACTTGAGGATTTTCAATATACAATATCATATCATCTGCAAATAGTGACAGTTTTACTTCTTCTTTTCCAATTTGGATGCCTTTTATTTCTTCTTCTTGTCTGATTGCTGTAGCTAGGACTTCCATAACTATGTTGAATAAGAGTGGTGAAAGTGGGCACCCCTGCCTGGTTCCTGATCTTAAGGGGATTGCTTTTTTTTGTCCATTTAGTATGATGTTTGTTTGCTGTTGGTTTCTCGTAGATGGCCTTTATCACATTAAGGAATGTTCCCCGTATTCCCACTTTACTGAGAGTTTTGAGCATGAATGGGTGCTGGATTTTATCAAATGCCTTTTCTGCATCTATTGAAATTATCATGTGATTTTTGTCCTTCCTTTTGTTTATGTGATGAATCACATTGATTTGCGAATATTGAACCAGCCTTGCCTCTCCAGAATAAATCCCATTTGATCATGGTGTATGATTTTTTTCATATATTGCTGGATCCGGTTGGCTAATATTATGATGAGAATTTTAGCGTCTAAATTCATCAGGGATATAGGCCTATAATTTTCTTTCTTTGTGTTGTCTTTGCCCGGTTTTGGGATCAGAATTATGCTTGCCTCATAAAAAGGTGTTTGGAAGTCTTCCTTCCTCTTGAATTTTTTGAAATAGCTTGAGGAGGATAGGAGTTAGTTCTTCTTTGAATTTTTGATAGAATTCACTTGTGAAGCCATCAGGCTCACGACTTTTCTTTTTTGGGAGTTTGTTGATAACTGTTTCGATTTCATTTCTTGTAATTGGTCTCTTTAGGTGTTCTGATTCTTCCAGATTGATTTTTGGAAGGTTATATGATTCAAGAAATTTGTCCATTTCACCAAGATTGTATAATTTTTGGCATATAGTTCTTCATAGTATTTTCTTACAATGCTTTGTATTTCTGTTGTGTCAGTCGTTATTTCTCCACTGTCCTTTCTAATTTTATTTATTTGAGTCCTCTCTCTTTTTTTCTTGGTGAGTGTAGTTAAAGGTTCATCGATCTTGTTTACCTTTTCAAAGAACCAGCTTCTGGTTTCATTGATCCTCTGTATTGTTTCCTTAGCCTCTATGTCATTTATTTCTGCTCTGATCTTTATTATTTCCTTCCTTCTACTTGTCCTTGGTTTTATTTGCTGTTGTTTTTCTAGTTCTTTTAGATGCAGGGTCAGGTTGCTTATTTGAGCTTTTTCTACCTTCTGATGGTGTATGCCTGTAGTGCAATGAACTTCCCTCTCAGAACTGCTTTTGCTGTGTCCCATAAATTTTGAGTTGATGTATGGTCATTATCATTTGTTTCTAGAAACTTTTTTATTTCTTCTCTGATCTCATTGTTAATCCATTCATTATTTAATATCATGCTGTTTAGTTTCCAAGTGTTTGAGTATTTTTCAGTTTTTCTTTTGTGGTTAATTTCTAGTTTCATGGCATTGTGATCAGAGAAAATGCTTGATATGATTTCAATCTTTTTAAATTTATTGAGACCATTTTTGTGTCCTAACATGTGGTCTATCCTAGAAAACGTACCATGAGCGCTTGAGAAGAATGTATATTCTATTGCTTTAGGGTGAAAAGTTCTGAAGATATCTATTAAATTGAGTTGATCTAGTGTATCCTTTAAGTCTGCTGTTTCTTTATTAATTTTCTTTCTTGAGGATCTATCCAGTGTTGTTAGAGGGGTATTGAAATCTCCTACTATTATAGTATTTCTGTTAATCTCGCCCTTTATATCCATCAAAGTCTGCTTTATGTATGTCGGGGCTCCTATATTTGGTGCATAGATATTTATAATAGTTATATCTTCCTGTTGAATTGTTCCCTTTATCATTATGTAGTGTCCTTCTTTATCTCTTACTACAGCCTTTGTTTTAAAGTCCATTTTGTCAGATATAAGTACTGCTACCCTGGCTTTTTTTTCATTTCCATTTGCATGAAAGATTTTTTTCCATCCTTTTACCTTCAGTCTGTGTGCATCTTTTGTTTTAAGGTGTGTCTCTTGTAGACAGCATATGTATGGGTCCTGTTTCTTTATCCATGCAACTACCCTATGTCTTTTGATTGGATCATTTAATCCATTTACATTTAAGGTTATTATTGATATGCAGTTGTCTAATGTCATTTTATTCTTTAAAGCTGTATTCTTCTTTTGCTATATTCTTTCCTCCCTTTCAACTTCACAACAGGCCCCTTAGTACCTCCTGCAGAATTAGTTTGGTTTTTATGAATTCCTTCAGGCTTTCTTTTTCTGGGAAGCTCTTTATTTCTCCTTCAATTTTAAACGTTAGGCTTGCTGGATAAAGTAGTCTTGGTTGTAGGTTCTTGTTCTGCATTACTTTGATTATATCTTGCCATTCCCTTCTGGCCTCAAGTGTTTCTGTTGAGAAGTCTGATGTCTTCCTTATGGGGGCTCCTTTGTAGGTGATAGTCATTTTTTTCCCTAGCAGCTTTTAAAATTTTTTCTTTATCCATTAGCTTTGGTATTTTAACTATGATGTGTCTTGGTGTAGATCTTTTTTGGTTTCTCTTTAATGGTGTTCTGTGTGCTTCTTGAATGTGCGGAGTGTTTCCCAGCCTTAATTTAGGGAAGTTTTCTGCTATGATTTGATTGAACAAAGTTTCCATTTCCTGCCCTCTCCCCTCTTCTTCAGGCACTCCTATGATGCGAATGTTGTTTCTCTTCAGATTGTCACAGAGCTCCCTTAGAGTTTCCTCACATTTTTTAGTCTCTTTTCCTTTTTCTTCTCTTATTCTGTGCCTTTGTTTATTGTGTCCTCTAACTCGCTTATTCGATCCTCAGCGTGATTCATTCTGCTTTTAATTCCTTCCATTGTGGTCTTCAGTTCTGATACTGTATTTGTCATTTCTGTCTGATTCTTTTTTATTATTTCAATTTCGTTTTTTATACTTGTTATCTCTTTATTTAGGTGTTCATAATGACTATCCATTGTTGCTCTAATTTCTTTGAACATCCTAACTATCATTATTCTAAATTCTGCTTCTGGTAGTTTGGTTATATCTGGTTCATTCAGGTACTTCTCTGGGGATTTCTCTTGATTCATTTGGTTTGCATTTCTCTTCATGCCCATTTTGTCTGTGTATAAGCAAGTTGTGGCCACTGGAGTCCAGTAGGTGTTGCCTTTGTGTTCTCTAGGTGTGGTCTGTCTGCAGGCCTGCCATCCCCTCTGCCGCTGCCTAGGGTGGTTGGGTATGGGCGTTGACAGCACCAGCCCACTGTGGCTTTTGCTGTGATTTCTGCCTCTCCTCCGCGGGAGGGGCTGTCACTCATGCCACAAGCCTCAGCACCAGGGGTAGAGGTGAGCACCTTTGCTCAGCTGTGGGCCCAGCCTGTTTCTGGACTTCCGCCCAGAACCTTCAGTCAGAGCCTGCTCTCCACAGTTTTGCGGGTTGGGCGGGGCTTTTGACGTGCTCTCAGCTGTGAGCCTTTGCCCATCCGCAGCTTTAGTCCCGCCCTCGAGGCCAGGGCCCTTCTGCGCAGGTTCGCAAACCAAGGTTTATTGGGCCGGGCTTGTTTGCTGGCGTGATCTCAGCCTTGAGCTTCTGCTGTCTCGGACTCTACCCCACCCCCGCGTTTGGAGCACGCTCGCACACGTAGAATGGCAAACCGTGGTTTCTTCGCCCGGCGGGGCTGGTAGCGTGAGCTCAGCTGCTAGCCCGCTCCTGTCCCTGGTCCTAGCCCCGTCCCCGTGGTCAGGGCCGGCTTGCGCAGGGTCGCAGAGCAGATCTCTGCCCTTTCCTGGCCTCCCGCTTTGTCCCCGCAGGTGGTATTACAGGTGGGCCCGCAGCCTCCAGACCGCTTTCGCGCGTCCCCACCACCCCTGCTGGGCTAGACCGAGCTCACACCGACTTGGCCTCCGCCTATGCCGACAGAACCGCATTTCAGCGTCCTGCCGCCACCAGACCCTTCAGCAACCCTCAGCAGAGTAGGAAGGGCCCTAATACTCCACACTGTGGGCCTGGGAGCTCCCTCACTTGTTTCACAGCTCAAAACTGTCCAAACGCCTCTTCTAGGCTCTGGGACTGTAGGCTGGGGCTTGGTTCCTGGGACCCAGGTCCCTCCCTCTCCGCCAAACTCTCCTCCTGCCACATGGGTTTCTCCGGGCTGTCGTTTGTTCTGGGGACCTGGGCTGCCCTCTTCGCGTTTTCACTATTCCTACCAGTCTCAGTGTGGCTTCTTCTGTGTTCCTTGGTTGAAGAGTCCACTTAGTTTAGTTCAAAGTTGGTTTATCCAGGTGATGGTTCTTAAAATTGAGTTGTAATCCACTTTGGTTCTGGGAGTTGGAAGTTGGTACGTCCGCCTACTCTGTCGCCATCTTGCTCCTCCACCGCTGTAAAGTTTTATGTGCATTCTTTCCTATGTTTTACTTCGTATTTCTAAATATATTAATATATCTAATGCAGGTACATAAACTTATAGTTTTAAAAATTATAGTAAGGCTATACATTACATATTGCTCTATGACTTGCTTTTTTTTTTAAGGGTATAACTTGAAGAATTTTTTATTTTAAAATTGATGTACTGCATACTGTTTAAACCATACATACTATTTCATAATTCACAGTATTTCCTATGCCAAAAATATAATCATTTACCTATTAATGAGTCCTCCCTCATTCTCTTTTGTCTTTCCTTCTGTTTTTTTTTTAAAAATTAATAAGCTAATTTTATGTAAGTTTTAGATTCACAGCAAAATTGAGCAGCAAGTACAAAGAGTTCCCATGTCCTCCTTATCCCCACACACATACAATCTTTCCCATGATCAACATTCTGTACCAGAGTGGTACATTTCTTAAAATTGATGAACCTCACTGATACATTATCATCACCCAAAGTACATAGTTTACATTAGGGTTCACTCTTGGTGGTATACATCCTATGGGATTTGACAGATGAATAGTGACATGTATCTCATTGTAATTTCATACGGAATAGTTTCACTGTCCTAAAAATCCCCTGCTCTGCCTGTCCGTCCCTTCCTCCCCTTTAATCCCTAGCAACCACTAAACTTTTTACTATCTCATAGTTTTGCCTTTTTCAGAATATCATATAGTTGGAGTCATATAGTATGTGGTTTTTTTGGATAGTTCTTTCAGATTTCTTCTTTGTATTATTTGTTCGTATAATTTGCCCTCAAACAATACTCTGACTTATGGGCATTATAATTAGGAAGTGCTGTTTACTAAATGCACAGTGAAAAGCAGCAGAGCCACTGGCATGGTACTGAGAACACCATGGTGAGGCATAAAGTCTGTAATTTCACCATCAATGTAGGGAACTGATGGAGAAATGTACAGAGATAAAGAAATAGAAAATATGAAAAATAAGTTAGAAGACAGATTGAATAACTCTAACCATAGGTGAAAAGTGAGTTTAGAAGGCAAGGAGAGAAAATACATACAAATTCAAAACACATAGGAAAATAAACTGCCAAGAATTAAGAATAATCAGAAACAACAAAACTGTACCTACGAAACCTTCAGATACTGGTATCAGTAGAAACAGTATAAAAGTTACATCTATAAAATATATTTCATATGTTTATATTCATATATAATATGATTAAATTGTTTAAAGTAACAAGAGGAACGAGGAAGAAACTATCAAAAGTGATCAGATAGACTTAAAAAATACCAAATAGGACTCCTAGAAATGAAGATTATAGTTAGGATTTGTAATGTGAGAAATGTGCTAATATTCAGAGAAATAATATACTTCAAAATGACACACAGTAAGAATGGAATAATATAAGGTGAAGCAAAAATAGGTTTATAGTTATATCAAGTACATGAAACAGTTTATTATGGTATTATTTATTATGTATTCGAAAGTGAACCTACTTTTGCCCCACCATGTACATGTTGTATATTTGTGTAATGGATGATACAGTGGTTTGTCAGTTGTCACTATTATAGCATAATTTGATTTTTTTCTTTAACAGTTTAGGCAGCACAGCATAGAAGTGGGAAAATACTTGGTGAAGGGTTAAGTTAGCAAAGGAGAAATGGCTGAAGAGAGAATTAGCAATTTGCAGATAGATTTAAAGAAATTACCTAGAGTGTGATGCAGATAGATGACAAATATGAAAGAGTAGTTAAGAGATAAGGGCCTTTCCATTCTGTAGTTAACACCTTTGATTCCTGTCCATATTCCCTTAAGCCCATTTAAAATTTTTTTTTATTCATTTTTTTTTAGAGAGGAGACAATGAGTGAGAGAGAGAGAGAGAAAGAGAGAAAGGGGGGAGGAGCTGGAAGCATCAACTCCCATATGTGCCTTGACCAGCCCATTTTAATATGCAGATGAAATAGATGGGTCAAGAAATAGAAAACCTGGTGGGTATACAACATAATCAACAGTTCAAATGCTATAATAATGTTTACCTAAAACCTATGTACTCTTATTGATCATTGTCACCCTGTTAAACTTAATTTTATAAATAAAATTTAAAAAATAGGCATTTCTAACTCACTCCCCCCCCCCAAAAAAAAAAAGAAATAGAAAACCTGAATAGACAAATAACCATTAAATGACTTGAATCGGTAAAGAGGCATGGATAGACATAGGTGAGAAGACTCAATTTTGTTAACTTTCCTCCCAGTTGACTCCTTTGGCTCCTTGTAAAAGGGAATACTTCTTTTTCTCCTTTTTAGTCAGTAGAGTGTATGTTCCACTGAAGCTATGTGGCATTGTCAGTCCACATAGAATAAGCCTTTTCTAGGCATCCTTAATTTATGATAGATCAGAATTTTGGTTGGATTTCCTGTTCCAGAGAGGAAGTGTTGTCATTTTACTCCTGAACTGAGATTACTCCTCACCTGTCCCACTATGCCTCCTCTTCACCCCTTACCTCTCCTTCTTCAGGACTGATATCATTCTTTTTTTTTTTTTTTTTTTTTATATATATTTTATTATTATTAATTCTAATGGGGTGACATCAATAAATCAGGGTACATATGTACAATGAAAACATCTCCAGGTTATCTTATCATTCAATTGTGTTGCATACCCATCACCAAAAGTCAAATTGTCCTCTGTCACCTTCAATCTGGTTTTCCCTGCGTCCCTCCCCTCCTCCCTATCCCATTCTTCCCTCCCTCCGCCCATCCCATAACCACCACTCTCTTGTCCATGTCTCATACCCTCACTTTCATGTCCCACCTATGTATGTAATCGTGCTGTTCTCAGTTTTTCTTTTTTTCTGATTTACTTATTTCACTCCGTATAATGTTATCAAGGTACATCCATTTTGTTATAAATGATCCGATGTCATCGTTTCTTATGGCTGAGTAGTATTCCATAGTATATATGTACCATAGCTTTTTAATCCACTCGTCTTCTGACGGACACTTGGGCTGTTTCCAGATCTTCGCTATTGTGAACAATGCTGCCACGAACATGGGGGCGCATTTCTTCTTTTCGAACAGTGCTATGGTGTTCTTAGGGTATATTCCTAAAAGTGGGATAGCTGGGTCAAAAGGCAGTTCGATTTTTAATTTTCTGAGGAATCTCCAAACTGTTTTCCACAGTGGCTGCACCAGTCTGCATTCCCACCAGCAGTGCAGAAGGGTTCCCTTTTCTCCACATCCTCGCCAGCACTTATTCTGTGTTGTTTTGCTGATAAGTGCCATTCTGACTGGTGTGAGGTGATATCTCATTGTGGTTTTAATTTGCATTTCTCTAATGATTAGTGATGTTGAGCATTTTTTCATATGCCTATTGGCCATCTGTATGTCCTCTTTGGAGAAATTTCTATTCATTTCTTTTGCCCATTTTTTGATTGGGTTGTTTGTCTTCCTGGTGTTGCTTTTTATAAGTTCTTTATAAATTTTAGTTATTAACCCCTTATCAGATGTGCTGTCAAATATGTTCTCCCATTGTGTGGTTTGTCTTTTTATTCTGTTCCTATTGTCTTTAGCTGTGCAAAAACTTTTTAGTTTGATATAGTCCCATTTGTTTATCTTGCCTTTTATTTCAGTTGCCCATGAAGATAAATCGCCAAATATACCGCTGCTACAGATGTCGGAGAGCTTGCTGCCTATGTTTTCTTCTAAGATGTTTATGGTTTCACGGCTTACATTTAAGTCTTTTATCCATTTTGAGTTTCTTTTTGTGAATGGTGTAAGTTGATGGTCTAGTTTCATTTTTTTGCAGGTAGATGTCCAATTTTCCCAACACCATTTGTTAAAGAGGCTGTCTTTACTCCATTGTATGTTCTTTCCTCCTTTGTCAAATATCAGTTGTCCATAAAGCTGTGGGTTTATTTCTGGGTTCTCTGTTCTGTTCCATTGATCTATGTGCCTGTTCTTATGCCAGTACCAGGCTGTCTTGAGTATAATGGCCTTGTAGTAAACCTTGATATCAGGAAGAGTGATACCTCCTGCTTTATTTTTTCTTTTTAAGATTGCTGAGGCTATTCGTGTTCTTTTTTGGTTCCATATAAATTTTTGGAATATGTGTTCTATATCTTTGAAGTATGTCATTGGTATTTTAATTGGTATTGCATTGAATTTATAAATTGCTTTGGGTAATATAGACATTTTAATGATGTTTATTCTTCCTAGCCATGAGCACGGTATGTGCTTCCACTTGTTTGTATCTTCCTTGATTTCTTTTATCAATGTTCTATAATTTTCTGAGTACAAGTCCTTAACCTCCTTGGTTAAATTTACTCCTAGGTACTTTATTTTTTTGGGTGCAATAGTGAAGGGGATTGTTTCCTTAATTTCTTTTGCTGATATTTCATTGTTGGTGTATAGAAATGCCTCTGATTTCTGAGTATTAATTTTATATCCTGCCACCTTGCTGAATTCATTTATCAGGTCCAGTAGTTTTTTGACTGAGACTTTAGGGTTTTCAATATACAATATCATATCATCTGCAAATAATGACAGTTTTACTTCTTCTTTTCCAATTTGTATGCCTTTTATTTCTTCTTCTTGTCTGATTGCTATAGCTAGGACTTCCAGAACTATGTTGAATAAGAGTGGTGAAAGTGGGCAACCCTGCCTGGTTCCTGATCTTAAGGGGATTGCTTTTAATCTTTGTCCATTTAGTATGATGTTTGCTGTCGGTTTATCATAGATGGCCTTTATCATGTTAAGGAATGATCCCTGTATTCCCACTTTACTGAGAGTTTTGAGCATGAATGGGTGCTGGATTTTATCAAATGCCTTTTCTGCATCTATTGAAATTATCATGTGATTTTTGTCCTTCCTTTTGTTTATGTGGTGAATCACATTGATTGATTTGCGAATATTGAACCAGCCTTGCCTCTCCAGAATAAATCCCACTTGATCGTGGTGTATGATTTTTTTCATATATTGCTGGATCCGGTTGGCTAATATTTTGTTGAGAATTTTAGCGTCTAAATTCATCAGGGATATAGGCCTATAATTTTCTTTCTTTGTGTTGTCTTTGCCCGGTTTTGGGATCAGAATTATGCTCGCCTCATAAAAGGAGTTTGGAATTCTTCCTTCCTCTTGAATTTTTTGAAATAGCTTCAGGAGAATAGGAGTTAGTTCTTCTTTGAATTTTTGATAGAATTCACTTGTGAAGCCATCAGGCCCAGGACTTTTCTTTTTTGGGAGTTTTTTGATAACTGTTTCGATCTCATTTGCTGTAATTGGTCTGTTTAGGTGTTCTGATTCTTCCAGATTGATTTTTGGAAGGTTATATGATTCAAGAAATTTGTCCATTTCACCAAGATTGTCTAATTTTTTGGCATATAGTTCTTCATAGTATTTTCTTACAATGCTTTGTATTTCTGTTGTGTCAGTTGTTATTTCTCCACTGTCCTTTCTAATTTTATTTATTTGAGTCCTCTCTCTTTTTTTCTTGGTGAGTCTAGTTAAAGGTTCATCAATCTTGTTTACCTTTTCAAAGAACCAGCTTCTTGTTTCATTGATCCTCTGTATTGTTTCCTTAGCCTCTATGTCATTTATTTCTGCTCTGACCTTTATTATTTCCTTTCTTCTACTTGTCTTGGGTTTTATTTGTTGTTGTTTTTCTAGTTCTTTTAGATGCAGGGTCAAGTTGCTTATTTGAGCTTTTTCTAGCTTCTTATGATATGCCTGTAGTGCAATAAACTTCCCTCTCAGAACTGCTTTTGCTGTGTCCCATAAATTTTGAGTTGATGTATGCTCATTATCATTTGTTTCTAGAAACTTTTTTATTTCTTCTTTGATCTCATTGTTAATCCATTCATTATTTAATAACAAGCTATTTAGTTTCCAAGTGTTTGAGTATTTTTCAGTTTTTCTTTTGTGGTTAATTTCTAGTTTCATGGCATTGTGATCAGAGAAAATGCTTGATATGATTTCAATCTTCTTAAATTTATTGAGACCATTTTTGTGTCCTAACATGTGGTCTATCCTAGAAAACGTACCATGAGCGCTTGAGAAGAATGTATATTCTACTGCTTTAGGGTGAAAAGTTCTGAAGATATCTATTAAATCAAGTTGATCTAGTGTCTCCTTTAAGTCTGCTGTTTCTTTATTAATTTTCTTTCTTGAGGATCTATCCAGTGTGGTTAGAGGGGTATTGAAATCCCCTACTATGATAGTATTGCTGTTAATCTCGCCCTTTATATCCATCAAAGTCTGCTTTATGTATGTCGGGGCTCCTATATTTGGTGCATAGATATTTACAATAGTTATATCTTCCTGTTGAATTGTTCCCTTTATCATTATGTAGTGTCCTCTTTTATCTCTTACTACAGCCTTTGTTTTAAAGTCCATTTTGTCTGATATAAGTATTGCTACCCCTGCTTTTTTTTCATTTCCATTTGCATGAAATATTTTTTTCCATCCTTTTACCTTCAGTCTATGAACATCTTTTATTTTAAGGTGTGTCTCTTGTAGACAGCATATGTATGGGTCCTGTTTCTTTATCCATGCAGCTACCCTATGTCTTTTGATTGGATCATTTAATCCATTTACATTTAAGGTTATTATTGATATGTAGTTGTTTATTGCCATTTTATTCTTTAAAGCTGTATTCTTCTTTTGCTCTATTCTTTCCTCTCTTTAAACTGTTCACAAGAGGCCCCTTAGTATCTCTTGCAGAATTGGTTTGGTTTTTATAAATTCCTTGAGGCTTTCTTTTTCTGGGAAGCTCTTTATTTCTCCTTCCATTTTAAACGTTAGCCTTGCTGGATAAAGTAGTCTTGGTTGTAGGTTCTTGTTCTGCATTACTTTGATTATTTCTTGCCATTCCCTTCTGGCCTCAAGTGTTTCTGTTGAGAAGTCCGATGTCATCCTTATGGGGGCTCCTTTGTAGGTGATAGTCTTTTTTTCTCTAGCAGCTTTTAAAATTTTTTCTTTATCCATTAGCTTTGGTATTTTAACTATGATGTGTCTTGGTGTAGATTTTTTTGGGTTTCTCCTTAATGGAGTTCTGTGTGCTTCTTGAATGTGTGGAGTGTTTCCCAGCCTTAATTTAGGAAAGTTTTCTGCTATAATTTGATTGAACAAAGTTTCCATTTCCTGTCCTCTCTCCTCTTCTTCAGGCACCCCTATGATGCGAATGTTGTTTCTCTTCATGTTGTCACAAAGCTCCCTTAGAGTTTCCTCACATTTTTTAAGTCTCTTTTCCTTTTTCTTCTCTGCTTCTGTGCCTTTGTTTATTGTGTCCTCTAACTCGCTTATTCGATCCTCAGCGTCATCCATCCTGCTTTTAATTCCTTCCATTGTGGTCTTCAGTTCTGATACTGTATTTGTCATTTCTGTCTGATTCTTTTTTATTATTTCAATTTCATTTTTTATACTTGTTATCTCTTTATTTAGGTGTTCATAATGACTATCCATTGTTGCTCTAATTTCTTTGAACATCCTAACTATCATTATTCTAAATTCTGCTTCTGGTAATTTGGTTATATCTGGTTCATTCAGGTCCTTCTCTGGGGATTTCTCTTGATTCATTTGGTTTGCATTCCTCTGCCTGCCCATTTTTTCTGTGTATAAGCAAGTTGTGGCCACTGGAGTCCAGTAGGTGTTGCCTTTGTGTTCTCTAGGTGTGGTCTATCTGCAGGCCCCCCACCCCCTCTGCCGGCGCCTAGGGTGGTTGGGTATGAGCGTTGCCAGCGCCGGCCCACTGTGGCTTTTGCTGTGATTTCTGCCTCTCCTCCGTGGGAGGGGATGTCACTGAAGCCACAAGATTAGCACCAAGGGTAGAGGCGAGCACCTTTCCTCAGCTGCGGACCCAGCCTATTTCCGGACTTCCGCCCAGAACCAGCAGTCGGAGCCTGCTCACTACAGTTCCGCGGGTTAGGCGGGGCTTTTGATGTGCTCTCAGCTGTAAGCTTTTGCCCGTCAGGAGCTTTAGCCCCGCCCTCGAGGCCAGGGCCCTTTGCGCAGGGTCGGAAACCAAGATTTATTGGGGCGGGCGTGTTTGCTGGCTTCCGCCGAGCTGCGTACTTCCGCTCGTCCCGGACTCTACCCCGCCCCCGCGTTTGGAGCCCGCTCGTGCACGTATTAACGCTATCCGGGGTTTCTCCGGCCGGATGGGGATAGCAGCCGTGGGCTCAGCTGCGAGCCTCCGCCTGTCTCGGGGTCCACCCCGTTCCCGCGCTCGGAGCCCGCTCGCGCACGTATACTGGCCAACCGCGGTTTCTCCGGCGGGCGGCGGGGGGGGGGGGGCGGACTGCTAGCGTCAGCTCAGCCACGAGCCCCTGCCCGTCCCTGGTCCTAGCCTGGTCCCCGCGGTCAGGGCCGGCTTGCGCAGGGCCTGCCTGTTCCTGGCCTCCCGCTTTGTCCCCGTAAGTGGGATTAAAGGCGGGCCCGCAGCTTCCGGACCGCTCTCGCGCTTACCCTCCGACCCTCTGGGCTAGACGGATCTCCCACCGGCTTGGCCTCTGCCCACGCCGACAGAACCGCCTTTCAGCGTCCTGCCGCCCCAAAACCTTAAGCAGCCCTCAGCAGAGTAGGAAGGGACCTAATACTCCACACTGTAGGCCTGGGAGCTCCCTCACTTGTTTCACAGCTCAAAACTGTCCAAACGCCTCTTCTTGGCTCTGGGACTGCAGGCTGGGGCTTGGTTCCTGGGACCCAGGTCCCTCCCTCTCTGCCAAAATCTCCTCCCGCCACACGGGTCTCTCCGGGCTGCCGTTTGCTCCGGGGAGCTGGGCAGCCCTCTTCGCGTTTTCGCTATTCCTACCAGTCTCAATGTGGCTTCTTCTGTGTTCCTTGGTTGAAGAGTCCACTTAGTTTTGTTCAAAGTTGGTTTATCCAGGTGATGGTTCTTAAAATTGAGTTGTAATCCACTTTGGTTCTGGGAGTTGGAAGTTGGTACGTCCGCCTACTCCGTCGCCATCTTGCTCCCCCCTGATATCATTCTTATATTCTTCCTCAAGACATATCACAAACATAATCCACAATCTGAGGCTTGTGCATTAAAGTCTGTGGAAGGGAATTTATTACTTCCACGTATGGTAGTGGGAGGTGTCTTACTTTTCTTTGAAAACGACCCCATTCTATGGCTTTTTGTATCCCTTTCCTCTCCTTAGGATCATTGTGTCCCACTTACTTGTGGGATGGTGATGTGTTGAAAAACGTGGTGAGTGAATGAGGCTCTTCTCTGGTTCCACTTGGAACACTACTGGCTAATCTACATATATTAGTATCATTTGGCAGGCAGGGATGGCTCTCCTTCCTTACTCTTTCTGCCAGTTCTGGCCCTGGTTTGGTTGTACTATATAAGCTGGCAGATATCCCCCTGCATCATTGGACAGTACTTCTGGGATACAATACAACTGGTTCCAAAACCCATTTACTGGAGCACTGTAGTACCTTATATACTAGTATCCCATTAATTAGTGGTAATTTCTGCCATTGCTGTAATAGAGAACATTATTACCTTAAGTCTCTCCTATCAGAAGGGTTCATTGTTTATTTTCCCCTCTTTACTGCTTTAAGATGCCACAGATCTTCCCACTCTATACCAATATGCCACTTTCATTTGGGAACAATGGCTGAAATTTTAAAGTTATGTAAATCAAGGCTGCTCCAGATACATATGTAGAGCCCAGATGACCTCCACTGTTCCTGGATACTGCCTTAGTAGTTTAGGGGTGGGGGCTGTTGATAATGCACTGTAAATAATAAGTAAAAAGATCATCATAGTGTCAGGGTTACCATTGCTGCCCTCTGATACTTAATTTAATGCTGGTAAGGACATAGGAGGTTTTTTATTAATCTACATAAGGGTACCTCAGTGATAAAAATCAAACTTATTAGTGGTGTATTAGTCTTTCTGTTGGATGGATGGTTTCTGAATAGGGAATGCGATATCTTTACTTTTTCTGAATTATCTTGATATAGCATTGCCACCTAAGTCATCTAAGGTGGGTCAAAGGATTATTGTACAAAGGCTTATTGGGATTAGAAAAGGTCATTACAACGGCATTGACTTGTCTACCATTGTTCAAAATTGCTGCTTGCAGGTCATATTTTCTTTTAGGGTTTCTGTATAAGGAATTACGCTATTTTTTTAGATAGGTATTTTTAAAATATGCATTTTTAAAATCAAGGATATATACATATTTTAGCTGCTTAGCATCTTTTGTATTAAAACCATACATTTAAAAAAGTATATTACAACTTTATTCTACCATTTCCATCACATCTGCATCAGTAACCATTACATCCTTTCTTTTTTTCTTTTTTTGTGGGAGAGACAGATTCAGAGAGAGGGGCAGATAGGGACAAACAGACAGGAAGGGAGAGAGATGAGAAACATCAATGTTTCTTACAGTTCCTTAGTTGTTCATTGGTTGATTTCTCACATGTGCCTTGACCAGGGGCTACAGCAGACTGAGTAACCCCTTGCTCGAGCCAGTGACCTTGGGCTCAAGCTGGTGAGCCTTGCTCAAACCAGATGAGCCCATGCTCAAGCTGGCGACCTTGGGGTCTTGAACCTGGGTCCTCCACATTTGAGTCCGATGCTGTATCCACTGTGCCACCTTCTGGTCTGGGCATTACATCTTTTTGAGATATATATAAAATAGTGAGAGAGAAGAGAGAGACAAGAACAGACAGGAAGGGAAAGATACAAGGAGAGACAGGAAGGAAGAGAGACAAGGACGGACAGGAAGGGAGTGAGGGAGAGAGATGAGAAGCATCAACTCATAGTTGCGGCACCTTAGTTCATTGATTGTGTTCTCATGTGTGCCTTGACGGGGGCGGGGGGCTCCAGCCGAGCCAGTGACCCTTTGCTCAATCCAGCAACCTTTGACTCAAGCCAGTGACCTTTGGGCTCAAGCCAGCGACCATAGGATCATGTCTATAATCCCATGCTCAGACCTGATGAGCTCACTCACACTCAAGCAGGTGACCTTAGGGTTTTGAACCCAGGTCCTCTGTGTCCCAGGTCGATGCTCTATACACTGTGCCACCGCCTGGTCAGGCATCTTTCTAATAATATATAAAATTTTTTGAAAATGTTTAGTAAATATGTATATGTGTGTATTTTATTTCCTTACAAAAATTTCCCTGAAGGTTGATAAATGCTCAGTAATCGGTAGCATTTACTCTAGTTTACCTTTCATAATTATACCAACAGGTTTGTTTTCAAGGTGTCTCTGAAGGCAATATCCAAATTAATATTTCAAGAAAAATCATAAAAGATTTTGTTGTTTACCTAGGTAAGGAAAGATGATACTTCATCATTTGGATCAGTATACATTCTTGCTTTTGTAATTAGATTTCTACAGACAATATTTTAGTTTATTATTTTTTATTTTCTTACTCTTTGAAACATTTGTTAAGATCCTATAGGAGTTTAAAAGCATTTTAATTACATAATCTATTAGGCATAGTTCTAATATCAAGAAACTTGTTTCCAGAATTGGAAAACAAAATAATAAGAATATGTCAATCCCAAAAATGAGAATAAAAAATACTACCAAATCTCTCAAAATGAAAAATAATTCAGAAAAAGAGATTTAATAAAGCTGATTAATAGAATGGAAATATCCTAAAAGGAAAATTTAAAGGGAGTACTGTGGTTATTTAGCTTGAATAGTGCAGCAGTGCTTAATAGTTCATTTGATTATATAATTATGAACATTTTAATGAAGGGGATTATTGCGCTCCTGGTTTGAATAACAGGATAAAAAAAGGCTTTAGACAGATAGGAGAGATGAACATTGTAAATAAAAACTGTTCACTAATAAAATAGTGCAAGAAGGTGTTGAGTTAAGATAAGATTCTCCAGCCTTTATGGACCATTAAGAGGAGAAAGATCAATACTTTTTCTTTAGAGTTTAGACCAGGTATCACAAAGTTTGGGGGTCATGTAGATAGCATAATATTTATATCAGTTAAGTATATGACAGTTAGAAATGATTAGGGCCTAAGTATGGATTGTCTGTTATCCTCCTGCCAGAGATTTACTTGCCAGGAATTTGTTTAATGATTTTTTCTGAGAGAGCTAACATTTTCAAATTTGGATATAAAATTTGGCAAAGTAGGATAAAATTTAGCCATATATTACTGTCATAAATCCAATTAGCTCAAACTGCCATTTCCCACTTAGCTTCAATTTTGTGGAGTTTCTGTATTAATATTTTATTACAATAAATTTTCTAGTGATGGGTTAACTTGAAAAAGAAAGTAATTTTATACCAAATCTAACTCTGAGATGGATAATTAGCTTTAAATAAGTACTACCATATTTCCCCATGTATAAAATGCACCATTTTTCAAAAGATTTGGGGTCCAAAAACTGGGTGCGTCTTATACAGTGGTTATAGTTTTTTTTACTTGCATTTACCACTTCTTTACACTTGTTTTTGTGCTCATTGTTGTAGATTTTTTTATTTGCATTCCCCACTTTTTTGTACTTTGTCTTTGCACTCATTGTTTCACACTTTTTACTGGAATATTATAGTAGGCTACATTTTGCCACATTCTGCCCAGAAATGGCTCAGAAAAGATTTTCATACAGTGCTGAATTCAAGTTAAAAGTGATTCAGTTTGCAAAAGTGAATGGAAATCGTGCTGCTGAATGTAAGTTTGGTCCTCCTCCAACTGAGAAATCAATCCAAGACTGGCTATGGGAAGAAGAAACTCTACTGAAAATGCTATGGCAGAAGAGGCCATGAGAGGCAATTCAGCAAAATAGCTTGATTTAGAAAGGGAATTGAAGATATGAATTGAAGAGCAAAGGGCAGTTGGAATTCCTGTGTCCACAAAAAATGGTTCAGCATGAGGCAAGAAGAATTGATGATGAAAAAGAAGTTACTGATTTCAAAGGAGGACACAATTGGTGCTTCAGGTTAATGAAATGGAATGGACTAAACATGCATACATGCATCAGACTTGCCCAAAAGCTGCCTGAAAGCTATGAGCAAAAGGTCCTTGAATTTCATTGTTTTGTCATTCAGTGTCAGAAGACACGTCAGTTTGAGTTGGGACAGATTGCAAATATGGATGAAATCCCCCTTCAATTTGATGTCCCAAGTAACAGAACTGTTGATGAGAAGGGAGTAAAAACTGTTACTGTGAAGACAAGTGGACATGAAAAAAGCCATTATACAGTTGTTCTAGCTTGTTGTGCCGACGGAACCAAGCTGCCTCCTATGCTTAGTTTCAAACGCAAAACAATTGCAAAAGAGGACATTCCTTGAGGAGTTATTGTACATGTTCATGACAAGGGTTGGATGAATCAAGATGGGAGGAAGATCTGGTTTGAGAAAGTATGGAGAAGGAGACGAAGTGGGCTCTTATGCAAACCTGCCCTATTGGTGCTTGATCAGTTCAGGACACACATTACAAAAAACACAAAGAAGATTGCTGCAGAGCAAAAAACAAAACTTGCCGCCCTACCTGGGGGCTTGACATCCTAGCTCCAGCCTCTCTTTTTTTAATTTCTTTTATTAATTTTAATGGGGTGACATTAAATAAATCAGGGTACATATGTTCAAAGAAAACATCTCCAGGTTATCTTATCATTCAATTATGTTGCATACCCGTCACCCAAAGTTAAGTTGTCCTCTGTCACCTTCTATCTGGTTTGCTTTGTGCCCCTCTCCTCCCCTCTCTCCCACCTCCTCCTCCCTCCCCCCACCCCGTAACCCCCACACTCTTGTCCATGTCTCATAGTCTCACTTTTATGTCCCACCTATGTATGAAATCATGCTGTTCTCAGTTTTCTTCTGTTTTACTTGTTTCACTCCGTATAATGTTATCAAGGTCCATCCATTTTGTTGTAAATGATCCGATGTCATCATTTCTTATGGCTGAGTAGTATTGCATAGTATATATGTACCAAAGGTTTTTAATCCACTTGTCCTCTGACGGACACTTGGGCTGTTTCCAGATCTTCACTATTGTGAACAATGCTGCCACGAACATGGGGGTGCATTTCTTCTTTTCGAACAGTGCTATAATGTTCTTAGGGTATATTCCTAAAAGTGGGATAGCTGGGTCAAAAGGCAGTTTGATTTTTAATTTTTTGAGGAATCTCCATATTGTTTTACACAGTGGCTGCACCAGTCTGCATTCCCACCAGCAGTGCAGGAGGGTTCCCTTTTCTCCACATCCTCGCCACCACTTGTTCTGTGTTGTTTTGCTGATGAGCGCCATTCTGACTGGTGTGAGGTGACATCTCATTGTGGTTTTAATTTGCATTTCTCTAATAATTAGTGATGTTGAGCATTTTTTCATATGCCTATTGGCCATCTGTATGTCCTCTCTGGTGAAATTTCTATTCATTTCTTTCGCCCAATTTTTGATTGGATTATTTGTCTTCCTGGTGTTGAGTTTTATAAGTTCTTTATAAATTTTGGTTATTAACCCCTTATCAGACAGACGTGTTGTCGCATATGTTCTCCCATTGTGTGGTTTGTCTTTTTATTCTGTTCTTATTGTCTTTAGCTGTGCAAAAACTTTTTAGTTTGATATAGTCCCATTTGTTTATCTTGCCTTTTATTTCAGTTGCCCGTGGAGATAAATCGGCAAATATATTGCTGCTACAGATGTCGGAGAGCTTGCTGCCTATGTTTTCTTCTAAGATGCTTATTGTTTCACAGCTTACATTTAAGTCTTTTATCCATTTTGAGTTTGTTTTTGTGAATGGTGTAAGTTAATGGTCTAGTTTCATTTTTTTGCAGGTAGATGTCCAATTTTCCTAACACCATTTGTTAAAGAGGCTGTCTTTACTTCATTGTAGGTTCTTTCCTCCTTTGTCAAATATCAGTTGTCCACAAAGGTGTGGGTTTATTTCTGGGTTCTCTGTTCTTTTCCATTGATCTATGTGCCTGTTCTTATGCCAGTACTAGACTGTCTTGAGTACAATGGCCTTGTAGTATACCTTGATATCTGGAAGAGTGATACCTCCTGCTTTATATTTTCTTTTTAAGATTGCTGAGGCTATTCATGTTCTTTTTTGGTTCCATATAAATTTTTGGAATATGTGTTCTATATCTTTGAAGTATGTCATTGGTATTTTAATTGGTATTGCATTGAATTTATAAATTTCTTTGAGTAATATAGACATTTTAATGATGTTTATTCTTCCTAACCATGAGCACGGTATATGCTTCCACTTGTTTGTATCTTCCTTGATTTCCTTTATCAATGTTTTATAATTTTCCGAGTACAAGTCCTTAACCTCCTTGGTTAAATTTACTCCGAGGTACTTTATTTTTTTGGATTGCAATAGTGAAGGGGATTGTTTCCTTAATTTCTTTTGCTGACAGTTCATTGTTGGTATATAAAAATGCCTCTGACATCTGAGTATTAATTTTATATCCTGCCACCTTGCTGAATTCATTTATCAGGTCCAGTAGTTTTTTGACTGAGACTTTAGGGTTTTCTATATACAATATCATATTATCTGCAAATAGTGACAGTTTTACTTCTTCTTTTCCAATTTGGATGCCTTTTATTTCTTCTTCTTGTCTGATTGCTGTAGCTAGGACACCCATAACTATGTTGAATAAGAGTGGTGAAAGTGGGCACCCCTGCCTGTTTCCTGATCTTAAGGGGATTGCTTTTAATTTTTGCCCATTTAGTATGATGTTTGCTGTGGGTTTGTTGTAGATGGCCTTTATCATGTTAAGGAATATTCCCTGTATTCCCACTTTACTGAGAGTTTTTAGCATGATGTGTGTTGGATTTTATCAAATGCCTTTTCTGCATCTATTGAAATTATCATTTGATTTTTATCCTTCCTTTTATTTATGTGATGAATCACATTGATTGATTTGTGAATATTGAACCAGCCTTGCCTCTCCAGAATAAATCCCACTTGATCATGGTGTGTTAATTTTTTCATATATTGCTGGATCCGGTTGGTTAATATTTTGTTGAGAATTTTAGCGTCTAAATTCATCAGGGATATTGGCCTATAATTTTCTTTCTTAGTGTTGTCTTTGCCTGGTTTTGGGATCAGAACTCTGCTCGCCTCATAAAAGGAGTTTGAAAGTCTTCCTTCCTCGAATTTTTTGAAATAGCTTGAGGAGGATAGGAGTTAGTTCTTCTTTGAACTTTTAGTAGCATTCACTTGTGAAGCCATCAGGCCCAGGACTTTTCTTTTTTGGAAGTGTTTTGATAACTGTTTCTATCTCATTTGATGTAATTGGTCTGTTTAGTTGTGCTGATTCTTCTAGATTGATTTTTGGAAGATTATATGATTCAAGAAATTTGCCCATTTCACCTAGGTTGTCTAATTTTTTGGCATAGAGTTCTTTATAGTATTTTCTGACAACACTTTGTATTTCTGTTGTGTCAGTTGTTATTTCTCCACTGCTATTTCTAATTTTATTTATTTGAGTCCTCTCTCTTTTTTTCTTGGTGAGTGTAGTTCAAGGTTCATTAATCTTGTTTACCTTTTCAAAGAACCAGCTCCTGGTTTCATTGATCCTCTGTATTGTTTCTTTAGCCTCTATGTCATTTATTTCTGCTCTGATCTTTATTATTTCCTTTCTTCTACTGGTCCTGGGCTTTATTTGCTGTTGTTTTTCTAGTTCTTTTAGATGCAGGGTCAGGTTGCTTATTTGAGCTTTCTCTACCTTCTGATGGTGTATGCCTGTAGTGCAATGAACTTCCCTCTCAGTACTGCTTTTGCTGTGTCCCATAAATTTTGAGTTGATGTATAGTCATTATCATTGGTTTCTAGAAACTTTTTTATTTCTTCTTTAATCTCATTGTTAATCCATTCATTATTTAATAAGATGCTATTTAGTTTCCAAGTGTTTGAGTATTTTTCAGTTTTTCTTTTGTGGTTAATTTCTAGTTTCATGGCATTGTGATCAGAGAAAATGCTTGATATGATTTCAATCTTCTTAAATTTGCTGAGACCATTTTTGTGTCCTAACATGTGGTCTGTCCTAGAAAATGTACCATAAGCGCTTGAGAAGAATGTATATTCTACTGCTTTAGGGTGAAAAGTTCTGAAGATATCTATTAAATTGAGTAGATCTAGTGTATCCTTTAAGTCTGCTGTTTATTTTCTTTCTTGAGGATCTATCCAGTGATGTTAGTGTGTTATTGAAATACCCTACTATTATAGTATTGCTGTTAATCTTGTCTTTAGATGCATCAAAGTCTGCTTTATGTATGTCGGGGCTCCTATATTTGGTGCATAGATATTTATAATAGTTATATCTTCCTGTTGAATTGTTCCCTTTATCATTATGTAGTGTCCTTCTTTATCTCTTACTACAGCCTTTGTTTTAAAGTCCATTTTGTCAGGTATAAGTATTGCTACCCCTGCTTTTTTTTCATTTCCATTTGCATGAATTATTTTTTTCCATCCTTTTACCTTCAGTCTATGTGCATCTTTTGTTTTAAGGTGTGTCTCTTGTAGACAGCATATGTATCGGTCCTGTTTCTTTATCCATGCAGCTACCCTATGTCTTTTGATTGGATCATTTAATCCATTTACATGTAAGATTATTATTGATATGTAGTTGTTTATTGCCATTTTATTCTTTTTTTTTTTTTTTTTTAATTTTAATATATATTTTATTATTATTAATTCTAATGAGGTGACACCAATAAATCAGGGTACATATGTACAATGAAAACATCTCCAGGTTATCTTATCATTCAATTGTGTTGCATACCCATCACCAAAAGTCAAATTGTCCTCTGTCACCTTCAATCTGGTTTTCTCTGTGTCCTTCCCCTCCTCCCTATCCCACTTTTCCCTCCCTCCCCCCATCCCATAACCAACACTCTCTTGTCCATGTCTCATACCCTCACTTTCATGTCCCACCTATGTATGTAATCGTGCTGTTCTCAGTTTTTCTTTTTTTCTGATTTACTTATTTCACTCCGTATAATGTTATCAAGGTACATCCATTTTGTTATAAATGATCCGATGTCATCGTTTCTTATGGCTGAGTAGTTTTCCATAGTATATATGTACCATAGCTTTTTAATCCACTCGTCTTCTGACGGACACTTGGGCTGGTTCCAGATCTTCGCTATTGTGAACAATGCTGCCACGAACATGGGGGCGCATTTCTTCTTTTCGAACAGTGCTATGGTGTTCTTAGGGTATATTCCTAAAAGTGGGATAGCTGGGTCAAAAGGCAGTTCAATTTTTAATTTTCTGAGGAATCTTCAAACTGTTTTCCACAGTGGCTGCACCAGTCTGCATTCCCACCAGCAGTGCAGAAGGGTTCCCTTTTCTCCACATCCTCGCCAGCACTTATTCTGTGTTGTTTTGCTGATAAGTGCCATTCTGACTGGTGTGAGGTGATATCTCATTGTGATTTTAATTTGCATTTCTCTAATGATTAGTGATGTTGAGCATTTTTTCATATGCCTATTGGCCATCTGTATGTCCTCTTTGGAGAAATTTCTATTCATTTCTTTTGCCCATTTTTTGATTGGGTTGTTTGTCTTCCTGGTGTTGCGTTTTATAAGTTCTTTATAAATTTTAGTTATTAACCCCTTATCAGATGTGCTGTCGAATATGTTCTCCCATTGTGTGGTTTGTCTTTTTATTCTGTTCCTATTGTCTTTAGCTGTGCAAAAACTTTTTAGTTTGATATAGTCCCATTTGTTTATCTTGCCTTTTATTTCAGTTGCCCATGAAGATAAATCGGCAAATATACCGCTGCTACAGATGTCGGAGAGCTTGCTGCCTATGTTTTCTTCTAAGATGCTTATGGTTTCACGGCTTACATTTAAGTCTTTTATCCATTTTGAGTTTGTTTTTGTGAATGGTGTAAGTTGATGGTCTAGTTTCATTTTTTTGCAGGTAGATGTCCAATTTTCCCAATACCATTTGTTAAAGAGGCTGTCTTTACTCCATTGTATGTTCTTTCCTCCTTTGTCAAATATCAGTTGTCCATAAAGCTGTGGGTTTATTTCTGGGTTCTCTGTTCTGTTCCATTGATCTATGTGCCTGTTCTTATGCCAGTACCAGACTGTCTTGAGTATAATGGCCTTATAGTAAACCTTGATATCAGGAAGCGTGATACCTCCTGCTTTATTTTTTCTTTTTAAGATTGCTGAGGCTATTCGTGTTCTTTTTTGGTTCCATATAAATTTTTGGAATATGTGTTCTATATCTTTGAAGTATGTCATTGGTATTTTAATTGGTATTGCATTGAATTTATAAATTGCTTTAGGTAATATAGACATTTTAATGATGTTTATTCTTCCTAGCCATGAGCACGGTGTATGCTTCCACTTGTTTGTATCTTCCTTGATTTCTTTTATCAATGTTCTATAATTTTCCGAGTACAAGTCCTTAACCTCCTTGGTTAAATTTACTCCTAGGTACTTTATTTTTTTGGCTGCAATAGTGAAGGGGATTGTTTCCTTAATTTCTTTTGCTGATATTTCATTGTTGGTGTATAGAAATGCCTCTGATTTCTGAGTATTAATTTTATATCCTGCCACCTTGCTGAAATCATTTATAAGATCCAGTAGTCTTTTGACTGAGACTTTAGGGTTTTCAATATACAATATCATATCATCTGCAAATAATGACAGTTTTACTTCTTCTTTTCCAATTTGGATGCCTTTTATTTCTTCTTCTTGTCTGATTGCTGTAGCTAGGACTTCCAGAACTATGTTGAATAAGAGTGGTGAAAGTGGGCAACCCTGCCTGGTTCCTGATCTTAAGGGGATTGCTTTTAATCTTTGTCCATTTAGTATGATGTTTGCTGTCGGTTTATCGTAGATTGCCTTTATCATGTTAAGGAATGATTCCTGTATTCCCACTTTACTGAGAGTTTTGAGCATGAATGGGTGCTGGATTTTTATCAAATGCCTTTTCTGCATCTATTGAAATTATCATGTGATTTTTGTCCTTCCTTTTGTTTATATGGTGAATCACATTGATTGATTTGCGAATGTTGAACCAGCCTTGCCTCTCCAGAATAAATCCCACTTGATCTTGGTGTATGATTTTTTTCATATATTGCTGGATCAGGTTGGCTAATATTTTGTTGAGAATTTTAGCGTCTAAATTCATCAGGGATATAGGCCTATAATTTTCTTTCTTTGTGTTGTCTTTGCCCGGTTTTGGGATCAGAATTATGCTCGCCTCATAAAAGGAGTTTGGAAGTCTTCCTTCCTCTTGAATTTTTTGAAATAGCTTGAGGAGAATAGGAATTAGTTCTTCTTTGAATTTTTGATAGAATTCACTTGTGAAGCCATCAGGACCAGGACTTTTCTTTTTTGGGAGTTTTTTGATAACTGTTTCTATCTCATTTGTTGTAATTGGTCTGTTTAGGTGTTCTGATTCTTCCAGATTGATTTTTGGAAGGTTATATGATTCAAGAAATTTGTCCATTTCACCAAGATTGTCTAATTTTTTGGCATATAGTTCTTCATAGTATTTTCTTACAATGCTTTGTATTTCTGTTGTGTCAGTTGTTATTTCTCCACTGTCCTTTCTAATTTTATTTATTTGAGTCCTCTCTCTTTTTTTCTTGGTGAGTCTAGTTAAAGGTTCATCAATCTTGTTTACCTTTTCAAAGAACCAGCTTCTGGTTTCATTGATCCTCTGTATTGTTTCCTTAGCCTCTATGTCATTTATTTCTGCTCTGACCTTTATTATTTCCTTCCTTCTACTTGTCTTGGGTTTTATTTGTTGTTGTTTTTCTAGTTCTTTTAGATGTGGGGTTAGGTTGCTTATTTGAGCTTTTTCTAGCTTCTTATGATATGCCTGTAGTGCAATAAACTTCCCTCTCAGAACTGCTTTTGCTGTGTCCCATAAATTTTGAGTTGATGTATGGTCATTATCATTTGTTTCTAGAAACTTTTTTATTTCTTCTTTGATCTCATTGTTAATCCATTCATTATTTAATAACATGCTATTTAGTTTCCAAGTGTTTGAGTATTTTTCAGTTTTTCTTTTGTGGTTAATTTCTAGTTTCATGGCATTGTGATCAGAGAAAATGCTTGATATGATTTCAATCTTCTTAAATTTATTGAGACCATTTTTGTGTCCTAACATGTGGTCTATCCTAGAAAACGTACCATGAGCGCTTGAGAAGAATGTATATTCTACTGCTTTAGGGTGAAAAGTTCTGAAGATATCTATTAAATCAAGTTGATCTAGTGTATCCTTTAAGTCTGCTGTTTCTTTATTAATTTTCTTTCTTGAGGATCTATCCAGTGTTGTTAGAGGGGTATTGAAATCCCCTACTATGATAGTATTGCTGTTAATCTCACCCTTTATATCCATCAAAGTCTGCTTTATGTATGTCGGGGCTCCTATATTTGGTGCATAGATATTTACAATAGTTATATCTTCCTGTTGAATTGTTCCCTTTATCATTATGTAGTGTCCTCCTTTATCTCTTACTACAGCCTTTGTTTTAAAGTCCATTTTGTCTGATATAAGTATTGCTACCCCTGCTTTTTTTTCATTTCCATTTGCATGAAATATTTTTTTCCATCCTTTTACCTTCAGTCTATGAGCATCTTTTGTTTTAAGGTGTGTCTCTTGTAGACAGCATATGTATGGGTCCTGTTTCTTTATCCATGCAGCTACCCTATGTCTTTTGATTGGATCATTTAATCCATTTACATTTAAGGTTATTATTGATATGTAGTTGTTTATTGCCATTTTATTCTTTAAAGCTGTATTCTTCTTTTGCTCTATTCATTCCTCCCTTTGAACTGTTCACAAGAGGCCCCTTAGTATCTCTTGCAGAATTGGTTTGGTTTTTATGAATTCCTTGAGGCTTTCTTTTTCTGGGAAGCTCTTTATTTCTCCTTCAATTTTAAACGTTAGCCTTGCTGGATAAAGTAGTCTTGGTTGTAGGTTCTTGTTCTGCATTACTTTGATTATTTCTTGCCATTCCCTTCTGGCCTCAAGTGTTTCTGTTGAGAAGTCTGATGTCATCCTTATGGGGGCTCCTTTGTAGGTGATAGCCTTTTTTTCTCTAGCAGCTTTTAAAATTTTTTCTTTATCCATTAGCTTTGCTATTTTAACTATGATGTGTCTTGGTGTAGATCTTTTTGGGTTTCTCTTTAATGGAGTTCTGTGTGCTTCTTGAATGTGTGGAGTGTTTCCCAGCCTTAATTTAGGAAAGTTTTCTGCTATGATTTGATTGAACAAAGTTTCCATTTCCTGTCCTCTCTCCTCTTCTTCAGGCACCCCTATGATGCGAATGTTGTTTCTCTTCATGTTGTCACAAAGCTCCCTTAGAGTTTCCTCACATTTTTTAAGTCTCTTTTCCTTTTTCTTCTCTGCTTCTGTGCCTTTGTTTATTGTGTCCTCTAACTCGCTTATTCGATCCTCAGCGTCATCCATCCTGCTTTTAATTCCTTCCATTGTGGTCTTCAGTTCTGATACTGTATTTGTCATTTCTGTCTGATTCTTTTTTATTATTTCAATTTCATTTTTTATACTTGTTATCTCTTTATTTAGGTGTTCATAATGACTATCCATTGTTGCTCTAATTTCTTTGAACATCCTAACTATCATTATTCTAAATTCTGCTTCTGGTAATTTGGTTATATCTGGTTCATTCAGGTCCTTCTCTGGGGATTTCTCTTGATTCATTTGGTTTGCATTCCTCTGCCTGCCCATTTTTTCTGTGTATAAGCAAGTTGTGGCCACTGGAGTCCAGTAGGTGTTGCCTTTGTGTTCTCTAGGTGTGGTCTATCTGCAGGCCCCCCACCCCCTCTGCCGGTGCCTAGGGTGGTTGGGTATGAGCGTTGCCAGCGCGGGCCCACTGTGGCTTTTGCTGTGATTTCTGCCTCTCCTCCGTGGGAGGGGCTGTCACTGAAGCCACAAGATCAGCACCAAGGGTAGAGGTGAGCACCTTTCCTCAGCTGCGGACCCAGCCTATTTCCGGACTTCCGCCCAGAACCAGCAGTCGGAGCCTGCTCGCTACAGTTCCGCGGGTTAGGCGGGGCTTTTGACGTGCTCTCAGCTGTAAGCCTTTGCCCGTCCGGAGCTTTAGCCCTGCCCTCGAGGCCAGGGCCCTTTGCGCAGGGTCGGAAACCAAGGTTTATTGGGGCGGGCGTGTTTGCTGGCTTCCGCCGAGCTGCGTACTTCCGCTCGTCCCGGACTCTACCCCGCCCCCGCGTTCGGAGCCCGCTCGTGCACGTATGAATGCTATTCGCGTTTTCTCCGGCCGGATGGGGATAATAGCGTGGGCTCAGCTGCGAGCCTCCACCCGTCTCGGGGTCCACCCCGTTCCCGTGCTCGGAGCCCGCTCGCGCACGTATACTGGCCAACCGCGGTTTCTCCGGCCGGGGGCGAGGGGACTGGTAGTGTCAGCTCAGCCGCGAGCCCCTGCCCGTCCCTGGTCCTAGCCCGGTCCCCTTGGTCAGGGTCGGCTTGCGCAGGGCCTGCCTGTTCCTGGCCTCCCGCTTTGTCCCCGTAAGTGGGATTAAAGGCGGGCCCGCAGCTTCCGGACCGCTCTCGCGCTTCCCCTCCTACCCTCTGGGCTAGACCGATCTCCCACCGGCTTGGCCTCCGCCCACGCCGACAGAACCGCGTTTCAGCGTCCTGCCGCCCCAAAACCTTAAGCAGCCCTCAGCAGAGTAGGAAGGGACCTAATACTCCACACTGTAGGCCTGGGAGCTCCCTCACTTGTTTCACAGCTCAAATCTGTCCAAACGCCTCTTCTAGGCTCTGGGACTGCAGGCTGGGGCTTGGTTCCTGGGACCCAGGTCCCTCCCTCTCTGCCAAACTTTCCTCCCGCCACACGGGTCTCTCCCGGCTGCCGTTTGCTCCGGGGAGCTGGGCAGCCCTTTTCGCGTTTTCGCTATTCCTACCAGTCTCAATGTGGCTTCTTCTGTGTTCCTTGGTTGAAGAGTCCACTTAGTTTTGTTCAAAGTTGGTTTATCCAGGTGATGGTTCTTAAAATTGAGTTGTAATCCACTTTGGTTCTGGGAGTTGGAAGTTGGTACGTCCGCCTACTCCGTCGCCATCTTGCTCCTCTGCCATTTTATTCTTTAAAGCTGTATTCATCTTTTGCTATATTCTTTCTCCCCTTTGAACTGTTCACAACAGGCCCCTTAGCATCTCTTTCAGAATTGGTTTGGTTTTAATGAATTCCTTGAGGCTTTTTTTGTCGAGGAAGCTCTTTATTTCTCCTTCAATTTTAAATCTTAGCCTTGCTGAATAGAGTAGTCTTGGTTGTAGGTTCTTGTTCTGCATTACTTTGAATATAATTTGCCATTGCCTTCTGGCCTAAAGTGTTTTGAGAAGTCAGATGTCATCCTTATGGGGCTCCTTTGTAGGTGATAGCCTTTTTTATCTCTAGCAGCTTTTAAAATTTTCTCTTTATCCCTTAACTTTGGTATTTTAACTATGATGTGTCTTGGTGTAGATTTCTTTGGGTTTCTCTTGAATGGAGTTCTGTGTGCTTCTTGAGCGTGTGAAATGTTTTCCAGCCTTTCATGTTGTCACAGAGCTCCCTTAGAGTTTCCTCACATTTTTTTAGTCTCTTTTCTTTTTTCTGCTCTGCTTCTGTGCCTTTGTTTATTGTGTCCTCTAACTCGCTGATTCGACCCTCAGCCTCATCCATCCTGCTTTTAATTTTTTCCATTGTGGTCTTTAGTTCTGATACTATATTTGTCATTTCTGTCTGATTCTTTTTTATTATTTCAATTTCCTTTTTTATACTTGTTATCTCTTTATTTAGGTGTTTGTAATGACTATCCATTGTTGCTCTAATTTCTTTGAACATCCTAACTATCATTATTCTAAATTTTGCATCTTGTAATTTGGTTATATCTGGTTCATTCAGGTCCTTCTTTGGGGACTTCTCTTGATTCATTTGGGTTGCATTTCTCTGCCTGCCCATTTTGTCTGTGTATAAGAAGGGTGTGGCAACTGGAGTCCAATGGGTGTTGCCTTTGTGTTCTCTAGGTGTGGTCTGTCTGCAGGCCCGCCACCGCCTCTGCCGTTGCCTAGGGCGGTTGAATATGGGCGTTGCCAGCGCCGGCCCATTGCTGCTGTTGCTGTGATTTCCGCCCCTCCTCCACTGGAGGGGCTGTATTCTTGTGCCCAGCTCTATAAGCTTCAGTCTGCCTGGGCCTTCGCCTCGCCCCCACAGGTTGGGTTGCATACTGCACTCAAGCCACAAGCCTCAGTACCAAGGGTAGAGGTGAGCACCTTTGCTCAGCTGCAGACCCATCCTGTTCCCGGGCTTCCACCCAACCCCCACTGTCAGAGCCTGATTGCCATAGTTTTCTGGGTTGGACAGGGCTGCTGATGTGCACTCAGCTGTGAGCCTCCGCCTGTCTGGAGCTTTAGCCTGCCCCCAGGCCAGGGCCCGCCTGCTCAGGATTGCACACCACGGTTTATTGGGCTTGGCGGGGCTGCTGGCGTGTGCTCAGCTGCGAGCTTCTGCCTGTCCCTGGTCCTAGCGCCGCCCCTGAGGTCAGGACCGGCTTTCGCAGGTTCCAGGGTCGCAGAGCAGCTCTTTTCCCATTTCTCGCCTCCCGCTTTTTCCCCGCAGGTGGGGCTACAGGCTGGCCCGCAGCTGCCGGACCGCTTTCGTGCTTCCCTTCCAGCCCTGCTGGGCTAGACTGAGCTCACACTGGCTGGGCCTCCGCCCCCGCTGACAGAATCGCGTTTCAGCATCCTGCCGCCACCGTTCCTCCAGCAAGCCCTCAGCAGTGTGGGTGGGTGCACTGCAGCTCAGACCCTCACACTTTATACTGTAGTCCTGGAAGCTCCCTCCGTCTAAGCAGCTCTGCTCCAAGTGCCGCGGGAGAGCTTGTTTGGTTGGTGTCCTGTCTCCCTTTGATGGTATTGCTAGTTCCAGGGGAAATATTTGTTTTTGATTAGGGAAGTGACTTAGCCCAGGGGTTAGGGTGGCTGTCCCTCAGATTGTTTCTCCCTGTGCCTTTAGTCCACACTCTCTTCCCGCTGCTCTGGTCCTCTCCTCTGTCCCCGTTTCCCGGAGCCCCGGGTGAGTGGTTGTGAGAGAGGTTTTCTGTGCTGTCCCTTTAAGAAGAATCTTGGGTCTGAGAAAACTGTCTCTCACACACAGTATCTTCACTTGTTTCACAGCTCAATACTGCCCAAACGCCTCTTCTAGGCTCTGGGGCTGCAGGCTGGGGCTTTGTTCCTGGGACCCAGGTCCCTCCCTCTCCACCCAACTTTCCTCCCGCCATACAGGTCTCTCCAGGCTGCCCTTCGCTCCGGAGAGCTGGGCAGCCCTCTTTGCATTTTCGCTTTTCCTACCAGTCTCAATGTGGCTTCTTCAGTGTTTCTTGGTTGAAGAGTCCACTTAGTTTAGTTCAAAGTTGGTTTATCCAGATGATGGTTCTTACAATTAAGTTATAATCCACTTTGGTTCTGGGAGTTGGAAGTTGGTACATCTGCCTACTCCATCGCCATCTTGCTGTCTTGATAAGCATACCTTTTTTTAATGTTCTCTGTTTCCCATCTCCTCTCTACACAAACTGGCTTCTTCCTCAGCATTCCACCATCTTTGCTGCCTCCTCTCGTCCACATGGCCTTAATCTGCTCTCCTTTCTCTAGCTCCAACCTCTTGATGTCAGCATTAACAAACCCTTCAGAGCTGTTATGAGAGACGAATGGAACCAATGGATGAAGTCTTCTGGGAACAATTTTAATTTTTTGACAGAGAGGGACAGATAGGGACAGACAGACAGGAAGGAAGAGATGAGAAGCATCAATTCTTTGTTGTTGCTCTCTGTTGTAGCTCCTTAGTTGTTCATGGATTGCTTCCTCATCTGTGCCTTGGGAGGGAGGGCCTACGGCAGAGTGAGTGACCCCTTGCTCAAGCCAGCAACCTTGGGCTCATGCCAGTGAACTTGGGCTTCAAGCCAGCGACCTTTGGGTTCAAGCCAGCGACCATGGGGTCACATCTATGATCCCACACTCAAACTAGAGACCTCACGCTCGAACTAGTGACCCCGCGCTCAAGCCAGTACCCTAGGTCCTCTGTCCCAGTCCAATGCTCTGTCCACTGTGCCACTGCCTGGTCAGGCTTCTGGGGACAATTTGACAGCAGCAGGAAGAGTGAAGAAGCCAACTATAGGAGAAGTTTGTACCTGGGTGAAAAGATCCTGGGATAATGAGATCATTGTCAGGTCATTTAAGAAGTATGACATTTCAAATGCCATAGATGGAACTGAGGACGAGGCAATATATAGACAGTGATGTGTCATCAGACAGATGAGGATAAGCTAATGCATGGGAGTTTTGACAGTGATGAGTTGTATGAATATTAAGGATGAATAAAACAAGTTGAATAATTTTATGTAATACTTTTTTTTTTTAATTTTGGGTCCCCAAATTAAGGTGTGTTTTATATATGGAAGAGTCTTACACATGGGGAAATATGTTATATGTTTCATTTTGTTCTTTATGCATTTCAATCAAGTTTTATAAAATGTTTTTAGGACTAGCAAAGAAAAAAACTATACTTCAAAAAGTAATCATCATTATAATTAATTTACTCTACTCATCAGCATTTTTCATTTAAATTAACTTTAGAATGTTATCTTGGTTAATTGTTAGATGTAAGATTTTTTATTTTATTTTAATTCTTTTTAAGTGAGGGGAGGGGAGATAGTGAGACAGAGTCCTACATGCACCCTGAGTGGTATCCACCTGGCAACCCTGTCTTAGGCCGATGCTCGAGTACCAAACTATTTTTAGTGCCTGAGGCTGATGTACTTGGACCAAACAAGCTATCCATGGCTCCCGGGGTGGAGGCTCAAACCAGTCAAGCCATTAGCTGTGGCAGGGAGGGGAAGAGGGAGAGAAGGAGGAGAATGAGGTGGAGAGAAGCAAATGGTCACTTCTCCTGTGTGCCCTGACCGGGAATCAAACCTGGGATGTTCATACGCTGAGCTGATGCTCTATTCACTGAGCCATCAGCCAGGGCCAAGGGACTTGTATTCTTTTTGACTCTTATTCTTAGTTATTTAAAATAATTTGTTCTAATAATAAACTGTGCACCTGACCAGGTGTTGCACAGTGGATAGAGCATCGGACTGGGATGCAGAGGACCTATGTTTGAAACCCCGGGGTTGCCAGCTTGAGTACAGGCTTATCCAGCTTGAATGAGGGGTCTCTGGCTTGATTGTGGGATTATAGACATGACCCCATGGTCACAGGTTTGAGCCCAAGGTTGCTGGCTTGAGCACGGGGTCACTTGCTGTGCTGTAGCCCCCCGGTCAAGGAATATATGAGAAAGCAATTAATGAACAACTAAGGAGCCACAACAACAAGCCTCAATGAAGAATGATGCCTCTCATCTCTCTCCCTTCCTTCTGTCTGCCCCTATCTGTCCCTCTCTCTGTCTCTCTGTCTAAATAACTATGCTTATAAATTGCTTTTCATATGAAACTTTGAAGATGTGTATATATATATATGAGTTAGGCAAAAATTTGAAGAATTTTCTAGACTAGAATTTTCTTGGGTTTTTCTCAGGGGGAATTTGAATTTGCTAGAAATTTTTGCCTATCTCTGACTACCTCTGATGCACGATTACCATAAGTATTCCCCATTGTTCTAGTTAATTCATAAGTTGGTCTTGTCTGTTGAAACTTACTTATATGGTTTCCCCTTACCTCTTTACCAGGTTACTAATATGATGAATCAAGTATTTGCTCAGTTATTTATTCATTTGTTTACTCATTCAAGAGGTGTTGAGAACCTCCCAAGAGAGAGGCATTGTGGGTGAAGAGTAAGATCAGGCTTCTCTATAAGGGACTGATTTGGATAAATCAAATACAAACGGAGGAAATATTATTGATTGATTTAATATTTTATTTCGCACCTATTGATTACCAGGCATCATTAGTTTCTAGTTATGGACTTGCAGCAATGAATTAAACAAGTGGCTTCCATGCCCTTGTGGAGTTTATATTCTAGTGGGGGAGCTGACAATAAGCAAATAGATATGTAACATATCATAAATATTTGAAGTAAAGTAAAGCATAGGAAGAGATGGTTGATGGCTTTAGAACATAATTCATACCACAAAGTAGAGTTAAAGTAGCTGGTGTTTTATACCCATTTATGAATGAGTTATTGGTGGCTCTAGTTAGCCTACAGCAATTCTCTGGGGAAGGTGGAGCAGGTGTGAACCACTAACACCTCAGGGATACATGTACCATTCTGTAGTGGGGATCTGGGTGGGACAGCATAGTGTCTACTAACGCAGTATATCTTCATTCCCCTCCCCATAAATTTTTGTTTTGTTCTTTATTTTACTTTTTGAACCTTTTTAAAAATTGAATTTATTGGGGTGTAGGTTCCAAGTGCACCCCACTCAATAAAACATCATCTGCACACTGCATTGTGTGTCCATCACACCCAGCAAAGTCTCTTTCCTTCCCCATTTTCACTCCTTTGGCCCTCTCCATTCCACTCCACCTCTTTTTCCTCTGGCTACCACTAAACTGTTGTTTGTGTCTAGATATGTGGTTATAAATGAAAGAATGTGACCCATTATCACCAATTTCAGTTACTGGAGGTGTTAGCTAGTACAAAATGGTTAACATGAAATAAACAGTACAAAGAAATAAAAATGCCACTTTCATAGACAGTATGATTATTTATTTAGAAAACCTAAAATAATTTGGAAACTATTAGAATTAAGTGAATTTAGTAAGATCACAAGATACAATGTAAAAGATATATAAGGTAAACACTAAAATTAAACTTAGCCCTTTTATCAGTGAAGATAAATATTGTGATGAATCCTAAAAAATATTTCAAGCATTTATGAAGTATTGTTTTGGTAAGGACATACTAGCATGTTTAATTTATGATTGGAATGATTCAGTGGAGAGAAAATAATTGTGAGAATGAAAAGGAAAATAATTTTTGAATAAAAGTCCTTGAGGACATGAAAGAGTGCAATTGGAAGGATTTTTATCTGATAGGAACAGGGCGTAAAGAGCAAAGGCACTGATTTATATATATCAATCAGCCCTGGCTGGTTGGCTCAGCAGCTCAGCAATAGAGCATCGGCCTGGCGTGTGGAAGTCCCGGGTTCCATTCCAGGCCAGGACACACAGGAGAAGCGCCCATCTGTTTTACCACCTTTCCCACTCTCCTTCCTCTCTATCTCTCTCTTCCCCTCCTGCAGCCAAGGCTCCATTGGAGCAAAGTTGGCCTGGGCGCTGAGGATGGCTCCATGGCCTCTGCCTCAGGTGCTAGAATGGCTCCAGCTGCAACAGAGCAATGCCCAGATAGTCATCCCTGGTGGGCATGCCGGATGGGTCCTCGTCGTGTGGGAGTCTGTCTGACTTGTTTCCCTGCTTCTTCCTCTCTCTTCCTCCCTTCCTCCCTCCCTCCCTCCCTCCCTCCCTCCCTCCCTCCCTCCCTCCCTCCCTCCCTATCTATCTGTAGTTTTGTGAGGTGGGATTCTGGCTTGACCAATGGAAAATATGCAGCAGCTATAAGTTTCAAGACCCTTAAACTTTGGATGTTGTGTTGGGCAGATAGGAAAATTTTCTAAGAAATAGAGTTAAATGAAAAAGTAGATTGTATTTATAGCTGCCTAATCCTTTTTTTTGTTTCTGTGTACCCTTAGTGATATTTACCATTATTTGTTAGGGCACTCAAAGTATTATAATATACTTATAAGGAAATGTTTAAATGTTTAGTTTAAATAATTAAATGTTTTTTTCATATAGTTAAAATTTCTGTAGTATATTTTTAAACATAGTTAATTCCTTCTAGTACATTTATAATAAATTCTGAATTTTGATAGGAAATCAAGTTCTTTTAAAACATATTTTCCCACATTTTCTTTTGCAGTTTTGTGAGTACCAGAATAGCACAACCATGTTTCGGAATAGTCTCAAAATGCTTCTTACTGGAGGGAAATCAAGTCGTAAAAACAGATCAAGTGGTAAGTGGCTATACCATGTGTATTCTGTGTAATATTTTAGAAAAGATAATTTCTTTTAGGGATCTGAATTAATGCTACAACATTTTATGCATTTGTTTATTAAATGGTTAATTTAGAGAAAAAAAGGTTTACATTCCTAATGGCTGTAATACTCTTTATTGAGAGGTAAGAACATTTGAATACTTATCAGGAATAGTTAGATAAAGGAAAAGTATGAAGAAAAATATTTCTAATAGAGAGATGTTTCTGTGCATTACTTATTAAAAAACCTTCTAGATCTAAATTCATTTTTTTGAATTAACTTGTGAAATGATTTTAGTTCTAGGCTTTCTCTGGGAAATGAGACTGTAAAAATAGGAACGGCACTTAAAAGGTTGTACAGAAAGATTAAGTTTTTTTTTTCTTTTAATAACAAGGGGGGGTCTTTCTTTAATTTTTATGGTAAAAAGAAGCCTAAAATGTGCACACACTGTTTTTTTGGGGAGAAATATTGAAGAAAAGTGTGCTACATGTTTGTCTTTTGTTAATAGGTTTAAATATTTATTAGTCGTTTAATATTTTAAATTTTGTAGTTTTTCTGCATTTTACAAATTTATAATCTATTAACTATTATTCACTTCAAAATATGTAACTCCTCTTGTGGTTTCTTGACCCATAGATATTTAAAGTATAATTGTTAATTTCTAAACAATTGGTAATTTCCTGGTTTATTATTAATTTAGCTTAATTGTACTGTTAACAGAGAACCTATCCTATATTATTTTATTCTTTTGATATTTTTTGAAATTTGCCTTACAGCTCAGTACATGATTAATTTTGGTGAATGTGGATGCACCTGAGAGTAATGTGGGTTCTGCAATTTTAGGGGGCAGTGTTGGTCAATTTGGTTAATATTTTATATTGTCACTTATATTCTCAATTAAAAAAAATTACTGAGAGGGTATGATTGAAGCTCATATTATAGCCTGACCAGGCGGTGGTGCGGTGCATAGAGCATCTGACTGGGACGTTGAGGACCTAGGTTTGAAACCCCAAGGTCGTCAGCTTGAGCACGGGCTCTTCTGGATTGAGCAAGGCTCACCAGCTTGACCCCAAGGTCGCTGACTTGAGCAAGGGGTCACTCAGTCTACTGTAGTCCCCTGGTCAAGGCATATAGTAGAAAGTAATCAATGAACAACTAATGAAGTGCCGCAATGAATTGATGCTTCACATCTTTCTCCCTTTTTGTCTGTCTGTTCCTCTCTCTTGACTCTCTCTGACTCGGTCACACACACAAAAAGAAAACCATATTAAAGCTCATGCTATGACTGTGGAACTGTTTTTCCTAGCTCCTGATAGTTGCTTTATGTACATAAAAGCTATCTTTTATTAGATCGATTGAAATGTAAAAGTACTATATTTTCCTGTTGAATTGATGATTTTTACCATAATGAAATATCCCTCTTTATTTCTAATACTGCCTTTTGTTTGAAAGTTGACTTTCCTAATATTAAAATAGCTATTGCAGATTTATTTTGGTTAGTGTTTGCAAGGTATGACTTTTACACGAAATGTTTTTATATGTTATACTATTAATAGTATATAATTCAGTTTTCTTTGTACATTCATTCATACAGATTTTTTTTTTCAGGGTGATGTTGGTTCATCTGTACTAATTCAGCCAATGATATACAGTGGTACCTTGAGATACGAATTTAATTCGTTCTGTAACAGAGCTCGTAAGTCAGTCAACTTGTATATCAAACTGCTGATACTGGACCTGTGTGCCAACACACCAACTAGCGGCAGCTTCCTGAATCACAACTCGTATCTCGGAATTTTGTTTGGATCTCGGCATGAAAATACAGACCCAGTCGCAGCTTGTATCTTAAAAACAAAAATATGTATGTTAGTCTGTTCGTATCTCAAGGTACCACTGTATTTGGTTTTAAATATATCATATTATTATGTACTTTCTACTTTTCCTGCCTATTCTATGCTCTTTTTCCTCTCTCCTTTCATGCTTTATTTTGGGTTAATTAAAACATTTTTTACTATTCTCTATCTCTTCATATTGAATTGGAAATTACATGCTATTATTCTTTGAATAGTTACCTTAAAGATTTAAACATCTATCGGTTTGATATCAATTGTTACCTTTACCCTCTTCTTAGACAATGAAAAAAACTTACATTCTTTTCACCTATGTATTTTAAACTCTATAAGATATTATTATTGTTGTTTTATGTAGTCACTATTATTTAGATTTACCCACATATTGACCTTTTCATTGATTTACATTTATTCTTGCATCTCTCATTTTCTGGATTTGAATAACCTTTCTTTTAGTCTGGAGAATACCCTTTGTAATTTTCTTTAGTTGGAAGTTTCTTGTGACAAATTTAATTTTGTCTATCTGGAGTCTGGCCCTGACGAGCCCAGAGGGCAGGTATGCGACAGAACTATATTGAGATAATAAGCAGAATAAATAATAAGCAGGACTGTTTTTGTGGAACTAAACCCAAAGACCTGGCCCTGGCATCAGAGAGGAGAAAGACAATTCAGAGGAAGTCTCTGCAACTGCCTCTGCCAAAAGGGGAGCCAGCAGCCAACAGCAGATTACAAACAACAGCTGATGCCAACCCAAGAAGACCTAGAAATGACACAACTGAAAATTGGAGGCAGACTATACCAACCCTAGACTTAGCTAGCTTCACAAACAGCACACCCAAATGAGGAGTATATACATAGACAAAATGGGAAGACTGAAATGCAATCCAAATGAATCAACAAGAGAAATTTCCAGAAAAAGGACTGAGTGAGATGGAAATAACCGAACTACTAGATACAGAGTTTAAAATAATGATTATTAGAATGCTCAAAGATCTTTCTTAGAGCAACAATGGATGAACACAGTGAGCACCTAAATAAAGAGAGAACAAGCATCAAAAAGGACATTGAAATAATAAAGAAGAACCAGTCAGAAATGACAAATACAATATGAGAAATGAAGACTACACTAGAAGGAATTAAAAGCAGGCTGGATGAAGCAGAGGATCGAATCAGCGATTTAGAAGACAAGATAAATGAAACCATGGAAGCAGAGCAGCAAAAAGATAAGAGGCTCAAAAAGTCTGAGGAAACTCTGAGAGAGCTCTGTGACAACATAAAGAGAAACAACATTCGCATCATAGTGGTTCCTGAAGAAGAGAAAGAACAAGGGATAGATAGCCTGAAGAAATCATAGCTGAAAACTTCCCTAAATTGATGCAGGAAAAAGTCACACAAGTTCAAGAAGCACAGAGAATTCCATTAAAGAGAAACTCAAAGAAATCTACACCAAAACACATCATAATTAAAATACCAAAGCTAAGAGATAAAGAAAAAATACTAAAAGCTGCAAGAGAAAAAAAGTCAATCACCTACAAAGGAGCCTCAATAAGGATGACATCTGACTTCTCAACAGAAACACTTGAGGCCAGAGGGAATGGCAAGAAATATTCAAAGTAATGCAGAACAAGAGGCTACAACTAAGACGTCTTTATTCAGTAAGGCTATCATTTAAAATTGAAGGAGAAATAAAAAGCTTCCCAGACAAAAAAACACACAAAAACTGAAGGAATTCATTACAACCAAACCAATGCTGCAAGAAATGTTAAGGGGCATGTTGTAAACAGAACAAAGGAGGAAAAAATATAGTAAAAGAGGAATGTGGATTTAAAGAATAAAATGGCAATAAACAACTACATATCAATAATAACCTTAAACATAAATTCATTAAATGATCCAATCAAAAGACATAGGGTAGCTGCGTGGATAAGAAAACAAGACCCATACATATGCTGTCTACAAGAGACCCACCTCAAAACAAAAGATACACATAGACTGAAAGTAAAACATTGGAAAAAGATATTTCATGCAAATGGAAATGAAAGAAAAGCTGGGGTAGCAATACTTATATCTGATCAAATGAACTTTAAAACAAAGGCTGTAGTAAGAGATAAAGTAGGTCACTACATAAAGGGAGCAATTTAACAGAAAGATATAACCGTTATAAATATCTATGCACCTAATATAGGAGCACATAAATATATAAAACAGACTCTGATGGACATAAAGGGCGAGATCAACAGCAATACTATAACAGTAGGGGATTTCAATACCCCACTAACATCACTAGATAGATCCTCAAGAAAGAAAATTAGCAAAGAAACAGCAGACTTAAAAGACACAGTAGATCAACTGGATTTAATAGATATCTTCAGAACCTTTCACCCTAAAGTAGCAGAATATACATTCTTTTCAAATGTTCATGTTACATTCTCTAGGGTAGACCACATGTTAGGGCACAAAAGGGGTCTCAACAAATTTAAGAAGGTTGAAATCATATCAAGCATCTTCTCTGATCACAATTTTGTCTATCTGAAAATGCCTTTATATTTTGCAAAATATTTTTGTTGGTATAGAATTCTAGGTTGGCAGTTATTTTCTTTCATATATTATTTCTTGTCTTCTGGCTTCTTGAATTATTTCTGGTGTGAAGTCAGCTGTCAGCATAATTGATGCTTTTTTAAAGGTAGTCTGTTTTCTCTTTGTTTTTAGTTTTCTAGATTTACATTGAGTGCCTAGGAACAGATTTCTTTTTTATCTATCTTTGTTTTTTTTAATGTTTATAGGGTTTCTTGAATCTGTGGCTTGATGTCCTTCACAGTTTTAGAAAGCTATTACCCATTATTTTTTCAAATTTTAAATTTAAAAAATGTTCTCTCTTTTTTCTTTCTAGGACTTCATTTATACATTTGATAGACCACATGCATATCATCTGTGTCTCATTATTTTCTTCCTATTTCTTTGTTTTATGCTGGGTATTTTATTTTACTTTATCTTACAGTTCATTAATTTACTCTTCACTGGTATATAATCTGCTTTTAACCATACTAGTTCTTATTTTAAGTTTATATATATTTCAGTTCTGTAATTTCCAATTGTTTTCTTTAGTGGTTTTAAATTTAGAAATAATTTTAAGCTTACTGAAATCTTGCAGCAATAGTACAAAGAACACAAATTCACAAATTACTTACTTTTCACTGCTTTTACTTTATTATTTTCTCTGTATGCATACACACACTCTGTCTTCCTCTCTTTCCTGCTTCCTCTTTCTTGCTCACTCTTTTTTTTTTTTTTAACGAGAGTGACAGAGAAGTTGAGGGACAGACAGGTCCAAACAGACAGGAAGGGAGAGAGAGAGAGATGAGAAGCATCAGTTCTTGGCTGTGGCAGTTGTTCATTGATTACATTTTCATATGTGCCTTGACCGGAGGTGGGTGGTTGGGGGGCTCCAGGTTAGCCAGTGACCACATGCTTAAGCCAGCAACCTTTGGGCTCAAGCCAGCGTCCATGGGGTCAAGTGTATGGTCCCATGCTCAAGCCGATGACCCAAGGGTGTCTAACCTGGGTCCTAAAAGTCCCAGTCTGACGGTCTATCCACTGCGCCACTGCCTGGTTAGGCATTGATCACTCACTTTTTAAAAATATTACTTGAGATTAAGTTAAATATATCATGCCCTTTTTATTAATTTATTTTTTAATTTAGAAAATTAAATTTAACAAGATGACATTGATCAATAAGAATACATAGGTTACAGGTAAATGTTTTTACAGCATTTGAAATGTTGTTTATGTTGTATATCCATCACCCAAAGTCAAATCATTTTCTGTCACCATATATTTGTTCCTCTTTATTCCTCACCCCTTCCTCCATGTCCCCCTCTCCCTATGTCTATGAGTCTCAGTTTTATATACCACCTGTGTGTGAAATCATGAAGTTCTTAGCTTTTTCTGATTTATCTGTTTCACTCAGTATAATGCTCTCAAGGTTCAACCATGTTGTTGTAAATGGCAATATGTTATCATTTCTTATGGCTGAGAAGTATTCCACAGTATATATGTTCCACATCTTTTTTATCCAATCCTTTATCAAGGGACACTGGTTTTTCTTGGCCACTATGTCTTGGCCACTGTGACTAATGCTGTGATGAACATGAAGATGCATGTCATGCCCTTTCAATCCTGAAATTTTCAGTATGTACTGTTTCTTAAGGACAAAGCAATTCTTTCACATAACCACAGAACAGTTATCAACCTCAGGCAATTAAGCATTGTTACAATATTTTTATCTAATATACCATCTATTTTCCAAAATTTTTCAGTATTTTTTTTATAGAAATTAGTTTCTTTCTGGCATCCAGTACAGCATAAGGTATTGCATTACTTGTCACGTCTTCTTACTCTCAGCATTCCTAGACATTATTGAAGAATAAGAGCTCTCTTCTTAAAAAAAACTAGACGTTCTGGCCCTGGCCAGTTGACTCAGTGGTAGAGCGTTGACCCGGCATGAGGATGTCCCAGGTTCGATTCCCGGTTAGAGCACACAGGGAAGCAACCATCTGTTTCTCCACCTTCCACCCTCTTTCTTCTATTTCTCTTTTCCCCTCCTGCAGCTAGGGCTCCACTGGAGCAAGTTGCCTTGGGCCCTGAGGATGGCACCATGGCCTCACCTCAGGTGCTAAAATGACTCCAGTTGCAATGGAGCAAGGGTCCCAGATGGGCAGAGTATCGCCCCCTAATGGGCATGCTGGGTAGATCTTGGTCAGGCTCATGTGGGAGTCTGTCTCTGTCTCCTCACTTCTCACTTAAAAAAAATACAAAAATACAAAATAAAAAACTAGACTTTCTAATTTTTTGTTTGTTTGATTTTTTAAATGATTAGATTCAGGTTATATAATCTGTGGTCTGAATGTTATGTAAATGTATGTTTTCTTCTTGAGATGGTATAGCTGGAGGCACACAATGTCCATCTGTCACTCATTCCTGATTTTGATGATCATATCGAAGTGCTGTCTAGTTATTTTTTTTTAATAAGCTTTTCATTTTGGGTTAATTGTAAATTTACAGGGACGTTGCAAAGTATATAGAATTCCTATATACTCCTTACCCAATTTCTCCATTGTTACATTTTAAATTTCTATGGTACATTTGTTAAAACTAAGAAACCAACATTGGTAGATTACTATTAGCTGACCTCCAGGCTTTTATTTGGATTTCATTAACTTTTACATTAATGTCCTCATTCTGTTCCAAAATTCAATCCAGAGAACTAACTACCTTGCATTTATTGTTTCTCCCCAAATATCAAGTGATTTGGCAGAAGAGAAATAATAATTGACCTCACCCCACTGGTCACTTTTTGATTGTGTGTATGTGTGTTCTCTTTCTCTCTCATATATGTCAGAGATCCAGGCTGACTCCAAATTTGACATTTAAAGAAATGATTTACCCAAAACTTGTTTTCTAGCGTAGGACCATGATTTGCTTAAACACTTTCAGTTCTTCATTTTTGACTCCAGTACTAGCATTTTCTCTCATTTCACAATTACTTTGTAAAAGATAACTAAGAGAAAACAGTCAAGCCATATTAAGATGCAGACACTGGATAGTATTTTTGACCTAGTACCAGATTGTGACTCATTTCTATGTTCTATCCCAGTGTTTCTTAACCTGGGTTCTATCAAACCCTAGGGGTTCGATGAGTCGGTCTCGGGTTCGGAGAAGCCTCTGCCGTGGAGGCCAGAATAAAGTAATATCGTAATTTGTTGTGAGTTCATGCACTTTGTTGGTTTTATTCTTTGAGCAAGGTGATGTTCATGCACAGCTCATTTTGTGCACCAGTAAAAAAACATATACCTATATCTTGAATTTGGGAAAAAAAATCATATTTTATTTCTCACTAAAGAAGGGTTTGGTGAATGCGCATATGAAACTGGTGGGTTTGGTACCTCAAAAAAGGTTATCCTTATTAGAGGTGGGCATCAAATTTGTGCTTTAGCAAAGTTACAAATTATTGTATTCTAGACTTTTGAGTATCTACTGATTTAGTAGATATCATATTATTAAAGCCATACATGTCAAGGTCCTACTGTAGTATTAAAGCTAATTCCTAGTAGGTATTTGATTATATCAATAAGGGTTTGGGGAAGTCATATTCTAGTATTTATTTTTCTCTGTGGTTTTTCTTATATAATGTTTATAATTTAGAGTAGTTGTTTGAGTAGTTATAAAAATAGTGATTTGTATTCTGTATGGAAAGAACCCTATTTCTAGAGAAGCAGTATGTTTTATCAGACATACTCCAAGGCAAAATTTCAAACAAGAATAAATTGTATATTAAAAGGGAAAGTATACTTATGAATTACATCAGTAGTGTTTTTATCATTACATTTTTTTCTTTGAACGTTAATGAATAAGGATGGTATTTTGTTCTTTAGATTAACTTTAGCTCATTACTTATTTGTAAGATTAATAAGGTAAGCTTTCTCATAAGCATAATCATTTGCTTTGTATTATTTTTCCTAGGAAACCAACTTATTTAATTTAAAAAGTATTTGCAAAAAAGGTAAATTGCCTGTTCTAATGTGTCTTTTAAATAGTGGATCTGAACTTTTGTGTGGGCCACTAAATAAATATTTCAATAGTTTAAGTTATAGCAAATAAGTTTTCTCAGCCAAAGTTTTTCCCCTAAGGACATGTGAATATCAACTTTGAATTTTATAACTTGATTCAGAGTGAAAATTATTGTTGATGCATGTAGGACTAGGTACTCCTAAGTTTTGTGAAAACTTACTATGTGACTCTTGAATTATGAGTTATAAGGAAAGTATATGTGTTTCTTTGTTTACTTAAAGTTAAATGTTTATATATTTTTAAATTTTTTATTAATTTTAATTTGTGTTAACATGGATTCAAGTGGTCCACTCAATATAACTCCCTTACCCTTACCCCCTTGTTCCCTACTACCCCCTTTTTGGCCTCCCTGCCAAACTCCTCCCCCCTTCCCTTTGGGATTTGCTGTCCTGTTATCTGTATCTGTGTGGTATGTATATATAATTTCACTAATCCCTTCACCTTCTCTAATCACATCCCCTCATTTCTCTTCCCTCTGACAGCTGTCCCTCTGCTCCCTGTGACCCCGCCTCTGCCTCTGTTCTGTTCCTCAGTTCACTTGTTCGTTAGATTCCACATATAAGTAAGATCATATATTTGTCTTTCTCTTCCTGGCTTATTTCACTTAGCATAATAATCTCCAGGTCCATCCATGCCTTTATATATATTTCTTAACATTTATAGCTTTATTATTTAAAATCATGCAAGTAATTAGTAAAAGTTCAAATCTACCTCTTTAATATAAGTAATGTCATTGTTTTGGTTAAACATCATTCAAGTATGAAGGGGGAAAATACTATCAATTTCAACTATTCATGAATTCAGAAAGTACCCTAAGGATAAACAGCTGTTAGAAAAAATTAAAATTACTCAAGGTTTTTTCTTAGCAAAATAAAGCATAAATGTGAGTAAGGCAGGAGATGTAGAAAGAAAAGTGAGCAAAGTGAGTAGAACTTACAGTTAAATATAAATGCTGATAAGGTACTACAACAAGTAGAATTTATTCCAGGAATGCAAAGATGTTTCTATATCAGAACATTAACAGAAGTCCCCCCTCTTTTCCAAGTGAGAGGAGAGCAGATAGAGAGACTCCTGCATGCACCCCAAATGGGATCCACCTGTCAACCCCCATCTGGGACTGATGCTCTTCCTGTATGGGGCCATGATTACAACCGAGCTGTTTTTAGCACCTGAGGCAGAGGCTCCATGTAGCCATCCTCAGCGCCCGAGGCATTGCGCTCAAACCAGTTGAACCATGGGTGCCGGAGGGGAAGAGAAAGAGAGAAAGAGAGAAGGGGGAAGAGAAGGGGTGGAGAAGCAGATAGTCACTTCTCCTAACCGGGAATCGAACCCAGTATATCCACATGCCAGGCCAACACTCTACCGCTGAGCCAACTGGCCAGAACCCAACAGAAGTTTTTAAATTGGAAAATAATGTAAAAAAACCACATGATGGTATCATTGTATCTGAAAATAGCATTTTGTAAAACTCAGCAGTCATTAACAAATATTAAAATAGAAAAAGGGTGCTAAATCCAACATCTAAACATCCTAAACAAACAAAGGTAGTAACCAGTTTCTTTTTTTTCTTTTAAGGTGAGAGGCTAGTGAGGCAGAGTCCTGCATGTTCCCCAAATGTACCTACCTAGAAACCCCATCTTGGGTTGATGCTCCAGTACCCAGCTATTTTTAGTGCCTGAGGCTGTTCTGTTGCTCGAGGACAGAGCTATATCCTCAGCACCCTGGGCCATGCTCATACCCACTGAGCCACTGGCTGTGGGAGGGGAAGAGGGAGAGAAGCAGGTAGTCAATTTTTCTGTGTGCCCTGACTGGGAATCAAACCCAAGACGTTCATACTCAGGGCCAATGCTCTATCCACGGAGCCACTGGCCAGGGTCACAGACAATTCTTAAAACAGAAAACTTGTAGAGATTTCTTATTACCACTGTTTGTCAAAATTGTTTGGAAGGTTCTAGTATACAATAAAATGAAGGAAAATAAAATGACTAGTATAAACATTGGAAAAGAAAAGACAGTGTTATCTTTATTTTTACAGGGACAGAGAGAGAGAGTCAGAGAGAGGGATAGATAGGGACAGACAGACAGGAACAGAGAGAAGGGAGAAGCATCAATCATTAGTTTTTCGTTGCCGTTGTGACACCTTAGTTGTTCATTGATTGATTTCTCACATATGCCTTGACCGCGGGCGGGCCTTCAGCGGACCGAGCAACCCCTTGCTGGAGCCAGCGACCTTGGGTCCAAGCTGGTGAGCCCCACACTCAGATGGCCCCGCACTCAAGCTGGCAAGGTCGGGGTCTTGAACCTGGGTCTTCTGCGTGCCAGTCCGACGCTCTATCCACTGCGCCACCGCCTGGTTAGGCAGTGTTATTTTTATTTTTAGATGAGGTGAAAACCCCAGAGAATCTAGTAAATAACTACTAGAGATAATATAACTTGGGAAAGTGATTGGTGCTTTCAACTCTACCAATATTTACTGATTAGAAATGTAAATGAGAAAAAAATAACATTTACAATGATAACCATCCAATTCTCACGAAAATTGAGAAACCTTATTGGAGTGTGTAAGGCTTAGACAGATGGAAACACCTATCATGTTTCTTCTGGGTTTACACATAAATTTATTGCAATTCCATTCAGGAAAACAGCAGGTTCATTTTCAGTTGGATAAGGGAATGTTAAAATTCTATGAAAGAGTAAATGAAAATAACCAAGGATGAAAAAAATAATTGATTTTGGTGGAGGTATGACTTGCAAGGCATTTAAACTAACTATAAATAATGTCACATAATTAGACATAGGTTAGATACGTCTAGGACAGAGAGCAAGGAAAGCAATAGTAGTAATGAGGCAGAGCATTATTGCTACTTCATTTTGTAGAACTGTCCAATACATTGTAGGATACATTTCCATTATTGCAAAAGATACCTTTCAAATTTTCAAACAGTCTGCCCTTGATTGAGACCTGAGCTAGAGATACAGATTTTATATTTTATGTAAGATTTTATGTTTTCTTATATCATTGTGTTACCTTTAAATGCTTGGGGCACTGATACTGCTGTGTTTAATGACTTGTTTGTGGGTGGATCATTTCCTCATGTGTTTCCTAAGGTTTGTTTATAAGCCAATCTCAGGTAGGACTTGTTTTCTGTGGATATGCTGTACTGTTGACTGTACTGTCATTACAGGCTATGAATTGACTTTTGACAAGTTTTTTATTGTGGTAAAATATATATAATATGAAATTCATCATTTTAACCATTTTTATTTTTTATTTTTTTGACAGACAGAGAGAGAGAGTCAGAGAGAGGGATAGATAGGGACAGACAGGAAGGGAGAGAGATGAGAAGCATCAATTTTTCGTTGCGACACCTTAGTTTTTGATTGCTTTCTCATATGTGCTTTGACCGTGGGCCTACAGCAGACTGAGAACTAATCGCTTGTTTGAGCCAGCGACCTTGAGTTCAAGCTGGTGAGCTTTGCTCAAACCATATGAACCTGCGCTCACGCTGGTGACCTCGGGGTCTTGAACCTGGGTCCTCCGCATCCCAGTCTGACGCTCTATCCACTGCCTGGTCAAGCCAATTTAACAATTTTTAGAAAAATAATTTTTCATTGATTTCAGGGAATAAGGAAGAAAGAGAGAGAGAAAGAGAGAGAGAAGCATCAACTCATTGTTTCACTTAGTTGTTCCAAGCAGTTTTGTACTCATCGATTGCTTCTTGTACGGCCCTGACTGGGGGATCAAACCTGTGACCTCTGGTGCACCACGTCAGTGCTTTATCCACTGAGCTACCCAGCCAGGGCTTAACCATTTTTAATTGTACACTTCAGTGACATTAAACATTACAATGTTGTACAACTATGAGCACTATTTCCCCATATTTTACATCACTCCCAAATTAAAGTCTGTGCCCACAAAATGGTAATTCCCCTGTTCCCTGTCTCTCCAGTCCCTGATATCTAGTTTCTGTCTCTGTGAATTTGCCATTTCTACATATCTCATGCAAGTGCAATCATACTATTTTCTCCTTTTATGTCTAGCTTATTTCACCTAGCATAATGTTTTTAAGGTTCGTAATTGATGTAGCATGTATCAGAACTTCATTCCTTTTTTTGACTGAATAATATTTATTTGTATGTATATGCCACATTTTGTTTACTCATTAATCTGTTGGTAAACAGTGGAGTTATTTCCATTTTTTAGCTATTGTGAATAATGCTGCTATGAACATTGTCATATAAATATCTGTTTGAGCCACTTTTTACTTTTTTAAAATATAGCTAAAAGCAGCCTGACCAGACTGTGGCACAGTGGATAGAGCGTCAAACTGGGACACAGAGAACCCAGATTTGAAACCCCGAGGTTGCCAGCTTGAGCACAGGCTTATCTGGTTCGAGCAAGGCTCACCAGCTTGAGCCCAAGGTCACCGGCTTGAGCAAAGGGTCACTCGATTTGCTGTAGCCTCCCGTCAAGGCACATATAAGAAAGCAATCTATGAACAACTAAGGTGCCACAAAGAAGAATTGATGCTTCTCATCTCTCTCCCATCTTGTCTGTCTTTCTCTCTGTATCTGTCTGTCTGTCTCTCTCTCTCTCTCTCTCTCTCTCTCTCTCACACACACACACACACACACACACACACACCATATATATATATATATATGGCTAAAAGTGGAAATGCTGGTCCTATGTGACAATGTACAGGGTTTTGTGTGAACATATATTTTTACTTCTTTTGGGTTAATGTCCAAGAGTGAAATTTCCAGGACATTTTAATTATATATTTACTTTTCAAAGAAAGTGCCAACTCTTTTCTAGAGTAGTTATACCATTTTACATTCCTACCAGCAATGTATAAGTGATCCAGCTTCTCCTTCTCCTTGTCAGCATTTGGTGTTGTCACTCTTTTTATTTTAGCTATTTTGATAGGTGTATATTGGTATCTTGGTTTTAATTTGCATTTCCCTAGTGTCTAATGCTATTGAGCATTTTTCCATGTGCCTATTTACCATCTGTATGTCTTCTTTGATGAAATATCTCTTCATGTTTTTTAAAGCCTCTCTTCATTTTTATTTATTTATTTAATTAATTGTGTTTACATAGCTTTTAGGGTAACCCCAAATGCGTCTCTCCCTCCCCCATGTTCCCCTTCACATCTCCCTTACCCCGTCCTTACAGAGCCCTCCCCCATTCCCTTCAGGTTTATCCCATCCTATCATCCCCTTTCCCTCGTCCTCTTTTCCTCTGGTCCCTTTGATCCCTCCTCTGTCTCAATGCCTTTCCTCAGTTCTCAATGTTCCTTGGATTCTTCAAATGAGTGAGGTCATATAATATTTTTCTTTTTCTGCCTGGCTTATTTCACTTAACATAATAGTCTCTAGGTCCCTCCATATTGTCGCAAAAGGTAATATTTCCTTCTTTTTCATGGCCCCATAGTATTCCATTATATATATGTACCACTGCTTTTTAATCCACTCGTCCACTGATGTACACTTGGGCTGTTTCCCACTCTTCACTATTGTGAACAATGCTGCCATAAACATGAGGGTGCATTTCTTTTTTTTAGTTGGTGATATGGTGTCCTTGGGATATATTCCTATAAGTGGAATACCTGGGTCAAAGGGCAGTTCCATTTCTAATTTTTTGAGAAATCTCCATACTGTTTTCCACAGTGGCAGCACCAGTCTGCATTCCCACCGGCAGTGCAGGTTCCCCTTTCTCCACATCATCGCTAGCACCTATAATGTGTTGTTTTGTTAATGAGTGCCATTCTGACTGGTGTGAGGTGGTATCTCATTGTGGTTTTAATTTGCATTTCTCTAATGATTAGTGATGTTGAACATTTTTTCATATGCCTTTTGGCCATATGTATGTCCTCTTTGGAGAAATTTCTATTCATTTCTTTTGCCCATTTTTTGATTGGATTGTTTGTCTTCCTGGTATTGAGTTTTACAAGTTCTTTATAAATTTTGGTTATTAATCCCTTATCAGATGTGTTGTCGAATATGTTCTCCCCTTGTGTGGTTTGTCTTTTTATTCTGATCATACTGTCTTTAGCTGTTTCAAAAGCTTTTTAGTTTGATTTAGTTCCATTTGTTTATCCTGTCTTTTATTTCCTTTGCCTGTGGAAATAAATCAGCAAATATGTTGCTGCGATAGATGTCAGAGAGTTTACTGCGTATGTTTTCTTCTAGGATGCTTATGGTTTCACGACATATTTAAGTCCTTTATCCATTTTGAGTTTATTTTTGTGCATGGTGTAAGTCTAGTTTCATTTTTTTGCAGGTAGTTGTCTAGTTTTCCCAACACCACATGATAATTTCAATAGATGCAGAAAAAGCATTCGATAAAATTCAGCACCCATTTATGATCAAAACTCTTAGCAAAGTGGGAATACAGGGAACATACCTCAACATGATAAAGGCCATTTATGACAAACTCGCAGCCAACATCATAATTAATGGACAAAAATTAAAAGCAACTCCCCTAAAATCAGGAACAAGGCACAGGGGTCCCTTTTCACCACTCTTATTCAACATAGTACTGGAAGCCCTAGCTACAGCAATAAGACAAGAAGAAGAAATAAAAGGCATCCAAATTGGAAAAGAAGAAGTAAAACTATCATTATTTGCAGATGATATGATACTGTATATAGAAAACCGTAAAGGCTCAGTCAAAAAACTATTGGACCTAATAAACGAATTCAGCAAGGTGGCAGGATATAAAATTAACACACAGAAATCAGAGGTATTTTTATACATGAACAATGAAATGGCAGAAAGAGAAACTAAGAAAACAATCCCCTTTGCTATTGCAACAAAAAAAATAAAGTACCTAGAGTAAATTTAACCAAGGAGATTAAAGACTTGTACTCAGAAAATTATAAAACATTGATAAAAGAAATTAAGGAAGACACAAACAAGTGGAAGCATATACTGTGTTCATGGTTAGGAAGAATAAACATCATTAAAATGTCTATATTAAACAAAGCAATTTATAAATTCAATGCAATACCAATTAAAATACCAATGACATACTTCAAAGATATAGAACAAATATTCCAAAAATTTATATGGAAACAAAAAAGGACACGAATAGCCTTAGCAATCTTGAAAAAGAAGAATAAAGTGGGAGGTATCACACTTCCTGATATCAGGTTATACTACAAGGCCATTGTTCTCAAAACGGCTTGATACTGGCATAAGAACAGGCATATAGATCAATGGAACAGAACAGAGAACCCAGAAATAAACCCACATCTTTATGGACAATTAATATTTGACAAAGCCTCTCTTCTAATTGGAGTGTTTGTTTTTGTGTTTGTGTGTTGATTTTTGAGAGTTATTTATATATTCTCACCTTTATCAGGCATGTGGTTTGTAAATATTTTCCCCAGTTTATTGTCTTTTATTTCCTTAACGGGGTCTTTTTAGAGCAAAAGTTCTTAATATTGATGAAGTTCAGTTAATCAGATCTTATTATAGATTATGTTTTTGATTTCTCTCAGTAGATGTTTATTACTGGGTAGTGTACTGGTTACTTGATATTTGAGTTTGAGTTAAATTATTTTTAACCACCTCATGAGCAAAACTCAGTTCATCTGTGGGCTCAGTTCATCAAAGTAGGGCTCTTTTTAGCAGCATTTGTTACTGGTGTGTTTTTGTTTATTGGCATTGAAATTAATTAAAATCTTCACTGCTCTCTGAATAATAAATGTTTATAATAAACTATAAAGAAATATGTACAATAGTATTTAATGAAAATATATTTATACAGTAAAAATATCTTATTTCCCGGGATAGATTTTGGGTTCATGGCAAAATTGAGGGGAAGGTACAGAGATTTTCCATATACCGTCTTCCCTTAAACATGTATGTAACCATCTTTTTTTATAAAAAACACTCACTGGCCTTTTCTTCTCAATCTCCTGACTGGTCTTCCTTCTCAGCCCCACCATATTTAAATTCCATCCGATTACCCTTTCTATCCTTATAGTGTGTATCATTCTTGAAGATATTTTCTTTGGTTGGTTGGTTTTAGTTATTGTCTGCCTTCCCCAATAAATATAAGCCCTGTGCATTCATTGTCTGTCTTATTCCTACCATCTAGAATGGTGCCTAGAAATTAGTAGGTAAATAAATATTTGTCAAATAAGTGAATAAATATACTTTGTGCTCTGACACACAGTCACTGGCTTTTATTCTCAACCTGTTTTATTAATTTTTCAAAGGTACTAATTAGAAAATTCTTAGCTTGGCAGGACCTGACCTCAGCTAACCTTTCTAGCCTTATTCCCTATAACTCTAATTCAGAAACTTTCTGCTTTATTCAAGTGAGTCTTCTTAATGATTTGTATTTTCTGTACCCCTTTAATCATGACATTCACCTGTCTGGAATAAACTTGCCATTTATTCTTGAGTCACTTTTTAAAATCCTACCCAATCAATTGTTACAGTCCATTTTGTATCATTCTGGTTTATTGACTCAGGTACTATAGTGCCTACTGCCTGTATTCCTAGTATGAAAGATAATATTGTTGTGCCTTGTATAACTTGTGAACTTTCTAGAAATGCTTTCTTAATATACCATACTTTTTGTTCCATAAAATGCACCTGACCATAAGACACACATAGAGTTTTAAGGAGGAAAATAAGAAAAAAACTATTCTGAACCAAATGGTGTGTTAAAATATTTAATAAAATACAGTATTCTTCGCTCCATAAGAAACACGGGCATTTTCCCCTCCACTTTGGGGGGAAAAAGTGCATTTTATGGAGTGAAAAATACAGTAGTTTATGTATCCTAAGGGTAAGGAATGTACACTTCCTCTTATCCATCAATTAATATTTTACTACTATATTTATATTTATATATATATTTCTTTTTTAAAATCAGACTTTTTTTTTTAACGGTTAGAGAGAGAGTCAGAGAGAGGGACAGATAGGGACAGACAGACAGGAACGGAGAGAGGTGAGAAGCATCAATCATCAGTTTTTCGTTGCCATTGCAACACCTTAGTTGTTCATTGATTGCTTTCTCACATGTGCCTTGACCCACGGGCCTTCAGCAGACTGAGCAACCCCTTGCTGGAGCCAGTGACCTTGGGTCCAAGCTGGTGAGCTTTTGCTCAAGCCAGATGGGCCCGTGCTCAAGCTGGCGAGCTCAGGGTCTTGAACCGGGGTCTTCCGCATCCCAGTTCTACGCTCTATCCACTGCGCCACCGCCTGGTCAGGCTAAAATCAGACTTTTTATTGATTGATTGGTTTGAGAGAGAGAGGAAGGGGAAAAGAGAGAGAAACATCAATTTGTTCCATTTATTTATGCATTCATTGGTTGATTCTTGTATGTGACCGATGCTCTAACAAACTGAGCTACCTGGACAGGACTGTATAGCTATATTTCATTGAAAGAGAATGTAAGAGGTCATGTAGTTAAAGTTTTTTTAAAAAGATTTTATTCATTTTAGAGATGAAAGAGAGAAAAGGGAATGGAGGAGCAGGAAGCTTCAACTCCCATATGTGCCTTGACTAGGCAAGCCCAGGGTTTCGAGGCGACCTCAGTGTTCCAGGTCATCAATTTATCCACTGTGCTATCACAGGTCAAATGAAAAGTTCTTGTCTTTAGTGAAGAATGAGGCCCTGGCCAATTGGCTTGGCAATAGAGTGTCGGCCCAGCATGTGGAAATTTCAGGTTTGATTTCTGGTCAGGGCACACAGAAAGTGACCATCTGTTTCTCCCCTCCTTCCTCCTTACCACTCTCCCCACCGCCCAACCTGCAGCCATGGCTTGAGTGATTCCAGCGAGTTGGCCGTGGGTGCTGAGGGTGGCTTTGACGGCCTTGCCTCAGGTGCTAAAAATAGCTCTGTTGCTGAGCAACAGAGCAGTGGCCCCAGATGGGCGATGGGCAGAGCATTGCCCCATAAGGAGCTTGCCAGTGGATACTGGTCAGGGCGCATGTGGGAGTCTGTCTCCCTGCCTCTCAATAATAATAATAATAATGAAGCATGAGTTGAGGTGCAGTTACTTTATATTTGTTGGTATTCTATGTTTCACAAAGGAAAAGGACTTTAATATATATTACCTAATTTAGTCTGTATGGCAAATATTACTCTATTTTTACAGATGAAAGATCAAAAGGCTTGCCCAAGATAGAAAGACAAAGTAATTTTTTCCCAAGTGTCTACAGCTAGTAAACAGCCATTGGAGAAGAAACTATTGAATTCTCATTCTTCATACATTGCTATCACTGAATAAATGAGACAGTTAGTAATGGAATTAAGTCTGAACTAACATTTGAAAACTGTATGTCTTTTCTTTGATGTAACAAGTCAGGTGTTAGAAATCTGAGATTGCTGAGAATTGTGTCAAAGTAGGCAAGAGTTTGTGGCTTCTTGTCATAGTTGAAACTTTTAAATTGTGTGCATTTTTGTTCTTTGATTTTTTTCCACTTGTTTTTCATGGAAACATGTTAAATATGGGTACCAGTTATACATTGTAAGTTGATTTCTCAGTTTTGTTTATTATTTGAAAGTCACCTTAAATATAAACTAACAATATTATCTCTTTGTTAGGCTTTCCTGATTATTAAATCTATGTTAATACAATGGATGTTAATTAAAAATTTTTTTTCATGTAGTCGATCATTGGTCTTAGTCATTTTCCTGCCCATATTTCTACAATATTTACTAAAAATTTAGGGATCCTCAATTACAGTGGCAAATATGAAGATTAGAATTAGAGGAATTAATTAGATAATGCCCTCCTCTGGTTGTGGATGTCTTCTCCCTTCTTAATGGCTTAAGGTAAAGTATTTGGGGATGGGATATGGGGAAAGAAGGTTGGCAAGCAGAATGGAATGACAAATAGTAAAGGCAATAATATGAAATTTCAGCATTGAGTTGCCCACTACAATCTTTAGAGACTACCTAAGTTGATTGAAAGAAGCCTGTGCCCTTCCATGATTCTGTAAGATCTGTTCCTGATTATCTTTGACTTGATTTCCTGTTTGCAAGCAACTATTGCTCACTTTTTTTTCAGCCACATTATAGACTTTTTCTGCTTTAGGATTTTTATGTTTGTTGTGCCTTTGCCTGAAATATTTGCTCCCTTTCTTCACTGGGAACTTAATTTAGAAGTCACTTCCTTGAGGTCTTTCCTGGCTTCTAGATTTAAGACTTTAGTCCCTTTTTTGTTTCTCTTTTTATTTTGTCTCCCCTTTTATATTTTGTCTCTGTTGCAATAATCAGTATCTTATTATTTATCTTGTTTTCTTCTGTTTTATTATCTATATTCCTACTGTTAATACAAGTTTCAGGAAAAATTCATTCTCTTTTCCACTGTATCCTTTGCACCTGACTGGTACAAAGTAAGCACTCAGTAATACTGTTTTATGAATGAATAACCTTTTAAGGAAGGTAACTCTGGCATCAGTTTGTAAAATGGACTGCAGTGAATGGACTCTAATTAAAAGAGGATGGGAAGAGTAAAGGACTAAAGAAGGTACATAAGGAAGACATTTTTGAGGTAAAATAGAAAGGAATCAGTTACTAAAGTGGCATGGGAAAAGAAAAGAGTGAAGGAAATAATTAGTTATTCTAGATTTCTGCCTAGAGAGACTGGCTAATGTGACATTGCATTATTCCACATCCATATTAGGTACAGAAGAATAACGTATTAAGTGAATACCTATCCAGAAATATTTTGCTTTCAAATGTAATTTATTTAATTCCATGGTTTATTTCCATTCTTTTGGGTTCCTTTCTAATTTACCTTTATGTGAGCTTTGGGATTATGCTTCCCTCTGGACTTGAGGACAATTTAATGTTATAAGCCCTTTAGCATTGCACTGTAATATTTTACCCTAAAGATTCATTTCCATGATTATCTGCTTTCATAGGTTTGTACTTTCATAGTTTACTGTTTCCATCTATGTTGCTGAAAAGGAAGCCAGAGAAAGCTGTGTAGGGTTAATGCTGTTTGGCACAAACCCTTTTGTGACTATATTATTCTTTCCAATTTAAAGGAAGTAATTTTCATCTTCTGTTTGGTTGATCCCTACCCTTAACTTGTACAAGTTCCTTGAAGTTTAAAATAGTGATTTCTTAGTGGATTAAAGTTTTCCTGATAAAACTATCTATGATTATTAATCCAAGTTTGTATATTTTAAACAACGAATTTTAAAAAACCATTTAAACTGGTTTAATTTGGACACAACAGAGGCAGATCATTACTTTAAAAGTCCAATATATATTAGATATATCACTTAATAATTCTTCATTCATAATCTGAGAGTGTACAATAAAGAAAGATAATATTTAGGAAATAAATTTTGTTTTCTGATTAAAAAGGGATTTAAATGATGAGTTAAATATGGGATTTTACAATACTTAATTTTCTGTTATATTTTAAGATATGTAGTAATGCCTTTACCAGTTTAGAATAATTTTAACACAAGAGTAAACTCAAAATGGATAAAAGACTTAAATGTAGGTTACAAAACCATAAAAATCCTAGAAGAAAACATAGGCAATAGAATCTCAGCCTCTTCTTGCAGTATTTTTGCCAGTGTATCTCCTCAGGCAAGTGAAACAAAGGAAAAATAAACAAATAGGACTACATCAAACTAGAAAACTTTTGCACAGCAAAATAAACCATCAACAAAATGAAAAGACAACCCGCTGTATGTGAGAACATATTTGTTGATACATCTGATAAGGGGATAATAGCCAAAATTTATAAACAACTTACAAAGCTCAACATCAGGAAGACAATCCAGTTAAAAAGTGGGCAAAGGACCTGAATAGGCACTTCTTCAAAGAAAACATACAGATGGCCATAGACATGTGAAAAATGTTCAGTGTTACTAATCATCAAGGAGAGGCAAGCTAAAACCACAATGAGGTATCACTTCACACCTGCCAGAATGGCTATCATCAACAAACAGCAAGTCCTGGTGATGATGTGGAGAAAAGGGAACCCTCATGCATGCTGGTGGGAATGCAGACTTATGTAGCCATTGTGGAAAACAGTATGGAGTTTCCTCAAAAAATTAAAAATCGAACTGCCTTTCAACCCAGCTATCCCACTTCTAGAAATATATCCTAAGAATCCTGAAACACCAATTCAAAAGAAGGTATGCACCCCCATGTTTATTATAGCATTCTTTACAATAGCCAAGATCTGGAAACAGCCCAAGTGTCCATCTGTGGATGAGTGGATTAAAAAACTGTGGTATATTTACACAATGGAATACTATATGGCCATAAAAAAGAAAGAAATCTTACTTTTAGAGACAGCATGGATGGACCTGGAGAGTATTATTATGATAAGTGAAATAAGCCAGTCAGAAAAAGACAAATACTATATGATTTCACTTATGTGTGGAGTTTAAGGAACACAAATTGAGGAACAAAATAGAAACAGAGGCATGGACACAGGGAACAGATGGACAGCTGTCAGGGGGAGTAGAGTAAGGAGAATGGGTGAAAGAATGTGAAAGGATTAACCAAAAAACATATATACATAGAACAGAGATACAGATAGCAGACTGGTAATAGCCCAAGGGAAAGGAGAGGGTGTAGAGGTAGTGGGAGGAGGGCAAAGAGGGAAAAATGGAGGTGAAAAGAGACTTTGCTTGGGGTGGAATGGGTCCGATACAGTGTGTAGGTGGTGGTATGTTGAGTTGAATGCTTGAAAACCGTATGGTTTGGCAAACCATGTCATCACAATTAAGTTAAAAATTTTGGGGGAAAAAGGATGGTTAATTCCTCATCAGTTAATGATGTGTTTTGTATGCCCTACTAAAGAGTTTGGATTATATCCTTCAAACCATAACGGAACCATTGCAGGATTTTAAACTGGCGAGTAAAAATGATTTTAACACATAACTTAGCCCCCTGTTGTCAGTTTTATTAAATTTGAAATTTCTGGAGAAAATAAGAATTTTATGTTAAATTTAAGTTTGATAAGATCCTATATAGTATTTTCCCTGCTCAATTATATTTGCTGTGAAAAGGACTTATAAGTTACCACAATAAGGAATTCTGGAGATATGGTGATTATAGATAAGTTAATTCTGAAGCCTAACAGCATCATCAAGGACTTAATTTCTTGCCATCTTTCTGCTCTGCCATTTTCAGCATACTGGTTATTGTTCCTTCTGGTCTTTATACAGATACAAGAGGACTGCATCCCCACAACTTTTATATATGCACACAGCATTGTTCAGAGACTGGTAGAACAACTGGCCCTTTCTTGGGTCCATTTTTAAGATTATGCCCTTTCATGAAAGCCAGTTTTTCCCCTTCCACATTTGTCTCACTTCCCATTGGCCAAATTATAGTACACAGCCTTTCTTAAACCAATTAATTGGATTATAACCATTGTTAGTAAGATTCATTTACTAATTAAGGTTCATCTGCTGAAGCTAGGGAGAGAACCAGCTCAGTTTCAGCTTCACCTGAACTAAAATCAGGATTCTGATAATATGAAAGAAAGGATCGGGTATGCAGTCATTGGAGTTGACCACTTTCTTTTTAAAATTAACCTAGGTATGGTTTTTGTTTAGTTTTTAAATTAACAGAGTTTCCCATTCTAAGAGTTAGAAGGACAAACCCACATTTTCTCCCAAAGAGGAAAGACAAGGCCTCCTTCTGTTTGTCAGTAATGCTAATATTTTGCTATAATGTTTCCAGGTGATATACAGTTTTCATGGTGTGAGTCAATCTGTTTGTGTCTTAAGCATTTTGGAAATTTTTAAAGACTTGGTTTTTGACCTGCAAAGCTAAGGAGTGGGCTCTGAACCATACATAGGATTTCACTGTACAGGAGGCCTGCCTGGGGAAAATGATCAGCAGATAATCACAGAAGATACATTTCTGTGATTATTCTTGACCAGGGGGATTCTTTTCTAGTCTGGAGTGGGAGTGGATGGGAGATGTGCTCTTACTTAATCCTCCTGAATATATATATTAATGATAGGAATTTTTGTGTGTATCTGTAAAGAGATAGGTCTTTCAAATTCAGATACTTGTAAAGATTTGTCTACTTGTTTACTGTCACCTTCCATCCTTAACCACAGAAGACAGAAGACCTAACTGCTTAAAAAGGGGAGAGGGATATCCATTCAGTGCAAGAAAAAGGATATTGAAGAAAAAATTAATTTTTTCAAAACAATGCTTGGCTATACATTTTTGCTTTAAAAATCCACCTCATGCCTCATCCCATTACTTTTGATATGATTCATATACTAGTTGATTAATGCATTTATTCCTTGCCTCAGACTATTATATATTTTGCCATTCTTCTTTGTTTTCATCTTGAAGACTGATGGCCAGATTAATAACATATCTTCCTCCTGTTAACCTTCTAATCACACCATACACTGAGGCTAAAGTACTATTAGATAATATTTAGATACCTCTTTTTTCCCTTCATTCTGTGTTACGTTTTTTCACCATTTCAGGTAAAGTATTGAGAGATACATTTTGTTTAGAGATATAAGACACAGTCCCTACCAAATTACACACTATGGTATAATAAGTAAACCAATACTGGTAAAAATATAGTGTGAGAAGCATTATGCTTAAGGTCTGCACAAAATGCTACTGAAATAGTATATATAGCGTGTGCATGTGTACATACACACACAAAGGACTCCATCTCAGACTGAAGGAAGTGGAACAATTCTTCTAAGAGATAGTGACTGTCATCAAGCCTAAATAATACTTAGCAATTTGAGAATTGAGGAAAATTTAAGTTTTAGGCAGAGGATGCAGGAAGTAAAAAGGCCTAAAGTTGTGAGAGAGCTTGACATATTTAGTGAACTGTATACAGGTAGTTTTGTACTGTGGTAGGCTCCCATTTCTTCTGTCTTCTTTCTGCGTGTCTGTTTTATTCTTTTTTGATCTTACATATTAGTTTTCTCTGCTGTTCTCTTCAAATAGTGGAACATAACTACCAGTAGTAACACTTGGACTTTTACATCTTCTAGTCCAAGCACCCAGAGGGATATACCAACTCAATTATTTTGTTTTCAAATCCATATGCTTATGGGTAGGTTAACCCTGGCCTAATTTAGGTCTAGTATCTACCTTGGAGAAACCAATTATCCAGTTATCCTTTGGACCTAGGGTGTAGGGAAGGCTTGTGATAATCTCTGCTTGGATTAGGTACCTATCCGGTAGAGATCAATTTTTGTAGAAAGAGGGAGTAAATTATTAGGTAGAGAGAGAGTGGGTAAGAGTTAGTTCCTAGAAAGGGGTGAGTATGATGGCGTGCAGGCTGAACAACCTGTCGTCTTTAGGGCTATTGCAGCAGCATCCAGGTGAAAGATAATGAGGTTCTGCACTAAGATGTTAGCAGTGGGGATGGAAAGACATCAAAAAGAATCAACTGAACTTGGTTGATAGGGTGTGGATTAAATGAAGCAGGAACCATAGTCATATGTACTTATTCATTAACTTAAAAATATTTACTGAGTACTTGTTATATTCTAGATAGTTATAGCTACTGGAGATACAGTGGTGCTATAGATCAAGTTACTGTCCTAGTTATATAGTAACTCACAGAACTTACTCAAGGATGACACCCATATTTCTGGTTTAGGTGGCTGGGTGAATGGTGGATGCCGTTCATTTGAGGTTTGAGGAAATGTAATGAATTCATTTTTGGAGATACTAAGTTTGAGGTGATGATGGGATATCCAGGGGAAATGAGATATATGGGTTAAGGGTCCAGAAGAGAGGGCAAATAAGAGATTTAGAATTGGAAGTCATGACTGGATAGTGGTGTTTAAAGCTTTAGAAACTTACTTTAAGGTAAACTTTACTTTGTGTATGTACAGTTCTTTGAGTTTTAACATATGTATCCATGTGGTACCTGCCACCACAGTTAGTGCACATGATGGTATAGGTTACATTATGATATCCCTTTCTAGTTATAACCTTTTCCCACTCCTAATCCTGAAAAACTGAGCTATTTATTCTCCATCCCTATAGTGTTCTTTTTCTTTTTCCTTTTTTTTTTTAAAGAAAGGCATTTAAATAAAGTAATACAGTATGTGGCTTTTAAAGCCTGATTTCTTTTATTTAGCTTAAATGCCTTTGAGATTCATCCAAGTTGTTGCATCTAGCAATAATAGTTGGTTCCTTTTTATTACTGAGTGGTATGCCATTGTATGGATGTATTACAATTTGTTTATTCATTCTTCCACTAAAGAACATTTGGGTTGTTTCTAGTTTTTGGCAATTATGAATGGAGCCAGTAAGTAATCACATATAGGTTTTTGTGTGAACATAAGTTTTCATTTCTTTAGGGTCAATGCCTAGGAGTGGGATTATTGGATTGTATCATAGGTGTATGTTTAACTTTGTAAGAAACTGTCAAAACTATTTTCCAGAGTGGTTATATCATTTTCATTCTCACCAACAATGTATGAGAGTTCCGCTTGTTACAAATCCTTACTAGCCTTTAATATTGTCAATATTTTTTTAAAAAGCCATTCTAATAAATGTGTAGTGGTATCTCATTGTGGTTTTAATTTGCATTTCTCTATGGCTGATGATGCTGAACACCTTTTCATGTGCTTATTTGCCTTTTTAATGTTCTCTGTGTTGAAGTGTCTCTTCAGATGTTTTGCCCATTTTTAAATTAGGTTGCTTTCTTATTGATGAGTTTTGAGAGCATTTGAATGTTCTAGATACAGGTCCTTTGTTGGAATGTTATTTGCTTGTTTATTCTCCTAAAAGTGACTTTTTGCAGAGCAAAAGTTTTGAATTTTGGTGATATCCAATTTATCTATTTTTTAATAGATCATGCTTTTAATATATCTAAAAACTCTTTGCCTAACCCAGGTCATAAAGATTTCTCCTGTATTTTTTTTAAATGTTTGGTTTTATAGACTTAATTTTATGATTCATTTTGAGTTATTTTTATGTAAGGTGTGAGGTTAAAGTTGATGTATGTGTCTGTTTTTTACAATGGATATGCAGTTCTAATACCATTGTTGAAAAGACTATCCTTTCTCCTTTGAATTGCCTTTGCACCTTTGTTAAAAACTAACTGGCCATATTTGTTTGGATCTCTTCTGCATCATCCTACTCTATTCCACTTATCTGTTTTTATCTATTTGTCAATACCACACTGTCTGGTACTACAGGTAGTGATCGACTTACAACCTATGCAACTTATGACCATTCGACTTTACGACCACAATCACTAGCCACGACTGCTCCACATCTGGAGCAGTTTTTGTATGCACCCGTATTTTGCAATTTTGTATGTTTTGCAAATATTAAAACAGTTGTACTGGTAATGCAGTGTTTTACTTAAACCTGACGAATGTAAAAATAAGAAACAAAATGGTGTAGAGATGATACAAATGGCATAAAATGAACAAAGAAAATTATGATATATAACAATAATGAAAGAAAATTATGATAAAATATGACTTAAAGATTTTTATAACATCATTTTACAGTACTGTACATATAGCCTACTCAACTTACGACCAAATCGTGTTACGATCGGTCTCTCGGAACCAGTGGTGGTCGTAAGTCGAGCACTAGCTGTATAGTTTTTTAGTTGGCTTATAACAGGATTGTGTGATTCCTTCAGCTTTGTTGTTCTTTTCAAACTTGTATTAGCTAGTTTAGATCCTCTGCATTTCCATATATAAAATTTAAAGTTTGTATATATTTCAAAAACCCTTTTGGAATATTGGTTGGAATTGCATTAAATCTGTAGGTCAATTGGAGTAGAATTAAAATATTTACCATATGAAGTCTTGCAGTGCATGAGCATGTGTCTCTAATTATTTAGGCTTTATTTGATGTCTCTCATCAGCATTTTGCAGTTTCCAGCATACATTGTTTTTGTTTTGTAAGATTTATACCTGTTTTTAAAATGCTTTTGTAATATTTTTAAAATTTTATTTTTTAATTGTCTATGGCTAGTATATAAGTATATATAAAAATATGATTGGTTGTTTTTTGACTTTGTACTGTGACCTTGCTAAACTCATATAGTTCTGAGAGGTATTTTTTGGTTTTGTATGTAGTTTTTTGGTAGACTCCTTTGAATTTTTTTTTTGTGTGTGTTACAGAGACACACAGAGAGAGGGAAAGATATAGACAGACAGGTGGGAAGGGAGAGAGATGAGAAGCATAATTCTTTGTTGCAGCACCTTCGTTGTTCATTGATTGCTTTCTCATATGTGCCTTGATGGGGGGGGGGGCTACAGCAGAGCGAGTGACCCCTTGCTCAAGCCAGTGACCTTGGGGCTCAAGCCATTGACCATGGGGTCATGTCTGTGATCCCACACTCAAACCAGTGACCCCACACTCAAGCTGGTGAGCCCGCATTCAGGCCAGTGACCTTGGGGTTTCAAACCTGGGTCCTGTGTGTCCCAGGCCAACGCGCTATCCACTGCACCACTGCCTGGTCAGACATACTCCTTTGAATTTTTTAAGTGGACAATAATGTTTTCTAAGAATAGAGACAGTTTTATTTCTTCCTCTTCAGTCTGTATACACTGACTAGTACTTCTAGTAAGATAATGGCTAAGAGTGTGATAGTGAGTGTTCTTGCCTTGTTTCTGAACTTAGGGAAAGCATTTAGTTTTGGACCACTAAGTATGATTGATATTGACAAAATATTCCTTATCATGTTCAGGTAATTTTCCTTTATTTGAAGTTTTTATTATGAATGGATGTTGAATTTTGTTAAATGCTTTTTCTATACCGAGTGATAAGATTATGTGATTTTTCTTCTTTGAACCTTTAATATGATGGATTACATTGAGTGATTTCCAAATATTTAACTAATTTAGCATTTCTAGAATAAACCCCTCTTGGTCATAAAGTGTGTGTGTGCTTTACTGGATTTGATGTGTTACTGTTTTGTTGAGGGGTATTGTTTCTATGTTTATGAGGGATATTGGACTACATTTGTTTTTCTTCCTTAATGATTTTATTTACTTTGATATTGGAGTAATTTCATCCTCATAAAATAAATTGGGAGTGTTTCCACCATTTTTCTGGAAGAAATTGTATAGAATTGATGTTTTTGTAAATGTTTGGTAGTGGTAGACTTCATTAGTGAAACAATTTGGGTCTGGAGATTTCTTTTTTGTAAAGGTTTTTTTTTAAAGCAGAAATTTGTTTCTTAATAGTTATAGAAATATTCAAGTTACTGTTTAATCTTATGTGAGTTGCAGTAATTCTTATTTATTTATTTATTAAAAGGTGTGTTTAGAATTAGAAGATCAAGTTTTGCTACTGACCAGCTATGTGACCTTAAGAAAGGTAGTGTAGCATTAACTTCTCTAGTTCTTAATTTGTTCATGTGAAAAATTAGAGTTGGATTTATTTGTCATCTTTAAAGTTTCTCATAGTTTTTAAATTCTATAATTCTGGTGGGATAAGTGTGTATGTGTTTGATATGTGCAAGGAAGTGTAAGTCTCTTACCTTGTTTCATCTGTCAGTTTTTGAATATTGGTTTACTTGGATTCACTTTGCCTTTTAACAGATAAGTTCTGCAGCTTCTTAAATGAATTATTTGTTGCCGAAAAGGTATGATTAGAGGCAGACCATTTTATGCATTTATACATGATATACTATGGTATTTGAAAAAATTTTCATAAGCTATTCAAGATGTGACACATCATATGCTGGTTTTTCATTTTATTCTTTCTTGAAAAATTAAGTTACCAGTTTAGAATTTATAAAATGTTAGAAATGAATTTCTCTTTTAGTAATGATCCTTCTGAATCTCCATAATTTGTTTATTCTTCTGATTTTAAAAGTCATGCATTTTTGGCTACTTAACAGATACAATTTCTATGTAAGTATTTTATGTAAAATTCATTTTTGAAAGATGGCACACTGTTGTGCATTCTGTCTACTTACTGGGTTAAAGCAGAGTGAAACTAACAGATCTGCTGCTGAAGGAAGCATTAAGTTGCAGGCTGCAGCTGGAGGATTTTACGTAGGCACCTGTGGGTTTGAGTGCGTTCAATATACAGACTGCAGTAGGAGGCTGGCACTGCCTCTGCTGACTCCAGTACACTCCTTCATTGCTGTTCTGCTGATTTCTCCACTGTCCAGAAGACAAACAAAATGGTGCAGCACGAACAGGGCATGGGGGAAAAATAACCATCAATATGACTCAAAGGTGGGTTTGCTGTGCTGAATAGCAGAGAAAATTGTTTAATGAGATTAAAAGCTTGGAATATAGTTCAGTATGTCAGATATCCTCATCTGTTTTAATATTTGATTATTGCCATTTAGGAATGAAAATGTATAGTTCTGAAATCTGCGTGGTCTCTATATATAGAGGTTTCAGGTAAATTGCATGTGTAGCATTAATAAATTCATGCAAGGTAGCTTATGAACAGTTTTTTATTTGTACTATATATATGTAATGTGTTACATATACATATAAATGCATATACACGAAAGGTTTTTCCTATTAATACTAGATTTTTAAAAATAGTTAAGTACTTACAGATTTTATATTTTCCCTGTTGCACATTTGTCGCAGCTCCTACCAATGTCTCTTTTCTTATATTGTTAATTTTGTAATAGTAGAGAGCATTAGTAGAGCATTCTCTGGTGAGATGGCAAGTAAGTAGAATGAATACTGGAGTTGACTTCATATTTTATTGATGACTATAATGCAGTGTGAGTTCGCATTGCACATAGTCATGATTTAAGTGATTACCTCTTTTATGAAAGCAAAATGTTTGTAAGATCAGCCATGTTGTAGACAGTAAGTATAAAATTAGGAAAGTAGGACAAGTAAAATTTCTCAGTCCTTGGTTTCTTGAGTAATGCTCAGTGTTTACTCAAGGCACTGTCATTGTGGAGGTACAGTGTAAGAAACAGTTGAATATCAAGTATAGAACGAATCATGGAGGTTTAGTTTCCCACCCCCTCCTGGAAAGCACTTTACTTATGTACTTATATATTTTGGGTTTCAGTGGCAGCATATTACTGGGGAGCTGTCCAGTTGAGACAAGAGATATTTACTTAAGCCACACCCAACAGACTCAGCTTTTTATGCATTCAGGTACTATTTTAATCCTGCGCTGATTTGTAACCCTCATATGTGGTATGCTTTTGAGTTGTAAAAGGAAAGAAAATACTAGATTCACAGGTTTCTGCTTAATGTGTTCTTGAAAATCTGAGTTCTATATTAATGGCATAGAGCAGTGATATTGAAGTTATGCAGTATTAACTCATATATATATATATATATATATATATATATATATATATATATATATATGGAGAGAGAAATTTGTATGGTTTCAGTACAAGTGTACCGCAACTATTCTGATCATATAGGTAACAGTGCTGCTGGTACATATATATTTTTGGTTAGTATTATAGGTATTAAATTGGGGCATGACAGTTAAAGTTCACATTTTCTTGTTTGAGAAAACATTTGTTTAGGCATTTTTAATACTTAATTTTTCTGTGCTTTAAAATTTTTTGCGAAGATTAAACCTGAGTTTAAAATCTATTTATAATGTTTTATTCTATACTACTGACATGTTGTATGTGATAAGAATTAAAAATTATATGGTTGTTTGCCACTGTGTTGGGTTACCTCACCCACTTTACTATAGGCAGAAATAATAAGAATCAGCATTAATCTTAGTAGTCTGCAAATTGCTCTTAGTCTATATTTTCAAAAACTATTTCTGTTAGACAAAGCAAATCCAGTCTATCTTCTCCCCCAAGAGAAAAAATTATCCCAATTTCTGTACTATATTCTTTTGCTTTCATTGAATGACACAGAAGAATCAATATGGGATTTCTGTGCCAGATTTAATGACAATAGATTGCAGCTATAGATTGAAAAATGCTATATTATTAGAATGTTTCATGCATCTAAAATGTTATATAACCCTGATGGAATGTTGCAGATGAAACAAAGAAATCTGATTGGTTCCTCACAAGGCACAGCAGCCTTGAAATCCATTCTAAACAGGGGCTTCTACAGCAACCTGGATGGTTAGTTGAAATTACAGTAAAAACACAGAAATACCTTGGAGATGGGAGGCGTTTGGAAGAGAAAATAAAGTTGTTAAAGCACTTTAGCAATCTTTATCTTTGAGCAGTGTATTTCCTTGCAGATATTCCCCCTTCATTATCCCCCCCCCTTTATTGCTACTTCAAGAGAGTGTTTTATTCTCTTAAGTTAACAAACTTTCTAAATAGTATTATTAAATGAACTACAAGGGTCTCCCTAAAAGGAGTTTTATGCTTAGTGATAGAATGGGTTAATGAATAATATAATTGCAGAACTTATTAATTATGGATGAGTAGGACTTGAGAAGGGGAAGGAGACGATGGAAAAGAGTTCTGAAGAACAGGACACTAATTGGAACTCTGGCCCTACCCTTCTTCATCATATTAAAATTACATTAGGTAATTTGTCATCTAAGACTTCAGTGATGCTTGGTGAGGGCACATTGTTGTTGACATTCAAACAGCAGCCTATTGCAAGTCAAAACAGGTGAATTGTTTGCTGTCTGCCAGCTATTAGAAACACCCTGGAGATGTAAGAACAATATACCGTATGTTAGCTTGCTTTATTTATTATTCTTGGCTTGATGGTCTGCTGGAATATAGTTGTAAATTACAATATACAACCTTTTTACAGGAAATATTTTAAAATACACTTGTAGTTAATTCTATTAAAGTTTGAAAATTATTGTATTTAAACCTTGTATATAAATAGATCCAACCTTATTTATAAGATCTGCGGGAGGAAAAAGTTACCATGAGTAAGGGGTGAGTGTTTAAATTAAGAAAAGTTATACTGAAAGGAAGTAGAGAAGCACCAAAATAAAGCATATTTAAAGAGTAATATAACCAACTATATTTTTAGATTTCATTTCTGTGCTTATTTTCTAAATTATCTGATATGTTAACAGAGTCAGGCTGAAGGCAGCTGGCTGCTAGTGTTATAAGCTGAAAACAAAATGGCTGGCAAGGATTACTACTGTAAATTTGCAATAGAGAGCTGGATGCAATTAAGATATCTTTTGTTAAAGGAGACTATTACAAAGTAAGTTGATGGGGGAATGAATGACTGTTGTTCAGATGCTTTTGGCAACAAAGAAACATCATTTATTAAAGAAAATGATAAATTACCTATTACTGCATAAAATCAAAAGATTTCATGCTATAGACTAAGTCATTTTCAACTAAGCAATAAAAAATACTTGTTAATATTCATTTAACCATTACTGCTTTTTGTAATTCTAAGATTCCGGTAGTTTCTGAGGGTATTATTTATGAGTCTTTCAAATTAATAGTGTGGTTAAGAGTACAACAAATAAAAATGAATCCATTCTTAGAATAAGAAGGGAAATTTAGAGATAAGTTTCTGACAGTTTTATTTATGATTCTTTAGATTAGCATTGGATTTATTTATTTATGAGTCTTAGATTATAGTCTTTTAGAAGGATGGATGAAATAGGATAGTGGGAAAATTTATAAGAATAAAAATATAATTTAGAAAATGACAAATCCATAGGTTATATATTAGTAAAGATTTTTCTCTGTATATTATAAACCTTTCCCATGGAGTTTTAGCAATTATTGAAAGATTAAGTGACATTAAAATTTTTGATAGGCTCAAATAGATTGAGAAACAGCCCAGGATTGTTAATTGTTTAGGTTGGAGAAAGCACATTAGTGCACATGTCTATCATAATGTAATGGCTATATACTGTAATGTAAAATTGTCATCTCTACTTCTCTAGCACATAATATGATGCCCCAGCACTTAGTGGATGCATAGTAATTGATGAATGGATAATAACAAACACTTTGTGAGTGTGTACAAAGACACACATATACTTATATGAATACATACATAATTATATTCATTTTCACAACTTTATGGGATAAATTCATTAATTTTTAAAAATTCATTTAGTAGATAAAGAAACAGGGGCAGAGAATAAAAGGTTAAATGACTTGACCGAAGTCTTAAGTAAGTGTTGGAGCCTTTTTTGTACTTGTGTGGTCCCGAATTTTTTCATCGTCTCTTCCTCCAGTAACCAAAGATTAAGATGTGTTATTCAACAGTATCATTAGCCCTCGGGAGCATACAGACATTGTGTATATAATCTGGTGGAAATTGCAGAGCAGAGAAAACCTTTCTGCTACATCTCTTCCAAAATTACTTTAACTGACATTTTCTAAAATCCTTTTTCTATCACTTAGCTATAGCTGATGGTCCATTATCATTAGCTAATATAGATGTCAGTTCTAAGAGCTGTTTAAAAGCTCATAGCAAGTGTATTCAGAAAACAGTTGGAAAATATATGGAGCTTTCTATGCTTCCCAAAATGGCTGTCAACATCTAATGAACCATCAGGCCAGTTGATTAAAACTTTTGACTATTTCCTAACTTTGTCTTCTCTTTTCCTCTTCCATTCTTACTTCCTTATTTTAGGATTTCTACTTTTGTCACTTAAATTGCTATGTCTTCAGTCTTAGTACCCTTTAGTCCATTCTGTATTGCTGTAAGAATGAATTTTTATAAATGTAAATTCTCATAATTTTCAGAATATGGCATTTTTCATTAGGTCTCATTGCTATAATTAATTGTATCTTTTAAAAAAAATGTTTATTTATTGATTTTAGAGAGAGAGAGAGACAGGAACATCATTCTGCTCCTCTATTTGCTCTGACTGAGGATCAAACCAGCAACTTCTGTGCTTCAGGATGATGCTTTCACCATCTGAGCTATCCAGCGAGGGCTATAATTGTACCTTCACACAGATGCACAGAGACATAAATATTACACAGACTCATAAAGACAGATTTAGAACTTGGTAAAAAAAAATTGACATTTGAATCTTCTTTATCAGAGATAAAAAATCCCAATAAATGTATCCATGAACAATTTTTAGTTTTGTATTGTGCGTTTTACAATTTACTAAGTGGTACATTATTTCTGTATCATTCTACATCTTGCTTATTTTGCTCTTGCTATATATGGATTTGGTTTATTTCTTTTATATATTATATAGTCTTCAACATTTTTATTTAGAAACTAAATTTAATGGGGTGGCATTGATCAATAAGAGAACACAGGTTTCAGGTAAACATTTTTATAGCATTTGAACTGTTGGTTGTGTTGTGTGCCTTCACTCAAAGTCAAATAATTTTGTCACTGTCTCTTTGTCCCTCTTTACTCTCCTTCCCTGGCCATAACCACTTCACTTTTATCTATATCCATGAGTCTCAGTTTTATATCTTATCTATGTGTGAAATAGTATAGTTCTTAGCTTTTTCTGATTAGTATTCAATTTTATGAGTGCATTTCTTTTATCCATTACATACTCTCCTAATAGAAATTTGATTTTATTTCAATGTTTGCTTTGTTTTGTGTTATTACAAATAATGCTGCAGTGAATATCTTTACACACATGAAAGCATTTTTCTAGGGGCTGTATCTAGAAGTGAAATTGCCAGGATGTAGGTTATCTGCATTTTCACTTTTACCACATAATTTATTTCCTTGTTACTGTACCAACTTACACCCCTCTTAGAAGTGTTTGAAAGTTCTTATCTTGTCTTATCCTTGCAAACATTCAAATGGTCAGACTTTATTCACTTTCCCGGATCTGGTAGGTGAAAAGAAATATTCCACTGATTTAATTTCTGTTTTTTAAATTTCTAGTGAGGTTGAATATCCTTTCATGTGTTTATTGGCCTTTCAGATTTCCTCTTTTGTTACTAGCCTCCTCATATTCCATATGCATTGTTTCTCTTGGATTATTTTTTTCTCATTGACTTATAGATACTCTTTATGTTCTAAATAGGGTCCAACAAACTGGAGCCCAGAGGTCAAATCTCACCCACCACCTGTTTTTGTGGCAGCCTGTGAGCTTAGGATAGCTTTTAAGTTTATTTTATTTTTTATTTAGAAAATTAAATTTAATAGGGTGATATTGATAACAAGAGTACATAGATTTTGGGTAAACATCTCCACATCATTTGGACACTTGATTGTTATATACCCATCACCCAAAGTCAAATCATCCTCTGTCACCTTACATATATTTTAAATGATTTAGAAAAAGATTTAAAAAGAATAAAATCACAATGAAAATGATATGAAATCCAAATTTAAGTGTCTATAAACAGTGTTTTATTGGAATACAGCCTCACATTTATTTTATGTATTGGCTGTACCTGCTTTTGCACTACAATGGCAGAGCTGAGTAGTTGCAAGAGAGAACATCTGGTCCACAAAGCCTAAAATATTTATTTTCTCTGCAGAAGTTAGTAGACCCTGTTCTAGATTGATCCTTAGTCTGTAACATTTATTGCAGGTTATCTTCTTTCATCTCTATTCTGTCTTACAACTTTGCTTTTGGTCATGAGACTGAAACTAAACTCTAAATGCTTGTTGAATAAAAGTTTAAAATTTTAATTTATTCATATTTATTAATCTTCCCCCATGTTGTTTCACATCTTTCCGTAGTGATTGCAAAGATATTGTACTATATTATTTTAAAGTATTTAAAGTTTTTTTTACTTTAAGATTTTAAAATACATTTTAATTTTTCTTTCTTTTTTTGGCAATGGGATAGTAGTGTGAAGAGGGAATATGATTTTTTTTTCACTTAGGGAGAAAGGCAGTTTACCTAACTTATTTGTGAAATAGCTTTTCCTTTTGTCTGTTTTATAATTATACTTTCGCACATTTGAAGTTTCTTTATTTGCATTGCAAGTCTGTCTTCTGGGTTCTTTTTGTTTTTGTTGTTGTTTTGCAATAAGTTTAAATTGTATTTTTTCGAGGGATTTGTTTTTATTTTTTGTTTGTTTTATTATTAATTTTAATGGGGTGACTTTATTAAAACAGGGTACATATGTTCAAAGAAAAACATCTCCAGGTTATCTTTTTTTTTAATATATATATATATATTTTTATTAATTCTAATGGGGAGACACCAATAAATCAGGGTACATATGTACAATGAAAACATCTCCAGGTTATCGTATCTTTCAACCGTGTTGCATACCCGTCACCAAAAGTCAAATTGTCCTCTGTCACCTTCCATCTAGTTTACCCTGTGTCCCTCCCCTCCTCCCTATCCCACCCTCTCCTCCCTCCTCCCACCCCATAACCACCACTCTCTTGTCCATGTCTCATATTCTCACTTTTATGTCCCACCTATGTATGAAATCATGCTGTTCTCAGTTTTTCTTTTTTTCTGACTTACTTATTTCACTCCGTATAATGTTATCAAGGTAAATCCATTTTGTTATAAATGATCCGATGTCATCGTTTCTTATGGCTGAGTAGTATTCCATAGTATATATGTACCATAGCTTTTAAATCCACTCGTCTTCTGACGGACACTTGGGCTGGTTCCAGATCTTCGCTATTGTGAACAATGCTGCCACGAACATGGGGGCGCATTTCTTCTTTTCGAACAGTGCTATGGTGTTCTTAGGGTATATTCCTATAAGTGGGATAGCTGGGTCAAAAGGCAGTTCGATTTTTAATTTTCTGAGGAATCTCCAAACTGTTTTCCACAGAGGCTGCACCAGTCTGCATTCCCACCAGCAGTGCAGAAGGGTTCCCTTTTCTCCACATCCTCGCCACCACTTATTCTGTGTTGTTTTGCTGATGAGTGCCATTCTGACTGGTGTGAGGTGATATCTCATTGTGGTTTTAATTTGCATTTCTCTAATGATTAGTGATGTTGAGCATTTCTTCATATGCCTATTGTCCATCTGTATGTCTTCTTTGGAGAAATTTCTATTCATTTCTTTTGCCCATTTTTTGATTGGGTTGTTTGTCTTCCTGGTGTTGAGTTTTATAAGTTATTTATAAATTTTAGTTATTAACCCCTTATCAGATGTGCTGTCGAATATGTTCGAATATGTTCTCCCATTGTGTGGTTTGTCTTTTTATTCTGTTCTTATTGTCTTTAGCTGTGCAAAAACTTTTTAGTTTGATATAGTCCCATTTGTTTATCTTGTCTTTTATTTCATTTGCCCGTGGAGATAAATCGGCAAATATACTGCTGCTACAGATGTCGGAGAGCTTGCTGCCTATGTTTTCTTCTAAGATGCTTATGGTTTCACGGCTTACATTTAACTTTTATCCATTTTGAGTTTGTTTTTGTGAATGGTGTAAGTTGATGGTCTAGTTTCATTTTTTTGCAGGTAGATGTCCAATTTTCCCAACACCATTTGTTAAAGAGGCTGTCTTTACTCCATTGTATGTTCTTTCCTCCTTTGTCAAATATCAGTTGTCCATAAAGCTGTGGGTTTATTTCTGGGTCCTCTGTTCTGTTCCATTGATCTATGTGCCTGTTCTTATGCCAGTACCAGGCTGTCTTGAGTATAATGGCCTTATAGTATACCTTGATTTCTGGAAGAGTGATACCTCCTGCTTTGTTTTTTCTTTTTAGGATTGCTGAGGCTATTCGTGTTCTTTTTTGGTTCCATATAAATTTTTGGAATATGTTTTCTATATCTTTGAAGTATGTCATTGGTATTTTAATTGGTATTACATTGAATTTATAAATTGCTTTGGGTAATATAGACATTTTAATGATGTTTATTCTTCCTAGCCATGAGCACGGTATATGCTTCCACTTGTTTGTATCTTCCTTGATTTCCTTTATCAATGTTTTATAATTTTCTGAGTACAAGTCCTTAACCTCCTTGGTTAAATTTACTCCTAGGTATTTTATTTTTTTGGGTGCAATAGTGAAGGGGATTGTTTCCTTAATTTCTTTTGCTGACAGTTCATTGTTTGTATATAGAAATGCCTCTGTTTTCTGCGTATTAATTTTATATCCTGCCACCTTGCTGAATTCATTTATAAGGTCCAGTAGTTTTTTGACTGAGACTTTAGGGTTTTCAATATACAATATCATATCATCTGCAAATAGTGACAGTTTTACTTCTTCTTTTCCAATTTGTATGCCTTTTATTTCTTCTTCTTGTCTGATTGCTGTAGCTAGGACTTCCAGAACTATGTTGAATAAGAGTGGTGAAAGTGGGCAACCCTGCCTGGTTCCTGATCTTAAGGGGATTGCTTTTAATTTTTGTCCATTTAGTATGATGTTTGCTGTGGGTTTGTCGTAGATGGCCTTTATCATATTAAGGAATGTTCCTTGTATTCCCACTTTACTGAGAGTTGTGAGCATGAATGGGTGCTGGATTTTATCAAATGCCTTTTCTGCATCTATTGAAATTATCATGTGATTTTTGTCCTTCCTTTTGTTTATGTGGTGAATCACATTGATTGATTTGCGAATATTAAACCAGCTTTGCCTCTCCAGAATAAATCCCACTTGATCATGGTGTATGATTTTTTTCATATATTGCTGGATCCGGTTGGCTAATATTTTGTTGAAAATTTTAGCGTCTAAATTCATCAGGGATATAGGCCTATAATTTTCTTTCTTTGTGTTGTCTTTGCCCGGTTTTGGGATCAGAATTATGCTCGCCTCGTAAAAGGAGTTTGGAAGTCTTCCTTCTTCTTGAATTTTTTGAAATAGCTTGAGGAGGATAGGAGTTAGTTCTTCTTTGAATTTTTGATAGAATTCACTTGTGAAGCCATCAGGCCTAGGACTTTTCTTTTTTGGGAGTTTTTTGATAACTGTTTCGATCTCATTTGTTGTAATTGGTCTGTTTAGGTGTTCTGATTCTTCCAGATTGATTTTTGGACGTTTATATGATTCAAGAAATTTGTCCATTTCATCTAGATTGTCTAACTTTCTGGCATAGAGTTCTTCATAATATTTTCTTACAATGCTTTGTATTTCTGTTGTATCAGTTGTTATTTCTCCACTGTCCTTTTTAATTTTATTTATTTGAAACCTCTCTTTTTTTTTCTTGGTGAGTCTAGTTAAAGCTTCATCAATCTTGTTTACCTTTTCAAAGAACCAGCTCCGGGTTTCATTGATCCTCTGTATTGTTTCCTTAGCCTCTATGTCATTTATTTCTGTTCTGATCTTTATTATTTCCTTCCTTCTACTTGTCCTGGGTTTTATTTGTTGTTGTTTATCTAGTTCTTTTAGCTGCAGGGTCAGGTTGCTTATTTGAGCTTTTTCTAGCTTCCTATGATATGCCTGTAGTGCAGTGAACTTCCCTCTCAGAACTGCTTTTGCTGTGTCCCATAAATTTTGAGTTGATGTATGCTCATCATCATTTGTTTCTAGAAACTTTTTTATTTCGTCTTTGATCTCATTGTTAATCCATTCATTATTTAATATCATGCTATTTAGTTTCCAAGTGTTTGAGTATTTTTCAGTTTTTCTTTTGTGGTTAATTTCTAGTTTCATGGCATTGTGATCAGAGAAAATGCTTGATATGATTTCAATCTTCTTGAATTTATTGAGATCATTTTTGTGTCCTAACATGTGGTCTATCCTAGAAAACGTACCGTGAGCGCTTGAGAAGAATGTATATTCTACTGCTTTAGGGTGAAAAGTTCTGAAGATATCTATTAAATCAAGTTGATCTAGTGTATCCTTTAAGTCTGCTGTTTCTTTATTGATTTTCTTTCTTGAGGATCTATCCAGTGTTGTTAGTGGGGTATTGAAATCCCCTACTATGATAGTATTGCTGTTAATCTCGCCCTTAATGTCCATCAGAGTCTGCTTTATGTATCTCAGGGCACCTATATTTGGTGCATAGATATTTATAATAGTTATATCTTCCTGTTGAATTGTTCCCTTTATCATTATGTAGTGTCCTTCTTTATCTCTTACTATAGCCTTTGGTTTAAAGTCCATTTTGTCAGATATAAGTACTGCTACCCCGGCTTTTTTTTCATTTCCATTTGCATGAAATATTTTTTCCATCCTTTTACCTTCAGCCTATGTGCATCTTTTGTTTTAAGGTGTGTCTTTTGTAGACAGCATATGTATGGGTCCTGTTTCTTTATCCACGCAGCTACCCTATGTCTTTTGATTGGATCATTTAATCCATTTACATTTAAGGTTATTATTGATATGTAGTTGTTTATTGCCATTTTATTCTTTAAAGCTGTATTCTTCTTTTGCTATATTTTTTCCTCCCTTTGAACTGTTCACAACAGGCCCCGTAGTATCTCTTGCAGAATTGGTTTGGTTTTAATGTATTCCTTGAGGCTTTCTTTGTCTGGAAAGCTCTTTATTTCTCCTTCAATTTTAAACGTTAGCCTTGCTGGATAAAGTAGTCTTGGTTGTAGGTTCTTGTTCTGCATTACTTTGATTATATCTTGCCATTCCCTTCTGGCCTCAAGTGTTTCTGTTGAGAAGTCCGATGTCATCCTTATGGGGGCTCCTTTGTAGGTGATAGCCTTTTTTTTCTCTAGCAGCTTTTAAGATTTTTCTTTATCCATTAGCTTTGGTATTTTAACTAGGATGTGTCTTGGTGTAGATCTTTTTGGGTTTCTCTTTAATGGAGTTCTGTGTGCTTCTTGAACGTGTGGAATTTTTCCCAGCCTTAATTTAGGGAAGTTTTCTGCTATGATTTGATTGAACACAGTTTCCATTTCCTGTCCTCTTTCCTCTTCTTCAGGCACCCCTATGATGCGAATGTTGTTTCTCTTCATGTTGTCACAGAGCTCCCTTAGAGTTTCCTCACATTTTTTGAGTCTCTTTTCCTTTTTCTTCTCTGCTTCTGTGCCTTTGTTTATTGTGTCTTCTAACTCGCTTATTCGATCCTCAGCGTGATTCATCCTGCTTTTAATTCCTTCCATTGTGGTCTTCAGTTCTGATATTGTATTTGTCATTTCTGTCTGATTCAGTTTTATTATTTCAATTTCGTTTTTTATACTTGTTATCTCTTTATTTAGGTGTTCATAGTGACTATCCAATGTTGCTCTAATTTCTTTGAACATCCTAACTATCATTATTCTAAATTCTGCTTCTGGTAGTTTGGTTATATCTGGTTCATTCAGGTCCTTCTCTGGGAATTTCTCTTGATTCATTTGGTTTGCATTCCTTTGCCTGCCCATTTTATCTGTGTATAGGCAAGTTGAGGGCACTGGAGTCCAGTAGGTGTTCCCTTTGTGTTCTTTAGGTGTGGTCTGTCTGCAGGCCTGCCACCCCCTCTGCTGCTGCCTAGGGTGGTTGGGTGTGGGCGTTGCCAATGACAGCCTACTTCGGCTGTTGCTGTGATTTCTACCTCTCCGACGCAGGAGGGGCTGTCACTCAAGCCACAAGCCTTAGAACCAAGGGCAGAGGTGAGCACCTTTGCTCAGCTGCCGGACCAGCCCGTTTCCAGAAGATTTACCCCCAGCCCCCGCAGTAGAGCCTGCTCTCCACAGTTTTGCGGGTTGGGCGGGGCTTTTGACGTGCTCTCAGCTATGATCCTTTGCCCGTCCAGAATTTAGCCTTGCCCTCGAGGCCGAGGCCCTCCTGCGTAGGGTCGCACACTGTGGTTTATTGGGCTGGGCGTGTTTGCTGGCGTTAGCTCAGCTGCTAGCTTCCGATTGATCAGGACTCTGCCACGCCCCCATGTTTGGCGCCAGCTCGCGCAGGTAGGGTAGCCACCAGCCGGGGTTTCTTTAGCCGGGCGGGGCTAGTAGGGTGAGCTCAGCCGCAAAAGCGCTCACTTGCCGGGTGGGACCGCGGAGGCCGCTCGCATGCCAGTCGGGGCCAGTAGTGCGATCCCAGCCGCGGAAGCCAGGCGCCAGGCGGTGTCGGTTGCGCGGTCCCAGCCGCGGAAGCCGCTCGCGCGCCGGGCGGGGCCAGTGGCGTGAGCTCGGCCGCGGAAGCCGCTCGTGCACACAAAGGATTTCAACCCATCGTGGTTTCTCCTTTTGGGCGGGGTTGGCAGCATGAGCTCAGCCCCGGTCCCCTCGCCCGTCCCTGGTCTTAGCCCCGTCCCCGTGGTCAGGGTTGGCTTACGCAGAGTCTTAGAGCCGATCTCTGCCCGTATTTTTCTCCCACAAGTGGGGTCACAGGCGGCCCGCAGCTGTCGGACCGCTTTCGCGCGTCTACTCCGGCCTTGCTGGGCTAGACTGAGCGCACACCCTTCCGCCCACACCGACAGGACTGCTTTTCAGCGTCCTGCCGCCAACCGCCTTTCAGCAGCGTTTAGAGAGATAGCAGTGTCTTAAGTCTCCACACTGTAGGCTTGGGAGCTCCCTCCCTCCAAGCAGCTCCGCTCCAATTGCCGCGGGAGAGCCTGCCTGGCTAGTGTCCCGCCTCCCCTTGCTGGTGTTGCTAGTTCCAGGGGAAATATTTGTTTTTGATTAGGGAAATCACTTAGCCCAGGGGTCAGGATGGCTGCCCCTCAGAGTGTTCTCGTGCCTTCAGTCCAATCTCTGTTCCCGCTGCTCTGTTCCTCTCCTCTGTCCCCGTTTCCCAGAGCCCTGGGTGCGTGGTTGTGAGAGAGGGTTTCTGCGCTGACCCTTTGAAAAGATTCTTGGATCCGAGAAAACTCTCTCTTTTTCACAAACAGTATCTTCTCTTGCTTCACATCTCAACACTGTCCATACGCCTCTTCTAGGCTCTGGGACTGCAGGCTGGGGCTTGGTTCCTGGGACCCAGGTCCCTCCCTCTCCGCTAAAATCTCCTCCCGCCCCGCGGGACTCTCCGGGCTGCCGTTTGCTCCGGGGAGCTGGGCAGCCCTCTTTGCGTTTTTGCTATTCCTACCAGTCTCAATGTGGCTTCTGCAGTGTTCCTTGGTTGAAGAGTCCACTTATTTTAGTTCAAAGTTGGTTTATCCAGATGGTGGTTCTTAAAATAGAGCTATAATCCACTTTGGTTCTGGGAGTTGTAAGTTGGTACATCCGCCTACTCCATCGCCATCTTGAACCCCTCTCCAGGTTATCTTGTCATTCAATTATGTTGCATACCCATCACCCAAAGTCAAATTATCCTCTGTCACCTTCTATCTGGTTTTCTTTGTGCGCCTCCCCTCCCCCCTCTCCCAAATTCTCCTCCCTCCCCCACCTCATAACCACCACACTCTTGTCCATGTCTCATAGTCTCACTTTTATGTCCCACCTATGTATGAAATCATGCTGTTCTCAGTTTTTTTCTGTTTTACTTATTTCAATCCATATAATGTTATCAAGGTCCATCCATTTTGTTGTAAATGATCCGATGTCATCATTTCTTATGGCTGAGTAGTATTCCATAGTATATATGTACCAAAGGTTTTTAATCCACTCGTCCTCTGACGGACACTTGGGCTGTTTCCAGATCTTCACTATTGTGAACAATGCTGCCACGAACATGGGGGCGCATTTCTTCTTTTCAAACAGTGCTATCATGTTCTTAGGGTATATTCCTAAAAGTGGGATAGCTGGGTCAAAAGGCAGTTTGATTTTTAATTTTTTGAGGAATCTCCATATTGTTTTACACAGTGGCTGCACCAGTCTGCATTCCCACCAGCAGTGCAGAAGGGTTCCCTTTTCTCCACATCCTCGCCACCACTTGTTCTGTGTTGTTTTGCTGATGAGTGCCATTCTGACTGGTGTGAGGTGATATCTCATTGTGGTTTTATTTGCATTTCTCTAATGATTAGTGATGTTGAGCATTTTTTCATATGCCTATTGGCCATCTGTATGTCCTCTCTGGAGAAATTTCTATTCATTTCTTTTGCCCATTTATTGATTGGATTATTTGTCTTCCTGGTGTTGAGTTTTATAAGTTCTTTATAAATTTTGGTTATTAACCCCTTATCAGATGTGCTGTCGAATATGTTCTCCCATTGTGTGGTTTGTCTTTTTATTCTGTTCTTATTGTCTTGAGCTGTGCAAAAACTTTTTAGTTTGATATAGTCTCATTTGTTTATCTTGCCTTTTATTTCATTTGCCCGTGGAGATAAATCGGCAAATATATTGCTGCTACAGATGTTGGAGAGCTTGCTGCCTCTGTTTTCTTCTAAGATGCTTATGGTTTCATGGCTTACATTTAAATCTTTTATCCATTTTGAGTTTGTTTTTGTGAATGGTGTAAGTTGATGGTCTAGTTTCATTTTTTTGCAGGTAGATGTCCAATTTTCCTAACAACATTTGTTAAAGAGGCTATCTTTACTCCATTGTATGCTCTTTCCTCCTTTGTCAAATATCAGTTGTCCGTAAAGGTGAGGGTTTATTTCTGGGTCCTCTGTTCTGTTCCATTGATCTATGTGCCTGTTCTTATGCCAGTACCAGGCTATCTTGAGTACAATGGCCTTGTAGTATACCTTGTTATCCGGAAGAGTGATTCCTCCTGCTTTATATTTTTTTAAGATTGCTGAGGCTATTCATGTTCTTTTTTGGTTCCATATAAATTTTTGGAATATGTGTTCTATATCTTTGAAGTATGTCATTGGAATTTCAATTGGTATTGCATTGAATTTATAAATTGCTTCGGGTAATATAGACATTTTAATGATGTTTATTCTTCCTAACCATGAGCACAGTATATGCTTCTACTTGTTTGTATCTTCCTTGATTTCTTTTGTAAATGTTTTATAATTTTCTGAGTACAAGACCTTAACTTCCTTGGTTAAATTTACTCCTAGGTACTTTAATTTTTTTGATTGCAATAGTGAAGGGGATTGTTTCCTTAATTTCTTTTGCTGACAGTTCATTGTTGGTATATAAAAATGCCTCTGACATCTGAGTATTAATTTTATATCCTGCCACCTTGCTGAATTCATTATCGGGTCCAGTAGGTTTTTGACTGAGGCTTTAGGGTTTTCTATATACAATATCATATCATCTGCAAATAGTGACAGTTTTACTTCTTCTTTTCCAATTTGGATGCCTTTTATTTCTTCTCCTTGTCTGATTGCTGTGGCTAGGACTTCCAAATCTATGTTGAATAAGAGTGGCGAAAGGGGGCACCCCTGCCTGGTTCCTGATCTTAAGGGGATTGCTTTTAATTTTTGTTCATTTAGTATGATGTTGGCTGTGGGTTTGTCTTAGACGGCCTTTATCATGTTAAGGAATGTTCCTTGTATTCCCACTTTACTGAGAGTTTTGAGCATGAATGGGTGGTGGATTTTATCAAATGCCTTTTCTGCATTTATTGAAATTATCATGTGATTTTTGTCCTTCCTGTTGTTTATGTGATGAACCACATTGATTGATATGCGAAATTGAACCAGTCTTGCCTCTCCAGAATAAATCCCACTTGATCATGGTGTATGATTTTTTTCATATATTGCTGGATCTGGTTGGCTCATATTATGTTGAGAATTTTAGCGTCTAAATTCATCAGGGATATTGGCCTCTAATTTTCTTTCTTAGTGTTGTCTTTGCCTGGTTTTGGGATCAGAATGCTCGCCTCTTAAAAGGAGTTTGGAAGTCTTCCTTCCTCTTGAATTTTTTGAAATAGGTTGACGAGGATAGGAGTTAGTTCTCTGAATTTTTGATAGAATTCACTTGTGAAGCCATCAGGCCCAGGACTTATTATTTTGTGGAGTTTTTTGTAAACTGTTTCTATCTCATTTGTTGTAATTGGTCTGTTTAGGTGTTCTGATTCTTCCAGATTGATTTTTCGAAGATTATATGAGTCAAGAAATTTGTCCATTTCACCTAGGTTGTCTAATTTTTTTACATAGAGTTCTTCATAGTATTTTCTTACAATACTTTGTATTTCTGTTGTGTCAGTTGTTATTTCTCCACTCTCATTTCTAATTTTATTTATTTGAGTCCTCTCTCTTTTTTTCTTGGTGAGTGTAGTTAAAGATTCATCAATCTTGTTTACCTTTTCAAAGAACCAGCTCCTTGTTTCATTGATCCTCTATATTGTTTCCTTAGCCTCTATGTCATTTATTTCTGCTCTGATCTTTATTATTTCCTTTCTTCTACTGGTCCTGGGCTTTATTTGCTGTTGTTTTTCTAGTTCTTCTAGATGCAGGGTCAGTTTACTTATTTGAGCTTTTTATAGCTTCTCATGGTATGCCTGTAGTGCAATGAACTTCCCTCTCAGTACTGCTTTTGCTGTGTCCCATAAATTTTGAGTTGATGTATGGTCATTTTCATTCGTTTCTTGAAACTTTTTTATTTTTTAATCTCATTGTTAATTCATTCATTATTTAATAACATGCTGTTTAGTTTCCAAGTGTTTGAGTATTTTTCAGTTTTTCTTTTGCGGTTAATTTCTAGTTTCATGGCATTGTGATCAGAGAAAATGCTTGATATTATTTCAGTCTTCTTAAATTTGTTGAGATCATTTTTGTGTCCTAACATGTGGTCTATCCTAGAAAATGTACCATGAGCGCTTGAGAAGAATGTATATTCTACTGTTTTAGGGTGAAAAGTTCTGAAGATATCTATTAAATCAAGTTGATCTAGTGTATCCTTTAAGTCTGCTGTTTCTTTATTAATTTTCTTTCTTGAAGATTTTCCAGTTATGTAGTGTGGTATTGACCCTACTATTATAGTATTGTTGTTAATCTCGCCCTTTAGATGCATCAAAGTCTGCTTTATGTATGTCGGGGCTCATATATTTAGTGCATAGATATTTATAATAGTTATATCTTCCTGTTGAATTGTTCCCTTTATCGCTATATAGTGTCCTTCTTTATCTCTTACTACAGCCTTTGTTTTAAAGTCCATTTTGTCAGATATATGTATTGCTACCCCGGCTTTTTTCTCATTTCCATTTTTATGAAATATTTTTTTCCATCCTTTTACCTTCAGTCTATGTGCATCTTTTGTTTTAAGGTGTGTCTCTTGTAGGCAGCATATGTATGGTCCTGTTTCTTTATCCACGCAGCTACCCTATGTCTTTTGATTGGATCATTTAATCCATTTACATTTAAGGTTATTATTGATATGTAGTTGTCTAATGCCATTTTATTCTTTAAAGCTATATTCATCTTTTGCTATAGTCTTTCCTCCCTTTGAACTGTTCATACAGGCCCCTTAGCATTTCTTTCAGAATTGGTTTGGTTTTAATGAATTCCTTGAGGCTTTTTTTGTCTAGGAAGCTCTTTATTTCTCCTTCAATTTTAAACGTTAGCCTTGCTGGATAGAGTAGTCTTGGTTGTAGGTTCTTGTTCTGCATTACTTTGAATATATCTTGCCATTCCCTTCTGACCTCAAGTGTTTGTGTTGAGAATTCGGATGTCATCCTTATGGGGCTCCTTTGTAGGTGATAGCCTTTTTTATCTCTAGCAGCTTTTAAAATTTTCTCTTTATTTCTTAACTTTGGTATTTTAATTATGATGTGTCTTGGTGTAGATTTCTTTGGGTTTCTCTTGAGTGGAGTTCCGTGTGCTTCTTGAACGTGCTTCTAAGCCTTAATATAGGGAAGTTTTCTGCTATGACTTGATTGAACAAAGTTTCTATTTCTTGTTTTCTCTCCTCTTCTTCAGGAACCCCTATGATACGGATGTTATTTCTCTTCATGTTGTCACAGAGCTCCCTTAGAGTTTCCTCACATTTTTTGAGTCCCTTTTCTTTTTTCTGCTCTTCTTCTGTGCCTTTGTTTATTGTGTCCTCTAACTCGCTGATTCGACCCTCAGCCTAATCCATCCTGCTTTTAATTCCTTCCTTTGTGGTCTTTAGTTCTGATACTATATTTGTCATTTCTGTCTGATTCAGTTTTATTATTTTAATTTCCTTTTTTATACTTATTATCTCTTTATTTAGGTGTTTGTAATGACTATCCATTGTTGCTCTAATTTCTTTGAACATCCTAACTATCATTATTTTAAATTCTGCATCTGGTAATTTGGTTATATCTGGTCCATTCAGTTTCTGCTCTGTGGATTTCTCTTGATTCATTTGGGTTGCATTTCTCTGCTTGCACATTTTGTCTGTGCATAAGAAGGGTATGGTCACTGGAGTCCAATGGGTGTTGTCTTTGTGTTCTCTAGGTGTGTTCTGTCTGCAGGCCCACCATCCCCTCTGCTGCTGCCTAGGGCGGTTGGGTATGGGTGTTGCCAGCAGCGGCCCACAGTGGCTGTTGCTGTGATTTCTGCCTCTCCTCCACGTGAGGGGCTTTATTCTGGTGCCCGACTCTACAAGCCTCAGCCTGCCTGGGCCTTTGCTTCGCCCCCTCAGGTTGGCTTGCGCACTCCACTCAAGCCTCAGTACCAAGGGTAGAGGTGAGCACCTTTGCTCAGCTGTGGACCCAGCCTGTTCCTGGGCTTCCTCCCATCCCCAGCGGTCAGATCCTGCTCGCCACAGTTTCTCTGGTTGGACAGGGCTGCTGACGTGCACTCAGCTGTGAGCCTCCGCCTCTCCGAAGCTTTAGCACTGTTCCCGAGGCCAGGGTCTGCCTGCGCATGATCGCAAACCGGGTTTCTTGGGCTGGTCAGGGCTGCTTGCGTGCGCTCAGCCGTGAGCCTCCGCCTGTCCCTGGTCCGAGCCCCGCCCCATGGTCAGGACTAGCTTGCGCAGGGTCGCAGAGCAGATCTCTTCCCATTTCTGGCCTCCCGCGTTTCCCCCGCAGGTGGGGCTGTAGGCGGGCCGCAGCTGCTGGACTGCTTTTGCACATCCCCTCCAGCCCTGCTGGGCTAGACTGAGCTCACACCGGCTGGGCCTACGCCCCCGCCGACAGAACCGCGTTTCAGCTTCCTGCCGCCAACATCCCTCCAGCTAGCCTTCAGCAGTGTGGGTAGGTGCACTGCAGCTCAGACCCTAACACTCCATACTGTAGTCCTGTAAGCTCCCTCCATCTATGCAGCTCTGCTCTAAGTGCTGCGGGAGAGCTTGTTTGGTTGGTGTCCTGTCTTTCTTTGCTGGTATTGCTAGTTCAAGGGGAAATATTCGTTTTTGATTAGGGAAGTGACTCATCCCAGGGGTTAGGGTGGCTGTCCCTCAGAGTGTTTCTTCCTGTACCTTCCAGTCCACACTCTCTTCCCGCTGCTCTGGTCCTTTCCTCTGTCCCTATCACCCGGACCCCCGGGTAGTGGTTGTGAGAGAGGTTTTCTGTGCTGTCCCTTTAAGAAGAATCTTGGGTCTGAGAAAACTGTCTCTTTCTCACAAACAGTATCTTCACTTGTTTCACAGCTCAATACTGCCCAAACGCCTCTTCTAGGCTCTGGGGCTTCAGCCTGGAGTTTTGTTCGTGGGACCCAGGTCCCTCCCTCTTCGCCAAACTCTCCTATCGCCACACGGATCTCTCTGGGCTGCCGTTTGCTCCAGGAAGCTGAGCAGTCCTCTCCACGTTTCGCTTTTCCTACCAGTCTCAATGTGGCTTCTTCAGTGTTCCTTGGTTGAAGAGTCCACTTATTTTAGTTCAAAGTTGGTTTATTCAGATGATGTTTCTTAAAATTAAGTTATAATCCATTTTGGTTCTGGGAGTTGGAAGTTGGTACGTCCGCCTACTCCATCACCATCTTGCCGTCCTCTGTCTTCTGGATTCTTTATTCGATTCTTTCCGTATCCTTTGATTAAATATTTCTATATTCTACTTGATCTTAGTGATTTCTATTATTCAACCACTTAATCATTATTATATTCACATTTCCTAGTTCCTTAGGAGAAAAATACAAAATGGTAATAATCTATTAAGAATTTTACTAATGACAAATTTAGGGAAAGAAATACTGTTTTTGAATTTTGTATATTACATATATGAAGGCCCTGTAGTTAGCTTTTAATTTTAATTTGTCTTGTTAACATGAATTCAAGTGTCCTACTCAATATAATTCCCTCACCCCCTTATTCCTCATTGCCCGCCCCTCCCCCCTTCCCTTGGGATTTGCTGTTCTGTTATCTGTATCTATGTGGAATGTATATGTAATTTCACTAATCCCTTGCAGTTAGCTTTAACAGTATTTTTTCCTTTAAACCTTTTGATCTTGAATTTTTATTTTCATTGGCATCATTATCACAAATAATACAGTAAAGTTTGGGTGCTTACAAGTACGTTATTCTAAGTACAGTGTGTCCGTAAAGTCATGGTGCACTTTTGACCAGTCACAGGATTGACATGCACCATGACTTTATGGACACACTGTATTTTCTTTTTTAAGGTTTTTTTTTAATTTTTATTTTATTCATTTTAGATAGGAGACACAGAGTGAGTGAGAGAGAGAGAGAGGGGAGGAGCTGGAAGCATCAACTCCCATATGTGCCTTGACCAGACCAGTGCAGGGTTTTGAACTGGCGACCTCAGTGTTCCCAGGTCGACGCTTTATCCACTGCGCCACCACAGGTTAGGCTGGACACACTGTATTTTAAAAAACATTTTTATATATAAATATACACCAGTAATAACTAACTGTTATTTAGGTATATTGAATACATATAGCATAATTTATTTTAAAAAATTAAGGCATATTCAGATAATATGATTTTTTTTTTGGCTTTTTGTTACTTTGAGTTTTAAATGAATGTCATTACATTTAAACATAGTTGTCAGTCAAAACAGAAAGATGCCATGCCTTTACTTGGGAGTGAAGTCGCAAAAGGTAGATTTAATTTTTAGTCTGTTAGTAGCATTTATTTTATCTTCTCATGTAATAAGAGGGTTTATTGTGAACTGAGTAACATAAAATAAATCTCTACTACTAGTGCTTTGAAACTTCTCTATATACTATATGAAGGCAGGTATTGTGAGTAAAAACCATTTTATCTTGACTCTTCAGATTTATAGTAGTTGTTTCTCAGGTTTCTGTTCTAGGCATCCTGAGGGTAGAGGTCAGCCACTGAAGGAAAGCCAATATTAGGGAAACAAAGGGAGGTTTAATTAGAAATGAGCTAGAAAAGTAGAACCTTATGGACCAGGGGTTCTTGACCTTTTTTGAGGTACCGAACCCACCAGTTTTATATGCGCATTCACCGAACCCTTCTTTAGTGATAAATAAAATAAGATTTTTTTTCCAAATTCAAGACATAGGTATATGTTTTTTTACTGGTGCACAAGATGAGCCGTGCATGAACATCACCTTGCTCAAAGAACAAAACCAACAAAGTGCATGAACTCACAACAAATTACGGTATTACTTTATTCTGGCCTCTGCGGCAGAGGCTTCTTCGAACCCCTGAGACCGACTGATCGAACCCCTAGGGTTCGATAGAACCCAGGTTAAGAACCACTGTTATAGACCATTTAAAAATTTTGATGGGCAATAATTTAAACATTAAATGGGATAACAATTAGATTTTCATTTTAAATAATTAGTTGCTTTGTGGATAAACATTTTGAAGAGAATGAATATAGGAATAGATGCAGAGTGGAAATGGAGAGAATGGGGATTTAAGAGACATTTAGAAAGAAACATTAGTAATATTTAGTGATGAATTCATTGAGATTGCTGGGCCTGTGATAGAATATTAGGTTTGAAGGAGTGAGAGGAATATTATTAGAATTTCATGTTCAGGTATTTTGAGTTTGAGATATATTTGAGACCTTCAAGTAGAGATTTCAAAAAGGCAGTTGTTACATAAATGGATCATTCCCATTTTCACACAAATAAATGAATAAGGAGCTTTCTAGTATAATAATGGATTTAAAAGTAAAACATATGGTAAATATTTGGGTTGACAATTGAGAATCATTACAGAACTCTTACTTGAGAAAGACTTACTTGGTTTTCAGAAAAAAACACAAAGGATTTAATAATTTTACTTTTGGGTATTCATGTTTCTCTTCATCTATTTCTAGATCTAGAAATGCTAATGTGCTAAATAGAGATTAAATCAGATTTTGGCTCTGGCTGGTTGGCTCAGTGGTAGAATGTCATGCTGGCAAGTGGATGTTCTGGATTCAATTCCCGGTCAGGGCACACAGGAGAAATGTCCATCTGCTTCTCCACTCCTGCCTCTCCCCCTTCTGTCTTTCTCTCTCCCTTCCCCTCCCGCAGCCATGACTTGATTGGTTTGAGCACATCAGCCCTGGGTGCTGAGGATGGCTCTGCGGAGCCTCAGTGTAAGGCGCTAAAAATAGCTCAGTTGCCACCGTGGCCCCAGATGGGCAGAGCATCAGCCCCAGACATGTTTGCCAGGTGGATCCCAGTCAGGGCACATGTGGGAGTTTGTCTCTCTCTGTCATCCTTCCTTTCACTTGGAAAAGAAGAAAGAAAAAAGATTGAGTCAGATTATAAATTGACTCTTTGTTAAAGAGGCATATTATTTCTTCTTCTCATTCCTCTATCTTCTATTCTTTATCTTGGTTAATGGCATCATAACCCAAAGAAATTCCCAAATCAAGAACTCTCAGGCATCCAGAATTTCCTTCTTTCCCTCATTTCACTCATGCAAAGTAATTCAACAGCTTTTTTTTTTTTTTTTTTGCACCTACTATGTATTAGATAGTGTTTAGGCATGGGAGTAGAACAGTGAATATAATGTTATTTGCCCCTATGGAACTTACATTGTAGTGGAGAAGATGGCCAAAATTAAGATAAATAAGTAAAATATACAATATTTTGGTGATAACCACTAAGAAAGAAAACGAAGTAGAGAAAGAAAAAATACACCTATATGAATATGAATATGGTGTTTTGGGGGGTACAATTTTAGATAAAAAGGGGGAAAGGCATTATTGAGGGGGCATATAGGTAGCTACCTGAAGGTGAAGGTACAAGCCATACCCATATCTGAGAGAAAAGTATTCTAGGCAGAGGCCTTGGTATGGGTACAGTCATGTAATGTTTAAAGCAAGGGGGGAACCAGTGTGTTTCAGTGAAGTCAGAGAAGTAAAAGAGCAGGAAATGAAGTCAGAGGGATAATGAGGACCAGTTTATGTAGCACGTTGATCTAAGGACTTTGAATTTTACTGTTACTAAGATGGGAAATCTTTGAAGGGTTTTGAGAAGAGGAGTGACACAACCAGATTTGTGTTTCAACAAAACCATTTTAATTGCTGTATTAAGAATAGATTAAAACCAGGCCAGGGCAGAATCAGAGATACCAGGTTATAGATGAAAGTGGATCTGATCAGGCAGTGGTGCAGTGGATAGAGCATTGGCCTGGGATGCAGAGGACCTAGGTTTGAAACACGAGGTCACCAGCTTGAGCGTGGCTCATCAGGCTTGAGCATAGGCTCGCCAGCTTGAGCACAGGGTCATTGGCTTGAGCATGGGATCGTAGACATGACCCCATGGTTGCTGGCTTGAGTCCAAAGGTCACTGACTTGAGCAGGGGGTCACTTGTTCTGCTGTAATGCCCCTAGTCAAGGCACATATGACAAAGCGATCAATGAACAACTAAGATCCTGCAATGAAGAACTGATGCTTCTCATCTCTTTTTCTTCCTGTTTGTCCCCATCTATACCTCTCTCTAACTCTGTTGTAAATAAAGAAAAGAAAGGAAAGGTGGCTTGGACCAGGGTGGAAGTAATAGAGGGTGCGAAGTAGTTTGGATGTGTTATGAAGGTACAGGTGATAGGATTTATTGTTGGATTGTACGTGTACGTGTAGTGTGAAGGGAACAGACGGATTAAGCTTGACTCCAAGACTTTTTGACTTGAGTGACTAAGAGAATGGAGTTGCTGTCTCACAGAGATAAAAGAGATTGTAAGAGGGGCAGGTTTATGGAAGAATATTAAGATACATTAAATTTTTAGGTGACTCTTTGGTACTCAAAGTAAAGATGTAGGGTAGGCAATTCCATATCAAGTTAGTTCATGGACATAGTCCAGCTAGAGATATAGATCTGGGAACCACCAGCATATAGATGAAATATAAAACAGGGAATCTGAGAAAACCAAATGTCAAATAAGAAAAGTCATCCTTGGGGACACTCCAGCATTTAGAGTTTGGGGAGATAAGAAAGAACAAGTCAGGGAGAGTAAGAAGGAGCCACAGAGGTAGGAAAATAATAGTCTTGGAAACTAAATGAAGAGAAAACTTCAAGGGAAAAAGAGCGATTAACTCCATCAAATGTTGTTGATAAGTTCAAAAATAAGAAAATGAGAGTTGACAATTGGATTTAGTAATGGACTTTAAAGGAGATCTTGGAAAGAGAATTTTTTGGCGTGATATGGGCCAAAGCCTTGATGAGAGAGGCTTTGAGGGAGAAAGGAAAAGAAAATTGATAATAGTGATTAGAAACAACTCTTTTTTTTCCTTTTATTGATTGAGAGTTTGGGGGAGGGAGAGAAGCATCAACTCGTTCCATTTAGTTGTGTATTCATTGACTGCTTCTTTTGCATGTCTTGACCAGGGATTGAACCTGAATCCTCAGTGCACCAGGATGGTACTTTATTACTAAGCCACCTGGCCAGTGCTAGAAACAACTTTTTTAAAATAGGTACAGCCTGACCTGTGTTGGCACAGTGGATAAAGTATTGACCTGGAATGCTGAGGTCGCCGATTCAAAACCCTAGGCTTGCCCGGTCAAGCCACATATGGGAGTTGATGCTTCCTGTTCTACCCTCCTTTCTCTCTGTCTCTCTTTCTCTTCCCTTTCTAAAAGGAATAAGTAAATAAACAAACAAACAAATAATAAAATAAAATAGGTACAAAGTCTTTGCAGTTCTGCGTCCCTAATATTCCATGAACTTATCCTTTCCTATTTTTGTTTTTTTGACAGAGTTTTAGAGAGGTACATACAGGAAGGAGGAGAGATGAGAGACATCAATTCTTCAGTGCAAAATCTTAGTTATTCATTGATTGCTTTCTCATATGTGCCTTGACCAGGGGCTACAGCAGAGCAAGTGACCCTTTGCTCAAGCCAGCAACCTTGGGCTCAAGCCAGTGACCTTTGGGCTCAAGCCAGCAACCATGGGGTGATGTCTGTGATCCAACACTAAAGCCAGCAACCCTGCACTCAAGTTGGTGAGCTTGCACTCAAGCCGATGACCTTGGGGTTCCGAACATGGGTCCTCTGCGTCCCAGTTCGACACTATATCCACTGTGCCACTGCCTGGGCATGCCCTGTCCTTTCCTCTTTATTCTCAATGTGAATGCATTTAACCAGACTTTCTATTCCTCTGGGCTTATTGCAATTATCTCTTTGCCTTTAGCTTATGATCTCAGTTCCATAGTGCCAACTTATGTCCACTTGCCAAATTTATCTTTTGAGAACACTAAATTTTTTTACCCAGAGTCATCAACAACAAGGAAAGTCTGAGTAACCTTCACAGCCTAAGGAGTTTATAGAGACATGATGACTAAGTGTAATGTGGTATCATGGAATGGAAAAAAGACATTAGAAAAAAAAACCTAAGGGAATTTAAAGTGTGTACTTAAGTTAGTAATAATGTATCGGTATTGATCCATTAGTTTTAACCAAATGACTAGACTAATCTAAGATGGGAAACCAGGTGTATGAGATCTCTCTGTACTATCTTAACAACTTTTTAAGATACTCTATTCTAAAATAAAAAGTTTATTTAAAAAACAAACAAGCAAAAATATGTAATTATAGACAGCTTTTTTTTAAGGGTTCTCTTATTAATTCATTTTAGGTTTGGTATATGTGTAGTCTTTGTGTACCTTTAAAGCACAATCATCAACTTTTAAAATACTGACATTATTTTGATTGCTTCATTTATAGTTAGCAAGTCTACTTTGTTTTCCTGTTATTATTAATCATCATCGATTAGTAGCTACCATAGTTCCCTATCTATAAGATGCCCCCATGTATAAGACGCACCTTAATTTTGGGGCCTGAAATTTGGAAAAAAAATGTATTAAAGTTATTGAACTCAAGTTTTATTCATCATAAAATTTATACAACTCATCAATGTCAAAAATCCTATCCATTAGCTTGTCCTCATCTGTGTCTGATGACGAATCATTGTCTTCAACAATGAGCGCAAAAACAAGTGTGAAAAAGTGGGAAATGTAAGTAAAAAATCTACAACCACTGTGTAAGACACACAATTTTAGACCCCAAAATTTTCACAAAAAAAGTGTGTCTTTTAAAAGGGGCAATGCAGTATATTATGAAAATCAAAACATTCTCTTTTTAACAGAACTTTTCTTAAGCTACAGGTCAGACTTTCTAGACATTTTAGATGCCTTGGGCAAATGTAAATTGATGACTCATCATACGGAAGTGATTTTTTTGTTCTAGAGCAGTGGTTCTTAACCTTTTCTGAGGTATCGGACCCACCAGTTTCATATGTGCATCCACCAAACCCTTCTTTAGTGATAAATATGATTTTCTTTTTCCAAATTCAAGACATAGGTTTATGTTTTTTTACTGGTGCACAAAATGAGCCGTGCATGAACATCACCTGGCTCAAAGAACAAAACCTACAAAGTGCATGAACTCACAACATATTACGGTATTACTTTATTCTGGCCTCCGTGGCAGAGGCTTCTCCAAACCCCTGAGACCGACTCATCGAACCCCTAGGGTTCAATAGAACCCAGGTTAAGAACCACTGTTCTAGAGTTAGAGTATACAAACTAAATCTATGAAAACTTGTGAACTTGTCACTTGTATATTCTGGAAAGCTTTGAAAATATTTTATAGTATACTTTTAAAAAATATTAGCTATAGTGCAGCACTGTTCGAAAAGAAGAAATGCTCCCCCATGTTCGTGGCAGCATTGTTCACAATAGCGAAGATCTGGAACCAGCCCAAGTGTCCATCAGAAGACGAGTGGATTAAAAAGCTATGGTACATATATACTATGGAAAACTACTCAGCCATAAGAAACGATGACATCGGATCATTTATAACAAAATGGATGTACCTTGATAACATTATACGGAGTGAAATAAGTAAATCAGAAAAAAAGAAAAACTGAGAACAGCATGATTTCATACATAGGTGTGACATAAAAGTGAGAATATGAGACATGGACAAGAGAGTGGTGGTTATGGGATGGGGGGAGGGAGGGAAGAGTGGGATAGGGAGGAGGGGAGGGACACAGGGAAAACCAGATTGAAGGTGACAGAGGACAATTTGACTTTTGGTGACGGGTATGCAACATAATTGAATGATAAGATAACCTGGAGATGTTTTCATTATACATATGTACCCTGATTTATTGGTGTCACCCCATTAGAATTAATAATAATAAAATATATATATATATAAAAAGAAAAAAAAAATATTAGCTATAGTGCCTGACCTGTGGTGGCGCAGTAAGTAAAAGCATCAGCCTGGAACACTGAGGTCGCTGGTTTGAAGCCCCGGGCTTGCCTGGTCAAGGCACATATGGGATTTAATGCTTTCTGCTCCTCCCCCACTTCTCTCTCTCTGTCTCCTCTCTCTAAAATGAATAAATAAAATCTAAAAAAATAAAATAAAAACACAACAAATATTAGCTATAGTAGCGATGGCACTATGTTTTCTTAAGTGAATTTATTGGAGTAACATTGGTTGATAAAATTATATAGGTTTCAGGGGCACAATTTTATAATACATCATCTGTATGCTGTACTCTGTGTTCACCACCCCAAGTTAAGTCTTCTTTCATCACCATTTATCTCCCTGATGACATTATGTTAAGCAGTATATTTAATTTGGTAAAGAATGCTTCCTGTTCTCTTTAGAGGAAGAGACACTATAGATGTCTTCTTAAGAGCTAAGTCACTTAGGTGGGTCTAGGCCTACCTATAAACACTTTTAGTATTAAATAAAGATCGATAAGGCTAATGTGGAGGATAAGGTCATAGTGCTTCGGAATGCTGCTCTTCTTTTTTTTTACAATAATAGTTTGGATAAATAAAGGAAAACACTGAATACTTTGTCTCAAACCACATCGATATCACTTTTTTTTTCTTGAATTTGATTTGATTTTATGAATGCACTAATTTTAAAGCTGGCTCTTAACAAAATTAAGTAAACTATTTTGTTTTAGAATACACTTCATACCATCCCCCAAGTTGGCACAAAAATATGATGATAAAAGGCTTTCAAAGGCACACTTTGAACATTTTACAGTTCAGAGAAAGTGATATAAATAATTAACTATTATACAGTATGGCAGTATGGTGAAACAGATATGTATATTGTGCTATGGAAGCACAGAAAAGGGAAAAATTATCTCTTTCTGGTAGGCATCCAGAAAGTATTTATAGATAAGACATGACATTTAAGCAATCTTCTGGTGAAAGGATATTGTTCATGATGATAATAATAGATGAAGATTCAAGTTGTCATTTAATGAGTGTTTACTTAGTAGCAGATGGCATGTGTGTTTTATGTACATTACTATATTCGTTTCTCATCATAACTTCATAGGGTATTACTATGTCAGCTATAGATAAAGGAAACTGAGGTTCAGAGAATTTAATTTTCCTAAGGTCATATTAATTATAATAGTTCAAAGATTCAGCCCACCTCAGCTCTGATAGACACCAAGCATCATTAACACACGTTTTATTATATTGTCAAAGAGGTATTGTCAAGTGCATATTAGGTAAAGGAAAGTAGTATAAATAAATTGATAAAGGTCTTATAATGCATTTCCTCTTTAACTATTGTAAAGTAGTTTGGTTCTTGCTTCCTTAGTATAGGGGAATGTATTATTCAGGATTTTATAGTTGCAGGTAACAGAAAATTTGGCTCAAAATTGCTTATACCAAAGATTAAGCACACTTTTTTTTAAGGGGCAGATAAATATGTATTTAAGGCTTTGCTGGTCATATCGTCACAACTACTGAACTCTGCCATTGTAGTGTAAAAGTAGCCGTAGATTGTATATAAAGGAATGATCATGACTGTGTGCTAATAAAACTTTTATTTATGGGCACAAATTTGAATTTCATATTTGTATGTGTCATAAAATATTATTATTTTAACTCTTTTTCAGTCATTCTTAGCTCATTAGCTGTCCAAAAATAGGTGGCAGACCAGATTTGGCTTGTGGACTAGTTTACTGACCTCTTTTATATAATGATGATAATTTATTGGATTATATAACTGTTGTCCAGCGATAAGGTAGTTTTCTTTAGTAATTCAGTGTCAACAAAGACCTTAGTATCTTCCATCTCTACACCCTAATTTTCATAGTGTTAACTTTATCCTTTGGTTCATTTTCCTTGTATTTATAAGATGGCAGCCAGAATATCCAGGATCACTGTGGGTTGTCTTTCATGTCTAGAGAAGGACAAGACCCTTTCCAGAAGCTCTTTTAATGTCTCTAGAACTTAGTCTCATTAGCTTTCACTCCTACCATGCCACAGGAACCATACTAAAATCATCTGCATTGACTAAATATAACGATCAGTTTGTATCAGTCTTCATATTACTTGGCCTAGCAACATCTGATCTTTTTCATTTCATAAAACCTTTTCTTTTTTGGACTTCCATACCTTTTAGTTTTGTTCCTATTCTCTAGCTACTACATATTGTCTGCTGGTCTTTCTTTCTTTTTGGTATTTTTCTGAAGTTAGAAGCGGGGTGTGGGGGCAGTCATACAAACTCCCGCTTGTGCCCGACCGGGATCCACCCGGCATGCCCACCAGGGGGTGATGCTTTGCTCATCTGGCCCATTGCTTGGTTGCAGCTGGAGCCATTCTAGCGCCTGAGGCGGAGGCCATGGAGCCATCCTCAGTGCCTGGGCCAACTTTGTTTCAATGGAGCCTTAGCTGTGGGAGGGGAAGAGAGAGATAGGAAGGAGAGGGGGTAGGCTTCTCCAGTGTTCCCTGACTTGGAATCAAACCCAGAACTTCCACACGCTGGGCTGACGCTATACTGCTGAGCCAACCGGCCCGGGCCTTCTGTCTCTTTGTCTTTTATCTATACTCATTTTATCTCTAATGAATTCTTTGGGATGTCATACAGTTTAAATGTGATTTATAGGCCTGACCTGTGGTGACGCTGTGGATAAAGCATCGACCTGGAACTCTGAGGTCTCTGGTTTGAAACTCCAGGCTTGCCTGGTGAAGGCACATATGGGAGTTGATGCTTCCTGCTCCTCCCCCCTTCTCTCTCTCTCTCTCTCTCTCTCTTTCTCTCTCTCTCTAAGAATGAATAAAAATGATTTATGTACGGTGGCATATGTATGTCCATCTCAGCTCATTTGTCTAAGAGGTATCTCAGATTTGGTATGTCCAAAACTGAGTTCCAAATACCCTTTTCATCCCCAAGCCCATTCTCTCAGTCTTTCCTGTCAGGTAATTACAACACCATTGGTTGGACACAATATATTGTAATACCCTTGGCTCCTTTCTTTATCTTTCTCTTCTGACAACAGATTCTTTCCACTGTACCTTCAAAATATACTGAAAATCTGACCACTTCTGTGTTCACTTAGCCAATGTGTTCAACCTTCTGGATTTCTGCAGTAGCCACTCAATGGGTCACTGCTTTGGCATTCTTTCCTCTTCAGTTTCCCCCACTATCCCACCTTAATGGTTTTTGTTGTTGTTATTATTATAACAGTAGAGAGTCCTGAGAAGAAAGCAGAATTTTGAACCCAGACAGTTTTAATTTTAGGATTGCTACTTAATAGCAATGTGATTTTGGGTAACTTAAAATTGTCCTAATAGTTGTTTCATACAAGTATTATTAGTATTGAATGAGATAATGTTGTAAAGAACTTACTGGCACTGTACCCAGCAGAGAATAAATACTGAGCAAATTTTGGTTTCTTTTCTCTTTTCTAACCCTAAACAGATGTGATGCTTTTTACCTATTTCTGGTTATAAAGTACTTAGGTAGCCAGGGAACATTGTGTGTATGTACCTCTTTTTTTAAGAATCCCTTTGCTAATAAGTAAATCTTGCTTATGTTCCTGGCCTTCCTTTTGCATTTTCTTTAACTTCTCATTCATGTCCTTAAAATCATGTCGGCCCTTGTGCTCGCTTCGGCAGCACATATACTAAAAAATCATGTCGGCCCTTGTTGTCATTATGTGGATACAATTTTTTATATGCTTCATTAATTGTATACTATTCATATCTGAATAGTAAAACTTTAAAATATATGTATTTGTATTCCTTTCAGTTTTAATACCTTCAACCCCTTCCATTAAAGTCATATATTTTAAGTTTCTAAAGAAAAATTGAAGACAACTTCAAAATTTGAACTCAGAAATCTATTATTTATTCTAGCTGAGAACACTATAGATGGGTTTGGGCTGCCAAATTCAGGCTCACTTGTTTATTTTTCAGCTGTAACATTTTGATTCTGAATAGAAAAGAGTAAATCACTTAAAGTATCCTCTACTTTCAGGAAAGAAAACATTTTTCTTGGAATTGTTTAGGCACTTTCCTATTACACTTTCCCTAACTTAAATTCCTTCATTGGAAATCACTAAGTACTGAATATTCTCTATATGGTTGGTAATTTTTCACTTAGGAATGTTTTAGCTTTCATACACCTGAGTTGAAAGCTGTCTATCCTATGTGGTAAATTCTCCTATGACATTATTCCCCTGTAAAGTAATGGGAATAGGAAATCTATTAACAGCGTTTCTCAGTATTAAAGATATATTGTTTTATATTATTTTCTGGATTTAACTCAGTATGCTGATTAAAAAAATTGTTCTCTGATGATTATCTCAAATCCAGGAAACCTCGGCTCCGAGTTGAAAAGTTAGCAATTGAATTGGACAGTCAGGTCTTTTATTATTATTATTGTTATTATTATTATTATTACTGTACCTGTTACATCAGTTGGGTTTCCTCTATTAAGTTCACAATGTAGGGTGGGACAAAAATAAATTTACATTTGTGAGCATGTGACATACAGAGTTTATTCTTGTATTATTATTTATTATTGTATTTTATATATGAACAACTATAAACCTACTTTTGCCCATTCTGCAAGTTTGAAGTAAGTCTTTAACTCAAGGTGGTGAATAAATTCTAACTTCACAGACATAGCCCTGCTCTACCTTCTACACTCCTGGATGAGGTAACCAATGTTATGCAAATAACTTGACTAGCTTGACAACTGAAGGTCTTCTGTTTTGTTCATAAATGTAGATGTGTTACATGTGTGAGCTCTTCTCCATGCTAAAGGAATTGGGTTAAGCAAAGCAAAAACATTTAAAGTACTGTACACATCATTGCAATCTTGCTATTTTGGATTAATGGATTCATTGGTTCCATAAGCATACCACAAACACTATATAAAGAGATTGAAGTATTTTTCTATTTTATCTTCATGGCAGCGATGACTTTATTCTTTTTTTAACAATTTTTAACTGAGAATTAGTCTCAACCCTTATGTAGTGAGTTGCTCAAATTTACTGCAACATATTTCTGATTTAATTTTTAAAACTCAAAAGTTAAAACATGTTAGAGTATAATGGTATCAAAATTGGTGACTTTTTGTCTTGTCATAGGCTTGCTGACTTGAAACTATGTCTTAAACCATTTCTAGCCTGTGTTTTTCCTGTGGATTGTTTTATCAATACCCTGATACTTCATAGATCATGCAAATTTCATACTAATATTTAAAGCCTTGTTTTTATTTGATTTTCTTTTATTGTTTAGGAAGATAGTACTGGTGAGGTGACAGTCTATGTTTCATTATTATTACTTCTCACATACTTCAAGGACGTGTTTTGGTGTTAAAACAGAGAATGTGATACATATATATTATTTTATCCACATAGAAAAACACCAACAATGAAAATGTAAAATATTCCTGAATAGCACGGTTGCTCATTGTACTTCATTCCCAAGTAGAAGAGGATACTAGCATAAAAAAATTAAGTGATCACTAAGAAGGAAACTTGACTAGGTTGATATTTATACATACTCATACCTGATATAAGATGCTATAGATTTTTTAATTTTCTACTTTGATAAATAGGAATTTATATATTTATTAAGTCTTCATTCCATAATAATTTAGACCTTCATAATATTTTATCTTATTTTCTTCGTCTGTTGACCTATAAAATTACCCATAGTCTGAGTTTTGTTGATTGGGCACTCAGGAACAATTCAGCGTTTTCTTTTGCCCTTTGTTTCTTCTGAAAACTGACAGCTAGATTTGACTGGACTTGGGTTTGACTGCTTTGGCAAAACTGTAGTTGTTGTGTTTCTGTCATCAGAAGGCATATAATGTATGGTTTTTACTCTTTTTTGATGTTATTGCCCATTGATTCTTTATGCCTATAGAGCTATTAGTTCATTGCAAGTTGTGAAATTGTGCTATTCTAATTGTCTTATTATCTGAAATAATTTTATAAGGAGATTCTCATGTAATCTTTGGTTACTAGTACATGTTTATATAGGAAATGTAGGATGAATTGCCTAATTATTTCCCTGGTTTTCTAGATAATGACCTAGGTCCCTATTAACCTCAGACACAGTTAGTGTGGTGGCATTCAAATATATATATGTATATGTATACATACACACACACACACATATGTTATATTCTCATGACAGTGAGAGCTCTTCATTGAGTCTTTTTGCTACAAGCCCAGTTGTACACTGTCTTTGATAGCTTCCTTATTGTTGAATATGTCAGGATATTCCAGCTTTATCTAGTACATTTTCTTTGCTAAACCAGATAGTTCTTTAAAAAATCTTGGCTTCTTTTCCTCCCTCCCTTTCCTCTTTCCTTCCATAGAGAGACAGACTTCGACATCGGCCCCAACTAGGATCCACCTGGCAAGCCCTGTCTGGGGTCGATGCTCAAATCAAATGAGCTATCCTCAGCACCCAGGGCTGATGTTTGAACCAGTTGAGCCACTGGCTGCGAGAGAAGAGAGAGAGAGGGAGAAGGGGGAGAGGAGGAGGGGAAGAGAAGCAGATGGTCGCTTCTCATGTGTGCCTTGACTGGGGATTGAACCTGGGATGTCTGCATGCTGGGCCAACACTATCCACTGAGCCAACTGGCCCAGGCAAGTCTTTGTTGTTGTTGTTTTTAATGGGGAATCGTATTTCAAGGTCACAGGGATAGGCACTAGGGATGGTCATTGCTACTCTGTCAGTTACTGAGTCTAGGCATTTTCAGTGGACAGAGTTAGAATGTACCTGTGACTTATAAGGTTGTACTGATGTTTCCAATGTAGGGTCAGTACCACAGAGTTTTTACTTAGCTTCTTCTATATAATTACTTCTATAGTTCCTTTCTTCTACACTGAGAATTCTGATTTTCAAAGAGATGATAGCATTAGAGTATCCTGTCATTACTCATTTCTTTTATCCCTACTTATAAATACAATGGTCTCAGAGCATTACTGGCACCAATTTTGATTACTGAAATGAGTTATTTTTTTTTTTTTTGCTGTTTATGATTTTTCCATTTTTTCCCCTATTTGTTCATGATTGTACTGTGTCTACATTATCAGATCTTATAGCCATTACATACTATAATCTGTCTGTTTTAAAATTCTCATTTAGTCTTTTTTTTTTAATGGTATATTTGCTTAACATCTGTTGCCTATTTATTTGTGTTTTGTGACAGAGACAGAGGGAGGGATAGATAGGGACAGACAGACAGGAAGGGAGAGAAACATCTGTCCTCCTTTGTGCAACGTTAGTTATTCATTGATTGCATTCTCATATGTGCTTTGACTGGGGGCTACAGCAGAGCGAATGACCCCTTGCTCAAGCCAGTGACCTTCGGCTTCAAGTCAGCGACCCAGTTCTCAAGCTGGTAAGGATGCGCTCAAGCTGGATGAGCCTGTATCAAGCCTATGTCCTTGGTCAGGGCTTTGAACCTGGGTCCTCTGCGTCCCAATCCGACGCTCTATCCACTGTGCCACTGCCTGGTCAAGCTGTTTATTTTTAATTTTATTTTTTTTCTTGAAGTGAGAAGTGGGGAGGCAGAGAGACAGACTCCCACATGTGCTGGACCGGGATCCACCTGGCGAGCCCTCCGGGGGGGACAATGCTCTGCCCGTCTGGGGTGTTGCTCAGTTTCATTGAGAGCCCTTCTAGCACCTGAGGCGGAGACCATGGAGCCAGTCACAGTGCCTGGGCCAAGTTTGCTCCAGTAGAGCCTTGGCTGTGGGAGGGGAAGAGAGAGAGAGAAAAGAGAGGGAGAAGGGTGGAGAAGCAGATGGGTGCTTCTCCTGTGTGCCCTGGCTGGGAATCGAACCCAGGACTTTTATATGCTGGGCCAACACTCTATCACTGAGCCAACCAGCCAGGGCCTAAATTTTGTTTATTGATTTTAGAGAGAGAAAGGCGGGAGGAGTGGGAAGCATCAGCTCAGTAGTTGCTTCTCCTATGTGCCTTGACCAGACAAGCCCAGGGTTTTGAGCTGAGGACCTCAGCATTTTAGGTCAATGCTTTATCCACTATCACCACAGGTCAGGCAGAACCCTCATTTATAGTCTTAATTCTACAATCAATTGTATATTTAATGCTTATTAGCAGTTCTTATTTTGATGCCTCTCTAGTCACTTTGGTTGCCCAACGTTAGTTTTCTCTTAGAGTAAGGAAGAGATCATGGGAACAATAGTCTCTGAATTCTTCATGTTGATGGCTGTTTGTTTTTCCTCTTTATACTTAATGATAAATTGTATTGGATATAAATATTTGGCTCAGATGTTTTTCTTTGTGTATTTTAAATACATTGATTCTTTTTCACCTGTTATTTCTTCTTATAAAGTACGTGATATTTTTGCCTAAATGCCGAAAGATTGTTTTTTTCTTGAAGGTACTGTAATTTTAGTAGAAAATGTCTTGATGCATTGATCTAAGTTGATTATCTCAAGTCTATATGATGTTATTGTAATATGTAATTTCATATACGTATGTATGTATATGTTTGTGTATATATACATGTATTTACACAGACATGTAACTATATTACAGATAAATTTTAGTTTTTAAATTTTTCTATTTTCCCATGGTGGTTTCCTTTTTTAGGGACTCCTGTTTTTATCCATGTGCTAGATCTTCTTTCTTTTTTTACAATATTTGTCACCTTCTTGCAAACCCTTTTTTTATTTAGAAAATTAAATTTAACAGGGTGACATTGATCAATAAGAATATGTAGGTTTTAGGTGAACATTTCTCTATAGCATTTGAACTGTTGATTATGTTGTATACCCATCACCCAAAGTCAAATCATTTTTTGTCACCTTACATATGTCCCTCTTTACACCCTTTCCCCCTGTGAGTTCCCCCATCCTCCTAGTAACCACTTCACTATTATCTATGTCCATGAGTCTCAGTTTTATATCCTGCCTTTGTGTAGAATCATACAGTTCTTAGCATTCTCTGACTTACTTATTTCACTCAATATAGCGTTCTCAGGGTCCATCCATGTTGTCATAAATGGCACTATGTCATCATTTCTCATGGCTGAGTAGTATTCCAAAAGTATATATGTACCACATCTTTTTTTATCCCCGTACTCTATTAAGGGACACTTTGGTTGTTTCCATGTCTTGGCCACTGTGAATAATGCTGTGATGAACATGGGGGTGCATGTGTCTTTACATACCAATGTTTTCAAATTTGGGGGGTAGATACCCAGTGAGGGATTGCTGGGTCATATGGTAGTTCTGTTAGGTTTTGAGGAACCACCATACTTTCTTCCATAATGGTTGTACTACTTTACATTCCTGCCTGCAGTGAATGAGGGTTCCTTTTTCTCCACAGCCTCTCCAACACTTGTTATTACCTGTCTTATTGATAATAGCTAATCTAACAAGTGTGAGTTGGTATCTCATTGTAGTTTTGATATGCATTTCTCAAATATTATAGCTAGTGAAGATGAGCGTCTTTTCATATATCTGGTGGCCATTTGTATGTCTTCTTGGGAGAAGTGTCTGTTCAGGTCCTGTCCCCATTTTTTAATTGGATTGCTTGCTTGTCTGTTGCTGTGCTTTGTGAGTTCTTTGTGTATTTTGGATATTAACCCCTTATTGGAGCTATCATTTGCCATTATCATCTCTTATTTAATTGGCTGCCTATTTGTTTTGTTGTCAGTTTCTTTAGTTTGATATAGGCCTATTTGTTTAGTTTTGCCTTTACTTCCCTTGCCTTTGGTGTCAAATTCATAAATTGTTCTCTGCGGCCAAGCTCTGTGAGTTTAGTACCTATGTGTTCTTCTATGTAATTTATTGTTTCAGATCTTTTTTTTTTCTCACAAAGACAGAGATAAAGTTAGACAGACAGAGAGAGAGAGAGTTGAGAAGCATCAGTTATTCATTGCACGTCTTAGTTGTTCATTGATTGCTTTCTCATATGTGCCTTGACTAGGGGCTACAGCAGAGCAAGTGACCCCTTGCTCAAGCCAGTGACCTTGGGCTTCAAGCCAGTGACATATGGGCTCAAGCCAGCGACCATGGAGTCTATGATCCCATGCTCAAGCCAGCAACCCCATGTTCAAGCTGGATGAGCCCACGCTCAAGCTGGCGACCTCGGGGTTTCGACCCTGGGTCCTCTGCATCCCAGTCCAATGCTGTATCCACTGCGCCAATGCCTGGCTATTTCAGATCTTATATTTAGGTTTTTGACCCATTTTGAGTTAATTTTGTGCAGGGCGACACACTGTAGTCAAGTTTCATTCTTTTGCATGTGACTTTACAATTTTCCCAGCAACATTTCTTTTTAAACTTTTCCTCTTTTTCAAAAACTTGTTAAAGATTTTCATCATTTTACCTTCTAGTTTTTTAAGATCTTTTGTTTATTTGCTCTGTGTTTTTTATAGTTTAGTCTCCCTTACTGAAATTATTTTTTATTTTATTTCTAATTCTTGGTTTCTTTCTCATTTCCTAGTTTGATTTATATTGTTCTTTCACATATTACACAATTTTCTTATCACTCAAAAAACATGTAAATGTAATTTTTACTATAGTAAAACATACAGCCCTGGGAATTATTTGACATACATTAGACAAATAAGCAGCTGTAATTAATGTAGACATTGCCTTAAATCAAGACTTCTACACTGGAATTCTGTGAATAAACTTCAGAGTTGATAACATTGCTTCATTATATGCAAAGTAAAGTGTATATCTATATGGATAAGTAAAGAAGGGAATGTAAACTGTCCCTACAAAAAAATCTAAGGATAAGAATGTTTACAAATATTATCAAATATTTTAATGATTGAAATAATAAGATATTAAAACAAATGATAGATACAGTAATTTTAAGATACAGGTGGAACCAGGAATATATTACATCAATTTCATGATTTATTTGCTTACACTCTTTTTAAATTTTATGCAGATGGAGGGAGCGAGGAACCACAGGATCGAAGACAGTCAAGTATAGACTCTCGCCAAAGCCGCTCAGGGCAAGGTAAATTTGCATTGAATTTACTATTAAATTAGAAAAGAAAAGATATCAGCTATACTTTCCTAGTACTTAATTTGAGGACAGCTGCTTTTGCTGGTTCTAGGTTAGCTTATTCTAGGGCTTTAAATTTAGGGTTTTAAATATTATAGTCTTAAAGTTCTGTATATCACTTGTTCAAGATAAAAGAAAATAAAAAATAGTCTCATGTCATTTTTTAAATGATATTAAGGTTTTAAGTAATTTTGGAGCATTGCAGCATATGTCTAGATATCACTTTTGGAATATAAACATAAGTAAAAATTTAGCAGTAACATTTCTGGAATATCATCACACTGTTTTTTTTTAAATTTTGTCAATGCCATATTTATAGTTTTGGGTCTCAGAAGAAATGGCTTTTGTTTATAATTCCTGTCTTAAATTAGGATCTCCTTATTTATTTTCTGTTTCTGTTTAAAATTTATTGTCATAGGTTTTTAATTGGTTTTTTGAAGTGACAGCTTCCAAACTAGGTAGAAATATTTTGTATCAGTAAAATTTTCAAACCGGCCTTTCCTTAATTACCTTATTTAAAATTGCATGAATAGCACTCCCATTTTCTTTCTTAATCATACTACTTATCACCTTTGAGTTTATTTTCTTCATCCAAAACTAGAACAGATGTTCCATGATCGTGGAGATTTTGTTTGATTTCTTCATTCCTATATTTTCAGTGCCAAGACTAAGTTCCTAGTCTATATAATAGTTAACTGTAAAAACAGTAGCTATCATTTCATTGAATGAATGAAGTGATCCCTTAAGAGAAAGAGAATTGAGAATCCAAACTGATGAATATGTTACAAAATTTCAGTCAGTCATTACTGAGTTTGGTTTTAGAGATTATTTACTACTTACAAATGAAATAAAGCTTAGATTTATAAATGTGTTTTAATCCTGTAAAAGCTCCTGTTTTTATATATTCCATAATCCTGTTCTCCTCCCACCCCCAATTTTGTTCTTCTGAAGTTTTAGAGTTATATTATTTTTTATAAAATTAGTTGCAGAATAAAAAAAGGAATAGTTTATACAAGTTGATTTGGAAATTTTAACTTATACTAGTACTTGATCATTTTGAGGAATCTGACTAAAAAGAAAGACACAAGTGTACTCATCAGAGATTATTTAACTACACAGCTCAGCTAGATCACTCTGTTTGTTAAAGCTCCCAAATCAGCCACTGAGTCCTCTACTCCTATGTATAAGCAGCTAATCCAAGATCATTAGATATTTAAAGAAACCCCCTAATATATGAAAGCTGGAGATTAAAATAAGCAATAAAGCAACTTGGGAAGAACAGAAACTTTGCTGAGGAAAATAATAAAACATCCTCAGGGACATAAGAGAAAATAATACAGCCATGAAACAAAAAGGAGAAACTAAACGAAAAATATTCTGATTTTTAAAAGAGATTTTCAACATTAAAATTCTGAAAGCAGAGAACAAAAGCTTTGTAGAAGTATTGGAAAGTTAATGTTAAAGAAATCTTTGAAAATGTTGAGCAAGAAGACAAAGATTTTAGAAAAGAACTGAGAAATATTAGGAAACTTACAAAGAATAGTCATTATCCCCAAAAAGAATAGAGAAAATAGGAAAGAAATCATCAACAAAATGATTCAAGAGTATTTTTTTAAACTTGAGGGTTCCTGGTTGCAGGGCTCACTAAGTATTCAGTACAGTAGATGAATATAAACACAGACAAAGACACATACGGATGAAATTTCAAATTACTTGGTCAAACAGATCTTCAATGCTTCCAAAGAGGGGAAAACAGAAACTTGTCCTGTACAAAGTAACAAGAATCGATTGGCTTTGGACCGATTGGCTTTGGACCTCTCAGTGGTAGCATTAGAAACTGAATGAAAAATGGAGCATCTCTTTCAAAATCATGAAGGAAAATAATTTCAACCATTTCATGTGCATTGAAACTATTAATCATATATAAGAATAAAGTTAATGTTTTAAGACATGCATGGTTTTGTTTTTTTTTTGCCTGCCTGCCTTTTTTTTTTTTTTTTGCCTCCCTTTATTTTTGGGACTCTTTTTGGAGGATGTAATCCATCAAATGAGAAAGTCAGACAAATATAAAAGAAATGGGTTACAGAAAATGGGAAATTTAACAAAGGAGAAAGTGGAAAAATTTTAAGAATGCAGTGAAGACAGGGACAGAGGGCAACCAGATGAAATTGGAGTAGGTTAGAAGCCTCCAGAAGAGTCATTCTCAGGAAATGAGATTGATAGAAACCTGATGCATTTAATTATCTTCAGAAAAGTTTTAGACAAAAGACTGAGGTTTGAATTGGTGATAAATACATAAAGTAATAAGTGAAAAAATTGTAAACTGAATGAAAAACAGTATGTAGGAAAGGAGAAGTTAGAATAAATCCAATCCTTGTGGCAGGTGATGTCCATGCTATTCACCTCCAATAGTAATCCTTACCAGTTTACTCCACTTTGGTGTAAAATGCTTAATATTGGATTTGGACCATTAGAGTTAGGAAGCAGTGCTCTAAAACAGGATGAAAAGATCTGGCCTGTAATACCTGTTTTTGTACAGTTGATTTTTTTTTTAACAGAGACGGAAAGAGAGGGACAGACAGACACAGCAAGGGAGAGAGATGAGACGCATCAATTCTTCATTGCGGCATCTTAGTTGTTCATTGATTGCTTTTTCAAATGTGCCTTGACTGGGGGGCTACAGCAGAGCGAATGGCTCCTTGCTCAAGCCTGTGACCTTGGGCTTCAAGCCAGCGGCCATGGGGTTATGTCTGCAATCCCACACTCAAGCCAGCGACCTCAGGGTTTTAAAACTGGTTCCTCCGCATCCCAGTCCAATGCTCTTTCCACTGTGCCACAGCCTGGTCAGGCATGTCTGTCTGATTTTAGTATCAGGGTAATGCTGGTCTCATAGAATTTGTTGAAAGTTGAGGAATATTTCCTCCTTTTCAAATTCCTTAAATATTTTGTATAGAATTTGCTGTTACTTCATTCTTATTGGAAAGTTTTTGGAAATTAAGTTACAAATTAATTTCTTTAGTAAACATAGGACTATTTGAATTACCTATTTCTTCTTGAGTGACCTTTTAAAACCTGTAGATTGTAAAGTGATGTCACCTCTCTCATTCCTGATATTGGTAATTTGGGTATTCTTTCTCATTATCCCAATCCCTTAGAACAGCGTTATGTCACTTTTATTGATACCAAAGAAGATTCAGTTTTAGTTTTCATTTGTTCTATGTATTGCTTTCCTGTTTTCTATTTCACTGATTTCCGCTTTGTTTACTATTTCCTTATTCTGCCAGCTTTGGGTTCAGTTTTCTCTCTTTGTAGTTTCTTAATGTAGAAGCTGAGGACATTGATATAGGAATTTTCTAATATAAGAATGTAAAAGTGCTGTAAAATTCCCTTTTATATTGCTTTAGCTGCATTTCATAGACTGTGATGAGTAGTGTTTTCATTTTTATTTAGATCAAAGTTGGCCTTACCTGTGGTGGCGCAGTAGATAAAGCGTCCACCTGGGAACACTGAGGTTGCCAGTTCAAAACCCTGCACTGGTCTGGTCAAGGCACATATGGGAGTTGATGCTTCCAGCTCCTCCCCCCTTTCTCTCTTTCTCTCTTTCTCTCTCTCTCTCTCTCTCTCTCTCTCTCTGTGTCTCCTCTCTAAAATGAATAAAATAAAATAAAAATTTAGATCAAAGAAGTGTCTAATTTCTTTTTTAACCCAGGTGTTATTCAGAAGTGTGTTGATGTAGTTTCCAAGCATTTAGAAATTTTCCAAATATCTTTCTCATATTGATTTCTAATTTAATTTCATTATCCTAAAAGAATACCTTTTCTGTGAGTTGAATGACTTTTTATCGATACTTGTATAATGACCCACAAAATTAATCTATTTTAGTAATCTAGCTTATTTATCTATTTATCTATCTAATCTATCTATCTATCCATCCATCCATCCATCCATCCATCCATCCATCCATCCATCCATCTATCTATCTATCATCTATCTGTACTGGCTATGTTATGTGTTCTAGGTATCCAGGCACAAAATGGCAGTTGCCTGGCCTAGGGTGGAAGCAGTGTGGATGGAAAGAGGGGGAGAAGGTTAAGAGAAATTCCGAAACTAGCTTTCAGAACACTGGAGGGGAGAGAGGAGAAGAACCTTCAGGGGTGACTGCAGGGTTTCTGGCTTGAGATGGAGCAGGTTGGGAGGGAGAGAGAGAGAGACTAGAGTTCAGCTTTGGAGGTGTTGAATTTGCGGAGGCTGTGGGACTAATTTAATCTTGCTAATCAATCTGATCAGATCTAGCTAATCTATCTGATCTAATCAAGCTAAATATGTTATGTGCACTTAAAAAGAATGTGCATTATGCTCTTTGGGGATTGAAGGTTCTATACATGTCAATCTGCTCAAGTTGGTAGTGTTCAAATCCTCTATATTCCTGATGGTTTTTTGTCTGCTTATTCTGTCAGTTTTTAGGGGAGGAATATTTAAATCTCAGACTATGAATGTGGATGTATCTCTTCTTGCAATTCTGTCACATTCTTAATACCACTGGTCCTCTGGCAGAAAGAATTCCCCTTCCTCAGATTTATTTAAGTATCCTCTCAGCTACAGTTAACAGAAGTAAAACAAGGCTACTTGGGGGCAGACCGGGAAGAGCCCCAGCTATAGTCCCCATCTCCCACCTTACTCATATTCTAACCGGAAGATTGTCTTGTATCTTTCTGTTTGTCCCTGGTGTGCACTTCTAGGATTTGGATTTCCTTTGAGTTAAGGCTGGGATTTTGGGGGCATAATAAACAACAGGAGGTGCACCACTGAGTTTGTTATCCTTCAAGTGCTGGTTTCCTTCCGTAATTTGCTTGCTACTATTTAGTTTTCAGAGTCCTCACATTGCAGCTCCATCATTCTTTCCAGGGTTTTCAGTTACATTCAGGGTTTTAGTTAGATCAGTTAAGGTGGAGTGTGCTTATTCCATCTTAACCCAGCACCAGAGCCCTTCCATTTTATTATATTTTGTGTTTGTCTGGAGGAATACTATTCCAAATATTTAATAAGTATGCCATAAATATCAACCAACCAAAACACATACGTCTTTTCAGAACAAGCACCAACTTTAAACAACTGATATGCCTGTGTAGGTGCATAATGCATGATCAACTGTCCTACCTGATTGTTGATACAGTTTATACTTAATGTCTCTTCTCCAATAATAATAGCAGACATGTAAGGTTAGGTATCTGGTGAGATGTCTTATCCTTTAAACATCCGTGCTCTCTCCTGTGTGTTAGTTAGCTAGATTGGCCTCTGATCTGTCTCTCAGGTACAGTAGATTCTGACTCCAACATACCCACCCACATTCACTGCTCTGCTTCAGAGGCAGACACCTTTCATGTCTTCTTTTTATCAAATGTAGGAAATGAGAGATGGCTTGACTGCTAGCACTGAATCAGATCCCACCCTTCTCATTCAGATTGCTGCCCCTTGGCACTTCCTGTTTTTGTATCTCTTGCTTCTGTACTTAAACAAACCTAGAAACACCCTCATTTTTCACAGTTATCCTACATATGCTCTAGGTTATCCTTTTTTCAGTTCAATTGCATCTAGTTCAGTGGTTCTTAACCTGGGTTCTATCGAACCCTAGGGGTTTGATGAGTCAGTCTCAGGGGTTTGGAGAAGCCTCTGCCGCGGAGGCCAGAATAAAGTAATGCCGTAATTTGTTGTGAGTTCATGCACTTTGTTGGTTTTGTTCTTTGAGCAAGGTGATGTTCATGCACGGCTCATTTTGTGCACCAGTAAGAAAACATATACCTATGTCTTGAATTTGGGAAAAAATCCTATTTTATTTATCACTAAAAAAGGGTTCGGCTAATGCTCATATGAAACTGGTGGATTCGGTACCTCAGAAAAGGTTAAGAACCACTGATCTAGCTTCTGTTTTCCATGGATTTCTTAAAATTTTTCTTCCATTATGGGTTTTTTGTTTCGTTTTACAATGCTTTAAGAATTTCTTCTTTTTAAAATACATTTTCTGTCATTTCCATATTATCTATGTTGTTGCTTTTTTAGGTCTGAAGAACCATCATATCTTCTTTACTACTATAATAGTGTCCTAACACTTTTTTTTTTCAGAGACAGAGTCAGAGAGAGGGATAGATAGGGAGAGACAGACAAAAACAGAGAGAGATGAGAAGCATCAATCATCAGTTTTTTGTTGCCGTTGCGACATCTTAGTTGTTCATTGATTGCTTTCTCATATGTGCCTTGACCGTGGGCTTTCAGCAGACTGAGTCACCCCTTGATGGAGCCAGCGACCTGGGGCTCAAGCTGATGAGCTTTTGCTCAAACCAGATAAGCCCGCGCTCAAGCTGGCGACCTCGGGGTCTCGAACCTGGGTGCTTCTGCATCCCAGTCTGACGCTCTATCCACTGTGCCACCGCCTGGTCAGGCTTCTAACATTATTTTCATTCTTACTATCATATAATCTGTTGTCCACTTGATAGCTATAGTGTTCTTATTAAAACAAATCAAATTGTGTATTTCCCCAAACTTGAAAAAAGAATTCTCCTGTGGCTTCCTAGGAAGTGACCAACTTTTTTACAATGAAACATAGAACAAAAATAAATGGAAAGAAACAATATCGTAAATAAAAGAAACATTTTATTCATTGCAACAGTAGTACACTATAATATAAATACATAATAAAAACATTATATTTTATATTGTAATTGTGCTTACATGCCTATTCTTAATAATAATTGTATGAAAAAAGTACTCATTTAGTAAAACTAAATATCAAACAAAACCACTAATTTAGAGTATATTTGGGTGTATTTATCATTTTCTAATTAAAAAATGTGTTTTATACAACTATTTAATTAAAATACGTTATTAATAAGATGGTTTGAGGTTAGATTTTACTTTGAAACTCAAATTTCGGGAAAATACTTATAAATAAAATTATAAGTATTTGGAAATTATTAGATAGATAATTAATAAAACGTGAATTATGCTTACCTGTCTATGATTGAATATTCACTGAGAAAGAAATAATCATGAGTCTACAATGTTGTATGTGCCGCGTGGTGTTTCAGTAAGAAGTACACAAAGCCATTTGTGTACTAGATATATTTCGCTCTCTCTCAAGGTCTCCCGTGTGCAGCGCATGCATTTCATAATCGTGTCTCACCGCACTGTACTGATCCTTGACGAATCGTCATGTCAAATACAAGTATGACACATCACATGCAATGGATCGACTCTGCATCAATTGAATACGGACATTTACAGATTAATCTTCCAGTATCAAAAAGGAGGACATGTAGGAGAGCACTTTTCCAGGGAGAATGGAACTTAGAAAAGGATTGTCCTCCCTAAAGGAGGACGATTGGTCACCTTACTTTCTATCACATTCAGAATAAACAGCAAAGTCTTTATCGTTCCTTACATGACCCTGCCTGAGTTGCCCTTTCCTTAGTGCTCTACTGCCTACATCAGTGGTTCTTAACCTGGGTTCTGTTGAACCCTAGGGGTTCGATGAGTTGGTCTCGGGTTCAGAGAAGCCTCTCCTGCGGAGGCCAGAAGAAAGTAATACCATAATTTGTTTTGAGTTCATGCACTTTGTAGGTTTTGTTTTTTGAGCAAGGTGATGTTCATGCACGGCTCATTTTGTGCACCAGTAAAAAAACATATACCTGTGTCTTGAATTTGGAAAATAAAATCTTATTTTATTTATCACTAAAGAAGGGTTCGGTGAATGCGCATATGAAACTGGTGGGTTCGGTACCTCAGAAAAGGTTAAGAACCACTGGTCTATATCCTCTCAGTCCCTCCATTTCATCTGTGCTGACCTTTTTGCTTAAATACGTTAAGGGTGTTTTCTTTGCAAGGCCTATTACACTTGCTCTTTCTTGACTAAAGGGCTATATAGATTTCTGCTTAGGTGAAAGAGACCTTCTCTGACCATCCTACCTAAATACTCGGCCCTAAGCTTCATAGTATTTATCACTACCTGAAATTAATTAATTATATGTTTACTTGTTTTTTATTCTCTCAACTCTAGACAATAGGTTTCATTTGAACAGAGACTTTGTCTTGTTCACCACTGTAACCCTGGAACACTTGCATTATAAAAATTTGTCAATTTTTTTAATGGAAGAATGAACAAATATCTAGCACTTAATATGCTTGGGAAAGGATATGGATGTGCCCAGGCTACATATTGATCTGGTATCCACTTCTATTACTTACATCACTGTAAAAGTAAAGCAGTCTGAGACTTATGTTGAATGTAGGTAGTTTGTCAGATTATCAGCTATCTATTGATTTGTGTACAAGTGAGGCTCTTGAAATATGACTATAAAACTGATTGTGCCAGTTTAACCCCAGTATAGTTTTCTAAGGATGGGTGGTTATTATCTGCTTTCTAGTGTAGAATATTGTATGTAGTTGAATTATTTAACTTACTATATTTGCTCTTATTTTTGGGTTTCTATTTTTCACAGTAATCTAGGAATTGGTTGACAGTAGGATTTTTGCATCTAGCACAGTAAATGTGTTGTTTTTCGGGAATCATGGGTTACTTAATTTGAATTTTTTGTTGTTTTATTTGCTCCATTTTTTGCTTCAAATGATTTTTTCATCAGAGGTCTTACATAAGTTAAACTTTTTTATTCTAGATATTAAATAAGTGCATGAGCAAATGTAGTATGGTGGAAACCCAGTTTTTATTTACTTTTGCAAAGATCACATTATGTAGGCATTAGGCTCTGATATACAAGATGTGTATTGATGCAAAATACCCATGACCACCTTATGCTGGAAGACTGGGAAACTGTACAGTGTTTGGCTTTGCATGGTTCTCATTATTTAAAGCCAATTTTATAATAATAATGTACTAAATTGTCAAATATGCTATCTTCTGATTCTTCTTCTTTCCTTATAAAATATGTAAAATATTTAGTAGAAATGAGATATTTATGCTCTTGAAACATACAAAAATTATTCTCCAGTCTGGTAAGTTACAAAGAATTTTTCTTAAGCCAGCTGTATATTTTTATTTTTATTTTATTTTTTCATTGATTAGAGAGAGGAAGGGGGAGTTGAGGGAGAAAGAAGGGGTGAGAGAGAGAGAGAGAGAAGCATCAACTCTTTGCTCCACTTAGTTCCATTTATTTGTTGTGCACATATTGGTTGCTTCTTGTATGTGCCCTGACTGGGGATCAAATCTGCAAATTCAGTGCACCAGGATGACACTATATCCACTGCTCAGGGTCCAGTGGTATTTTATTAAATTGAATGATAAGGAAAATTATTTTAATATTCAGTGTATAATTTCTTTATCTCAATATAAGAGTATGTATGGTGACATCACTAATGTACAAAATTATTTTGTTGTTTTAGAAGTTTATCATTATGATAAAAAAATTATTTAACTTTCATCATAGAAGAAAATAAACATAGCATTTAATAGTATATGTGTGCCAACCTCTGGGCTAGGTGCTTTCACATCATTCTCATTTATTTCTCAGAGTAAGTAATATTGTGAAAAAGGTACTATTTTCAGTAGGGAATAATTGGGCTTTATACTATTCTATACCTGAAGTTTTATTCATATCAGCCTTGTTAGTAGCATGTATTTAGTACCTTTTTATTCTGATATTTTAAATACAAATTTGTTTTTTGATAGTTGGATAAGAATTGAAAGAAAAGATCTGACCTTAAATGATAAATCCTCTGAAGTATCTTTATTGCTAGTCTTATAACTCTTCAGAGATTAAACTTCTTGTTGATTATTCTTTGTGTAACACTTTTTTTTTTTTTTTACAGGGACAGAGAGAGAGTCAGAGAGAGGGATAGATAGGGACAGACAGACAGGAATGGAGAGAGATAAGAAGCATCAATCGTCAGTTTTTTGTTGCCGTTGTGACACCTCAGTTGTTCATTGATTGCTTTCTCACACGTGCCTTGACCGCGGGCCTTCAGCAGACCGAGCCACCCCTTGCTGGAACCAGCGACCTTGGGTCCAAGCTGGCGAGCTTTTTGCTCAAGCCAGATGGGCCCGCGCTCAAGCTGGCGAGCTCAGGATCTCGAACCCGGGCCTTCCGCATCCCAGTCCAACCCTCTATCCACTGCGCCACCGCCTGGTCAATGTGTAACACTTTTTATCCCCATAAAATTAAACTTGAAATTGGCTCTCTAGCCAACAATTTCTTACTATGTTGGGGTACTAGGGATGTGTTACTGAGCTCATACTGGTATATGCAAGGGTGTGTGTGTGTACACGTTTGTATTAGTTCGAATATTTTAAAAAATAAAAGTTTTAGTTCTCCCCCAATTAGGAGTATAAGCTGGCCGTATCTCCAGGGATATACTTAAATTCTAATTTTTTTTAAAGTCTGTATAATGGTTCATAGCATAAGTAGGGTATTATTTACTTTATCTATGAGTGTTCATATTTTCAAAGCAATAATTCATAATTTATTTAATAACTTCTTAAACTCTTGGAATATGCACCCCAAGTACATTTTGTGTCATAACAAAGGTAGCTTACTTAGTTTTATACTTGACCTAGTTAACGCTAAAAGCCTTGTAGAAGCCACTCCTTTGTTATCCATATTTATGAAAGGAAGGGAATAAAGGTTAGAAAGCAGTTAAAAGGGTTAGAAAAAATATGTTGGACATCTAGAAAGATTTTGATTGAATATAGTATTCTTACCTGGATTTTTCTGGCAAGAAAAAACAGAAAAATCTCTTTGAAAAACTTTATTTATTTTTTTTTAGTGAGAGAAGGGGAGGCAGAGACAGACTCCTCCTGCATGCGTCTGGACCAGGATCCACCCAGCAAGTCTACTAGGGGCAATGCTCTGCCCATCTGGGACCATTGCTCCATTGCAACCAGAGCCATTTTTTTTAGCACCTGAGGCGGAGGCCATGGAGCTATCCTCAGCACCCAGGGCCAGCTCACTCCAATCGAGCTCTGGCTGTAGGAGCGGAAGAGAAGAGAGAGGGAGAGAGAGAGAGAGAGAGAGAAGCAAGAGGGAGAGGGATAGAGAAGCAGATGGTCGCTTCTCCTGTGTTCCCTGGCCCGGAATCGAACCTGGGGCATCCACATGCTAGGCTGACACCATCGCTGAGCCAACCAGCCAGGGTCAAACTTTATAAATTTTAATGAAGGTTCATAACCAGTAGAATAACAAAGGATGAGGAAGGAACCTATTAGTAGAGCCTGGGGTAAAAATTATTATGAAGTAAATACACTTTTTGTTCTGCTTTGTTTGAGGAGCAGTTTGAATTTAATAAATATCATTCCTAGTAAGAGATCGAAGAACTGGTTCCCACAAGGGGGCAGACAAAGACAACCTGAAAAACCTCACACTATAAATAATATTTATTTTAAATTCATAGTTGAATCATTAAGAAGGAAGGGGAAACCACCAGGGACTAGAAATGAATAGAGAGATAACTGGCTGACCATCCCAGGAATGGTACTGTATATATTGGTGGCATCCACCTACCTCTTTCCAGTGCTTGCAACATGCATGGACTGTTGGCAGTTTGGACACTCAACTCTGACTGTAGACAGGTTGGCCTTGGTGAGTAGAAGTCCATATTGCTAAGCCCAGGTATAAACTCCATCCTTTTACCATGGCCTCTTTGTTAATGAGCCCATTGGTCAAGGATAGAACAGTTAGGGAAAGATATTGGCTGAGTCCTCCAAACCAGTCATTTTATTTATTGAGTTATTATGCATCTATCTTCAGAGATTTTTCTTTGGTAAGTATTCACATGGGACACAAATTATATCATACTTTTTACCTTTTCAAAGAAGTCTAACCATATACCTCATTTCCAAATTTCCTTGTTACCAGTTTTCTAATTATTTATTCAGAGCCCTATATATCCAGTCATATGACTGAACACTGTCCATGAATCAGAAAAGTACCTCTTGTCATCTCTCCTTTCAGGCAAAATGAACTAGGCACCTCGTACACATTTCTGCAAAGAAGGGTTTCCCTTCACCACTTTCCTTTAGGGCTACCCCAGAGTAGGGTTGTAGTCAACTTTATGTTACCTGTCAGTAAACAAGCCTGATTCTCTTCCCAACCTACCCCCATGAGACGGTCACAGAGAATTTGTCATGAGATCATATCAGATATATCCAAATTGAGAGAAAAGGAGCAATATAGCAGGATTAAGAACCTTGGGCATCTAGGACACTTGTTCGTGCAAATTATGTATGCCTTCAGAACTTGCTCAGGTCTGATCTCATGTACACTTCTTCCTTTTGATGATGAAATGCAGTATACACCAACCATATTGCCTTGTTGGTTCAACAATACTTAGTTCATGGTAGGCCACCCAAGTCACATGGTAACATGGTGGCTCGTGGTTAAGCATTCATTCTAAGACTTTGTGGTAAGCTATAAACTGTTTTTCTTTCTTTTTTTTTTTTTTTACAGGGACAGAGAGAGAGTCAGAGAGAGGGATAGATAGGGACAGACAGACCGGAACGAAGAGAGATGAGAAGCATCAATCATCAGTTTTCATTGCCGTTGCAACACCTTAGTTGTTCATTGATTGCTTTCTCACATGTGCCTTGACTGCGGGCCTTCAGCAGACCGAGCAACCCCTTGCTGGAGCCAGCGACCTTGGGTCCAAGCTGGCAAGTTTATGCTCAAGCCAGATGGCCCCACGCTCAAGCTGGCAACCTCAGGGTCTTGAACCTGGGTCTTCCGCATCCCAGTCTGACGCTCTATCCCAATCTACTGTGCCACCGCCTGGTCTGGCACTATAAACTGTGGTTTTTTTTAAAAAAGGACAAAAGTTACTTGAAGTTGCTTGCACAGGATGGCCTAGTTTTAAAATAAAATACTGGAGGTCTCTGTTTCTAAAGTTCTGCAATAAGCGCCACGCAAGATCCCTCTGTGCGACAGATACTTCAGGCAACATTGGATTTTGTGGGTTATATTACCCAAGTGGCAAAGCAGCTTTCATAGCAACCCATACTTTTTCTGAGCCTTTCTCACTCCCAGCAGTCTTGGTAAATGGTTCATGGTAGCATACCCATGTGAGCTATAGGTTGCTTCAAAACTCTAAGGAACATTGTACATCTTTTTTATTAGTGAGAGAGAGTAGGTGCAGCAACTTCTTCACTTTGGAAAGGCTATCTTGGCTTGCTCAAGACCATAACGCTCACAGAAATTTCACCAATGTGGAAGACCTCTGAATTATTTTGTGGGATTTATTTCCCACCCTCTGACATGCTGTGTTTTACCATAGTTATCAAGATCAGTTGCTGCTTCCTGTTCACCAAGTCTAATCAGCATGAAATTATCAGTGTATTAGAGCAGGATAGTGGCCAATGGAATGGAAATGCAGTTAAGGTCCCTGTAGATTTGATTATTACCTACAGCAGGAGAATTAATAGGAGGTGGGGCAGTGAAAATGTATAGCTGACTCTGACAGCTGAATGCATACTGCTTATGATGATTTCATTCTCAAATCAATAAATGCAAACCAGGTGCCAGGGATATGTTGATTTGTTTTAGCAACAAAACCACATTTCAAACAGTAGCATCAGTAGGAGTCACACCTCATGAGTGAGCACAAAAATTCACTGTCTTCTGCATAGACCATATAGACAAATTGAATTGGGATATGGTAAGCTTTATTACCCTTGGATCTTTCCAGTGTTTGTTGATTGGACCACACTTTTACCTTATACTCTAAAGACTGAACTTGATTTTAGATATAGGTCTGGAACTTCGCTGTGCAGTACAGTAGTTAGTCATTTAGCTACCTGTGGCTATTTGAGTACTTGAAATGTGGCTGGTCTGAGGGGAGGAGATGTATTGTATGTGTAAAATACACACCAGATTTTGATTTTCTGTCTGTTCTTTTCAAGAATGTGTGCCTTTACTTACTGAAGTACTGTTGTAATAGTTACTTTAAGGTCTTTGGCTTTTTATTTTAATTTAATATTGCATTGTCTGGACTACCACAGTTTATTTATCCATTCAGTTACTAGAGGATGTCTTGGTTGCTCCAAGTTTGACAAGGATGAATAAAGCTGCTATAAACATTCACATGTAGTTTTTCTTGTGTGTGTGAATGTAAGTTTTCACCTCCTTCAGGTAAATACCAAGGAGCAGGATTGCTGGATTATATTGTAACAGTATGTTTAGTTTTGTAAGAAATTGCCAAACTATCTCAAAATAGATGGACCATTTTACATTCCTACCAGCAGTGAATGAGAATTCCTGTTGTTCCTCATTCTTGTCAGTGTTTGGTGGTGTTAGTGTTTTGGATTTTTGCCATCTACTAGATGTGTAGTGGAATCTCATTGTTTCAATATGCAATTTTTAAATGGCATATAATTTTGAACATCTTTTCATCTGTTTATTTGCCTTCATTTGGTTAGGTGGCTGTTCAAGTCTTTTGCCTGTATTTTACATTTTCTTGTTGTTGTGTTTTTGTATTTTAACACTTTATCAGATGTGTCTTTTACAAATACTTTCTCCCAGTATGAGGCTTTTCTTTTCTTTTCTTTTCTTTTATTCATTTTAGAGAGGAGACAGAGAGTAAGAGAGAGAGAGAGAAAGAGGGGAGGAGCTGAAAGCATCAACTCCCATATGTGCCTTGACTAGACCAGTGCAGGGTTTTGAACTGGCGACCTCAGTGTTCCCAGGTCGACGCTTTATCCACTGCACCACCACAGGTCAGGCTAGGCTTTTCTTATTTCTTTGACTGTCTTTAACACAGAAGAAATTAAATTTTAATGAAGTCTAGCTTATCAATTATTTCTTTCATGAATCATGCCTTTGGGATTATATATAAAAAGTCATTGCCATACATAACCAAGGTCTTCTAGGAGTTTTATAGTATTACATATTATATTTAGGTATATGATCCATTTTGAGTTAATTTTTGTGAGGGATGTAAAGGTCTGTTTTTAGATTTATCTTTTTATTTAATGTGGATGTCCAGTTGTCCCAGTACCATTTGTTGAAAAGACTATCTTTTCTCCATTGTATTGCCTCTTTGCTCCTTTGCCCAAGATCAATTGACTATATTTATGCGGGCCTATTTCTGGGCTCTCTATTCTGTTCCATTGATCTATTTGTTTATTCTTTTTCATGGAACCACACTGCCTGATTAATCTAGCTTTATAGTACATCTTGAAGTTTATTAGTCTCAGTCCTCCATTTTTGTTTTTTCTCTTCAAATATTCAAAACTATTCTGGTTCTTTGCCTCTCATATATACATTGGAACCAGTTCACTGATATCAGCAAAAATAACTAACTGGGACATAATTGGAATTGCATCAACTCTGTTAGTTCAATTTGGAAAGAACTGAAATTTTGACAATATTCATTCTTCCTATCCATCAATATAAACTTTCTCTCCATCTGTTTAGATCTTTGATTTCTTTCAGCAGAGTTTTGTAGTTTTTCTAATATGGATCTTGAACATTTTCCTTTAGAATTATACCTATGTCTTTCATTTTTTAAATTCACAGTCTGGTAATTCCAATATCCCTCCCATATCTGGGTCTGGTTCTGGTTATGATGTATGTTCAATCTTTTACCTTTTTGTATGCCTTGTAAGTTTCTGCTGAAAAGTGGACAATGTTTACTGGGTAAAATGAACTATGGTAAATAGTAATATGATTGCAAGGTATGGGGAGGGAAAGCATTCAATAGTCCTATGATTAGGTCTCAGTCTTTTGGTGAGCCTATGCCCCTGGACTGTAAACTTCTCTAGTACTTCTTAGTTCCAGTTGTGTTTTTGTTTTCTCCCCCTTAAGAAACCGGAAGTGAGCTCTCTATGTTCTTTCAAGGATTTATATTTGTATTGAATGGGCAGGTAAAGGTAGAATATGCTTATTCTGTCCTTCCTGGAACTTGAACCTAGGCATGTTTTTCAAATATATATTCTTGCTGGAATTTGTAGAACACCCATACTATTTTTTTTGTGTGTGTAAATTATGTTATGTAAAACAAGGGAAAATTTTTGGCCAAAGGTTTCCCACATTGCATTCATAAGGTTCCTCTCTCTAGTGTGAATTTTTATGTCTATAAAGGTGAAAGGGATCATTGAAGCCATTCTCACATTCATTACACATAAAAGGTTTCTATTTTCTCTGTTTTTATCTTTCCCACGGTACCAGTGATTCCTGATAACTTGCCCATAGTCACCACATTCATAGATTTTCTAACCAGTATGTACTTACATGTTTAATAAAGTTCCTTCTAAAGGCTTTTTTGAATTCATTATTGTTGTAGTGTTTCTCTTTTGTGTGTATTCACATAGGCATTGTGAGCTTAATGTTCCTTCTGAAGGCTTTTTCTCTATCATTGTATTTATAGTTTCTCCCCGGTGTGGGTAGATGTTTTGGTGAGTAGTAAAATGAGTATTTCAGCTGTAGGCTTTCTTATAAGTCTTTGTGTTCATAACGTTTCTCCCCACTATGTATTCTCGTGTGCACCATAAGACTAGAGATGTTGCCTGATCAGTGGTGGCACAGTGGATAAAGTGTTGACTTGGGATGAAGTCCTAGGTTTGAAGCCCCATGGTCACTGGCTTCAGTGCAGTCTCACCAGTTTTGAGTGCGGGGTCGTGGGCTGGAGTATGGGATCATCGACACGATCCGTGGTTGCTGGCTTGAAACCTAAGGTTGCAGCTTGAGCAAGGGGTCACTAGCTCAGCTAGCAAGGCACATATGAGAAGCAATCAATGAATGACTAAAGTGACACAACTAAGAGTTGATGCTTCTCATCTCTGTCCCTTCCCCCTCCCTTCCAAAAAAAAAAAGAGTAGATATTTCTGAAGAATTTTCCCACTGATTACCTTAAAAAAGTTTGGTTTCAGTGTAAGATCTCAAGTACATTTTGGGGGATGACTATAGCCTAGATGTTCTCCTTCTCTGAAATTGAAGTGTTTCTCCTCATTTTGAAATCTCCCATGTCTCTAACAGGAATAATGGTTACCCAATGCTTTATTACAATCTGTACATTCATGATTTGTCTCTTCTCTATGATTTCTTCCCTACAAAATAAGATTAGTATTCCCTCTAAAGGCTTTTTTACAGAGATTATATTCATAAAATTTATCTCACTAGGATCCCCTTCTATTTGTATCTCACTGATGCAGACATTGTAGAGGAAAAAGCTGAATTTCCTAGCTCTTTGATTTCTGTTCTTACTACTTTTCTTCAACTGTGTGTAGAGATCCCAGCCAGAGCATTAAAACCTCTGTAAGAAAAGATGTTTCTTCTGTGCTGTGATCATGATTGTGAGAAGAAAACACCAATAGGATACATAGATGGAAGGGCCGGATCTGGGTCTTCACAGAAGATCAGAGGCCTGAATGAGCTATGCCACCCCTACCCACCTAGGGGGTACCCCAGTACCCATGTTTTGATCAGACTGAGGGGCAAGAGCAGGAAACAAGGCAGAGAATACCTATTGACATGATGCTTTTCATTACAAGTAGCAATTTTCAACCGGTGTCTCTGGTATGTCAACAAGAGGCACACTGGTATGCTGCAAGAATTTTTAAAACATGCTGTATCCATTTAGTCAGGGGCACTGACCTCTTTTCCCTTAGATCATCAAGTAAAAAATGACAACACAATAATATCTATCCAGTGTGAATGAATCAAAATTATACCTATTTCTTGTCAGATCTGCAAAAAATATATTTTTTGCTGTGCAGAATTTTAGTAATTTATGTGTGCCATGAGATGAAAGAGGTTGAAAATTGCTGTTTGTTTTTTTTATTATTTCTTTTTATTTATTTATTTTAGAGAGGAGAGGGGGGGGGGGGAGGAGCTAGAAGCATCAACTCCCATATGTGCCTTGACCAGACCAGTGCAGGGTTTTGAACTGGCGACCTCAGTGTTCCCAGGTTGATGCTTTATCCACTGCGCCACCATAGGTCAGGCCGAGAATTGCTGTTTTAACCTTTGAGTTTACCTAACTTATTTTTTTTCTAGCAGCTTTTTTTGTAGATTTCTTTGAATTTTCTACATAAGCATTCATGCTCTCTGACTAATGATCCTATACTAGTTTTTACACTTCTCTTGACCTGTTCCCTGCCTAATAAATGGACTTAAGAGACTATTACCAACTTACAGAGTGACGTAAGCCTTGATTTAAAAGGACATTTGGAATAATTTAGGCAAAACCCCTTTGTTTCTGAAATATGTAAGAGCCCTTAACTCTAGGAGTTAGTTCATTACCATGCTATATTTTGTTTTGGGTTCTTTTGGTATACTTTTTAAAAATAAACTCTTATTGAATTATAACATGTAAACTGAAAAATTTGCAAATAATGTGTACAGTTTAATAAATTATCATGCTGGGGGGTTTGTTTGATAAGTGTTACTTGTGGTTATTTATGTAACTTGATTTAGAAGGTGTTTCTCTAGAATAGGTATTGCCTTAAGCTAAAGAATTTTTTAATTAACTTGAACTTTAATATTGAATAATCATCTGTATTAAATATAAGACTTAGTGATGACTGAAATTTTTATTGAATCATAATTATTCATAATATTTCTTTAGTGTCTATGTACTTGATATCCCTGGGCTTTCTTAGATTAATTTTTGAATACATAATCATCAGGTGTCCATCATAACTGAATTTTTTCTGTCAAATGAGCAGTTCATGTTTTCATTTGGTTGACCAAAGTAAGAAAAGTGGTAGTTAAAAGAAAGACAGAAAATAATGGTTAAGTAATTTGGAATACCAGTAAATATTATCTTATATACTTGGTAAATTGGATTTCCAAATTTTGACTTTCTTCCTGGTATAAAATTATACCTTTTGCTATGCAGCTTTTCAATAGTTCCCATGAAAGTGTGCCAAGTGGAATATGAGTGAACAGAGTTCTTAAATGTGCTGCTCTGATTTTACTGACCTCCTGCACTCCTGTACCTACCATGAGAAAAGCATTCCTCATGTAATCACTGCCCTTCAGTGAGTAGGCCCAACATCAAAGACACATCAGAGTAGTTCTGACACTGATAGCCAACCTAGATCAGCTGACCCAAAGTCAATCTGGAGACTTCATGAACATAAAGGCAGTGCTATTGTAGACTACTGAGATTTTGAGTTTGCTTTTTACCCAAGAAAGATTGACCGATAAGTCAAATTATGTGCATGCTTGTCAGTACTTTTCTTCACTTGATACATATTTTTTAGATTTTTTCTATACCTACAATGAGTTCAAGCACAAATTATAGGACAGAGAAAATGAAGGAAAATATTTTTAAGCAGGAAAGTAAACTAGGACATCCATATTGGACTAATTGCAAGATTATTCCTTAAGGAGTATTATTAGATTCTAAAATTATCAGCTAAGTTTTTTAAATTTGGAACATTTCAAGTGAAAAGAGGTGCTTCACTAACTCAGATGCATTTTTCTAGATTTATTTGTTGCTCTAAAAAAATCTAATGCAGATTTTTCTCAATGAAAGGATTTCCCAGTTAGGGAATTACACTAATGGCTTGCGCCTTTGTTTATAAACATTTAAAATACTATAATTCCATATAAATCAGTTTCAAGTTTATTCATGAAAGCCCAAAGATTAGAAATCTACTATGAGAGAGAAACTTGAAAAATAGGTCTGGGTATGTAATATCCATCTGATCACAATTCCAGATAGAGTAAAAGGAGCAGTTGGAATAGAAGAATTAGTCAGCATAGTAAAAGAAAGCACTCAGACCAGAGTCTAATGAGAAGAAAAAAATTAAGACATATTGTGGTAAAATTTCTAAAATCCAAGGATAAGTAATAAATCCTAGGTTTCTACTAACAGAAATTTGGGAGAAAGATAATAGTGATCTCTGGTAGTGGTAGGAGAATTGGAGAGAAATGGTAGATGTGAAATCTATAGTATTTTAGGCTGATAATCTGTAGAACTGGTGATACATTTGTTGCAAAGAGCTGTGTTGGGAAGAAAACAAATATCATTAGGCTTCTGGTTTGAATAAATATGTGAGTAGATGGTATATATCTACATAAATATATTTCATTTCAACCATTTTAAATTATACAATTCAGTGGCTTTTAGTACGTTTACAATGGGATGCAATCATCACTACTGTCTAATCCATCACCCAAAATGGAAATCCTATACCTATTAAGCAATCACTCCACATTCCTCCCTCCTCATAGTTCTACTTTCTCTCTGGATTGGTCTATTCTGAACATTTCATATAAATGAAATATTACAAGTAGCCTTTCGTGTCTGGCTTCTTTTACTTAGCATATGATTTGAGGGTTTTAATTCCTTACCAGATATATGGTTTGTATTATTTACCCCCATTTGATAGGTTGCTTTTTTATTTTGTTGATGGTTTCCTTTGCTGTGCAGAAATTTTTTAGTTTGATGTAGTCACACTGGTTTTTTGTTGTTCTTGTTACCTGTGCTTTTGATTTTAAATCCAAAAAATCATTGCGAAGACCAATGTCACAAAGTTTTTATTTTATATTTTCTTCTAAGAGCTTTATTATTTTAGTTCTTATGTTTATATTTTTAATGCATTTTTACCTGATTCTTGTATATGGTGTAAACTAAGGATCCAGTTTCATTCCTTCCCATTTTTCCAACAGTATTTATTGAAGAGACTATCCTTTTCCCTTGTGTATTATTGGTGCCCTTGTGCATGGGTTTATTTCTAGGCTTACTATTCTGTTCCATTGGTCTGTTTGTATGCTGTGTGTCTGTTTGTTCGCTAGTACCAGATTATTTTGATTACTATAGCTTTGTATAACTTGAAATCAGGAAGTGTGATGCCTCTAGCTTTGTCCTTCTTGTTCAAGATACTTGATTGCTTTAGCTTTTTCTTATAAATTTTAGGATTTTCTTATTTCAGTGGAAATTGCCATTGTAGTTTTGATAGGGATCACATTGATTCTACAGATCACTTTGGTAGTATGGAGATTTTAACAATATTAATTCTTCCAGTAGATGAACACGGGATATTTCTCCATTTATTTGTGTTTTTAAATTTTTCTTTTATCAGTTTTCTATAGTTTTCAGTGTACAGATATTTTGCTTCCTTGGTTAAATTTATTCCTTAGTATCTCAGTCTTTTTTATTTTAAGCATGTTACTTTAAATTCTGTGCCTCTTTGAATTGTATCCCCTGTAAGGCTATTTTTCTGCATGTTCTTTCTGATATACTTTTTTCTTGTTATCCCTTTGTTATTGTTAATTAAGGACCATATAAAAAGTTGTGGAAATAATTTGAGACCTGTGGTGATGTTGTTACCTTCCTTTAAGAAGATTTATGTTTGTTTTTGACAGGCACTAGCAATCCAAGATTGCCTCAATTTAACTTTGTGGTACACATTTGGAGCTGAATTTCAGTCCCATAAAGGCCATAGTTTGGGTTTATATTTACTCCTAGAGTGTTGCCTTTGGGCTTCCCAACAGAAGTGTTGGAGTTTTCCCAGGTCCTCCTCCACAACTTTGTTCTCCCTGCATGCCAATATTTGTTTTCCCAGCTCTGTAAAACCGTCAGAGGCTTCTTCAGTCCCAAATGCCAGGCTTCAGTCTTTTCCTGTAATTCTTTATCTTGCTGTTAACTTTCCAATGCCTTTAGGAAGATTATCTAGTACTAGTTTTTCTTAGATAGTAGTTGGTCTGAAGTGTATAATCTACCATTATCAGGAATTGAAGTCAACAGTATGTAAGTGGAACTAAACAACATAATTTACTCTTTAAAATATTAGAGAAAATTCAAAGGTTACCATATTATAATGTCAGGCTTTTACCCACTTGTATTTTCACATGTACAGAAGTGTGTGTGTGTATCAGAGACAGAGAGAGGGACAGATAGGGACAAACAGACAGGGAGAGAGATGAGAAGCATCAATTCTTTGGCTCCTTAGTCTCTTTAGTTATTCATTGACTGCTTTCTCATATGTGCCTTGACAGGGCCGGGGGGTGGGGTGGGGGCTACAACAGAGCAGTGACCCCTTGCTTAAACCAGCGACCTTGGGCTTCAAGCCAGTGACCTTTGGGCTCAAGCCAGCGACCAGGGGTAATGTCTATGAACCCACACTCAAGCCAGTGACCCCACACTCAAGCGGATGAGCCCACGCTCAAGCCAGCGACCTCAGGGTTTTGAACCTGGGTCCTCTGCGTCCCAGTCCAATGTTCTTTCCATTGTGCCACCACCCAGTCAGGTCTATTTTCACATACTTCTTGGAGAAAGGGGGTAAGAAATAGTTAGTGACCTAGTACCAATTGCATGTATTGAATTGTCAAGCAGGTGAATGTCTTTTTTTCATGTTTGTCTTATTAAGGGGAAAAGACCACTGCTCTAATTGTAATGCTTATGGCTTTGTAGTATAATTCTTTTTTTATATGACTGCATCATTCATTCATGAGACAGTGTGCAAGCCACTTCCAAGGATGACCCCATTTTACCCATGTTCAGCCTCTTAATTCTAGACCTGGGATTAAGTACCCAGAAAGTGTAGAAATGAATGTATGTGTTGAAAATACTTTGTTTTTTCACAACAAAAATCAACATCAGTATATACTATTATGAATCATTCTAAAAGATAAATTTTTATAGAAAAGGAAGAATATTTTTTCACTAGTTTTTTTGTTCCATCCTTTTCTAACAGGTGGCATCTCCACAGAAAGCGATTGTGCTTTTGAGCCAGATTATGCTGTCCCACCACTTCCAGTGAGTGAAGGTATGCAGCACATTCGGATTATGGAGGGCATGTCTCGCTCTCTTCCATCCTCCCCCTTACTCACACATCAGTCTATCAGTGTTCGGCTCCAACCTGTGAAGAAGTTAACTGGTAAGGATTTTACCTAAATTTAGTATGTTTGACAGGAAACCTAACAGGGTCATATCAGATATATTTATGTGCATCTTTGGGTTTTTCCTTTTTGGCCTTCCTAAATGTCACAGAATCTTGGAAAGTGGAGCTCCCACTGATTTTAATTTAGGGAATTATAATAGTACTCAGTTTGACAGATTGATGTATTTATTTTCTAAGTGATCCATCTGTTGTGGACATATTTTTCTAGGCTTTCAGGAAATTTCAAGTTTTGCCAGAATACACTGTCGTTCTGATTTCGTTTATCAGCTTGTTCACGTCAGAATAACAGATGGAGATATTATAATTTTAGGATAATAAGAGCTTCATAGTTCAGCAAAGGTACATTAGTCATGTTTTTGTTTGAATCCAGATTTGTATATTTCATATCTGTTTATAAAAGCTGATTTACATATTTTTGTCTCCATTGTACATTTTCTCCAATCTCTTGGGATATTTCCCATCATTCATAAGCTATGGATTGCACTGACTTTAATGTTAACTCAAATATATATTGCCCATTCAGATCAAGTTGTTAAGTATGAAACCATCTTTATTAAATAAACTTTAGTTCTTTTAAGCTTTTTCAGGGAAGAAATTTTAGTATGTTGAATGATACTTATGTGAATATATGTAAGCCTGGGTTACTTTGTTAGATTTCATTTGACATTCTCTGTTGTTATCTGAGGTCAGTAAGTTGACTGGTATTGATGGTTATGAGTGCATGAAGGCAATAAATGAAGTCATTCTCAAAGGATGCATTGACTGCTTCTTACGTGTCAGGCATTGAGTTAGACAGTAAGGAAGTTTGATTATCATATAACAGTTCTGAAGAAAATGTGAAGAGAGAGGGGAGAAATACAGAATTTTTGGACTCTTCAATCTTTTTTGGATGACACTTTTATAATGTTTATATTTTTCATTTAAATAACAACTTTTCTTTATTCTGTAGTTCCACAAAGTGTGAGTCATGCTTTACATACATACATACATACATACATACATACATATACACATATACATATATATATTTTTTAAATGTTTATTTTATTGATTTTAGAGATGGGTGTGCAGGAACACTGATCTGTTCCTGTATGTGCCCTGGCCAGGGATCGAACCAGCAACCTCTGTGCTTTGGGACGATGTACTAACCAACTGAGCTATCAGGCTGGAGCTTAGTGTTTATTATTCTTTTAGGCATCTTGAAATAGTAGAGTCAACGTCTACTTTGATTCTTGGGTCATTCGATAAAAATTAGTAAAATAGCTTAGTAACATCTTACTAAAATAGTTATTTCCTTCTGATATTCCTTGAATAAAATGTTATTGTTAGAAATCCTCCCTTTTTTCCTTATAGATTATTATTGATTACTGAAAATAACAACCAAAACTGATGGCTATCAAGTGGCATCATTTTACCACATATTGAGAAGAAATAGCAAGAAAAGTTTAGTGTCCTTGTAGAAGTTAGCTGGATTGCCTGAGGTTTTGGAGATATCACTTTTCTATCCCATTTACCTGTCCCAGTTTGAACTTCAACTTAAATAGACAACCTATATTAAAAGACATATACATTTAGTAACTAAGTAACATGCCCAATATCATAGAAGTGATACAGGGAAACAGTAATAGGAGGTATACTTGGTTAATTACATGTATGAACTATTCAGTTTTTTTAAGATTTTATTATTTTAAAAATATTTTATTTATTGATTTTACAGGGGTAGGGGGAGTGAGAAGTATGAACTCATAATTACTTCACTTTAGTTCATTGATGGCTTGTCGTATGTGCCGTGACCAGGCAAGCCCAGGGTTTTGAACCAGCGACCTCAGCATTCCAGGTTGCCGCTTTATCCACTGTGCCGCCACAGGCCAGGCTGTACTATTCAGTTTTAATTTCATAGTGTTTGAAGTATACATATCCTCTCAAATGGTTTTGTTTTTTTATTTTCTGAAAAGACTGTCAAGGGCCTAAGAATTTAAAAGTTGAGATTGCATTTTTCAATTTCTTAATGAAAGAAATCTGTCATTTGAAAGAGAATGTCATGAAAATTTTTCTGTGGCCAATTTTCTGCCAATTGAAGGAGATGTTAAAAATTTGTTAGTTTAACCTAGAATGAAATTACTTTGAAACTTAACTTTAAAATATTAGTATATTGTTTGTTAGTTACCTTTCTTTCCTAATTATCTTTTGTTTTGAATAAGTAAAAAGAAAGTTGAATGGAGAAAAATTATCTGATCATGATGAATGTCTTTCAGAAAATAGTTCTTTAAAAAATGCATTTATTTAATCTGGCCATTAGAGCTACACTTACTATCTATCTGTTTCCCTGACTTCCATTTATTTATTGTATAAACTTGTGTGAATTTGCTATGAGTATTAGTGTCTGAACTTCAATTTCTTTGTTTCTAAAAGAGAAATGATAATATAATATACCTAAACCAATGTCAGCTCAATAAATTTAATTTTAAAAAATAATAAAAGAACCAAATCAAATTTATATATATGATATATACGTCAGGACTATTAAGAGAATTGGATGAATTTGTATTTGTGAGCTCATAAGACAGTGTCTGATTGGCTTGACCTGTGGTGGTGCGGTGGATAAAGCCCTGGTCGACAAACTGCGGCTCTTCCACAAAATCATTTGTGGGCGCTACCTCAATAAGGAATGTCCTTACCTATATAGTTTAAGTTTAAAAAATTTGGCTCTCAAAAGAAATTTCAATCGTTGTAGTGTTGATATTTGGCTCTGTTGACTAATGAGCTTGACGACCACTGGATAAAGCATCAACCTGGAACGCTGAGGTAGCCAGTTCAAAACCGCAGGCTTACCCAATCAAGGCACATATGGGAATTGATGCTTCCTGCTCCTCGCCCCTCCTCGCTCTCTCTCTCTCCCCCTAAAATGAATTTTTTAAAAAAGAAAAGACTATCTTTAAAAAAGAAAAAAAGACAGTGTCTGACATAGAGTAAATAGCCCATAAATATTAGCTATAATTATTATAATTTTAAAAGAGATTTGTGTGACTTTCTATCAGCTATGTTAAATATGAGTTCTGAGCCTTTGGAAGGTGACTGTCAAGTTATTTATTTATTTATTTTCTTCTTTTCCAAGAGAGGAGGGGAGATAGAGATACAGACTCCAAACAAGATCCATCTGGCAAACCCCCATCTGGGGCCAGTCAATGCTCTGCCTATTTTGGGCCATGATCGCAACTAACTATTTTTAGTGCCTGAGGCAGAGGTTCCTCAGTGCCTGGGGCCAATGCACTTGAACCAATCAAGCCATGGCTGCAGGATATGGGGGGTGGGGAGAAAATGAGAGAAAGGGGAGGGGTAGAGGAGCAGCTGGTCACCTGTGTTCCCTAATTGGAAATTGAACGTGGGGCATTCACATGCCAGGCTAATACTCTACCACTGAACCAGCCAGCCAGGGCTCAAGTAATTTATTTAATCGCCTCAAGTAAGTCCCTCTAATTCTCTGAGGAGTAACTTTCAAATACTGATATCAAATGGATTATTATCTAGTCTCTGGGAAGAGTAATTTTGGCCTTTTCTAAAAATTATTTGATATTAATAGATTGAAATGACCATATATCAAGCCAATTTAGATGGTAAATAAGTACAGTAATCAATTTGATTGTGTTGCAACCTCATTATTTTAGATACAAGCTACAATCAAAATATTATTTTTATCATTGATAAAATGGAATCATTGACTTGTTTCTAAGACATCCTATGAAACCATTTAAAGCTATTTTGATAAAAAGAGCCTATACATGTAGTTCGATATGTTTTAATGTACTTATGATATGTTCTATACATAAAAATAATTATCTTGAAATTTTTGGAAGGCATACTTCAGTGAATTTTATTATTAGAAAATATATGAGATTGCTGTGAAGATAAAGCTCTCAAACATACAACCTCACATATAATAAACATTTGAATAAATGTTACTTTTATTGTCATTAACTTAGATAAAATGGAAATATAGTCTTGAGAAAGTATTGAAAAGACAATTTGAAAATATAAAGAACCTAGAGATTGTTAGTTTACATAGTTGGATTTATTTCAGTGTAGTCATGATATTGTAGCATGAGTAAATATCTTGCATTTTTAGAAAAGATATTATATATTAAGTTGTGTTAATAATAAATTTTATTAGATTCAAAAATACACTAGACATCAGTCCTAGTCCTAAATTAGATATTTTTATTTTAATTTCCATATGGATGGAAGTAGCTTACCAAATATATTTTAGGGCTAAATGAAAAAAAATGTAAATGAAGACTTTTAAACTCTTTGGAATACTAATACTAATTAAACTAGGTCTGAACCTCATTCAAGTACTGTCACTAATTCAGATTCTCTAGTTTTATGGGTTAAAGGTTGTGCTATTGTAAACTTCAAGGTTTATTCAGTGGCAAAGTGGCTCCCATTATTGGCCCTGTAGTCTTCCCAAAAGTAGAGAATGTTAGGTGGTTATTACTTAATTCAATTTAGATAATTTCAGTTGTCATGAGTAAACATTGTTAAAGAAAACCAGAGCCTGACAGTAATTAAAGTGATAAAGAAGGATTTTACTCAGAAACTATTGCAATAGGGAAAAAGGGAATTTAGTTTAAAACTGGGTTCATTTCCAAAACACAATTATACAGTTACGGATTTGTAGCCAAGAAGCAATATGGTAGGGAAGACAGCAGTGGATGGAAATATAGTGAGGAGAAATGTCAAGAGTAGGATTCTTGCTAAACCAATTTAACAGAATTTTTGCTGAAAGCAGGCCAGGCTGATCATATATCAAGGGTAGGGGGAGTTCTTACTAAACTTGACTTAGCAGGATTCTTGCCACAACTGAACTAGGCTGCAGGCTTGAAGATAAGGCCCAAAGGTTAGGTATAGTAGAAAAGAGGGCTCAGAAGGATCCTGAGAGTTTAATTAAGGAGAGAGTTTTTGTCTGTATATATATTTTAAGCACTTAAATGTCAACATATATGCATTATCAAATAAAGAATCTTTTCATGATATTTATACACACAGGATTTGGATAGTGCCATACTGTCAAGACCTTAGGTTTTCCAGTAGGACAAAGAACCATGTTAAAATTCTATTCTCATTCATTTGTAAGCTTTATGTCTTGACAGTATTTAAGAATAATAATACCTTAGGGTTAAGAGGAATACAGAAATGTCTGTAGTGAGTTTCTCTATGTGCCTAGCATTTATTGTGTCAAACATATGATTTCGCAGTTAAATACTTACTTTGCTTTAAATAAAATTGTATCACCTTACTGTGATCAACTCATATTTATTAGAAACTCCAGTTAATAGTTATATCTTTGTTCAAATTAATAAACTTTTGATAGATAAAATCTTTAAAATGGAAGTCTATATGGGGAAAAATAAAAGGAATCCTAACAGGTCAAAAGTTAGCAATCACTTGCTTAGTAATCTCTGATACCCTGTGGGGAAAGAAGAAATTTTTATCTACACATAAAGGTTCTTTTGGCTAGTCTAATAAGGAAATTACACGAGACAGATTAACAAGAAAAAATTGCCAAATTCAGTTATGAACATATGTATGGGAACCCCATATATATGAGAGAATCAGAGATGCCACATACATGAGAGGTTCGGAGACAGAAAAGCAAAATGAGGTATATATGGCCTCATGAGCCAAGAAAAAAGCTAAGAGCTTTGGAGCTTCAAAGGAGAGGAAGGTCATTTGCATGATGTTAAGAAGAACAGATGTTCAGTAATTAGAAATTTGTCATTCCAGCCCTGGCTGAGTCGCTTAGTTGGTTAGAGCATCATCCCGATATGCCAAGGTTGTGGGTTCAAGCCCCAGTCAGGGCACATGCAAGAGTCAACCCATGAATGCATAAATGGGTAGAACAGCAAATCTATGTTTCTTTCTCTCTCTCCCTCCTTCCTCTCTGGAATTTTTTTTTAAAGAAATTTGCCTTTCCTTATAGATATGTCATAAAAAGTTATTTCTGGTAATAATTCTTATTAAGGGCAAGACCCTCAATTTAAATTCTTCTAGGTAGTTAAAGGAGAAGAAAAAGTTTCTCCTGAACCCACAGGGTCTTAGTTGCCTTCAGCTTAAAATAATTCACATGCCAAAGTGGCACATCTTGAGGAGACCTGTTCTGAGCCCCTTACATCCCTTTTAGCTAGTATGTGGTAGTTCTAAGAGTCAGGTACCACTTTTAAATGTGGGAAATACGTACATGAAGGGTTACAGGGGGAAAAAAATCCTTCTTTGTTCATGTTTCCTCTGTGATCTTCCCTAGAAAATTCACTGTGATTTTATGCCACAGTTCCTTCAAGTCTATTTTTGTACTTAATGACTCTGTCTTCCCTACTTGCCTGTCTGCCTACCTGCTGTGGAATGTGAGCAGTTCACAAAGTGTCAAATGTTGAATGTAAAGATTAAGTAATATTGGTCCTCAGAAACACTTCTCAGTCCCAAACGTAATGAAAGGCAAATAAGTAAATATCCATGAGTCAGAAGAAATCCTCTTAGTGACTCTCCAAACAGGAAGTAAATAATAGTATGGGATTATATAAAGCTTAGTACTGAATACTGTATATATTCACATTATAATAGGACTTATTAAAATTGCTAAACCATATTTTTTCCTCTTTATAGAAAATTATGTGCCCATATTAATTGATATATTCAGCCCATAGAATAATAAGTATGTGGTATGACAGAATATTCTCTCACTGGTGAATACAGGGTGGGAAAAAAGTAGGTTTACAGTTGTGAGTATGTGAAACATGGAGTTTATGCCTATTCTTGTATTATTATTTATTATTTTCTATATGAACAACTGTAAACCTACTTTTGCCCCACTATACAATATTTTAAACACAAGAAGAGGCAGTGTCCCAAAGGACATTTTCATTATAAATATATCATTTATGCTCTCATCTCATTGCATTTTTAAAAAGTAAGGAATTTGGTCATTTTGCAATTAACCTATGTATATGAATGATCTCTCTTATTTAGACAGTGTTCTGATATACACCAGAGTTGGTTGAATATCCATGTTTCCCTTCTTTTCTTGTTAAAGTCTATATTTCTGGCTTCTGAAAATGATTTGAAAAAATATGTCATAGATATATATCTATATCATTTAGTGAATAATTATTCACTAAATGATATAGATATATATCTATGACATATTTTTAAGTTATGTAAAACATTTAGTAAGTTATGTAAATTGAGCATAAGGAGATTTGATATATATTTTTGTAGCTCAATATATGCGTTTATGTTCTTCTTATCAGTATAGCCATTCTGAATGAACCACCTCTCAGCTAACAATTTTTTCAAATGTTGAGGTTATAATTTAGAAGTAGCATCACACATTTGGTAAATTTTATTCAGGGGTTAGGTAATAAAGTCAACATGCCAAGTAAAACTGTATATAATAAAAATTGTTCTCAGAAATTCCTTAAATATCATTCATGGTGTTCGATAAACAGAAATACTGCTTCTTAATATGTCCAACCCTGCCAATTTTTCTTACTTTTTTTATTGACCACCAGATGAATAATTGGCTTATATGTAGAGTCCACATTATATGATTTTTAAGAATCTATTTTTTTTTCACTTTTCTATTAATCATTACTGTTGCAAATTTGAAGTCCTGATCTGGAACAGTTACCATTCCTAGGAAAGGAAAAATCCCACATTAGAAATCTGGCCAAAACTTGGGACTCCTATAACAAGTACAATGGATATTTTTCTTCTGTGAAAATAGGGATTTCATGTATTTACCTCTTCATAAGTATTACCTTACTTTTAAGCACTGTAGAGTTTAGCACTGATAAATACTTCTTAGAAAAAGCTTTCAAAGTGGGAAAATTGGGAAAAGAATGAAAAGAAAAAGAATCTAAAACTTTGTTAAGTTTCAGAATGGTCTGCCTACATTAATAATAAGGGAGTTAAAATTTAGTAGCCACAGGAATAGCTTAGCCCTTTACACTGTCTCTACCCTTATCTTATATTTAACCCAGTATGTCAAAAACCAAACCAAACCTATGTACTTTGTCTTTTAAAGTACCTTAACCATGTCCTCATCCCAGTCAGCTAGTACAGAGCATAAGCAACATAAAAATGAAAACCAGTGGAAAATAATTTGTTGTCCAAGTTTATATTTTTTAAAAATTATTCTGGAATCCATTTAATGCATGGATAAACTCAGCTTAACTTGGGGAAGAGATGAACTTACCCTCTTTTCCTAAGCTATTGAGTTATTGGTATTCTAAAAGACAAAACTAAAGTGAATTACCCTCAAAAATAATTATGTGGCTAGACAATACAGAGATGGGCAAAAATGGGTTTACAATTGCGAGAACACAAAACACAGTTTATTCTTGTATTTTTTAAAAATTTTTATTGATTTGAGAAAGAGAGAGAAAAACATCAATTTGTTGTTCCACTCATGTATGCATTCTTTGGTTGATTCTTGTATGTGCCATAACGGGGGAATGAACCCACAACCATGGTGTATTAGCATGACCTTCTAACCACCTACGCTACCTGGCCAGGGATATATTTATATTATTATTTATTTAACCTGCATATCTTTTTCCATACAAACAACTGTAGACCTACTTTTGCCCACCTCTGTATTTGATTTAAAAAGTGTACTTAGAAGAGATTACACTATCAAGGAAACAAAGAACTGAGGTATGCAGTCCATGGGTGTTTCAAATCTAAGTAAATGCTTTAGTTTGCTTTACAGTTTTTCTTTTCTTTTCTTCCCTCCCTCCCTCCCTTCCTCTTTCTTTTCTTTCTTTCTTTCTTTCTTTCTTTCTTTCTTTCTTTCTTTCTTTCTCTCTCTCTCTCTTTTCTTCCTTTCTTTCTTCTTCCTTCTTCCCTCCCCTCCCCTCCCCTCCCCTCCCCTCCCCTCCCCTCCCCTCCCCTCCCCTCCCCTCTCTTCCCCTTCCCTTCTTTGCTTTCCTTTCTTTCTTTCCTTCCCTTCCTCCCTCTCCCTCCCTCCCTCTCTTTCTCCCTTCCTCCCTCCCTTCCTCCTTTCCTTCCTTATTTTCTTTTCTCTTTGTTTTTTTTTTAAGTGAGGCCATTCTCACAACTGAGCTAATTTTAGTGCTTGAGGTAATGGCTCCAGGGAGCCATCCTCAGTGCCTGGGGCTTATGTGCTGAAATCATTCCAGCTACTAGCTGCAGGAGGAAAAGGAGAGAGAGAGAGAGAGAGAGAGAGAGAGAGAGAGAGAGAGAGAGAGAGAGAGAGAGAAGGGGGAGAGGGAGCAGTAGAGAAGCAGATGGTTGCCTCTCCTTTGTGCCCTGACGGGGAAACAAACCCAGGAGTTATACATGCCGGGCCAACGTTCTACTGCTGAGCAACTGGCCAGGCCCTGTACAGTTTTCTAGTAAGGTAAAATAAAAAGTATTTGAAGGTCATCTAAAACAGATATCTCACTTTACATGTTCTTTAGAAATTGCTTATACTTCTTTAATATTTTCTTTTATTTAGAAAATTAAATTTAATGGGGTGACAATAATCAATGAGTACATAGGTTGCAGGTAAACATTTCTGTAGCATTTGAACTGTTGATTGTGTTGTCTGCCTAAAAATATAAGTAATGTTAGTGCAGTAGAATTACTTTTACATGATTATATTATACATTATTTTATTAAAATTTTTTTCCCATAATTTGAGGAAGAGAGAGAAAGTGAAAGAGAAAGGGGAAGATAAAAAGAGAAGCATCAGTTTGTTGTTCCACTAGTTCCATTTAGGTGTGCACTCACTGGTTGTTTCTTATATACATGCCCTGACCAGGATTGAACCTGTGACCTCAGTGCCCCAGGATGATGCTCTGTCCATTGAACCACCCAGCCAGGGCTACAGTTCTTTAACACTAGTCCAAAGCATCTGTTTAATATAATTCTAAAATGAAATAGTTCTTTACAACAAATATGCATAATGTGATGAAGTGAGATAATCAGATATAAAAAGTAGCTTGAAAAAAATTACTTTTTAAAAAAATTTTATTTAGAAAATTAAATTAACAGGGTGACATTGATCAATAAGAGTATGTAGGTTTTAGGTAAACATTTCTATAGCCTTTGATCCGTTGATTATCCTGTATACCTGTCACCCAAAGTCAAATAGTTTTTTGTCACCTTATATTTGTCCCTCTTTATACCCTTTCCCATACCAGCTCCCCTCACCTCCCTAACCACTTTACTTTTATCTATTAGGTCCATGAGTCTCAGTTTTATGTCCCACCTATGTATGAAATCATACAGTTCTTAGCTTTCTCTGATTTAGTTATTTCACTCAGTATAATGTTCTTAAGGTCCATCCATGTTGTCATAAATGACACTATGTCATTATTTCTTATGGTTCAGTAGTAGTTTATTGTATATATGTACCATATCTTTTTTATCCAATATTCTATTGAGGGTTGGCCACTGTGAATAATGCTGTGATGAACATGGGGTGCATGTGTCTTTACATACCAATGTTTTCAAATTTTGGGGGTAGATATCCAGTGGAGGGATTGCTGGGTCATATGGTAGTTCTGTTAGTTTTTTGAGGAACCACCATACTTTCTTCCATAATGGTTGTACTAATTTGCATTCCCACCAGCAGTGCATGAGGGTTCCTTTTTCTCCACAGCCTCTCCAACACTTATTACCTGTCTTATTGATAATAGCTAATCTAACAGGTGTGAGTTGGTATCTCATTGTAGTTTTGATTTGCATTTCTCAAATATTATAGCTAGTGAAGATGAGCATCTTTTCATATATCTGGTGGCCATTTGTATGTTTTCTTGGGAGAAGTGTCTGTTCAGGTCCTGTCCCCATTTTTAATTGGATTGCTTGCTTGTTTGTTGCTGAGCTTTGTGAGTTCTTTATATATTTTGGATATTAACCCCTTATTGGAGCTATCGTTTGCCAGTATCATCTTCCATTTAGTTGGCTGCCTATTTGTTTTGTTGTCAGTTTCCTTTGCTGTGCAGAAGCTTTTTAGTTTGATATAGTCCCATTTGTTTAGTTTGCCTTTACTTCCCTTGCCTTTGGTGTCAAATTCATAAATTGTTCTCTGTGGCCAAGGTCTGTGAGTTTAGTACCTGTGTTTTACTCTATTTAATTTATTTTTTCAGATCTTATATTTAGGTCTTTGATCTATTTTGAATTAATTTTTGTGCAGGGGGAGAAACTGTCTTCAAGTTTTATTCTTTTGCATGTGGCTTTCCAATTTTCCCAGCACCATTTATTGAAGAGGCTTTCTTTTTTCCATTGTGAATTTTTGACTTCTTTTGTCTTTTTTTTGTGTGTGTGTGTGTGTGTGTGTGTGTGTGTGTGTGTGTGTGTATAGTTTATTTCTGGGCTTTTGATTCTGTTCCATTGGTCTGTATGTCTTTTTCTGCCAATACCATGCTGTTTTGATTATCATTGCTCTATAGTATAATTTGAAGTCAGGTAGTGTGATACTTCCACATTCATTCTTTTTCCTCAGGATTACTTTAGCTATTTGGGGTTTTTTATGGTTCCATACAAATCTGGTAATTTTTTGTTCTATTTTTTAGAAAATGATATTGGGGTTTTGATGGGAATTGCATTAAATTTGTATATTGCTTTGGGTAATATGGCCATTTAAACTATGTTGATCTTTCCAATTCATGAACATTGAATACTTTTCCATTTCCTTGTATGTTTTCCAATTTTATTTCAATAACGTTTTGTAGTTTTCAGTGTATAGGTCTTTCACATCCTTTGTTAAGTTTATTCCTAGGTATTTTATATATTTTTGTTGTTGTTGTAATTGTAAAAGGAATTGTTTTCTTGAGTTCGTTTCCTGAAGTTTTATCGTTGTCATATGGTGGAAAAGCAATACACTTCTGTATATTGATTTTCTATACTGCGACTTTATTGGTTTATTGTTTCTAATAGTTTTTTGGTGGAGTCTTTGGAGTTTTCTATATACAGGATCATGTCATCTGCAAAAAATTGATACTTTTACTTCTTTTATCCCTGATATGGATACATTTTATTTCTTTTTCTTGCCTGATTGCTCTGGTTAAAACTTCCCAAACTATGTTTGAATAAGAGTGGAGAGAGTGGGCAGCCTTGTCTTGTTTTTGATTTGAGAGGAAAAGCCTTCATTTTTTTTCACCTTTCAGTATGATATTAGCTGATGGTTTGTCATGTATTGCTTTTATTATGCTGAGGTACTTTACTTCTATTTTGATTTTATTGAGTGTTTTAAACATAAAGGGATGTTGTATCTTATTAAATACCTTTTCCGCATCTGTTGATAGGATTATATGATTTGTGTTTTGTTTTGTTGATGTGGTGTTTTACATTAATTGATTTCCATATGTTGAATCATCCTGTGTTCCTGAAATGAATCCTACTTCATTGTGATGTATTATTTTTTTAATGTGCTGTTGTATTTGATTTGCTCATATTTTATTTAGGATTTTTGCATGTGTATTCGTTAGAGATATTGGTCTATAGTTTTCTTCTTCTGTGGTGACCTTGCCAGGTTTTGGTATGAGGGTTATGTTGTACTAATAAATGTGTTAGGGAATATTGCTGCTGCTTCTGATTTTTGGGAAAACTTTGAGAAGGATAGGTAAAAATCTTCTTTGAATATTTGGTAGAGCCCTGGCTGGTTGGCTCTGTGATAGAGGAGCAGCCTGGCATGTGGATGTCCCAGGTTCGATTCCTGGTCAGAGCACACAGGAGAAGTGACCATCTGCTTCTTTACCCCTCCCCATCCGCTTCTATCTCTCTCTGTATATATCTCTCTCTCTTCCCCTCCTGCCACCATGGCTCAACTGCTTCAAGTGAGTTGGCCTCAGGAACTGAAGATAGCTTCGTGGCTTCCACCTCAAGCTCTAAGAAGAGCTTAGTTGCTGAGCAACAGAGCAACACCTCAGATGGGCAGAGCATCGCCGCTAGTGGGCTTGCCAGGTGAATCTGGTCAGGGCGCATGCAGAAGTCTGTCTCTCTGCCCTCGTCCTCCCCACCTCTCACTTACAAAAAAAAAAAAAAAGAACATTTGGTAGAATTCACTAGTGTAGCCATCCGGTCCTGGACTTTTGGTTTTTTGGGAGGTTTTTGATAGTTGTTTCTGTTGCCTCCCTGCTTATAGGTCTATTTAGGCTTTCCACTTCTTCGTGACTCAGTCTAGAAAGATTGTATACTTCTAGGAATTTATCTATTTCCTCTAGGTTGTTGGTGGCATATAATCTTTCATAATATTCTAATATGATCCTTTATATATTAGTGATATCTGTGGTAATTTCTCCTCTTTCATTTTAGATTTTGTTTATATGAGTCCTTCTTTTATTGATCCTTTCAAATAACCAGCTCTTTGTTTTATTAATTATTTCTATAATTTTTTGTTCTCTATTTCATTTATTTCTGCTCTAATTTTTACTATTTCCTTTATTTTGTTGACTTTGTTCTTCTTTTTCTAGTTCCTAAAGATGTGGTGTTAGGTTGTTTACTTGGAGTCTCTCTTGTTTCTTGATATAAGCCTGTAATGATATAAACTTCCCTCTTGTTACTGTTTTCACTGCATCCCAGAAATTTTGATATGTTGTGTTGTCATTTTTATTTGTCTGTATATATCTTTTGATCTCTCCTTTTACTTTTCTTTTTCTTTTTTTTTTATCAAGTAAGAGGAAGGGAGGCAGAGAGACAGACTCCCTCATGCATGCTGACCAGGATCCAAATGGCAATCCCCTGTTTGGGGCTGATATTCTGTCCATTTTAGGCAATCTGTTAATTGCTCTGTTAATCAGCAGTTGAGCTATTTTAGTGCCTGAAGCGAGGCATGAAGCCATCCTCAGTACCTGGGCCAACTTGCTCATTTGAGCCATGACTACAGGAAGGGAAGAGGAGGGGAAGTATGGAGAAGCAGATGGTTGTTTCTCCTGTGAGCCCTGACTAGGAGTCGAACCCAGGACTTCACATGCCAGGCTGACATTCTACTGCTGAGCCGACCATCCAGGGCCTTATTTCTTTTTTGACCCAGTCATTTTTTAGAAGTATGTTGTTTAATTTCCACATTTTTGTGTGCTTCTTTACTTTTTTTTTATAATTGAATTCTGATTTCAAAGCTTTATGGTCAGAAAATATGTTTGGTCTAGTTTCAATCTTCCTGAATCTGTTGATGTTAGTTTTGTGGCCCAACACATGGTCTATCCTTGAGAATGTTCCATGAACACAGGAGAAGAATGTGTAACCTGATGTTTTAGGATGATATGTCCTGTAAATGTCTATTATGTCCATTTGGTCCAGTATGTCATTTAAAGCCAGTAGTATTTCTTTATTGATTTTCTGTTTGGATGATCTGTTGAAAGCTGTCAGTAGAGTTGAATGTATTGAAATCTCCAGGTATGACTGTGTATTTGTCTGCTTCTATTTTTATATCAGTTAGTAGATGTCTTAAATATTTTTGTGCTCCCTGGTTCAGTGCATATATATTAAGAAGTGTTATGTCTTTTCGATACAATGTCCACTTTATCATTATGAAATAGTTCATCTTTGTCTCTGGTTACCTTTGTTGTCTTGAAGTCAGCAATGTCAGATATGAGTATGGCTACACCTGCTTTCCTTCGGATTATTTGCTTGGAGAATGGTTTTTCAACCTTTCATTTTGACTCTACTCTTGTCCTTGCAACTTAGATGTGTCTCTTGAAGGCAGCATATGGTTGAGTTTTGCTATTTGATCCAATCTGCTACTCTGAGCCTTTTTACTGGTGAATTCAGTCCACTTACATATAGGGTAATTATTGACACTTGAGGATTTCCTATAGCCATTTTAGGTTTTGTTTTTGGTATCTCTGTGTCTTGTTTGGTTCTTCTCTTTATGTTTCTGTCAGTCATTTTTCTTTGGTGGTATTCCATACTTTTTTTCTCCTGTTTCTTCTTTTTCAGTAGCATTTTTATGGGTGCTTACCATTAGGTTAAGAGAAAAATGTTCATATATACAAGAGTCCTTTGTCCTATGAGTGCTTCTACACTCCATCCTCCTTTGCTACTGCAGATGTTTATCCTCTCCCCTTTTATGTTACAGTTGTCATAGATTATCCTTGTTTTTATTGTAACCTTGTTGGAGTTTTACTTGTAGTTTTAATTTCTTTTTTTCTTTGTGTCTGGTCAAATAATCCCCTTGAGTATTTACTACAGTAGTAGTTTTCTGGCAATAAATTCTCTTAACTTCTATAGGTCTGTAAAACTTTTTATTTCTCCTTTATATTTGAAGGATAACTTTGATATAGTGTTCTTGGCTGATAACACGGGGGTAGAATTTTTTTTTTCATTTTCTTTTGCATGAGGTTTTAGGACTTTTTCTATATATTTCTGCATTGCTGATTCCAAATCTGAAATCTGTTTTTTGGTGCATGCTCTAGTTTTTATGCAAGTTTAATTTCTTTTTGTTACAGTTAATGGCATGCATTGGTTTTTAAATTGGAGTTAAAGGGCAACAACTCTTCGATTGAACATAACCACAAGGCAATTAATGTTTTACAAGCATCACTTTTACATAATCGTAGTTGTTTTTAAATGTAAAAAATTATTATCTGATAAAAACACCCTCTTATTTTAAGATTGAGTCGTGGCTTCTTTGAGTAGGCGTAAATGTAAGAATAGTCCTGACACCTTCTGTTATATATGTGGCTGTTACACACTTCAATATCAAAGGCGCAATATTTCATCATTTGTGACACGTGCATATATTGCCTATTTTCAAGTTCCCCTTGGCAATCAAGACAAGAATTGGGCTCCTCATATTGTGTGTCCTAATTGTGAGGAAATGCTTCGTGACTGGACAAAAGGAAAACGCAAAGGAATGCCTTTTGGTATTCCCATGGTTTGGCGTGAACCTAAGGACCACAGCAGTGACTGTTATTTCTGTCTGATCCATACAAAGGGCAGCAGCAAGAAAAAACAGCATATGATTACATATCCTAATATTCCTTCAGCAGTACGACCTATCCCACACTCTTAGACATTCCCAGTTCCAGTTTTCAATGGTTTTATTTCTTCTAAGGACGAAGAAAGTGAACATGGTGATCAAGTGTATTTTGATAAGATGCATGAAGAAATGGTTGTAGAATCTGAAGGGTCTTCTTCTGATGCCAAGCAGTCATTAACCCCTCAGCAGTTTAGCCAACCTGAATTGAACTGACTTAGTAAGAGATTTGGGCCTATCAAAGAAAGCAGCTGAGTTACTAGCCTCCAGGCTTCAAGAAAAGAATGTACTTCATCGGTCAGCTAAAGTATCCCATTTCAGAAAATGTGAACAAATTTTTGTGGACTTTTCTCCCAAAGACAAACACTTTGTTTACTGTCATGATATCAGTAGTCTTCTTCTCAGCCAGGAAGGTGTTACCACTTACAGTCCAACAGAATGGCGGCTATTTCTTGACAGTTCTAAACGGAGTCTGAAATGTGTTCTTTTACACAATGGTAATGTTTATGCAGTGGTTCCAATTGGTTATTCAACTCATCTGCGAGAAGATTATAATAACATAAATATTGTCCTCGACTTTCTGAAGTATGAGGAGCATAACTGGATCATTTGTGTGGGTCTTAAAATGGTAAATTTCCTGCTCGGACAACAGAGAGGTTTCACGAAGTATCCTTGTGTTTGTGGGACAGACGAGCTCGGGAGAAACACTGGACACAGAAGGCGTGGCTGAAACGTGAAGCTCTGGAAGTAGGGATGCAAAATATTATGAATGGACCTATAGTTAATTGAGACAGGATCATTTTTGCCCCACTTCACATCAAACTTGGCTTAATGAAACAGTTTGTTCAGGCTTTAAATAGAGAAAGTGAATGCTTTCAACATATTATTTCTGCTTTTTCTGCCTTGTCTTTTGAGAAGATAAAAGCTGGTGTATTCAATGGACCTCTAATCCAACCCTCATATACTTGATGAGGAATTTGCCAGGAAGATAAATAAGGAGGAGAAAGCAGCATGCATGGCAGTCTTTTGAGGCAGTTACAAAGAACTTCCTTGGAAACAAAAAAGCAGAAAACTATGAACTTATGGTTCAAAGGAAGCTGTTGGCTTTCTATGACATTGGATGTAACATGAGCGTTAAGATTCACTTCCTGAACAATCACCTTGATAAGTTTCCCGAAAATCTTGGAGCTGTTAGTGATGAGCAGACTACTGCTGGAGCATCAAATGCGATTGTTCTCAACAAGTACACAAACGCAAGAGCTACAAACGCAAATTTTTGCCTGAATAAAATTTAAATAAGTTTTGCGCAAATTTTATGATTAAAATAAGTGTTATAATATATTCTATTTCAAAATTATAGACAAATTCTGATGCAGTCATATCATTTAGTGTATTTACTACATTATATATATATTATTATATTTTCACAAAGATGATGCCCAAGAAGACATTCTGCTTCATTATGTTAAACTAAATGTTCAAAATTTTACAATAAGATGAAAACCTAAAATCTTGAATTGCAAAGAAAACTATAGCTTACAGAGCAAAACTAATGTCAGATTTGAGATCAGCACACTGAAATTAGGTAAGAACAAGTGTTTTTGTGGATGCAACAAAAATTTTGTTCCCCAGTGTTATTCCTCTTTTTGAGTACTTTAAATGTTTGAGGCCACTGTCTTCTGGCTTGTAGAGTTTCTGCAGAGAAGTCCAGTGATAATCTAATGGGCTTTCCTTTATATTTTATGTTCTTTTTTTCTCTAGATGCCTTGAGGATTCTTTCTTTATTACTGGTGTGTGTGTGTGTGACAGAGACAGAGAGAGAAAGAAAGGGACAGATAGGAACAGACAGGCAGGAAGGGAGAGAGATGAGAAGCATCAATTCTTTGTTGCAGCTTCTTCGTTGTTCAATGATGACTTTCTCATATGTGACTTGACCAGAGGGCTACAGCAGAGCATAGTGACCCCTTGGTCGAGCAAGCAACCTTGGGCTCAAGTGCCAGCAACCTTTGGCTTCAAGCCAGTGACTATAGGGTCATGTCTATGATCCTATGTTCAAGCCAACATCCCCGTGTTCAAGCTGGTGAGCCTGCACTCAATCTCATGAGCCTGCGCTCAAGCTGGTGACCTTGGAGTTTCGAACCTAGGTCCTCTGCATCACAGTCCGACACTCTGTCCATTGCACCACCACCTGGTCAGGCTCTTTGTCACTGATTTTATGACAATTTTATTATGATGTGCCTTGGTGTAGGTCTCTTTGGGTTGAGGTAACTCAACATTCTGTTTGCTTCTTGAATTCAAGGCTCTACTCTTCCTATAGGCCAGTGGTTGGCAAACTCATTAGTCAACAGAGCCAAATATCAACAGTACAACGATTGAAATTTCTTTTGAGAGCCAAATTTTTTAAACTTAAACTATATAGGTAGGTACATTATTATTAACTTAATTAGGGTACTCCTAAGCTGGCCAAAGAACCATACTCAAGGGGCCAAAGAGCTACATGTGGCTCGTGAGCTGCGGTTTGCTGACCACTGCCATAGGCTGTGGAAGTTCTGATCAATTATTTGTTTGAATAGTTTCTCCATTCCTTTCTCCCTCTCTTCTTCTTCTGATATACCTATTATTCTTATATTGCTGTTTCTGATGGAGTCAGGCAGTTCTTTTAGAGCTCTCTCATTTGTTTTTAATTCATGAGTCTTTCTCTTCTTCTCTTTGTAGCATTTCTAGTTGCCTGTCTTCATTGTCACTGTTTCTTTCCTCTATCTAGCTTGTTCTGTTAGCTGAAGTTGCTACTTCAGTTTTCAGTTCATGTATTGAGTTTTTCATCTCTGTTTTTAAAGTTTCAATCTCCTTGGTGTGAGATATTCCTTTTGTTTTCTGAGCTCATAAAGTTGCCTATTGGTGCCTTCTTGCATCTCATTGAGTATTTTCAGAACTTCAATTTTGAATTCTTTATCATTTAACTCCAAAGTTTCATGTGATTGAGATTGTTTTCTGGAGATTTTTTATTTTCTTTCTGCACTACATCTCTGTCTTGTGTAGCCATGGTATTTGATTTCTTCTTCCTTGATGGCATTTGAGAGTAGTGTTGTTAAGAACCCTAACAAAAAGGCAACTAAAAGAATGAAAAGAATTTAAAAATACAATAAAAAATATAAAAATTTAAAAAATTATGCCAGGTGAAGAAGAAAAGAACACAGAAAAAAGGATCAAAACCCAAAAAATTTAAATAAAAAAACAAAAAAATAAGAATAAAATATATAAAAATTAAAGGAAATGAAATTTAAAAGAGAGAAAGGAAAAGAATAAGAAGAAAAAAGGAAAAAAATTAAAGGATAAATGAATTTCGGTTTTGAGAGGTTTCTTATAGTAGGTGTTACTGTACTATACAACTTGTAGCTCTCTGAAGTTACTGGGCTGTCCTCTGCTGAGATGTTGCTGTTGCAAGGATGTAGGTGGGGCCGGTCATGTTGGTGGGTGGAGCATGTTGTGAGGGTTTTACAACTTAAGCTTTCTGCTTTTACAGCTCCAACAATGGAAGTCTTAGGCTTCTGGGGACTCCTCCCTCTGTCTCAACAGACCTAGGGACCAGATGCAGAGCACTTGTGTTCTTCAGGGGAGAGAGTGGCTCTGGAGAGCTAGTTGTGGGGTTTGTTTCTGCCACTCTTTGTACAGCAAGGTGAGGGAGGTGGGATCTGAGGGGCCACACTTTTGTTTTCTTCATCTCTGCTGAATGAGAGTTGCAGGTAGACTGGGGAAACACTGCCCGTGACCCTGCGCTCTGGCCACTTTACTTTATCTTCTCCTCTGCCCCGCTGTCTCACCACTCCTCTCAGCAGAAGGAGACCCAGTCACTCCAGGTTTTTCTCTCTGTACCCCTCAGACAAAATCCAGACTGCTTGAGCTTCCTTCCTCCCTGTAGTCTGGCAGAGAAAAAAAAAATCTAGTCACTCTGGGTTTGTCTTCTCCCCAGAGTTGTCTGCAAATGTGTTTTATCTTCTGCCCCTCTTTTCACCCCTTCTTACCTTTAGTGCATTTGGTATGCGGATCTTTCAGGTGTGCCTGGAAATCCTGCTGGGATTCCTTTGCTGTGTTATAGTTCATTTTGTTGAAATTTCAAGGGGAAAGATCAGGAGTATCTCTCCTGCCACCATTACTTTGAAGTCACTGAAGACTTGTATTTACTCTTTCAGACATTTTCTATCTGTTGAATTCTTCTTCCCCGTTGATTGATTGATTGATTGATTGATTGACTTTAGAGAGGAAGTGAGAAAGAGAGAAACAGCCTTTTGTTGTTCATTTTTTAAATGCATTCTTTGGTTGATTATTTTTTGTGTCCTGACTGGGGATCAAACTTTGAGCCTCGGTATATTAGGACAATGCTCTTCTAACTAACCAAGCCAGGGCCTGTTTACTTCTATTGAAATACATTTTGCCTTTTTATCATTGAGGTTTTGCTTAAGTGTAGGTATTTTTAAATAAGAAAACATAGATTTTTAGAATTTCAAACTTTTAAGTTACATTATTTTATTTCCAGTATTGCTGAAGGAAGAAAGTAGGAAATATATTATTACCCATACTTCATTGGTGATGAATTTGAGACTTGGAGTTAAGTGATTTATCCAGGGTTATGTCTAGTAAGCAAGTGAGCCATTATTACAGATACATGCAGTTAACTAGTCAAGTGACATGTCTTTCCTACTACATTGCAGTCCTTTTTATTGACATTGTACTGAGGATATCATCATATATGGAGATTAATACATTATAAACTTATGACTAACAAATATTTAATTATACCAGAATTATTAGTATAGTGGCAGTGCTGCCCATGTAAGAGAACAGTGTAATAAATTTACATAGCAGTAATTTTCAACCAGTGTGCTGCAAGAATTTTTAAAACATGCAAAACTTGATTATTTAGTCAAGAGTACTGACCTCCTTTTCCTGATTATCAGATAAAAAATTACAACAGCTAAAACACAATAGCTGTCTGGTGTGATTGAATCAAAATTATATATTTTTTTACAGATTGGCAAAAAATTATTTTTCAGTATGCACCAGAGTTTTAGTTTGTGTGTCATGAGGTGGAAAAGTTTGAAAATTTCTGTCATACAGAATTGTCCTATCTAAATAGGTGAGTAGTACCATTGGACCATATATGCCTCAGAAGCCTACTGAAAACTTTTTTTCTGTACAAGACAATTCAGAGTTATGTCTAGAATACTGCAGAAAGAGTACCATTACCGCTGCTAAATTCATACATTAACCTTAGCTCCCCTTCTCCCACAATTCTTTTTTCAAGCTATTCTGTGTCCTCTGGAAGGGAAGGGATTCTTCCGGATTTCTTGGAGGTGAGGAGAAACTATGACAACAGAAAAGTTCTCCAAACCCAATAGGGAAAAGACCTTCAGACTCATGGGGTAGAATAATCACCCTGTTATCACAAGGCATTTCCTTGATCATGAGTGAAGACTGTGCATTTTGAGGCAGTTAGTGTGTTGAACTTTTCTGCATGTAGAAGCAATGTAGGAGGTAGTATGTCTGTCTTTGAAATTGATACCATTGCTGCTATATTAGTCAGTCAATTGACAGTTCTGTAGTGTTGGTGTATCTGATGGTTCCATTGGAATGAAAGGCAATCAGGTTTTTAATATCTCTACGTATTTAAAAATAAATTTTCTGCAATCTTACATTCTAGACAGTTCTTTCATTTCACTGTCTAATTTTATCATTTAACCCAATAAATTATGAAGACATCGCAGGCACATATTAGTTTGCTACAGTATTGTTAATTTTATAAGTTACATTAATAAGGAGTTTTTTGTTAGTGACTACTTAGTTGCTGTATTTTGCAATATGTATTCATTCACACAGCTCTGATTTAAGAATTCAGAGGAAGACTCACTAAGAGGAATTTATAGCTTTAACGCATGAGGAGCTTAGTTTTTTAATATAAATGGTTCCCAGAATCCATGTCACAGCTCCTTATATGGTGCTGCTTTTTTTTTTTTCCTTTCGGTTGCTATGACAACAGCAGCACTGCACCATTCATCAGCCCTGGACCTGGGCTGCATTGCTAGCCTTCCATGTTAATCCTGAATGTTAAGAACATCCGTGAATCATTCACTATGTTAATACTGCGCCATTAGAAACCTCAGAACCTGTTCTTCCAGCAGTTTACTCTAAATGAAGGGTAAACTAAACTGCGCCACAGAGAAATTATATAAAAATACTTCTTTTTTTTTCATAAGGGAATCATACAGACTATATTCGCTGCAGTATTCTGAAAGGATAAGCTTCTGTCAGGCAATCTAAGGAAAAGAACCTGTCCATGTAATCTGTCTTGAAATCATTAGCTGTTCAAAACAAATACCACATTGCATCTCTGGATACAAAAAGAAGAAGGTGATGTTGCTAGGGGTTATAAGCTCATTTGGGAGCATCACTTGTGCTTTGGGACCATAATCAACGTTTGCTGTAAGAAGTATCACCTGTAACACACAGTAAGTGCTTGGCCGTGTGAAGAGCTGGCTGGAGAAAATTCAAGTGTGCATCATTACTGATGTGTCAGATCTGATAACATGACCAGTGAATAAGAAGAAGCCTTTCATGTTTTCAGGAGAAGACTATAGACTATTGACTAATGAGGAAGAAAAACAAAAGCTTGTGAGTATGATGAGTAGAATATTTATGTTACATGGATTGCTGAACTATGAGTCCTATTTTGAGCTTTGTAGAAAAAGAAATGCAACCTAAGAAAATGTGACAATTTTCAAGGAAGCCATTAAGAAAATGTCTTTAGGCACATTTATTGAATTTTTGTGTGTTCTTTTACTTGTGTGTGTGTTTGTGTGTTTATGAATATTTTAAATAGTTTCATATTTAAAAAAATGTCATTGTGAAGAAAGCTGTTACTCAATTTTTTTCATGTAATTGGTCAGATTGCTTTTTTTATTAGATTGTGAACTCAGAATAGATTTTTGCTTCCTATTGCAATAACCTTAAATATAAAGTATACTTTTAAAAACTAACAGCATGGAAACCTATAATTTTTGTAAACATGTTTTATTAATACATCAAATTTTTATTTTGCTAACTGCAGTGGTTACAAATGAATGTACTTGAATAGTTTTAAGGATTTTTTAAAACTTGACATTACTTGCCAGTAATGTTGATTACAGTGTCTGTTTTCCCCGTTGAGAAAGGTAAATTAGAAATTTTTCCATTTTTACTTGTATGTTTAGACCATTTGGTAATGATCAATTTAAGATAAATTGAATTCATAGGTTGAATTTTCTTAAAAGACTGTCTATTTACTGACTTTTAATTTCTTTTTGTAGTTCTTTAGCTAACCATGGAAACTTAGAAATGTACTAAAAGTAGGAACTTCATTTTTCAAAATGAGAATATTTAGACTGATCTTCAGTCACTCATAAAAGAAAAAGGCATTTTATATGGGCTTTTATCTTCCTGAATTCCCTTCTTAAATGCATTTTGTTCAGAGAATATCTAGTTTAGTGTCATAACTACATAATTTACACAATTAGGGAGAAAAAGAATTTATTACTTTGTTATTACTGCATCTTGATTTATAGTCCTTCTTCCATTCTTGAGATCTTTGCCTATATTTAGAACTGTACATGACTTTGCTCAATGCTTAGAAAACCTTTAAATAGGGAGAATTAATATATTTAAAGGATAATGAAAGTACTAATCATTTATACTTACAGTCATCTGCCATTAGTAAGAGTCTACTTTTATTTGAAATCCTGTATGTAATAGATTAAATAAAGTGCATATTCACATTTTACCTATTGCAGTGCAAGAAAATATGAATTTTAAAATTTATGTATATTAATAATTGTACATTGTAAGTTAACACTTTCTTATAACTAGCCTATATACTTCACAAATATGTACAAAGAATTTTGTATTTCATTATGTCCAAAACCATAATTCTTATTAATAACAAAAAAGATTGGAGAAAAGTTACATTTTTAATAATATATTTATTTAATTTTAAAGTAATCACCTTTGGACTATCCTGTGATATTTTTTATGTTTGGGGCCTTACCCAATGAATATAGTTCTGAAAGGTTCAATATAGTGTATTTGTTTGTAAATTGTTTAACCTAAAACCCACTAGTGAAATTTCCTATTTTGAGAGATTTTGCAGGAAATTGATTTGGTGAATCTGTATATCATGTACTGTGCTCTTACTTTAGGTTTTCTTAAAGTAAGAGCCATCTGGTTTATTCCGTATATAAAGTTGTAGGTTAAACTGGCAGCATTCTGTGAAAATATTAAGCCTCCTACTTTGGATTTATAATTTAACCCATCAATTCCAGAAGAGTTTGACATCTTCAAATTTACTTCCTAAAATCCTTTCAAGTCTTTTCAGTATCATTAATAAAATAGAAAACTGGGTAAAATCTTATTTGATAGTAGGCATTTCTTTTATTTGGGAGAAAATGTGCTAGTGAATAAATAAAATTTATAAATACAGAAGGCTTTAGTTTATTCCCTAGTTTCCATTAACTGGGACTTAAACATGTCATCCATTAACACTTCTGAATATCTAAAAGTTTATTAGTATTGCTGATAAGCTTTTACTAGGAATTAGACACCTCATTTCTGTCAAGATCTACATTAAAACTAAAAGTCTCAAATTAGTGATAAATTATTTTAAAAGAATGATTTCTAGTTATTTTTTCCTTATGGGAATCAGTCATAATATTTCTATGACAAATGTGTCCTCTTTTATCACTCCAGTGTTCTACAATAAAACATTTTAATAACTTGTAAGCTTTGCAACTTAGGACATATTAACCTCTCTGAAGTTTCTCTTCTGTAAAGTTAATGAAATAATGCCTTATTGTAGTGTCATTCTAGACATTAAGAAAGATAATATACTGATCACAAAAATTAGGGGATATTTCAAAATTAATATGAAACGAAAATATCCCCCAGCTTTTGTGAGCAGTATATCTGTAAAGGATTTAGTATAGTACTTATCACAAAGGAAACATTCTCTAAGTAATAATTCTCTTCTCTACCCTTTTTCTCCATTGGTCTACCTCAATGATTTTTAGACTTTTCCTTAGGAGTATCTTTGGGACAGAGAAATTTAAATGTAAGCCAAAGGGATGTAGGATATATTTTAAAGGGGCAACCAAAGCAAACCTGGGTATTTTTTGGAAGTCTTACATCTTTTTCTTTTAAAATAGTCTACATTCCATCAACTGTAATTAAAGAATAAAAAGTTACTTAAAAAATAGTCTACATTCTACATTTTTATGTTTTCAAAAAAAAAACTTTAAGTAAAACTCACTCTTCAGGGAAATATGCCATATTTTCTCTTATAAATTTGCATACCCCACCATACTACTACTTATCTGTATAAATTCCCAAATTTAAGACATACTACTGAGATCTCTTGGTCTGGGTGTCATTCTTAGGAAATAAAGATCCTAAAGTAAAATAAGTATGTATTTCTCTGGAAAAATAGAATCAAGAGGCAGGGATGAAAAATGTATCTAATTAAAAGTGTAAGGCTTATTTGGTTCAGAAGAGTGAGTGAGTAGTGTTTTGAGCTGGGTCAAGCTGTAGTGGAATGAGAAAGGAAATATCTTTATGTCAGAAATGAAGAAGAATGATGATGACAAAACTAAGAGTTTAGCATTTTTAAAACTGTGAGAAGTCCTACAATAAGGGAACCTCTATTTAACTGTTTAATCTAGCATCTCTAAAACTTATTTGACAACAAACCTGTAAGGTATTTTTCCCCGCCGAGAAAGAAGGGAGGGGGGCCAAGAGCCACAAAGTGTGGAATAATAAAAGGCTTTATTAAGTGTCATGCATCCTGCCTGACGATGTCCTCTGGTCCCGGGGTTCAGAGGCCAGAGGAGTTGCATGAGTTAGACTGCATAAAAGGTATTTAAAGAGGTCGTAGGGGTCCTTTAGGGTCATTGAGCTAATATGATGTGGTGAAATCTCACTGACTGATGGACAGTTGCTCTTCTCCCAAGGTCCTCTGGGAAGGTTCTTTTTGGCGCACAAGAATGTGTGTGGTCCTAGCCAAAAGTCTGGGGTCTGAGTTCCTCACATGACCGCCCTCCCATTGCTAACCACTCTACATTCCAGCCTGTTTTGTTAAATAGAAAAGGGGCACCATTTATTCGTCTGGCTACTTCCTGCTGATTAGGGGCATTGTGGGAAGGGGACGGTCGGCTGGTGGTGACTTTGAGGGGAGTCAGGAGGAACATCTGTTTGGTCGTGAGTTGAGAAACTTTGCAGATGCTGTTCTGTAAGAACTTAAAAAAATAAGAGCAAATATGAGTTAAACGCTGATAATTAGAAGATTTAGGATAGGGGCAGCCTGTGTAAGAATGGGTGGCTGCCATCAGAGTTAAGTGGATTATAGGAGGAGAGATTCTTAATATTACTATCACAGATGGTTGAGGAGATTGAAGCTTCCTTCATCAGGCCAGTCTGAACAGCATTGCTCCTTGCTTCAGCTCACTCTGGTGACAGGTTCCTGGTGGGAGGGACAGGAGCAACAGGAGGGTCTGCAGGGCCCAACCTTTTGGTGAACCGCAGACGAGTAGGGCCAGTGGTTCCAAACTGCCAGCAATCCTGCATGGGAGCAAACTTGAGACAAGAGACCTGGTTAGAAATGAGGGTAGCATTGATTATGGGGGAGCCCTTGGTAGTGAGGAATGGTAGGAGTAAGTGGGAAGATGCTGTCAGCTGGATAGTGGCTCCGAGACTGTGTAGAATGTCTCGACCCAGAAGAGGTACAGGGCACGAAGGCATAACTAAGGAGTGCAAAAAAAGGAGGTTCCGTCCAAACTGCATGTCAGGGGTGGAGTGCGAAGGGGAAAAGAAGGGGTCCCATTCATTCCCATAACGGAGACCTGTGAGGGAATTAGAGGTCCAGAGTGTGGTGGCAAAACAGAGAAGGCAGCTCCCATGTCAATAAGAAATGAGATGGACTTACCCACTAGTTGCAGCATTACCCTGGGTTCTCCGAGTCCAGGCCGTGTCTAGGAGTTTGAACGATGGGCCCACGTGGCTGGATTGGCCTCCCATTAGGGTGACTTGTCCTCCACATAGAGGCATTGAGGATGAGCCTGCTGCCCAAAGGGGCAATCGCTCTGCCAGTGACCGGGCTGCTTACAGTTAAGGCAGGGCTCAGTGGGTAGCTGTGGGCAGGGGCCCAGTGGTGCACAGTGGTCCTGCTTGCCACGCTTAAAGCAAGCTGCTGGTGGGACTCCTATTTGCGGTCCAGACTTGTGCCTTTGTGGCCAAGCACTTCCTGTGCCTTGCCCCTGTTGCTCTGTTGGCCTCAGGGTTGCCATAAGAGCCTGGGTTTGGAACGTTACCTTCTGCTGCATGCAGGCCTGGCGAACAGCCTTGGCCTGTTCCTACTAGCTGCGATTATTGAAAACTTTAAATGCCATGTTCACAGGTCCCGGATAAGGGTCTGGGCGTGAGAATAAAAGGAGGAGGGCTCCTAGGGAGCCCCACCCTCAGATCCAGCTGGAAATGCTGGATCCAGAGGCAGGACAGGGTCAGAACTTCCTGCATGCAGGTTAGGGTTGGGCATCCTGCATACCGGTGTAAGAGCCAATGATAGGCAGAGAATGGCCTGATGGAGGAGGGGTTTAAGAACACAGTGGAGAAGGGAGGGGCCCCTGGCCAGCAGGGGGAGAGAACGACTGGTATTTGCAAGTGAATGAGAAACAGGATTCTGCGAAGAGAGGGGGAGAAATTTCGATTCTGCGGAGAAGGAAAGATTAGAAGCAGAGGTTCTCTCTGGCCAAAAAACGGCTTGCACGGTGGAACAGGTGGCACAGAGATTAAGGACAGGTGTGCGAATAATTAGAGGCCCTGAATGTAAAGGGATCTCCAATCAGCTCCCAGCTTTTTTCGGCGATAAATTGGTGAGGGTGTTAAAACCGAAAGTCCCTTCAGGAGGCTACCTGGTCTAATTATCCAGTGGGTTCTGTGGCCTGGTCACAGCGGAGAAGAACAGTTTCCTCTTCTTTAGGAAGGGAGAGATTTCAGATAAGGCAACTCCCAGAGTGTTTTGAGATGTCTGTGCCCCCACTGCTGCCCTCAGTCCTTGGAGTGGTCAGAGTTGAGAATTGGCGTCCCAGATAGGTAAAGTGGATGTGCTTGGGACGTCTCCATAGGAACACACGCACTTGGGCAGAAAAGACTTCCCTGATGTAGCTATGGTTTTGGACAGGGAGTCTCGACGGAAAGAACTGAGGGAAGTTTGGAGGCATGAGACTTACCGTACCATGCGCTGAAGTTGGTAGATGGTTGGAGATCCTGAGATCCTGCTTCTTTCTCAGAGGGGTCGGGGAGAGGAGCTGCTCCAGTGGGCTTCTGACTCCTCCCGGGTTTCAGCACCAAAATGTAAGGTATTTTTCCCCACCGAGAAAGATGGAAGGGGGACCAACAGCCACAAAGTGTGAAATAATAAAAGGCTTTATAAAGTACCGCTCATCCCGCCTGATGATGTCCTCCGGTCCCAGGGTTCAGAGGCAGAGGAATCACGCAAATTAGACTGCGTGAGAAGTATTTAAAGGGGTTCTAGGGGTCCTTTAGGGTCGTCGAGCTAATATGACGTGGTGAAAAATCACTGGCTGACAGACAGTTGCTCTTCTCCCAAAGTCCTCCGGGAAGGTTCTTTTTGGCATGCAAGAATGTGGACGGTCCTAGCCAAAAGTCTGGGGTCTGAGTTCCTTACATGACCATCCCCCATTGCTAACTACTCTACAAAAACCCTTTGTTATTTTGTACAACTCATACAAAATCATATGCAACAAGTAAGTGTTCCAAGGAACACACGGAAATAAGCAAGTAAAAGACATTATGTCATTTAAAAGGAAAGAAGAATGGATAACTGTGAAGAGCAACATATGATAGCAATCATCTTGGCACTCCGGAAGATTATGGAAAAGTTACATTTTGCTCAAATTCCCCATACAAATTGAATTTAAGTATTTTAGAGAATAGTATTTTTTAAGTGACAGAAAAGATTGTATTTACCATGTAGATTATAAAATGAATTGACAGGTAAGGTGACTTGTGTAAAATCTTGAAGCTAGAGGACAGGATACATTCCAATGGTAATTACATAAAGGATGCTGTGGAAAAGAAAAACCAGGAATGGATTGTTAAGGCCTTTGGGATAATGGTAAACTGAGGTGGTAGCAGTGGATAAAATAGAAGGAGAAAAAAATTTTGAGGAATAAGCAAATTGGCGACCAGGCATTTATAGAATCTGGGAATATGGAAGATCTGACTTTAAGATTGAGAATTGATGGCTTTGAGAAAATGAGGCACATTAAATTTATAATAGATGGTAGCAGGATATTATATTGGAAATGTGGTTTCAACACTTTAAACCAAACTAAAATTTTAAAATATAAATTTGGAAGTTACAGTCATCAAGAGTAGTTAAAACATTAAGAATAGGTAAAAATCTCCAATGCAAATAGAACAAATAAACAGAAAAGGGGAGGAATGAATAGTTATGAGCATTTACCAAGCATTTTTTACTTTAACTAATTTGATCTTTTTAGTAGCAGTTTGAATTATTATGGTCTGATCTTTTAGATGAAGAAAACAAGACCCAATCAGGTTCATCAGTAAGCAATTTAGGCATAAGAGATAAGGACTCCAATTTAGATCTTTCTCTAATTTCAGTACCTACCCTCAGGGATCAAGAAGTAAGCCTTAAGGAATCAAAAAGCCATATTTAAAGGTTGATAAGATTGATATCATACAGTCTGAAAGATACTGGGAGAATGAAGGTGGTACAGCACTTATGGAAGCTGAGATATGAGAGGGTTTTAGGGAATATTTAATCACTGTTTTGAAATTCACATAAAGGTTATGAATACAAATTTTATATGGGACATGAATCTACTGTTTTTATAGTCTCCTTTTTACTTTTGTGAACTGTAGTCCAGACTCTTAGCTGCAGTGGTCCACTGCATTAATTAGGCAAATAATTGTATTTTGTTTCTTTAAAGAGGAGAAAGAGAGGCTACATAAAAATAGGTGGAATGGAGAAGGGTGAAGGAAGCATCTAATGAGAAATTCACAGCCAAATAATGCTTTTTAGAGTTCTAGCCTTTTTTTAGGGGGGGAGGGTTTGTTTTGTTTTGTTTTGTCTATAATTTATAGTCACATATAGGACTCTTCAAGACTTTTGAGGATAAAGTAATTTTCTCTCCACTTAACATCATAACCCCAATAAGTTTCTCTTCACTATTTTAAGATAGCTAAAACTAGGCAAGAAGACTTTTACATTAATTTTACATGATAATGGTATAGTAAGGTTCTGCTACTTACTTTGTGATATTGAATATGGTATATAATCTCTCAGTGATTTAGTTTTCCCTTCTGTGAAATATGTAGGTAACAACTCACAAAAGGGTTTGTAAGGATTAAATGAATTTTTAAAGGTAAAATGCTTACAGCAGTCTCTAGTATACATTATTAAGTATTCAGTAAGAATTGATGATGTCACTTATTGGCAGTTGCAAGACTATTTTTTTTTGTATCTTTCTAATTTTTATTTGGTGAGAAAGGAAACTTTTTACTTTTTAGATTAAGTGTTTAACATGAGCAAAGATTAGTTAAAGCATGCTTGAGTTTAGAAAACGTTCTGTCAGCAACATTGGGTGCTGGTGTTGACTTCCCTCTGTATTCATTAATGGTCAGCATATTTCAGTATGAGTTCATATTACTTCCAGTAGAAACTGGTTGCATATTCAAACGAAAACAATTGATAAGTATGCAATTTTCCCTCTTTTAATTTAAAACACCCCCTTCCAAAAAAGTATGAATAAGTATATTATCATATTATTATGATGTGATGAGATGCTTAGAAATATGGTAAAGTTATACATTTCAGTGCACAGTGGAGTTTTCCATTTTAGCATTTATTACAAATGTAAGTATTAAATTCTTTAGCAATATAGTTTAGCACAGTACTTCCCTACCTCATGAAAAAAGGAAAAAGGAAGATTAAACATGTATCTGTTACCAAATACCATATCATTATTATTTTTTCAAACAAAACAAAAATGTTTTGTTTTTTTCTATTTTATACCAGCTTACATGTGAATTTGCTTTCATCTCAGGACTGATAACAAATATCCAGTATTAACATATGTCCAAATAAAATATAAACAGCCTACTTTCATTTAAGACTTTTTAAAATGATATATTTCAAAGCTTTCAAATTTTGAAGGAACTTTGGAGTTCATATAGATTGGTGAGTCTTTAAAGTTTGGTCTGTGAACCAGCACCAAAAGCATCAGCATCACTTGGAAACTTTTTGGAAGGCAAATTCTTGGGCCCCACACCAAAACTATATTGTATCAGAAACTCTGAGAGTGGGGTCCACCAATCTCTGTTTTAACAGGCCCTCTAAGTGATCCTGATGCATGCTGAAGTTTAAGATTCACATGTTTAGATAACACAGCCTCTTAGGAAGATATTTTTCACCATCATGTGTCAAATAGAATTACATACATACTACTTGCTTTTGAGGTCGGTTGAAAAGGGAACTCTTTTTCCCAAGCAATAGATATCTTTGTATCGTATATAGAACAAAAGGCTATCTTACATGTGTTAGGCTGTTTTGTCAGTAGTTGAACAGAATGGATATAAAGTTTTGGGACAGCAAACAAATGAGTCTTTGGCCAAGATTACACATTAAGTTGGCTGTAAGATAGACTTGTAGGGAAAAACTGCAGCATTCTTAATTGCTTGAGACTGCTTTGCTTTTGAGTTGGGGGAATAGCTAGGCTGTGGAGACTTCCCACATACAGCTAGTGCTCGACTTACGACCACGATTGGTTCCGAGAGACCAGTTGTAACACGATTTGGTCGTAAGTTGAGTAGGCTATATGTACAGCACTGTGAAATGATATAAAAATCTTAAGTCATATTTTATCATAATTTTCTTTCATTATTGTTATATATCATAATTTTCTTTGTTCATTTTATGCCATTTATATTATCTCTACACCATTTTGTTTCTTATTTTTACATTCGCTTAATATCCACTGCCAGATGCAGAGCAGTCGTGGCTAGCGATTGTGGTCATAAAGTTGAATGTTCGTAAGTTGCATAGGTCGTAAGTCAATCAATACCTGTAGTAAAGAAACAAAGACATCAGTATTCTCATTGGAGTAGTGGAAGTTAGATGACATTACCGCTATCATTTATTAGACTCTAATAAGCCTCCTCAAGCTGAAAGTTGGCAGTTACTTGCTGGTGAATCCCTCCTGATGGCCTGTCATCAATGTAGCTGATTTTATTCTTTCTTATGTAAAGAAAGGAATGGAAGCTTAAAAAAAAATTAGGACTGTGGTTGAAAGTGACATGTTTATTTTTCTATCCTTTTCCATTCTCTTTGTACCCTTAATATTTTTCTGTTATCCAGAGATTAAAATAATTTTTTAAAAAACAAACATATATTCTATTTTAGTACACCTAGTAATGCAGATTGTGCTGTCAAAATGTTACTTTAATTTGCTATGTAAAGGTTTCACACATGTACTATATAATATCATTTAAATTGTCATGTTAAATATTTAAATATGCTGTTAAACCCATTCAGTGACTTTCTACTTCAGCTACTTTTTTCAGTTGTAGAATTTTCATTTGGTTCTTTTTAGCAGCATTTTTTTTGGTCTTTTTTTTAATTTTTATTTTTTTATTCATTTTAGAGAGGAGACACAGAGTGAGAGAGAGAGAAAGAGAGAAAGGGGGGAGGAGCTGGAAGCATCAACTCCCATATGTGCCTTGACCAGACCAATGCAGGGTTTCGAACTGGCGACCTCAGTGTTCCCAGGTCATCGCTTTATCCACTGCGCCACCACAGGTCAGGCTTGGTTCTTTTTAAGAGTTTCTATATTTCCACTAAAATTCCCTCCCCCTTTATAGTTAAGAAAACATATTCCTTTACCTCACCGAAATAGTTATAATAACTATCTTCATCTTTTCTCTTGATAATGGGTCACATTTTCCTTACTCTTCATGTATTGAGTAATTTTGTATTATATCTTGGATACTTTATTTAGTGGATACTCTAGATTTTGTCATACTGCTTCAAAAAGAATGTTACTGTTTTCCTTTTAGCAGGCAATTAATTTGATTTGACTCAATGCAAAACTATCTCTTGGGTATCATTTCAGTTCTTACTTGTGTGCATAGTTCAGGAATCAACCAGAAGTTTGAGCAGAGTTTATACACAGTACCTGGATTGACTCCTGTAATTCTCTCTTTTTTGTTAGAAATCCTGCTCCCCTCACTTTTCAGGGACTGTTTTTGCCACAAGACTAGGAAAACTGTAAGTTTTCTGTTGGAATTTTCATGACCATATGCAGCGCTGATTGTGGTCTGATTATAGGCCAAAAAACCCCCAAAATGGAAAACTCATCCCAGTCAGGTCTTTTTTCTTGCAAGTATCAGCTTCCTCCAGAATCTGTCTACTGTGTTCAATCTCCAGGGCCTGGATGTAACTGTTTTTTATATTTGTCTAGTGTTTATAGTTATTATCTGAGAGAGGGTCCATTTTGGCTATATAGGAGCAGAACCTCCCCAGTAGGATTTTGAGATTTTTGTCTTTCCCAAATACTGACACTTCCTCAAAAGTTATTTCTGTCTAAACATAGGAATATTTATGTATTGGGGAACCAACTTTTAGCTTTAGTGCTAAATTTTATAGAAATTCTGGCTTTTGTGTTCCTTTTCTTACCATTTATTGTTCCATACTTACTATTTTCTCTTTACCATACATCCTGTGAGGTATATTTTTAAAATGACAAATCAAAAGAAAACCTTATGAACTTTTTTATTGTTGTTGTTCTTTTCTTTTATTATTAATTTTAATGGGGTGACATTGATCAATCAGGGTATATAGGTTCAGAGAAAGCATCTCCAGGTTATTTTGACATTTGATTATGTTGCATACCCATCACCCAAAGTCATGTAGTCTTCTGTCACCTTCTATCTGGTTTTCTTTGTGCCTCTCCTCTCCCCACACTCACTCCCTATCCCCCCTTCCCCAGTAACCACCACACTCTTGTCCATGTCCCTGAGTCTCATTTTTATGTCCCGCCTATGTATGGAATCTTATAGTTCTTAGTTTTTTCTGATTTACTTATTTCACGCAGTATAATGTTATCAAGGTCCATCCATGTTGTAAATGATCTGATGTCATCATTTCTAATGGCTGAGTAGTATTCCATAGTATATATGTACCACAACTTCTTTATCCAATCATCTGTTGAAGGGCTTTTTGGTTGTTTCCATGCCTTGGCCACTGTGACCAATACTGCAGTGAACATGGGGTTGCATGTGTCTTTTCGTACCAGTGTTTTTGAGTTATGGGGGTATATACCCAGTAGAGGGATTACTGTGTCATATGGTAGTTCTATTTTTAATTTTTTGAGGAATCACCATACTTTCTTCCATAATGGTTGTACTAATTTACATTCCCACCAACAATGGATGAGGGTTCCTTTTTCTCCACAGCCTCTCCAACACTGTTATTACCTGTCTTGTTGATAATAGCTAATATAACAGGTGTGAGGTGGTATCTCATTGTAGTTTTGATTTGCATTTCTCTAATAGCTAATGAAGATGAGTATCTTCTCATATATCTGTTTGCCATTTGTATTTCTTCCTGGGAGAAGTGTCTGTTCAGGTCCTGTTCCCATTTTTTATTGGACTGTTTGTTTGTTTGTTGTTGAATTTTATGAGTTCTTAGTATATTTTGGATATTAGGCCCCTATCTGTGCTGTTGTTTGAAAATATCATCTCCCATTTAGATGGCTGTTTGTTTTGTTGTCAGTTTCTCTTATTGTGCAAAAGCTTCTTAGTTTGATGTAGTCCCATTCATTTATCTTTGCGATCACTTCCCTTGCCTTTGGAGTCAAATTCATAAAGTGCTCTTTGTAACCAAGGTCCATGAGTTTAGTACCTATGTTTTCTTCTATGTAATTTATTGTTTCAGGTCTTATATTTTGGTCTTTGATCCATTTTGAATTAATTTTAGTACAAGGGGACAAACTATAGTCGAGTTTCATTCTTTTGCATGTGGCTTTCCAGTTTTCCCAGAACCATTTGTTGAAGAGGCTTTCTTTTCTCCATTGTGTGTTGTTGGACCCTTTATCAAAAATTATTTGACCATATGCATGTGGTTTTATTTCTGGGCTTTCTATTCTGTTCCATTGGTCTGAGTGTCTATTTTTCTGCCAATACCATGCTGTTTTGATTATTGTGGCTCTATAATATAATTTGAAGTCAGGTATTGTAATGCTCCCAGCTTCATTCTTTTTCCTTAGGATTGCTCTGGCTATTTATTTTTTATAGTTCTGTATAAACCTGATGATTTTTTGTTCCATTTCTTTAAAAAATGACATTGGAATTTTGATGGGAATTGCATTGAATTTGTATATCGCTTTGGGTAATATAGTCATTTTGACTATATTTATTCTTCCTATCCAAGAACAAGGAATATTTTTCCATTTCATTATATCTTTTTCGATTTCCCTTAACAATGCTTTGTAGTTTTTATTATATAGGTCCTTTACATTTTTTGTTATGTTTATTACTAGGTATTTCATTTTTCTTGTTGCAACCATGAAGGGGATTTTTTTCCTGAGCTTGTTTTCTGATGTTTTATTGTTAGCATATAGGAAGGCAATGGACTTTTATATATTAATTTTGTATCCTGCGACCTTACTGTATTGGTTTATTGTTTCTATTAGTCTTTTTGTGGAGTCTTTGGGGTTTTTGATGTATAGGATCATATCATCTGCAAAAAGTGAAACCTTTACTTCTTCATTCCCAATATGAATGCCTTTTATTTCTTTCTGTTGTCTGATTGCTCTGGCTAGACCTTCCAGGACTACGTTGAATAAGAGTGGAGAGAGTAGACAACCTTGTCTTGTTCCTGATTTTAGGGGAAAGGTCCTCAGTTTTATGCCATTTAATATGATGTTAGCTGATGGTTTATCATAGATGGCCTTTATTATATTGAGATATTTTCCTTCTATACCCATTTTGTTAAGTGTTTTAAACATAAAATGATGTATTTTATCGAATGCCTTTTCTGCATCTATTGATGAGATCATATGGTTTTAGTTCTTTGTTTTGTTAATACAGTGTATTACGTTAACCGTTTTACAGATGTTGAACCATCCTTGTGATTCTGGGATGAATCCCACTTGATCATGATGAATTATATTTTTAATGTGTTTTTGTATTTGATTTGCTAGTATTTTGTTTAGTATTTTAGCATCTGTATTCATTAGAGATATTGGTCTGTAGTTTTCTTTTTTTGTGTTGGCCTTGCCAGGTTTTGGTATGAGGGTTATGTTGGCCTCATAAAATGTTTTTGGCAGTATTGCTTCTTCTTCAATTTTTTAGAAGACTTTGAGTAGAATAGGAACCAAGTCTTCTTTGAATGTTTGATAGAATTCACTAGTATAGCTGTCTGGCCCTGGACTTTTATTTTTGGGGAGGTTTTTAATATGTAGTTGTTTCTAAACATTTCCTCCCTGCTTATGGGTTTGTTTAGGCTTTCTGCTTCTTCATGACTCAGTCTAGGAAGATTGTATTGTTCTAGGAATTTATCTATTTCTTCTATATTGTTAAATTTTGTGGCATATAGTTTTTCATAGTATTCTACAATAATTCTTCGTATATCTATGATATCTGTGGTGATTTCTTCTCTTTCAATTTGGATTTTGTTTATATGAGTCCTTTCTTTTTTTTCCTTGGTGAGTCTTGCCAAGGGTTTGTCAATTTTGTTGATCTTAACAAAGAACCAGCTCCTTGTTTTATTAATTTTTTCTATTTTCTATTTTATTTATTTCTGCTCTTTTATTATTTCCTTTCTTCTGCTGGTTTTGGGTTGTCTTTGTTCTTCTTTTTCTAGTTCCTTAAGATGTGAAGTTAAGTGGTTTACTTGGGGTGTCTCTTGTTTGTTCATATAGGCCTGTAGTGATATGAGTGAACTTCCCTCTTATTACTGCTTTTACTGCATTCCAGAGATTCTGATATGTTGTATTGTTATTTTTGTTTGTGTGTATGTATCTTTTGATCTATGCGCTTATTTCTTCTTAGACCCACTCATTTTTTAAAAGTATATTGTTTAGTTTCCACATTTTTGTGGGTTTGTTTACCTCTTTTTTGCAGTTGAATTCTAGTTTCTAGGCTTTATGATGAGAAAATATGCTTGGTATAATTTCAATCTTTCTGAACTTGTTGATGTTATTTATGTGGCCCAACATATGGTCAGTTCTTGAGAATGTTCCATGTACACTAGAGAAAAATGTATACTCTTGCACTTTGGAATGAAATGTCCTGTAGATGTCTATCATATCCAATTGTTCTAGTGTTTCATTTAAGGCCAATATTTCTTTATTGATTTTCTGTTTGGATGAATTATCTAGAGCCATCAGCGGTGTATTGAGGTCTCCAAGTATGATTGTATTTTTGTCGGTTTTTGTTTTTAGGTCAGTCAGTAGCTGTCTTAAATATTTTGGTGCTCCTTGGTTTGGTGCATATATATTAAGAAGTGTTATGTCTTATTGACTCAGTGTCCCCTTTATCATTATGAATGACCGTTTTTGTCTCTGATTACCTTTGCTGTTTTGTAGTCGGCATTGTTAGATATGAGTATTGCCACACCTGCTTTTTTTGGATGTTATTTGCTTTGAGTATTGTTTTCCAACCTTTCACTTTGAATTTGTTTTTATCCTTGTAGCTTAGATGTGCTTCTTGTAGGCAGCATACAGTTGGATTTTCTTTTTTAATCCATTCTGCTAGTCTGTGTCTTTTTATTGGTGAATTCAATTCATTTATGTTTAGTGTAATTATTGACATTTGAGGGTTTCCTGTTGCTATTTTATATATTGCTTTCTGATAGTTTTGTATCTTGTTTTGTTCTTTTTTATTTTTCTATCATTTGTTTTTGTTTGGTTGTAATCCATATTTCTTTTCTCTATTACTTCTTTTTTCAAGCCATGTGCTTCTGTGGTGGTTTTTTCAGGGGTGGTTACCATTAAGTAATGGAAAGGATACATATCATGTTCATTGTAGTACATTATCTCATGAGTGCTTCTGCACACCATCCTCCCTTGCTACTGTTAATCTTTGTCCTCTCCCTTTTTGTTTCTTTGTTACAGATTAATCTTGTTTTTATTGCGATCTTGACGGAGCTTTTACTTGTAATTTTATTTTGTTTTGTTCTTTGTGTCTGGTCGGAAAACCCCCTTTAGTATTTCCTGAGGTGGGAGTTTTCTGGTGATAAATTCCCTCATCTTTTCTATATCTGTGAATGTTTTTATTTCCCCTTCATATTTGAAGGATAGCTTTGATGAGTATAGTATTCTTGACTGGAAGTTCCTCTTTTTCAGAACTTTAAATATTGGGGTCCACTCTCTTCTAGCTTGTAGAGTTTCTGCTGAGAATTCTGTTGATAATCTAATGAGCCTTTCTTTATATGATGTATTCTTCTTTTCCCTGGCTACCTTGAGAATTTTTTCTTTGTCATTGGTTTGTACCAATTTTATTATGATGTGCCTTGCAGTAGGTTTGTTAGGGTTAAGATAACTTGGTGTTCTGTTTGCTTCTTGAATTTGAGGCTTTAGTTCTTTCCACAGGCTTGGGAAGTTCTCGTCTATTATTTGTTTGAATATGTTCTTCATTCCATTTTTTTCTCTCTTCTCCTTCTGATATACCCATTATTCTTATGTTGCTTTTACTGATGGAGTCAGACAATTCCTATAGGGCTATCTCATTTTTTAAAATTTCTGAGTCTCTCTCCTCTTCTCTCTGTAGTGCCTCTAGTTGTCTGTCTTTTATGTCACTAATTTTCTCCTCTATCTGGCCTGTTCTATTGGCTAAGCTTGTTACCTAGTTTTTCAGTTCAAGAATTGAGTTTTTCATCTCTGTTCGATTCGTTTTCATAATTTCAGTTTCCTTGGTATTCTTTCTGTTCATTGAATTGTTTTTTGAGCTCCCTAAATTGCCTTTCTGTGCTTTCTTGTATATCCCTGAGTATTTTTAGGACTTCAATTTTAAATTCTCTGTCATTTAACTCCAAGGTTTCTAAGCTATTGAAATTTTTTTCTATAGATTTTTCCTCATCTATCTGAGCTACATCTCTGTCTTTTGTATCCATGGTATTCGATTTCTTTTTCTTTAATGGCTTTGAAAGTGGTATTGTTAATAACACTAATAAGAGTTGATAAAAAATTTTTTTTGAGAAAATGCAGTGAAAAATAGAAAATTCTATTGTGCTGCGTGGAACAAAAATACATAGTATGGAGGGCCTGGGTTGGGGGGGGAGTAACAAAGAGGCATAAAACCAGGCAAGAACCCATAAAATGCCACAAGGAATACATTTGTATCAAGAATAAAGTAATTTGGCCTGACCTGTGGTGGCGCAGTGGATAAAGCGTCGACCTGGGAACACTGAGGTCGCCAGTTCAAAACCCTGCACTGGCCTGGTCAAGGCACATATGGGAGTTGATGCTTCCAGCTCCTCCCCCCTTTCTCTCTTTCTCTCTCTCTCTCTCTCACTCTGTGTCTCCTCTCTAAAATGAATAAAATAAAATAAAAAAATAAAAAAAAAGAATAAAGTAATTTGTTTATAAATGACAGTCAATTGAGAGAAATAGTGTAAGAGAAAAGAAGAAAAAGAAAAAGAAAAAAATACAGTGAAAAATGAAAATTCTGTTGTATTAAGTGGCACAAAAACTATAAAATGGAGAGCCGGAATTGGGGGAAATGCTAAAGAGATAAAAAAACAAAGTAAAAAACACAAAATGCCACAAAGAAAATATTTGAATCCAGAATAAAATAATTTGTGGGTGAGATTCAAATGAGAGAAAAAGTGAAAGAGAAAAGAAGAAAACAGAGAGAGAGAGAGAGAAAAGAATAAGTTTTTTGGAATGTAACACTCATAGGAAAAAAAAGAATGGGAAATGTAATACCTATGGGTAATAAAGTTCAAAATGAAAAGAAAAGAAAAAAAAAAACAAACAAAGAGGATAAAATGACCAAGGTGGAAGGAAAAAAAAAAGATAAAAATACAAGAAAAGAAAATGGAAAAAGAAAGACTGGATTTTTTCTGGTTTTGAGAAGTTATCTTTTTCCTTTTTTTTTCTTCTCTCTCTTTCTGACTGGTGGGGCTGTACCCCAGGTTCTGCCCCCGTGGCACTCTTAGGCAGAGATTTGTTGTTGTGTCGCTGTGGTGATGACATAAACTAGGCCTCAGTCTGGTTGATAGGTGGGGATTGTTAGCGTTTGCAGGCTCCGACAATGGGAGAGTCTGTTTTCCTGAAGCCTTTCTCCAAATATCTCCTTCCTGAAACAGCAGCCTGGGGGCCCAGCTGTTAAGTTGCCCCAGCCACTGCCTGAAGAGCAAGAGGCTCTAAGAGCTGCCAAATCCTCCCTCTATCCCCACTCAACGCAGGGTTCTGGGTAAGGATTTGCCAGCCAGAGCCGCCAGCGTAATCAGGCTGGCTGGGAACCGATTGCCTTTCAGGTGTCTTTCTGTGAGCCTCTAGGCATGTCTAATATGCCTCAGCACTCTGCAGGTCTGCTCTCTAAAGGCTGTCTGCAAGCTGCCTGCGCACCCTTCCCCCCACCATTTCCGCAGTTCTCTTCCCCAAGAGTGTGCTCTGTTAGCCTGTATGGCTGGTGGAGGCACTGTGCCCAGACAGGTCCGGGTGTAGGGAAGCTGTCTTTCCTGCCCTTCCCACGCACTGTTGTTTGGGAAGCCGGGATTATCCAGAAACTCTAGTCACAGCCCATGCAGAGGGCCACTACTGACAGTCTCCAACCCAGCCCCTCTGTCCAGGAATGCGGGCACTGACACCCGAAATGCCAATGCCAGGTGGATCCACTTGCACACTGCCTGCGCTCACCAACCGGGAGACCAGGAGGAAACAAGGCAACTGCTCGCCCACCTCTGCCGGGGTCTGCCACTAGCGTTAGCTCCGCGTGGGCTGAGCCATGGGCACACTCTCTTCTCAGCTTGAATGTCTCTGCCCTAGCCCAGCTTTTTCCGCCCCCCAGCCCTTGCTTTCTCTTAGTTACAAGTGAAAGTAGCCCTTCCTCAGATCAGTGGGGAAAGCGGAATACTCCATTCTCCGTCTTATTTCCTTCAGAGTGGATTATTATTATTTAGCCACCTTTTTACCCGATCATAACTTTGTTTGATGTATGTGTATTTCAGATGCTCCTGAGATTGTTTTTCTGTCTCTAGTTGAATTTGTTGAAGTTTCAGGGAGAGGTATTGGGAGCACTCCTCACAGCGCCATTTCTCTGAAGGCACTCCTCCTTATAAACTTTTAAGTTTGAGATTTACTGTTTTGCTTTCATTCCCCTTGACTGTATTGTGCAACACTGCATCTACTTCTATCCTACTACCAAGAGTATTTTTCACATTTAAAGAAAGTAATATCATGAATAGAGCAGTGTTTTATTAGTTTGAAAACCAGGAGTGGGAGGAGTCTAATGAAACTGAAGACCATTGAGCTAAATCACTTAACTTTTTGCATATTTATAGACCACCCTCTCACTAATGTACAACTAAAAAAGTAATGCAAATAGTACTTCATTCCTTTGTGTATTTAAGGAAAGCCAGAATAAAAATCCCTGCTTCTACCTCTAAATCAAAGCCTTACCTTGTGAACAAAAGTTCTATTCCTCCAGTTAACCCTCTTTTTACATTGTTTACTTTCCATGTTGTGTTCTTCTCAGGAGTTAATATCTTTTTTTTTTTTTTTTTTTTTTTTAGTGACAGAAACAGAGAGATGGATAGACAGGGACAGACAGATTGGAAGGGAGAAAGATGAGAAGCATCAATTCTTCGTTGCAGCACCTTAATTGTTCATTGATTGCTTTCTCATATTTGCCTTGCCTGGGGGGCTATAGCAGAGTGAGTGACCTCTTGCTCAAGCCACCGACCTTGGGCTTCAAGCCAGTAACCTTTAGGCTCAAGCCAGCGACCATGGGGTCATGTCTATGCTCCCACGCTCAAACCAACAATCCCACGCTCAAACCGGGTAAGCCTGCACTCAAGCTGGCAACCTTGGGGTTTCGAACCTGGGTCCTCCATGTCCCAGTCTGATGCTCTATCCATTGTGCCACCACCTGGTCAGGTGAGTTAATCATCTTATCTTCTTCCCTGTTTCTTTCCAGTGAAGTAATACATGTTTCAGAGAGGTAAAAGCAATTTGTCATATTACAAAGACTGATAGTTTCTGATATATTTTAAAGTTAGAGGAAATGTTTTGATTCTTTACCTATCGTTAGTGGGTGGTGAAGTGTCCTCTGGTATGAGTTCCTTTGATAAGATTAGTAGCAATTATACTTTCCAAAACCAAGCCAGAAAGTTAGTGATTCTTCACAGTTAATCTTTGAAAATGTTTCAGTAGTCATTTTTGTTCATGTGACAGACTTTTTGTTGTTAATCTACCCTTGTAGTATTTCATTACAGTCTGTCATGGTGTTTATGTTTGTACAGAATGTGGCAGTTTTCTGCCTCCCACATTCACTACCAAGGATCTTCTTCATTTTACTTTCCTTAAATTGGGGGCAAGGGTTTAATTTTATTCCCTAATTGTTAACTTATTGCTCTCTTTGTTAAGCCTAGACCTTTGGGTATGCCTTGGAGAAGTCAATTTGGTGTTGTCAGTAAATGATAGCTGACCATTATTTACATGCTAGTATCCAGGATTATTTTTCTCTTAGTTCTTAAGTGTATGTAAAACTATTATTTCCTAAGGAATTTTATATTATTGTACCTAGTCAGCATATTTTCAGCCATTGTTGATAGCTGATACAAAATGGAAAACAGCAATGTAATGGCATTATCTGTCATTCTCAAAAATGTAAAGGATTGTTCTGCAGTACCTACCTTCAAAACACTTATCTAGTAGTGTTTAATGATTTAGATACAGTATTGGGGGGATAAAATTTATATTTCAAATTTATAATACCAGAATTCTGAATCCAGTGTCAGATAACTCAAGATACTTTTAAGTTATAGTTTAGAAAATATTCAAAAAGAAATGAGCTACTGGCTTTCTCATATATAATACCTCTTCTCCAACATATGTACCTTTTCCCATCATACATACAAGAGGACCTATACTAGTATTCTTGTTATAATACATAATCCACTAAATAAAATAACTTCATCTGTTAAATAACAGCTCTTGTTTAGGGTACAAAGGAGAGGGAGACAGAACTGAGGCAAGATGTAGGAGTACATCACTTCTTGCAGTTTGATCCCTTCTAGATGCCAAATATTTTTATTAGCATCTTAAAATTTACTATGTACATGTCAATGTTCCTTCATTACCTATCTCATCACCATCATCTACTGATAATAACATCTAGTATTAAGCAATTTTCTGGCGCAAGGCATTATGTTAATTCCTTTACAAAGCTGGGTTCATTTCAGTCATTACAATAACCTTGGGAGATAAGTGGCATAGTATTGTTATGATTACATAGGCTACTTAGTTTAGAGATGTATAGAGCCTCATATCGTATGCATTATGGTTGATCCATGAATTTAAAGTCCATGTTTTAGTTAGTGTTTCAGGGGGAACTCGGTCTGTGGCCTGAGTCACATCGTGCTTCAGCTGCCTATTTCCAAAGAGTAATAAATATTAATATATTTTGCTCTTTAAAGTTAATCCTCATAAGAACTCTTTAGAGGGAGATGTGTCTCACATTTTAAAGATATGAAATCCAAGCTTGGAAAAATTAAATCACTTTTTGAAGACCACATATTATAGGCTGTGTAATACGTCTTATTTTCAAGCCCTTTCTTTTAATCACAGTGTTCATTTCTTTGTCCTATTTCTTGCCCTCTACTTTATCATAGGCATATGATGAGAAGATATGAATTATGGATGTAATAGTTTAAGGTGCTAGGGAAAAAACTATATTGTTCTTTCAATTTGCGAGAGATGGCAATATATTAACTAATTTTTAGAACATTTACAGGTACACCTACCTTCATTTCTTACAGTCATATCACATGTCTATTCCATATTATTGCAAAAACCACATATGTAAATATGTTATCTATTTATAAGGTACATATAAAAATTTGAGACATTTGCCTGGCCTGTGGTGGCACAGTAGATAAAGTGTCAATCTGGAATGCTGAGATCACTGGTTCAAAACAACGGGCTTGGCTGGTCAAGGCATATAAGAGAGGCAGCTATGAGTTGATGCTTCCCACTCTCCTGCCGCCTTTCTCTTTCTCTCTTTCTCCTCACTTTAAAATCAATAAATAGAATCTTTTGTAAAAGGTAAGAAATATTTTGAGACATGTTTTGAGTAGGAGAGTCATTTAACAAGGAAAAAACTGGCTCTTACTCAGTTTCATATTAGAGATACAATTCTTCTCAGGCATCATACTGTTTACTTCATGTAATATGTTGCTCAGTGAATTCACTTGCCACTTTTAGGGACTAAGTATTCCTTTCAAGTGCCATATACTTTATTAAAATGATAAGTTATCAGTCATTTTAGTTGCTTTGAAACTTTAACAGAGGTAGGATTTTAGTAATTTTTTAATTGCATATTTACTTCTTGTATTTTCTAATTTCTATGATAAAACATGTTTATGATGTAATATTTTGAATTTAAATGTAGTTATCTTACATAGCTACTTTAAAAGTCAGAAGTTGGACTGACAAATACAGTATATACTATAGAATTGCTTTTATCATTAAACCAATAATCACAGGTAAACTAACAGATTCAAAATATTGAAATTTGGAACTCCTTTTTATATAACCAAAACCCTAGCACTTCTTCAGATGTATGGAAATGGAACCTACTGCCATTAAACTATTAGGCACTGGAGTATTGTTACCATTTTTAAAAGGCTCTTCTGAACTTACTGATTTGTACCTGCAGAGATACTAAAACAGGTCATTAAGACCTACATTGCCTTATTTTATCTCATATACTCTTAGTTTTTCCATTCACTGCTATAAAGAGATGATATATAAAATACAGACTTGTATGCTATAATAATTTGCCTTTTTCTTTGCAATAACATGTGGGTAAATAAAGATTTAAACCTCAATTTCTTCTTTTTTGTGTGTGAGAGAAGGGGAGGCAGAGACAGACCATGATCCACCCAGTGAGCCTACTAGGAGGCGATGCTCTGCCCATCTGGTGTCCTTGCTCTGTTGCAATGGAAGCCATATTTTAGCACCTGAGATGGAGGCCATGGAGCCATCCTCAGCACCTGGGGCCAACTTGCTCCAGTTGAGCCATGGCTGCAGGAAGGGAGGAGAAGAGAAAGAGAAGCAAGAGGGAAAGGGATGGAGAAACAGATGGGTGCCTCTCCTGTATGCCCTGACCGGGAATCGAACCCAGGATATCCACATGCTGGACTGATGCTCTCTCTACCAGTGAGCCAACCAGTTGAGACCTCACTTTCTTCTTGAAATGAAAATTTCTATTTAATTTATTCAAATACTACTGAAGTAATGTCTTGTAAGAATGTTCTAAAAGTTATTGAGTCATTTTTTGGAGTAAATCTTTCTTTGGAGTACTCTGTTGGTCTCCATATTTGCTTGTATAGTCTATATCAGTGTGTCTAGCATATGCTTTTGTATAGTTCAACATATTTGCATGAAAATAGAACTTATGTGGGAGGAACAGACACTCTTGAGTTACCTTGGATATGGCTTTGAGTCACCCATTTTGTTAGCCCTTAATCACTAAATGTATAAAAGACATAAACAGATTATTTATACCTCCAAAATATATAAACATAAATAGCCTGATATGTGGTGGCACAGTGGATAAAGCGTTGACCTGGAATGCCAAGGTTGCCATATCAAAATTCTAGGTTTGCCTGGTCAAGGCACACATGGGAAGCAACTACTATGAGTTGATGTTTCCTGATTCTCCCCCTCTTCCCTCTCTCTCTCTTTTACCTCTCTCTCTCTTTCTCTCCTCCATCTAAAAATAAATAAATAAGCACACTTATGCTCAGTGACATTTTAAAAAATAAGTAAATAAACATAAATAGTTAATTCATTTAACAAATAATACTACTTGTTCCATGGTCCACGGTATTATAAGCATCACTAAGGCTACAGCAATATTTAAGACAAAGGTTCTTCCTTTTGTCAGCCACATTATAAATAAACATGTGGGAAGGGCAAATTAAAACACCATAAAATACTTCTTCCAACTATGCTGGAGTAAACAGTTCTGGACTTGCCCTCCCACTGGAAACAACTGTTTTCAGAGACTGGACAGTTGACAGCATGGTAATGTGATCCCTGAGAGAAAGGATGGGGCAGGAAACTAGGTGAACTCTGGCTTTTTGCCTAAAGCTATTCTGATGATGGGAAATTCAGAAGATGACAGTCTTGTTGTACTGAGGAAACAGCGATCAGAAATTGAGGAAGCCAAGGCAACTGGAATTTACAGAGTACTGAAAAATAGAGAGCTAAGGGGAAACAGAACTACCAAATTCTGTATAGGGGTCCTTTTGAGTCTTTATAAGTTAAAACTTAGTTGCATATAGGTTAAATGGGACTCCATGAGGCCAGAAAAAAAATAAATACCAGGGAGCTATAAAATGACCAATGCCTAGAGTTCCCACAGGAATGGGAGGTTTTTTCTATTCTGATCAGCCAGAGTGTAGATACCTTATTAAAAGCATTAGGAGCATTCAGTAGAGATACAAGCAAGGACACACTTTGGTAGCAGGGCTAAACTAAACTTAGAGTAAAAAGTACCCCACACCTGCCTAAACAAAGCTTTAAAAAGGCTCAAAAGAATAAGACTGATCGCTAGTGACTTATATCGCTTTGAGGGTCAGAAAGCAGCTGCCTAGCCTTCCTGGTCAAGTCAGGAATACAGAGGATGCTGACTTCTTCTGCTAATACATCCTTCAGATAACACTGAATGTGGAGGTGCTTGAACACAGCCAAAGTATCTTCTTTAGTGTTTCAATTTTAACTCAACAATGTCCTTAGCATGTTTTTTTGCCTGTGTGACAAGAGAGAGGGACAGACTGATAGGAAGGGAGAGAGATGAGAAGCATCAATTCTTTGTTGTGGCACCATAGTTGTTCATTGATTGCTTTCTTGTATGTACCCTGATGGGGGAGGGGGGTTACAGCAGACTGAGTGATCCCTTGCTCAAGCCAGCGACCTTGGGCTCAAGCTGGTGAGCCTTGCTCAAACCAGATGAGCCAGCGCTCAAGCTGGCGACCTCAGGGTTTCGAACGTGGGTCCTCTGTGTCCTAGTCTGACGCTCTATCCACTGCATCACTGCCTGGTCTGGCTGTCCTTAGCATATTTTGTTGGACATTTTTTATGGAAAATAATTCAGTCATTAAAGCTAGAAATTGAATGATTATATTCTAATTATAATAATAGTGATTTATATCATGTTTGTTTTTATAAAAGTCTAAGTCAGTGAGGGTTAGTGTAATTAACATTTGTTATTCATGAGTGCTTTTTTACAAATTTGTCATCCTTGCATGGGGGCCATGCTCATCTTCTCTGTATCATTCTGATTTTAGTGTATGCGCTGAAGTAAGCACAATGAGTGCCTTTTAAGACATTTGTTGTATTAAAACTCTATTTGTAATGCCCGTGTTTGCTTTGATTTTTTTACTGTATAGTCATTTAACAAATAATTATTAACCAGCTACCATATGCCAGACACAATTCTAGGCACTATAATCTAAAGCATTATATTTGTTTATATTTACAGATATAATTAATCTATAAAGCATAAGAGGCATAATATTTGAATGAAAACAGATTTTAAGTTGATCTTAATTTTTGATAAGTATGTTCAGCTCATTTAAAAGACAGCTAAATTATATAGAATTTGCTTTGATCATTAGTTCTGCATCTCTAACTCTTACGAATTTCCAAGTTATATACAGTGTGTCCGTAAAGTCATGGTGCACTTTTGGCCAGTCCCATGGTCAAAAGTGTACCATGACTTTACGGACACACTGTAGAATATTGGCAAAGAATACTGTGTGTTCATCATAACCTATTCTTCCTTTCTCCTGGGCAAACAGGTAAACTATATATTCCAGCACTCCTTGCAATTAAGTGTGTCATGTGACTGGATTTTGAATAATATGAATAGAAATAATGTGTACCAGTTCCAGACTAGGCTATAAAACCTACACATGTTCAATTCCTTCTTGTTCCCCCAACCTCTGGCTTGGTGCAGAAAATCCACCAGAGAACTGTGAGGCTCTAAGATAAGGAGCTTTGTACCTATGATTCGTATTGAGTGAGAACTCTTATCTTTTATATTGAGCCACTGAGATTTTAGGGTTGTTAGCTCTTGGCCTACCCTAATACAAAGAGGAAACAGGATTGTACTGTAGCAGTGGTGATATTTATGGGAGAGGACCGTAATTTTACAATACGTAAGTGAGCTTGAGAGACTTCAGTCTTTCTCAACCAGTTTGTATGTACACCATTTCATGCATATGAAAATGGTCCTCTCCTCCTTTTGGCTCTGGTCTTATTCTGTCTGAACTACTATTAGAACAGCTTCTTTTATCTGTGTATTCCCACACCCTGTTCCTGTCTTCCTCTCAACCTGTATCTTTTCTTCTATCCCCCTTAAAGGAAATGCTTTATCTTCTTCATCTTATTATCTTTCCTTTTCTCTTTCTTCATGTAGAGAGGCAAATTTTCCAGAAAGCTTTTCTTTCTGTGCCAAGTTTGGTGAGTTTGTTGAGACCCTTCATATATTTTGGGGGGTGGTAGCACAATTTAGAAACTATGTGTCTTAGCCTCCCATTTCCATCTAAAAACTACCTCATGATTTACTCTCCTTTAACAAAGTAACTAAAACTTTTCTATTTTCACATATTAGTCTAAGGGTGCCACAGTATAACCCTGGGTGTAGGTTCCTCAGAGACTGTGTGCTGTATGCACAACTGATTCACTCTGTGCTTTCTTTTTCCCCACTTTAACCTCTATGCTATCAGTGGCTATTATAAGTATGTAGAAAAAAATAATAAGTATAAAGAACTAGATTGGCTCTCCTGAGAAGATGGCAAAAAATTTTATGAGGATACTGTTCTGATTATATAATCAAATGACTAAATTGCTCAAATAACCATGAGTCTGTTTATAAGTGAAATCTTTTTGTAACTCATTTTCTTTCTTTTTTTATTTTTAAGAGAGAGAGGAACAGACAGGCAAGAAGGGAGAAAGATGAGAAGCATCAGTTCTTCATTGCAGCACCTTAGTTGTTCACTGATTGCTTTCTCATATGTGCCTTGACTAGGGGGCTGTAGCCAAGCCAGTGACCTGTTGCTCAAGTCAGTGACCCTGAGATCATGTCTGTGACCCCATGCTCAAGTCAGTGACCCCGTGCTGAAGCTGGTGAACCCGCTCAAGCTGGTGACCTTGGGGTTTCGAACCTGTGTCATCAGCATCCCAGGCCAGTGCTGTACCACTGCCTGGTCAGGCTTATTTTCTACATCTGATTCTTTTTAATGCCTACTAATATCCCAATTATGACTGTAATGGCTTGTTCTTATTATCTCAAAATATTTTATCAGCTCTATCCCTTCATGCTGGATACCAATTTAAATGCAGTTGCCTAAATACTTTGCTCACAACTCCACAAAGAATGGACAGGATTAAATCAAGAGTTACTATAGTGAGATACAGCTTGGTGCACAGCCCCGTTTCTGAAATTTCATTCATTGGGATAACATCTTCATGATTTTTGTCATACTTGCTTCTAACCATATTTCTACATATTTTCTTTAAATTTTATGTTTTTATTTAAATACATTTACTACTCAAACTAGAAAATCAATATCACATGCTATAAAATTGACTAGAACATTAATTTGAGCTAAATACTTTACCTTCAAATAACTGTGAAGCTAACCTCTTCTCCCTTTTTGTGAAAAAGGAGGATTAGCTAGCTACCATTAGCACCAAATATAATTGAAAAGGTAATAACATTGAAGCTATTTCATTAGTCAAAGTAGGCTAAACTGTGCTATCATAACAACCTTAAAAATCTCAGTGGCCTAACCCAACAAAGGTCTATTTCTAATTTACCCATTGAGCCTGGGAAGCTCACTAGGACAACTCTGCCTATGCAGCAACACAACAAACAGGCTGCTTCAGTTTTGTATCTCTGTCATCTCAACATGAGACCTCTCTGATTTTTGTGCCGGAAGAAACAGACTAAAATTACCTAGGGGCTATGTCATCCCTCTGCTCTTATTTATAAGCCGAAACTAGTCACGTAGTTCTTCCTAAACCTCACAGGGCAATTATAGTCACCCCTCTGCCTAGAAAGGATTGGAGGCCAGGATATTGGTAGGTCTACCATAATATGTAGTTCAGGGCTACTTACTGCCACTTTAATAGATCATTGAAAATCATGTCTTCCTAAACTGAGTCCCACACCTTGAAGAACTATATTGTGAATGAAATAATGTATCATATTCTAAATCACAGTCTACCACTTAAATGCTGTAATCTTTGACAGGAGATCTTGTGATTCTGTTTTCCCGTCTGCAAAATAGTGTTCCTCATAGAAAAATTAGGAATAATTTAAAATGTGTTCCTCATAGAAAAATTAATAACAATTTAAAAAATAATTATTTTTATGAAAATAACTTTAAAAATAATTGGTGATATCACTATTCTTGTCATCCCTTATAAAGCAGGTACTTTTATTAACCCCAAATTACTGCTAAGGAAACTTAGGCACAGCAAGGTTCTCACAGCTAGAAAAAAGTAGAAGGGATGGGAATTGAAATTAGGCTTTCTGGTTTAAGAGCCTGGACCCTTAATTCCTAAGCTAACTAACCACTCACTGTTATGCTATGTTATGTTGCCTCTCCATACTGTGTCTTGAAAACACTTGCTTACTTTGTTTTACAAAGTCATAGCCTTCCCTCCCTGTTCCATGTCTTAATAAACTCATAGTTGAGCTATATCACCATATTCAAAAACCATTCTAAATAGTTTACATGCTTGGAATTACAAGCCTCATAACAATCCTATGACTTTGTGAGAATACTGAGATTTTGTGAGGCTAAACTAACTTGCTTATTTTCTGACTATTAATAAGTACTTGAGCCAAGACCTATATCTTTGAAATGACTAAACCCATACTCTGAAACAGCATGTGTCCTTCCTCTCAACCTCTGCCAGATTCCCAAACTCAGGTCTCCTACAGCATGAGAATCATGCTCCCAGAATTGCTTCAGATTGCTTCTCAGAGCAGTAGTTTTCTGTTATCTCTTACATCACAATAAAATCTGTGGTTTGGTTTTGGATTCTTCCTCCCCATTTAATTTCAACCACTTCATTTTCCTTTTTTTTTTTTTTTTTTTTTTTACTTTGTTTTATTATCTGGTGAACCCTTTTGACCTAGAATTCCTTTTTTAAAAATATTTATTTTATCGATTTTAATTTGTTGTGTTTACATAGTTACAAGTGTTCCTCGAATATATCTCCCTCCCTCCCACCTTGTTCTCCTTATACCCCCTTTACCCCCTCCCCCCAGCGTTTCCCCCTTCCCTCCATGATTTTTTATCCTGCCCTCTATTTCTCTGTGTTATGTATATATACTTTCACAAATGTCTGTCCTTCCTTTGATCCCCTCCTCTCATCCCCTTTCCCTCTGACCACTTTCCCTCTGGACTCTTTGACCCCTTCTCTGCCTCTCTTCCATTCTCAGTTCACATTGTTCATTGGATTCCTCATAAGAGTGAGGTCATATAATATTTTTCTTTCTCTGCCTGGCTTATTTTACTTAGCATAATAGACTCCAGGTTCATCCATGTTGTTGGAAAAGGTAAGATTTCCTTATTTTTAGTATTCCATTGTGTATATGCACCACAGCTTTTTAATCCACTTGTCTACTGATGGACACTTGGGCAGCTTCCAGATCTTAAACAATGCTGCAATAAACATGGGGGTGTATTTCTTCTTTTGAATCAGTGATTTGTTATTCTTAGGATATATTCCTAGAAGTGGGATAGCTGGGTAAAAAGGCAGATCCATTCTTAAATTTTTGCGGAATCTCCATACTGTTTTCCACAGTGACTGCACGGGTCTGCATTCCCTCCAGCAGTGCAAGAGGGTTCCCTTTTCTCCACATCCTTGCCAGCACTTATTCTGTGTTGTTTTGTTAATGAGCGCCATTCTGATTGGTGTGAGGTGATATCTCATTGTAGTTTTAATTTGCATTTCTCTAATGATTAGTGATGTTGAACATTTTTTCATATGCCCATTGGCCATCTGTATGTCCTCTTTGGAGAAGTATCTATTCAGTTCTTTTGCCCAGTTTTTGATTAGATTGTTTACTTTCCTGGTGTTGAGTTTTACAAGTTCTTTATAGACTAGTTATTAACCCCTTATTAGACATGTTGGCGAATATATTCTTCCATTGTATGGGTTGTCTTTTAATTTTGTTCATGTTGTCTTGCTGTGCAAAAGCTTTTTAGTTTGATATAGTCCCATTTGTTCATCCTGTTCTTTATTTCACTTGCCTGTGGAGTTAAATCAGCAAATATATTGCTGCAAGAGATGTTAGAGAGCTTACTGTCTATGTTTTCTTCCAAGATGATCATGGTTTCACGACGTACATTCAAGTCTTTTATCCATTTTGAGTTCATTTTGGTGAATGGTGTAAGTTGATGGTCTAGTTTCTTTTTTTTTGCATGTACCTGTCCAATTTTCCCAACACCATTTGTTAAAGAGACTGTCATTAATTCATTGTATGCTCTTACCTCCTTTGTCAAATATCAATTGGCCATAAAGGTGTGGGTTTATTTCTGGGTTCTCTGTTCTGTTACATAGATCTGTATGCCTGTTCTTATGCCAGTACCAAGCTGTTTTGAGTACAATGGCCTTGTAGTATAACTTGATATCAGAAAGTCTCATACCCCCACTTTCTTTTTCTTTTTCAAGATTGCTGAAGCTATTTGTGTTCTTTTTTGGTTCCATATGAAATTTTGGAATATTTGTTTTATATCTTTAAAGTATGGCATTGGTATTTTAATAGGAATTGCATTGAATTTATAGATTGCTTTGGGTAGTATAGACATTTTAATGATGTTTATTCTTCCTAGCCATGAACATGGTATATGCTTCCACTTGTTTGTATCTTCCTTGATTTCTTTTATCAGTGTTTTATAATTTTCCAAGTACAGGTCTTTAACCTCCTTGGTTATACTCCTAGGTACTTTATTTTTTTTTTGTTCCAGTAGTGAATGGGATTATTTCCTTAATTTCTCTTTCAAACAGTTCATTGTTGGTGTATATAATAGCCACTTATTTCTGAATATTGATTTTAAATTCTGCCACATTGATGAATTTGTTTATCAGGTCCACTAGTTTTTTGAGACTTTAGGGTTTTCTGTGTACAGTATCATGTCATCAGCAAATAATGAAAGTTTTACTTCTTCTTTTCCAATTTGGATGCCTTTTATTTCTTCTTGTTGTCTGATTGCTGTTGCTAGGACTTCCAGAACTATGTTGAATAAGAGTGGTGAAAGGGCACACCCCTACCTTGTTCCTATTCTTAAGGGAATTGCTTTTAATTTTTGCCTATTGAGTATGATGTTGGCTGTGGGTTTGTCATAGATGGCCTTTATCATGTTGAGGTATGTTCCCTGTATTCCCACTTTGCTGAGAGTTCTGATCATAAATGGGTGCTGGATTTTATCAAATGCCTTTTCTGCATCTATTGAAATGATCATGTGGTTTTTATCCTTCCTTTTGTTTATGTCATGAATCACGTTGATTGATTTGTGAATAACGTACCAGCCTTGCCTCCCCAGAAAATATCCCACTTGATCATGATGTATGATTTTTTTCATGTATGCTAGATCCAATTTGCTAATATTTTGTTGAGAATTTTAGCATCTAAGTTCATCAGGGATATTAGCCTATACTGTAGTTTTCTTTCTTTGTAGTGTCTTTGCCTGGTTTTGGAATCAGAATTATGCTCACCTCATAAAAGGAGCTCGGAAGTTCTCCCTCCTCTTGAATTTTTTGAAATAGCGTGAGAAGGATAGGAGTTAGTTCTTCTTTGAATATTTGGTAAAATTCACCTGTGAAGCCATCAGGCCCAGGACTTCTGTTTGTTGGGAGTTTTTTTGATAACTGTTTCTATCTCATTAGTTGTAATCTGTTTAGGTTTTCTGATTATTTCAAATTGATTTTTGAATGATTATATGTTTCAAGAAATTTATCCATTTCATCTAGGTTGTCCAATTTTTTGGCATAGAGTTCATCATAGTATTTTTTTACAATCCTTTGAATTTGTGCTGTGCCCATTGTTACTTCTCCTCTCTCATTTCTAATTTTATTTATTTGAACCCTCTCTCTCTCTTCTTTTTCTTTTTTTGGTGAGTTTGGTTAAATATTAATCAATTTTGTTTACTTTTCCAAAGAACCAGCTCTTGGTTTCATTGATCTTCTGTATTGTTTTTTTTGTGTTTTTTGGGGGTTTTTTTTTTTTGCCTCTATGTCATTAATTTTCATTCTGGTCTTTATTATTTTCTTCCTTCTACTTCCTCTGGGCTTTACTTGCTGTTATTTTTTTAGTTCTTTTATGTGCAGGGTTAAGTTGTTCGTTTGAGCTTTTTCTTCTTTTTTTTGTGGCAGAGACAGAGTCAGAGAGAGGGACAGATAGGGATAGACAGACAGGAAGGGAGAGAGTTGAGAAACATTAATTCTTCGTTGTGACTCCTTTGTTTTTCATTGATTGATTTCTCATATGTGCCTTGACAGGGGTGGGGTAGGAAGGGCTACAGCAGACTGACTGACCCCTTGCTCAAGCCAGCAACCTTGAGCTCAAGCTGGCGAGCTTTTACTCAATCCAGATGAGCCCGTGCTCAAGCTGGCGACCTCAGAGTCTCGAACCTGGGTGGTCCACATCCCAGTCTGATGCTCTATCCACTGTGCCACCACCTGGTCAGGCGAGCTTTTTCTTCTTAAGGTATGCTTGTAATGCTATGAACTTCCCTCTCAGGATTGCTTTTGCTTTATCTCATAAATTTTGAGTTGTTGTATGTTTATTTTCATTTGTTTTAAGGAAGTTTTTTATTTCTTCCTTGATCTCATTGTTAACCCATTCATTATTTAATAGCATGCTATTTAGTCTCCTAGTGTTAGAATGTTTTTCAGTTTTTCTATTGTAGTTGATTTCTACTTTTATGTCATTGTGATCAGAGAAGATGCTTGATATGATTTCAATCTACTTAAATTTATTAAGACTTGTTTTGTTTCCTAACATGTGGTCTATCCTAGAGAATGTACTGTAATTAAGCACTTGAAAAGAATGTATATTCTGCTGCTTTGGGTTGAAAGGTTCTGAAGATATCTATAAATCCAGTTGATCTAGTGTGTCATTTAAGGCAGCTGTTTCTTTGTTAATTTTCTGTCTGGCGGTTCTGTCCATTGATATTAGTGGGATATTAAAATCCCCTGCTATTACAGTGTTGCTGTTGATCTCGCCCTTTTTGTCCATCAAAATCTGTATTATATATTTAGGTGCATATATATTTATAATAGTTATATTTTCCTGTTGTAATGCTCCTTTTATCATTATGTACTGACATTTTTTATCTCTTACTATAGCCTTTGTTTTAAAGTTTATTTTGTCAGATATTACTCTCAGTCTATGCGTATCTTTTGTTCTGAGGTGGGTCTCTTATAGACAGCATATGTACGGGTCCTGTTTTCTTATTCATGCAGCTACCCTATGTCTTTTGATTGGAGCATTTAATCCATATATATTTAAGGTTATTATTGACATATAGTTGCTTATTGCCAGCCATTTTATTCTTTAAATCTATAATCCTCTTTTTCTCGATATTTTTCCTTTGCTCTTTTTACAGCAAGCCCCTTAACATTTCCTGCAGTACTGGTTTGGTTGTAATGAATTCTTTGAGGGTTTGTTTTTTTTATTTTTGTCTGGGAAGCTTTTTATTTCTCCTTCAATTTTAAACAATAATCTTGCTGGATAAAGAAGTCTTGGTTATAGGCTCTTGTTTTGCATTATTTTGAATATTTCTTGCCATTCCCTTCTGGGCTCAAGTGTTCCTGTTGAAGTCAGATGTCATCCGTATGGGGGCTCCTCTGTAGGTAATTGAGTTCTTTTCTCTTGCTGTGCTTTTAGTATTTTTTCTTTATCTCTTAACTTTGGTATTTTAATTATATGTCTTGATGTAGGCCTCATTGGGACTTTCTGTGCTTCTTGAATTTGTGTGACTTTTTCCTTCATCAATTTAGAAGTTTTCAGCTATGATTTCTTCAAACAGGTTCTCTATCCCTTGTTCTTTCACTTCTCCTTCAGGAACCCCTGTGATGTGGATGTTATTTCTCTTCATATTGTCACAGAGTTCTCTTATAGTTTCCTCAGACTTTTTGAGCCCCCCTTTTTTTTTTCCTGCTCCATTTTTGTGTTTTTATCTTCTAAGTTGCTGATTTGATCATCTGCTTCATCCAGCCTGCTATTGATTCCTTCAGTGTAGTCTTCATTTCTGATATTGTAATTGTCAATTCTGATTGATTCTTTTTTTATGATTTCAATGTCCTTTTAATGTTTGCAATTTCTTTATTTAGGTGTTCATTAAGTCCATCCATTGTAGCTCTGAGATCTTTAAGTATCCTAACAATCATTACTTTAAACTCTGCATCCTGTAATTTGGTTACTTCCATCTCATTCAGTTCTTTTTCTGGAGATTTCTCTTGTTGATTCATATGGATTACATTTCTCTCTCTTCCCATTTTTTCCGTTTGCGCTTTGCAAGCTTATTGGGATTGTGCAGCTGAGGTTGGTATATGGAATGTGGCCCCTCCTCCTGGGTTTTATCCCTCAGCCTCTGCTGGTTGCTCGGATTTTTATTTTTATTCATTTTAGAAAGGAGACAGAGAGAGAGAGAGAGAGAGAAAGGGGGGAGGAGCTGGAAGCATCAACTCCCGTATATGCCTTGACCAGACCAGTGCAGGGTTTTGAACTGGCGACCTCAGTGTTCCCAGGTCGACGCTTTATCCACTGCGCCACCACAGGTCAGGCGGTTGCTCGGATTTTAATTCTCCTTAACAATGAGCCCAGCAGGGAACTTCTGTGTTTAGGACGAGGTTGGAAGGGTATTTGGCATATCTTGCTCTTTGGCCCCTGTTGAAACTCTATCCAGGCCTTTTTTCTTTTTTTTTTTTCTGTATGGTAAGTCTACAGGAATGCAGTGGGTGTGACCTCTGAGAACCAGAAGGTGTGGTCTGCCCAGGAACTCTCTGGAGGCTGGAGGCATTCTCCATATCAGAAGGGAGAGGTATAACTCAGGTCTCCCCGGAAACCTGAGTCACTGCCCCTCCCTTTTACTCCCTCCTTTCCAAATGGCCTTTTGCGTTGATTGGAGCTGGAGAGTTTTTTGGAGGTGGATCAGTTGGTCTTATACTAGGCTTGTGCTGGACAGAGGGAGTGACCCTCCTTCTGCCTATGGCCGCCTCAGTATTGGAGAATGATTCAACACAGGTATTCTTCTCCCTGTCACCATTTGTGTACCTGACTTGTATCCCCTTACCATTCTTATGCAAGACCAGTCCTCTCAGTTCTCCTCGTCCCCAGAGCCCCAGGTAAGTGGCTGTGAGCAAGATTTTCTCCTCTGGCCCTTTAAGGCTGCAACCTTTTCACAAGCCATTTCCCACAGACAGAAATCCTACTCTTCTCCCCATTCAATGCTGTCAGGTTGTCTCCTCCAGTCTTTGGGTCTCTAGGCTGGGGCTCCAGTCCTGGGACTGAGGACCCCCGCCTTTCAGAGTCTCTCTCCTCGTAAAGAGAATCCCTCTGGACCACCAGCCGCCCCTCGCTCTTAGGACCAGGGAGCCCCCATCGCGTCCCTGCACTTCCTGCCAGTCTTGGTGTGGTTTCTTCTGTGCTCCTTGGTTTTCAAGTCTTGTTCTTTTAGTCCAAAGTTGGTTTTTCATGATGATTGTTGTTAAATTAATATGTAATCCAGTTTGGTCTGGAGGTGGCTGTTTGTATGTGTGCCTACTCTGCTGCCATCTTGGAATCTTGACCTAGAATTCTCTTACTCATCTAAATCATCTCATATACCAATTTTTTTTTACAATGTACTATATTAAAATTCTAGGCTTCCAAGCAAAATATTGTGTCCCATCTTCCAAACTGACCTTTTATGTTCACCAAGCAGTATTTAAGACATTTGGACAGTCTGTCATGCCTGTGATTATTCTGCCTACAGTTGATTGACTTAGAGATAACACTCATTTTCTTTAACTTGGATCAGAGCAACATTATAAGCTACCTTATAAAATAATTCAAATTCATTATTGGACATGAATCCCATGGATGAAGGAGACATGAAGGTACAAAACAATTAATGTCTATTATGCACTAAAGATAACCTCAGTTGGAATTCTCAGAGAAGGAAAAAGAAAGAAATCTGCAAGACATTGAGTTTCCCAGATCTTTATGATCCTGAGTTTTCCCCTTGACTTCATTTCCTAATTCTTGTACATCACTCAGACCCCCCTCAACTTCTTCTTTCATTTTTCAATTTCTTTCTTACATATCTACCCTAAGTTGCTGATTTCTGTCTGCTAGCCCCAAATTTCATTATGAAAATTGTTATTAAGATTTTTAGATATGTAGAGTCCCTTGAGCAGGGACCAGTGCTGTCTTTGTCAGAACTCATCAGGTAAAATAGTATTCTGTTGCCATGACAATGTATTAATAAAATTCTATAAAGGACCTAAGAGCTTTCAGAGTTAAATTTATTATAATTTCTCCTATACCAAGCAATATTGGATAAATAAATTGTTTCATTTTTTTTTAATTGTTTGGTTAGATTATGATGAAAGAGATTCTAATATTGGTCATTAATAGCCTACAGATATGCATATAAATCACTTGAGATCTTCACTTGTGATCATGATTTTTAAAAATAGGCTCAAGTATTACACTTTCAGCAGAGGTGAGAGTTCTGCTATTTCAAAGCTTACTTTTGGTGGAAAACCATACTATTAGCACCCATATCCTTTGTTGCTGTGGAGATAGTAACTGGCTTTATTTTGTTTTTGTATTTTATTTTATTTCTTGTATTTTTTCTGAAGTGAGAAGCAGGGAGGCAGAGAGACAGACTCCTGCATGCACCCAACTGGGATCCACCCAGCATGCCCACTAAGGGGCAATGCTTTGCCTATCTGGGGCATAGCACCGTTGCAACGGGAGCCATTCTAGCGCCTGAGGCAGAGGCCTTAGAGCCATCCTCAGCGCCCAGGCCAACTTTGCCCCAATGGAGATTTGGCTGCTGGAGGGGAAGAGAGGGATAGAAAGGAGAAGGAGAAGGGTGGAGAAGTAGATGGGAGCTTCTCCTGTGTGCCCTGACCAGGAATTGAACCCAGGACTTCCACACGCCAGGTTGACACTCTACCACTGAGCCAACAAGCCAGGGCCTTGTTTTTGTTTTTAAAAACAGAGGCTTAAAATATACGAAAATATCCTAAGGTTTAAAGTGTGAATTGTCTGTAGGTTTTGAGTACCAGCACATTTTAAAGGTATTTTTTAATACTTTATTATTTTTACTCTCCAAAGAAAATAGAGAAGAATTCTGGCCAATATAATGACAAAGTTTTATGTTACTTTTCACAGGGTCTTTTAGGAATAATTTAGAATCCCTTGTGGATCAGTAATAGATGAGGATTTTGAAGAACATGTAAAACTTTTGATAATAGTAATATGATCTTAAACACTCAATGTCTTGGACACCTATAGTTATGACACATATATAATGCATACAAATGAATTTCAGATTCAGTTGATACTTTTGATACTACGATACAGTAGTTTGTTTAATAGAACTCAGTACCAAAGCAGCCTTCTTATTTTTACCTTTTAATATATTAACTGATGATTTAAATGTACATCAGTAGTGTCTTTAACATTTACCCCTAAATCAGTAAGTAAAATGTATGTGAATTTTCAGTAAGTAAAGCTTTCAATTATATTTTATAATTCATTTTTTACAAAAATGCATAGATTCCATGGCATGGAATATTACTGTTCCACAGAGCACATGATTATATTTGTAACTAAATTAGTCTCTGTTTAGCATCCAGTGTCAGACTGGCATGGCCTATTTAATGTTAGTCCACTAGCAGTTTTGACTTCTTATTCCAGTAGCTGAACAGTCGGGTGATTGATTTCCTCATTAGGTGCCCTAAATTAATCCTACTTATAGAATTGAGTATTATAATAGTTATTTCTGGATAAAGAAAACTTTTGATTTCAATATTGTAAACAAAATCCTAAAATTTAGTCCTGTACTTACCTCACTTACTACCTGCATTTAAAGACAAAGAAAGACAAAATAAGAAAGCTCTTCACTTTATATGGAGAAAGAAAATAGCTAAAGATTATAGACAGTTACAACTTCTGCTTATAGTTTTGAATATTAGATTGTAGCATTTCCATTTTGCAGTGACTTTTTAACATGACCCATCTCCTCTATGAAGAATGCAATTTTTTTTTCTGGCACAAAAAATAGGGTAACCTGATCTGAGTCTGACAGAGTGTGTCGTTCATTTAAGTGCTTCCATCTGTTGCCTGCTGTTCCCCTTACTCATGACCCCTCTGTTTCTTTCTCTTCTCTTTTACTCTGTTTTTCTTTCCTTTTTCTTCCTTCCTTCCTCTATTTTTATCCCCCCCTTATTTTCCCCTCTCCCTCTCTGTCTCTCTCTCTTTTCTTTCTTTTTTGTCTTTAGCCCCTCTGAGGAAGGCCAAGTTTGTTGAGAGCCCACGAATTCCAGAATCCGAGCTTGGCTCACCAACCCTCACTTCAGCTCAGAAACTGGACGTGGATGCATATTGCCCTGGTAAGCATGCATGCAAACTGTCCCCCATGAAAGAGGGAAGTTTGGGTCAGGCCCATTCAGCAGAGCAGTATTTTGCATGTGTACTATTTATAAAAACATGTCTGTTACCTCTTTTTCAACTGGTTGCATATTTTCCTTATTAGAACATAGTTTTACTGAACATCCTTTTGACTAATTAAAGTATTGGAAAACATTTCAAAGATAATTTTCAAAAGAATTAAAATAATTGTGGTCAGTAAGTGGTTTTCAGGGTGATTTTCATGATTTGGGATACTTGAAGAAATTTTGCTTTGACCATGTGTAAAACAGGAATGTTAAAGATATGAATAAAAGTGTTCATTTGATACTAGCCCTCTACATGTGACCTATTTTGCCTAATCTCTATTGGATTTCTGGACAGTTGCAGAAAATAGTTGTGATTTTGGAAATATTAAACTTGAATTAGAAAAGAAACATTATAGGTTCCTGATGTAGACTCCTGGACACTCACTTTTAGAAATGTATCTCTTAATGAATGGCCTATAAGCATATGTGATAGTTTACTAAAACCCTTCTTGTGTGGGAGCCAAACTGAGACAGAGTCATTATCAATGCTTAGATATTTCCAAACTTAGATGGGTTGCCTGGCAACATCCTTTACAGTCACTCTACAGTGAGTCTAGAGAGCTGTGTCAGAAATATTCACAGCTCTGGTTGAGTTGTGTAAAGCTCAGATCAGAGCTTTAGTAAAGGACTTTAGAAGACATGGTTTTAGTTCTTTTGTTTGTTCTTGCTCATTAAAATTGAGGTTAAACCACAGTAAATGCAACTGCTACATATTTACAGCATTAGGGATCATCAGAATAAAATGATTGTTACTTCTTAGGAAGATATCAGTAGCTCTCATCTGAAATGTCAGGATAAAAAGACAATAGGTACAAACTTGGGCCAAACCTAATTAGAGACATTTGAGTTTTTGAATCAATTTTGAGTATTGAAAGACTTGGAGATTTTACTTTTAGGGTGTGGAACCCTGGGCTTCATCCACTGTTGTAGGTGAATATTCATTTTTAAGCCAGTCATGGTAGTTTTGCATTAGTATTCAGTTTACTTTTTCTAAGAGGAACAAATTAGCTCTTTAAATGGCACTGTAGCACATTGTTAGAAGACTCCTTTTCATGTTTTGAGGTATTGTACTTCTTGGGCACACAAATTTTAGTGTAATAAAGTAAAATAAATAAATGCACTAATTCCCCTTTTCTGCATTGAGTTTTGGAAGAGAAACCCTGTCAAAGGCCTTTTCTTTTCCAAATTTGTAAATCAGACTGATTTTTAGGGAGACTAATCTTTTACTTACTAATTGCTCATCTGATATCCTTAATCTCATCTTGCTATCATTATTGTCCAGAAGCAAGGTTGCTACTGTTTGTAGGAATGCCATTTCTGAATCACTGTGAAGAATCTTATCCATGTTATTACTTACATACATTTTCCACAAGCATGAATTCTTTGCTAAATTGGAATTGAACACAGCTAGCTAAACTTAATTAGTTTAGGTTTTCAGAAAGCCAGAAAGAAACTAAAATGTGTTGCCAGAATGCTAATTGCCATGCTCTGCAAACTCCCTTTTCTTATCTGAAACATGTTTAAAGTACAGAAACTTATTAGTTACTTGCTATTAAGTATTAAACTATCTGAAAATAAGTTTTTACTGAGATATGAGTAGTAACCTGAGGGTTGAAGCTGTCATCTTCTACATGGTACCTAAAACCAACAGTAAACAAAGGGATTCAGTACACTCATAAGGCAAACAAGTAACAATCCATTCTTTTTGCATTTCTCTTACATAGGATATGCTAACAGAACAACAACTATATTTTATTGTACATTCATTCATAACAATTCAATTAAAGCTAATATTCTGGTATCTTGTTCACCTGCTTTATTCAATATCACATGCAAATTTAGGAAAATAGTATATTTCACAAAGGTTAGAGCAATGGCTCTCAAATTTTAGCATACTTCAGTGTTACCTGGAGGATGTTCATCCATAAATTTCTGGGCCCATTGTCAGAATATCTGATTTCGTTAAGCCTGGGTGGGTTGAGAATCTGCTTCTCTAACAAAATCCCAGGTGATGCTAAAGCTGTTACTTGGGTTTGCACACTAGAGAATCAGCTGGGTTACAGGGCTGCTGCCGGCTGCTTACAGCATTGTCCAGTGCTTGTCCATGAACAGTGCTTGAAGTCTGTAGAGTTCATTCTGCTATTGACTTCTGAGGCAGAATTGGGGATATTGTTTCTGTAGTATCTAAACTTAAACCTTTTGGTGCCTGTATTTTAGGTTGGAAGAATAAAGCTTTTGTGTCTGAAAAACAAACATGTATATTTTCTTGGTTTGTCTTTTTGTACCTGGTATCTGTGTACCCATGTCTAGTTTTCCTTGTTGTCCTACATGTAAAAAGAAAGTGTGGATCAAACCAAAGCAAGTTATTGATATGTAGTCTGTAAAGTATAGGGAAAGCTGCACTGGGATATTGCTATTGATCCAGAATATTTGTCTAATAAATTACAAAATTCTACATAGCATTAGATTCTCGGATACCTAATTCAAGTTTTATTTTTCCTCAAATTGTAATTGTTATATGCAAAAAAAATGTAAGAAAAATACAAGTAAGCAGTATGTTTTGGTTCTGCAACTGAAACCATGGAGATAACTGATGATGTTACATAAATGAGCAACCAGGGTTTAGGATAAGTGAATTGCCTTTGATAATCAGTGGGGAAATAAAGACCTAGGGAATCTAAGTGATTTGTATAGGGTCACAAGTATGAGACAGGTCTGTGTTCTGATTTTAGGATACCATAGATTTTAGGATATCAGTGATTTCAATAAAAATATTCCCAGAATAAGACAAGGGATTTATTCTATACTCTTAACTTTTCTGCCTGCAGCATTACTTACTAGCTGTGTGATTTTAGGCAAATCACTTAGCCTTTCTAAGCCTCAGTTTCCTCATCTGTAAAGGTAGGGATAAAATCTTATATTAATAAATACAACATACATAGCAGAATGCTTGTTTCGTAATAAATGTTAGCTGATTTTGTTATTATTATAGTGATAATCCTGAGGGCTAGCACAAGATCTTAAAGTGTTTTCTAAATAATCAAGGATAAAATGATGTAAATGTTTAGCCATTTTTCTTTCTTTCTTTCTTTCTTTCTTTCTTTCTTTCTTTCTTTCTTTCTTTTTTACAAGGACAGAGAGAAAGTCAGAGAGAGGGATAGATAGGGACAAACAGACAGAATGGAGAGAGATGAGAAGCATCAATCATCAGTTTTTCGTTGGAACACCTTAGTTGTTCATTGATTGCTTTCTCATATGTGCCTTGACCGTGGGCCTTCAGCAGACCGAGCAACCCCTTGCTTGAGCCAGCAACCTTGGGTCCAAGCTGGCGAGCTTTTGCTCAAGCCAGATGGGCCCGCGCTCAAGCTGACAACCTCGGGGTCTTGAACCTGGGTCCTTCCGCATCCCAGTCCGATACTCTATCCACTGCACCACCGCCTGGTCAGGCTATTTAGAGTCATTTTTGTTAAATGTGTCTTACGGTGTTTGAATTCTGATTTTCCCCTTACTAGTCTTGTGACCTTTAACATGTCATGTAATGTTCCTGTGCCTCAATTTCCTGTCACAGCAATATTATATATAGAATGATATTCTTTTTGTAAATTTAACAAATTAAATATGTATTTATATAAATACATGAATACACATTCATTGGCAGAAATGTCTAGAAGAATTCACCAAACTAACATGGGTTGCCTAAAGAGGGATTGTTGGGACGTCAGAGGAGAGAATGGGATTGGTGAAATAATGCTCATGTTAGTAGTGGTTGTATCTGGTTGGTGGGATTACAGGTGTTTTTGATTTTCGTTCTTGGGCAGTATTTATTAGTGAATGAGAACTCAGATTCTCGACTTAGATCTGAGTTTAATTTCTTACTCTGTCACCTACTGGCTGTGTAACTACATATAACTTTTATATCCTTAAATTTTTCAAATTGAGATTTAAAAAATAGGTCTTTTTTAACAATCATTCTATCTCATAGTGTTGTTAAGATTAAATAAAATAATGTATATGCAATGCTTAGCTCAGACAAAATAAACAATAAGACATGTTAGCACTCTTTCAGTTCATTACACTTCATTTCTAAACTTTCTGTAATTAATTTGTATTGAAAAATTTCAGTAATGAGATGCCACTAAAAGATGGTAATATTCTTTATATGTTAGTTTTTTATTCTGTTGCACATTATAATACATAATTCCAAGGATAGGAATTAATCTTGACACAAAAGGCAGGCCAAATCGACAGTTTTGTAGGACTTTTAATTACATGTGCAAGGTTAAGAGCCAAAGTCTAGACCAGTGTTCTGAAAAGCATTTATTCACACCAAATATTTTCAGAGATATTTGAGATCAATCTTTTTATAATTGATCCTTTTATTTTTTAATTGAATTTATTGGGGTGACATTGCTTAATATAATTATACAGGTTTTAGGTGCCCAGTTCTATAATACATCTCTGTACTCCATATTTTATGTTCTCCCTAAATCAAGTCTTTGTCCATTACCATTTATCTCCCCTATACCCCCCTCCACGTACCCCCACCCTTTGCAGTCACCACATGGCACTGTCTTACAACAAATAAAATACTTGAAACTCAAAAATAGAAGAGTTTTATGATAGTTATTTGGTATATATTTATATTTATGTATATTTTTGAATTTGTAAAGGATTTTTCATTTAGATTTCTTATTAGCATTGTAAATTCTATATATGGCACTAATACAGCCACTGTAGATTAATAAAATGTTTTATATAAAGTGAGTATTCTTTGAACCCTCTTTTCCTAACTCCTGTATAATCATGTTCATTCTATTTAAAAGACAAGAATGATATTTTCTTATTTTTTTTCTTCTAGTTTTTTCTGTGAAATCATTATCAACTGTTATTTTTATCCTAAATAGTTAGGCATGTTTCATTTGTTTGGCTGTGGATTTTATACTAATAAAATACATATAAATGAAACCTCTATATTGTGCCTTTCTCTTGCAATTCACGTCTTCTGTTATATTGTGTTTGTATTTTTTATGTCTAGTATGTTGTAAACATAAGAAGTGTATAGCAAGATTTTTAACCTGAGTTAAATTGATAAGCTTTAGGGGGGCTCTATCTACACTCCTTAAAATTATACACAAACACTGTTCTAACTACATGTATGTGCTTCTTTTCAGTGATGGGATTCAAATAGTTTAACAACCGGTTCTTTGACCTAATGACCGTTTTAAGTACAAAATAACAATATACAGAAAGGTAGTTTATTGTTTCATGCATTTAATACTTAAATAAGAACAATAAAAGAGGTATACAAAATTAGATTGTTACAAGAGTTTTAAAATATTAATGAAAAAAAATATTAATACCTTACAACAAACAATAAAACATTTAAGGCAGTGGTTCTTAACCTTTTTTGAGGTACCAAACTCATCAGTTTCATATGTGCATTCACCGAACCCTTCTTTAGTGATAAATAAAATATGATTTTTTTTTCCAAATTCAAGACATAGGTATATGTTTTTTTACTGGTGCACAAAATGAGCCGTGCATGAACATCACCTTGCTCAAAGAACAAAACCAACAAAGTGCATGAACTCACAACAAATTACGGCATTACTTTATTCTGGCCTCCGCGGCAGAGGCTTCTCCAAACCCCTGAGACCGAACCCCTGAGACCGACCCATCAAACCCCTAGGGTTCGATAGAACCCAGGTTAAGAACCACTGATTTAAGGTATTTCCATATTGCTTTATGATTGGCATCTTCTTGCGATTTTTTTCACCTATGGACGGAATGAACATTACTATGGGTGCTTAGAATATGCTGTTGCACAGATGAATGTTATAAAGAGTAAGGCATGTAAATTTGTGATTTCCACATTGGGCGGCTGCCCAGACATCCACCTCAGCGAGAACTCTGACTATAAGTGCCATTTTAACAACCAGTTTCCCGAACTCGAAAAATTAGATACCAGTTCTGCCAAACCGGTGCAAGCTGGCTGAATCCCACCACTCCTTTCTATAACAAGTCCTCAAAGCAGTCTGTGACAAACATTTTACCCACCAAAAAGAAAAAGAAAAAAAAAAAAGAAAAAACAAATGCTGTTGTAAATGTTGAAATGAAACAAAGGCTGTTAATGGTCTAGCTGTTAGACAAAAAAATGCTAAAAGTTGGATAGTGGACAGACTTGTATGTGGAATGAAGGGAGTGATTGAACTGCAGTGCTACCCTAATCAGAATCTGAAAGTCAGTATAAAAAATAGAGATTGGAAGGAGAGAGGGAAACAAATAATTTAGTATTTTTTAACTATGAGAGAAGTTGTCTGATTACTGGCTATAAAAATAAATATACCAAAGAACTAGAATATGAGTATTTCTTTCCTAGCCATTAGTAAATTCTTAAAATGTTAGAAAGTTATTTCAGTGGACAGCTGCTTTTTGAATAAAACTTTTTACTTTGAACATCTTTAGTTATAGTCCTGATTAATATTTTATCATTTTTTAAAAGATTAATTGCCAAGACCAGTTCAGCTGTGGGTGTGCACGGATAGAAGGCACTGCAGGACTTAAGAAAAAACATACAGAAGACACAACATACAGAAAAAAGATGGGTACAGAGGACTCCCAGCCTCTAGAAAAGATGGGTATAGGGGACTCCTAGCTTCTAGGACTGAGAGCCCAGATCACTGCAGCCTTATCTGTCTCTTTGCTCATTAAGCAAATTAGCAGAGCCTGGGTTCAGGTGTAGAGAAGGGTAATTAACTAATGTCTTTCAGGTATGTAAGGAAAAGACCATACGGATCAACAGTTTACCTTGACAATCTTTCCAGTGCTTGCAAGGGCAGCATTTTGTCCCCACAGGACTTGGCATTCCAAAGTCTGCACAAAAGACTTGTCTCAGTACCACAGTCTAATTCCCAGCATTTTCCCACAATTAACTGTCTAATCATACTAGCTTTCAGATGAACACTTCTCAAGATGTTTTGCATCACAAATTCTAAAGACTTGGCCTATAGGTGTGGTTCTTAGATCTATAATTTAGTTAGGTATCCAAAAGGACAGTTTTACCCTTTAAGTCTGAAACCATTTTAACTTTTGTTTTTTGAGGCAGTAAAATACACTGGCTTGGAGTAAGTTACCCTAGTTTGGAGCCAGACTGCATGTGTTCAAATACTAGCTTTGCCACTTACTACTTGTGTGATCTTGGGCAAATTACTTAAACATAAGAATGGTTAATTTCCTTATCTGAAGAATGGGGATTATAATATTACCAACACCATAGTAATGCTGTAAAGATGTAATAAAATATGTGAAATAATTATGTGGTCCATAGTTAATGCTATATAAATCTTAGTTATAGCAATTACAGTGTTTTAGAACCTTACTTACTGCCTTTTATCTAGAAATGCTATGGGTAAGGTTTTCTTTATGAATGCTTCACAAAGAGGGTAAAATTTTACCTATAACCTGTAATCATTGCCTGTTTTTACAAGCAGTCTGTTTATGTGTATAGATACTAGGCTGTGTGGGATTTTCCTCATTTTATTTCCAATGGAGGCAATTTTTCACAATAGTTAATAACTTAGGCACTGGGATAAGACAAGCTTGAATTCAATTCTAGTTGTGCTACTTACTAGCTACTGTGTAACTTTTAATACTTAATTTTTGTAGTCCTCTTTTTCCTTGTTTGTAAAATGAAGATAGTAATATCGCCTACTCCATAGGGGGTTTATAATGATTAAATAAGATAATACACATAATTTACTTAGTGTAATGTCTGGAACACCAGTTATTATGGCTAATAACATCACATGTATGTATTATTATAAATTTATTTTTGGAAAAAACTATTTTTAGTTTTATTTTTCTAAGCAGTATATATGTTCCTGTAGCTCAATGTTCATGAATATTTGGGGAGGGGGGAGCAAGGGGTAGAAAGGTATTCTTGACTTCTATTTTGACACCCAAGAAACTGGAGATTTTTTAATCTACTATAATTCATATCTGATATCTCACCAGTGCCATCCTTTAAGTCACTTAAACCCTTGTTTTCTTTTTATCTGGAAGTTAATAACTATAAAATTTAAATTTATAAATCTTGTAGTGCGTGTTGATTATAAATTGCTTAACAGTACAGATTAATCTAACAATTTGTAATCTGTAAATCTGTACAAATTAATCAAGGGAAAGACCTACAGCCAGTTATAAGAAAGGCAGCAGGGAAGTTGTGAATATAAAAGGGTGGGGCCTGACCTGTGGTGGCGCAGTGGGTAAAACATTGACCTGGAATGCTGAGGTCACTGGTTCAAAACCCTAGGCTTGTCCGGTCAAGGCACATATGGGAGTTGATGCTTCCTGCTTCTCCCTCCTTCTCTCTCTCTCGCTCTAAAAACGAATGAATAAATAAATAAAATATAAAGGGTGGGATACCAGGAATATTATGAACATTTTCTTTTGGAATGTATGATGAGGAGTCATGCTTGCAGACTATGATATGAAACATCAAATATGTACAAAAAGCAAGAAAAATTTGTTGTTTCATTTAAGCAACTTTTCTCAGAATTCCAGTTAACTCCCTTGGCTGTGGGTTAGAACTAGTGACTTGCTTCTAACAAACAGAATACAGTAAAAAGTGATAGGATGTCACTTTTGAGATTATGTTTTAAAAGATTCACTTTCATGAGGTTTAGGCTTAGAAGACACTCTCGTGGGCTATATTAAGATTTTGATGCCTCAGCTAACATTCGTTGATTTATCTCCCAGTACTGATAAGCTTTTCTTGATCAACATAGAAAAGAAGAATACCTTTGTACTGTACCTTTCTCTCATACCACTATTCAAAATAGTTTTACAAAATAAAACATTATTCCCCTTACTGGCATGTGGCCAATTTTTAAATATATTTATACTAAAAATCAATATTTTGCATCAAAATTTTGACAAGTCTTGTCAATTGTCATTATGATACTGAATTGCTGAAAAACTTGCTTTTCTGCTCCTGATCTCCATCTAGTAGTATTTGACCAGTTACAGTTAGATTGGAAAGAAAAATAAAATGCCTGCTTCCTTTAGCCACAGATCCCAGCTGTAATTCATAAATCATTAAGGTAGGTTAAACATTATTATGTTTTCTGCTTTTATCTTACCTTCTACAGTAGCCCCCATAGTTAAATTATAATTGTGAATAGATGAAGCGGATATTTATGTTGCTGCCAGAAAAAAAATTGTAATAGGGAGCTGGAGTCATCATCCAAAATGATTGGAGGATTTCTTTTAATGTTTGAAGAGGTACATGAGACAAGACAAGCTTACTACAGATTGGCTTTCTATTGGTTGGCATTGTTACAAACCAGTTTTAAAGGAATTTTCTTATCTGCTCGTTAATCTTTTATTAAAACATTGAGTATCAAAAGCTACATAAAACATTTTTGTATTATGCCACAAGATGCCTAATGTATGTATTGAAGACTTACTCTTCTATTAATCCATGTAAATTGTCTTTGGTACTGTAGAACAGAAGGTTACCCTTAAAATCTAAAGGTATTATTTGTTTTTCATAAATAATTACTCTTTTTAAGTTTTAAAGTGAAAGAACACTGGTTAGAATGTATTTGTCTACACATAAAACTTCAATTACAACCAAGGGAATAAAATATGGATGCGATTTTCTGATACCTTACCAGATGGTAAGGTATGCTTATTTTCTTAGTTAAAAATTTATTCTGGCCTGACCAGGTGGTGGCACAGTGGATGGAGCTTCAAACTGGGATGCTGAGGACCCGGGTTTCAAACCCCAAAGTCACTGGCTTGAGTGCAGCGTTGCTGGCTTGAGTGCAGAGTCGCTGGCTTGAGCATGGTATCATAGACATGACCCTATGGTTTCTGGCTTGAGCCCAAAAGTGACTGGCTTGAGCCCAAGGTCACTGGCTTGGCTGATGACCCCCTGGTCAAGGCACATATGAGAGGCAATCAATGACCAACTAAAGTGACACAACTAGAAGTTGATGCTTCTCTCTCCTTGTCTGTTTGTCTCTCGCTTAAAGAAATAGTTTATTCTGTACAATGAATTATGTAATATTATATATGCCTTACCTGGTCCCTCACCAAGTAACTTGTATAATGACAGAGATGATATGATGTTTGTCCCTAGTGAGAAGAAAGAATCAACAGGGGATACATTCTCAGATCCCAGGTGGATGCCTGAACCTGTAGATAGTACCAAAAGCCATATATACTATGTTTTTTCTCTACATATATACTATGATAAATTTATGACTTCTCTTTGGCATATTGGAATTGCCAGCATTACTAATCTTGTGTTTTGGGGCCATTATTAAGAAAATAAGGATTGCTAAAACACAAGCACTGTGATAGTACAACAGTTGATCCGATAACCTAGACCAGAGGTCCCCAAACTAGAGCTCGCAGGCTTCATGTAGCCCCCTGAGGCCATTTATCCGGCCCACCTCACTTCCGGAAGGGGCACCTCTTTCATTGGTGGTCAGTGAGAGGAGCACACGATGCATCCACACCCATAGTTCCCATTGAAATACTGGTCAGATTGTTGATTTAAATTTACTTGTTCTTTATTTTAAATATTGTATTTGTTCCTGTTTTGTTTTTTTACTTTAAGATATGTGCAGTGTGCATAGGGATTTGTTCATAGTTTTTTTTTAGTTCATAGTTTTTTTTTAGTCTGGCCCTGCAACGGTCTGAGGGGCAGTGAACTGGCTCCCTGAGTAAAAAGTTTGGGGACCCCTGACCTAGACAGCTAGTAAGTAAATAAATAATGGGTTGGTATCATATACAGTGTGTGTATTCTGGACAAAGGGATGATTCACATCCCAGGATGGATGGTATGAGAATTTTATCACACTACTCAAACCTGCACACAATTTATAACTTATGAATTGTTTATTTCTGGAATTTTTCATTTAATATTTTCAGATGGCGGGTGACCATAGGTAACTGAAAACTTCAGAAAGCAAAACTTTGGATAAGGGGAGATTACTGTATAGCTGAATTATCACAGCATTTTTATAATGGAAGCTCTTAAATAACATTTGTCCCTCAATATTTCTTCTAAATATCCAAACAAGAAAAAATTAACACTGAAATTATCAAAAACACCCATCTAGACAATTTAATAGATTTTCTCTCTTATGCTTACCACTCTATATATAGTGCTTAGTATAGTGACTAATACACAGTAGATATTCATTCATTGTGTACTGAATGAATGAAATGCACCCAAGAAGTCAAGGGAGGAGAAAAATGAAAAGCTTAGTGTGTTATAAATGTATGTGAGTGACATAGTTTTCTTTCTACTAAGAATATCTCTTTTCCCTGACCAGGCAATGGCGCAGTGGATAGAGCATCATCCTGGGGTGCTGAGGACTAAGGTTAGAAACCCTGAGGTCACCGGCTTGAGCAAGGGGTCACTTGCTCTGCTGGAGCCCCCCAGTCAAGGCACATATGAGAAAGCAATCAATGAACAATTAAGGTGCCGCAACAAAGAATTGATTCTTCTCATCTCTCTTCTCTCTGTCTGTCCTCTGACTCTCTCTCACCAAAACAAACAAACAAACAAAAAAAACAGAAAAAAGAATATCTTTTCATAAGCTTGAGCAACTGGAAACAATGATTCCCTAATTCGTGTTTATAAAGTACACCAGATCCTTGAATGATGTTGTTTTGTTCAATGTGTTTTGTTATAACATTGGAGAGATGCCATAGGTACTTAAATCTTGTTTATATCAATTAGCTTATAGTAAAATTGATTTTATTGCACATAAGTTTGCTTAAAATTGCAGAACTATCAGCAGTGTTGTGAGGACTTGCTATCATTTCATTATGGTATCAAAAAGGGGGAAGTAGTATTTATTTCAGTGGTTTTTGATTTGTCCCTCTGATTTGTTTTAAATTTCTGCTAAGCACCTGATCAGGCGGTGGCGCAGTGGATGGAGAGTTAGAGTGGGATGCGGAGGACCCAGGATCAAGACCCCAAGGTCACCAGCTTGAGCATGGGCTTATCTGGTTTGAGCAAAAATCTCACCAGCTTGGACCCAAGGTCGCTGACTTGAGCAAGGGGTTGCTTGGTCTGCTATAGCCCCCTGTCAAGGAACATATGAAAAAGCAATCAATGAACAACTAAAGTGCCACAACAAAAAACTAGTGATTGATGCTTCTCATCTCTCTGCGTTCCTGTCTGTCTGTCCCTATCTATCCCTCTCTCTGACTCTGTCTCTATAAGAAAAAAAATAAAAAATTTCTGCTAAGCTTTCTCCTTCCATGGAAAGATATCTTCATATAAGCCTAATATAACTAACAAATGGGGAGGGGTATAAAGCTTCAGTGGATCAGAATTCTGCCATGGAAGCCAAAAGATAAATCAGTTATGAGTGAGCTGTAATAAATATAATTAGAGAACATATCAGTGAGATAAAACAAAGAATGAGGATTTCAGGAAAATATCATCTGCTAGTCAAATGTGACACATTTATCCTCAAAGATCAGGAAAAAGAAAAAGAAATACAAGAATAAACCTAATGCTATCTTTTAAGAAACTGAATATATTATATATGATAGCCAGACCATATCTAACAATAGAACTGTGACCCCCAATTTGCAGCATCTGGCCCAGGAAGCCAACTTACTATCTATAAGTCAGACTTGTGAAAAGTGAGACTACCATCTAGCAACCAGTCTAGGCAGCCAATAATAATGCCTATAAAAATGGGAACAAAATGAACAGGGCTTTATTATTAACTGACAGCTTCCTTAGTATTTGTCCTCACTTTCAACTTAAGACCAATTGGAGAAAGCTAAATATGCATTCCTAGCCAATAAGATAGGAAGCCCCACTTCCACTTAGCCCGCCTTCAGCTTCTGCATGCCAACTGTCTTCTGTCAGAGCCTACCTGAAGCCTTTCTTTTATTTGTCCATTATAAAGCTTTTCTATTCCTCTGCCTGCCTTTGAGTCTCTGCCAAGTGCAAGTGGTAGTGACTGACTCCCCTTGCTCTGTAGCAATCTCTGAACAAGTAGCCTGTGCTTGCTTTTATTTGGATGGTCTTCCTTTATTCCCATGCATTTTTTTATATAACGTAATTATAGTATTCTAACATAGAACATCTATGGCTTCCATGCTTGAACATATATCAACAAAAATGCACACAAAAAGAATGCTTTGTGATAATACCTACACTTATGCACATAAAAATTAATGTGATTTTGACATAACACTTTATAAGAACAATAGCATAGTACCTGTGGTAGTAAAAATGACAAGAACAGTATTTCACCTGGAACAACATACAGTAGTTGCAAGTTATTTCTTTTCTTGGCCTGGGTCATTTATACCTTAAGTTTTAGCATCTTCCTCACAGCCCACTTGTGCCACTTCTCTTGTCTGCACTGTATGACCTTCATGACAGATACCATGCTCTCACTCCCAATGACAAAGGCAGATCTGCACCTAACTTTGGAATCTATTAATGCCTTACTGATGTATCACTTTCTATATTAATTGATTTTGACTTAGTCATCTGATGGCACTAAAGCTGTGCTGGGTATGGTAGAGACCTTTTCTAGTATACCAGTATCTTAGCTGTTCTCAGAGTTCTGAATCATAATTAACTTATATGCCCCCCCCTCCAGTTCTTTACAGTTCCTTTATTTTTACAGCAGTTTTTAGCCTCATTTTTTACAACCTTACTCTACCTTTACTTCCCCTACCTTTATTCCCAGTTGGAAGAACATAGAACCAGTTTCCTGGAGTTAAGTTCAAAAACATTAGAACACCACCTCAGTTTCCACTCCAAATTATTGCCCTTAGGAACATTAAAGAAAGTTTCTGTATATATTTAGGGACACGCTCAAGGAATTCTGGAGGCAGTGTTTGTCCATCTCCCTTTCCACTTAAGAATCCTAATGCCAGGACATAGCAGAGCCGGGAAGCAGCGGCCAGGCCTGGCACAGCAGCAGTTTATCAGGGAGTCATTGTCCTCAACCATGGGAAAACTCACACTGGCAGGCCGGACTTGGAGATCTTTAAAGAAAAATATGCTTCTTAAATCAGCCCCATCCTCTCCTTGATATGAAGAATACTGGAAGGAAGAAAGAAAGCAAACTTAAAGCTCACCTGAAGCTAAGAAAAACAAAGACATGGAGTTTTGAGGAGAAAAGGTATCAGCTTTAGGTAATGAAGATACAGCCAGATAATGTGGATCAGTTTCTTTAAACTATAGCTTTTCTGCTCTCTGCTTGCAGTGTTTGTAGTGGTGGTGCTGGTTATCTCTGTTACTCAAGTAGAATTTGAAAGCTGAATGGCTATATGTCAAGGCAAGGAAAGAGCATATCAGCCTGACCAGGACATCCAGCTCATCCAGTATCTAGCTACAGTCTGTCCTCTCATTTCTACATTCTGTCTTTGAACTGCTGAGAATACCAAACTAGAGAAGATTTTGACCAACCAGAGGTTTCACGATAGGCATGTGATGAACCAAAGCCAAAATGAAGAGTTCTTTTCCTTCTATTGAAACAAGGGCACCTCTTGTACCAGAGCATTCAAGCCCTGTTCAAGATTGCCAGTTAGTTCAGGAAAGTGAACCTACCATCCAAGTCAATTCTAGGGTTGAGATAAACAGTAATGATCAGTTATATGCTGTTAGGAATAACTTTCTAGCCTCTGTACACACTACAAAATAGTCTTGAAATAACCTGCTCCTGGAAGACATACAGTACAGACAGATGAAAACAAGTTTAACTGTAGTCTCTCTTCAGAGTCTATTTTCATGCCAGTTGCATCAGTACTGTCTCCAGTATCATCTGTAGTTCAGCTGAGGCTACGGGCATTCTCTTGGGCCTAGAACAGTGATTCTTAACCTGGGTTCTATCGAACCCTAGGGGTTCAATGAGCCTGTCTCAGGGGTTCGGAGAAGCGTCTGCCGCAGAGGCCAGAATAAAGTAATACCATAATTTGTTGTGAGTTCATGCACTTTGTTCTTTGAGCAAGGTGATGTTCATGCATGGCTCATTTTGTGCACCAGTAAAAAAACATATACCTATGTCTTGAATTTGGAAAAAAAATCATATTTTATTTATCACTAAAGAAGGGTTTAGTGAATGTGCATATGAAACTGGTGGGTTCGGTACCTCAAAAAAGGTTAAGAACCACTGACTTAGAAGATGATGGTGGCACAGATGAATCTGTGAGAGGGCAGGAAGACCAGGACTTGAATAAGGAAGAGGAAAAGCTTTTGGGGATACAACTGAGAATTCTGTTCAAATGATGAAAAGTGTAATCAGGACAGAGGTAAATGAGAAAGATAGGCTGTTAACCTTGTCCTCAGCAAGCTGGAACCAGCGCTGTCTTGAAAAGTGACATCCACAGTCTTACATCTTTTCCTGAGTCAATTGGGCACAATGTCTTCCATACAGAGCAAGACAGTGAGGAAACCATGTCTCAAACAGCTTCAGAGAAACTTCCCTGCAGGCTTTTAACCCAGAGATCAGTCGCTTTGGGGCAAGATAAAGTAGACCTTCAGAAATTGAATGAAGCAGTCACCAAGCTTCAGGCCTGTTGGAGAGTCTTTTATGGCAGGCACTATAACCCTCAAGCTAAAGACATGCATTATGAAAAGCGGCTCTGCAGAATGCAGGAACACATTGCCTAATGATGAAATAAGGAGCTCCTGCTCCTTGGGTGTTTGGCTGGAAAATTGAGGCCCTACAGTGGTTCCAACCTTAAGACTCCACCTGAGGTGATCTGGTCATCAGTCATATGTGCCCTTGTAGATGTAAAAGTCATCAAAAATGAGGACAGGAATGTAGTGGCGCTAGCAGCAAATGGGACTAAGATCTTCAGTGATGACCACTGTGTTAGGGAGGGGGCAGACAACTGCATAGGAGGGGTAATGGGGTGTACCCCTTGGGTGCACAGCATACTCCCTCTGTTGCCCTGGACCTTTGGTGTGAAAACTCTTCCTCTTCTGGGGGTCTCCCTTCCTCTGTTTTTACAAACCACCTGCAGTTTATCTCAGAACAAACCAGTAATCACATGGTGGCAGCAAAGGGAGCAGCTGCAGCATCAGGATCCAGGAAGCCTGTAGTATCACCATGGAAACCCCTGGACTAAGGACCCACACCACATAACCAAGAGCCTGCCCCTGCCTGCTCTGGGATCCCCTTCATGCCCATGCTCCAGCTGTCAAATGAAGGCCCTACATTAGGAGAGAGGGATTCAGGTTCCGCAAAGGGCAATACCTGGTGTGGGCACCAGTCCCTCCATAGGGAATGAAAGAGCATCAGTTGGTGGGCTCAGGAGAGCCTCTATGAGAGCCGCCTGGTGTGTAAGCAAGGTATGAGGTACTGTGCAGGGGGCTTTATGGGATGGGGTGGCTATAAAAACCTGGGGAAAGCCCAAGGCCACATTGAGCAGAGAGATGCCGTGTTCTCCACCTGATCCTATGCCTCCCTGGTTGGTGCACCGCGTGCCCACACTCTTCCTTAAACCTCTATGTTGGCCCCCACATACATGGTCATGTACCTGCACAGGCGCCTTCTGGAATGCCACCCGTGAACAGGCTGGTGGGGCAATTTGTCCCGGTTCCCCATTAGGTAAGGAGCTGGGAGGTGCCATCAAACTGAACCCACTGGACCCTCACCCAACAGGGGAGGACCTTGAACAGGCCTCTGGCATGGCAATCTGGCTCCATCCAGGTGAGCAGAGTCCCATGGACACCTGGCAGACAGTTAAACCTCAAACCCAGTTCTCTACTTCTAACAGCATACTCAGAAGCTGGCAGCCTTGGGCATCACTAAGTCACTCAACTTTGGACTCCTGCAGACCCTAAATCTGAGACCTTCACCTTGCACTTTTATTTCTACCAAGGGCAACCATTGATCAACAATGAGACCCCTGCCCACCTCCATATAAACTCTCAATGGACTCAAAACTCAGTCCAGGAAAACCACAGAACTACAGTCTCAGTTTTGTGTGGGTCTACTTAATACACTTAAAATCAAGGTCTGCCCCTTTGCTTTCCTGCTCTCCCAAGGGCAGCCACTGACTAATAATGAGAGTGTCCTGGACCCCCGCTGTCCTCCACGTGAGCTCTCAATGGAATCAAAACCCAATCAAGGGCAACTGTGGAACAGCAATCACAGCATCATGCCCTGATTCACCTGAGAACCCTAAGACTAAGAGTTGCCCCTTGGTCTCTACCATGGACTTCTCACTCCACAGAGGGCAGCTGCTGACCAACAATGAGACTACTCTGGATCCCTGCCAACCTCTATATCAGCTCTCAAAGGACTCCCTGCAGAGTCTAAAGCAACTGCAGAGCAGCCGTCACAGCACTGTGTGCCCTAGTTCACCTAAGAATCTTAAGAGCAAGATCTCCCCCTTGGACATCCTGCTCTACCAGGGGCAGTTGACCATTCCCACTCCCTGACCTCGAGGACCCCACTTACACGCCCAAGGGAACTGTGAAGTAGCAGGAAATGCTTTAAAGTCAGCCTCTCTTTGAGTGGAATTGAGCTAGTGGTGGTTGCTTTGAAATTTTATTTTATTTTTTTTGGTGACAGAGGGACACATAAAGACAGGAAGGGAGAGAAATGAGAAACATCAATTTCTTGCAGCACCTTAGTTGTTCATTGACTGCTTTTTCATATATGCCTTGACGGATGTTGGGGGAGCTACAGCAGAGCAAGTGACCCCTTGCTCAAGTCAGCAACCTTGGGCTTCAAGCCAGTGACCTTTGCCTTCAAGCCAGCAACCATGGGGTCATGTCTATGATCCCATGTTCAAGCCAGCAACCCCGCGCTCAAGCCGCGTGAGCCCACACTCAAGCCAGCAACCTCAGGGTTTCGAACCTGCGTCCTCCTCCTCCCTGTTTGGTACCCTTTCCACTGCACCACCACCTGGTCAGGCTTGCTTTGATTCTTTATCACTGGTAGGCAATGATTCTCACAATCAGGAGCTTAGTTTAGGGAGGATGTGGAAGAGGCCCCTGACTTCTGCACCTACTGTGATAATAGCATCCTTTATCAGTAACCCATTTTACAACATTCATCAGAAAGGGAAAACGTTAGGTAATCATTTAAGAACTAAAATGAATATATAACCAGGTTTGCTTTGGCAGTTGAACCAAGCTAGTCACAGGTTTTGTAACTGTTAGAGAGAAAGCATGGGTTTCTTTATTTGATTAAATGTGGTACAGATTTCTGAGTAGTTTGGTATAGATGAGAATAAGCAGTTTATAATTAACCAGATCCTACAGGAAAATGTAAACAGTACAATGTGAAAATGCTAAGAGAATGCCGAAAAATTAAGAGTCTGTGAAGCTAGACTGGGTAGCCTGCAATGAATGGAGTACAGATTAGAAGTTTGGATACACTAGCTATTAGACATTCATTTCTTGGCACAATTTTAGTTGAGGCATAACTAACATATATTCTATGCAGGTGTACAATGTAATGATTTGATATTTGTGTATACTGCAAAATAATCACCACAATAAGTCTAGTTACCATCTGTCACCATACAAGTTACAAAGTATTTTTCCTGTGATGAAAACTTTTAAGATTTACTTTCTTAGCAACTTTCAAATATGCAATACAATATCATTGACTATAGTCCCCCTCTGTGCATTATATCCCAGTGTCTTATTTTATAAATGAGAGTCTGTACCTCTGGACCACCTTCATCCATTTTTACCAACCTCCTTCTCCTCTGGCAACCACCAATTTATTGTTTGTTTTGTATTGATTTTTTTTTTTTAAGATTGTACATACAGGTGAAAAAATCACACGTGGTATTTATTTTTCTCTGACTTATTTCACTTAGCACAATACCCTTTAGGTTCATTCATGTTGTTGCAAATACCAAGAATTCATTCTGTTTATGGCTGAGTAGTAGTACATTTTTTTTGATACCTGCAAACACATTGAGGCAAAAGTAAGTTTACAGTTGTTTGTATAGAAAATAATATAATAATAAATAAAAATACAAGAATAAACTCTGTTTTGCATACTCACAAGTAGAAACCTACTTTTGTCCCACCCTTTCTATACTACATCTTTATTCATTTATTTATCTATGGACACTTAGGTTGTTTCCATATCTTGACTATTGCAGAAAATGCTACAGTGAACGTACGGGTAAATACATCTTTTCACATTAGTGTTTTTTTCTTTAAATACCCAGATGTGGAATTGCTGGATCATATAATAATTATATTTTTAATTTTTTGAGAAATTTTCATACTCTTGTTCATTGTGGCCATACCAATTTACATTCCCATCAACAGTCAGTATACAAGGGTTCCCTTTTCTCCACATCCTCACCAACACTTGTTATTTGACTTTTTGATGAAAGCCATTGTAACAGCTAAAATTCCTTGTAGAGTTGATTTGCATTTCTCTGATAATTAGTGATGTTGATAATCCTTTTATGTGTCTGTTGGCCATCTCTATATCTTCTTTGGAAAAAATGCCTATTCAGATATTCTACCCATTTTTTTATTGAATCTTATTTTTTTTGTTATAGAGTTGTATGAACTCTTTGTATATTTTGCAAATATCTTCTCCCATTCAGTAGCTTGCCTCTTTATTTTGTTAATGGTTTCTTTTATTGTGCTGAAACTAATTAGTTTGATGTTGTACCACTTGTTTATTTTTGTTTTTGCTGCTCTTGCCTTTGAAGTCAGATTAAAAAAATCACTAATACAGATGTCAGGGAGCTTACCATCTATTGTTTATTTACATTGAAGTGTTTGTTTATTTCTAGTTGATTTTTGTGCATGGTGTAAGATAGCAGTCTAATCTATTAAAGAAACAGTAAATTTTTGCCTCCTCTCTCATAAGTTAATTGACCATATATGTGTGGGTTTATTTCTAGGATCTCTATTCTGTTCCATTTATCTATATGTCTGCTTTTATGTTGTGGCACAATTTTAATCATTGTATAATTCCTCCACAGTTTGGCTACTTTAACTAGAAATAGGTTTTGTAACTGTTGTAAAGTATAAACCATCTCTGAAAGGGGAATTAGTGTCATCAAGAAAAATAAAGGCATACTTGAAACTTATGTAATGGATTAACCAACTCCAATAAATTTAATTAAAAAAAAAAAAAGAAAGAAAAAGACCAAATTGTTCTAAAATATTCAGCACTTGGTTTTTTTTTTACTGCATTCTATAGCCTGCCTGCATATTTCTCACAGTTTAATTTACTATGATTTAATTAAATTATTTTTCCCCTAATTTCCCCCATGAAACTATAAGCTCCTAAGCATAGGGACTATGCCCGTTTTTCATAAATATATGTAGCAGCTAACACAGTGTTGGACACAGAAGGTTCTCAGCAAATACTTATTATTTTAAAATTTATTTTTACTTTTAAATTTTCCTTTTTATTGAACTTATTGGGGTGACACTGGTTAACAAAATTATACAGGTTTCAGGTACACAATGCTGCAACACGTCATCTGTATGCTGTATTGTGTGTTCTCCACCCCAAGTCAAGTCTCTGTCCATTATCATTTATTCCCCCCATACCCTTTTCACCTCTCCAAGCCCTTCCTCCCCTGGCAATCGCCACACTTTTGTCCATGTCCATGAATTTCTTTTCTCTTTTTTTAATTTTTTCCTCAATCCATTCATCACTACCCCCTCCAACTAGCCCCCAGGAATTTTTAGTATGGCCTTCTCCAACAACCTTTTCTCCTTTTCTTCGCTCCACTCTTCCAAGACAGATTTGTTTCTTTCTCTGCTTTCTAGCATCTTCCTTTAATTTAGAAAATAGTTCTTGTACACATTGGCTTCTCTCTATTCCTATGTCATTGCCCCACTTTAAGTTGTTAACTGGTATAAGAGGTAATTTTTCATTTTGTACTGATTTTAAATATGAATTGCATTATTTCTTTTTAAAAATAATTAATAGAATTCTTTCTTGGAGGAAAAAAATGAGTGTTATGTTTTACTTTCAAACCCAGTGTCCTTTGTCCTTAATATATTTTCTATAATTTTTTAAAATTAAAATACAAGTACAGAAAGGTATACAAATCATAATTATGGAGCTATAACATTTTATGAGGTGAACACAAGCATTTAATCACTACCTAAATCAAGATATAGAACATTACCAGCACTTCAACTTTCTCATGCTTCTTCTGCATCATTTCCACTCCCTAAAAGCATAACCACTATTCTGATTGGTGATTATCAATTCTTTTACCAGTTTTCAAACTTTACATAAATGAAATCATTTAGTATGTATTCTTTTGAATCTTTCTTCTTTTGTTCAATAGTAGGTTTAATAGATTCTCTTTTATTGCTCTCCTATTTCATTGTATGTCTACTATTGGAAATTTTCATTTTTTAAATTAATTTTAATGGGGTGACATTGATAAATCAGGGCACATATGTTCAGAGGAAATATTTCCAGGTTATTTTGACATTTGATTATACTGCGTACCCATCTCCCAGAGTCAAATTGTCCTCCGTCACCTTCTATCTGGTTTTATTTGTGCCCCTCCCACAACTCTCCCTCCCCGCAGGTAGCCAGTACACTCTTGTCCATGTCTCTGAGTCTCATTTTTATGTCCCATCTATGTATGGACTGATATAGTCCTTAGTTTTTCTGATTTACTTACTTCACTCAGTATAATGTTATCAAGGTCCATCCATGTTGTTACAAATGATCTGATGTCATCATTTCTTATGGCTGAGTAAGTAGTATTCCATAGTATATATGTACCAAAGCTTTTTAATCCACTCATCCTCTGACGGACCTTTGGCTGTTTCCGGATCTTTGCTATTGTGAACAATGCTGCGATGAACATGGGGGCACATTTCTTCTTTTCGAACAGTTCTATAGTGTTCGTAGGGTATATTCCTAAAAGTGGGATAGCTGGGTCAAAAGGCAGTTCAATTTTCAATTTTTTTAGGAATCTCCATACTGTTTTTCACAGTGGCTGCACCAGTCTGCATTCCCACCAGCAGTGCAGGAGGGTTCCCTTTTCTCCACATCCTCGCCAGCACTTGTTCTGTGTTGTTTTGCTGATGAGCACAATTCTGACTGGTGTGAGGTGATATCTCATTGTGATTTTAATTTGCATTTCTCTAATGACTAGTGATGTTGAGCATTTTTTCATATGCCTATTGGCCATCTGTATGTCCTCTTTGGAGAAATTTTTATTCATTTCTTTTGCCCATTTTTTGATTGGATTGCTTGTCTTCCTGGTGTTTTTATAAGTTCTTTATAAATTTTGGTTATTAGCCCCTTATCAGACTTATTGTCGAATATATTCTCCCATTGTGTGGTTTTTCTTTTTATTCTGTTCTTGTTGTCTTTAGCTGTGCAAAAACTTTTTAGTTTGATATAGTCCCGTTTGTTTATCCTGCCTGTCATTTCATTTGCCCGTGGAGATAAATCTGTAAATATATTGCTGCGAGAGATGTCGGAGAGCTTACTGCCTATGTTTTCTTCTAAGATGCTTATGGTTTCACGGCTTACATTTAAGTCTTTTATCCATTTTGAGTTTGTTTTAGTGAATGGTGTAAGTTGATGGTCTAGTTTCATTTTTTTGCAGGTTGATGTCCAATTTTCCCAACACTATTTGTTAAAGAGGCTGTCTTTACTTCATTGTATGCTCTTTCCTCCTTTGTCAAATATCAGTGGTCCATAAAGGTGTGGGTTTATTTCTGGGTTCTCTGTTCTGTTCCATTGATCTAAGTGCCTGTTCTTATGCCAGTAGCCGGCTGTCTTGAGTATAATGGCCTTGTAATATACCTTGATATCCAGAAGAGTGATACTTCCTACTTTATTTTTTCTTTTTAAGATTGCTGAGGCTATTCGTGTTCTTTTTTGGTTCCATATAAATTTTTGGAATATGTGTTCTATATCTTTGAAGTATGTCATTAGTATTTTAATTGGTATTGCATTGAATTTATAAATTGCTTTGGGTAATATAGACATTTTAATGATGTTTATTCTTCTTAACCATGAGCATGGTATATGCTTCCACTTGTTTGTATCTTCCTTGATTTCTTTTATCAATGTTTTATAATTTTTCGAGTACAAGTCCTTAACCTCCTTGGTTAAATTTACTCCTAGGTACTTTATATTTTTTGGCTGCAATATTGAAGGGGATTGTCTAATTTTTCTTAATTTCTTTTGCTGACAGTTCATTGTTGATATATAAAAATGCCTCTGATTTCTGAGTTTTAATTTTATATCCTGCCACCTTGCTGAATTCATTTATCAGGTCTAGTAGTTTTTTGACTGAGACTTTAGGGTTTTCTATATACAGTATCATATCATCTGCAAATAATGACAGTTTTAATTCTTTGCCAATTTGGATGCCTTTTATTTCTTCTTGTTGTCTGAATGCTGTGGCTAAGACTTCCAGAACTATGTTGAATTAGAGTGGTAGAAGGGGACACCCCTGCCTGGTTCCTGATCTTAAGGGGATTGCTTTTAATTTTTGCCCATTTAGTATGATGTTTGCTGTGGGTTTGTCATAGATGGCCTTTATCATGTTAAGGTATGTTCCCTGTATTGTATTCCCACTTTACTGAGAGTTTTGATCATGAATGGGTGCTGGATTTTATCAAATGCTTTTTCTGCATCTATTGAAATTATCATGTGATTTTTGTTCTTCCTTTTGTTTATGTGATGAACCACATTGATTGATTTGCAAATGTTGAACCAGCCTTGCCTCTCCAGAATAAATCCCAATTGATCATGGTGTATGATTTTTTTCATATATTGCTGGATCCGGTTGGCTAATATTTTGTTGAGAATTTTAGCGTCTAAATTCATCAGGGATATTGGCCTATAATTTTACTTCTTTGTGTTTTCTTTGCCTGGTTTCGGGATCAGAATTATGCTCGCCTCATAAAAGGAGTTTGGAAGTCTTCCTTCCTCTTAAATTTTTTGAAATAGCTTGAGAAGGAAAGGAGTTAGTTCTTCTTTGAATTTTTGGTAGAATTCACCTGTGAAGCCAATCAGGCCCAGGACTTTTCTTTGTTGGGAGATTTTTGATAACTGTTTATATCTCATTTGTTGTCATTGGTCTGTTTAGGTGTTCTGATTCTTCCTGATTCATTTTTGGAAAATTATATGATTCATGGAATTTGTCCATTTCACCTAGGTTTCCTAATTTTTTGGCATAGAGTTCTTCATAGTATTTTCTTACAATACTTTGTATTTCTGTTGTGTCAGTTGTTATTTCTCCACTCTCATTTCTAATTTTATTTATTTGAGTTCTCTCTCTCTTTTTTTCTTGGTGAGTCTAGTTAAAGGTTCATCGATCTTGTTTTCCTTTTCAAAGAACCAGCTTTTTGTTTCATTGATTCTCTGTATTGTTTCCTTAGACTCTATGTCATTTCTTTCCGCTCCGAAATTTATTATTTCTTTCCTTCTACTACTCCTGGGATTTATTTGCTGTTGTTTTTCTAGTTCTTTTAGATGGAGGGTCAAGTTGCTTATTTGAGCTTTTTATAGCTTCTCATGGTATGCCTGTAGTGCAATGAACTTCCCTCTCAGTACTGCTTTTGCTGTGTCCCATAAATTTTGAGTTGATGTATGCTCATTATCATTCGTCTCTAGAAACATTTTTATTTCTTCTTTGATCACATTGTTTATTTATAATTTTATAACATGCTATTTAGTTTCCAAGTGTTTGAGTATTTTTCAGTCTTTCTTTTGTGGTTAATTTCTAGTTTCATGCCATTGTGATCAGAAAAAATGCTTGATATGATTTCAATCGTCTTAAATTTGTTGAGATCACTTTTGTGTCCTAACATGTGGTCTATCCTAGAGAATGTACCATGAGTGCTTGAAAAGAATGTATATTCTACTGCTTTAGGGTGAAAAGTTCTGAAGATATCTATTAAATAGAGTTGATCTAGTGAATGCTTTAAGTCTGCTGTTTCTTATTAATTTTCTTTCTTAAGGAACTATCCAGTGATGTTAGTGGGGTATTGAAATCCCCTACTGTTATAGTATTGCTGTTAATCTCGCCTTTTATATCCATCAAAGTCTGCTTTATGTATGTCAGGGCTCCTATGTTTGGTGCGTAGATATCTATAATGGTTATATCTTCCTGTTGAATTGTTTCCTTTATCGTTATGTAGTGTCCTTCTTTATCTCTTACTACAGCCTTTGTTTTAAAGTCCATTTTGTCAAATATAAGTATTGCTACCCCGGCTTTTTTTCATTTCCATTTTCATGAAATATTTTTTTCCACCCTTTTACCTTCAGTCTATGTGCATCTTTTGTTTTAAGGTGTGTCTCTTGTAGACAGCATATGTATGGGTCCTGTTTCTTTATCCTCGCTGCTACCCTATGTCTTTTGATTGGATCATTTAATCTATTTACATTTAAGGTTATTGATATGTAGTTGTTTATTGTTATTTTATTCTTTAAAGCTGTATTCTTCTTTTGCTATATTCTTTCCCTCCTTTGAACTGTTCAAAACAGGCCCCTTAGCATCTCTTACAGAGTTGGTTTGGTTTTAATGAATTCCTTGAGTTATTTTTTGTCTGGGAAGCTCTTTATTTCTCCTTCAATTTTAAACATTAGCCTTGCTGGATAAAGTAGTCTTGGTTGTAGGTTCTTGTTCTGCATTACTTTGAATATATCTTGTCATTCCCTTCTGGCCTCAAGCATTTCTGTTGAGAAGTCGGATGTCATCCTTATGGGGGCTCCTTTGGAGGTGATAGCCTTTTTTTCTCTAGCAGCTTTAAAATTTTTCTCTTTGTCACTTAGCTTTGGTATTTTAACTATGATGTGTCTTGGTGTAGATTTCTTTGAGTTTCTCTTTAATGGAGTTCTCTGTGCTTCTTGAACGTGTGAAACGTTTTTCAGTCTTAATTTAGGGAAGTTTTCAGCTATGATTTGATTGAACAGAGTTTCTATCCCTTGTTCTTTCTCTTCATCTTCAGGAACCCCTATGATGCGGATGTTATTTCTCTTCATGTTTTCACAGAGCTCCCTTAGAGTTTCCTCAGATTTTTTGAGTCTCTTTTCTTTTTTCTTCTCTGCTTCTGTGCCTTTGTTTATTTTGTCCTCTAACTCGCTGATTCGATCCTCAGCTTCATCCATCCTGCTTTTTTTATTTTTTTTAATGAAAACATCTCCACGTTATCTTAACATTCAATTATGTTGCATACCTGTCACCAAAAGTCAAATTGTCCTCTGTCACCTTCTATCTGGTTTTCCCTGTGTCCCTCCCGTCCTCCCTATCCCACCCTTCCCTTCATCCCCCCACCCCATAACCACCACTCTCTTGTCCATGTCTCATAGTCTCACTTTTATGTCCCACTTATGTATGAAATCATGCTGTTCTCAGTTTTTCTTTTTTTCTGATTTACTTATTTCACTTCGTATAATGTTATCAAGGACCATCCATTTTATTGTAAATGATCCGATGTCATCATTTCTTATGGCTGAGTAGTATTCCATAGTATATATGTACCATAGCTTTTTAATCCACTCGTCTTCTGACGGACACTTGGGCTCTTTCCAGATCTTCGCTATTGTGAACAATACTACCAGGAACATGGGGGCGCATTTCTTCTTTTCGAACAGTGCTAAGGTGTTCTTAGGGTATATTCCTATAAGTGGGATAGCTGGGTCAAAAGGCAGTTCAATTTTTAATATTTTGAGGAATCTCCAAACTGTTTTCCATAGTGGCTGCACCAGTCTGCATTCCCACCAGCAGTGCAGAAGGGTTCCCTTTTCTCCACAACCCCACCAGCACTTATTCTGTGTTGTTTTGCTGATGAGTGCCATTCTGACTGGTGTGAGGTGATATCTCATTGTGGTTTTAATTTGCATTTCTCTAATAATTAGTGATGTTGAGAACTTTTTCATATGCCTATTGGCCATCTGTATGTCCTCTTTGGAGAAATTTCTATTCATTTCTTTTGTCCATTTTTTGATTGGATTGTTTGTCTTCCTGTTGTTGAGTTTTATAAGTTCTTTATAAATTTTAGTTATTAACCCCTTATCAGACGTGCTGTCGAATATGTTCTCCCATTGTGTGGTTTGTCTTTTTATTCTGTTCTTATTGTCTTTAGCTGTGCAAATCTTTTTAGTTTGATATAGTCCCATTTGTTTATCTTGCCTTTTATTTCATTTGCCCGTAGAGATAAATCGGCAAATATACCGCTGCTACAGATGTCGGAGAGCTTGCTGCCTATGTTTTCTTCTAAGATGCTTATGGTTTCACGACTTACATTTAAGTCTTTTATCCATTTTGAGTTTGTTTTTGTGAATGGTGTAAGTTGATGGTGTAGTTTCATTTTTTTGCAGATAGATGTCCGATTTTCCCAACACCATTTGTTAAAGAGGCTGTCTTTACTCCATTGTATGTTCTTTCCTCCTTTGTCAAATATCAGTTGTCCATAAAGCTGTGGGTTTATTTCTGTGTCCTCTGTTCTGTTCCATTGATCTATGTGCCTGTTCTTATGCCAGTACCAGGCTGTCTTGAGTATAATGGCCTTATAGTAAACCTTTATATATGGAAGAGTGATACCTCCTGCTTTATTTTTTTTTTTTAAGATTGCTGAGGCTATTCGTGTTCTTTTTTATATATATATATATTTTTTTTATTATTATTATTAATTCTAATGGGGTGACATCAATAAATCAGGGTACATATTTACAATGAAAACATCTCCAAGTTATCCTATCATTCAATTGTGTTGCATACCCATCACCAAAAGTCAAATTGTCCTCTGTCACCTTCAATCTGGTTTTCCCTGCGTCCCTCCCCTCCTCCCTATCTCACTCTTCCCTCCCTCCCCCATCCCATAACCACCACTCTCTTGTCCATGTCTCATACCCTCACTTTCATGTCCCACCTATGTATGTAATCGTGCTGTTCTCAGTTTTTCTTTTTTTCTGATTTACTTATTTCACTCCGTATAATGTTATTAAGGTACATCCATTTTGTTATAAATGATCCGATGTCATCGTTTCTTATGGCTGAGTAGTATTCCATAGTATATATGTACCATAGCTTTTTAATCCACTCGTCTTCTGACGGACACTTGGGCTGGTTCCAGATCTTCGCTATTGTGAACAATGCTGCCACAAACATGGGGGCGCATTTCTTCTTTTCGAACAGTGCTATGGTGTTCTTAGGGTATATTCCTAAAAGTGGGATAGCTGGGTCAAAAGGCAGTTCGATTTTTAATTTTCTGAGGAATCTTCAAACTGTTTTCCACAGTGGCTGCACCAGTCTGCATTCCCACCAGCAGTGCAGAAGGGTTCCCTTTTCTCCACATCCTGGCCAGCACTTATTCTGTGTTGTTTTGCTGCTAAGTGCCATTCTGACTGGTGTGAGGTGATATCTCATTGTGGTTTTAATTTGCATTTCTCTAATGATTAGTGATGTTGAGCATTTTTTCATATGCCTATTGGCCATCTGTATGTCCTCTTTGGAGAAATTTCTATTCATTTCTTTTGCCCATTTTTTGATTGGGTTGTTTGTCTTCCTGGTGTTGAGTTTTATAAGTTCTTTATAAATTTTAGTTATTCACCCCTTATCAGATGTGCTGTCGAATATGTTCTCCCATTGTGTGGTTTGTCTTTTTATTCTGTTCCTATTGTGTTTAGCTGTGCAAAAACTTTTTAGTTTGATATAGTCCCATTTGTTTATCTTGCCTTTTATTTCAGTTGCCCATGAAGATAAATCGGCAAATATACCGCTGCTACAGATGTCGGAGAGCTTGGTGCCTATGTTTTCTTCTAAGATGCTTATGGTTTCACGGCTTACATTTAAGTCTTTTATCCGTTTTGAGTTTCTTTTTGTGAATGGTGTAAGTCGATGGTCTAGTTTCATTTTTTTGCAGGTAGATGTCCAATTTTCCCAACACCATTTCTTAAAGAGGCTGTCTTTACTCCATTGTATGTTCTTTCCTCCTTTGTCAAATATCAGTTGTCCATAAAGCTGTGGGTTTATTTCTGGGTCCTCTGTTCTGTTCTATTGATCTATGTGCCTGTTCTTATGCCAGTACCAGGCTGTCTTGAGTATAATGGCCTTGTAGTAAACCTTGATATCAGGAAGAGTGATACCTCCTGCTTTATTTTTTTTTTTAAGATTGCTGAGGCTATTCGTGTTCTTTTTTGGTTCCATATAAATTTTTGGAAGATGTGTTCTATATCTTTGAAGTATGTCATTGGTATTTTAATTGGTATTGCATTGAATTTATAAATTGCTTTGGGTAATATAGACATTTTAATGATGTTTATTCTTCCTAGCCATGAGCACGGTATGTGCTTCCACTTGTTTGTATCTTCCTTGATTTCTTTTATCAATGTTCTATAATTTTCCGAGTACAAGTCCTTAACCTCCTTGGTTAAATTTACTCCTAGGTACTTTATTCTTTTGGCTGCAATAGTGAAGGGTATTGTTTCCTTAATTTCTTTTGCTGATATTTCATTTTTGGTGTATAGAAATGCCTCTGATTTCTGAGTATTAATTTTATATCCTGCCACCTTGCTGAAATCATTTATAAGGTCCAGTAGTTTTTTGACTGAGACTTTAGGGTTTTCAATATACAATATCATATCATCTGCAAATAATGACAGTTTTACCTCTTCTTTTCCAATTTGTATGCCTTTTATTTCTTCTTCCTGTCTGATTGCTGTAGCTAGGACTTCCAGAACTATGTTGAATAAGAGTGGTGAAAGTGGGCAACCCTGCCTGGTTCCTGATCTTAAGGGGATTGCTTTTAATCTTTGTCCATTTAGTATGATGTTTGCTGTCAGTTTATCGTAGATGGCCTTTATCATGTTAAGGAATGATTCCTGTATTCCCACTTTACTGAGAGTTTTGAGCATGAATGGGTGCTGGATTTTATCAAATGCCTTTTCTGCATCTATTGAAATTATCATGTGATTTTTGTTCTTCCTTTTGTTTATGTGATGAATCACATTGATTGATTTGCGAATATTGAACCAGCCTTGCCTCTCCAGAATAAATCCCACTTGATCATGGTGAATGATTTTTTTCATATATTGCTGGATCCGGTTGGCTAATATTTTGTTGAGAATTTTAGCGTCTAAATTCATCAGGGATATTGGCCTATAATTTTCTTTCTTTGTGTTGTCTTTGCCCGTTTTTGGGATCAGAATTATGCTCACCTCATAAAAGGAGTTTGGAAGTCTTCCTTCCTCTTGAATTTTTTGAAATAACTTGAGGAGGATAGGAATTAGTACTTTTTTGAATTTTTGATAGAATTCACTTGTGAAGCCATCAGGACCAGGACTTTTCTTTTTTGGGAGTTTTTTGATAACTGTTTCTATCTCATTTGTTGTAATTGGTCTGTTTAGGTGTTCTGATTCTTCCAGATTGATTTTTGGAAGGTTATACGATTCAAGAAATTTGTCCATTTCACCAAGATTGTCTAATTTTTTGGCATATAGTTCTTCATAGTATTTTCTTACAATGCTTTGTATTTCTGTTGTGTCAGTTGTTATTTCTCCACTGTCCTTTCTAATTTTATTTATTTGAGTCCTCTTTTTTTCTTGGTGAGTCTAGTTAAAGGTTCATCGATCTTGTTTACCTTTTCAAAGAACCAGCTTCTGGTTTCATTGATCCTCTGTATTGTTTCCTTCGCCTCTATGTCATTTATTTCTGCTCTGATCTTTATTATTTCCTTTCTTCCACTTGTCTTGGGGTTTATTTGCTTTTGTTTTTCTAGTTCTTTTAGATGCAGGGTCAGGTTGCTTATTTGAGCTTTTTCTACCTTCTTATGATATATCTGTAGTGCAATAAACTTCCCTCTCAGAACTGCTTTTGCTGTGTCCCATAAATTTTGAGTTGATGTATGCTCATTATCATTTGTTTCTAGAAAGTTTATTTCTTCTTTGATCTCATTGTTAATCCATTCATTATTTAATATCATGCTATTTAGTTTCCAAGTGTTTGAGTATTTTTCAGTTTTTCTTTTGTGGTTAATTTCTAGTTTCATGGCATTGTGATCAGAGAAAATGCTTGATATGATTTCAATCTTCTTAAATTCATTGAGACCATTTTTGTGTCCTAACATGTGGTCTATCCTAGAAAACGTACCATGAGCGCTTGAGAAGAATGTATATTCTACTGCTTTAGGGTGAAAAGTTCTGAAGATATCTATTAAATCAGTTGATCTAGTGTCTCCTTTAAGTCTGCTGTTTCTTTATTAATTTTCTTTCTTGAGGATCTATCCAGTGTTGTTAGTGGGGTATTGAAATCCCCTACTATGATAGTATTGCTGTTAATCTCGCCCTTTATATCCATCAAAGTCTGCTTTATGTATGTCGGGGCTCCTATATTTGGTGCATAGATATTTATAATAGTTATATCTTCCTGTTGAATTGTTCCCTTTATCATTACGTAGTGTCCTTCTTTATCTCTTACTACAGCCTTTGTTTTAAAGTCCATTTTGTCAGATTTAAGTACTGCTACCCCGGCTTTTTTTTCATTTCCATTTGCCTGAAATATTTTTTTCCATCCTTTTACCTTCAGTCTATGTGCGTCTTTTGTTTTAAGGTGTGTCTCTTGTAGACAGCATATGTATGAGTCCTGTTTCTTTATCCATGCAGCTACCCTATGTCTTTTGATTGGATCATTTAATCCATTTACATTTAAGGTTATTATTGATATGTAGTTGTTTATTGCCATTTTTTTCTTTAAAGTTGTATTCTTCTTTTGCTATATTCTTTTCTCCCTTTAAAATGTTCACAACAGTCCCCTTAATATCTCTTGCAGAATTGGTTTGTTTTTTATGAATTCCTTCAGGCTTTCTTTTTCTGGGAAGCTCTTTATTTCTCCTTCAATTTTAAACGTTAGCCTTGCTGGATAGTCTTGGTTGTAGGTTTTTGTTCTGCATTACTTTGATTATTTCTTGCCATTCCCTTCTGGCCTCAAGTGTTTCTGTTGAGAAGTCCGATGTCATCCTTATGGGGGCTCCTTTGGAGGTGATAGCCTTTTTTTCCCTAGCAGCTTTTAAAATTTTTTCTTTATCCATTAGCTTTGGTATTTTAACTATGATGTGTCTTGGTGTAGATCTTTTTGGGTTTCTCTTTAATGGAGTTCTGTATGCTTCTTGAACGTGTGGAATGTTTCCCAGCCTAAATTTAGGGAAGTTTTCTGCTATGATTTGTTTTAACAAAGTTTCCATTTCCTGTCCTCTCTCCTCTTCTTCAGGCACCCCTATGATGAGAATGTTGTTTCTCTTCAGGTTGTCACAGAGCTCCCTTAGAGTTTCCTCACATTTTTTGAGTCTCTTTTCCTTTTTCTTCTCTGCTTCTGTGCCTTTGTTTATTGTGTCCTCTAATTCGCTTATTCGATCTTCAGCGTGAATCATCCTGCTTTTAATTCCTTCCATTGTGGTCTTCAGTTCTGATACTGTATTTGTCATTTCTGATTCTTTTTAATTATTTCAATTTTGTTTTTTATACTTGTTATCTCTTTATTTAGGTGTTCATAATGACTATCCATTGTTGCACTAATTTCTTTGAACATCCTTACTATCATTAATCTAAATTCTGCATCTGGTAATTTGGTTATATCTGGTTCATTCAGGTCCTTTTCTGGGGATTTCTCTTGATTCATTTGGTTTGCATTCCTCTGCCTGCCCACTTTGTCTGTGTATAAGCAAGTTGTGGTCACTGGAGTCCAGTAGGTGTTGCCTTTGTGTTCTTTATGTGTGGTTTGTCTTCAGGCCCCCCACCCCCTCTGCCGCTGCCTAGGGTGGTTGGGTATGGGCGTTGCCAGAGCCAGCCCACTGTGGCTTTTGCTGTGATTTCTGCCTCTCCTCCACAGGAGGGGCTGTCAGTCAAGCCACAAGCCTCAGGACCAAGGATAGAGGTGAGCACCTTTACTCAGCTGCGGACCAGCCTATTTCCGGACTTCCGCCCAGAACCAACAGCCGGAGCCTGCTCGCTACAGTTTCACGGGTTATGCGGGGCTTTTGACGTGCTCTCAGCTGTAAGCTTTTGCCCGTCTGGAGCTTTAGCCCCGCCCTCGAGGCCAGGGCCCTTCTGCGCAGGGTTGGAAACCAAGGTTTATTGGGGCGGGCGTGTTTGCTGGCTTCCGCTCAGCTGCGCACTTCCGCTTATCCTGGACTCTACCCCGCCCCCACGTTCGGAGCCCGCTCGTGCACGTGGGATGGCAAACCTCGGTTTCTTCGGCCAGCGGGGCTGGTAGCGTTAGCTCAGCCACAAGCCCCCCGCCCGTCCCTGGTCCTAGCCCGGTCCCCGCGGTCAGGGCCGGCTTGCGCAGAGTCTCAGAGCAGATTTCTGCCCATTCCTGGCCTCCCGCTTGTCCCCGTAAGTGGGATTAAAGGCCGGCCCGCAGCTTTCGGACAGCTTTCGCGCGTCCCCTCCGACCCTGCTGGGCTAGACCGAGCTCCCACCGACTTGGCCTCCGCCCACGCCGACAGAACCGCGTTTCAGCGTCCTGCCGCCCACCATGCCCTTCAGCAACCCTCAGCAGAGTAGGATGGGACCTAATACTCCACACTGTAGGCCTGGGAGCTCCCTCACTTGTTTCACAGCTCAAAACTGTCCAAACGCCTCTTCTAGGCTCTGGGACTGTAGGCTGGGGCTTGGTTCCTGCGACCCAGGTCCCTCTCCGCCAAACTCTCCTCCTGCCACGTGGGTCTCTCTGGGCTGCCGTTTGCTCCGGGGAGCTGGGCAGCCCTCTTCGGATTTTCGCTATTCCTACCAGTCTCAATGTGGCTTCTTCTGTGTTCCTTGGTTGAAGAGTCCACTTAGTTTTGTTCAACGTTAGTTTATCCAGGTGATGGTTCTTAAAATTGAGTTGTAATCCACTTTGGTTCTGGGAGTTGGAAGTTGGTACGTCCGCCTACTCCGTCGCCATCTTGCTCCCCCCCATCCTGCTTTTAATTCCTTCCATTGTGGTCTTCAGTTCTGATACTGTATTTGTCATTTCTGTCTGATTTTTTTTTTTATTATTTCAATTTTCTTTTTTATACTTGCTATCTCTTTATTTAGGTGTTCATAATGACTATCCATTGTTGCTCTAAGCTCTTTGAACATCCTAACTATTATTATTTTAAACTCTGCATCAGGTAGTTTGGTTATATCTGATTCATTCAGGTCCTTCTCTGTGGATTTCTCCTGATTCATTTGGGTTACATTTCTCTGCCTGCCTATTTTGTCTGTGTGTAAGAAGGGTTTGGCTACTGGAGTCCAATGGGTGTTACTTCTGTGTTACGTAGATGTGGTTTGTTTGCAGGCTCGCCACCCCCTCTGCCACTGCATAGGGCGGTTGGGTATGGGTGTTGCCAGTGCCACCCGGTGCGGCTGTTGCTGTGGTTTCCACCTCGCCTCCGCCTCTGCGGGAAGGGCTGTGTTCTGGTGCCTGGCTCTGTAAGCCTCAGCTGGTCTCGGCCATTGTCCCTCTTCCACGGGTGGGATTGCGCACCATACTCAGGCCGCAAGCCTGGGCACCAAGGGCAAGGGTGAGCACTTTTGCTTAGCTGTGGGTCCCTGTCAGCTGGTTCTTCCAGCTGGGAGGGGCTGCTGATGCCCGCTCAGCTGTGAGCCAGGCTTCTGCCCCACCCCCACCAACCTCAGCTCCTCCACCTGGGCTGCTGGTGCGAGCTCAACTGTGAGTCCACGCTTCTGCGGGCAAAACCGGTTCGTGCAGGGCTTCAAGCCTCGGAGGCCGGTTGAGGGTGAGGCTGCGCACCCGCTCACCCCTGCCCAGCGGCAGATCTTTGCCCGTTCCTGGCTCCCGCTTTTCCCCCACATGTGGGGTCGCAGCCGCCGTACCACTTTTGCACGACCCCTTCACCCTCGCTGAGCAAGACTGAGCTCATGCCGGCCATCTCGGCCTTTGCTCCCGCTGATGGAACCACGCTTCCGTGTCCCGTCGCTGCCCAACCTCTAGCAAGCCCTCAGCAGTATAGGTAGGGGCGCTGCAGCTCAGACCCTAACACTCCATCCTGTAGTCCTGAAAGCTCCTTTCTTCTAAGTGACTGTGCTCTAATTGCCGCAGGGGAGCCTGTTTGGCTGGTGTCCTGTTTCCCCTTGCTGGTTCCAGGGGAAATACTGTTTCAGATTTGTGGAGTGACTCAGCCCAGGGTTTAGGGTGGCTATCCCTCAAAGCTTTTCTCCGTGTGCCTTCCAGGCTTCACTCTCTTCCCGCTGCTCTGACCCTCACCTCTCTCCCTGTCTTCCGGAGTCCCAGGTGAGTGGTTGTGAGAGAGGTTTTATGCGCCATCCCTTTAAGACAAATCCTGGGTCTGAGACAACTGTCTCTTTCTCACAAACAGTATCCTAACCTGTTTCACAGCTAAATACTGCCTATCCGCCTCTTCTAGGTTCCGGGGCTGTAGGCTGGGACTTTGTTCCGGGAACCTGGGTCCCTACTTTTCCCGCTAGCCCCTCTTCCCGCCACATGAGTCTCTCCAGGCTGCCTTTCACTCCGGGAAGCTGGGCAGCCCTTTCTGCATTTTCACTTTTCCTACCAGTTTCAATGTTGCTTCTTCAGTGTCCTCCGGTTGAAGAGTCGTCTCAGTCTAATTCAACGTTGGTTTATCCAGATGATGGTTCTTAAAATCAAGTTATAATCCACTTTGGTTCTGGGAATTGGAAGTTAGTATGTCTGCCTACTCCATCGCCATCTTGCCGGAATTGGAAATTTTCATTTTTGGCTATTATGAACAATTCTACAAATAATTGTTACATACATTTTGATACATCTATGTATACCTCTCCTTTTAGTGGCTACCTGGTAGTGGATATGCTGGGTCATAAAGTTTTCAGTATGTTCAGCATAAAATTTTTTCCAGATTTGATGTTACCATTTTTTTTTTTTTTGGATGTTACCAATTTACATTCACACCAACATAGCAGTATTTAAGTGCTTTTTTACCCCATATTGTCACGTGTTCTTTATTTCTTTATTTTGTTTGTTCTGCAGTACACATATGTAGTGGTATCTCAGTGTAGTTTTGATTATTATTTCTCAATAATGAAGAGCTTTTCATATGATTATTGGTCACTTAGATATCCTCTTGTAAATTCCTGTATAAATATTTTTGTTCATTTTAAAATTGGATTTATTTTTCTTACTCATTTGTACAGGTTCTTTATACATTCTAAATACAAGTCTTTCTTGAATATATGAATTAAAGATATCTTTTTCCACTCTATGACTTGCTTTTTAAACATCTGAATGGCATCTTTAATGAACAGAAGTTTTTCATATTGTTACACTTCACTTTACCAATCTTTATTTTATGGTTACTGCCTTTGGGTCCTGTTGAAGAAACTTTGCCTGTTCTTAGATCATGAAGGTAATCTATTAGGTTATCTTCCAGAAAAAGTATTGGTTTACCTTTCATAATAAATCTATATTCCATCTGGAATTGATTTTGTGTGTGATATGAGGTAGGAACAGGTTAGTTTTTATTCATATATTAATCCATCACCAATTATTGAAAATACCATTCTGTTACTAAAATATTGCAGTGGCACCATGTTTCTAAATAAGTAAGTATAGGTATGTATCTAGATTCTTCATTCTATTTATGCTATGTCAGTTGAAGTCTGTCTTAATTACTTTAGCATTATATTGAATCTTGATGTTAAGTAATAGAAGTCATTGTTCAAGTTTTCTTTATATTCCTGAACCTTTCCATTTCCATGTAAATTTTAGAATCCTTTAGTTTTTATGATGCTATATTTCTCATTCAGTGTTCTGGGAACAAAGCCTAATATATAAACATACTTCTCACATATAGCCAAAATAAAATCAAGAACTGTAAATTTAAATAGTTTTATTAAGTATAATGTATGGATGCTATATGACTTATTTTATGTAATATATCACAGTGATTTTTTTTAATACCCTACCAGTCATCTTGTTTAGTTTATCATATTCCAAATTTATTATTGTTAAAGAAGTCACAGCAGAATTCCACTCAAAGAAAGTACTATCTTTGTTTAGGGAGGGGGTGTTCCTTTAGTGGGCATGTTTGCTTATGATGACACCTTCTTCACATTGCTTGGACAGTCATGGATCAGACAAAAAAAATAGGTAAAATATTGGTATGAGGATTTAAGAGGAATTTTGAGAGTTTCAGCAAATACCATGGATAGGGAGAAAGTAGAATGTGATGCCCAGCATCTTGGTGAAAAACTAGAATCAAGGATAATAGTATAACTTAGGGGTTAAGAGCTTGAGTTCTAGATCCAGATGGCCTGGTTTAGCCACTTACTAGCCATATGAATTTGGGAATGTTACTTACCTCTTCTATGCTTCACTTTCCGTATTCATGAACTGGGGATAAGAGTGTCTACCTTGTAGGGTGATTGTGATAATTAAATGAGGTAACACATATAAAATACTTAGAAACAGTACCTGGCATAAAGTTAATACAGATATGTGCTTTTATTGTAATTAACAAAAGATAATCTGTGAAAAATCTGAGATGTATCATAGTTTTAGTTTTATTTAACTTTTGTGCCTTAATATGATCCCCCATCTTTGACGCATGCAATATAACCCTCATAAAGTCCTGTCTATCCTTCACCATAGGACTAAGGTTGAACACTGAAAAGATTATAGCAGAATACAGTGGTATAGAAATAGGCCCCATATTCAAGAAAAATAATCCCAAAGACTAAAAATGCATCATTGTAAGTCAGAAATTAAAATTCATTCTAAGAATCCTCAAAAATAACAGGTTGGACACTTGTTTTTCTACTGACTGTGTGTAATTTTAGAGTACAGAACTCTGGAAATTACTAGCATAACTAAGTGATCAAAATTAACAGAGCCATACTTTTGTGATATTTCTGCCAAAATTGCATGACCTAAATCAAATCAAGGGGTAACATGAGATAAATTCAAATTGAGGGACATTGTGCAAAACAACTGACCTAGAATCTTCAAAAGTATCAACGTCATGAAATTTAAGAAAAAACTGAAAAACTGTTCCAGATCAAAAGAAATAAAAAAGAACTGAGAACTAAATGCATTGCATAATCCTGAATTGTTGGATCCTTTTTCTAGAAAGGGCATTATTGGGACAAATGTGAAAATTTAAATGGGCCTGTGCTTGAGATCATAATAATGTAAAATGTTAGTTTCCTGATTTCTGTGCTACTGTGGTTATGTAAGAGAGTGTCCTTGTTTATAAGAAATACATACTATTAGGAATGATGGAACATCATGTCAGTATTTTTCAAATTGTTAAGGAAAAAAATATTCTTTGTATTATTTTTGAAACTTTTTGTAAGTTTGAACTAATTTCAAAATAAGAAAGAATATTTACACAAAACTGTAAGGGGGAAAAAGGAATCTGAATAGAGGTGGTAATTGTGGCCAGGAACTAGATCCAAAGGCGAGGACAGTATTAGAAAGCTAACTGCCAAACTTTATCTGTTCAGTAAGTTAGGAAAACATTTTCTCAAACTCATTTCAAGTAAGTAAATAGAGGATAATCTGAGTAGACTATATATCAGTTATAATATGTAAATGTGGGAAAATAAGTTTCTAGGTAGAGACCCTGTTACTTTGGATTTAGAATATAAAAACAAAGGAAATGACCAAACTAAATGTAATAATAATTGCAGAAATTGGCTTTTATTTTGAAAGATTCATGTTTTAATATCTTCCTGTTTTAGGTGACGCTGAACAGGAACTTGGTCCCCCTCCGTCTGTAGATGAGGCAGCAAATACACTCATGACACGTCTGGGTTTCCTGCTTGGAGAGAAAGTCACGGAAGTTCAGCCAGGTGACCAATACAACATGGAAGTGCAGGATGAAAATCAGGTAAACTGCTTGTCACTAATTCTGTGAAACATGGGATGAATCAATCTATTATTTCAGGAAAGGAAGAATGTTACAAAGTGAGAGAGAGAGAAAGAGAGTATGTATGGGGGGAGCGGGGTGTTTGTGTGTAGAGAAGAATAATCCCAATTGCTGAATGCCTTTTGAGGCCAGGAAATACAACTTAATTTTCCAGAGTCATTGTTTTTGTTCAGTTTATGAAACATCTTTTAGTTTCATTCTTAACTTTAAGAAGCCACTTTAAAGTTTTGATTCATTTATTGAATGAATGAGAAAAAACAATGAGCAAATAAGCCAAAAAGCAAAATTGACATATATATGTTTAAGCTTACTCACAACCCAATGTGGTAGGGTTCATTTATATTCTAACTTTTAGATATAAAAAAAAAAAAAGTGGAGACCTGGCCAGTTGGCTTAGTGTTAGACCGTCAGCCCCACTTGTGAATGTCCCATGTTCAATTCCTGGTCAAGGCACACAGGAAAAATGACCATCTGCTTCTCCACCCTTCTCCCCCACACACAACCATGGCTCAGTTGGCTCACCCTGCATGCTGAGGATGGCTCCATGGCCTACCTCAGGCACTAAAAGTAGCTCAGTTTCTGAGCAATGGAGCATCACCCTAGATGGGCAGAGCCTTGCCCATAGGGGGCTTGCCAGGTGGATCCTGGTCAGGGTACATGTGGGAATCTGTCTCTCTCTGCCTCCCCTAGTCTTACTTACTTAAAAATATAAAAATGAAAATAAATAAAGCTTTTTTAAAAATGGAAATACATAAATAAAAATTATGAAGTTTGAAAGAAAAATGGAAATACACTGCCAGAAAGTAGCTTAATAATATTTAAATCCAGGCAGACTGATTTTGTAAACCATGTTCTTAATAGCTATATTACACTATTCCAGTGTAATGTGAAATAACAATACCTGACAAGATTGAGAGAATCAAGTTAAATCATGAATATGAAAATATTTTGTGAGCTATAAAATTTGATATAAATAGAAGGTATAAAATAATAAGCAATAAATATATAAATATATGTGGGAACTGTATGATTTGAGGGAAATTACTTCATAACATTCATACTTTTTCACATTTCTTAACTGAGATAAATAATAATAGGTCTCATAGTTGATAAAGGATTAAATGAAATAACTTTTTTTAACTGTAAAGCATTAAACAAATGTAAAGTATTAGTAATAAAACTAAATGATAACCTTCTTGGAGTATAGTATACCATAAAACTATCTTGGAACCTGAGGAAAGAAGCTCTGTTGATCATCAGAAGTTCTAGTGTTAGGGAGATTAATAAGAACTAGGGGGTCATGTTCATTTGGTGACTTTCTTCTGAGCTAAACAAAGTACTCATGAAAATAAATTACTTATATTTCATGCACATGGAAAGGAAATAAAGCTAGGGTACCAATACGTATATCTGACAAAATATACTTTAAACATTATAAGAGACAAAGAAGGACACTGTATAACGGTAAAGGTAGCAATCCGACAAGAGGATATCACTCTGTAAACATTTATGCACCCAACATAGGAGCACCTAAATATGTAAAACAAATCTTGATGGACATAAAGGAAAAGAATTATAGTAAAACAGTCATAGGAGGGGATTTTAACACCCCATTGATATCAATAGATAGATCTTCCAGACAGAAAATCAACAAATAATGGCCTTAAATGACACACTAGATCAAATTGATTTAATTGATATCTTCAGAGCATTTTATCCCAAATCAGAAGAATATACATTCTTTTCAAGTGCACACACAACATTTTCTAAGAGAGACCACATGTTAAAACACAAATCAAGTCTCAATAAATTTAAGAAGAATGAAATCATATCAAGCATTCTTCTGTGACCATAATGGAGTGAAACTAGAACTCAATCACAAGAAGAAACTGAAAAACACACCAAGACATGAGGCTAAATAACATATTACTAACAATGAATGGTTTAATAATGAGATCAAGGGAAAAATCAAAAGATAACCTGAAAACAAATGAAAATGAGAACACAACAACCCAAAAATCTATGGGAAACAGCAAAAGCAGCCCTTAGAGGGAATTCATAACATTATAGGTCTATCTTAAGAAACAAGAAAAACCTCAGATTAAACAATCTAACTTTATACCTAAAGGAACTTGAAAAAACAAGAAACAAAGCCCATTGTGAACAGAAGGAAGGAAATAAAGAAGATCAGAGCAGAAATAAATGAAATGGAGTCTTTAAAAAAAGCACAAAAGATCAGTGAAACCAAAAGCTGGTTATTTGAAAAGATAAACAAAATTGACAAACCTTTAACCAGAATCATCAAGAAAAAAGAGAGAGGACCCAAATAAATACAATCAGAGATAAAAGAGGAGAAGTAACAACTGACATCAAAGAAAGACAAAGGATTATAAGAAAATATTTATTACATGATTCCACTTCTGGAAATTTATCTGAAGAAACCCAAAACACTAAGTTCTTTTTAGCATTATTTACAATATCCCAAGTATCTATTAGTAGATGAGTGGATACAAAAGCTGTGGTACATTTACACGGTGGAATACAACTCAGCCAGAAAAAAGGAAATCTTATCTTTTGTGACAGCATGAATAGACCTGGAGAGCATTATGCTAAGAGAAATAAGCCAGCTAGAGAAAGACAAGTATATGGTTTCAGTCATATGTGTAATCTAATGAACAAAATGAACTTACAAGCAAAATAGAGACAAACTCATACATGGAGAGCAGGCTGACAGCTGACAGTGGCAGTTGGGGAAGGGACTGAGTAAAGCAGAAAATACTAAAAAAAATACTTGTCACTGAAAATTTCTTAGGCAGAAAAACTGGCCAGTCTTCTCTCGTTTTGTTTACCTTAAGTATAGAACACAGAATCTTTTATCGTATAAAGCAAAAACAAATAGAACCTAATAAATGTAAAAGCTGCATATAGATTTTCTTTTTTTATTCCCATCCAATATTGTTTCACCATAAGATATGATTTACTTTAAAAATTTATCTGTTTATCTTATTTATTTTTTATTCCAATTTTTCAGACCTCAGCAATTACCCAGCAGATAAGTCCCTGTTCCACCTTGACTAGCAGCACTGCCTCCCCACCAGCCAGTAGCCCCTGCTCTACCCTCCCACCAATCAGTACAAATGCAACAGCCAAGGATTGCAGCTATGGGGCTGTCACTAGTCCAACCTCCACCCTAGAAAGCAGAGATAGTGGCATTATCGGTGAGTTGGTTTTTATGTTCATCATTTTATATCTTTTATTTTCTTTTTTAAAAAATTATACAAGCTTACAGTTTTCAAAAATGTGCTTTTCAGTTGTTGAGATGTATGTCCAAAATATGTTTCTTTTTAATGATGCTGGAGAGAGAAAATAACGATAGCTCTCTTTATTTCTCCCTGCTTAACCACTTTTTAAAAGGTATTACCTATAAATGAAGAGGTGGATATAAAAAGTTCTCCCTGTAAATTCATATCTATCTACCAACAGAAGTGGTTCCAAAAAAGTTCCTTTCTCACTACACTAGTGGGGTTTACGGAAGTTCTCAGTTCTTATACTTACTGCTCGTTGTATACTTGTTCAGGGGAGTCAGACAAATGAAGGTGAGCAGAGTTTGGGGAAATGAAGAATCTTTTTCTAATAAGAAGGAGCAAGGAATATTCTGGGCTTCATTTTTGAAAAACAAGTGAACTATGTAATAACAGGTTTGGTTTATACAAATATACAGTGTGTCTGTAAAGTCATGGTGCACTTTTGTTTTGTGACCAGTCAAAAGTGCACCATGACTTTATGGACACTGTATATAGCACAATAGGGGTACAAAATGAAGTCAGTGTTCTTCCTTTCTTCTAGGAAAACTAGATGTCTTCCTTGTTTGCTTTTAACTACTGTGACCATAAATGCCTTTCCTTACTATAAAATTCTTTTTAATTTTTAAATTTTATTTAGAAAACTAACAAGGTGACATTGATCAATAAGAGTACATAGGTTTCAAGTAAACATTTCTATAGCGTTTGAACTGTTGATTATGTTGTATAGCCATCACCCAAAGTCAAATCGTTTTCCGTCACCTTATATTTGTCCCTTTTTATACCCTTCTCCCAACCCCCTTCCTATTATAAAATTTAGTATTTGAATAATATAATAGGGTCCATAGGCCACTGAGTTTTTCTGTCTTTGTGCTACAAATTAACTTAGTTGCTGACAACTTTCCACCATCAGTCAGGACTTTCATAATTTTGTTTGATCTTGTATTTTTTAAAAATGTTTTTTTTAAAAAATGAATAAATAAATAAAAATAAAAATGTTTTTAACATCACTGTATTCATTTTTCAATAATGTAGTTCTAATTTTTAATTTGTCAAACAAATATATCTCTGTGAAAGCTGCTGTTCAAAATTTGTAAACTAGTACTGTTACCTTTGATATTATTCCAACTAAACTTATAGAAGCTTGATGTTTTATTTTATATTGTTGTTGTTGTTGTTTTATTTTGGGGAGGGAAAGAGAGAGACACTGACTTGTTGTTCCACTCATTTATGCATTCATTGGTTGATTCTTGTTTGTGCCCTGACCAGGGATCAAACCCACAACCTTGGCATATCAGGATGATGCTCTAACTTAGCTACCTGGCCAGGGCTGGATCTTGATGTTTCACTTAACTGGTCACCAATAAGCATGTTTTTATTTATAAATTATCTGAAGTATTGAAAATAATGAAATCCATTGCTACCTTCTCAAAGCTGAAGGAATAATACCATTTCTACACAAACTGCTCTAGGAAGTTAAAATGAACAGAAAACTTTATGAGGCCAACATTACCCTGAGACCAAACTAGACAAAGACATTACATGCTAAGTAAACTAAGATCAGTGTTTGCAATGAACATAGACCTAAAAGTGCTTAACAGAATTCTAACAGATTGAATTCAGCAATATATAAAAAGAATAATAGGGACAACATATAAAAAGGAAAACTTTTGACTAAGTGGATGGAAGTGGGGACCACTGGCATTTTGAGAAGCCTAATGGTGACTGCCCACATTGATGGAGTGGACAGGGAGGTGTTGCCATGGAGCTGGGCTTCCTAATATCAGTGAGGGTACAGAGACCAGTTGGCAGCACTTAATTCTCAGACACAAGGAAGGCATATGACCATGAAAAGCTGCTAAGCTGGAAGGCAACAGGAGTGTCTTCCTTTGTAATCCATCCTCTTCCCTGTTATTCCAAAGTCTGGAACTCCATTTAAATTTCCAAAGACAGGCCTGACCTGTGGTGGCACAGTGGATAAAGTGTCAACCTGGGAACGCTGGGGTCTCCTGTTCAAAACCCTGGGCTTGTCCGGCCAAGGCACATATGACAGTTGATGCTTTCTGCTTTTCTTTCTTCTCTCTCTCTTTCTCTCTCTCTCTCTCTCTCTCTCTCTAAAAAAAAAAAAAAACTGAATAAAGATAAAAATAAAATATAAAAAAAAGAAAATTTTCCAAAGACAAGACCTCACTATAAAGAATCATGGAAATTACCTCATGAGCTTAACTCTCTTCTTTTAACAATAGGTATATTTAAGATGTAAGAAGAGAATATGAACTAACATATAAAAATTCTCCTGGCCCTGGCCGGATAGCTCGGTTGGTTAGAGCATCTTCCCAAAGTGCAGAGATTGCCGATTTGTTCCCCAGTAAAGGCACACACAGGAATAGATTGATGTTACTGTCTCTCTCTCTTCCTTCCTCTCTTGGTAAAATCAATAAACATTTAAAACAACAACAAAAAAGTCTCCTAGGATGACATTTTATTTTTGTTCTATAATTATTGCTAAGATTTTTATAATCTAGATTTTAATGTATTGAGTCCTTCCATTTCTTCAAGAGTTGATGGAAATTTTCCTGTTTATAATTAGTGGTAAGACTCAGTCAAGTTCTAGAAGCCTTTTCAGTTTTTGTTTGATTTCATTAAGGCAGTGGTCGGCAAACTGCGGCTCTCGAGCCACATGCGGCTCTTTGTCCCCTTGAGTGTGGCTCTTCCACAAAATACCAGGTGTGGGTACTACCTCGATAAGGAATGTACCTACCTATATAGTTTAAGCTTAAAAAATTTGGCTCTCAAAAGAAATTTCAATCGTTGTACTGTTCATATTTGGCTCTCTGTTGATTAATGAGTTTGCCAACCACTGCTTAAGGGACTAGGTAGGATTAGAACTACAATTAAGTATGCAAACAAGAAGGCCCTGTATTGCTGCCTTATTTGGACAGATTCTTTCTCCTCTATGAGATTCTCCTTAGGGACTGTTTCTTTTTTCTAATTCTCTTTTACATATCAAGGTCCAAGAAATAAATTTAAATGAGGTAAAATATAGAATAAGAAGAGTATAAATATGAAGATCTTTTTGAGACCTTAGAAGTTGTCCAGTAATTCATGACATTTATATGAAATTTTGATGAAATTCTAAAATTTTTAGCATTGATAGGCTGTCTTGGTCTTTTAGCATTGATGTATGAATTTGCTTGATTTATTTAACAGATTTTTAAAAATAAGAGATGCGAGAAAATATGTGAGAGATACAGATATTTTGGTTTCAGTTATTTAAATTTCATGGTGGAAATGAGACAAGATCATCAATAACTTTAAAAATAATATTCATAATATTATCTAGTCTTGAATTTGGACAATAGTAAACAGATTAATCTCCTGGGTTTGTTTGTATGTTTTTAATTTGTTTTATTCTTTTTTTTCTAGCTACATTAACGAGCTATTCTGAAAATGTAGAACGCACAAAATACATTGGGGAAAGCAGTAAAGAATTAGGATCTGGAGGAAACCTAAAACCATGGCAGTCTCAAAAATCCAGCATGGATTCCTGTTTATACCGAGTGGATGAAAACATGACGGCTTCCACCTATAGTCTGAATAAGATCCCGGAGAGGAATTTGGAAACAGTTTTATCACAATCAGTACAGTCTATTCCTCTGTATCTTATGCCACGACCAAATTCAGTAGCAGGTAAGGTTTTTAATTTTTAAAACAATGACCATTTTACTAGTGTATATATTGAAATGAAAATAAATTCTGCTCTAACGGTATTTAAATTTTCCATTCATCTTCTTTGACTAAGGTGCTGTTTTGTGTTTGGGTGATATACATACGTGTAAGGTGCTCTTTTGTGTTTGAGTGATATACATGTGTATATCTTTTCAAACATAGGGGAAGGCTTGTGTTCCTCAAGTGATTGTTTCGTTTTCCCAAATACATAAAAACACATAAAGTCAAAAACAACCTATAAAGTATATTGTTGAACTTCTAAAAATCTTCTTTTCTCACATCACAAGTCTTTGAAAAGATTTCATTCTGAGGTTTGAAAGTTTTAAAATACATATATTTAATTTAAGTATATTTCAGTAGAATTTGTATCATCAGAAATGATCCTTTATAGTTTGAGGACAGGTAGGTAGGAGCTTAACTTCCCCATTCTAAGAGCTCACTATCTTCACAATACCCTGGCTATCTTATCATAAAAAAATCACCAGGAGCCTACATTGCTAAAGAATGATTCATAAACACCACTAGCAGCCTTGGTCATAACAAGAGTGGTTCAGAAATTAAAGTGGCTGGAGCAGTGGTTCTTAACCTTTTTTGAGGTACCAAACCCACCAGTTTCATATGCGCATTCACAGAACCCTTCTTTAGTGATAAATAAAATATGATTTTTTTCCAAATTCAAGACATAGGTATATGTTTGTTTACTGGTGCACAAAATGTGCCGTGCATGAACATCACCTTGCTCAAAGAACAAAACCAGCAAAGTGCATGAACTCACAACAAATTATGGTATTACTTTATTCTGGCCTCCGCGGCAGAAGCTTCTCTGAATCCAAGACCGACTCATCGAACCCCTAGGATTCGATAGAACCCAGGTTAAGAACCACTGGGCTGGAGTATGGATCCATTATTCTTAAGCAGCTATTTAGAATTGATGTTTAAGGATATATATTTTTTAATACCAGGTTATATTTATTTTTATTTTTTTTAAGATTTTATTCATTTTAGAGAGGAGATCAAGAGAGAGAGAAGGGGGAAGAAGCAGGAAGCATCAAGTCCCATATGTGCCTTGACCAGGCAAGCCCAGGGTTTCAAACTGGTGACTTCAGTGTTCCAGGTTGATGCTTTATCCACTATGCCACCAAAGGCCAGGCATTAAGGATATTTTTTATACAGCTAAGTTACTATTTATCATTCAGATCAGGAGCTTTTGCAAAATAGTTGGGAATTCTGGCATTTTCAAAATGTATCATTTGGACTTTGTCAATACTACCAAATCAAAGTTACATCTGTTTTTCTTACTTGCCTGATGAACGCCTAGATAGGTTTATTTCAGTGATGCATGATGATAAATTAATAATTCTAGTCAAGTGCTCTTATTTCCCAGATGTGATTGTTATGTAGGTGATGGTGTAATGTTTCTTGCCTTTCTCATTTCCCTTTCATACTTTTTCTAAACCATTGCTCTCTGTTCCGTACTCTGGAAAACTGTCAGCATCTGCCATCAGATGTGATTATGCAGAGAATGGCTCATCTGGAAGATCAGAAAATTTAATTATTAATTTTTTAACATTATTTACTTTTACATAATGATAGGATGTTCTCTCACCTAGGTCTTTTTTAAATATGTTGATTTTTAACCATGATGTCATATTAGAATCCTAGAATGCTGTAACTTATGAGAGACATGTAAAGTGAAAAACCCAACAGGATTTACACAAATGAAAGAATGTTATTATAAAGATATACACAAATGATTATAGCAAATCTATTTGTAATAGCCAAAAATTGTGAACATTCCAAATGCCCATCAACAGGTGAATGGATAAACAAATTATACTAGTATAATTTTTTTTGCAACAGATACTACCTAGCAACAAAAAGAAATGAACTATTAGTACTGCAAAAACACATATGAATCTCAAAGTACTATAGTTATGCTTAGCAAAATTTTGAAGTCATATTAGAAAGAATAAGTGCATAGTGCCTGACCAGGTGGTGGCACAGTGGATAGAGCATTGACCTGGGACACTGAGGACTGAGGTTTGAAACCCCGAGGTCGCTGCGTTGAGTACAGACTCACCAGCTTGAGTGTGGGATATGACCCCATGGTCACTGGCTTGAGACCTAAGGTTACTGGCTTGAGTAAGGGGTCACTGGCTCAGCTAGAGCCACCCCCCCCCATCAAGGCATGTATGAGAAGCAATCAATAACTAAGAGTGCCACAGCTATGAGTTGATGATTCTTATCTCTCTCCCTTCCTGACTGTCTATCCCTGTCTTTTTCACACTAAAAATAAAAGAGTACATACTATATGATTTCATTTATATAAAATCCTAGAAAACGCAAATATTCTAGGTCAGGGGTCAGGAACCTATGGCTCGCGAACCAGTTGGGGCTCTTTTGATGGCTGCACCTGGCTCACGGACAAATCTTTAATTTAAAAAATAATAACATTAAAAATATAAAACATTCTCATGTATTACAATCCATTCATTTCCTACCGCTCATGTTCATGGTTGCAGGTGGCTGGAGCCAATCACAGCTGTCTTTCGGGACAACACCAAATTTTTATTGGATAATGTGTAAGGTACACTGGTCATTGTGAGGTCAGGAAGTAAACTTGCCTCCTTTTAATCATGTAGTCAGCTAGCTAATTGCAGAAACCCTTTTGAGGAAGAAGATGGCTAAAAGAAAAAAAAGTGAGGACTATCGTACTTTTCAGCAGGAATGGACAAAGGAATTCGCCTTTGTGGAAAGAGCAGGTTCTGCAGTGTGTCTTACATACAATGATAAAATTGCATCAATGAAACAGTCAAATATAAAGCGGCACTTCAACACATGCCATACTTCGTTTGCATCGAAATATCCAGCAGGGGACAGCAGGAAGAAAGCATGTCAAGAGCTACTGTGCAGAGTGCAAGCTTGTCAGCAGCAACTCCGTGTTTGGACCCAACAAGGTGACTGAAATTTGGCTAGCTTTGCTGGTGCTTTAGCAATTGTGAGAAATGGAAAGCCTTTCACAGATGGGTAGTATGCCAAAACATTCATGCTTGATGTTGCCAATGAACTTTTTGATGACTTTTCGGATAAAGACAAGATAATCAAACGAGTAAAAGACATGCCTCTGTCGGCAAAAACTGTTCACGATCATACCATCATGATGGCAGATCAAATTGAGGCAACACAAGTGAAGGACATAAATGCAGCACCATTCTTTTCTCTCTCTTTGGATGAGTCAACAGATGTAAGCCATTTATCCCAGTTCAGTGTGATTGCAAGGTATGCTGTCGGTGACACACTACATGAGGAAAGTCTTGCTGTTTTGCCTATGAAAGAGACAACAAGAGGGGAGGATTTATTCCAGTCTTTCACTGAGTTCGCTAAAGAAAAAAATCTACCGATGGATAAACTTATTTCGGTGTGTACTGATGGTGCTCCGTGCATGGTGGGGAAAAACAGGATTCATAGCGCTTCTTTGTGAACATGAAAAGAGACCCATCCTATGTTTTCACTGCCTCCTACATCAGGAGGCGCTTTGTGCTCAGATGTGTGGCGAGCAGGTTGGTGAGGTGATGTCACTGGTCATTTGGGTGGTCAACTTTATTGTTGCTAGAGCTTTAAATGATTGCCAGTTTAAAACACTGCTGGATGAAGTTGGGAATAATTTATCCTGGTCTGCTTCTGCACAGCAATGTGCATTGGTTGTCAAGAGGGAAGGTGCTCAGTCATTTCGCGGCTTGTTTCAGCGAAATGCGGACTTTTCCTGAAATGAAAAACATCGAGCATCCTGAGTTAGCTAACACTGAGTGGCTCCTGAAGTTCTGCTATCTCGTGGACATGACTGAACATCTGAACCAGCTCAGTGTGAAAATGCAAGGCGTTGGAAATACAGTCTTATCCCTTCAACAAGCAGTGTTTGCATTTGAAAACAAGCTGGAACTCTTCATCGCCGACATTGAAACAGGTCTTTTAGTACACTTTGAAAAACTGGGAGAGTTTAAAGATGCATGTATAGCAAGTGACCCTGCTCAACATCTTGATCTCCAGCAGCTAGCGGGCTTCATATCTAATCTCCTGCAGTCATTCAAAGCACGCTTTGGAGAATTTTGTGAGCGCGCTCGTCTTTTTAAGCTCATCACCTATCCACATGAGTGTGCAGTGGACAGCGCTGACCTGAGTTACATCCCCGGTGTCTCCGTCAGAAATTTTGAGCTACAAGATGATGACCTGAAGGCCTTGGACATGTGGGTGAATAAGTTCAAGTCAAGGAATGAAGATTTGGAAAGACTTATACAACAGCAAGCAGAGTTGGCGAGCAAACACAAGTGGGGAGAAATGAAAATACTTCAACCTGCGGACCAGCTGATTGTCAAAACTTGGAACACACTTACCGTCACATACCACATACTGCAGCATGTGAGTATTGCTGTACTGACAATGTTTGACTCTACGTATGCATGTGAGCAGTCTTTCTCACATCTAAAGAACGTTAAGACCAACCTACGATCATGGTAAACAGATGGAAATCTCAACGCCTGCATGAAGCTTAACCTCACCATGTATCAACCAGACTACAAAGCCATCAGCAAAACCATGTAGCACCAGAAATCGCATTAATGGTAAGAAGTACTTTATTCATCATTGGTTAGCAACAGCATAACGTTATTAAAAGGAATTCAGAGACTTATTGTACTTTAAAAGTGTTAGTCTTACATAAAATGCACACATTTACTTGTATTTAGTGTTAAACACAAGTATGGCTCTCACAGAATTACATTATAAAATATGTGGCGTTCATGACTCTCTCAGCCAAAAAGGTTCCCGACCTCTGTTCTAGGTGATACCTGCACTAACCCTCTTTGGATTATTCTGTGGGAATTGAGGCTCCGAGAACTGACACAAATGTTGACCCTCTGGCTACTGCTATTCCTCTGAGTGGTAAACTGTCTTTCATCCCTGACATAGATGTCTCATGTCTTTCAGTATCTAGGCTTGTTAGTTTCAATGTAGAATAAAATGTCAGGTCCTTCACAGTTCTTGACAGTGAGCTACCACTATACCCAGACCCACAGTATTCAAAGGAATGGCAATGCCAGTGTTCTTGAGGATGCAATGCAATTGAAATTGTCATACATTGCTGATGGGAGTATATTAAAAAATTGGTATTACTGCTTTATAAAGCTGCTTGGCAAGATTAAATAGAGGCTATAAAGCCATATATATATATATTATGCATGTTACTTAAAACCTAGCATTTTTACTCCTACATAGAATTCCCATCAGAAATAAGTCCTTATGTTTGACCTGTGATGGCCCAATGGATTAAGCGTTGACCTGGAAGGCTGAGGTCACTGGTTCAAAACCCTGGGCTTGCCTGGTCAGGGCACATATGGGAGTAAATGCTTCCTGCTCCTCCCTCTTTCTCTCTCTCTCTCTATCTCTCTCTCTCTCTCTCCTCTCTAAAATGAATAAATAAAATCTTAAAAAAAAGTTTTTATATTAATTGAAAGACAAATAAGGGTGCTTGTATCGGTTTTATTCATAATTCCTAAAAGCTGAAAATCTAACTGTCCATCAACAATAAACTGGATAAATAACATTGTATTAACAGTGAAGAAGAATGTAATACTGCTACAGACAACATTATGGAGTATACATACTGTATAAAGTATGTATATTTATGTAAAGTTCAGAAAAACAGACACAAGTATGACACACACTTAAATAGTGATAGAACTAAAGTAGTGTTTACCTTTGGAGGGAATATCAGTTAAGGGAGCATATATATATTCCCCCCCCCCCCACAGGGACAGAGAGTCAGAGAGAGGGATAGAGAGGGACAGACAGACAGGAACAGAGAGAGGTGAGAAGCATCAATCATCAGTTTTCATTGCCGTTGCACACCATAGTTGTTCATTGATTGCTTTCTCACATGTGCCTTGACCGTGGGCCTTCAGCAGACCGAGCCACCCCTTGCTGGAGCAAGCGCCCTTGGGTCCAAGCTGGAGAGCTTTTTGCTCAAGCCAGATGGGCCCGTGCTCAAGCTGGCGAGCTCGGGGTCTCGAACCTGGGTCTTCTGCATCCCAGTCCAACGCTCTATCCACTGCGCCACCGCCTGGTCAGGCAGGAGCTTCTATATTTTGATCTAAATGGTGGTTGCATAGGGAGTGCATGTGTATAAAAACTTATTAAGCTATACACATAAGGTTTATATACTTCATACCTCAATTTAAAATATATATAAAATATATTTAGGCTCTTGTCTTTTTGGAGGGGTTTTCCCTTAGCTTTGGTTTAGAAATAGCAGTCTTAGACAACATAACTAGATCTTTGAAGAAATACTATTTTTAGTGTTAATTAAAAGTAATCTAATAACTTCAACAGATCATAGAAGTTATTAGGTACCCTAACTGGCCATAAATTATTCTGAGTTCCACCTTAGTTCTGTAGTAGCAGCATTCTCTGAAATTTTTTATTCTTTTTAAAATCAAGTATATTTAGCCAAATTTTACATTATAAAATTTCCCCATTTTGAGTAATTCACCCAGTTTAGTAATTTTCAGTATATTTACCAAGTTATGCAACCTTCACCATGAATCAGTTTTAGAAAGTTTTTATTATCCCGATAAAATTCATCATGTCTATTTAATGTTGATTCAGTTCCCTCCCCCAGCTCTACGTAATTGCTAATCTTTCTATCTCTATAGATTTACCTTTTCTGGACATTTGATATTAATGGAATCATACAATATGCGGTCTCTTGTGTCCGGCATAATGTTTTTAAGGTTCATCCATGTATCAGAAGTTTGTTCCTTTTTATTGCAAATAGTATTGCAAATTGTATGGCTATTATTACCACATTTTATCCATTCACCAGTTAGTGGATATTTAAGTTTTCACCATTTTTGATTATTGTGAATAGTGCTGCTGTGAACATTCACAGGCAGTTATTTGGTTGAGCATATGTTTTTATTTTTCTTGGATAGATACATAGGAATGGAATTGATGGATCATGAGGTAAATTTATGTTCAAATTTTTAAGAAACTGCCAAAATGTTTTCCGAAGTAGCTCCACCATTTTGCATTTCCACCCACAGTATGTATATTCCTGTTTCTCCTCATCTCCTCTACCATATTATCTCTACCATCTTATCCCTTATTATAGTTCTTTTAGTGGGTATGAAATGCTATCTTGTTGTGGTTGTAATTTTTATTTTCCTAATGACTAATGATGTTGAGCTTATTTTATGTACTTATTAGCTGTTTATATACCTTTTTTAGTGAAATATCTACTTAAACCTTTTGTTCATTTTTTTATTGGGTTGTTTGTCTTCTTACTGAGTTGTGTAATAATTCGTATAGTCTGGATACAAATTTTATCAAGAGATGTTTGCAAAATATTATTTTCTCAATCAGGTTCTTATTTTTTTATTTCTTATTGATATATTTTGGAGCACAAACATTTTGATGATATTGATTTATCAAATTTTTATTTTATGGACCATGCTTTTGGTGTCATTGTTTCTTTATCTTTTTAATGGAAAGTATAGATAGATAGATCTATTAGAAATATATAGAAATATCTAATAGATGTTTATCATTCTATATCTCCTAATATAATATATATGGATGTATTAGAAATATATAGAAATATCCAATAGAAACATATAGAATATATATATAATAGACCTATTGTATATATAATAAAAAGTATATATATGTCAAATATTATAAAACAGTGATTTTTCTTTGCTGTTAGAGGTAGTTTTAATTCAAGTATTGAAAAATATTTTCTGTATACATTTAAATGTTTTCTCTCCTCTTCTTTACATACTCCTGTTCCTCTCCCATGTTAAAAAAAAAATAAAGGGAATATTAGCCTGAATTATTATACCTATAGACCTCAATTATTGATTATATTTTCACCTGTCACAATGGTCATTCCTATAACACTGGCCTTTCTGGCTAACAGAGATTTTCAGATTCATAGGCAGCACTGATTATACTTCTTCAAAGGAAAGGAAAGGTAAAAGCTAAGTGCACCATCAGAAACCACATAGATCTGTCCTGGAGAATAACACTTTATACTATCAGAGTAGTACATATTGACTGTTGAACAAAATATTTCATCAAATAATTATTTCTTGTTAAAGTTGAATTTAAAACAAACAGACCTACTATTATTGCCTACAAGACAAGTCATAGATCAGGGAATAGTTTGTAGTGGGTTGTTCTGTGTGTCTGGAAACTGTGGTTTCAGTGTCCTCACAAAGAGGTAGGAAAGTGAGCCATAAACCAAATGACTCAGTTATTTTCAAAACTATATATATTATGGTTGTAGGGCCAGTAGCCACGGCCACCTTCACAGCTGCCTGGCACATGCAGGTTTCCATTTGATTTGGATAGACGGTAATGAAACAACAGAGCCAAGAAATGGTGGGCCGTTTCTTTATACTATCCTCGCCCTCGGCCAGTGAGTAAAAACAAATACACGGACACCAACACCCATTCACACATTCTCCAGTTCCACAACCAGAAGAATCTTTTCTGAGTTTTCCTAGAATCAAAGGACCCACCAGTTCAGCGGAGCTCACAAAGCCCCTCACCTCTATTCCCCTTCAGCACCCAGCCATCTTGGCTGCTTACCTCCTCTGCTACAACGTGGCCTTTCTTCTCCCTTTCTCCTTCTTCTTAAAACTTTTGGCAGGAAACCCCTCCTCCGGCACACATTAGCATAACAAAGCCCCTTCCCAAACAGGAAGATAATTAGCTGTATCACCTGGCAGTGGCCATTTTTAACAATAAAAGTGAGCAAAATCAAGTAACACAAATTTTACAAAGTTATTTGCCCAACATAGGTTGAAAATATTTCCTGTATGTAGGAAAATAAAATTACTTTCACAGGGAATTATTCTGCTAGCTATATAATGTATATAAATATTTGAAAAGACCACCATCTCTGGTAGCTTAAATGATTAGCTATCTTAATCATCTTTTAAAATAAATTTTCTTAGCTCAAGAGGATTCCCTCATTTTATCTCTAGATATACATATTTCCCTTAACTTTCTAGTGTTTACATAGAAGTTGTTTCCCCAAACTGGGGAAAATCAAATACTCAAGTCTCCTTGGTTAACAGGAATAATTAAGGATTTTAAACATAAGATGAGGTTGAAGGGGGGGAAGGGGAGACTCAGTATTTTTGTAGTAATTAAATTGCTCTAAGCATATACACAGCTGGGGAGTAGGATGGGGTTACAAATGCCAGTAATAAAAGACCTTATTCAAATCCAGCTTTTAAATTGCCCTTTAAAAAATTTTTATCTCAGTTTGAGTAATGTAATTTTTTATTTTAGAGACCAAGTAATATTGAATAATGATGTGAAAAGACCATTTTTGTCACTTTTTTAAAAAGCCTAGGAGAGTAATTGTTTAAATGGCCCTGGCTGTATTGCAGACTGATACCTACTTGGGGAAGAGAACCACCACTTTTTTTCCTGAGCTCTTTATCCAGCGATGTCAATCAGGACCAGGAAATTGTTAAGGAATTATTTACAATCCTTGAGGCTGCTGCTGGATTGACCTCTAAAAACTAAAACTGTATTATTCCATAGACCCTTAATTTTTAAAAAGAATGGAAAGCACACATGGCTTTTGTAACTCTTTGGCTTTTATAATAGTTTTACTTGCAGGGAATGGAGTCAGCATATATGCAAATGTTTATGTTGATTTATTTTGAAATTTTTCCTCAAAAAAGCTTTTAAGTCATCATAAATAGAAAAAATATATGTGTAAAGCCAGAAGCTAAGGCCACCATCAGAGCCGCCTGGCCAGTGCAGGTTCGCAATAGATTCAGGCAGTCGGTAATGAAACAACGGAGCCAAAAACTGGTGAGCGATCAGCTTTAATTCTAGCTTATACCCGTCGGGCAAGCAAAAACACACACTGGGCTCCAAAAGCCACTCATTCAGTGCTCACAAAGCTACTGACTTATCCGAGTTTCCTAGCATCAAAGGATTCTAGCTCACCAGCCTTATTCACCTCTGTTCTCCATCTCCTTCTCCAGCACAAAATCTGCTCAAACTGGCTTCTCCCTCAGCACTCCACCATGTTGGCTGCTTCTCCTGGCCTCCATGTGGCCTTTTTCTGCTCTTCTTTCTCTGCTCTCCTCTCTAATGCTAATCTCAGGAACTGAGCGAGAAAGCAAGCTCCCGGTCTGCCCCACTTTATATTGTAGAAATCCAAACCTTTAATCCAATCTACAAACAAGGAAGTCTCTGATACAAAGTCACTTATCTGAGACATACTGGGAGTATTCCTCATGAGAGTGCACCACCCCACATCATGCAATCAGTCAAGGATGTGGGGAAAAGCTTACTCTTAAAACTAAGCCTTTGGTTATAATAACCCTTTCTGCTTACAGCCTGTCCCCCACACACAATAATATAATTACGCCCATCCCAAGCATAAGGGCAACTAATATCACCTGGGCAACGGGCTTTCCCGTGGGCAGCACCATATTTAACAAAGTGAGCATAATATATTTTATCTGCCCAACAATATGTAATGAAACTTTTTAAACAATCATATACTTCTTATTAACTGTTTAAACAGAAGTCTGATTATTATAAGTATAAATATATTGGCCTACTTTGTAGTAAGGTACCAAAAAGCTACAGAATTAATATTAATATTTTAGGAAGTTTAAAAAACATTTTATTAATTTGGGCTAGGCATGCAGAGAAATTTTGTAAATGTGATTTCTATACTTGTGAGATTAGCACCAACTCAGGATGGCCAATAGCATTGTATTGTAAATGAAGAAGGGAAGGAGATTTAAATTACTGTCCTTCCCCTACACCTTTAAGGAAGCAGGTAAATAGCTAGCCAGGTGCAGGAAGAGAAAGATTAAAATAAACCTTTTCTTATATTGATGGGCCATTTATAGGCATTTTATCCCCTAGCACCATGGAAACTACCCCTCCCCTCCTGAAAGCTTGTAACTAATGTATATATCTCTAAACAAAGTAATGGCAAATGAACAATAGAAAATTTAGGAATATATTTTAATTGTAGAATAACATTTTTACTATTGTGTTACCTTATAAGTTTTAATGTGTAAAAACATTTTTTATGAATCCTATAGACAAATGTTGTAAACTTGCTAATGAATTGTGCCCCACCCCCCTCATCCTTTTCCCCAAACCTGTATAGGTTAAAACAAAGGTTATAAGCTTATGCCATGATGTCATGCTCTCCCCAGCCCGTATGTGATCTAGGGTATATAACTAGTCCCTAGAATGTTTTTGGGACACATGATTTGGGCCTTCCAGATTGCCCCATGAGCTATATGCAGCCGGAATATTTAATAAATCTCCTCCTTTAATAAAACTCTTCAAAATTCATCTGGACTTGGTGTCTCTATGTAAACCCACGGAATTGAGGTTTGGGTACTTTACAACAATTTGATTTAGCTATGTATTTTTAGAAACATTAAAACTCAAACAAGTAAAATCTTATAGTTAGATATACCAATTTAAAGCTCTACATACCACATATGAAGAAAGTGCTATTTTTAAAAAATAAGAACTAAAATGACAAAGTCATTAAAGATGAGTTTGGCAGTCTGTAGCATTAAAGCTTTCATTTTTCTGGAGTAGCTCAGTTTTCCAAACATAAATTTAGATGTTTACATACTTTTAAATTAAAATTCTAAAATATAAGAAAATTAAAACTATGTATTTTATTATTTTTAAAATGTAAATCACTATAGCATATTTATTTTTAAGACTGTTGTATTAGAAAACAGTAGAGAACCTGTGGACTTGTGGTTGCATGGCAGAAATTATTAGAGAGTAGGCTGTCTATGGTCATCCTTGATGTCTTAAAATGAGATTGGCAGTGAATGGGAGGGATGTGGGAAGCAGGAAATGTTTGCTTGCAATAGCTGTTCTCCATGCTTTGTGTGAAAATGAAGAGTCTATCAGGGAAACATACAAACAACAGAAGTCAATTAAAATGTAAACCTTCACCATCTACTTGTTAATGTTCAGAGCTGCACCTTTTGCTAAGAAAAGGATCTCAAGAATCAAATAAATGCAAAATAGGGTATCTGAATGAATCCAATCAGAAACTGTAATGAGGATTTTACAAAAAATCAAAAATGGGCTTTTCAGCAGTTAGAACATTGACTTTATGAATCTAAAGGACAATAGAGTGGTTTCTTGCCCAAGCTTTAGCAAGCAAAGTGTCATTCAGGCTCCCTTCTCAGATCAGCTGGAATGACAGCTGTGCCACCGAAATCTGTTTGCATTAGTGGCAACTGATATAAGAATAAACAATTCAAATTAGTTTCAAACTCAGTATACAGTTGCCTCTGGAATGTTTGGGACTAAATGTTGTCTGCTGAATTTTTTTCTGCCCACTTGTATATTCAATTATTTTGACTTCAAAAAAGTGTCAGTTAAATGTTCTATAAGTGAGTCAGCTATTCCAGTCAGATAAAATCTCAAAAGTTATATGCTCTCTTTTTCTACTTCTTCCCTCTCTGAAAACAAGGTTTTTTAACAACATAGATTTTTATGGCATTTTCTTTTTACATAAAATTTTTTATTGCAGATTTTTTCCCTATTTATTTCCTTTCAAACTTACCAAATTATCTCTTCTAAATGTATCTAGAAAATATTCATTAAATATTACAGTATTAATTTAACTTGACAGAATTATCTAAAAAGTTTTGCCAGTACAATTTTACAGCAAGAGTAACACCACAAGGTGGGAATACCTGTGTCCGCTGTGTCCGTACAGGTCTGTCTTGGTGTTTGTTGGGACGATGATATGCAAGGCATTGTTGCTATGGCCACCTCTTTCATCCTTAGGTTTCAAATAACCCAGTAAGACAAAACCCTAATTTGTTACTCAATTGTTTAAATGTCACCCAAACACAAAGTATATTGTTGTAAAGTAGTGTACCTTAATTTCTCGGTTTATGTAGAGACACCAAGGCAGGATACAGAAGAATTTTTAGGAGGAGATTTATTAATAAACCTACTGCATATGACTTACACAGGGTATAGCTAACCCAAATCATGTCGCCTCGAATATAGCTCTGAGGCTAGTTATATATACTTGATCACATACAGGTTGGGGAAAAAGGAAGGGGAAACGTGACACAATAATCAATCATTAACAGGCTTATAACATTTGTCTATAGGATCTGTAAAAAAACATTTCTACATATTAAAACTTACAAGGTAACACAATATTGATGTCGTTTTACATATCAAAGACATTCACAAATCTTTTAGTGTCTACCTCCCATTCCTTTGTCTAGAGGTATATGTTACTCTCAGGATTTCAGGAAGGGAGGAAGAGTTAAAATCAGTGTAGGATATGCAAATATTGTCTCTTATTGAAAGGGAAAGGAAGTTCTTCAGAAAACCTTTATTCTTTCAATGCCTGACTTTAAAATGGCGTTGCCAATACTAAGTTTTACAGTTCTTTGGCACCTTACCACAATATGTTAAATACAGTTTAGTCACAAAACAAGCATTTATTGAGCATGTACTATATATATTCCAGGCACTATTTAAAACACTTGAGAATCATTAATAAAACAAAGATTGCCACTTTCTTGGACCTTATGTTCTAGCCAGGGAAAGTAAAATAAACATAGTAAGTAATTTATATCAATGTTTTTCAACCGCCGGTCTGCCAACTGGTCCGCCAGAAATTTTGTGCTGGCCTGCGAAAGAGTTAACCACCCTGATGTTGTATGAAGACTACCTCCAGCTATTTTCTGGAACATTTGTGTGTGATAGCACTCGGATCTTTTGTGAAAGCAGTAGAGCACACCTTTAAAATGCAGTGGTTTTCAGTTGCCGGTGTATGGACCAGTGCTGGTCCGCCAGAAATTTCAGACCAGTCCATGAAAGAGTTAACCACCCTGATGTTATATGAAGATTATAGACCCAATGATCTTAGTTGGATTCTCTTATGCTTAGGGTGATTTCTGCCTTATCAGTCCCCGAAATAATTCTCCTATTTTCACCAGTCCCCATGTGTAAAGGGTTGAAAACTGCTGATTTATATAGTACGATAGAAAGTGACATATGCTATAGAGAAAAGTAAAAGAGATCAAGAGTACCTGAAAGAAGATTATATGGACATCATTGGAGCCAAGCATATTACCATCGTGATATCTGTCAAGCATTAAGCAGAGTAATGAAGAGAATAAGGGTAGAGCCAGTCAGATTTCTAAATCTAATTAGGACTAGTTAGTCTGGAATTCAGTTCTATATTGAGCATTACATGTAGAGCACCCAGATTTATTCTGAAGGAATAGTGTTATCAGAGATGAATTAGATATTGTCATCTTACCCTCAAGAACCTACTATAATTTAATTATGGGAGGCAGAAATGTAAATGACTAGCTGAGTAACACAAGTTCTGATTAGCGATATATGTGTGTGGTTGCTGAAGGGGAGAAGCAATTAATCTGAATGAGGGATCAGTCCAGGAAGCAGAGAAAGTGTAGTAACCTTAGCAATTTTAGACAAGGAGTGAGACCACATTTGACAAAGTATGACAAAGACTTTTTCTTAGAAAGTAGCAAAATTCAAGTGACTGAGGGAGAATATATCTACATAGAGTTACTAGAACAAAGAGACACAGCTAACAGAATTTCAGGTCTCCTAGCTGATCTTTCCAATATTTGTCTCTTATGCCTTTAAATATTGTATTTGAAGGGACAAGAATTTCAAAAAGAAGCAGAGAGAAACTTAAAATAGTAGAAAGTAGGGAGAATAATGATTTAATGAAAAAGTAGTAAAAAGATTACTTTGGATTATTGGATAAAGAAAATAGTAATAGACTCAGAGACAACAAAAAAGAAAATATATTGCCTGACCAGGCGGTGGAGCAGTGGATAGAGTGTCAGACTGGGATGCGGAAGACCCAGGTTCGAGACACTGAGCTCCCCAGCTTGGACCCAAGGTGGCTGGTTCCAGCAAGGGGTTGCTCCGTCTGCTGAAAGCCCGCGGTCAGGGCACATGTGAGAAAGCAATCAATGAACAACTAAGGTGTTGCGAGGGCAATGAAAAACTAATAATTGATGCTTCTCACCTCTCTCCGTTCCTGTCTGTCTGTCCCTGTCTATCACTCTCTCTGACTCTCTCTCTGTCCCTGTAAAAAATATATATATATTAATTGCTAATATAAAGAAAAATAAATATTTTAATAGACTTAGGTAATACTGTAATATTTTTCCTGTTGACTTGAGAGAGGAAAGGGGGATGGGGAGAGAAAAACATCAACTCATTGTTTCATTCAGTTGTTCCATTTAATTGTGTCTTCATTGATTGCTTCTCATAAGTGCCTTAAACTGGCTACCTCTGGTGTGCCAGATCGACATTATCCACTGAACCACCTGGCCAGGGCAAGCAACAATAACCATAATTTTTTTTTTTTTTTTACAGGGACAGAGAGAGAGTCAGAGAGAGGGATAGATAGGGACAGACAGACAGGAACAGAGAGGTGAGAAGCACCAATCATTAGTTTTTCGTTGCCGTCGCAACACCTTAGTTGTTCATTGATTGATTGCCTTCTCACATGTGCCTTGACCGCAGGCCTTCAGCAGACCAAGCAACCCCTTGCTGGAGCCAGTGACCTTGGGCCAGATGGGCCCGCGCTCAAGCTGGCGAGCTCGGTCGGGGTCTCGAACCTGGGTTCTTCCGCATCCCAGTCCGACGCTCTATCCACTGCGCCACCGCCTGGTCATGCAGTAACCATAATTTAACTGCTGTTCAAATTAAATAAATAGTTCCCCTGGCCTGATCTGTGGTGGCACAGTGGATAAAGCATCAACCTAGAACTCTGAGGTCAGGTCACTGGTTCAAAACCCTTGGCTTGCCTGGTCAGGACACATATGGGAGTTGATGCTTCCTGCTCCTCCTCCCTTCTCTCTTTCTTCTCTAAAATGAATAAGTAAAATCTTAAAAAAAAAACAAAAAGAAAAGAAAGAAATAGTTCCCCATTGGCTGATTTCAGATCTGTGTAAGTTCTGACTTGGGACTTTATATTCAGTATCACTGCTTTTCTTTAGTTCAGTTTGGCTATGAGTATTTGAATTTGTGAAAGAATGAACTATTCATACAGCTCAATAATTACAATGTTTGTTTCTTTTAATGTCATCTGTCCCAAATATTTTGGAATGTGTTCATTCCAAAATATTTTCACTGCATTTCTAGGCTTTGCCAAATAAAGCAATAAAACAATTGATGTTTATTTTCCGAGGAGTTACTATAGTAAAGATTAATTTAGTAAAACATAAGTTCACACTAAATATTTATATTTTATAAAAGTTGCTATCAGCTCCTAATTGAATTTAAGAAGTTGAACATGTGAAACGAAAGCTGTGGTTGAAAGTCTTTGCCAAAAATTTTTTTTAAATACAAAGAAATTAAAATGGATTACGTAAATGTTATTTAATTTAAATCTGTTCTCAAAGTATAGGTACCCTTTAGTTTGATCTTTAAAATATTTGTAGATGGATGTAATATATATATTAAAAAAATAAAAGGTAGACTCCAGGCTTTTTTTTCTTGCCACAGCTCTTTGCTCCGCTCCATGTTGTAGATTTCTATATCATCTGCCTACTATTGATGCAATATGCATTTTCTTTTTATTAAAACATATCAAACCATTTTAGTGTATTGGCACATAGAATCATTTTTAGTAAAAGAAACCCACTAGAACCTTGCTTTAAAATTATATGATATACCATTAATATTGCCATAATGGTAACCAAATCACTCATCCAGACAGGTTTCATTTGAATTTTGTTTTAATGTGAATAAAAGATTCCCATTGTCACTAATCTTTTTTATGTTATTCTTCTGTTTATCAGCTTAAAAAATATTTTATAAGTACTTTTATTATTTTAAAAAATTGAGGGCTTTATTTTATTTCTTACTGTGGAAAATATTTGAAGTGCAGAGGTGTCTGTGACATGCAGGGAACCTTTATTTTGCATTAGCAAGATTTTTCTTTATTGCCTAAGTTTGATTATTGCCCTTCAAAGACATAACAACAGGAAGTTAAGGGAAAGTGACAAACATGACTAAGGGATGGAAAATAAGCCTTTTAAGAAAGAATGAGCCTAAACAAGTGGTGGAGCAGTGGATAGAGTATAAGACTGTGACACGGAGGCCCCAGGTTTGAGACCCCAAGGTCGCCAGCTTGAATGCAGGCTCATCTGGTTTGAGCAAGGCTCACCAGCTTGAGCCCAAGGTCGCTGGCTCGAGCAAGGGGTTGCTCAGTCTGCTGAAGGCCCACGGTCAAGGCACATGTGAGAAATCAATCAATAAACAACTAAGGAACCACAACAAAGAATTGATGCTTCTCATCTCTCTCCCTTCCTGTCTGTCCCTATCTATCCCTCTCTCTCTGACTCTCTCTGTCTCTGTCACGTAAAAAAAGAAAAAAGGAAAGAATGAGATCTGTATAGCTTTAAAAGGAGGAGAAGGGTACAATGTAAATAGCACTTACTGGATCGGGATCACTGGTTTCAAGGTCTGGCTCTACAAAAATGAGTGATTCACTTTAGTCAGGTCGCTCTACTGTCTCCTAATCTGTAAAATGAGGGTAATTGACTAACTATAGTAGTATTTTAGGATTTTCAGGCCAGATGACCTCTGTCATGACCACTGAACATGTAACTTCAGCAGGCCAGGCTATGTTCCAATAAAACTTCATTTACAAAAAGAAGCAGCAAGCCAGATTTCATCCACTGGCCTTGATTTACTGACCTGTAGACAAGATGACGTTTAAGATTTCTGTCACGTCTGCATTCTCTGATAATACTTTATTAACAACATCATAGAATGGGTTTGCTGTTCAGTTATTTTCTATGGTTTCCCAGTCAGGGGCTAGCCAGGAGACAGAAATCACAGGTATTTTAACAGAAAATTGGACATGTAAAAGATTTTAAATTACTGGAAAGGTATAAAGAAAACACTGAGGGATCATGGACTTAGCAACTGCAGGAAGCAGCTGTCACCTCAGCTAGTGGAACAGAAGATTGGATGACTGACCCTATAAAGTTGAAGCTCAGATCTCTGTGAACTGGGCCCCGGCTCATCCGATACTGATATTACTGAGCTCCAAGGAAGGCTCTGTGTAGTTGGGACCTCCGAGAGCTCCCTTTTTTGGTAGCTACACACATATGGATAAAGAACCAAACAAAAGAAAATAGACTTTGGGTAAAGCAGGAGGGATTGTATTAAACATAAGAAAGAACTAATTCATAGTGCCACATTAGAATACAGTAGGAATGGTATAAGAGTCCCTGTTGTAAGGTATTTTCCCCACCTAGGAAGGAGGAAAATCAGCGTAGCCACTAAGTGTTGATTATTAAGGCTTTATTTGGTACAGAGCTCTTCTCGGATGAGACTCACTGGCACAGAAGATGGATGCCAGGAATCTCGTGCCCCCGGACCGCATGGAGCCAGATTTAAAAAGGGGTCCTTCTGGGTCATCCAGCTAATATGACATAGTGAAATCTCACTGGCTGACAGACAGTTGCTTTTCTCCCAAAGATTTCTGGGAAGTGTAGTTCTGGCGCACCTGGCCGTGTGGGCAGTCCCAGTCAAGGTTCCTGGGGTCTGAGTTCCTCACACCACCGTCCCCATTGCTAGCTACCCTACACTTGTCCCCAGTGTTTTTAAATAAAATATTAGATAGTTATCTACTCTGGATAGTTTTAATTTCAGAATGTAGAGAGTCAGATTATATTTATTCCTCTTGATATTCTCTACCTCCCTCTGGTGTGTAATGCAGCATTTGACTTCCCTTTCTTGGTTTAAGTTCCCTAGTCTGGTTTTCAGAAACATTTATTTACGTATAGAAACTGTCTCTAATTTGGTAAGTCCTTTTTCTGAGGTGCCAGTAGATCCAGGTAACTATGACAATTGCAATAATTGAAGGGTAAGGGGAATATTTATCTCCTGCACTTGTTCTCTCTATTCTTTTTTCTTTTCTACCTCTTCTATTTTTGTTCTTTTTGTTGTTGTTTTTTATAGAGACAGAGAGTCAGAGAGAGGGTCAGATAGAGACAGACAAGGGAGAGAGATGAGAAGCATCAATTCTTTGTTGAGGCACCTTAGTCGTTCATTGTTTTTTTCTCAGGGGGGGAGGTGCTCCAGCAGAGCAAGTGACCCCTTGCTCAAGCCAGCAACCTTGAGCTTCAAGCCAGTGGTCTTTGGGCTCAAGCCAGCAACCTCACACTCAAGCTGGATGAGCTCTTACTCAAGCCAGATGAGCCTGCGCAACCTCGGGGCTTAGAACCTGGGTCCTTCATGTCCCAGTCCAGAGCTCTATCCACTGCGCTACCACCTGGTCAGCCTTCTCTTCTGTTTTCTCTACCTTTTGTCTTTTTTTCCGCTCATAGAGCATGATGACTGTTTTTGTGTCACTTAACTAAATGCACCTTATATTATTTGTGTCTTGTCTTGATTGGGGATATGGACAGTAAGACTTCATTGAATCTCAGAAGCCAAGAAGCAATTTTTGTTTGTTCCCTTTCACCCATTCTAGATAGTCACCAGAGGTAATCTGGCAACTAAGCCAGGCAAGGTGGTAGCTTTCAGTAAATATCTGTCATTGAGTGACTGAACTAACCCCAGCACAATAGCTTACACAGTTAGCAACAAATTGAATTAATGGTTTAATTAATAATTTATAAGCTCTAAATAGAATTGGATATTTCCCTTTTTTTTCTTGTTATAAACTATTTTGTTTTCAGTGCTTCCTGATTCTAGATTATTTTTTTCTTTCATTTTTTGATTCATTATGAGTGGACCCAACAGCTCTCAATATACGGCAATGCCAATTCCATTCCCCTCACCCCATCTTCTGTTATTTTCTCTCTTTCTTGTGGCTAGATTAGGAGTTAAAGATTTATAGATGCAATGGGAGGTTGTTAGTACTTGAATATCTTGAGAGATCAACAGAATGTTTTTGGAATTGGCATTGGCAGTTTCGTGGACATTGGCAGTTTCCTAAATGCTATTTGGCAGTCCTCTGTTCATTGTCCCAGGCTCCCACCTTTCCAGTACACACACACTGGAAAATTGTTTTCATATTTGATTCTTTACCATGAAGGGAAAATGTTGAAAATATAGTGTCATGGGTTTTTTTGGTTTTTCTTGTCTTTTTACAGCTCAGTATAATTTGGAACAGGTTTCTTCACTAATGATGTTTATATCTTACTCTATAAATGGGATTTGTGACCCAGAAAGAAGCAAAAACTAATAATCTTTGTTGTCAGATACTAATGTTTGCCAACTTGTTGCTAATATTCTCCATAAGCTCAGGCAGTTGGTAGTGATGAAGGAGCTGAAAACAACTCTTGACATGTTTCCCTGGCTCATGTTCCTAGTGAGGATTTTGAGTGCAGCAAACTCTTGGTAAATATATCTGCTGGAGTAAGCTCTGATTCCAAAATTTGAGAGATACAGACTAACTGAAGGTTTTTGAAACTCACATATTCTGACTAAACTCTCTGTCTTCTCAGCCACAAGTTCTGCCCACTTGGAGGACCTTGCTTACCTGGATGAGCAGAGACATACACCTTTGAGAACATCTCTTCGAATGCCAAGACAGAGCATGGGTGGTGCTCGCACACAGCAGGACTTAAGAGGTTAGAACGACAGGACTGCTTTGCCTTGGGATCCCCAGGAGAAGATGGAAATGAAGAATAGGCAGAAAGTCCCACACTTATTTATACCTCTCTTAACCATAGAAAAGAAAGATAAATACAAAGGCATTGCCCAAAGGCATTGTAATGACCTACATTTTGAAGCATTGGTGTTGGTTCCTTGAAATTCTGAAAGAAAATGGTAAAGGTCTGGTGGTGATGAGAGAAAAAACCTTTTTAAAGCCCTGGATTTCCTAAGTGATAGTTGACCAACTTCAGCCCTAGCCGTATTGCAGCATGAACTTGATGCTCATAATGTGATTTGCTAGAGACTTTATTGCATGTTTGTTCTAGTGACATATAGTACTTTGAATTTCTTGGCGTTCTAGTCCTCTCCTGGCAACATCTAAGGAACTTATCCTTTTCCCACTTAGGCACCTGTGTCTTTCCACTCTTTATGCATGCTGTGTGTTTCTGCAGTCAGGATTCTGATCTATTCAGACTTTCATTTTTTTATCACCACAGTCTAGTTGAGAGACTTACCAGTATCTCTGCTTGTACTCTGCTCACAATGAACCAAACTATCTCTGATAGCCTTAACAGATGGTCTGCTTTCTCTAGTAAGTAGTTATCCATAGCTCTACTATATCAAGTTATATATTCTTTTTATTTTCATCTTTGTTTTTCTTTCCTCACCTCTTATCCTGTTCCCCATTATAATCCGTTCAGTGCCAAATGCATAACTCATATAGAAAGGGATTCATACATACCTGCTGTCCATTCTGGAAGTCATTATACTGACAGGTTTTCAGTGACGGCTAGGTAACTGGGAGCATAAAATAATGGATTGTTTTTATACAATTACCATATCTCCCATCAAGAATAATGAGTTGATGGCCTTAGTCATAATCTTACTCTTTTTTTTCTCTTCTTTTTTTGGAGAAACAGGAAGGGGGAGAGAGAGAGAGACATCAACTTAGTTGTGCCATTGATTGCTTCTCATATGTCCCCTGACAGGGCTCAAGCTGGTGATCTCAGGGCTCGAGCCAGTGACCCTGGGATTGAACCAGCAACCTTGGCTCTCCAGGACAATGTTCTATCATGGTGCCACCAGCCAGAGCCATAGTTTTATTCTTAAATCTATCCATTCTGCTTCCCATTTCTTCAGTTAGCTACATACTAGTTGCTTAGAATGTACAATTGTATATTTCCAGCCTAGAAAGTGGTATTATGTCAAATACTACGTTTGTGCTGGTAGATTGATTGTATCCAAAACCTGAATAAATTTAGTCAAAAGACTTAATAAATGATTTGTTTCAAGACCAGATGCATAGCTATAATAAAGAAGATTAGACACAACTATTGGTCTATAGACCTTCAGATTTGGCATCATCATGCATTTCATTTCTGTAAAACGTATTTACATTGACTTTATTTTCTGCTTTGCTAATCAATGAATAATAGATTTTATACTACATAAAAAATAAAGTTGACAGGTTTTAGCTATGTGTTTTTGAGAATTCTTCATGTTGGGTTTTATTGATTCTTGATGGGACATTTCTGCTTCTAGTATCTAAAGATTTGTATGATCTTTGACAAATGCACTTTAGTGAGCTTGATATTTACACCCAAATATCAGTTTGTACCTAGAATACAACAAAAAAACTTTCTCATTGCATTGAGCTTCAGTAAAACCCAAGTACATCCAAAGATTTTTTCAAAGCATACCTAAGTCTTTAGAAAACTCTATGCCTAAATAATGCATCCCTAACAAAACTAATTATACCCCTTACAGTTGGTATCTCAACTTTTTGTTTGAATTAATTCTTAAAGACAAAGTTTGTCCATTGGTAAAGGTACTATGGGCTCTGGCTGGTTGGCTCAGTGGCTGAGCGTTAGCCCAGCATGTGGATGTCCTGGGTTTGATTCCCGGTCAGGGCACACAGGAGAAACGACCATCTGCTTCACCACTGCATCGACCCTGGGTGTCAGGCACTAAAAAAAAAAATAGCTCAGTTGCAAGCATGGCCCCAGATGGGCAGAGCATCGGCCCCAAACAGGTTGCTGGATAGATCCTAGTCAGGGCGCATACAGGAGTCTGTCTCTCTATGTCCCCTCATCTCCACTCCTTTTAGCAGGGTAAATGGTTTGTACATGCCATCCATATCAGAGGATTAATCAATAAGATACTGGATGTTTACTATGCACTATTTTGCCTTCCAAAATAAGCCTACTTTAATTTAGAACTTTGAGGCCCAGGACAATAATTCTCCCTCAAAGAGTAACATGTTATCTCGACTACTGTTTATAAATGCACTTTGTGGCTTATGAGATTACTTAAAACACATTAACAAACAAGGAAAGCAAATTTGGACGGACTTGCTTCATATTTCCGTAGACTTGCTTGACAAGCTTTTATAATTTGTGATCATTATATCCAAAACATTACACTTTATTATAGAAATAGAATCATATTGTTTTCCTAACATAATTTTTAAGAAAAATATCACATCATGCTTTCTAATTTTATTTAAAGGAACATACAAATTGCAGTCATCTTTCAGTTTTATATCTTTTTCTTTCTTTGATTATGGTTGAAGTAAAATAGTTTTACCAAAAAGAAAGTAGTCAAGTGTTTGAAAACTTTTTTTAGTATAAATTAAGATATGTCTTTCTACATTAGAGCTGTGTATCTTTTTATATTTTAAAATATTACTCAAACAAGTCATGAAATATATATATATATATATATATATATATATTTTTTTTTTTTTTTTAACAGGGACAGAGAGAGAGTCAGAGAGAGGGATAGATAGGGACAGACAGACAGGAACGGAGAGAGGTGAGAAGCATCAATCATTAGTTTTTCGTTGCCATCGCAACACCTTAGTTCATTGATTGCTTTCTCACATGTGCCTTGACCGCGGGCCTTCAGCAGACCGAGCAACCCCTTGCTGGAGCCAGCGACCTTGGATCCAAGCTGACGAGCTTTCAACTCAAGCCAGATGGGCCCGCGCTCAAGCTGGCGAGCTTGGGGTCTCAAACCTGGGTCTTGCATATCCCAGTCTGACGCTCTATCCACTGCACCACCGCCTGGTCAGGCATGAAATATTTTTTAATACAATTCTGGTTTTAAATGACCCTAGATCCTCAGTGAAGGTAATTAATGGTTATGTATACTATGTATCAAGTAGGTACTAAATTTACTAACTAATTCCAAGTATAGAGATTATCTGAAATAATACTTCATGAATATATGTCTAAAACAGTGGCAAGCATTTATTAGGTACTTCATACAGGCAGTCTTGCACTGTTCTGTTTAGAGCAATGATTCTCAAACATTTTTGGTCCCAAGAGCCCTTTACATACTTTAAAAGTTATTGAGGACCATAAGAAGCTTGTGTTTATGTGTTATAGCTATTGATATTTACCATATTAGCAATAAAAACAGAAATTTTTTAAATGTACATTTAAAAGAAATAGTAGATCCATTATATGTTAATATTATGTAAGCTCTGGAAAATTCCTTTGTACACTATCAGAATGAGAATGGAAAAAGACAAATAATATCTTAATATTATGCAAATAGTTTTGACTTTGTGGACCACTTGAAAGTATCTTAAGGATTTTTCAGATGTCCCCAGATCTCACTTTAAGAACCACTGGTTCAGAGGATTTAATTACTGTTGTAATTAAAGATAAGTTTTATGCTTGAAGGGACCATACAACCTGTTTACAGAATGCAAAACAGTTCAGGTTGAGAATTGGTTAGAAGCTGTTCATGAACATGGTGTAAGAGTACAGGCATAGTTCATTTAACAGCTACCTTAAGAATGACTGCAATTGTCTGATCATAATGGTAGTCTTCTGACTGTTGAAACAAAAATTGCTGGGGTAACATTTGAGGTAGAATTTGTGTCTTCAAGTGGTGTATTAACAGTAACATGCTTTATTAGTAAAAAAAATTTTTTTAATTTCTTAAGACAGATGTTTTGAACAGCTGTTCTACTGAAATTGATGTTTCTAGAGACCTGGCCCAACAGTGGAGACAAGGTTACATAAATGCACTGTCCATGATCCCATTGCAGCAAGTTACTAGATTCCTAGCTGTCAACCATCCAAGAGCTTGAACTTTTAATGATCAAATAGTTCCAGAGGATTGTGTACCAGTGCAGAGTATAGATCTGGCTAACCTTCAACAAGTGCCTTTTCTAGTCCCAGAGCCTACTGTCCTCGACCGATATTAATTTGAAATCTTATTAAAGTTTTTAACTGAAGTTTTTAAAATTATTTGGGGGGCCCATTTTTAAAAGGTAATCACCATTGTGTTAATGTGAAGTTATGCTAGAAGATTACCCACCTGAGACCTCTCACTCTGACCATCTTAATGGAATCTCTTCTTTCACAGAGAAAGACAAACTAATTTTGCTGCCTAGTTAAAAGGAAGGAAGAAGTTGTTGATTTTTATGGATAAATGTAATAAATCATATGATAGAATATATAAAGGGAAGCAGGGAGAGTTAAAATGTACAAAGCAAAAGATAGCACAATGACTGAATAGGAGCTACTTGGGGTAAATTAACAACAAATTATTAATAAGACTCTAACATTCCTGATATTAAACCATATTCACACTATTCTACTTGAAGAGATTACACATTCCTAATTAAAACTTATTTCTCAAAATACATTGGTTTCCTTAGGACCTTTACTAAATCCCATTATTATAAATGGACATTGGCAGACACTGGGTTTTGTTAATAGCTGCTTTAATAAATACTAGGTTAGAGGGCATATGTGCAAAAATAGTCTGACTCATTGGCAGAATTCATGTGAAAACTGATCCTGTCACAGTTAACATGGTTTTGTCAAAGCAAAGAATTCAGTTTTTATCAAATAAAACCAGTGCCTCATCCCATTTATGAGTCCCTTACTTTTCCAAAACAGTGAATCCTTTATGAAGATGACTAAGATACATGTCATGAAGCTAATACGTTTGCAATAACCCAGTGAGTCACACATCCCTGAGGTTGCTTAGTCATCTTGATCATTGCCTGACTGGCTCTCACATTTACAAGGGAATATTTCCATCAGTGTTTTCTTTCTCATTGTTCATTGTTTTATTTTTACAAGATTAAATTTCTTTTTTGGTAAATTCAAATTTTAGATATAAGGTTGCATGCACATAACTGCCTATATATAAATATTAGAGGAATGGATTATAAACTTTATTAGTATGAGATTGCTCCTCTCTCTCCCATTGGCTCTTTTGCAAAAAGCACCATAAAATCTAAAATCTGAAAATGCAGTACTCAAACTGGATGTCTTTAAATGTCTGCTGGAACTAATTTCTGCTGCTTGGAGTAGTCTGGCTGTGATTTTTTTTTTTAAGCAGATCACTAGTTGTTAAAGTACCTCCATATAGGTGCACAGATCTGGTTTTTATATAAGCCAGCCTTCTTGGTAAAATGAACTCCATCTTAAATTCTAAAGAAAAAAAAACAAGAACAATAGCTGATGTACAACAGAGCCCCCCCCCCCAAACGGGAGAAATAATATCCTTTAAGAAAGAGTCTATTAAAACACATAATCTTCTAACAAGCACATATTAACCTCTTGCATTAAATGACATTATTTAAAGAAAGGCTATGAAATAACATGAAAGACATTCTATTTATGATATCTAATTCTAATTCTATTTATGATATCTAATTCTGTAAAAATAAATCACTGAAAATATTTTTAAATGTCTTAAGTGTAATGAAGAAAGATAACTAACCATTAAGCCATTTAGATGTTTTGATCTAAAGAGGCAGTTTCCCAGTTAATCTCTCTATCCTTATTTTCTCCAAAAATAACTACATTTTATTAAAGTAGCTATAATGTCTCTAAATTTACTTAGGTAACATTTTGCAAAACTTTTTTTGGTTCAGTAAGAGATGATCTAAGCTTTCCAATTTTAAAGTATATAAAAGATTTTTTTATGGGATAACTTCCTCAGATACTGATAAAGTACAGAACTAGAGAATTTCCTTTTAGGACCATAGCCATTTCATCACTGAGAGTTCACTTAAAAATGTTTAATCTTAAGTTTCAAGTAATTAACCAGTTTTGTTATACCTCACCTTCAAAGCCGATAATCTAAAAGCACAAAATTATGTTGACATAGTTATGTAATTATTTTATCAAATGTTTCACATTTTAAAAGCTTTACTGTTTTATATTTCTCCTCTATTTTGTGATATTAAATGTGAGGAAGCATATAGAAAGTGGCAGCTTTGGGGAGATTTGGGTTTTCCCTATTTGTGTTATGGTTTTCCAAATATCTTTGTTCCCTTCCTGAAAATTCCACTCAGCAGTGACCTCAAGTTGTTCTTTAAAAATGTTGTCCTATAAGACCAATGTCAGAAAGCTGAAATTCAATATGCAAGTTGTTCAAAGACAAAGTTATTTTCCAGAGTAAAATAAGCCTTACCCCTTTTCTATCCCAATATTAATAGACTACAATGTCTTAAAACACTAATTAAGACAAATGTTGAGGATGAGACACTTTTAAACATATATAAAAGTGATAGCTTACATTTATGGGAGTGCTTATTCTTTATAGACAATGCTAAAAGCTTTAAAAACATTCTTATTTAATCCTCACAACTCTGATATAAATAGCAATAGTAAGGGAACTGGGATTTGGAGAGGTTAAATAACTTGCTTAAGGTTACATGTCTAGTAAATGGCAGTGTCAAGATTTATTTTATATCTGGCAGACACCATACTGTACTATGTCTTAGACAATATGATATAAAAAGCAGTAAGCAATATAATAATAGCAATACAATGACTTATTGTAGATATACAGTACAGTGGGGTGTTTAGGGAAGGGAAACAAATGTTGCATATAATCACGAATTGCCAGATGGCTGCCCTTTCATCAGAGGCTATCTCAGATCAGAGTCTACCAAATGAATCATTAGACCAAAACAACTCCTACTTTCTTATTTCAATTAATAGTACCCCAATTTTCTTCTAACTCAGACTTTTGGTCCTGGAGTCAGCTTTGACTCAGCATCTTATCTCCTATATCCAGTCAGTTAACTCGCCCTGAGGGTCTACTCTCAGAATTTCTCACATTCTTTCCTGTCATTCATTCTCAATACAGCTAATTAGCTTGTCTCCCTGCTCTGGTCTTTCCATATTCTAATCAAGCTAATGCCTGGCTGTCAAATTAATCTTTCTAAAATGTAGCTCAGATAATGTCCTTGCTCTGTTTTATAGTTATCATTGCTATCATCCTCATCTAGTACAGAATCTAGAAAAATAAAAAGGTAGTTTGGAGAAAACAAGTTATGGTTTATTACCTTTAAAATTACCTCTGTTGATACCTGACCTGTGGTGGCACAGTGGATAAAGTGTCGACCTGGGAACACTGAGGTCACCAGTTCAAAACCCTGCACTGGTCTGGTCAAGGCACATATGGGAGTTGATGCTTCCAGCTCCTCCCCCCTTTCTCTCTTTCTCTCTCTCTCACTCTGTGTCTCCTCTCTAAAATGAATAAAATAAAATTTAAAAAAATTATTTAAAAAAAATTACCTCTGTTGATACTTAAGGAAAAATAAAGAATTTCTTTAAAATGGACACTGCCAGATGGACCATGAAACAGAACATGTGATGGACAAGAACTAAAGGAGCAGATACACTAAGATAATGTATGAGAAAATGCCTTGATAGTGCTTAATGAATTTTATTCTTTCAAAAACCAACTAAACGCACTTCTTTGCCATTGGAGAACCAACACAGTAAACTGTATAGTAAGGTCCCTTGTACACTGTTACTAGAAATGTAAAATGGTGCAGCAGCTATGGAAAACAGTTTGGTGGTTTCTAAAAAATTTAAACTAAAACTACCATCTGATCTAGCAGTTGCATTTCTAATCAACTGAGATTTCAAAGCCCCTCTTTCAATAACTGAGAAAACAAGTAGTCAGAAAATCAGTAATACATAAAAGCTTTGAACAAAAAAAATCAATTAACTTGACTTATGTGATATTTATAGAACTGCCTACCCCAAAATTGCAGATTCTTTTCAATTGTATATGAAACATTACTCAAGACAGACCATATTCAGCTAAAAAAATTCTGAATAAATTTAAAGGAATTCATGCTGTCCAAAAGAATTGAAATCATGATCTCAGAAATATTTACACTCCTGTATTCATTGCAGCATTATTTATAATAATGAAGAGGTGGAAACAACCTAAATGTCCACTGAAGAATGAATGTTTTTCATTTTTACTTCGTTAATATTGTGAATTACATTCATTTTCAAATGTTAAACCAACTTTGCATTCCTAGTATAAAATCCACTTGGTCATGATGTATATATATTTTTATATGTCAGATTCAATTTTCTACAATTTCGTATATTTTTGCATTTGTGTTCATGAGATATTGGTTTGTAGTTTTCTTGTAATGTCTTAGTCTGGTTTTAATACCATGGTAATATAGTATTTCCCCATCTTCTTTTTTTTTTTTTTTTAAGAGTTTGTATGAATGCAATATTATTTCTTCCTTAAATGATTGGTAGAATTTGCTCATGAAGCCATCAGGGCCTGGAGTTTTTCGTATGGGAAGGTTTTAACTACAAATTCAATTAACTTTAGTAGACATAAGACTCTTCCAGTTATTTTCTTTTTTTAGTAAGCTTTGGTAGTTTGTCTCTTTCAAGAGATTTGCTTGTTTTATCTAACCAGTTGAATTTATTGGCATAAAGTTCTTTATATTTTGTTACCCTTTTAATAATCTGCAGTGTTACCACTCTCATCCTTGATTCTAGTCTCACTGATATTTTGTCTTTTCTCTGTTTTTCCATATTAGTCTTCATAGAGGTTTGTAAATCTTACTGATCTTACTAGACCCTTATTTTCATTTATTTTTTTCCTATTGTTTTCCAGTTTACTATTTTGTTTATTCCCACTCTCGTTTTTATTTTCTTTTATTTGTCTATTTTATCTTTCGATTTCAGTTTACATTCAATATTATTTTGTATTAGTTTCTTCTGCTTGCTTTGGCCATTTTTCTCTGTTTTCTAAAGATGAAGTCATTGATATAAGACTTTCTTCTTCTTTTATTTATTTATTTTTTTAATTCAGTGAAAGGAGGAGAGGCAGAGACAGACTCCCGCATGTACCCTGACCAGAATCCACCCAAAGCCCACAAAGGGGTGATGCTCTGCCTATCTGGGACGTTTCTCTGTTAATCAGCAACCAAACTCTTCTGAGCACTGGAAGTAGAGGCCATGTAGCCATCCTCAGTGCCCAGGGCCACCTTGCTCCAATTGAGCCATGGCTGTTAGAGGGAGAGAGAGAAGCGAGGGGGGGAAAGGTGGAGAAGCAGATGGGTGCTTCTCTATATGCCCTGACCAGGAATCAAACCCCAGACATCCACACGCCTGGCTGACGCTCTATCACTGAGCCAACCAGCCATGGCCAGACTTTCTTCTTTTCTAATATAGGCATTTAATACTATAAATTTTCCTCTGGTGCTGCTTTAGCTACATTTCATATATTTTATATTTTTATTTTATTCAGTTCAAGATACTAATTTGCTTTTTAGCTTCCTTCTTTGACTCGTAGATATTTCTGGGGAACTTCTAGATATATTTCTGCCGTGGGTTCCTAATTTAGTTCTATTCTAAGTATTTCCAAGAACATACTTTGTACAGCATGAATTCCTTTAAATTTATTCAGAATTTTTTTAGCTGAATATGGTCTGTCTTGAGTAATGTTTCATATACAATTGAAAAGAATCTGCAATTTTGGGGTAGGCAGTTCTATAAATATCACATAAGTCAAGTTAATTGATTTTTTTTGTTCAAAGCTTTTATGTATTACTGATTTTCTGACTACTTGTTTTCTCAGTTATTGAAAGAGGGGCTTTGAAATCTCTGATGATAATTGGAATTTTCTCTATTTTCTTGCAGTTTGTACTTCATGTATTTAGAGCTGTTATTAGGTACATAAATATTTAGTACTGTTATGTCTTCTTAATGAATTGATTCAATGAACATTTAAAAGTTTTTAAAAATAAGAAAAAATATTACATACTAATACATGTAGTCACCGTCTCTACTGCAGCTCATTTCTTTGTGTTAATCCATGTTTCTATCTGGTGTCATTTTTCTTCAGCTTAAAGGACTTCTTATAACATTTCTTGTATTGTGGATCTGCTGGTGATAAAGACTGATATGTAAAAGCTGAAAAAAATAAGTTCACTATTTTTTAATATTTATTTATTTATTTATTTATTCATTCATTTTAGAAAAGAGAGAGAGAGAGAAGGGGGGAGGAGCAGGAAGCATCAACTCCCATATGTGCCTTGACCAGGCAAGCCCAGGGTTTTGAACTGGTGACCTCAACATTCCAGGTCGACGCTTTATCCATTGCTCCACCACAGGTCAGGCACCACTATTTTTTTTTTTTTTTTTAAATAGGATTTTTTTTCCAAATTAGAGACATAGGTATGTGTGTTTCTTTTTTAAATTTTTTTAGATTTTTATTTATTCATTTTGAGAGAGAGAGAGAGGAAAGAGATAGAATAGGGGGAGGAGCAGGAAGCATCAACTCCCATATGTGCCTTGACCAGGCAAGCCCAGGGTTTTGAACCGGTGACCTCAGCATTCCAGGTCGGCAGTTTATCCACTGCACCACCACAGGTCAGGCAGGCACCACTATTTTTGAAAGACGTTTTCACTGAGTATAGAATTTTAGGTTGACAGGTTTTTATTTTTTTTTTATTTTTATTTTTTAATTTAAAGTTGTAGGTCTACTTACTGCCTTGTCAGTAGACCTGGACATTGTTTCTGAAAAAAAATCTATCATCTTTATCATTGTTCCTCTGTACTTATATGTCTTCTTTTTATTGTTTTATTTTTGTTCATTTTAGTGAGATAGGAAGGGAGGGAGAAAGAGAGAGAAACATTGATTTGTTATTCCACTTATTTATGCATTCATTGGTTGATTTTTGTATGTGCCCTAACTGGAGATCGAATCCACAACCTTGGCATATCAGGGCATCACTCTGACAAACTGAGCTAACCAGCCAGAGCCTTAATGTGTCTTTTTATTTTCTGGGTGCTTTTAAGATTTTCTCTTTATTATTTGTTTTGAGTAATTTAATTATGATGTTTCTTGGTTTCATATTCTTCATATGTCTTGCACTTAGGGCTCATTGAACTTCTTGAATGAGTGAGTTTATAGTTTTCATCAAATTTGGAAATGTCATAGTTATACATTATTTCCTTAAATATATTTTCTGTCCCCTCACCTTCAGGGACTTCAGTTACACCTGTATTGTCCACTTAGAGTTGTCCCACAGTTCACCAGTGCTCTTTTTATTTCAGAGTATTTTTTTTCTGTGCATTTAAGTTTGGATAGTTTTTATTCCTGTATCTTCAAGCACTCATCTTCTGTAATGTTAAATTCATCACTAATCCCATCTAGTGTGTGTTTTGTTTCTGATGTGCTTTTTTCTCTAGAAGTTATGTTTGGGCCATTTTTATCTTCCATGTCTCTACTTTTGAACCTATAGAATATAGTCACTGTTACCTGAGCAGTGATAGTGCAGTGGTTAAAGGAGGTCCCAGGTTCAAAATCCCGAGCTCACCAGTTTGAGAGCAGGCTCACCAGCTTGAGCATGGGATCATTGACTTGATCCCATGGTCACTGACTTGAGCAAGGGGTCACTGACATCGGTGGAGTCCCCTGGTCAAGGCACGTATGAGAAGCAATCAATGAACAACTAAAGTGCTGCAACTATGAGTTGATGCGTCTCATCTCTTTCCTATCTCTCTTTCTCTCTCTTTTGCTGGAAAAAATAAAGGTTATAGTCACTTTTAAAGTTTTTCTTTGCTAGTTCTAACATCTGTGTTAGTTCTGGGTCAATTTCAATTGATTGATTTTTCTCCTAATTATGGTTGATATTTTCCTGCTTTTTGCATGCCTGATAATCTTTGTTTGGATGCCACACATTTTGAATTCTAGCTCATTGGGTATTGAATATTTTAGTATTTCTATAAATTTTCTTCAACTTCTGTCTGGAGTGTTAAGTTATTTGAAACAGTATGATTAATTTTGGGTTTTGTCTTTAAGGTTTGTTGAATAGGACTGGAACTTTATTTATTATCAGTCTCATTCTTTTATATTACTGAGATAAGACCTTCCTGAATTTTCCATGTGCAATTCTGTAAATTGAGAAGTTTTTCATTCTGGCTGATAGGAATGGGCACTATTCCTGGTCCTATATTAGCAGTGAGCACTGTTTCTTTTTTCTTCTTCTTTCGTCTTTTTTTTTAAGCAACAGAGATAGAGAGGAACAGACAGATAGGAAGGGAGAGAGATGAGTAGCATTAATTCTTTGTTGCAACACCTTAGTTGTTCATTGATTGCTTTCTCATATGTGCCTTGACCAGGAAGGGCCTCCAACCAAGCCCAGTGACCCCTTGCTCACTCCAGTGACCTTGGGGTCATGTCTGTGATTCCACACTCAAGCCAGCAACCCCGTGCTCAAGCTAGCAACCTTGAGGTTTGAACCTGGGTCCTCAGCATCCCAGGCTGACACTTTACTCACTGCATCACCGCCTGGTCAGGCAGTGAGCACTCTTTCTAATCCTCTTGGGTAGGTCTTTTCCTTGCCTTAGTTGGTTTTCTTATACACATGTGCTAATTATAATTAGTACTCTGTTTATTTCTTAAGGGTTACACCTCACAGATCTTCAGTATTATTTATGTACAGCTCTCTCCTTCTCAGTGCTCTGCCCTTTTAACAGTTGCTGCCTTGGTCTCCCTGGATTCTCAGTTCCATCTCCTCAATGAAGGGAGTCAGCCAGAATCTAACTGGGTTCTCCCCATATTGTGGCCTGGAAATTTTCTCAAGTCAGTAAGTGGGCATAGGGTTTGCTTCATTTGTTTCTCATCTCTCAGGGGTCACTCTTTTCCATTGCCTATGTCTAGTGTCTTGAAAACCTTCATTTCATATATTTTGTCTAAAGGTTTGTTTCTTGGGGGGTTGTTTTAAATGGGAGGGTAAATCTAGTCCTTGTTATTTCATCTTGGTCAGAAGTGAAAATTCATGTCAAATTTTTTTTTTTAAATACTGAATAGGTGAAGTGGACCAGAGCATAAATCCATCTCTCATTAGAAAATTACTGTTTTGGTAGTTAGAATTATGTTCTCTATAAGAATGAAGAATTAAATGCAGTCATTTTTTTACAACAGTAATTCTCACAGTGGAAAGACCTTAGTTACCCATATGAATCTGTGAGGATCCAGCCTTCTCAGTAACTTTTCTTAAAAAAGGAAAAATAGTCTTTAAAAAAATATATACTGTCTTCTCTAAACACTAACTCTAAAGCACGTTTCCTTTTTTCCCCCAGCTTACTGTGGGAGTACTATTCTTTGTTGGTGACTTGGCCAGCATCCAGTCCTTGCTTATGATATGCACAGAGCTTGGAAAATAACAGTTTTTCTTCCTTGACTGACTTGTTATTTAATGTTTACCACAGTAGCCTTTAAACAGGAATGTATCCCCGAAAGGTGGCAAACAAATGAGTTATTTCCTTTTATTATCATAGTACAGAGCAGTGATTTTCAAAGACCTGGGTTTGTATCCTATAACTGTCCCCTAGCCTTCCTGTTCTGAAAAAAAAAAAAAGTCTATCCACATTCCCTTCTAGTTGAGAATGGAATATCCATATTCACTATTTTCATTCATGAATTTTCTTATTAAATGTTATTGAATACACATACTCTGTGACAAGAATAGTACTAGTTAATAAGGACTTAGTAGGTTGAGTAATCATGGTTGGGTGAGTTGATGGGGTATGAGGATAGAAGTGTAGGGATTGACATGATCATGTCAGGTAACCGAGGAATGGCAATATTTTAGGGATGGGCAGAACAGGAGGAATCATTAAAAGATACATCAAGAGGAGAGGGCAAAGATTAGATAGATAGATAGATAGATAGATAGATAGATAGATAGATAGATAGATAACTAGAAAGTATCACTTAAGACCAAGAAGGGAATGTATTTCAAAAGTGGGGTTTGTTTAAAGTGTTAAATACTACCCAGTGGTTAAGAAGCATGAACACTTAAAATAAATTATTGTACTTAACAGTTAGAAAGTCTTTAGTGACTTTAACCAAAACAATTTCAGAAGAGTAAAGTGGGAGGAGGCCAGGTTAGAAGAATTATTGCTATGGAAGTGAAGATAGCAAGCATGGCTCTTTCAAAATGTTGAGTGGTGAAAGGAAAATAAGTCAGAAGAAGCCTCAACGGTAGAGGGCTCAGAGGGTTAGTGTGTATTCTCAGTGTTCTTTTTATTTTATTTAAGTGCGTGTGGGAGGGGGTGATTGTATGGATACTGATAGCAGCTAACAGTTAACAACCAGACACTGTCCTAGGACCATACTTGTATCAGCTCATGTCATCCTCACAGCCATTCTTATCCCTAAGTTTAAAATGAGGAAAACTGAAATATCGAGAACATAAGTAACAATCCTAAGGTCACACAGCTAATAAGTAACAGAGACAGGATGCAAACTGAGGCATCTGGCTCGGAGTCCACAATTTTACGCACTTTTCTACATGTCTCCCTGCCCACCCTAAGAAATGATGCTGTTTTGTTTAATCTTTTTTTAAACCAGAAGTTATCTAGAATGTACCTAGCTCAGACTATTATCTTTAGGTTGTCCTTTAGGACCTGCTTCAAATTGCTTTCATTCTTCAAAAACTTATTTCTGGAGGTAGGAATAGCTGCCTACTATAGTCCTATTCCAGAGTGATGAGAATAAACAACAAACTCTAAAGAGATTTGGCCCCTTTTATATGGGAGAGTTAGCATTCTAGAAATTCAGTGGACAAATGAGCTCTTCCCTTGGTTTAAATATTTAAGAAAAAAGCATGTTTTTTTACTTATGTTTGATGCTAATATGATACCAGATTTTGTCTGAAGCACGTGTTTTTCCTCTGCTTTGTGTAGAGGATAGCATACATGGCATGAGCCCTAAGAAGTTATCTTTTGTTTGAGGAACAGAGGTGCTTGCTTCCAAGCTAGACTTTACAGTCATTATGGAAGAATGTGAGGAAATACAACTCTGCTCCTGTTTGCACCAGACCTTGGCTGTGTTACACACAACCCTTTCTCCTGCCCGTCTGTGACTGACTTCTTTTAAGATGATTCATGGTTGTTTTCCATGAGTAAATATGCTTTAGTCTAAATCCAGTTGGAGCTCTTTTGCCCCCACTTCCCCTTCCCCCCCTTGCTGCAGCTGTTTATATTTGCATTTGGGCAAGCTGATCTGGTAACCTTAATACACTTTTATTTATTTTTTAAATGTTTACTCTTTGCCTTAAAATAAAGGTCAGTTTTCTCTATAAGCCTAGATATGTAATTATACTTATTGAAAGCTCACAGAAACTGTTTCCTGGAGAGAATTTATTTGTCTGCTTTGAACCTAATTTGCATTGAAAAAATGCACACACTGATCTGAGTCTGGAGTAGTTATTAAATCCCTTTTTAAAATTGCTATCCAAAGCTTGTGCCCTATTATTTGTGTGCCTTGTTGCAATGTTTTTCCTTTTCATGTTTTTTCCTTCAACATTTTATTAGAAAATTTTTCAGATTTATAAAATAATGAAAGAATTTTACAGTAAACACTCATATATCTACCACCTTGATCATATCAGTAACATTTTACTATATTATTTTGTCACATATCTATCCATCCACCCATCTCTTTATCCATTCATTATTATTTTATTTTATGTGGTTTGTTTTACAGTTTTGAAGTAAATTACGATATACTTTGTTGGCATCATTGAAGAGGGATAGGATGGTCTTTGCTCTGTTGCTACCCTGGGACTGCCACCTCTTGAGTTCCAGGGGTAAGAAAGCCACATCTGATACTAAATCGTGTGGGTCAACTCATCTTTTTCCCTTATCTCAACTGTAGTCGTAGTGGTAATTTCTCACTGGATCATTTCAGTGGTTTCTGCCTTAGAAAATCTCTTGGAAGCCAGCTGGTATCCCACACAAACAAACGTGTTTAGGAATATGAACTCCACAGAGAGTAGTCATTACTTACATGTCCCACAGTACAGGCCAATGTGCTTTATTTTTCATATGCCCCAAATTTACTCTCGGTACATAAGAAGTATGGCTTTTTTTTATCATACTGATTTGACAAAAGTTGAGTTTTGGAGATAACAGAAATTATTTCTAGGCTGTTCTTGGTATCTACAGTTGTTTTACCATATGGTACTGGGCTAATTTTATCTGTTCTTCCCTTGAGGTTTTTGTGAATTGACTACATTTTTAGAAAAATTTTAAAATAACTTTTTAAATGTCAAAGCTTTCTCAGTAGAATAAAATATGATGAGAGATGACGTCAATATGAGAGCAAGTTAACAGAATTTTTCCCCAAAATTTAAGCATTTAAATTGAGTCTATATTTATTTCATATTATAAATTGGCATTGGTCATATTCACGAAAGCCCCTTGTGGTGCACAGTGTAATCTCAGACCTGAAGAGATAAGTTAATATAGAAAGCAACTAAGTGTCTTTGAGTAGCTTTTCTCTTTCTGGAAAGGTCATCTCTGGCAAAGCATGAAGTTCCTACAGGGAAGCACAGGAGAGGGTAAGGAGAAAGAAGATACTCTGACATGCCAGCTAAACCTATCGATCTGGTCATCAATGGGAGAACTCATGTCACTTTAAGATTTAATAGTGACATTCTATAGAGCAGTTGAAACATAATATAATAGAAAAAAGTTTTAATTATAATTCTGAAACCAGTTCTGTGTTCCCTTAGGTTCTGTGTTATCTTAGGTCCCTCTACTCCTAATTACACTCATCTCAAGCCAACTGATATTCAGTTTTCTCCTTCCTCCCCGAGAGTCCTATGACTGTTCAGCCAGAGCTCAACATGTTTGTCTAAGTTCTTTCTGCCCAGCATGGGCATTCAAATACCTGAGAAACCCCATGAGTGGTTAGCAACCCCCTGCTGTCCAGTGACACCATGGAAAATGGCACTGCAAGCATTAGTCCCTCCACTGAAGATCATGAAGCCAGCAACTCTTACAGGTTCAGCTTTTTCAGAACTCTGGAATTGCTAAATGGTTAAAGCAGATTATGAAACAGTATCTATAAAAATGTGTATATGGGCCTGACCAGGTGGTGGTGCAGTGGCGCAGTGGATAGAGTGTCGGACTGGGATGTGGAGGACCCAGGTTCGAGACCCCAAGATTGCCAGCTTGAGCACGGGCTCATCTTGTTTGAGCAAGGCTCACCAGCTTGAGCCCAAGGTCGCTGGCTCGAGCAAGGGGTCACTCAGTCTACTATAGCCCCTGGCCAAGGCACATATGAGAAAGCAATCAATGAACAACTAAGGAACCACAATGAAGAATTGATGTTTCTCGTCTCTCTCCCTTCCTGTCTGTCTGTTCCTATCTGTCCCTCTCTCTGACTCTCTCTGTCTCTGTCACACACACAAAAAAGTGTATATGGTATACACAAACCTCCAAGTATATGTGAATAGTATTTCTCTCTGGCTAATAGGAATACAATTATTATTTTGTTTACTGTCTCTAAATTTTCTATAATAAATATATATTCTATAAAAAAAATAGCATAAGTAAAATAGAACAGTTTGGCAATTTCTCAAAAAGTTAAATATAGAGTTTCCATATGACCCAGCAATACCACTCCTAGATACGTACCTGAGAGAATTAAAACATATGTACTCAAAAACTTGTACATAAGTGTTTATAGCAGCATGATTCATAATAGTCAAAAAATGGAAACAGCCTAGATGTTCTTCAGCTGATAAATGGATAAACAAAATGTGATATAGCCACACAATAGAATATTATTTGGCAATAAAAATGAGCCTGACCAGGCAGTGGCACAGTGGATAGAGCGTTGGACTGGGATGCGGAAGACCCAGGTTCAAGACCCCAAGCTCGTCAGCTTGAGTGCGGGCCCATCTGGCTTGAGCAAAAGCTCGCCAGCTTGGACTCAAGGTCACTGGCTCCAGCAAGGGGTGGCTTGGTCTGCTGAAGGCCCGCGGTCAAGGCACATGTGAGAAAGCAGTCAATGAACAACTATGGTGTCACAACGGCAACGAAAAACTAATGATTGATGCTTCTCATCTCTCTCCGTTCCTGTCTGTCTGTTCCTATCTATCCCTCTCTCTGATTCTCTCTCCCTATAAAAAGAAAAAAAATGAATAAAGTACCAATACATACTACAATATGAATGAGCCTCAAAAACATTGTGCTAGGTGAAAGAAGCCAGATGCAAAAGCCGTATATTATATAACTTTTATGTGTAATGTCCAGACTATGCAAATCTGTAAAGAGGGAAAGTCTCTGGTTGCCAGGGGCTGGAATATACTAAAAACCACTAAATTGTATACTTTCAAAGGATAAATTTTATGGTATGTGAATTATAGCTCATAAAATAATGCTTAAGAAAGGTAAAATAGAATCTATTAGCTGTGAGACACTAGAATTTAAAAGAATATTTTTAGGACATTAAAGTCTTAAATTTTCACTGAACTCTGTAATTTAGTTGGGTTTTTAAAGGGTAAGTTTTGGCAAAGAGATGTGAATTAGGAAATTGTAAGTGACCATGTAGCTGTATCTTCACAGCCCTTTCTTTAAAAGTTGAAATTTTGGGACATTTTAAACTGATGTAGGAAACTATGCACTTCCATTATTAGAATTTGGCTTTATAGTTTTAATTATTCACACTACTTTTGGAATTGTTATCTTTTTAAAAAATGCTTGGTTATCATTCTAATTGATTTTAGACGGTTTTAAATGAGAGTGTACATATATACAAGCTTTTGTCTTTTCTCAAGTAAGCTGCAAACTCTAGATCTCATTTTATGATGTACCAATTTCTAGAACACTATAAGCAGTATAAATAGATCTCATTTCCCCTTTATGATTTCCTTTTTCCCTGTTCTCATCCCTTTTCCACCCTTGACCTTTATTCTCCAAAATATAAAATGGGTTTCGAGTGTCATACCTTAATTTATTCTTTCTTATACATTTATTCAGCATCTACTATGTGTTAAAGCACTGACAAATTAAAGATACAGAAATGAAATACCTAGTTCTAGGCAGATAAAATTACACATCTTAGAGCTACTCTCAGAATGGTTAAGGGGGCATTTAACACAGATAAGAGAGGCCAGGCAGGACTTCTTTTTACTATCCATATAATAAGAGAAGGCTGATCTCTGAAGCCAAGTCACATCTGTTATACATTTTTATAAAACTATTGAAAATAAAGCTGACGGACCCTGGCCAGGTAGCTCAGTTAGTTAGAACTCATCCCTATATACCAGTGTGCAGGTTCAATCCCTAGTTAGGGCACATACAGGAATCAGCTAATGAATGCATAATTAAGTGGAAGTAGAGCTCATGCTTGGCTCTACTACATCCCACAACTACGTAGATACATAAAAAATCTTGAGAAAAGCAGTAGGGGTTCATCTCCAAGACAGGTGTGTATAAGCCAAAAATCTTTTTTTTTAATTGGCATGAATACAATCAGTACAGGTGCACAGACATTGGGTGAAAGTTTGGTTTCTACTACCTTCACTGCTTAACATGTTGAAGACCTTTTCAAACATCAGAGCTTTTAGAGGCTTTGCTTCCTTTAATATACCTACTAGATTTTAAAGTGTGTGTGTGTGTGTGTGTGTGTGTGTGTGTGTGTGTGTGTGTGTGTGTGTAATCATCATTCTTTAAGGATTACTGTTTTCATTGGTACTTTGAGGGAAACTTTACCTTACTTTCTACAGGACTAATATGTACTGTTATGGTCTTCTTGGTTGTTAATTATTGAAATATATCCTTACTGGTTGGTAAAGAGCTGATGCTGTCAGCCATCTGGATGCCCTGCCACAGTCAGGTCTCTTCTCCCAGGAACTCCAATTCTGTATCTCCCCACAATCCAACAATTAAAAGGTTATCCCTAAGCGTAGAAGGACTTAAGGACCCTACTTCTTTACTATTTGTGCATCTATCCATCTATCCTAATTGCTGGTGCCCGGGCTATTCCCATTGTTTAATAATTTTTAATATTACCCTGACTTTCTGATTGTTCCATAGATCATTACTGTTTCGACAGTGTTCTTGTTCTGCCAACTAGAGTATCAAATGGCTCTAGCTCATTGCCATTGCTTGTCTGTGTAAAAAAGAAAATCAGAATTTTATTATTTTCTGAATGAGCCAGAAAACCATTATACTGTAACTCTAAGTCAGTGCTTTTTTTTATTATTATTTCTCTCAATGTTGTGGTTTGGCCTAAGTTCTGCCTTTTCTTATTGTTCCTTCTAGTTCGCTTTGCACCTTATAGACCTCCAGACATCTCCTTGAAGCCTCTGCTCTTTGAAGTGCCCAGCATCACCACAGAGTCAGTGTTTGTTGGCCGGGATTGGGTTTTCCATGAAATAGATGCTCAACTTCAAAGTTCAAATGCCAGCGTGAACCAAGGAGTAGTGATTGTGGGAAACATTGGGTTTGGCAAAACTGCCATCATCTCTAGACTTGTGGCCCTCAGCTGCCATGGGACACGGATGAGACAGATCGCTTCAGACAGCCCACATGCCTCCCCCAAACGTATGTATTTCTTTTTAAAGAACTCCCTCCTTCGTTGATCTGAAATTTTGTTCTGACATATTTATATTATCTCATATCCTTTTATTTTCTGATTTGCAAAACCTGATTTGCATGTGAGGACCATTAATTCAGAGTTGAGGAAAATAATATAATACCCTGTTTGCATTTTACTCATCTATCCAACAGTCACCTTAGTGTGACTGAAAAAATAAAACTTCCTGAAAAAATCTTGTGGCTCTTCCCACTGGCAGTTTGGCTAGTCTTTCCTTTGGAAAATGACTACAGCCATTGCCTGTGAGAGCTGTTTGCATCCATCACTGTCAACTTGACTCAGCCTGTGCCCATGTCTTCTTGTGACATGCTGGCACAATCTGTTTGTGGCTTTCATCTCCTTGCTATTGATGTCAGTATTGTACTGCTTGGGCTTAAACTTCATTGTGTCCTTCAAGGGTTTCTCCTGCTTCCAGTGAGAATATACTGAGATCTCATATGTATCCATGCTTCTTTCATCCCAGGCAGGGCACAGCTTAGTGATCACCCCCAGCATCTTTTTTATTTTTAAAATACTCGTATGTTCCCTAATGCCAGGTACTCTACAAGCTTAAAGATTAATTCATCCAGTCTTCTTATCAATTCAGTGTGGTTGGTCCTGTTGTCTTCATTTCATAGATAAGTGATCTTAGGCTCAGAAAGGTTAAGCAAGCCCCCAGGTTTATAACCAGTAAATGGGGAAACTAGAATTTAAGCCTAATCAGTCTGGTTTCAGAGGCCATTCTCTACCCAGTTTTCTGTGTAACCTCTCCTTTTTGGTTGAACTCCTCTGAGTAAAGGAAATATATAGGAGTTCTTCCTGTGCACACTCTATGTATAAAACCAGTCTATCTGGTTTCTGTTAGTTATAAGAGAAAACAACAAAAAGAAACAATTGCTTTCCTAGTCTAGCTCAGTCTACTCACCACAAAATTTTAAGACAGCAACCAATAGAAATGGTTTGTTTGAGATTATAGTCACTGCAGAATCTAGCAGGGTGCTGAAACTTAACAGACACTCACTCATTTCCCTCTAAACATACTGTTTTCCTATTGAAATTAATTAGCAGTCTCACATCATTAAGTAGGCAGATTGCCTTGGGTAAATTTATGAATTTCTAATATGTAGAAGAGCTAGTGTCTAGAAAAGAAATTGTTTGAATCAGGAGTTTTTGTTTTACCAAGGCATGGTAAGAATTGGTATGAAAGTTATTTTCTTAAGAGTAATGTCATGCTTAGTTTCTACATGAAACTTTGCTGAGGTAAATTGGCATGGTGTCATAGAAACCAAGAGCCCAGAGTTTGAGTGCCAACATTCAAATTGACTATACTTAATAACCTTGAGAATCTTGCTTTAATTCATTAAACCTCAGTTTTCTCACTTGTAAAATGAGGAAGTGGGACTAGGTGATCTTTAAGATCTGTTCCTGTGCTAAAATTCTGTGATTCTAAGAACATATTCATGGTTGAAAGTAATTTTCCTCACCTATTTCACTATTTTCCTTTGAGTGCTTAAGTATCACACCAAACTACTTCTTATCTGAGTAAGCCAAGAGGTTAACTATTTGAGTGTGTCAGGAAGAAAAGCAGATAGCTAATAGTCTCTCTGACTCCTCTATCACTGTTGCAGATAACATAATGGTAGAATTATATATGACAGGATAAATGCCAAGGGCAAGAAGAGCTGCTTTCTCAGAAAGCAAAGGTACCTGGGAGTCCCCCACCCCCAAGTCTAGGAGAGCAAGAGTTAACAGAAAACAGATCGTGTGCTCCCCAAAGTGGAGGTTCTTTAAAGGTAGCTCATTAAGTTATTCTCCAGCATTCATTGCCATTTTATCTCCAGAGAAACCCTAAAAATAACTGAACACTCCCATTCATGAGGTAAATGTCCGTATGTTGAGACTCTAGATTTGGGCTGATAGTTAACTTTCAACACTCGAAAAGGTTGTCAGAGGAGATAAAATATGTGGTTATGTGTATTAGAATTACCCAGAACCAGTAATTGCCTTGAACAAAATAATTTTTCTTATAATCTCTTGATGTCCAACACTCTACAAGCTACATTCTACTTCTGCCATCCTTCCATCTTAACAAAACCACTAGTCCCTAAAAAGAGTCAAGAACAAATGAATGATAAAGTGCAAACTGTTTCTCAGCGTTAATCTGTCACTATATGAGCTGGCACTGAATGTTGCTGACGGTAGCAGAAGAATGCTGTCTATATAGAGTTGGCTTAATTTTTTACAAAATTTAATTTACATTAAGCTTGAATACATTTATTTGGAATCCTACTGACTGTCCTAATCCTCAGTGAGACCAGTGATGTAGTTTTTGTCATGAGCACAAGTGGAAAATTATAGGAGCCCCTACCTCCCATCTCTGCATCTCTGTCGTTCTTTTTTCTGGCCCTGCCTCCTCTGCACTGAGCAGCACTGCTGTGGAAGATGTGAGCAGTTCAGCCTGCACTGCGGCATTGCCTGTCTCTTCTTCCCCCACAGACACTCAGCCCCCAGTCCGCCCCCTCCTTGTCATTTCCTGGGAAGGTACAGAAAAGCTGTCAAGGCAGGCACTAGCCTGTCATCCTGCTTTTCGCCTACACCCCTTCCCAGTCCTGACTCCACTCCCTCTTTAGTCCCCCCAACACATAAACACAAAGAGCAAAAACATTTTGTGAAAATAGACCTGTTGTGTAATTCAAGCATTATTACATTACCTTCAAGTATACTCAGTATAGTAGTTAGGGAAGCTCTAATACAAGACTGTATTTTCCTATCACCAGAAGTCTCCATGTAGTTATGATTTGGTTTGACATTTGCCAACAGCTGCCAAGCCCCCAACAGCTGTTCAGTAAGTAACCACTACCCTCTCTACTCTGCTCACTTCAGAAGTCTGTTTTGCCGATTTGTGCACACTGACTTCACATTAACTTTTATTTCTACTGTTCTCTGAATACCAAACAGAAAGGATAGATACTCAGACAAAAAAGAAGACATATTTAAAAGGAAATAGCTAGAAGACAGATGGTATTATACAGTAATTACTCACAAAATCAAATACCAGATAAAGGGATATAGGGTATGAAAAGAGAGTGAACAACAGAAATGACACAGTGACAGTCTCTGAATTTAACCTCAATTGACACAATTCTTCAAAGTTTTTTTACAGCCATCTTCCACACCTACCCTCCTACGGTTATTCAGAGTTCTATCCAGTGACACAGAGAATTCACTGTACCAGTTGGAGGCAATATGGTTCAGTTAGTCCTAGTGGTGTAGAGTTAAATGAGGACTCTCTTCCCTGATTCCTCCTCCTTTCATTACCTATTGACTGTCAAATAACAGTCTACTTATTTTGGTACCCATTTTTAAGGAATGACCTGTATTTATAAATATATTCTGTACATTCTAGTAGTAGATAAGTCATTTTCTAACTTACATGAATATGTGGAATTGCTTTAAAAAAAAAAAGCTTTATTAGGCTATAAGTCACACAGCATACTATTCACCCATTTAAATTGTTCGATTCAATGGGTTTTAAAAAGACATGTACTCAAAATTATACAGCAGTCACCATAATCTAATATTAGTGCATTTCATTTCCCTTGAAAGAAATCCTATGTCCTTTAGCAGTCAGTATCCATTCTCCCTTTAGTTCCCACCAAGACCCTTAGGTAACCACTTATTTTCATTTTGTCCCTATAAATTCCATATTCTGGGTATTTTATATAAATAGAATTATAGAGCATATGGCCTTTTGTAACTGGCTTCTCTGAATGAGTGTGATATTTTCAAGGGTTATCCATATTGTAGCATAGATCAGTATTCCTTTGTTTTTATTGTCAAGTAATAGTTGTATGGATATACTACATTTTACCATTCATTGCTTGATGGACATTTAGGTTGTTTCCACTTTTCGGCTGTTATGAGTATTTGTATACAACTTTTTGCATGGACATACGTTTTTATTTTTCTTGGGTATGTACCTAGGAGTAGAATTGCTAGATCATAAAACAAATGGAATTTAATCAGTCTTCCTTTAGTTCAGAGTTTATGATTGTCTGATGCAAACACCTCATCTTTTTAATCCAGATATGGATGCCACCAGAGAGCTACCACTCACACAGCCACCTTCAGCCCACTCATCCATCACCAGTGGAAGCTGCCCAGGAACTCCAGAAATGCGCAGGCGGCAGGAGGAGGCTATGCGGAGACTAGCCTCACAGGTACATTAGGATTCCGAGGTTGTGGGCATGCTACTTCCATTTTAACATTAAGGGGGCAAAGGTAGGGAGACCCTAGGTAAAGGGAACAAAAATATGTATAGACAGAACATGAGAACAATGGAGAAAAGTTTCTTTTTCTTTGCTCTTCTTAGAAAACTACTTTATTGTATCAGAACCAGAATCTTAAAGTTGGAAAGGACTAAGTAGATAAGGAAGTTGAGACACAAGTTGCATATAACTGCTCAGAAAAAATAGGGGGTATTTCAAAATGAACATGAAACGATAAAAAAAGCATTTGATTTCTTTTTATTATTAAACAAGGTCATCAGAAAAGCAAACGACAAGTCAAAGAAAGTTGTTCCATTATGCAAGTGAGATGCAAAACCAACTTTTATTTCATTGGTGAAAATGCACTATACAAAAGGCTGAAAGTACAGGAGTATTTGCACATTCCCTGATCCTCTAATTTTTGTGAGCAAGTGGTTTGCCCAAGATCACAATATCAGTAATAGTTTTTTATTTTCATTCCTAGTTCAAAACTAATATTTTTTATCTGTTTGGGTTTTAGATTTCTATTCTTATCAAAGTAATGCATGCACCTAGTTTAGAAATCAAATAATGTTCCAAGACATAATAAAAATCTACAATTCTCTTTCACTCCTCAACCCACCCTCTCTCCAGAGGCAGCCCCTTTCAGCTTTGATTAATATTCATATACTGCTGTAACTTTGTTAGCAGTTTTATACATTATATATTGCTTCTTAGTATGGATGATTTTAGCTCTTTTACTTCTTTCCTCGCTCCTTCATCTCAGTACAGTTATGTCATGATTTTTGTCTGAATCCATATTATAGCATTTTTAGTATTAATATGATGCAAATATGATTCACTATGGAACTAAGCATAATGATTACCTTCTTGAGCGATTTTGTTTTTCCTGGGTTTATGAAATGTCTCATTTTAAAACTTGCTTATTTTTCTTCAGACCTAAGGCTAAGTCACTCCATAACACTGAACAGCCCTGTAAATACCTTTTTTTTTTTTTTTTTTTTGGTAAATACCTTTTGATACAATTTTTCACATCGCTCACATTTTTTGCCCCGGAGGCATTTTTCCTAGAGCCTTCCATTAAGCTCAGTTTGGAACTGTGATGCTCTTAAGGCGTACTCCCTAATTGTTATCCTTGAAATTCTTTATATTTTTTAAAGAGATTTTATTTATTCATTTTAGAGAAGGAAGAGAGAGAGAGAAAGAGATAGAGATAGAAGGGGGAGAAAGCAGGAAGCATCAACTCCCATATGTGGCTTGACCAGGCAAGCCCAGGGTTTCAAACCAGCGACCTCAGCGTTCCAGGCAAATGCTTTATCCACTGCGCCACCACATGCCAGGCTATTCTTGAAATTCTTATTACCTCATTTCTGTGTTTGATCCCATTGTTATCTTTCTTGATTTTTATTTCTCATTTTGGTGGAGCACATCCTCCAGTAGTTTTCTAAGAAAGAATGCATAGGAGGTCAGTTCATTGAGACCTAATGTTTCTAAAAGCATCTTTATTTCATTCTTATACTTAACTATTTTTTTGACATAATATATAATTCTAGGTTAAAAATTATTTTCCCTTAGAATTTTGAAAGTGTTGCTCCGTTGTTTCAAGCTTCTAGTATTGCCATTAAATGATATGGTGCTATTCTGATTTCTTTTTCTTTTCATTAAGTTTTTTAATTAATTGCATTAACATGGATTCACGTGTCCCACTCAGTATAACACCCTGACCCTCCAACAACGTGCTCCCCCATTACACTCCTTTTGCCCCCTTCCCTGGTGCTATTCCTATTTCTAATCCTTTATATACACCTTTTCTCTCAACTTTTTTTTCTCTCTCAATATTCTTTTTATCACCATTGTTCTTGAGTCTTTTTTCCATTTATTCTGTTAGTACCTAGCAAGTGCTAAAAATATGCTTTGATTCTGGAAATCAGTTTAATTGTATTTATTAATAATGTCCTCATACTATTTTCTGTGTTTTCTCCTTCTATAACTCCTTTTAATAAGAAAGTAAGTAGATTTATACTGGTACTGTACTTTTCTTTTATCTGCTGTTTTCTATATTTTGTTTTTCTGTTATGGTTTTTGGTCTACCATTAAGAGATTTCCTCAACATTACCTTCCAACACTTTCACAAAAGCTTTTTGTAGCATCTTGTTCTTCTTTACTAGTGCAGTCTGTTCTCTTAAGTCTTTTTTAATAGTTAAGCACCACAAGACTGCTTGGAAGCTTGTATGTATAGAGATCTTAACTATAGAGCATTAAAATGACCCACCAGCCTTTATTGGAAACACCCAAAAGTCAGTGTTCATTAGTTTCTTTGCTTGTGCTAACCATTTTCTCTAGCAAAGAATCCATCAATCTCCTCCCTTGAGGATGTATATCTTGGGTGCCAGCATTCTGGAGCTAGGAGAAGAGGGCTGGAGTTTCCCTCTTCACTATGGAGACTTTTACTTCAACCTCTTGTCCTGCATTTGATCTCTATCTACTTGTTCTGTGTCTAGTGTCCCTAAGTCAGTGGTTCTTAACCTGGGTTCTGTCGAACCTTAGGGATTCGATGAGTCAGTCTCAGGGGTTCGGAGAAGCCTCTGCCGCGGAGGCCAGAATAAAGTAATACCGTAATTTGTTGTGAGTTCATGCACTTCGTTGGTTTTGTTCTTTGAGCAAGGTGATGTTCATGCACGGTTCATTTTGTGCACCAGTAAAAAATATATACCTATGTCTTGAATTTGGAAAAGAAAATCATATTTTATTTATCACTAAAGAAGGTTTCGGTGAATGCGCATATGGAACTGGTGGGTTCAGTACCTCAAAAAAGGTTAAGAACCACTGTCCTAAGTATATATTCTTTCTGATTTAGTATCTTTAGTGAATGTAGTTCTCTTTCCTGTGGATGTTGAGGAAGGTAGTCACCTGCTGGGCAGAATGGGGATGTAGATATCTTGGGACCAAACTGCTCCTTATATAAACTTAAAATAATTCCTGTGTTTTCAACTCCCTTCCTCACCCCCATTCCAGTGTACCTGGAGTTCTAACTCCTTTGCTTTTCTGAAGTTTTACAGATGATTTGACTTATTCCTGTTATTACCCTAAGCAGGCATTCATTTCACCTTCTTTTATCTGTTAAGTCACTCATGAATCATACATACAAGTTTCATCTTTATATATTATAATCTGAGATTATAGGTATATATTTCTATAGATGGTGTTTGCATTTCTGTTTCTTATTGTCCCTCTTATTTTTGAAGATTTTCAAGGGAAGAACAGAATGCAAAAATGTCTGTCTCCAATATTTAAAGCAGTTTCTTGTCATGGTTTATTAGTAATGAGGAACAGAGAGTCATCTGTAATATCAGAGCCATTCCAGCTCAGAGCTAGAAATGGCATGTTTCCTCCAACTGCATTTAAAAATATATTTTTATTGATTGATTTTTAGAGAGATAGAGAGAGGAATGGTGGGAAGAGACAAAGAAAGGCGTTTATTTGTTGTTCCACTTAGCATGTGCCCTGACTGGATTTTGAACCACAACCTTGGTGTCTTGGGACAATGCTCTAACTAACTGAGCTAACCCACCTGGGCTCCAACTTATTTTTAATTTTTTCTATTTATTGGTACACATCCATTTATAAGTGGGCTTCTGAAAACAGTCTAGGTTCTCCCTCATATTCATCACTACCTCAGTGCAACTTTAAAAGACATCTCTTTTTTTCTTCAATATTCCCTATAAACTGGCTTCAGCCTCTTCTTTAGAACAATCAGAATAAGTGTCATCTTAGAAATACATGAAAGCTGAGAGCTTCCATCATCACAGTCATTCATTTATTAATTGAGACACGATCCTTGTAGCCCACTTTCTCGTGGTGGGAGAAAACCAATAAACAGACAAATGAATAATATGTTAGACGATGAGGAGTACTAAAAAGAACTCAGAGAATTAAGTCTCCCCATGTTATTAGTCATTAGTCTGTCATCAAGAAAGAGAGTCTCAAGATGTTTATATTTTATATTCAATATTTGGAAAATGTTAAATATTATTACTGGGAAATTAGTGATTATAGTTGATAATTTTAAATTCCATGATTGTATATTTCTTAAGCAAAATATAAATAAATCTTTTTTGTACCTAAAGATGGGATTTCTTATATTTATGTTAAACATTGTATAAAAAATGTGTCCTTAGCCTGACCAGTGGTAACAAAGTAGATAAAGCACTGATCCAGAACACTGGGGTCACTGATTCAAAGCCCCAAGGTTGCAGGTTCATCACTGCAGGTCTCTGGCTTGAGCTGGGAAATTGCCCATATGATCCCAAAGCTCACCAGCTTAAGCCCAAAGATTGCTGGCATGAAAACTACAAGGTCACTGGCTTGAACAAGGGGATACTGGCTCAGCCCTGGTCAAATTATGTATGAGAAGCAATCAATGCACAACTAAAGTGAAAGTAACTATAATTGATGCTTCTTACCTTCTCTATCCCTTTCTATCTCTCACTGTATAAAAAAAAAGGAAAGAAAGGAAAAAGAAATATCTCCTTAGATTAACATTGGTATTTATATTCAGTATTAGGAAAATGTTAAATATTATAAGTAGGAAATTAGTGATTAATTATACTTACTTAAGGAACATATTTTAAATTTCATGATTATTCTTCCTTAAGCAAAAAATGTAAGTATACTTCTTTGCACCTGGTGACAGGATATTTTAAGTTTATCTTAAGCATTTTATAAGAAATGGCCTTAAATTAAGATTACATATTATCCCAGTAATTGTACCACGTGTTATAGTTCAAGTGTATAAGTTTATACTGTGAAATCATAGAACAGAAACCATCAATCCTGCTTCTCATCTGTAACAAACCAGTAAGCAGAAATTCTTTTTAATAACTTTTTCAAATCAATTAGTATTTTGATGAAATAAACTAAAATGTGAAAATTAAAAGTGTCCTTGAAAAACCTCCTCATTTGATGTTCTTAGTGTCAATTTTTGTATATCAGTCGTTATCATTAGTAGTTTATAGTTTTCTTGCTGCTACTTAATTGAAAACACTGAAGAGTCTTTGCCACAACTTTAGAACAATTTTATTTGTTGAAAAAAGATTTTCCACTTGAAGCAACATTTTCTAGCGTGGAATCTCTTAAATGTATTTCCAGTTACTATTACATATATCTTCTGAAATACATAATCATAGTAGGAGCCACAGAAATCTCATTCAGGCACTTTTCTGGACATGTGAACTTAATTCTAATAACTGTAGCTTTTCCAGGTTTTGAATCTGTTACTACCAAGTAGTCATACATGCAGACTTCAGCAGACAAGGAGAAGCTGGCTTAATGTGTGTTGAGTTCAGTACTATTTATATTTGTTATGTCAGTTCTTTATTCTTACCTTAACCCTATGACATGGTCATTATTATCCAGTACCACACCCTTTTGATTATAAAGGTTTTATAGTATGTTTTCATCTCTGGTAGTCAGAACTCTGCTATTTGCAAGCTTTGGGTAATGTTAAGCTTTGCTGTAATTCTATACCTAAATAGCTGCATCCCATAGATTTTTATTTTTACTCAGTTATAGATCACTGATTACCAAAATGGTTAGGGCCGATGCCAAATAAAATTTAAAAGAAAATTGACTATTTTATTTAGATCATCTGGAATTCCTAGAGAAGTAGGTCAGTCTGGCACAGTATATTAGCCCAAGTACATTTAATCCAAAATTTATGAAACTGTCTCAGAGGACTGGTAGTATTTCAAATTCTCTACCAGGATTCATTTATGGGCACATGAATCTAATTCTAATTGGACCTAATATGTTGGTTGGGGACCATTATTATGAATAAGCACTTACTTGAATGCCCCAAGATTATTACCTAATAGAAAATATTGACATTTATATTTATTTAGTAAATAATAATTGAGTTTTCATTAAATGCAGGAATATAATAAATAACCTGTATCACTTCACAGTTAGCAGGAAAGAGAGGCAATTAAACAAGTGATCATAATAGTTAATAAGCACTGTGAGACAAAGATTCCTCAAAATTAAAAACAGAAATACTGCATGCTTCATCAATTCTACTTCTGAGTAAAAAGAAATCATTATCTTGAAAAGATATTTTCAAACAACCCCCAATGTTTAAATTGATCCTCAAACATTTGGAAACATATTTAAACTCACTAATAGTTAGAGAAATGCAAACTAAAATAACACCAAGGTATCATTTTCACCTATCAATCTGAAATAAAACTTTAAAATATAGCAGTACATTCTATTGATGAGGCTGTTGGAAAACAGACACCCTCAAACTGGTGGGAATGAAAATTGGTACAACCCTTCTGGAAGGAAACTGGACGATACCTAAGAAAACTTTTTGACCCAGTTTCCCATTTCTAGAAATCTACTGAAGATACACCTCAGATGATACAACAATATATGTGCACAAGGTTATTTATTACAGATTTGTTTATAAATGCAAAAGTCGAAAACAATCTAAACATTTATACATAGAGAGAAGCTAAATAAACTATGGTACATCCACTCAGTGGAATACTATGCAGATATAAAAAGATGAAGAAGATCTTCGTGATTTTCAGGATATACTCTTAGGTGAGGAAGAAAATGCAAAAGAATATCTATGAGATGCTGACTTTCATGTAGGAAAGGAAGTGATGAAAGAAAATACACATGTATCTGCTTATTTGTACAAAAGAAATATAGGAAGGATAAACCAGAAAGAAAAGAGATTGCTCACAGATGGGAACGGAACAGAAAGAAGTGGGCAATGGGAATGGTGCCCACAGATGAAGAAGGAATGACCCTTCTTTAAATATATCGTTTTTTTATAGCTGACTCAGAAACATACTAATGTTTCATATATCCCAGAAATAGTTAAAACCAACCAGCATGTGGGGGGAACCCCAAATGGAATGCAAACAATCGCAATTGAATCTCCCTGTATTATAAATAAATAACATATCCACACCAAGGAAGGCAGAGGGGAAAAAAGTTAACTTAAGTTTGGAAAACAGTATCTTGACTGAATACTATAAGGCTAAAGACTAAAAGAAATGTACATAAATGCTGTAATTTAGTTAAAAAATATGTTTCTCATAGGGGTATGTGTTAACAATTCTGAAAATCCTTCATGTATAAACTGGAATTGAATAAATAAGTAAATGCATTATAAATAATAGAGCTGGGTGTCTCGTTGGGGAAAGATGTTACAAATTAAAAAACAATTTTAAAATGAATCAGATGATACAGGATGAAAATCTGAGGTATTCCTATGTACTCATAGTTTTAATTGTATATCTGTATCTAAAGATGTATCTAACTATATATATATATATATATATATATATAGAGAGAGAGAGAGAGAGAGAGAGAGAGAGAGAGAGAGAGATACAGAAATATAGGTGGATGTTTCTGTGTGAGTTAATATATATACACATATATTTCCTAGCTCTATCCACTGAGATGGACCCAGAAGCTATGACACTTCAGTCGCAATAAGCACACCTACTATCAGGTTTAGTTTTCTAAACATCATTCTCCAACAAAAGAAACAAGGGTTCTGAGAAGTAAATGATGCCAGGTCTGGAGCCTGCAACATCTTCTGGTTCCAGAAAGCAAGAAAGTGCTTTTAAAAAGTTGGGGCTTCTTGGCCTGACCTGTGGTGGCGCAGTGGATAAAGCATCGACCTGGGAACACTGAGGTCGCTGGTTCAAATCCCTGCACTGGTCTAGTCAAGGCACATATGGGAGTTGATGCTTCCAGCTCCTCCCCCCCTTTCTCTCTTTCTCTCTCTCTCTCTCACTGTGTCTCCTCTCTAAAATGAATAAAATAAAAATTAAAAAAATTTAAAAAGTTGGGGCTTCTTGAGAGAAAACAGGCACCAGCCTTGAGGGCAGTCCTAATAACAAAAGTTGGAACTAATTGAGCAATAAATAAATATTGGATTATAACCAATAGACCAAAATTAATTCATTTTTATTAAATTAGTCAAATAAATTAATGAAAGAGAGGGGACAGCTCTTTCTTCCAGTAGAATTCCAATTAATAAATATAGAAGGAAAGAGGGACATAGAAAATCAGTATTAGGCAAATACCACAGTAATAACTTATTACAGACAAGATCCACTGATGAATGCTAAAATTAGTGGGCAAAAGTTTGAGAATAAACAGGATATGCATCGTCTCAAAGTATCTACCCCAAAATATTTATTAACAACAAAGGAAAATATAATAACTTTACAGTAGAGAAACCTGGCAGAAACCTTTACCTTAACTAAATGATCAAGGTTTTTGTGGTGTTCTTGCCAAAAAGTCTCAGTTGGATTATGAGAAAAACAACAGAGAAAGGTAGATTGACGTTTTTGTCAAAAGCCTTTGACAAAATAACTGATTACTACTCTTCAAAATGTCAAGGTCATGAAAGACAAAGACTGAGTTCTTACAGACTACAGAAGTCTAAGGAGAAATAATAACTATGTGCAATATGTGGTCCTGGATAGAATCCTGGAACAGAAAAAGGACACTAGTGGAAAACTGGCAAAATTTGAATACCACCTTTAGTTAATAGTATTGTGCCAACGTTATTTCCTGGTTTTGATAATTAATGCTATGGTTATATAAGATGTTAATAATGGAAGCCAGGTGAGGGATATGTAGAACCTCTGTGTACTACTTTTGCAACATTTCTGTAAATCTAAAATTAGTTCAAAATTAAAATTTTTAAATCCTGTCAAAAAATAAAAAATTGTAGAGCTCCAAGCTGGAAAATTACTGAGGCAGAACCCAAATCTGGAAGCTATTCTTAGCTTCCAGTCCCAGAGTGAGTATTAGAGTCAGAGTTGAGAGACAGAAGAGAAGGAAGAGAAAGTATTTGTTTACACTGAGCCTCCAGGTTCCTAGAAATACTGAAAGCCAAATAAACTCTAAAGTGTTGGAAGGGAGAAATCATCCTATGGTGACGCGGGAGGGAGTTCAAGGAGATGATGAGGAGACATGGAATAGGAACTTGAGAGCAGACCTGAAGCAAGTGCATTGCATCTTAGAATTTAACTGATACAGATGCCAGTCATTGCGTAAATTAAATTTTTATGTCCAAATAAATTCCAGATCTTCAAAGCTGCCTTTTCTTTATGTGAAATTAGCTTAGTCCTGGCACAGATTATCCATTTGAAGTAGAAAATGGTCTTGGAAGAGTGAAGGCTTGGGACTTTTAATACAAGCCTGACAGATTTGATGCCACTCAGTCATTTGATTAGGGCATTTAGAGAGGATCATGCTTAGCTTTATCATTTCTTGTGTATAGTGGTAAGTCAGAAGCTTTTTTATACCTAAGGCTACACTGATCTCCATCCAATCTTTTGTCTGTATAGCCTACAAACCTCCCCTTTTCTTTCTTCCCTCACAGAAGTAATCTAAAATTTCCTCACTGGCTTCAAAGAATTAATACCATCCTGGTCAGAGAAGATATATTTTGGTTAGAGTTGTTTTAATAACTGACATAATATTGTATACCAGCTATACTTTTTTTAAAAAAAAAAATTAAAGTTTAGGAATTTAATATAAGAAAAACTTGATATGGAAAGAAAGACCTAACTGAAAATGAAATTTCAACAAGTCATTGTGAGAAACAAGAACTTACCAAGGAGAAAGGTTTTATCTGCTTGATTTATTGAGGGTCTAATTCTGAACCATTTCCAGGAAGTTGGAATAATAGTGACTAAGCTTGGGTAACCGTGATAACTTCCTCAAAGCTGTAGGGAATGAGTGATCTAGTATCCATCATTGAACACTGATAGAGCAACAGACTGAAGGAAAAAAAACTACATTCCCAGACTTGTTTCCTATTTGTATACATAAGAAAAGTTGTAGATAATGTTAGTATTTAATTTGCAGGAAGTGCCAAATGTTTTTGACAGATTGTATGTACATAATATCTAGACTACGTAACAAACAATTTTGATATACCTAATAAGTAACCTATTTTGAACCACAGTGCAAATTTCATGAAGATGTTGCATGATTTTTCTACCTGAATTCTGCAAAGGAATCAAGACTTTTTTTTGGAATGCCAAAGAAATATATAAAATTAAAGAAAAGTAGCCATAGAAGGGGTAACTTAGCAATGTTATTTAACCTTTACTAGATGAAACCTCATTTAGCGAAGAGCACAGATGACTTTTAATGAAAGCAATGAAAGAACTCTCTTCCTAAATTTCAGAATTTTTGTGTTCAAACTTACCCCATTACTTTAGGTTTTAAAGGATAATTTAACAGCTGATTTGCTCAGCTGTGTTTCGCCTTAGGCTATGAACCAGTTGAAGTAAAATATGGTGAACATTCATATTGATTCAGAGGTTTGCTGTTTGCTTTTTATAAGGTAAAGATTTGTATCCATGCGGACATAACCACTGACACTCACTGTTCATTGAAAGGACAAATTAATTGTTGCCAAGTTTTCTGTCTGGGTTTCTTATTTGAGATAGACAATAAAGTAATGACCAGTCTACCATTTTCATATTGTGCTCAGATATCATTGTTTCACTCACAAGCAAGTCCTATCCACAGCTTTATATGTGTAGTAACATTTCCTATATTCAATTTTTTAGGCTTAATGAGAGGGATTTCAAATGTTTTTTAAGTGACATTTCTAGCATTTGTTAAGAGCTCGGATGACCATACCTACAAATTAGGAGTCTGTTCAAAACAATACTAATAGATGACTCTCTTCTGTGAGAGATGATTGAAGAGCTGGAGTTCCAATAGTACATCTATGAGTGCTCTTAGGGCACTCTTCAAAGCACAGAGGCAGTAGCTGAAAAAGAGAATATATAAAATCTTGATGCTGACAGTGATGAAGATGGAGAGGACGAGGAGAAGGAGGAAGGCGATGATGATGGGGGCAACTATGCACATACTATGTGATGAGCATGCCAAGTGCTTTCCGTACATTCAAGCTGAATCTCTCTGCCAATTTCATGTTACCTACACTGTCCTAATCACTTTTATGGTTACTACTGAACCAAAGGAATGGTCCAGATTAGAATAACCCTCTACACTTGCACTTAAGGCAAAAAGTAAGCTCTGTATATTCAAACAAACAAATCCAGAGCTTAAAATTTTAGGTTCCAGCCAAACAGCCCAGACCCTGGATGATATTAAGACTCATACATTTTCCTGCCTGACCAGGCACTGGCGCAGTGGATAGAGTATCGGACTGAGATGCAGAAGACCCAGGTTTGATACCCCAAGGTCACCAGCTTGAGTGTGGGCTAATCTGACTTGAGAAAAAAAAAAGCTCACCAGCTTGGACCCAAGGTCGCTGGCTTGAGCAAGGGGTTACTCGGTCTGCTGAAGGCCCACGGTCAAGGCACATATGAGAAAGCAATCAATGAACAACTAAGGTGTCGCAACGAAAAACTGATGATTGATGCTTCTCATTTGTCTCTGTTTCTGTCTGTCCCTATCTATCCCTCTCTCTGACTAGCTCTGTCTCTGTAAAAAAAAAATTTTAAAAGACTCATACATTTTCCAAGTTTTTCAAATTTAAGACCTACATCTAACAAAGATTTCACTCCTTCTTCCTGTTATCTAATTTTGATTCTCTTGTCTCGAAGTGCTCAAAATATTTCATCCTAATTCTTAAATCAAAATTACTTTATTTTTATATGACTATTTATAACATATTAAAAAGTAATGACTTATAAACATATTTGTTGAGGCTAATCTATGTTTTTTCTTTACTATTTTATTTCTAATGCTTTGTTATAAAATCAGACTCCTTCCTATAGAGCTCCATGCTAAATAAATATTAGAGAGTTAAATGTAAATATTTGTTCTTAGAGGCCCTGGCTGGGTTGCTTAGTTGGTTAGAGCATCATCCTTATACACCAGGGTTGCATCTCTCCTTACCTGTCTGTCTCTTCATATATATATATTCTTAGGCTTGCCTATTTCTTATAATGGAGAGGGAGAACTCATTTGTATTTATAAATATTAATTGGCATATACTATAGTAGAAATATGTTATCAAAGTTCTGATCTTTGATATATCAGGCAGTTTCTGAGTTAGCAGCTTTTATTTTTACTTGAAAAAGTTGAGGAATGGGGAACAGGAGACCATGTTAGAGAATGAGCATATAATAACCGTGGCTGTTGCTCTTGCTGCTGACAAAGCTATGTGCGTGCTCCTCTTTCTTTTGTAGGTGGTTGCCTATCACTATTGCCAAGCAGATAATGCCTACACCTGCCTAGTGCCAGAATTCGTCCATAATGTTGCTGCCCTGCTCTGCCGCTCACCTCAGCTGGCAGCCTATCGGGAGCAGCTCCTCCGAGAGCCTCACCTACAGAGCATGCTAAGCCTTCGGTCCTGTGTTCAAGACCCCATGGCCTCTTTTCGGAGGGGAGTCCTGGAGCCCCTGGAGAATCTCCATAAAGGTATAGATGAGGTGCAAAGAAGGTGAAAGGTAGAGGTTTTGGAGTACAAGTTCACCTGGAGCATGTTCTAGAAATAATTTTCTTTAATTCATTCTTTTTTAAAAAATTTTTTTTTAATTATTTATTGATTTTAGAGAAAGAAGAAGGGAGAAAGAGACAGACAGACAAACAGAAACATTGAACTGTTTCTATATGTGCCCTGACCGGCGATTGAACCACAAGTTTGCCATATTGCAATGATGCTCTCACCAATTGAGCTATCTGGCCAGGGCGAAATGATTTTTTTTTTTTTAATCACGTTGCCTAAACTATTTTGTTTAATTTAGGTTCCATAGCTGATGTTCTACAGAACACAGTTAAAAGATAAAGAATTTTACTTGAGGCCTGACCTGTGGTAGCGCAGTGGCTAAAGTGTTGACCTGAAACACTGAGGTAGCCAGTTCAAAACCCCAGGCTTGCCTGGTCAAGGCACATATGGGAGTTGATGTTTCCTGCTCCTCCCCCTGTTCTCTCTATCTCTTTCCTCTCTTTCTCTCTCTCTCTCTCTTTCTCTCTCTCTCTCTCTTTCTCTCTCCTCTCTCTCTAAAAGTGAATAAATAAAATCTGAAAGAAAAAAAGGAGCCTGACCAGGCAGTGGCGCAGTGGATAGAGCATCGGACTGGGATGAGGAAGACCCAGGTTCAAGACCCCAAAGTCGCCAGCTTGAGCATGGGCCCATCTGGCTTGAGCAAAAGCTCACCAGCTTGGACCCAAGGTCGCTGGCTCCAGCAAGTGGTGGCTCAGTCTGCTGAAGGCCCACGGTCAAGGCACATGTGAGAAAGCAATCAATGAACAACTATGGTGTCCCAACAAAAAAACTAATGATTGATGCTTCTCATTTCTCTCTGTTCCTGTCTGTCTGTCCCTATCTATCCCTCTCTCTGACTCTCTCTCTGTCCCTGTAAAATAAAAATAAAAATAAATAAATAACATTTTAAAAAAAGGAAAATAAGAAACTCTCATTTACTGCTGGAGGGAATGCAAATTAGAACAACCATTATGGAAGAAAGTATGGTGGTTCCTCAAAAAAATTATTTTTAATTTTTACTTGAAAAATCAAAATTCCTACAGGAAGTGCTACTTCCTCCTTTCTTCATAAAAAGTCTTATTTCCAAATATAATGCATTTTTCTCGTACTAAAGAGAGTAGAGCTTCTAGTCCTTTCTGTGAATTTCAAATAAATCAGTGAAGCCATGGCTCCAGCTCAGTGTTGTAGAGTTTACATGGTTAGAAACCTCCCCAATTTTTATGCTTGATGCTTTATATTCCTCTGCAGATCATGTAAAAAGAGATGGCATCCATGTTACACAGCTCAAATTGGGGGAAAATGAAATGGAATCCTTCTCCCTCACATGCTTAAACCTTTTCTCCTCTTTCCTCGGCATCTGTAGTTGGCTATGGCCTAGGTGCAACCATCTCTTCTGTCACCCGTCTCTACCCCATCCCCTTAGCAGGGATCTGTCAGTTCTGGAAACCAAAGAAAAGGATTTGAGTCAGCATGAGATTTCTGAGCAATCCTGTTTATTCCTGGGATACTTGTTTACCTTTTTTGAGGGTTTTGGAGATACAAGAAAGAACAAGTGATTATAATTCCCATTATCCTGGATATCATCTTCATTTGCTTCAACATCCATGCTGGTTACCCAAATATCAAAATTTCTCAACCCTGATTATCTCTGTCTATATCTCTACTGCCTGCTAGCTTTACCATACCCTAGACTTTTTTAAATCTTGAAATTTCTCTACAAATATATTTAAGTATTTTCTGTACATTGAAGTTTCTCAGCTACCAATATAAAATGAAAGGTCATACTAATTTGTTATCACAACTAAAAGAAAGATAATTCACATGTAATGTATAGCTTTTCTGAACAAAAACGTTGTCTGATGTGAACCTTCTTTTCACTTTTGAGAATTTTTGTACAATATACCAGTAAGGAAATCTCATGCACTGGGGCTCAGTTCTGATTTTGGTACTTAACACCATCTCTTCTCATGATGCTTCCATAATTCTTATTTCCCTCAGATACCTAATTAGGCTGTGACTAGTAAGGAAGACAGCTCAAGTATTTGTTAAGTGTACATGTGAGGGCAGTGGGGAATCCCTGGCATGCGTGTGTGTGTGTGTGTAAGTGTGTGTGTGTGTGTGTGTGTGTGTATTTACAAGGGATTAAAAACAAAGGTTAAAGGGTTTAGGAAACTTTTCCAAGGACTTGTCAGCTAGAAAAATGGCTCCTAAGAACACACTCATTTAAGGTTTTTTATTAGTCTATGACAAAATAAGAAAATAGAAACAGCTTACTTGTAACCTATATGGTTTTATGGACCAATGTCACCATAATGGATTCAATTTAAAAGAAAGAAAAGAAATAAAAAGGAGGGAGGGAGGAAGGGAGAGAAGGAGGAAATGAACAAACCTAGAATTTGTGTTGTTATATAGATGTAGTTTGCATATAACACAGGTAAAGTTTAAGTAGATTATGTCTTTCCTTTTTAAATGTTAAAATATTTTTTCTGTGAAATAATGGTGATAGTGGATAGTAGTTGTATTTTAAATATTCTTACATTTAAATATGTTAGTAGCAATTTTTTTAATTTTTATTTGTAAACTTTTAAAAGCTATTGAGTTAGAGTATGTATTTAAATAATGTACAAAAATTTGAAAATGAACATGTAAGAGCATTCTTACAAAGCTGGTTACATTTGAAAGGCACAGATCATTAAGGTCTTAGCTTTTAAGTTAATAATTGAGAAACTTCATCATTTGGGAAAGAAAAAAGAAATTTAGGAATAGTTCTCATTGTTTTGCAATATTAGTATCATTTGGAAATTCTTTGCCTTTATTCATCTGAATTCTAAAAACTATAGTCTTAGATAAGTATGCAACCCTTATTTAATAGATAAAATATTTTTGATATGTCATATCACCTGTATTAATAGGTGACTTTCAAGTAACTCTTTCAAAGACAGAGAATCTAAAAAAAAAAAAAAAGCCAAGATTTAGAAAATAATTATCTTAGCTGTGGCATGTATTTCTTTTTTTTATACTTGATCTTAGTCAAAAGGCTGAGAAGCCATGTTGCATTTCTTTAAAAAAAAAGAAAGAAAATTATGTATTGTCTACTTTACTCATGGAATGAATAATATAATCTGGGAATTTATGCAAATAAAATTTTAATTTTATTAGCTTTTGAATTATTTTGTTCATTAAAATGTCTATATCATAATTTAGAACATGTTCTTGATCTTTATGCTTGAGAATGTGTTTGAAATGTTTTTCCCAAAGAAAATTCAACAGGTACATTATCTTCAGTCCCTTTTATCCACTTGAAAATCATGGCTTTCTTATATGAAGGAGCCTGGGTGAAGTTAAAGGAAGTAGAATTGAAGAGGTGGAGACAGTGGTGTGCTGGTAAATTTTTTAAAAACCAGCTGCCTGAGGAGGCTTTTAACATTTGCTTGTTTCCATTCTGTAAATAAATATTCCCACTTTGGCCAGTTTTAGGCTACCAGCTGCTTAACAACCACCTCATGAAAATATTGCAGCGGGCTCTCAACCAGTCAGGATAGCTCCAGCACACCAGCACTGAGTGGGACCAGGGGACAGTACTATAGTAGTAACAAGGGATAATAGGGCTACTCTAACTGCCCAGCAGAATGCAATTAGGAAATTTTCTATGGTAATTAAAGACACAATTACACTTTAGAGAGCTGACCTGTGGTGACGCAGGGGATCAAGCGTCAACCTGGAACACTGAGGTTGCCGGTTCAAAACCCTAGGCTTGCCCAGTCAAGGCACATATGGGAGTTGGTGCTTCCTGCTCTCCCCACCCCATCTATCTGTCTTTCTCTGTCTCTCTTCTCTAAAATGAATAAATAAGTTAAAATAAACATACACTTAAGAGAGCCGGGGTCCTCAAAATCAAGAATATAAGAGCCCCCAGCAGTGTGGGTAAATGTCAATTAGTGCCAACTAACATTTCTCTCTTCTTAATTATTTGGAATCCTGAAAGGAATAATGTGTTTTCTAAGTACTACATCATATAATAGGATGCCATTTCATTAGTAATCATTGTTAATAGTGAAAACTGGAACCCTAGTTCATTTCTCTTCCTAAAAAGTCACCAGATGAAAGTAATAGTTAAAACTCTTCAGCCTGACCAGGTGGTTATGCAGTGGATAGAGCATTGACCTGGGACTCTTGAGAACCCAGGTTCAAAACCACGAGGTTGGCAGCTTGAACACAGGGTCTCTGGCTTGAGCATGGGATCATAGACACCATGTTAGCTGGCTTGAGCCCAAAGGTCCCTGGCTTGAAACCAAGATTGCTGGCTTGAGCAAAGGGTCACTGGCTCAGCTGTAGCCCAAGGCACATAAGAGAAGCAATCAATGAACAACTAACAGGGCCGCAACTATGAATTGATGTTTCTCATCTCTCTCCCTTCCAGTCTATCTTTGTCTCTCTCTTGCTAAAATATTTTTTTAAAAAAAGACTTCATAATTTGAAAACTGACTTACAGTATTTAAGATACTGAAATTAAATTTTCTTATATAAAGCTTGTACTTTAGGAGGAAAATATAAAGTCATTAATCATGCAAAAAATCTACATATTATCAAATGTGAAACCAAAATATGTAGACGTTCAGTTGGTCTTGACTCTTTGAAAGGCTGATCCAATCTTGTACAGAAGTTCGTAGAATTTTCCTTTTATCCCCAGCTTCATCTTTTTGCTCCTCAAATAGAGCCTGTTTCCCAGTTCAGGCATCCAATGACTTCTTTCTCTCTTCCCCCCGACCCCTGCCTTCCTCCTTTCAAAATCTGTAAGGCCCTACTAACTAATAACTTTTACTTGTTGCTCATTCATTTGTACTAAAATGTTTTTTCAACCTGGGGATTTTTTAATGTCCAATTGTTGAGTGTAGTTTAAGAATCAATAAGCATTTAATGAAAGTAGAAGCCTGAAATCTCACCAAGCCTTCTTCTACAGCCTAGCCCTAAAGATAAACTGATTTTGTCAATTTAGGATAGTAGAGAGTTCAGGAGGGAATTGGATACAAACATGGTGGAGTTCATGTGACTTCTTCTCCCTGCCCCCCCCCCGCAGGAATATCACACAAGGGTCTCACTGAAGCTGCTTTAGGGATAGTCTAGGACCGTGATCCGTGATGGTGAACCTATGACGCGCGTGTCAGCACTGACACGCGTAGCCATTTTTGACGATACGCGGCCGCATATCAGAGAAGTATGGGGCCACATACCAAGGAGGACGTTTCATCCTCGGCTCCTGTACAGCCAGGTGCAGTAGCCGAGGATAAAACATTTGCTAAAGTGTAGACACTCTGTGCCAGAGGTCTGTAGTCCAAAACAACAGAACTCCTGCACACAGTGTCTAGTTATGCGACTTTCGTTTAGGTCGTTTTTCTCAAAGTGACACACCGCCCGAGTTATGCTCGGTTTTTTGGCAAATTTTGACACACCAAACTCAAAAGATTGCCCATCACTGGTCTAGGAGGCTACTAGTTCTGTAAGTGCTTGTGATCCAACCTGCCTAGTTAAAATCTGTCTATTGGTTAGAATTCCTTTTCTCTGTTCCCTCATCCCTTCCTTCACCCTGTGCATTCACATATAGTCCTATATACTGCTTTTGACTTCCAGTTAAACCCTTTTATTTTAATTCCCAGGAGAACATGGAATACAGTTTAGTGCTATCAGAAAAAAAAATCAACACATTCTTTTCACCTTTTTTAAGTATTGTATAAGAATAATGAATTATTATGTACTATGTACAGGTTCTCATAAATGCAGAATCACATTGTCTCTCACATCTGATAATATGGAGGAAATAATGATATATACATTTTGTATATATGTGACAAAAAGCTTTTACACCTGATGAAAACAAAATGAATTCACTGACTAGCTTACTCAATGTCTATATCCGTGATGACGAACCTATGACACACATGTCAGCACTGACAGGCGTAGCCATTGTTGATGACACGCGGCCGCATACCAGAGAAGTATGGGACCACATGCCGAGAAGAACGTTTCATCCTCGGCTCCTGCACAGCCATGTGCAGTAGCCAAGGATAAAACATTTGCTGTAGTGTAGACACTCCGTGCCGGAGGTCTGTAGGCCAAAACAACAGAACTCTGGCACACAGAGTCTAGTTCTACGACTTTCGGTTAGGCCGTTTTTCTCGAAGTGACACACCACCCGAGTTATGCTTGGTTTTTTGGCAAATTTTGACACACCAAGCTCAAAAGATTGCCCATCACTGGTCTTTATATTAAATTATGGTACCCTTAGCTCTTAGTCTCTTTTTTAATTCTTTTTTCAAACAGACATGTAATCAACGACCCAAAAAGAACTCACTTATCCACTTGATAATTAAGTAATTTGTTTCTTTCTATCTCAGAGAGAAAAATTCCAGATGAAGATTTCATCATCTTAATTGATGGATTAAATGAAGCAGAATTTCACAAACCGGATTATGGGGATACAATTGTATCATTTCTGAGTAAAATGATTGGAAAATTTCCTTCCTGGCTCAAACTAATTGTAACAGTTAGGACCAGTTTACAGGTATGTGTTTGCTTTTGGAACATAAATTATTTCCCTTGGAGAGTGCTTGTTCCTTTAGTGATGAGTTTTACTAAACCTCTGCCATGTCCTAGAGCCTTAGCAAGAATAATTCCCCAAGGGCATCTTTTGAGAGTAAGAAATGTGATCTAGAGAGAACATTCTCTGTGTATATCTCTCTTAGCTCAGATCCCCATTTCTGTTGCTCTGGATAAGTTTTGATAAAGTGCCCTTCAAAATAGCATGAAAAGAAAGTATTCGTTTTTCTAGACTTAGTCCTGAGGACAGACAGCAGTACAGAGTTCGTAACACACTAACTTACTGTTTGACTTTTGTTTTCTATTTTTTATCATTTAATGCCATGCTAAAGTCAGTTCAGCCTACAGTGTAAAGTCTGATTTTCTAGTTTTTCCCTCTGCTTCTGCTTGCTGCAGCATGACAGTGGATTTCGATGTGCCTTCCTATAAGAAATATGGGCAATATTAAGGTTTGAGATTAAATTTACTATAAGGAGATAAGATTTCTTTTTTAATTACCTTCCCTGCTCACTTAATGGCTTGGACAGTGAACTAGGAATGTGAAACTGAGCCTGTAAAGACAGATGGTGTGAGGATAAATGACCCCACCTTCTCTGCCATTCTCATTGTAGCTGAGTTAGTATATCCCATTCTTTACATATTCATAGTTGGTTTAGAACAGGGTTTCTCAGTGTTCTTTTTTTTCCCCTACGATCTTATCTTTTTGATGAACATTAAAATCTCACATATTATACACCTGTCCCACTATAGCAGATCCTCAAATAACATTTCGTTCAATGTTGTTTCACTATAACACTGATGAGATGTCATCGGAACTTAATTCTTATTTATATCAATTAGCCATTGGTAAAATTGATTTCATTATATGTTGTTTCACTTAAAGTCACAGAACCTATTGACAGAGTTAATGGAGGACTTACTGTATTTGGTGCAACTTCCTCATAACAATTTCTAATATACAGAAAATAGTGTTGGCTTCCCCTCTTTCCCCCCTCCAGGCACTTAGTATTATTCCTATACATTAACCAAGTAGCTTTATGCCTTCTATGATCAAAAACTATACTTCTGAACCTGGCCACCAGCTTGCAGACATTTATTTTTAATCTCAAAGTAATTTGAATTAAAGGATATGGATGAATCAACATAAATGCACCTTTACAAATAAAAATTATGTAATCTACTATTATCAGTCAGTAACTTGATTGTTAAAGATGAAGGATAAATAAAAAAATCTTCCAGGAACATGATCTCTAATTTTACTAAATATATGTTTAGGATATGTTATCCTCATTTATGTTTTTATAGAATGCCTCATGCAGTCTCAAAAGACATTTTAGGTATGATTTGGTGAGCAGATGACTTTAATCTTTCAGCTGTGCCAACGAACAGGAGACGTATTATACATATTAATCTACAAAGTTGAAATTTCTTTGTCTTTACAAACTTCCCTGATACTTCTTTCACTTTAATCAAGAATTTTTAAAAATTATTTTCATTCAGCTCTGACAATGAAATAATTTATAAATCTAAAAGGTGAGCCCTCATATGGATCATTATTTCCACAAACATTTCTTAAGTTCTTCAGGTATGTCAGGAACTTTCTAGGAACTAAGGATACAACAATGAACAAAGACAATTTTCCTGCCCTCATAAAGCTTATATTCTAGGGAAGAACACAAAGAATAAGTAAGAAAAAAAATAAATATATATTAGAAATATAGGTAGTGTTAGTACCTGAAGACAAAATAGGATAAAGGGGAAAATGGGAGTGATAGTCACTTCAGAGAGGGCAGATAGGAAAGGCCTCTTCAAGGAGCCTTGTAAAGTGATGAGATCTGATTTACCTCTTTAAAATATTTTTTTTGGCTGCTGGCTGTGTAGATAATAAAATGTAGGGGATCAAGAATAGAAGCAGAAGTGCAGATCAAAGGTAATGGTGGCTTAGACCAGAGTGGTGATGGTGGAGACCCTGTGAAGTGAGCATGTTTGGACAGAATTTTGAAGGAGACTCTAAAGGCCTTGATGATGGGTTAAATATGGGTACGAGCAAGAAAGAAGATTCATGAATGAATCATGGGATTTTGGTGAGTAACTGGGCAAATGCTGGAAAGGAGAAAGGGCACAGATACGTCCCACGGTTTGGTTGTAATACAATTTATTGACATGGGAAGGTTTTGTGGAGGGGGACAGAATTCAGCAGTTCTGATTTGGTCACTTTTAAGTTTGTTTGTGAAGCATCCAGGTATAACTGTTTAGTAGGAATAAAAGATGAATGCCCAGGGGAGATGATTAAGCTGAAATATAAAGTTAAGCATTATCTGCATATAGATAATATTTAGAACCACAGAACCAAATTAATTGTTCTAGGGAGTGAGTAGCTAGGTAAAAGAATGAAGATCTGAACACAGGGAGACCGAGAAATGAAAGAGGGGCCAACAGAAAAGCCTGGGTCTGAGTAGCCAGTGTGCTAAGAGGAATACGAGGGGAACTTGCTATGGGAGCCAGCTGCAGAAGTGACACCCTGTGTCAGACACTGCCGAGAGGCTGAGGAAGATGAGAACTGCAACTCAGTTAATAGATTTGGCAAGGTGAAGGTTATTGGTAACCTTCACAAAACCATTTCAGTGAAGTGATGGTGTTGAGATCCGATTGCAAAAGATGGAGGAGAGAACGGGAAGGGAAGAATTAGAGACAGTACATAGCGAAAACATTTATATGAAATTTTCCTAAAAGTGGGAACAGAGGGAGGAATTTTGGGGTCATTTGTCTGTGCAGTCCAGTGGAGGAGAAGAAATTGATGGCAGGAGAGATAGTGGACACTTAGAGGAGCCAAGTCTGTAAACAGATAAGATGGAATCCAGAGCATGAGTCACCATAAGCCATAGCACCTTTCCCCAATATGATGTCTAAGCCGATCACCAAGGTACCAAGCTTTCCACCACTAGAAGTTTTTCTTTGGGCTAAGTCATCTTCAAAGGGGCTACATTAAAATGCCTCATTTTATTTGGAGGGTGGGAAAGCCACATTTTTATACGGCATTCTTTGAGTACTTAGGCATTTCTCTTACTTTGATATTATGCCATGGTTTACACTGAGAAAAATTACAACAAAAAGGTTATGTGGCACTCCATTTTCTATTTATTTTAGGAGTGTTATTTATAATATTGACCAATTAAATCACTCCTAAAGTATCTTTTATAAAGAATCATAAAAAATTACCTTAAGTCTCAGTATTGGAATGTTCCTCCTGTGCAACTACATAATTTGTTTTATCCGTGCATACTAATACTTGCTTATATGTCTTCTTCTTTTCTTTAGCCACTCAGAAGTTCAAAATAAATTTTTGGACCCCATAGTTTATCATAAGAGTTAGGGGAAACTGAAGGTCTTTCTGTCTATCTCTCTCTCCATCTGTTTTAGGAAATTACCAAGCTGCTGCCTTTCCATAGAATATTTTTGGATCGACTAGAAGAGAATGAAGCCATAGACCAGGACCTGCAGGCTTACATCCTGCACCGGATACACAGCAGCTCAGAGATCCAGAATAACATTTCACTTAATGGCAAAATGGACAATACTACATTTGGCAAACTCAGTTCTCATCTCAAGACCCTCAGTCAAGGGTCCTATCTATACCTGAAACTCACATTTGACCTCATAGAAAAAGGCTATCTAGTGTTAAAGAGCTCTAGCTACAAAGTAGTTCCTGTTTCGCTCTCTGAGGTTTATTTACTCCAGTGCAATATGAAGTTCCCAACCCAGTCTTCCTTTGACCGGGTGATGCCTCTCCTGAATGTGGCAGTGGCCTCTCTCCACCCACTGACTGATGAACATATCTTCCAGGCCATCAATGCTGGTAGCATTGAAGGCACACTAGAATGGGAGGACTTTCAGCAGAGAATGGAGAACCTCTCCATGTTTCTAATCAAGCGCAGAGACATGACTCGTATGTTTGTACATCCTTCTTTTCGAGAATGGCTTATCTGGAGAGAAGAAGGAGAGAAAACCAAATTTCTCTGTGATCCCAGGTAAGCCACAGAATTGTAATAAGCACTTCTAAGCCTATTTTGTATTTATTTCATGGAGTATGGATATTGAAAGCAATAAGAAATATTTTCCATTTCACATAATGGAAATATCTGTTTCTTAAGACAAGGCTATAATGAGATTAATTAATTTCTCACAATGTTATTTCCTTGAGATTCAAAATCTGCATAGATGTGAAGAATGCGCCCATATATTCCTGTATTTTCCTAAATGTCTCTGGTCACACTGGTGATCCCAGGCTATAATTAATTTAATCTTTTAACAGACTTCCTCAGTGTTCTTCAGATATAAGAAAAGTTTATATGTTATTCATCTCTTTGACTTAGAGCCAGAATCATTTTAAAATTGTAATTGCCCTTTAAGCCCATATCATTGTTAAAGTCACCAATGACTAATTCCATTAAAGCCCAGCCAGTGCTAAAATTCACAGTGGAAAATGTCATTTCATAGGTGAAAAAGACTAGTAACCAACTGAAGAGATCAGCTAGTCTAGCTGCTTTACCTTTAGATAAATAAAGTGTCATTATTTCCATTGTACTATAGAGGCTTTTAGAAAGAAGGGACGAGGAGAGGGATGGCAAATATACCATATGTGCTACCAGTCCCGTCCTTCAGCCATGGCAGACAGCACCGATTTCCCCCAGCACTCTTCCTGATGATGAGCTTGACCTTGACTTAGGACTCTTTCTCAGCTCAGCAAACCAGACTGAATTTAAAACTGTTTCCCATTCTCTTGGATAGAATCTGGATCTCTAATATCCTAAGGGGCATGTGCTCTCTACTCCTCCACACTACCACAGTTAAAGAATTATTCCTTGAATAAAGTTGGTATTTTCAAAAGCAAGTATATTTCTAATTTCCTGGAAACAGAGAAGACACCAACAATATAGCTTGCAAATGCATAGCTTATTCTGGTTCAAAAAGAAGATAAGCCATATTTGACTGTGCCTTTCACCGTGACTCATCAGAGAGGCTAAACCTCTCTGATCATGCTGAGGTTTTATTACTCTCCTGGCGTGTTCTTCACCCAGCCTTATTAGAAATAACTGCACTTGTGGGCATGCTACTCAACCTACTTCATGCTGATTCATTAGAAAATTAGTTCCAGATTCTGGTGACGATACCAAGCCAGGCAGATTTCCTGGTATTTTTCCTCAGAGGGAAACTTAAAGAAACAGACTGGTAGAAAGAACATGAACCTTTGAGTCAGATAATATCCCTGCATATATATCTTACCTCTTCTAGGAACTGTGACCTTTGGAAAGTTACATGTTTCTGAAATCGTTTTCTTATCTACATAAAAGGAATAATAATTCCTAAAGTTGTTGAGAATTTTTTTTTTCTTTTTTTTTTTTTAATTTATTCATTTTTAGAGAGGAAACACAGAGTAGGAGAGAGAGAGAGAGAGAGAAAGAGAGAAAGGGGGGAGGAGCTGGAAGCATCAACTCCCATATGTGCCTTGACCAGACCAGTGCAGGGTTTTGAACTGGCGACCTCAGTGTTCCCAGGTCGACGCTTTATCCACTGCGCCACCACAGGTCAGGCAAGTTGTTGAGAATTAAGTGAAGTCATGTAGTAAGTATAATGCCTAGAATAGTACATAGTACAGTGTTTAGGGAATGTCCTTTTTCCTTCCCTCTCTTTGCAGTAATGGACCCTTCAGGTTCACTTTAGCTCAGTGCTTTGGTTAATTGGATAGGCAGCACCAGTCTTCTGCTGTTAGCATTTTGGGGCACAAGATTTAAACAAAAGAAGAAAAAAAAACTAGTTCAAGTCTCTTCTCTGAATTGTATGGCATTCCCAAGAGGATATTTTTATAAATTTCACTAGTACTGCTACCAGTGCTTAAACATAAAAGGTTAGCAGCCACATTTTTAAGAAAAAGAGAAATCAGGAATTGTGTTTAAACACTTTGAAATCAGTTTCCAGTGAAACTTTGCTAGCTGATCTGCTCTTTCATCCTGGTACATCTCAGACAATTTAAAGCTGAGGTTCAAAATAGCCAGACTACCACTGAATTAACAGTATCCTTACAACCAATAAAACACTCAGCAGCTCCCACACGAGAAAAGGTGGTGTTTACACAGCCATATCATAGTTTACAGTCTTACCTTCTCAACATTGTTTATTAACCAGGAGCATTTCAGCAACAGGCTGATACACCAAGACAAGAAAAGCAAATGCTTGTAACTTCAAATGCTGCGTACAGGCACACCTCAGAGATAATGCAGGTTTGATTTCAGACCACCACAATAAAGTGAGTCATAATCTTTCTGTTGGTGGAGGCCTTGTCTTCATTTCATTAAAAAATGCAGCATCACCTGACCTGTGGTGGCGCAGTGGTTAAACCGTTGACCTGGAATGCTGAGGTCACTGGTTCAAAACCCTGGGCTTGCCTGGTCAAGGCACATATGGGAGTTGATGCTTCCTGCTCCTCCCTCTGTTCTCTCTAACTCTTTCCTCTCTCTCTCTTTCTCTCAAAAAGAATAAATAAAATCTAAAAAAAGAAAAATACATCAGTGGAGCTCAATAGCAATAGAATGAGATATACCTGTAATCTCTTGCCTGGTGATTGAATAACACTCAGGGCTGCTGAAGGATCATCATATATCACTTAATGGCAGAGAATAAAATAGTAGGATCAAGAGTTATCATAAAAGCTTCCTTACATTTCATTTCAGTTGGAATTCAGTCTTCTACCCGACACTGTCTGGCACCAGCTTTGTTACTAAAGTATTGATCGCAGAGCTTGAGCCCTCCTGAGTCAATGAGATGGAAATTTACTAAGAATTTAATGCTATTGGCAAAGCCCAAGGTGGCCTTTCAAAGAAAATGGCTTTAATTGCTTTCCATTTCTGGCTAGTCTGATTAGTAGGGCTCTTTCCAAGCAGGGTCTTTCTTGTGGTCTTCAGCCTCTACTTCCTGTGCATCATTTCCCCCTCTGTTCTCTACTTTCTCTCCATTTTCTTTAGGTAGCATCTAATGTGTCTCAGTAAACTAGGGGAGACCAATACAGTGCCTCTGAAATCACACTAGATACACCAGTGCCTACCATTCAGATCTCTGGGCAAGGAGAACTTTCAGAAGCAAGAGAGCATCTCTGTCTCTTTAAGTCCATTATCCTGGACTTTCAACATCACTTATTAACCCTGAACTTTTTGGCCTTATTAGGGCATTAGACACAGATGAGAATATTCTACTGAAGCCAAAAGTAGTTGATCTTCATCAGAAGTAGGCCACCCAGGGAGGTACTTCTGCTAAGCTGAAAAGAGTCAGTACTTCAAGGATGATGCTGGAAAGTAGAAATAACAGAGCCAGAGGTCAGTGCTGCACTTTAGACAGAGTTTTCTTCATTTTAAATATCAGACTTCCTGTGGTCCCAGAATCAGAGCAGAGAATTAACACCCCAGAGGGAATGACCTAGTGTTTCATAGACATACAACTGTCACAGAAAGAAATGAGTTATAGATATCTTTTCTTGGCTTGGTAACAGGGTGTAGGGTGTTTGTGTGTGTGTACGCATGTGTGTTTATCAAACTATAAGCAAAGAGTCACTCGTAAAATTATTTTTATTTATTTAATTCATTTGAGAAAGCGAAACATCAATTTGTTGTTCCACTTATTTATACATTCGTTGGTTAATTCTTGTATGTGTTCTGACTGGGGATCTAACCTGTAACCTTGGCATATAATGATGGTACTCTTAACAAACTGAGCTACTTAGGTCCTCAAAAATCTTTTATCACATCAAAACTTGTAAGATTTTGGATTTGCAGTGGAGATAAAAGTATGCTCCTTGAAGCCCTCACAGACCTGAGACCTCACCACCTTATTCTGCTTTTTATTTCCCACTACAGTATTTATCACTGTCATACTCTTGTATTCTGAAATTAATGTCTTATATTATATTCCTTTGAAAACTGAGATACCAGATTATCTCCCTAATCTAATATACTAATCTCTGCTGTTATTCTAATAAGAGGGAGGTAGAAAACCCATTTGAAGGAATTTATGCATTTTAAATAAGGCTTTTGAGAAAAGTCACCACTCTGTTAACTAACGTATTCATGACTTTGCTAGTTGAAATTGGAGGCTAATAGAGTAGACACTTGGGGCCTCCAGCCTAATAGTGCTGCCTAGTTTTAAAGCCTTGTCGTGCTGCTTCATATTTAGACTATCCTTGACGTAAACCCCACTCAGTTTTTCTGTTTCCTTTCCTCACTGTCTATTTTCGTAGTACCTAGTCTCCCCTCCCCCAGGAACAGCTTGAGATCAACATATATATGTATGAATGGGAATATATATATATATATATATATATATATATATATATATATATATATATATATGATATTTTAATACAGAGGTTAGAATACTAAGCTCTCTTATTTTGAAGTGTTTGAAGAAAACACATAAATCTTGTTGTGAACTTTATTTAATGAGTACTGAGCTGTGTATATGTATGCAAGTGTGTTTATCAAACTATAAGCAAACTAGAACCTGAGGTTGTGATTTGGAAGCCTAATTTGGTTTCTCCTGACTTCCTCAAATCAAAGCAAATTTTTATGCTGGGTGAAAAGGGGGAAAGGCTACACAAATTGTATTTATACTTAGGAGGATAGTTGAGTCCTTACTTGATCCTTTGTGAAAAGAGTTATTATGATAAATGGTCTGTTGAGATTTTTCCTAATTATTTTGATCATGTTAGTCAGTGAATTGCACATTGGAGACCTGATTCTCCAAATCCATACCACAGAACTGAGTGTCAGAGAAACAGTTTATCTAAGGGGAAAAATAGGCCATTCTGAAGAGTTAAAGCAAAGAGAAGGGAGGTATACAACACAACTTTTATTAGCACTTGACCATTGGTAGATTATCTTACCTGCCTAAGAATATTAACTGTCTAATCTTTGTTTTGGGTTTAGATCTGCTTCACTTCTAATTCTTTCCTACCACGAAAGGGAGATCACTCTTCTAACGTTATGATTTGGATGTGTGATTTCCAGGGAGAGTTTCATTAATCTGTAATATTATTGATGAACTGTCTAACTTGTCAATAAATATTTTTCTTGTTCTCTAAATTTCTAACTCCCTATCGGCTTTGCTGGGCAGATAAAATATATTATGCTCACTTTGTTAAAGATGGCGCTGCCCACATGGAAGCCTGTCGTCCAGGTCATAATATTAGTTGCCCTCCTGCTTGGGAATGGGCATGATTATGTGTTGGGGGAGGGCTTTTGTACCAAATGGTTTTAAAAGGAAGAGAGATCACGTTGTTCCAGAAGAAGACTGATTGCGTTCTAAGAGGAGGGAAGAGAGTAGGGAGGAGAGCAGATTAAGGCTACGTGGATAACAGGAGAAGCAGCCAAGATGGTGGAGTGCTGAGGAAGAAGCCAGTTTGTGCAGAGAGAAGGAGATGGGGAACAGGTGAATATGTCTGGTGAGCTAGAAACTTTTGATGCTAGGAAACTTGGATAAGTCAGTAGCTTTGTGAGCACTGAATGAGTGGGGTTTGGAGCCCAGTGTGTGTTTTTGCTTGCCCATCGGGTGTAAGCTAGGATTAAAGCTGATCGCTCACCAGTTTTTGGCTCTGTTGTTTCATTACCGACTGTCCAAATCAAATGTGAACCTGCATAGGCCAGGCAGCTGTGATGGTGGCCCGCAACTATTGGCTTTATAGGTTTCAAGAGTAAATTTGAAACTCAAATTTGAAGAATTTTGCTAGTAACTGTAGCTGTGGTTCTATGATATAATACAAGGGAAGATTACATAATATCTAATGTGTGTCTTGGAGTGTGTTCGGTTTGCCAGTGCTTGAATGTCCTTCTACTTTACAAATTTTTCTTTCAGCATAAATTATGGGGATGTGAGGGTGATCTGGCTTCAACATCTGTCACCCCATTTATCTCCAGGGTTGATTCAATTGATCTGGCTGGCTAGACGGGTGTCCCCTTCCTCCCTTACTACTCCATGTGCGTCCCTCCCGAAACTGCGCACTAGGTCGAAGAGCACAACCTTTCCCTATAGAGGAGAGGACTGTTCGGTCAAGGTATACGAGTAGCTGCCCTCCCCTGCCAGAACTTTCAAACAAATCTCAAGCATAAATTACACTGGGGAACAAAACACTTGTTCTTACCTAATTCAAGTGTGCTGATCTCAAATCTGACATTAGTTTTTTTCTGTAAGCTACAGTTTTTTTGCAATTCAAGATTTTAGGTTTTCATCTTACTGTAAAATTTTAAACATTTTGTTTAACATAATGAAGTAGAATGTCTTCTTGGGCATCATCTTTGTGAAAGTATAATAATTTATATAATGCATCAGAATTTGTCTACAGTTTCAAAATAGAACATATTAAAACACTTGTATTGATCAGAAAATTTGCACATAACATATTTAAATTCTATTCAGGCAAAAATTTGCATTTGTAGCTCTTGCATTTCTGTACTTGTTGAGGACAATCTCATTTGATGCTCCAGCAGTAGCCTGCCATTATATTTCCGTCCCATCGCCCCTGATAACGCTCTTCCATCGTCTTCAGATCTTGATAAAAGCGTTCTCCCTGCTCATCACTAACAGCTCCAAGATTTTCAGGAAACTTATCAAAGTGACTGCTCAGGAAGTGAATCTTAACTCTCATGTTACATCCAATGTCGCAGAAAGCCAACAGCATCCTTTGAACCAGAAGTTCATAGTTTTCTGCTTTTTTGTTGCCAAGGAAGTTCTTTGTAACTGCCACAAAAAACTGCCATGCTGTTTTCTCCTTATTCATCTTCCTGGCAAATTCCTCATTACATATGAGGGTTCGAATTTGAGGTCCATCAAATACACCTGCTTTTATCTTCTCGAAAGACAAGGTAGGAAAACCAGAAATAATATGTTGAAAGCATTCACTTTCTCTATTCAAAGCCTGAACAAACTGCTTCATTAAGCCAAGTTTGATGTGAAGTGGGGGAAAATGATCCTGTCTCAATTAACTACAGAGTCGTTCACAATATTTTGCATCCCTACTTCCAGAGTTTCACGTTTCGGCCACTCTTTCTGTGGCCAGTGTTTCTCCCGTGCTCGGCTGTCCCACAAACACTGAAAGTAAGGATACTTAATGAAACCTCTATGTTATCCTAGCAGGAAATTTACCATTTTAAGATCCACACAAATGATCCAGTTATGCTCCTCATACTTCAGAAAGTCGAGGATAATTTTTATGTCATTATAATCTTCTCGCAGATGAGTTGAATAACCAATTGGAACTGCTGCTGGCTGAGAAGACTACTGATATCATGACAATAAACAAAGTGTTTGTCTTTGGAAAAAAAGTCTACAAAAATTTGTTCACACTTCCGAAATGGGATACTTTAGCTGACCAGTGAAGTACATTCTTTTCTTGAAGGCTGGAGGCTAATAACTCAGCTCTTTCTTTGATAGGCCCAAATCTCTTACTAAGTCATTCAATTCAGGTTGGCTAAACTGCTTAGGGGTTAATGACTACTTGGCATCAGAAGACCCTTCAGATTCTGCAACCATTTCCTCATGCATCTTATCAAAATACACTTGATCACCATGTTCACTTTGTTCGTCCTTAGAAGAAATAAAACCATTGAAAACTGGAATCAAGAGTGTCTCAGAGTGTGGGATAGGTCATATTGCTGAAGGAATATTAGGATATGCGATCATATGCTGTTTTTTCTTGCTGATGCCCTTTGTATGGATCACACAGAAATAACAGTCACTGCTGTGGTCTTTAGGTTCACGCCAAACCATGGGAATACCAAAAGGCATTCCTTTGTGTTTTCCTTTTGTCCAGTCACGAAGCATTTCCTCACAATTAGGACACGCAATATGAGGAGCCCGAATCTTGTCTTGATTGCCAAGGGGAACTTGAAAATAGGCAATATATGCACGTGTCACAAATGAAGAAAAATTGTGCCTTTGACGATAAAGTGTGTAACAGCCACATATATAACAGAAGGTGTCAAGGCTATTCTTCCATTTACGCCTACTCAAAGAAGCCATGATTCAATCTTGAAACAAAATAAGAGGGTGTTTTTATCAGATAATAATTTTTTACATTTAAAAATTACAATTATGTAAAAGTGATGTTTGTAAAACAATTGCCTTGTGATTATATGTTCAATCCAAGAGTCATTGCCCTTTAACTCCAATTTAAAAACCAATGCATATCATTAACTGTAACAAAAAGAAATTAAAATTGCATAAAAACTAGAGCTTGCACCAAAAAACAGATTTCAGATTTGGAATCAGCGATGCAGAAATATATAGAAAAAGTTCTAAAACCTCATGCAACAGAAAATGAAAAATATATTGTTCCCCAATGTTATGAGACCCACATCTGTTAATCAAATAGGCAAACTGTTTCCGTCTTTAAAACTCTCATATATTTGAATATGGGCAGGAATAGCAATTTTTTTCCTTTTTCAAAGCCAAAGTTAAATTTGGGAAGAGCTGTTAGTCAGAACACTTCTCCCGTACATTTAAAACTGAGAACTACTTATTTTTGCTGTTGTAAAAGCTTATGTGAAGTTTGCTAAGTTAATAAGCATACAGAGAAATAGTTCTGCTTAAAAGATGAAAAGAGAGCATCATTTTATGATTTGACAGGCATGCAAAAAGAGTCAACTAATGACACAGAAAGGACTTATACTCTCCTATATCGATTGATTTTGCTATGAGAAAATAATATTGCTTATATTTAAAAATTTATAAATTATATGGGTATGGGTATAGATATGTATGTATAGGGTGCAAAAGTAGGTTTACTGTTGTGAGTACATGAAACAGTTTATTCTTATATTATTATTTATTAATTATTATTTTCCATATGAACAACTGCATGTTGACACAGTAGCCCCCCCTTGTTTACATAGGATATGTTCCAAGACCCCAGTGGGTGCTTGAAACTGTAGATAAGACCAAATCCTATGATAAAGTTTATTTTATAAATTAGGCAAAGTAAGGGATTAACAATAATAATAATAAAATAGATCAATTATAGCAATATACTGTAATAAAAAAATATGTGAATGTGGTCTGTGTGTCTGTTTGATAATCAGTTTGATAGCCGAGATGGCTACTAAGTGACTAACAGGCAGGTAGCATATACAGTGTGGATACAGAGGACCATGGGATTATTCACATGTTGGGTAGGACGGAGCTAGGCAGCATGAGATTTCATCATGCTACTCAGAATAGCATGCAATTTAAAACTTATGAATTCTTTATTTCTGGAATTTTCCACTTAATATTTTGAGAGTGGTTGACCATGGGTAACTTAAACCATGAAAAGTAAGAATCTCGGATAAGGGGGCCTACTGTAAGAAAAGTTGCATAGGAAATAGAAGCTAATTTGTCCTGTTAATGAGTCTCTGAAGCAACACTGTCTGAATGAAAATCTGGGCATCCCACAAGCTTTCCTAGGTTGTCAAATGAAGATTCATGGCACAGCAATCAGAAGAAGTTATCACCAGTTTAATGGGATATTACAGCACATTGTCTTTTTGTGAGTAGAGCAAGTTACTCAGCTGTCTCTAAAGACTTTCAACTGTAGATAGATCTCCACCTTTGGTAAAATGAATTCTAATAGTCTTATCATAGCCTCTCAACCATAAGAAGCCATGGCTGTAAGACATGTATTCACTGTAGCATATCTAGTGGGCTCTACCACCCAAATTTTACTTGTAAGTATCCACTTTTTTCCATCTCTTTACGACACCCATGGCTCTTGTATGGATTGCTTTAGCCTCCTAATTGATCTCTTCTTCACTCCCATTTCACCAGCAGCCAAAGTGATTTTTAAAAACACAGATCAGCCTAACCAGGTGGTGGCGCAGTGGATAGAGCGTCAGACTGTGATGCAGAAGACCCAGGTTCGAGACCCCGAGCTCACCAGCTTGAGCGCAGGGCGATCTGGCTTGAGCAAAAGCTCGTCAGCTTGGACCCAAGGTCACTGGCTCCAGCAAGGGGTTACTCGGTCTGCTGAAGGCCCGCGATCAAGGCACATGTGAGAAAGCAATCAATGAACAACCAAGGTGTTGCGATGGCAACGAAAAACTAATGATTGATGCTTCTCACCTCTCTCCGTTCCTGTCTGTCTGTCCCTATCTATCTCTCTCTGTGACTCTCTCTCTGTCCCTGTAAAAAAAAAAAAAAAAAAAAAACACAAATCAGACCATGTAACCCTCTCCTGAAATTTTTCAACGGTTTCTTGTTGTGGTAGAATAAAATCAAAGACAAATTTTTCAAAGCCCGGTATTACAAAGATAGCTTCTGCCTACCTCTCTAAATTGAGCTTGTTCATTCTCCCTCTGATGCACAATTTCCAGGTCATAATTGGTCATGTACCAGTACCTAGAACTTGCTAAGCTGCTTCCTACCTCTAGGCCTTTGCACGTTAACAATTGCCTCCCTCTGGAGCTTACTTTCCCTCGCTCATCACATGGCAAGATCACTCCTGTCTCCTTCAGAGCTCGGCTTAAATGCCACCTCCTCAATACTTCCACTTGTCACCTTATCTAAGTAAGTTTCTCTTGGTTTTCTTTATCAAAGCAACCTTCTTGCTTTCAAACACTTATTATAATCTATTGTTAATTTATTATATGTGGATATTCCTCTCTTATTTACTTTCTTCTCTAGAATGTCACTGAGCTCAAGGGAGAACAGGAACATTTTCTATCATGCTCACCTTGGTCTTTCTGATGATTAGCAAGTACTCAGTATATGCATTTTAATAATGAATTAATTAGTGAACAAAAGAAGGGTAAGTGGTACTAATTTTAAGCTTGCAACTAAAAATATTTGAGAAACTCTTCTCACAGGTCAAAAGACAGTGGCTTTTGTTCTCTGTTACCATGTGTCAGAATAAGCGAAGACATGCGTTTCAGCAAGCATTCAGTGACCATTTATTATGTAATATAGTCAAGGCTCTGTGTTAAGCACTGCAGGGATACAAATATGAGTAAGATAGATTTGCCTACTAGGATTTACAGCTTAGTGGTTTTAACAGGCACGTTTATAACAGCTACAATTCAAGGCAGAGTTCTGTACAGGTGGTATAAGCAAAGAGCTAAGGAGCATGGAGGAGGAAGAGAGAAGTGATAAATCTTCCTGTGCCTGCTGGTGATGTTTCAGACTGCGACAGTTCAATGGAGCCATAGCTCTTTCCCTTTATGAAGCCCTGCCAGCTTCCTAAAGACTTCATTGTTGAGGCGTCCATTTTCCTAAGGCCAGTGTTGTATTAACAGAACAGAAAGGCAATAGGAAACTGAGGCAAAGTGGGAGAAAACAGTAAATCTCACTAAAGTCTGTTTAAAAAGAAATAATGTTGTTGTCTACCCATTTCTACAAAGATAGATCTTAGGCATACTTTACTTATAGTTTGCTACTTTCACTTTCATCAGGCTCATTCATTAACACATTGAATAAGAAACAGTAAGACAGCCTAGCCTGACCAGGTGGTGGCATAGTGGATAGAGCATCAGGCTGGGACGCAGAGGAGCCAGGTTCGAGACCCCAAGGTCACCAGCTTGAGCGCGGGCTCATCTGGTTTGAGCAAAAGCTTGCCAGCTTAGACCCAAGGTCGCTGGCTCCAATAAGGGGTCACTCAGTCTGCTGTAGCCTCTGGTCAAGGCACATATGAGAAATCAATCAATGAACAACTAAGGAACCAGCAACAAAGAATTGATGTTTCTCGTCTCTCTCCCTTCCTGTCTGTCTGTCTCTTATCTCTCCCTCTCTCTGACTCTGTCTCCGCCACAAAAGAAAAAAAAATAGTAAGGCAGGCTTACTAGAATTGTATTTTGTATTCAGGTTCTATGAGAAACCCATGAAAAGACCATGCCAAAGCAGTTCCTGACCGATAAGGTAAAGACAAAGGAAAAACTTTTGCAAAGATGTGTGGGTGTCATTTGCTGAGGCTTGATAGCAGCAAGCAGACTGTATGACAGAAATCACCAAAGTTTAACTGCAGGCAGAATTTTTTAAATGAGAGGTAAAAAAGATCGGGATTGTCAGTCTATTCTCAGTCTATGAGTCATAGTCACACTCATTTCACAGTTGAACAATGGCAACAAAAGAGATGACAGCAAATTCAAGGCGGAACTGGGTAGTGAATTGAAAAGTAGACCTAGAAGTCCTCATGTTGCTCTTCCTGGAATCCATCTGCTTAGCATTTATTCATTCATAAAACATTTATTAAACTTCTACTCTACACCAAGGGCAGTGCTATACCCTAGAGAAATTTAGGTGAATAAGACACCCCTAGCGTTAAAGCCATTGCCCTCTAAAGGGAAGTCAGACACATAGCAACCAATAGTCATGCCATACTACAAAGTACCATAGGCACCTAGACAGAGAGGAAATACTCTGCAGAAGAGGTGGCATTCGAGTTCAGCCTTGAAGGATGAGTTTTCTATTAAGCAACATTGGAGTGGGAGAGCACTATAGACAGGTAAGAAAAGGTAATGGCAGGAACAAAAGCAAGTATGAAGACCGAAGTGCCTTTGGGGAATTAAGAGAAACTGTGATTAGAGATTAAGACACATGATCAGAATGAATGAAAGGGTTGTCACCCCCCATAATTCTGATTTCACTAGGTCTCCCTAAATAATTCCCCACATTTGCCTCTATAATATAAAGACATTTCACACCCAGCACATTATTTCAGCCCAAATTATAAGATAAATAAGATAGGCTCTAGATTGCAACCAATTCCTTGCCAGCTAGATGTAACTATCACTTTAGCCCATTTGAGCACCACACAGAGGAATATCAAAATGCCTCAGTATTGTTTCTCTGAAACACTAAAGTGTTGTATATCAAGTTTGTCATTGCACTACTTAATGAAATCTATATGACTACACATTAGTGGCTACAACTAGAACAATGGAGAAAACACCCATCTAGACATATTTTGGTCCATCTGCTAGCATGCTCCAGTGCTACAAATAGAAACTTTAAGACTAGCTATTTCCCTGGGGTGCTAAGTGAAAATCTCTTAAAAAGTGCCATTGTATGTTTTGTATAAAACAAGTTATTTAACTTCCAGACTATTAAATGGGAGGTTGGAAGGGAGGGTGATTCTTACTTTAGAGTTTTTTTTCTCCCAGAGACTTCATAGCTTTCAACTCTTGAGGTAGACAGAAACAGGGTCATGTAAGGGTAACCCCTCACTGCTTTGCAATCCGTAGTTGGCCGAGGGAGAGTATCACTTGTCTCAAATAATCCATGTGGAAGGACTGCAAATGAGAATGGAGGTAGGATCTACCCTCTACTATTCTGAATTCCACCCTTCTCTGCCTTTTGTTAGAGCATGTGTCTATCCAGGATAGGTGACGGGAGACAATGCTGATGGAAGAATCTTCAACTCTGACTTGTGAATGTTTCTCTCCCAAAATATCTAAAATCAAATGTGTCTTGAACATAAGGCTTAATATCCTTCTGAAAACCTCTGGGTCTACATGAAAAATTTATGTTTTTCCTGTTAGTTTAACTTTTACCTTATTTTGTAGGGACTCGTTAGCTCTGTCCTTATCCCCCTCTCTGCCTAGTTACACTACCAAGTTTTCCTGCATTGACTTAACAGTGAATGGCACCCAACTCAATTATTTTTCCCTGATTCTAGGATTTTCCTTTTGACCTAAAGGTAGTGGGGTTAAGGTGTAGAAGAGAAAAAACTTGAGTTTAGGACTGTATCACATTTTATCTTGCACACATTAAAGATTAAAGTTCTATTTGAGCACATTTTCATCTTCCATTATGTTTAAAGTTGTTTATTGCTAATGTTCATCTCTTTAGTTTAGCACCATACCAGTTACTATGGAGGATATAAAATATATTTTACTTAATATATCTCTCTTAATTCTCACCAGCATCCTGAGAGCTAAGTCTGTCTTACAGAAAGGTTAAATCGTTTATCCAAGGTTATAAAGCTTTTAAGGGACAGAACTTAGATTTGAACATAGGTTTGATTTTGGTTCTGAGATGAAGAGGCAGCTCTGTGAATGCAGACAGGACAGTCTGTAGGGTTGTTGAATTATAGAGTAGTCTCATTATATGAACTATGCTAAAATCATTCTTCTGTCCTCACCACTGCCCCCATTGGTCTCTGTAATCACATATGAACCCACATTAAAGTTCATTTTGATTGCTATCATCTTTAGTTATAGAGAAAAAACATAGTTATGTTCCTTTATACCTAAAAATCACATCACACTGACTAGGGCTCTTTTTCTTAACTATTCCCAAAATACCAATAAAAAAATGTCAAAATTAACAGTTGCTAATTTTAATTATGTTAAGAATTCAGAACTTATACTGTACAAATAAATATATTGTTCTTCACTGGTTGACCTTTTCACCCAAATTTTCTCAGAAGTGAAAACCAAGTTGCTAATTGTGCCAGTGTAGTAATAGAACTAGATTTCAGAAGACCTTGAGTCCTCATTTTCTCATTTACATCCTAGCCATGTGAGCTGGGATCTGCCTTTTAATGTGGCTGCTTCTCCATCTTCTACCTTATCAAGAGTAATAGTTACTCCTATGCCTGTATTATAGGTGTTTGTAAGAATCTAAGTATTGAAAGTGTTTTGAAAACCATAAGGTAGTATACAGTATTACTACTTACTTGTTCATTCTGCAAATAAGTACTCGTATTACCTAGGAGTATATAGGTAAAAAGAAACAAACATGACTTCAGTGTTCACCACAGTCTAGTGGGAAGACTGATGTGCAAACAGATGCATAGGGGCTGTCCTGGAGATGTATACCAGCTACAACAAAAACCCCAAGGAAAAGTACCCCTGATTCTGGGAGGACCATGGAAGGCTTCACAAAGGAGATGGTGTGAACTGAGACATGAAAAATGAGAAATAGTTTGCCTGATGAACTAAACAGGAAGGAAAATTTCCAGGCATAGGGAAAGCATGTTTGAAACTTTAAAATACTTTACTTTGTCTGGAATTATAAGTACAAGGTAAGGAGGTCAAGACAGACAAATTGACAAGGAACAAATTGTGGAGAGGCTTTGAATATCACATTAAGGAGTTTAGACTACATATAGGAGGAAATACGAAATCATTGAATAATTTTGAGCAGAATTTTGATCAGGTTTCTGCAACGTCAATTATTGATGTGGGTGGAGGAGCAGGCAGTAGGGAGGATGAGACCCTTGCAGTTATCCAGGGGTGAAAGTACGACGGGAGGAGAAAAACATTCCTAGGCGTTATGCCTGAGTGACTGGCCATATTTCAAAAAATAAAGAAGTCTTAAGAGGATTTTGGTTTGGAGGGAAGCTTCAACTTCAAACAGTCATTTGACAGGTCATTTGGAGGTAGAGGGATCCAGCAGGCAGAGAAGCAAAAGGAAATCATAGTGCTCACTGTGGGAGCCATTCACAACAAGGTGAGATTTGAAGCCAGGGGACTAGATGAGAGCTACCCAAGAGAGAAAAACAAATGAGGAATGAAGCAAAGAAGTTACATCACTAAAGGAAATGGGAGGAAAAGTACCAGGGTAGTGTCACAGCTTTCAAGAGAAGAGACAGTTTCAAGGTAAGTATTCAATAAGACCTAATGCTGGATGGAGAAAACACAAAGAAACAAGATCAAAAACTAAATGAAAACCAATTAAGAGGCACTGGTAATTTTAGAGAATAGTGAAATAAGGAGTCAAAAACAAGTGAGTTCAGGAGTAAGAAACTGATAAGAAAAATAGAAATAAATATAGGCAGGGTAGAGTAACACATTCAGACCACAGGTTATCCAGTGGCACCATATTTTCTCAGAACAGTAAAGTACAAATGGAAATGCCAGCACATAATGTAAATTGCTTTTACCCTTTGTGTTCTGAACACCATGAGCTTTGAGTCCAGTGAGCTGATCAGTCGTTCTTTTATGGGTAATGTAATTTGCTTGTGTCCAAAAAGAAATGAACTGCATATCTTTAATCTTTCCCTTAGCCTATATTGCCTGTTTCGCCTCAATGCCTGATCAACAACAAAGCAAGCACTGTTATCTGTAGTTAGCGGAAATGTGTATGAGAGAAATCCAAATGTCTTCCCAGAATTTCTTAGTTACACTAGTACAATGAAAACACTAGGGCAAAATCATCAATTTTGTGTCTAATTGAAAATTTATTTCCTTGTCAGACATGAATTTTTTTCCTTAATTTTGATAAGCATGGATTCTCATTTGATGGCTTGGAGCATAGGTAGTAGATCAGAGGCCTGTATTCAGGAGTTATAGTCACTATATACAGGCCATGCATTAGTTAAAGTACTAATTCTTACACCAGCGAGACTATAATAATTTCAGTGTTAATCACTGGATAGGATTTTGAGAACTTGAAATAGGGCACTTATGAATGTTTCTCATTATCTTCTGATTTACCTGTGACTATTAAAATAGCCTGCCAACTAAATAGAGCTTTGGAAGGATAAATAAAGTTCAGTAGCAATTTCCAGATTTTGTAAGTGTTAAACAACCCTAGGCTCATACCCTCAGATGATACTGATGGTTCCATGAAAGATATACTTGTCTGAGACATTCTCTCAATTAAATAACTTCTCTTTCATTGTGGTTATTCTTATTCAATCAAATAACCACTAGAATTCAGAAATTCTATAAAGCTCAAGATTTGAATATGGTAGAATTTTTTTTTAATCTTACTGGAATGAAATCTCCCTGAGATGATTTCTGTAAGAAGGGATCTCTCCCATCCCCTGTTCTCCAAGTGCTTTACTGAAATTGTTAAAAAATAAAAAAGAAAGAATGTGTTTGATTTTCAGACTTCAGTGTGAGCTATCTTCAAATGTTAAACTTGACAGAGTAGCCAGCATTCACTGTGAGAGAAAACCGTCTAGTAGACATTTGGGCCTCCTTTCAGTGAAGCATTACCAACAAAAATTCACTTGCTACTTTTTCCTTCTGTTGGATTAGTTCACTGGATTTCAAACAAAGACCCTGGGTTTGTTTTTGTTTCCTATGACACTTCAAAGGAAAGGAATAGAAGAGTTGTGTTACCAGTGGCATAAAGAACTCTGCCGACCACTAACCTTGTGGGGAGTAGAGAGCTGTCACTAGAGCCACTGTGGTGAGTAGGTGCATCCCAAAGGTGATCCAGTGTTCTTCTTTAATGCCCACTTTTCTTTTGCTTCCAAAATTTATAGAGAATTTTATAAATAATATGCTATATTAGAAACTCTGTAGAATATAAATTACTCAATTTCTGTCATAAATATGAATAGAATCCTAACTCTAGATTTACACACATACATACATATACATGCACATATATATCCATACATGCATTCACACTTAAAGGAGTATTTCATTAGGATGCTTTGAGCTGGAAGAAATAGAAAATTACAACTCAAATGGATTAAATAATTTATTACTTCATATAACAAGAAAATTAAAAATTAGGGCAGCCTGACCTGTGGTGGCTCAGTGGATCAAGCATCAACCTGGAATGCTGAGGTCGCTGGTTCAAAACCCTGGGCTTGCCTGGTCAAGGCACATATGGGAGTTGATGCTTCCTGCTCCTCTCTACTTCTCTCTCTCTCTCTATCTCTCTCTCTGTCTCTCTTCTCTAAAATGAATAAAAAGTAAAAATAATTTTTAAAAATTGTTAAAAACAATTAGGGCAGATTCTAATGCTGTACAGTCAGGGCTTATGCTCTATTTTTCTGCATTCCCTTAGTCTAGCTGCCACATGATCATAAGACGGCATGGCTGTTCTGGGCTCCATGGGCAGATAAGACAACATGCAGAGGCAGAAAAGGAATTTTTCTCTTTCATAATAGATTGGGAATCTGTTAAAAAGGAGATAGGTAAAAATGGAGGCTCTCAGGAAGCCTCGTCTAGTGGAGGGGTGAGCATGTAGCAGTGTGGTAGAGACTCTGTGAGAGGTATAAAGACTCTGTGATGGGAGCTCCGAAGAGAAAGTACTACTTTTTCTCTACCGTAGGGAAAGGGTACTTGCTGATCAGAGAAGACTGGATTTGGGGAAGAGGATGTTAATCCAGTTTGGGACATGTTTGCAGTATTCGGGGACCTCCAGGTGGAGAAATCCAATAGACAGTTGGGTGTCTATTGATCTAAGTCTGAGAAGTGTAATCAAAGAAAAAGATACAGGATACAGGTGCTGTATCCTGACTCAAACCAAAAATGAAATCCTGAGGAACACTGACATTTTAAAGCCCTGGTGAAATAAGAGTAGTCGACAGTGGAGACAGAAAATAAAAATGAAAATCTTTTAATACCATCTGTGTGTGGGATGGGTGTAAGCTAAATAGCGATGACATTTTGTGATATTCCTACGTGTGATTTGGGTAAAGGACTGGTAAAAGCTAGAAACCTTTCAGTATTCATTTTTTGCCCAGTAGCAGGTATCCTTCCCTAAGAAACTGGTTAAATGAGACAGTTTTGTTGGAGGTATAGCTAGACCTGAACAGTCCTCCACCCAAAGCAGAATTGGGGACTTAACTTTTCTAAAATAAGTCTCATTTTCTTTGCAGGAGTGGTCACACATTACTTGCCTTCTGGTTTTCCCGCCAAGATGGAAAACTAAACCGACAGCAGACTATTGAACTGGGACACCACATCCTCAAAGCACACATTTTCAAGGTAATTAGAGATGTTAGAGGCTTTTTTCTTCCCATCTCCAGCTTGCTTTTCTTAACACTGTGTTTATGAAGTTACTGTTATTTCAGTGAAGCCCTTACTTTCTGAAATTGTTTTGTGACAAAGTTGGTCCATTTCCTAAAATGTATGTCCTGTTCCTCCCTTGGCCTTTGGAAAGAAAACCACATTAATCATCTCCCAGTTTAGTGGATTGCTAGGCTTTCAAAGAATTGTGTATGTACTATTATTTAGGTGAGAAATACATATACATGTATGTATTCAATATATGACCTACCATCTCCTGAGGACAATCATGTTTTCACAACATCCAAAAAAGTCACTGAGAGCAGTTGCTCTTTCAATTTTCTTATAATTCTTTTCTTCCTTTTACCTTTTTAAATTTTTATTTATTTTCTTTTTTTAGTTGAATTTATTGGGATAACACGGGTTAACATAATTATGCAAGTTTCAGGTGCCCAACTCTACAGCACATCTCTGTACTCAGTATTGTGTGTTCACCCCTCCAAGTCAAGTCTTTGTTCATCACCATTTATCCCCTGTATCCCCTCTCCCACAATCCCCATACTGTTTTCTGTATTCATGAGTTTCCTTTTTGTCCTTTTTTGCTCAATCCTTCTACCCCCCTCCCCCAGTCCCCCACCCCTTGACAGCTGTCAGCCTGCTCTCCTTATATGAATCTGTCTGTTTGCTTGTTAGTTCATTTTGTCCATTAGATCCCACAATTGCCTGACCAGGTGGTGGCACAGTGAATAGAGCACCAGACTGGGGTGCGGAGGACCCAGGTTTGAAATCCTGAGGTCACCAGCTTGAGTGCGGGCTCATCCAGCTTGAGCACAGGCTCATCAGCTTGAGCGCAGGGTCGCTGGCTTGAAAGAGATCATAAAAATGACCCAATGGTCACTGGCTTGAGTCCAAGGTTGCTGGCTTGAGCAAGGGGTCACTCGCTCTGCTGTAGCCCCCTGATCAAGGCACATATGAGAAAGCAATCAATGAACAACTAAAGAGCTGCAACGAAGAACTGATGCTTCTCATCTCTCTCCCTTCCCATCTGTCTGTCCCTCTCTCTTTCTCTCTGTCTCTGTTTTAAAAAAAAAAGGGATTCCACATTGAGTGAAATCATATGGTACTTGTCTTTCTCTGACTGGCTTATTTTTACCACCTTAATAATATAGCCATTTTAGTGAAGATTTTAATATTCCTAGTACTGTGCTTTTCTGGAACCAAGAATCTTCCTTTGAGCTACTTTCCCCATTCTCTCTTCAAATTACAATCCCAATTTTTTTCTCAGTACTTTCAAAACATTTAAGTACCCTATAGCATCAGCTTCCCTCTCTCAGCATTCACAGGCTGGAATGGCGGACCAGAGGAGGGCTCATCACACACTGGGCACATATGGAGCTTGAGACTTGTTTGGAGGTTCTAGCAGGGGAGCGCAGCTACTCGTATACCCTTGACCGAAGAACGGTCCTCTCCTCTATCGGGGAAGGTCGTCCTCTTCGACCGAGCACGCAGCTTCGGGAGGGACGCACATGGAGCGGTGAGGGAGGAAGGGGACACCCGCCTAGCCAGCCAGATCAGCCGAATCAACCCTGGCGATCAATGGGGTGACAGATGTCGCAGCCAGATCGCCCTCACATCCACACTGGGCACATATGCATTTGTTTGCTCAGTGCTTACTGAGGCATCGTCCTGGGAACTAGTGCTGCAAAAACAGCATAGATACAGCCCCTAATCTCAAGGAATTTATAATTCTGGCAGCAGTATATGGTAAAAACACAAAGATTGAGGAGGAAGTGTTCTGATTTTTCCAACCCATAGTTTTCTACTTCTAGTCCCTACAGTCTCTTCAGACCACTTTTCCTGACTCAGGGTTGAGAGATACAGGTATCTGAAATAGTTCTCTGGGTTGGACTTCCTGCAGGAGCTACTGTGAAAGATAAAACATTTCTCTTTCAGAGAAAGATGCCAATAAGGACAACTCCCAAGATCCTAGCAATTTCTTCCTAGTATATAAGCACGCAGCCAGAGGAGCCTGTTCATCGGATAGACAGATGAGAACCCACAGTGACAGATCCTTTATTTGAATCATAATGGTGTTATCTAACAAATCACTGTACTAAAAAATGTTACCCAGTGACCTTACTCAGTGGGAGCAGAGTGGGACTAAAACAACAGGCAGGGTGGCTCATTCCTGCTTCAGATGGACCAAAAAATATTTGCTGCTTTGACAAATTCTGAGATCATTATCCTTCAGTTAGATAGGAAACTTAACTTTTAAGCATCACCACTTTAAACACCTAAGCTTTTAGCACCACCATCTGCCTAGGATCAGATGCAAAGAAATTTATGCCTGTCTTTTCTGTACCATAAAATAAAAACCACATTAGCAGACAAATGATACTAAGTTTTGTTTGACCCACTGTCACTTTAGCCAATACATGAAGACCACATTTTAACCACACACACCTATTATTGACGCAGTTTTATCTTATGTTGCTATGGACAACATGGTTGCCTGAGATAAGAGTGTTTCTGTGTGATTGAGGCCATAAATACTCGGGTGGACAGCGTAGGTACTCACATGACTGCGAGCTGAAGAATGCAGACTCAGACTAGGGTTTACCTGATGCTGCACCTTTAGGGTCTATTAAGTGTAGAATGCTCCCTATTGATAGGCTTAGCTTCTCCCAGACTACTAGAATTCTCAGTGCCCATCAACTGAAGTTCATGAAGAGGCAAAAGTCGACTCTATGCTTATAATCAGTACCACTAAGAACTTCTAATCAGCATTGACATGTAGTCCAATTTATATTTCTTTTAAATTAATTTTAAATTTTCCTTATTTTGTCTTTGTGAAAAATTACCTATAATGTTATTAATCACTCTAAAAATACGAGTCTGTAATTCCAGAGATTTGGCTGGCTCTAGAGCCCTTTTCATTCTTTCTGCTTCTAACAGCTTTATTGAGGTATAATTTATATGCTGCAAAATTCACCCATTTTAAACATACAAGTCAATGTCTTTTAGTGTATTTAGAGTGGTGTGCTGTCACCACTATTTGTACCTTGACAACACCCTAAAACAGTGGTTCTTAACCTGGGTTCTATCGAACCCTAGGGGTTCGATGAGTCAGTCTCAGGGGTTCGAAGAAACCTCTGCCGCGGAGGCCAGAATAAAGTAATACCGTAATTTGTTGTGAGTTCATGCACTTTGTTGGTTTTGTTCTTTGAGCAAGGTGATATTCATGCACGGCTCATTTTGTGTACCAGTAAGAAAACATATACCTATGTCTCGAATTTGGAAAGAAAAATCATACTGTATCCCTAAAGAAGGGTTCGGTGAATGCGCATATGAAACTGGTGGGTTCAGTACCTCAAAAAAGGTTAAGAACCACTGCCCTAAAAATAAACTGTGCCCATTTGAAGTCACTCCACATGCTTCCCCCAGCTTCTGGCAATCACTGAGCTATTTTCTGTCTCTGTAGATTCAACTTTTCTAGACAGTTCATATGAGTGAAATCACACAGTATATGGTCTTCTGTGTCTGACTTCCTTCAGTTAGTGTCATGTTTTGAGAGTTCATCCATGTTGTAGCATGTGTCAATCAATACTCGATTCCTTCTTGCTGCCAAATACTGTAATCCATTTTGTTTATGCATTTACTGGTTGGGCATTTGGGTTGTTTCTTCTCTTTGACTATTATAAGATGCTGCTATGAACATTAATATATATATTTCTTTCCCTTTTTAAATTTTTTATAATAAACAGCCATTTTAAAGTGAACAAGTTAGTGATACTTAATATATACTTTTACAATGTGATAGTTCAGGTTTTTGTTTCTTCAGTTTTCTTGGGTATCTACCTAGAAATGGAGTAGCTAGGCATATAGTAACTATGTTTAACATTTTGAAGAATTGCCCATCTGTTTTCCATAGTGGCTGTACCATTTCACAATCCCACCAGCAATGTATGAGGGTTCCAGTTTTTTCAACCCTTGCCAATACTTGTTAGATGTTGTCTGTCTATTCTTTTTTTTTAATATATATTTTATTATTATTAATTCTAATGGGGTGACACCAATAAATCAGGGTACATATGTATAATGAAAACATCTCCAGGTTATCTTATCATTCAGTTGTGTTGCATACCCATCACCAAAAGTCAAATTGTCCTCTGTCACCTTCTATCTGGTTTTCCCTGTGTCCCTCCCCTCCTCCCTATCCCACTCTTCCCTCCCTCCCCCCATCCCATAACCACCACTCTCTTGTCCATGTCTCATATTCTCACTTTTATGTCCCACTTATGTATGTAATCATGCTGTTCTCAGTTTTTCTTTTTTTCTGATTTACTTATTTCACTCCGTATAATGTTATCTGTCTATTCTTGATATTAAAGAAATCATACACATTGTGCTACAAAATATAATTTAGCCATTTTAGTGGGTATGAAGTAGTTTCTCACCATGGTTTTAATTTGTATTTCCCAAATGACTAATGATGTTGAGCACTATAATTCTTTTATAATCCTCTCATTGCCGTTTAGATTTTTTTTAATCTATGAAAAGAAAACAGGATGCTTGTGAATTGTGGCCAGAGGTATTTCAGTCTAGTTTGTGATGCAGTGTGTTTCACTGGCTTGGGTCTATTCACTGGAAGGGTTTTAGAGTCTGTTACAATTAGCTCCCTAAATGCTGCTCTCTAAAATGTTCCTTTGATTGGTCGGTCCTATAGCATTTCTTACCAGAACAGAACTATTTGTCAGAGGGTAAAGAAATGTAAGTAAATATCTAGAAGGTAGAACCTTTGACATTGATCAAAAGGCATGGGTTCTGGTACAGACTCTGCCATTTACCTTAAGCAGTCTCAGTTTTCTCCTCTGTACAATAACAATATCTGTCAGGATTGTCATAAGGATCATACATATAAAATATGTAAGCTGTGTTTTAAAAATGCAAGCTATTAGACATACTTATTACAAGGTTTTATGATTCAAATTATTAATAAAAATATCTTTCCTGGCAATAAGACTTAATAACAAGCATAAACTTTACTTATTTATTTTGCAGAGTCAGAGAGAGGGATAGATAGGGACAGACAGACAAGAGGAGAGAGATAAGAAGCATCAATCATTAGTTTTTCATTGTGACACCTTAGTTGTTCATTGATTGCTTTCTCATATGTGCCTTGACCGTGGGCCTTCAGCAGAGTAACCCCTTGCTCAAGTCAGCAACCTTGGGTTCAAGCTGGTGAGCTTTGCTCAAACCAGATGAGCCCGTGCTAAAGCTGGCGACCTCAGGATCTTGAACCTGGGTCCTCCGCATCCCAGTCCAACACACTGCGCCACTGCCTGGTCAGGCTAACAAGCATAAATTTTAGATGGTAATGTCACAGTTTCACTTTAAAGCAGTGGTTCTTAACCTTTTTTGAGGTACCGAACCCACCAGTTTCATATGCGCATTCACCGAACCCTTCTTTAGTGATAAATAAAATGATTTTTTTTTCCAAATTCAAGACATAGGTATATGTTTTCTTACTGGTGCACAAAATGAGCCGTGCATGAACATCACCTTGCTCAAAGAACAAAACCAACAAAGTGCATGAACTCACAACAAATTACGGTATTACTTTATTCTGGCCTCCGCGGCAGAGGCTTCTCCGAACCCCTGAGACAGGCTCATTGAACCCCTAGGGTTCGATAGAACCCAGGTTAAGAACCACTGCTTTAAAGGTTACTTAGCATCCTGTACAGCAGTGATCGGCAAACGTGGGTTTGCAGTCCGTAGAGTCTGTTGAAACCACTTATCTGCCATTGTAGCTCAAAAGCAACCAGAGATAATACAGAAATAATTGTAGGTGTGGTTATATTCCTGTAAAACATGATTTATAAATACTGGTGGAAAGCTGGATTTGGCCTTGGGCTGTAATTTGCCAAACCCCCCCCCCTTTGTTTACCAGTGTCCTTTTATTATAACGAAACATGACCATGGAATGGTCAGATAAGAAGAGTAGTAATCCATTTGAGAAACTTGTACTTCTACATAATTGTCTGCCAAAGTTAGTTTTTGCCATGATCTTAAGATACCTTTGCCGTAGGTAAGATCCCTGAGAGAGAATGCTCTTGCTTCTTCATGCTTTTTCTTTCTTCATGAAATATTCAAGAATACTGAACAAGCTTCCTACCAGCTGGTAAAGTGTTATAAATTTAGATTCTAACAAGTATTTAAGGATGGGACTCCATTACCATTCATTTATGACAAAAAATACTTTCTTGCTGAGCAATAGTTATAGATACTGAAAAGACACTTTTTTTAGTTATCTGAATCTGAAGTTCTCTTTAAACATCAGCTTAGAATTTAATTATGTGAGGTTTTTTGGGTTTGTTTGTTTGTTTGTTTAATTTTATTTTGGGGGTTTTGTTTTGTTTGCTACATGCCTGGTAATGGGATCCGCCTGTCACCTTTGTCAAGATGAGTTTAACTAAACTGAAACTCTTTTCTCCCATATCTCACAAGAGCAAAGAATCAACCCTACCAAGCAGGGGAAATCAGCAGACTAGCAAGTTCTTGGTCCAAGTAAAGCTGATATTTCAAATCCTAGAGTCTAGCTTTATATTTCAGAATTGTTTCCTATGTATTTTCTCCAGCCTTGATGGGATTCTCAGAGCTACTTTGTAGTCCCTTTATTGGACCATTTAGTTGAGGTTCATTTATTAATGTCAGTTCTTACCAGCTCGTTTCCCCATTTTCCCCTCTAGCTTTTAACTGAGTCAGCTAACTAAACAAACAGCCTGACTTATGAGTCACTGGAAAAATCGAGTGTGACTTCCTTTAACTACTCTTTTTCTCTCACTAGTGAATCAATCTATATCATCGTTAATTCTTACCTCTTTTTCTCAGCTCAAGGGAAAAGATGTCCCTATTCCTCTTTTTTAATTTTATTATGAAATATTTCAAACACTTAAGAAAGTACAGATAATTGAATAATCAAATACTGTCTACCATTTTTAACAGGTGTTTAGATTTTTTTCATGTTTGCATCAAATATTCTTTATTTTCAAGAAACAAAAAGGTAGCAAGTACAATAGAAGCCCCTTTCTATCTCTCTCTAACCCCATTTCTCTCCTTTCTCAGATAATTTTTGCCTTGAGTTAGCATGTGTTCATCTTATCTATAACTTGTACTTTTCCAACACAAATATATATTTATAAATAATATACAGAATTATTTCATGACTTTCTCCTTTTTTATTTTTTCATGGTTTTTAAACATGACATAAATAGTATCACACACTTTGTATAACTCTGTGTATATTTGAGATTTATCAAGAGATCAAGATCAGTGGTTTTCAACTTTGGCTGTCTACAATACACTCCCCTTATCCTTAGGGGATACATTCCAAGACCTCTGGATACCTGCAACCACAAATAGTACCTAACCCTTCAACTCTACTGGAAATGTCGCAGCAAATTCTTCAGCAGCAGTTGTAGCCTCTCCAGTAATTTTTATATTTTTCAGTTCTAACCTGTTCCTGAATCTGTGTGACCACCCCTTGACTTGCAGTAAATGGCTAGGGATCACGTGTTTCAGGGGATCCCTTGCTAAAGTCTTCATACAGGCTCAGTGCTTTCTGGTGCAACCTGTTGCTGTCCGTTCATGTCTTCCACCCACAAATTTAATGTCTTTTTTAACTTAAGTAAGCACTTAATCACACACTCTGGTCATAACTTTTGCTATTGAAGGTACAACTGCAAAACTACCACGGTTTCTTTTCCTTTCTTCACAATTTCACTGTAGTCTTAGCAACTTCAGCATGCAATTTATTTTTTCTTAGGTAAAACTTTCAACTTTTCACTTAAAGGAAGCACTGTATGGCTTCTCTTTGATGTATTCAAATTGCCAGCCTCACTACTCATGGCTTTGAGGCCATTTTTAAGTATAATAAGGGTTACTTGAACACAAGCACTGTAGTACCGCAACAGAGCGATGACCATGACGGCTACTAAAGCGACTAGTAGACAGGAAGTGTATGTATACAGAGTGGATACACTGGGCAAAGGGATAGTTAACATCCCAGCAGGATGGAGCAGGACTGCATGATTCATCACACCGTTCAGAATGATAAACAATTTAAAACTTATGAATTATTTCTGGAATTTTCCATTTACTACTTCAGACTGCTACACAATTTAAAACTTATGAATTATTTCTGGAATTTTCCATTTACTACTTCAGACTGTAGTTGATCATGAGTAACTGAAATTGAAGAAAGCAAAACTACAAATAAGAGGGGACTACTATACATTAGATTCTTTTGGGAAGCTTTTAAACACAAATACATTTCTGAGCCATACTTCCAGAGATCATTATTCTGGAGTATTAGCCAGGCTTTTATTTTTAATTAATATGTTTTATGTCTTAAAGCAGTTTTAGGTTTACAGAAAATTGAAGAGAAAATGATTGTTCCCATATATATTTACTCCACCCCCCAATCTCATTTCCCCTCTTATTAACATCTTGTACTGAAGTGGGACATTTTGTTATATATAATTGCTGCACCTATTTTGATATTAACTGAGTCCATAGTTTACATTAGGGTTCAAATTCACTGTTTGTGTTGTATAGTTCTGTGGATTTAGCCAAACACATAATATCATGTATCTACTATTACAGTATCACACAGAATAGTTTCACCACCCCAAAAATTCCAAAGCTATCAGAAGTACTTCCAGGGGACTTGGTAGAATTGTTAGGCATATCCTGTAAGGAAGCAGCTCTAAACTGCTCTCCTGGGCTCCATTCTATCCTAGATCTTTGCCCAGCAATTTTTCTCCAACCTGTAGTCCTCCCATGTCTTCAAGGAGGATGTTTTTTAACTTTTGTAGAGCTCTTCCTAGTGGTCCTTAGCAGGAATGTTTGTCCAAATTACCTAGATCCATTATCACCAGAAGTGGAAGTCTACCCAAGTTCCCAGTGAGCAAAAATTACAACTCAACAGTCTCAGAACATTCAGCTTTTCTCTAAATGTCTTAGTTTTCTCGTTTAAATTTTCTTTGATACCCTAAATGACTGAAACTATCCTGGGTATCATGCAGAAAAAGAGGTAATTTACATTCAAAAAATGAAATCCAGACTAGTAGGTGGTCCTGAGCAGAAAAGTAAGCCCTGCATTTTTCAGAAAATCTAAATATGAAATTGCTGATTTCAACATAAGTAGAACAATCTGCATTTCAAGAAATAAAACAAACAGAAGTAGCTTAAGTTTATATAAAAAGGAATACCTCCCCAAGTCCTTATTAGGTCTCTGACTTCATTGCTAATATCTTTCTACCCTCAGGACTTCCTGCTTTAACTCACTCACTTGACCCAGATATTGGCAGAGTGGTATGCTGACCAGGAGAGTCTTGCCCTAACAACAGAAAATTTAAAAAACAAATTATTCTAACTTCCTTTTGGAGAAGCCCACCTGAAAGGGCAAACATTAGTATATGACATGGGACCTAGGCCAGTCATGAGAGAGAAAATATTTTGCTGATTGCAGTCAAACCTATGTTGTTTTCTTGAAGCTGATCAGACATGATCTCTGTACTGTGTATTAGTTAGGGTGAAGAATGTTAGCTACTGTAACAAACCTGCAAGATCTCAACAACTTAACAAAGGTTTATTTCTCACTTACTTTGCAATCCAGTACAGATCATTGGGCAGGCTTCTTCCACTTGGTAGTAAAATCTCCAAGGACCTCAAAATCCTCCATTCAAAAAGAACAATTGTGCACAGGAGGTTTGGGGCCAAGCCTGTATATGATATATTGCTTCTGCCAATATTTTATTAGCCAGCATTCAGTCATATGCCCCACATAACTCTAAAAGAGGTTGGGAAATATAGTTTTCCCAAATGCCCAGGAAGGAAATGAGGTGGAGATCAATAATCACATTGCATTGTCTGTGTCACAGTGTGTATTTGACCAACTTGAATTTAAGAGAATGATTCAAGAAGGCTAACAGAAAAGGTGTGAGAAAAAATTATATCAATATACAGCAGGAGAGAGGGGTGTTATGTATATTTGTTGCTGGAAACTGCTAAGATTGAGACAATTTAATTTAGCTTGTTCCAGCAGAATCAGTCTAGTCCCCATCAGTAGTTTTATTGGCACACACATTGTTAAGGTGAGACTCTACTCTCATTTATTAAAACCGTAAACCTAGAGGTAACTAACTTACTGTTGATGGTACTTTTTAGCTGGGCTAATAATTTGTCTCAATATTTCTTTTTCAGGGTTTGAGTAAAAAAGTTGGTGTGTCATCCTCTATCCTCCAAGGTCTCTGGATCTCCTATAGCACAGAAGGTCTGTCCATGGCATTGGCATCTTTACGAAATCTCTACACTCCTAATATAAAAGTAAGTGCATATAAATTATGTCAGATTAAAGAATTAACTGAAAAACATGTCATTAGGAGGACATTTAAGTGGCTGTTTAATTGATCTTTGACTTGCCTTAGACAGTCTCCTATTAGCCTTTTATGGATAAGTTAATATATTTTAAATTGTTACATTTTATTCTGTGAATTGAAGACCAAACCTGTTGATCTTCTACTGTAAGTTGAACCCAATTTATAGGATCAGGTCCTACAGCTTCTAGGATGTGACTGATATTTGCCTGAGTATTATTTCTGTTTATTTTCATATTCCTAGGTCAGCCGACTGCTGATTCTGGGAGGTGCCAACATTAATTACCGGACAGAGGTTTTAAATAATGCTCCAATTCTGTGTGTCCAGTCTCATCTTGGGTACACAGAAATGGTGGCCCTGCTGTTGGAGTTCGGGGCCAATGTGGATGCCTCTTCTGAGAGCGGCCTGACGCCTCTGGGCTATGCCGCAGCGGCAGGCTTCCTGAGCATCGTGGTGCTGCTGTGCAAGAAGCGGGCCAAGGTAATGGTTCCACTGCTTTTCCTTTCCTCCTCTGTCTTCCTCCTTGCAGGAGTCTCTCATCTCCTGTGTTACCTCATGGATCGGAGGAGCGCCTCCCACCCCATTAGGGAGCAGATCAAAGGGAGGACGGGCTCTGCGTGCACCCCTGTGTTTGCATACCAGTTCTATGCTCCCTCTGCACATGGTCTTAACACCTTTGAGGGGCATTTAGGAAACCTTATTATCAGCGGCCACAAAAAGTCCCTACCTAACAACCAAGAAATTCTTGAAAGGAGAAGTGAAGGAGCAGGGAGACTGCAATGGGAAGTCTGAACTGAAAGCTGCCTGCAGACTCAGCCTTTCATGTGTAGAGAATTTAGCCATGGAGATAAGAACAGGGACCAAACTCCCTCATCCTATCCTTGAAGATAGCCCCCATAGAGGTATGGGGAGAAGATGATTCTGTTTATTCTCAGACTGACCTGAGGAACTCAGAAGTGTCTCTGTCAGTGTATTTTAATACTCTAAACCCTTTCTAAAAATGTATTTGCTTTATAGTAACCCAAGAACCACTGATTCAAAAGAACTCAATTTCAAAATATTGGAGAAAAGAAAAATGCTAGTCTCAAAAATGGAGGCCTCTGGGAAAATTGTAGCCTTGTGGTATTTAGTTTCATTCTAAAAACAAACAGGATTTTGGTGGTTTTGCAGTGAAATACAAGTAATATGCATGACCTCATCCTGAGGTGTCCAGTCTTTTTAGCAGGAAAGAGAGTGGGAACTGGGACCTGGTAGAACCTTAGACATTCACTGTGGCACAGTGACGGTCCACCTCTAAAGTTCTGTTCACTGAGATGAACACTTCAAGAACCAGAATGAGCCTGACCTGTGGTGGCACAGTGGATAAAGCGTTGACCTGGAAACACTGAGGTCGCCGGTTTGAAACCTGATCTTGCCTGGTTGAGGCACATATGGGAGTTGATGCTTCCTGCTCCTCCCCCCTTCTCTCTCTCTCTCTCTCTCTTCTTCTCTCTCTCCTATAAAATGAATAAATAAAAATATTAATAAATAAAAATAATAAAAATAAAGAACCAGAATGATAACTGGGCCTTCTTACTATTGCTGTGAAGCTATGAATTTATATTTTAATCTCAATGGGGTCATTCCTGCTGCTTGGCTATCATTTTATTCAGCTCTCATTTTCCCCATAGTAGATGTGTAAATCATTTGCATTGCTCTCAGTATCCTACCGAGCTTATTTTGCCCTCCTACATTACTAACATTGAGTCTATTTCAATGTTCCTCTGTCTCAGAACTCCATGAACCCTTACCTGTGCTCACCTTTACTTCTGCCTTAGAGAAGGAAGTGTTCAATTTCCTTGCCAGAGTGATTGCCTCCACCTGCATTCTTTATCTCAATAGGTTGCTCATTCTCTCACATTTTATTTTATTTTATTCTTTTTCTAAATTTGCACTGCTTTATCCCCCAGTTCCTACAAACCTACAAATGTATCCTCTATCCCAAAAGAGAAATTTTTCTTTCTCCTGCTACCAGAGGCTACCATCCCATCTCTTCACTTCCGTTTCCACCAAGACTGTCCCAAGAGTCATCTTTACTTGCTGTCTCTGTTTACTTAGTGTCCTTAACCACTTGTCATCTGGCCTCCATGAGAAAAGGAGGAGGCAAGTCGTTACAATCAAACACAATTTGCTCAAAGTCTGCCTTCACACTTATTTTCTGTGAGGGCTTGAACAGGTCATTTAATCCTGCTCGATCTTACTTGTTTTGTCTAGAAAGAGGATTAATGTGGTCAGTTGGATAATTAAAAATATTGAAGCCTTTTCTTAAAAATAGATGAAATCTCGCCTGACCTGTGGTGGCGCAGTGAATTAAGCGTCAACCTGGGAACACTGAGGTCGCCAGTTCAAAACCCTGCACTGGTCTGGTCAAGGCACATATGGGAGTTGATGTTTCCAGCTCCTCCTCTCTCTCTCTCTCTCTCTCTCTCTCTCGGTCTCCTCTCTAAAATGAATAAAATAAAAAAAAATTAAAAAAAACTTAAAAAAAATAGATGAAATCTCTTTAATCTCAGTGCCTAATAAATAATAGTCTTAAATAAAAAGAAAAAGAATACACTCAACCTCTTGGCATTCAAGTATAGCTACTCTCCCAAAAGTCACCAACAACTACCAGTCACCAAATGAAGTCACTTCTTCTGACCCATAGAGGCAGTATTAACTCCTTCCCAGAACTTACGTCGTCCTCGTACCCCTCCTGCCTCCCTGGCCGCTCTTCTCCCTTCCATCTCTCAATGTAACTATTCACAAAGATTCTGTCCTCTGGTCTTCGCAGTCCTCATACTTCATCCATGGCCTCTGCATTAAGAACATAATGAAGAGTGCTAGCCAGTTATTTTGTAGAAAGTCCTTGAATTTTAGTTTGTCTGATACTTTCTCATCATTAGATTGAGTTTGTATATTTTTGTCAGTTATACCCCAGAAGAGATGCTGTGCCCTTGCTAATCACGGAATGTTAACCCCTGTCGCTTGGTTAAGGTAGTGTCTTCCAAGCTTCTCAAATATGAAACTATTGTTTTCCTATTTTTAGTTAAGAATTACCTTTTAGGGAGCTGCTTTGACACTAGGCAGATACCTTGTTTCTCATGCTGTGTCCACCAACTTTAGGGTCGCTCCATCAGCGATTCTCACTGCAGTAATTATTGCTATGGTGTTTGCCTAGTAGTGATTTTCTATTTCCCTCATTCCTTCAACATTTATTAATTGGGATCCTATTGTAAAGAAGAGCTGTTACTATTCCCCCATGTATTTATTTATTCGGTTATTTATTTATAGCACAATAGATTCCTGGATATTGATTTTATACTCTGACCTGTAACCCATTGCTATTATTATTTATTGTATTGCTCAGATTGGCCCAGATTTGGCATTGGAAGCTCCTTCGAGTTGGTTTCTGTGTCCTTTTTCAAATCCCCCACCCAGTATTTACTGAGCATGATTGTATCCTCTGGCACCACAGGATGTTCCAAACTCATCTTTCACTAGTACTGCCCCAGCCTTGGACTCAAACATTTCTCTAAAAAAACCAAGGCTCCTTTTATGTATCCCTTTAGTATTTTTTTTCATTTTATTTTTTTACAGGGACAGAGAGAGAGACAGTCAGAGAGAGGGATAGATAGGGACAGACAGACAGGAATGGAGAGATGTGAGAAGCGTCAATCATCAGTTTTTCACTGCCGTTGCAACACTTTAGTTGTTCATTGATTGCTTTCTCACATGTGCCTTGACCGCAGGCCTTCAGCAGACCAAGCAACCCCTTGCTGGAGCCAGTGACCCTGGGTCCAAGCTGGTGAGCTTTTGCTCAAGCCAGATGGGCCCGCGCTCAAGCTGGCGACCTCAGGTCTCGAACCTGGGTCTTCAGCATCCCAGTCTGACACTCTATCCACTGCGCCACCGCCTGGTCAGGCCCCTTTAGTTTTTGAATATACAGTTCTAAGCATGAAAATGCTCAATGACTCTCCATGCCTACTAATTAAAATTCTGACCACTTAGCTTAGCATTCAAAAATATCTATGCTCTAGTCCGAAAAGACCCTCTCAACTTTTAGTTTAAACTTCCCTTTTACATACCCCTACCCTCACAAAAAACTAAAATTAATTATTTCCTACCTCAGTGAATTGAAATAGGCCTTAGTTCATCTGAGCTGCTATAACAAAATACCATAGCCTGAGTAGCTTATAAACAACATTTATTTCTCACAACTCGGAAGGCTGAGTCCCAAGAACGTGGCGCCAGCAGATTTGCTGTATGGTGAGAGCCTCCCTCTTTGCAGACAGAGCCTTCTCGCTGTTTCCTCACATGGTGGAAGGGCACAAGCAAGCTCTCTGGGTCCCCTACATAAAGACAATGATCGCACTCATGAGAACTCTGCCTTCATGACCTAATTACTTTCCAAAGGCCCTATTTCTTGATGCCATCACCTTGGGGATTAGAATTCAAACATATAATTTTGAGGGGGACACAACATTCAGATCATAGCACTTTTCCCTCTGAATTTACTCCTGATTGTAGCCAGGAATTCTCTGAAACCTTATTGCACATTTATTTTCCTTATGGCATTTATTTTATACTCCTTTGTTGGACAGCTTTTGCCATGTTGGTCATATCTCCTGTACTTTATTTGAAAATCCTTGACCACAGACAGAATCTGTATTTTACTGTCTTATTCACCTTTTTATCCTGTGTGTTACCTTGCACATCGTAGGCATTTGGTAAACATTTGTTAACTAGATGGCTAAGTGGACCTACAGCTGCGGAAAACCAGATAGAGAACTTCTGTTTCAAATGTTGTAACTAGCTGCCTACCTGTCAGAAAAGGCTCCTGTTGGTTGAGATTTGCCTCTAGAGACCTTCTGGTTGTTTGATCTTAATCAGGCTCTTATTTCAACCTAAACTTATAACCAACACTGCAGTTGTAAAAATTGCTACTGGACTTAGTCTAGCATTTAGCTCCAGATCTTTGGGATTCTGCCCTCATATTGGAAGAAAGATGCGGTGTTTGCCAAAGCTTGGTGGTCAAATGTGTGATTCATGATATAAGATATTTTGCTTCTTTGGAAGACTAAAAAAATTTGAGCTTCAAAAATGTTTTCTTTCCTTTCATGATTTCAAAGACATTTGTTTGTATCAAGGGAGCTACAAGTCTTTCAAATTTTGTTCAGAAAAGAACTATTTAAGGACAAAGGAGAAAGTACCTCAGGAAAACAAAGCTTGAGCTGGGAATTTTGTTTTTTGCTTCTTTTGGTGTGAAAACAAAAGCCTGACCTTAGGAAATGAGGTTTTCCCCAAAGGGGCATCTGCTAGTTAGCTCAGTGGTAAATTAGCCTGAGTAGAAGAGTATCCTTTATATATTCTGAGATTGGTTCAGGTCATTGGAAAAACTGACCCTTAGTCCAGACCTGTGCAATGGTCTGATGTGACCAGATTGTGAGTACAGCCACAAGTCTTTGTTCACACAGATTTCTCTGTCCCCTCCCCTTAGGTGGATCACTTGGATAAGAATGGGCAGTGTGCTCTGGTCCATGCTGCACTCCGAGGTCATCTGGAGGTTGTGAAGTTTTTGATTCAGTGTGACTGGACAATGTCTGGCCAGCAGCAAGGGGTGTTTAAGAAGAGCCATGCCATCCAGCAGGCCCTCATTGCTGCAGCCAGCATGGGTTACACTGAGGTAAGAAAGGAGGTGATAAGGTTTGGTTTTGTTTTCTTTTTAAATCTTTGTGGTGAAGGAATGAGAAGACCAGGAGGAAAGTGTTGCATTATTATGAAATTGCCACCCAGTTCATGTGAATTAGCTTTTGATCACTGCTTTGAGGAATAGAGAGGTTAGGCTCCATGAAGCACTTGAATTTCCAAATGCCACCTAAAATCATGGGCACAGAATGTGAGAGTTGGACAGAACCTTGAGTTTATCTAACCCAGTTCCTCCTCATCCTTCCACCCCTGTTTAACAGACACTAACACTAGGCTCTAAGAGGTTATTTATTCAGCTGTGCCCCTATGAGTAGGCAGTGTGGCATGGGAACAGCACAACATTTAGAATCTCAGAAGGGCCAGGTTTGAGTCCCAACTTTGCTACTCATTAGCTCTGGACCTTGGACAATTTACCTAATCTCTTAGAACCTTAGTTTCCTATCAGTAAAGTGGGTCTAATAAATTGTTTTTTACAGCCTTGGCCAGTTGGCTCAACTGAGGTGGAGTGTCAGCCTGGTGTGTGGAAGTCCTGGGTTTAATTCCCAGTCAGGGCACACAGGAGAAGTGCCCATCTGCTTTTCCACTCTTCCCCCTCTCCTTTCTCTCTTCCCCTCCCGCAGCCAAGGCTCCATTGGAGCAAAGTTGTCCCAGGCGCTGAGGACGGCTCCATGGCTTCCGCCTTAGGTGCTTGAATGGCTCTGGTTGCAACAGAGCAACGCCCCAGATGGGCAGAGCATTGCCCCCGATGGGCTTGCTGGGTGGATCCTGGTCAGGCGTATGCGGGAGTCTGTCTATCTGTCTGCCTCCCCACTTCTCACTTCAGAAAAATACAAAAAAAAAAATTTGTTTTTTACAAGTCTACTATGAAAGGTACCTTGTGAACTGTTAAAACACTATACAAATGGTATTTTTGCTAACTCATTTATTAAGTTATGATAGTAATAATATATTGGCAAAATATATGGCATTCGTAGCCAGCTAAGAAATGTTAACAACCGGCACTGGGGGAGGGGAGTGGATTGGAATGGGAGGGAGAGAGGGAGCGAGCACTTACATACAGTCTCATGCTGTACCGCAACATTTTGGTCAATGACAGACCACATATCTGAGTATGGTAATGGAGCTGAAAATTCCTATCACCTAGTGATATCATAGCCATTGTAATGTCAAAATACAATGTATTACTTATGGGCTTGTGGTATACTGGTATAAACAAACTTACACTGTCAGTTGTATAAAATCAGCAAATACAATTATGTACAGTACATAATTCTTGATAGTAATAATAAATGAATATGTTACTGGTTTATGTATTTAGCCTACTATATATTTATTGTTACTTTAGAGTGTACTCTTTCTGCACATAAAACCGTTTGCTATAAAACAGTGTGCCTGTTACTCCAACAGCAGCCTCATACATCTTGTGTTTATCACCTCTTCTTTGATTCAGCCAATGGCTCAAGCACATCCTTTTCAGTTATGCTTGATATAATCTCATGTTGTTTTGTTCATTATGGCCCCTAAATTCACTGCTGATGTTGCCAGGTAGAGGGCACATTAAGTGATTGAATTAGCCTTTATTTTTATTTACTTTATAATTATTAATAAGCAGCAAGAGAGAGAGGAACATGGAGCTGCTCTTGTATGTATCATGACCAAGAAATTGAACTAGCAACCTCTGGCAACATCCGTGCTTCGGGAAGATGCTTCAACCAACCGAGCTATCCGGCTAGGGCTTACACATTAAGTGATTGACCTGGAAACAAAATTAAGAATAATTAAGGCCTGACCCGGTGGTGGCGCAGTGGATAGAGCATCGGACTGGGATGCGGAGGACCCAGGTTCGAAACCCTGAGGTCTCTGGCTTGAGCACAGGCTCATCTGGTTTGAGCAAGGCTCACCAGCTTGAGTCCAAGGTCACTAACTTGAGCTAGGGGTCACTCGGTCTGCCATAGCCCCCCAGGTCAAGGCACATATGAGAAAGCAATCAGTGAATAACTAAAGTGCCACAACAAAGAATTGGTGCATCTCATCTCTCCCTTCCTGTCTGTCTGTCTGTCCCTATCTATCCCTTTCTCTGTCTCTCTCTGTCTCTGTCACACAAAAAAAAGTAATTAAGGACTACGAAGATAGAAAATCAGTGATGGTTATCACTTGCCAGGCAGGTATGTCTCATCCACTCCAGCTGCAGTCTTTAAGAGCAAGAACAAAGTGGTGCAAGCTATTAAAGGGTCTACTTCACTGAAGGCAACAAGACTGAAAAAAAAAATTAAGAAGGGCTTTTATCAGAAATGGAGAAGTTTTTAATGATCTGGATTAAAGACTAGATACATAACCATGTCCCCCACAGTACTATGATGATCGTGGCCAAAGCAACTGCTTGTTTGAAATGTTGAAAGAAAAGGCTAAACCCAACTACCATGTTGAATTTACTGTTAGCTCTGGGTAGTTTAAATAATTCAAGAATTATTATTCATTAAATAATATGAAAGTGAGTAGTGAGTCTGTGAATGCTGTGTGAAAGCAGCTGAGGAATTTTTGGAAATTCTAGATAAGCTGACTGTGAAGGAAAATTACTTACCAGAATTTTAATGTGGATGACACCTCCCTATTCTGGAAAGGGATACCTGAAAGGACTTTCATCCATAAGAAAGCCAGGTCTGACCTGTGGTGGCGCAGTGGATAAAGGGTCGACCTGGGAACACTGAGGTCGCCAGTTCAAAACCCTGCACTGGTCTGGTCAAGGCACACATGGGAGTTGATGCTACCAGCTCCTCCCCTCTTTTTCTCTCTCTCACTGTGTCTCCTCTCTAAAATGAATAAAATAAAATAAAAATAAAAAAAAGAAAGCCCGGTCAATGCCAGGTTTTAAGACTTTTCAGGACAGGAAAATAGTCTTGCTTGGGGCAATGTTGCAGGCTGCAAAATGACACCCTTTGTGATCTGGCACAGTGAGAACTTTGGAGCCCTCAAACATGTCAATGAGCATAAATGCCAGTGTCCTGTAGGGGCAATAAGAAGTCGTGGTTGACCTGGCTCCTCTTCCAAGATGCCCCCTGAATAGCTGTGCCAGCGAAAAAGAAAAATACTTATCAGAGCACAACATACCTTTCAAGATTTGGCTTATTATAGATAATGCAGCTGGACATCCTCCTTTTATTGGTGCTCTTCATCCCAATATCAAAGTGATGTTTTATCCTCTAGACACCTCCTCTTTAATCCAACCAGTAGATTAAGGAGTTGTAGCAGCTTTTAAGGCCTACTGCATAAGGAGGACCTTTGCCCAGGCTATTGCTGCAAGTGTGGAAGACAGGCAATTCTGGAAGGATTACAACATCTATAACTACATTAAGAATCTGATTTGGTTTAGGGTGATGTCACCAAGGAGTATATGAATGGCATCTGGAAGAAAACACCCGAGTGGTTTGTCCCTGACTTCAAAGGATTTGCCAAAGATGAAAATATTGCAAAAATAAAGCTGTGGTTGAGATGGCAGCCTTTAACCTGGGTGTGGGTAAGGATGACATTGAGGAGCTCCTAGAAGTGGTTCCCAAGGAATTGACTAATGAGGAAGTGCTGTACCTGGAACAGGACCACATAGCTGAACAAGAGGCAAGAGAAAAGGAAATTGCAGAGGAAAAAGAAGAACCCCCAAGAAAATTCACAGTGAAGAGTTTACCAGAAGCTTTTGCAGACCTCTATAAGTTTCTTAAAAAGTTTGAAAACATGGGTCCCAACACCAAAAAGTTTTCACTAATAGTATAATAGTACATTATCTGCTTATAAGTAAAACTATGGTGGAATATATTAAAAACAAACTAACCAGCATGGACGTATTTCTGAAAAGAGTGGCACCTCCTCAAGAAGAGCGTTGGGTAGGTCCTCCAGGAGGTGTTCCAGAAGAAGGCATTGTTACCATAGGAGACGACAGCTCCATGCATGTTATTGCCCTTGAAGACCTTCTCATAGTATGAGATGTGGAGGTGGAAGACAGTGATATTGATGACCCTGACCCTGTGTAGCTCTAGATTAATGTGTGTTTGAACCTTAGTTGTTAACAAAAATTCTTTCATTTTAAAAATCTTATAGAATAAGGACATAAAATATTTTTATACAGCTATGCATTGTCTTTGTATTTTAAGCTAAGTGTTAATACAAGAGTTGAAAAGGTTTTTAAAATTATAAAAAACAGTACAGTAACATAAGGTTTATTTTTTATTGAAGAAAGAAAAGTGTTTTTTTTTAAATTTAGTGTAGCCTAGATGTATAATGTTTAAAAAGTCTACGGTGGTGGTGCTCTAGGCCTTCACTTTCACTCACCACTCACTGACTCCAGAGCAGCTTCAGACCTGCAAGCTTCAGTATGGTAAGTGCCCTAGACAGGTGTGCCATTTTTTATCTTTTGTTTCGTATTTTTACTGTACCTTTTCTGTGACTAGATACACAAATACTTAAAATTCTTAATATTGTGTTACACTTGCTTACAGTATTCAGTACAGTGATGTGCTGTACAGTTTTGTAGCCTACGAGCAATAGGCTATATCAGTGGTGGGATTCAAATAATTTAACAACTGGTTCTCTGTTCTAATGACCATTTTAAGTACAAAAAAAAAATTATATACCAGAAGGTAGTTTATTATTTCATGCATTTAATACTAAGAACAATGAAAGGGGTACACAAAACTAGATTACGTTATAAGAGTTTTAAAGTATTAATGAAAAAATATTAAATAACACCTGACAAAAAAACAATAAAATATTTAAGATATTTCCATATTGCTTCTTGATTGGTGTCCGCACTTGCATTTATTTTCACCTATGAACGGGATGAACGTTACTATGGGTACTTAGAATAAGCTGTTAAACAGACGAATGTTAAAAAAGAGTAAAGAATGTAAATTTGTGATTCCCACATTGGGTGGCTGCCCAGGTGCCCACCTTAGAGAGAATCCCGATTACAACAGTCATTTTAACAACCAGTTTGCCAAACTCGACAAAACTTAGGTATCAGTTCTGCCAAACTGGTACAAACTGGCTGAATCCCATCACTGGGCTATACCAGTGGTTTGACACTTGGGGACCAGTGAAAATAGGAGAATTATGTTGGGGACCACTAAGAAATCACCCTGAGCATAAGCAAATCTGATTAAGATCATTGAGTCTGTAATCTTCATACAACATCAGGGTGGTTAAGTTTTTCATGGACTGGCACGAAATTTCTGGTGGACCAGTCAGACTGGCAGTTGAAAAACACTGAACATACTATATAGCCTAGGTGTGTAGTAGACTGTACCATCCAGGTTTGTGCTAAGTGCACTGTTGTTCAGGCAAAGACAAAATTGCCTAATAACACATTCAACATATCCCAGTCAGTAATTAATGCATAATTGTACTTAAATTTATTATAAATTTGGAACATGTAGCACACAGTTTACAAATAATAAGGAAATACACAATAAGCTTAATTGAATGCTTTTGTTGATGTTTGTTAAATATGTGTCATAGCCAACCTATATTGGCAATTCAACCATGATTTCATAAATGGAGTTTGTACCCCAATTTACTAACTCTTTTTTCAAAAATTTTATTGTTATGAAATCTATTGTTAAACTATTCTTTTAAAACATGTTTTATTTTATTTTATTCATTTTAGAGAGGAGACACAGAATGAGAGGGGGGGGGGGAGAGGGAGAGAGAAAGGGGGAGGAGCTGGAAGCATCAACTCCCATATGTGCCTTGACCAGACCAGTGCAGGGTTTTGAACTGGCGACCTCAGTGTTCCCAGGTCGACGCTTTATCACTGCGCCACCACAGGTCAGGCTGTTAAACTATTCTTAACCTCATGCAAATTATATTCATTAATCAGGAAGCTCTTTGAGCTTTAGCACTAAACAAATTCTTATTATAATGTTTGCCAGTTTCCAGGGTGTAAATATTTCCATCATGGCCCATTTCAGACTAGCAGTGTGACATCACTGAGTACAGAGTTGTGAAGAGATGTGCAGTAGCACACCATTGTGTGATATTTCATCATGCAGACACAATAGGTATAAATAATCTCAAGAGCCCCTTTTACAATTTAGACAATTGTAAAATGTAGTCAAATAATCAGGAAACTATGAGATTTTAGTTTTTAACTTTTGTTTTAAATATAATTTAATTTATTTTTATTATTTTTTTTACAGGGACAGAGAGAGAGTCAGAGAGGGATAGATAGGGACAGACAGACAGGAACGGAGAGAGATGAGAAGTGTCAATCATCAGTTTTTTGTTGCGACACCTTAGTTGTTAATCGATTGCTTTCTCACATGTGCCTTGACCATGGGGCTACAGCAGACGGAGTAATCCCTTGCTCAAGCCAGCAACCTTGAGTCCAAGCTGGTGAGCTTTGCTCTAACAGATGAACCCACGCTCAAGCTGGCGAGCTTGGGGTCTCAAACCTCGGTCCTCCGCATCCCAGTCCGATGCTCTATCCACTGCGCCATCGCCTGCTCAGGCTATAATTTAAGTTTTAGTAAACATCTTATTTAACAACGGGCTTGTATAAGTCCTGAAAATTTAACAATCCATTTTTATGGGCCCATACACATCAGCACACCACTGCATCAGTTGCTCTAATGACGTAGCTGCTCTGTCCCTGACCTAGGATGTCACCAAGGGAAAATTAAATGAAATTGGAATTTTTATTATCTCTGAGAAGCTTTTTTTTTAACTCTCTCTACAGTTAAATTTCTGAAAACAGAGCTGTCACTCTCTTTTATTGTTGGCAGCCATTCTCCCTTTACTGGCCCCAAAATGGTCCTTGTACTTAAAGAAGATAATGGCTTTGCTCTGAAGAAATATAAGCCCTAAGTTTTGTCCGTACTTATTTTGTTTTTTGTTCATTGATTGGTTACTTCTGTTTATTTATTGGGAGTTTTGTTGGGAGGATGAGGGATTGCTGCTTTAACTTATATTATGAGGAATATGTAGTTTTTAAAAAGCACATGCTGTACAGATGAATTATGTTCAGGACAACATGTGAACTGTACCTGGCGGGAGCCATGCTCATCATGGCAGGTGTGGGTTTCTCTGCTGTGACAGGCAGTTCTATTCCTTTCGTGACAACTTTGCGTCACCCAGGTGGCTTTCCAACCTCACAGGCTAGTGTCAGTAGCATAGTTTTCCACTTGAAGTTTGAGCTGACACAACTTCTTGTTTCAGATTGTCTCCTACCTACTTGATCTTCCAGAAAAAGATGAAGAGGAAGTGGAGCGGGCACAGATCAACAGCTTTGACAGTCTCTGGGGAGAGACAGGTACTGGTCCTGGACATCACGCTCTTACCTCGTGTCTATGTTGTGTTTGTGGGGGGGGTCTGTCTGCATCTCCCACCCTGACTTTTTCTCTGGCGTACCTTAGGCACCTCTGTGGTGGCTTCTGTATTGGAGACCAATGCAGCCAAAGTAAAAAGTTAAGCAGTTTCCCTCTTTCAATTCTCTTTCCCTTTGGCTCTCTCATACCATTAGCACCAGAGTCTTTTTTCAAACAAAACTTTCCCCTGCTCTTGTTTCCAAATATTTTTAAAAGACTGAAAATTTCCTTACAATGTGCCAAACAAGAGCAGAAAATAGTTCTGGCCTTTTTAAAATGTGATTCCTGTAGCAGTTAGGAGTAAACATTTCTCCCATCAAAATAAGTCTCTTCCCCTATAGTTGTAAACCAGGAGGTTATATTTTTATCTGCACTTCTGGCTTCACCACGTGTTATCACGGCAGAGTGGCATTTGACACAATTAGACTGGCACAGGATGAATATAGGTGCTGTCTGGGTCACAGCGAAGTGCCACCCTGTAATGCGCAGCCCTCTACCATCTCTCGGTCAGCAGCAGAGCGGCTTCTGTAATGCTTGGTATTTACTGCACAAACAGAAGCCTTTTCTTTGTGACCTTTGCAAGAAATAATTATTGTCTTTCTCCCAAATCTAAACTGGAACATCTGGAAAAACATTAGTAAGCTTCTATGTGTTTTTATGAAACCAGGGCAATTAAAACTGGAGAGTCACCACAGGTATGTGTCATATGTGCCAGGAGAAGGAGATCAATACTGATGGCCAATTTAGGGAAAAGATTTACCAAATGATAAGGCTATTTGTTTTGCTTAAAGTCCACATGTTAATAAAAATAACAAGATACCACACTCATGTTTGTGATCCCATGCTCAAGCCAGTGACCTCGAGATTTCAAACCTGGGTCCTCTGCATCGCAGGCCTTTGCTATATCCACTGCACCACAGCCTGGTCAGGCTGAACTCATTTAAAATTTATAATTACCTACTGAATTGCAATGTTTCCATCCATGGCAAAAATCTTATACCGGTTTCACGGCTTCTTTATCATGTAGAATGGTCCAAATCCCAGGAATTTGCTTCTCAAACAATCCCTCCATCTGTAAGAGCCAAAGGGAGCAGATGCCAGGCAGCTGCAGTTTAAGAGCCTGTGACAGATTAGAGGAAAATGTGCAGCTGAAAACAGCTGCTGTCTCTGGGACCCCACCCTGAGGAAAGCCAGAGGGCAGACTGGGGAGAAGAGACTGACCAGGACTTCAGCTATTCTGGACTGTTCATAGTGTGACCTAGAGATGCAGAAGGGATGTATCGGTTTACTGCTGCTCTCAGCAAAGCCATCCCCAGCACAGTGTTGCTGTACCTCTCAACAGATTCTTGTTGTCAGGACATGTACATGTGACCACTGGGGAGAGCAGAACAAGTAGTGGTGCAGTAGTGATAATAGACAGAAATTACTAGACTAACAGTCATACTGATGAATAGCAATTACATTTTAGTGCTATACTTAAGAGAATTACTAAAAAATTTCCAAGAGCAGTGTGAACTAAGTGGAAGACTTATTTATATGAATTGCTTATTAGAATAAAACTTTATGGTCTTGGCACTTTTAAAACGTCATACTTTTAAGGATGCAATAAAGTTTGTTACATTGTCTTGCATGTGTGTCATATCTCAAGATTGAATAACATCAAAGCTTTGTGTCAATTTGCACGTAATCAGAATTGCATTGTATTTAACTTGATATATGAAATAGTTTCAGTATTACAAACATAAAATGCTATTTAAATGTGGGCTAGAATGAAATGCATTTGTAATACATTTATAGATTTATAAAAAGTTATTTTACCTCATAAAAGTTTTGGGAAAATAATGTCTTTGCTATCTAAAAATTTTCTAACAACTCACAACTAGGTAGAATAGATGAGTTGCTTTTCTGTCTGTAGTGATGGATTTACTAAGCATACATGTTTCTTTCTAACTTTATATCACATAATCATTTAAAATTTATAATGACCCATTGACTTCTAACGTTTCCGCCAAAGGCAAAATCTTATATATTTCTCTTATATAGGGAGTGAAGGTCTGTGACCCACACCAGATGGTTGGAGTCTCATATCTGCAACGCTGACCTATAAACAACATAATTTTTGCCTAACAAAATTACAATGGTCATGATGTTTCTAACAATCTGTACCACTTATTGTACCGAATATAAGATACTACTAACTATTAGTAGCTAAACAATCATTCTATTATACAGTGTGTCCGTAAAGTCATGGTGCACTTTTGACTGGTCCAGTCAAAAGTGCACCATGACTTTACGGACACACTGTATGTTACTACAGGAAAGAAAAAAAAAGCTCTATTAAACTGGCACAATTCTTTATTATTGCATCAATTTTAAGATGCATTCCAATTTCAGAGATGTTAAAATGTGAAGGAAAAAGTGCAACTTAGAATCAGTGAACTATATCTTAGCATATAGTGAAATATTAATTGAGGTATAATTTTTACATACTGTATTTTCTAAAAGCATATCACTAGAATATTCTTCCAGACAGCATCTTACTACAACCAGCTTTCACCATCTGCCTGACCCCTTCCCTTCCCACAGGGTTTTCACAGACCTTTTAAGGAACAACACAGAAGAGCAATTAAAGTGACAAGATTGTTCACATCCCCCTCCTCTCCTTTGTCTTATGGGCATACAGTAGGACCAGCATTAAAAGCTTCTAGCAAGTCTAGAGAGCCTGAGCCATCCCATGGCCCAAAAGAAGCGAGTTCACAGAATAAACAAGATACCCATGACTCTTGCCTAAATTATTGCAACTACATCCTCACTGATCTTCTTGTCTGTAGCCTTACTCTTTTGTGATTCATCTCCCAAACTTCAGCCAAAGTGAACTTTCTGAGTCACAATCTGTTCTTGTCACTTTCTCTGATGAGAGATGAGGCCAGTCATGATCTCTGGCCTCATCTATTACCTGTCTCCTCCAGTTACTCCAGTAACAACAAACATACTATTTCCCACCTTATACACTGTCCTTATACATGCTCTTCCTGTGCCTCTGTGCCTGACATGTCTCCTCCTTGCCCGTGAACGCCTGCCAGTCTCCTGTGTCTTTTTCTCTATTTGTCTATTCCGAGAGGCCTTCTCAGACACTTCTTCCTCTGTGCCATCTGCATACAACCAACCTCCATGGACTCATTTCTGTTGTACATATCACACTGTATCGTAACGTATTTGTCTGTTATTCTTACTCAACCGTGATTAAGAGCAGAGAAACAGTGTCTGACAAATAACTCAATAAATGTTTAATTAACGTTGTTTTGGATAGGCAATGATCAGTTTATATCTCCCAACAACTTCCCTCCCGTTGGCCTTACATGACCTGTCTGTGGCACTCTCTCTAGGTTGAAAATAGAAACAAAAGAACCATTTGCTTTGCTCCGTTCTACTTAGTGTCAGCATCCGGTCCAAGCTGACTTTGGCTGTTTCCCCGACTGTGTGCTGTATCTTGTCTGCCTCTTCGAACTCCTTAGATGTTTCCATTTGAGAAAAGACCACTTATATCAGATAATCTCATCAGATGCTGACAAACGGGAGAACAAATTTTATTACTGGTCCCGGGAAGAGATTGGACTATAAACTGCTGTGTTTGTCTAAGAGTCAAACTGTTGTTTTACAGAACTGGCTTTACCTTAAACATTGTCTTTCCCCAAAAAAGTTTTAACAGTTTTTGATAAGACTTCTATAAAATCCAACCAAAGGAACTCCTTGCTCTTAGATTCTGAAAAGCACAGATCCCATTTAACAGTTATGTTGTTCCGAGATGAAACGGGCCAGCTGTGTTAACGACCATGTCCCACTATCAGCTTTGAGATTCCTGCCAGATCACATCATAACCTAAGCAACAGAGAAGACACAATAAAAAAAAGGCCAAATGGAACATTCTCTCTCATATAAATGTGTTACCCAGTGTATTGAAACGGGCTGTCCAAAGCAATAGAACTCCAGATTAGAGAGGACGGTGTAAGTTTAGCTTTCCAGATGGGCACTATTGTGCATTTTCACCTGTGTACTGTGAACTGACACCCTTGCTGAAAGGCTGGATTCTGAAACGCTGTCGATATATTCTCCAGGACAGTATAAATTCTTTTGTGGAAAAGAATATATTTTCCCTCCAACCCCCATATATAGGACATTAAAAGGGAACCCTGTCACCTAGTAGCTACTTTAAATGGGATCAGAACATGGGAGTTAGAAATTTTCCAATGAGTGCAGGCTTTATCTTGCTTGAGCACATACTCACCAGCTTGAGCACAGGTTGCTGACTTGAGCGTGGGATCATAGACATGACCTCATGGTCGCTGGCTTGAAGCCCAAGGTTGCTGGTTTAAACAAGGGGTCGCTGGCTCAGCTGGAGTCCCCCGTCAAGGCACTTATGAGAAGCAATCAATGAACAATTAAGGTGCTGCAACTATGAGTTGATGCTTCTCATCTCTCTTCCTGTCTGTCTTTCTGTCCCTATCTTTCCCCACCCTCTCACATGCTTAAAAAAAAAAATCCAAATCATTTGTTTTATGTACCAATAAGGTGATTCTATAGTTCCTCACAAGTATCAAACTCAGTCAAGTTCTTTTATTACCCCAGCTTTACTGAGCAATAGTTAACATATAACATTGTGTAAGTCGAAGGTATATAATATAATGAGTTCCAGTCAAGTTCTTAAACTGCTCCTGTGTCTGAGCCAAGAACTAGTGGTTTTGTTTTGTTTTTGTCCTGAACTATTAGAAATACAAACTTGAAAAAGAGGGAAGATCACTGATTTTGATTTAAAGAATAAGAGACAGAGCTTCTTTGTCAAATAAATAATCAGACCCAATTAATACCTGTACTCATCCATTTGGAGTTTAGAAATACCTCTCACCCAGATAGAACCAAGCCTCTTCCTTTCTGTGAGGAACAGGACAGGAATAATGTTGGGACTTCTGAAATACAACTGAAAATAAATATAAGACAAGGCATTGATACATGTCATTTGAGTAAATACATCTTCTAAATTTGTCACATTTTCCTTCATAAGCCCTTCTTATTATTGAGGAAAGAAAAGGTTACTTAATGGTTTATCTTAGTGGAAATTACAGGTCATTTTGGTTTGCATATAAGTCAGCTGGGAATAAATTTGGCCAAGCCCAAAGACAAAATGCCACAATTTTTATTTAAAAGAAAAAGATTACAAGTGACCATTTGATTTGAATTTTAATTGTTTCTCTCATTGAATACCAACATTTGCAAACTGAAATATTATCTGTACCTGCCAAATAGTATCTTTTTCTGATTTGTCATCGGAGTAAGTGGCCAAAATAAAAAGGACCTGCTAACTAACTACTGCATCAGTTTTCCAAGTCAATTAGGAAAAAAATGTATCCTCTTTCTTTAAAGCAGTGGTTCTTAACCTTTTTTTGAGGTACCGAACCCACCAGTTTCATATGCGCATTCACCGAACTCTTCTTTAGTGATAAATAAAATATGATTTTTTTTTTTCCAAATTCAAGACATAGGTATATGTTTTTTTACTGGTGCACAAAATGAGCCGTGCATGAACATCACCTTGCTCAGAGAACAAAACCAACAAAGTGCATGAACTCACAACAAATTACGGTATTATTTTATTCTGGCCTCCGCGGCAGAGGCTTCTCCGAACCCCTGAGACCGGCTCATCGAACCCCTAGGGTTCGATAGAACCCAGGTTAAGAACCACTGCTCCTCTTTATAATTCCTCCCATCTTCTAACAGTGTTTACCATTTTCTCTACCCTCATCTGTTCTTTTAAACACTAAACCTATGCATTTGAGATCCCCATGAGAAATGAGACAAATGTATTTGTTTAAATGTGGACTTAGTAGAAAGTATATCTCCAAATTCTTCTTGCTACTGTTGAAATAGTACTCAGAGGTTGAAATAGGCATTCGTAGACTCTGCTGTATCAAAGATCGTGAACAATGGGCAACAGCACAGAAAGAAGAATGTTTTAAATTTCTTACTGCTGTGTACTTTATCCTCACTATGGCTATTTTTTATCTGTAACTCCGTTATTTCATATCCACAAGAAAGGAGCCTTTGTCATACTAGTACCTTGAACAGTTCTGATCCTCATGTAAAAGTGGTTGCAGATATACTAGAAATGTCTGTCTCAACTCAGAAAAAGAATAAAAACTGGCCTAAGGCCCATGGACTGCAGTTTCTGACTTTGGTTCTTTGGGTTTAAGAGTCTAGAAATAGATTGGCCAGAGGCTGTTTCTAGCTAATTCTAAAAAAAGACCTTACTCTGCAAAGGCCCTCCTCTGCATTCTAGCCACGCATAGAGCAGTAGAAGGATTGTAACTAGGAAGAGGCACCAAAAGAGGTAGGTCAAAGCAGAGAAGACAGTTGGGGTAGAACAAAATAGCAGCAACTAAGTTTGGTCAAAGGTGATTTCTCAGTAATTTATTGTTATTACTGTCTTCATAATAAACCCAATTAAATGTATTTTTATTCATTTTCTTCAAAAATTTTCTCTATGGCAAAAGTAGCTAAAATTATTATTCTTGGCAGTCAAGTAGCAGTTATCTTCATCAAACACAGCTCTGTGCCATGTTTCACACAGAGGATTGGGGATGGCAAGAGCCACCTGTTCTCAGTCTGTGTTCTCTGCCCTTAGCCCTGACAGCTGCAGCCGGAAGGGGCAAATTGGAGGTGTGTCGTCTACTCTTAGAACAAGGGGCGGCTGTGGCCCAGCCAAACCGCCGAGGGGCGGTGCCCCTATTCAGCACTGTCCGACAGGGCCACTGGCAGGTAAGCAGCACAGCTACTTCCAGTTCCATGGGCAAGGGCGAATTCTAGGTGGGAACTTCTGATGCACAGAGATAAAAAGTGGAAAGAAAAAAAAAGAATCACAAAGTTGGGGTTACCCAGCAGTCATTGGTTTTGAGGACCTGAGTGTGTAATACTATAGTTGAGAATATGTCAAAAAGTTAACGTTCAAAGTCATCATCATTTCTAGATTGTACAGAAGGACTAGTTACTTTTAAAAACCTGGTCGTAGAGTAACCTCTTTCCAGAGAACATTTCACGGTATCCACAGTTTCTCAGGAAGGTTCATATCTTAACAGACTCCTGCTCACCACTTACTTGTCAGTGTCTGAGACTTGCTAGAAGAAAATGTGGTAGATATACATTCTAGTTATGCGGTCTTTCCAGATGTTTGGCTTCTGGATAAATGCTCATTTTTACATTTAGGATGGAAAACAAAGCATGTTGGTAATAATCCTTTGAAGTAGTTGAGTGTAGTAAAAAAGGCCCTAGAAGCCAAACAGTGCTAAGGAGTTATTAGAAGCACTCTGTTGTATTCAGTTCAGTGGTAAATATTCACTACAGGCAGCTTTGCAATTTCTAGAGGTCAATATAACCGTACTGACATAGGCAGTCACTTGTGTTGGAGCTTCAATTATGGGATTGCTTAGTCTATGTCTTGGCCATTGTTATCTTAAATTCTTTTTTACTTAGTAGCTCTTCCTGGGTGATTGGTTCCTGTCTCTCTGCACTTGCAGATTGTTGATCTTTTGCTTACCCATGGAGCCGATGTCAACATGGCAGACAAGCAGGGCCGGACTCCCCTGATGATGGCTGCTTCTGAAGGCCATCTAGGAACTGTGGATTTTCTGCTTGCACAAGGTCAGTCCTGAGATGCCAAAGCTGAGTGGTCAGTGCCCATAATAACACAAGGAACTCATGATTTCCAGTGATGGTTTCTAAGGAATGTTAAGAACAGATATTATTATTAATACAGATGGTTAGAAAATGAGAAATCCATTTCCTCTCCTCTTATATACAGTAGGACCCTTCTAACTCTCACATTCTCTGTTTCCTTATGGCTTGAGGGATCTTTAGTATTTTAATCAAATTAATATTCAAAACTCCTTAAATCAGTATTCTCCCAACTTGAATTTTATGTGTGTGTGTGACAGAGACAGAGAAAGACAGAGAGAGGGACAGATAGGGACAGACAGACAGGAAGGAAAAGAGATGAGAAGCATCAGTTCTTTGTTGCAGCTCCCTAGTTGTTCATTGATTGCTTTCTCATATGTGCCTTGACCAGGGGCTATAGCAGAGCAAGTAACCCCTTGCTCAAGCCAGCGACCTTGAGCTCAAGCTGGTGAGCCTTGCTCAAACCAGATGAGCCCACGCTCAAGCTGGCGACCTCATGGTTTCTAACCTGAGTCCTCCGCATCCCAGTCCAATGCTCTATCCACTGCACCACTGCCTGGTCAGCCCCAACTTGGAATTTTTAATGTACACTCAATAAATGTTCATCTTCCAGGGATTGTATTTTGATTTAACTTTATCAGTTATTTTGTAATCCTGCACAACTAGTATTTTTCTTGTATCCAAAGGAGGCACATGGAGGCTAAGACAATTGCTGATACTGGGACCCTGTTTGAGGACTTGAGATATTATTATCCGCCTGTTGTCATAAATTTCTTCTGATGTTTACCTACAGTCACATATTTCTGGCGAGTGGGAAATAAGTTAAAGGATACACACTACCATCAAAACATTTCAGGCTCCTTTAGTTTGCTGTGACCTCAGTTACCTGGGTGAAACAGTGGTAAATGATGGGGTACCTCTCTAGTATAAAGGCTGGAGTCGCTGGTGCTCTACAGTACTGTCTGATGGAACTTGAGCATTTGCATGAAGCAGGAAGTCATTGTGAGTAACCTTAATGATTCCATTCCAGTTAGCCTCTCCTGTTGGTAAGTTGTACCTAAAACATTTATCCATAAACATAAACATTTTAAGGAATCCAACCTCCTGAGGAATCATGCCCAGGTCGGAGCAGCTGAAGGACGTTGAGTTAGGAAGAAGAGGTTTCTTCACCCATTCAAGTACTAACCAGGCCTGACCCTCCTTAGCTTCCGAGATCAGACGAGATCGGGCATGTTCAGGGTGGTATGGCCATAGACAGAAGAGGTTTCTTCTAAGATTTCAAACTATAGCTTAATCATACTGGATCTTTAGCTGTCACAGGTGGGTTCACAAGAATCAGAGAACTGCTCTCCCAGTGTGCAAAGTAGTTCTTGCTTCCCTGGTACGAGCTACCAAACAAGTTTGCTTTTCTATCTCCATTTCTGCTAAGAATGGGTTGGGGGAGGAAGAGGGATGTGCCTAGATTCCCAGGATGAGATGCGGCAGGAGTAAATGTCCCAGAACAATCCAAGTCTCCTGAAAAAGGCAGGACCTCTTCAGCCACTGCTAACCTTTACGTAGCTGCACAGTGTCTGCCACATTCCGATAAAAGCTTATTGGGCACAGATTCTAGCAAGTTCTTCTCCCTTAACCAACTACAGAGATTCTGGTCTTTGTCCTATTTCATTTTTCACACTTATATCAGAAACTTTTACTAAATCAACAAATTCTATAAACATTTATTTAGCCTATGTTATTTATAGAACACTATAGTAGAAACTGTGAATGATTTTTAAAAATTAAAGGGTCCATAATCTGGCAAGGAAGGGATGAAACAAAGATAAATAACTACCTTAAAACAAAGAATCCTAAATGCTCTGATAAAGGTGTTTGAGTTAGAATAGGCAGACTTTGAAATTTGAATAGGAAGATTGTTCTGTATTGAGAGACGGGAGTAATATAATTGAAAGGCAAAGAAGGAGGAACAGACAGTGCTGAACAGGTTTGGGGAAATGGGCAGGTTGTCCAGTGAAGGACGTGAAGGCTGTTGGGAAATAAAATGGGAAATGTATGCAAAGCAGTTGGAAAGGAACAGGCTAAAACAGTTTGAACTTAACTCTAAAGGCAATGGGGAGCCTTTCAAGATTTTTTAAAAGGGACTTGATGCCAGAGTTGTGCTCTTTTAAAAAAGTCATTCAGGCCTGACCAGGCAATGACTCAGTAGATAGAGTGTCAGCCTGGGATACAGAGGACGCAGGTTCAAAACCGCAAGGTCACTGGCTTGAGCAAGGGGTCACTGGTTCCATTATAGCCTCCCCCCACCAGTCAAGGCACATATGAGAAAGCAATCAGTGAACAACTAAGGAGCCACAACAAAGATTGATGCTTCTCATCTCTCTCCCTTCCTGTCTATCTGTCCTTATCTTTCCCTCACTCAGTCTGTCTTTCTTGCTAAGAAAATAAAATTGTTCAGGCAATAGTGTGAAGAATAAATTTGATGAAGGAATTCTGGTGGACCAAGGGATCCATTAGGATGCCATTGTAGTAAAATGGATGACAGGTAACGAGCTCTGATCCAGGTGCAGTAGCTATTAGAACAGAAGGGCCAGTGCCAAAATGATTTTGGATATAACAATTGGTTGCATGTAAAAAATAAGAAACAGGATGAGTTGAAGATAAAGTCTGAAGGATGGATGTTTGGGAGAACTGTGATTCCATTAACTCTAAGGGGGAGAACAGAGAGAAGGAAGATTACAAATTGAATTCTGGAAGTAAATTGGTCATATGGGTTTATTTCATATGTATCTCCTTTCAATTTTTTAACTCCCACTTTCCTTATATTTGGAAAATCAGTTTATCTGTAATATATATCCAGGACCTTCTTATCCTGCTTTTTCCACTTCTAGAGGCTCTGTTCAGGGAATTTAGAGATGTGGTGTCTAAGAAATCCCTTGGATTCTGTCCCATATTCAAAGTCATTTCATGTTAGAGTCGATGTTTTAATTGCAGAATGTATCAGTATGAAAAGATAACCTAGTAGTACATAAATGGCTTTCATCATTGTTAGAGGTATGGTGTCTTCCAGCCCTGCATCCTGCTATGGGAAGCCACAAAGTCTGGTTATCTCATCTGTAGGGATGCAAAGGTGATAGGCCAGGTAGCTGCTGAGCAGACCTTGAGCTGGCTGTGGCAGGTCCTAAGCTCGATCTGACATCTGAATCCTATCCTCCTGAGGAGGCAGCGTGGAAAGTGTTCCATGTGCAGTAAGTTGATCTGTAATAAGTATGACGTGCCAACTGTGTGAAAATAATTATCTTAGGTACTCTTCCAAACTAGTAAGGAAATAATAGGCTCTTTGCCATCCAAGAGCTTACAGTTTAAGCTGAGAGCCAAATGTATATTGAATTTTAGACTAATTACAAAACAGTATGTGTGTTTTGTGTATACTATAAAAATCAAGTGAGCTTGATCTTGAAAATAGAAATTGATGAAAATAGAAAATTTGAAGGCAGATGTGGAATATAAAAGAGGCTAAGAGAGTGGGCATGAAGTTATTGAAGGCTGGCTAGTTTAATTAAACTTCAGATTTTCTCTGTGGCCTAGGTTCAGTCTCTTCCCATGAGTCCATTCCCTCACAGTCTGTCATCGGTGCTAAACATGTTACTGAGCTCCTAGTTTATGAAAATCTCTCTAGGAGTTTATATTTTTATAAATGAAAAGCTTTCACTCAGTTCAGAAAACATTCATTGACAATTTATTGCATGCAAGTAGAATACATTTAAAAAAAAGATTAGCCACAGAATAAGGTGACATGTTAAACAGACTCTAGAGGCAGTAAGAATGAATCAATTGCAAGAAGCTTTGTGGAGATGAGAGTTTGAGATGGCTCCTAAGAAACAGGCAGAAGTGAGAAATGGCATGGGGAAAGAAAAGGCATTCTACATGTGGAAGCAACGTAACCAAAAGAGAGGGTTCAGAAATATTTACGCGAGAGTCTAGAGGCAGTGAGCACATCCATTTTGCCAAAGTAGAGGATTCTCACAGGGGAGAAATGAACTTAAAGGACTAAAAGTACATGTGGGGATAGATTGTGGAGGACTTAGAATAATACCCAGTAAAACAGCTCTCTTCTACTGAAAGTTTGTAGGGTCCATTTTTTTAACAGTTATTGTTGAAGGGTAACTTACATATCAGGAACAAAAGCTGTGCTTTGGCAGAGTATACACCTTAAGCACTAACTTTCCCTTCTATGAACTTTCATGTTCCCTCTCTTGTAGGTGCCTCCATTGCTCTGATGGACAAAGAAGGACTGACAGCCCTCAGCTGGGCTTGTTTGAAGGGCCATCTCTCTGTGGTCCGTTCTCTGGTGGATAATGGAGCTGCCACAGACCATGCCGACAAGAATGGCCGCACCCCCCTGGATTTGGCAGCTTTCTATGGTGACGCTGAGGTGGTGAGTGCCTTTAAGCAAGCCTCCTGGTCGTAGGGATAGGAAAGGTTCTCCACCCATAATGTTATCTGGGGTTGCGGATTGTGTATGATGATTCCTGATAAACAGTTCTTGGATCCATACTTGATAGAGGACAGGAATATTCAAAACACCATTAACAAGCAAAAATATAGGTATGGTCTAAAATACCAAGGCAACCTAGCCTGTTCAGACCAGCAGTTGAATAAAAGGTAGGAAGCAGCCAGAGCCCTCGGGGGCAGTGCTGCGCCATTGCACTCATGTTGACTGCTCTGCTTGGTTCATGTTCTAGGTCCAGTTCCTGGTGGATCACGGGGCCATGATCGAGCACGTCGACTACAGTGGAATGCGCCCGCTGGATAGAGCAGTGGGGTGCCGGAACACTTCTGTCGTTGTCACTCTTCTGAAGAAAGGAGCCAAGATAGGTAGGAGAAAGGAAGAAGGTGCTGGCCATCTGTGCCCAGGGGCCAGACTGGTCCAGTGGTCTGGCTGCCCTGGGTGTTTGTTGTGAGTGTATATAGTTTTCCCTCTGCCCTGGCCCAGTTACTGTCCAAGTGAACAGGAAGGCTCTTGGCCCAGAGAAAGCTGTCTGAGCCATGGTCTACATTACCCTGTCTAAAATCACATGGTTATCTGCCATGGCCCCAGTAGCCTTAGCCAGGAGGCTGCTCTCATCCTTAAGCACATCTTAGTGTTAATGCCTCTGTACCAGCCCCACCCTCTAAGCATCCTGGATCCCTGCACGGCCGTGAGCCTTTGCTTTCCCTGCACTGTGTTTGCTTCAGACTCTCGGGTCCCTTCTGCTGCTGTCCCATTCGCTCCCTGCCCACAGACCTATAGACAAGGGTTGGCTTATATGCTGGCTTTTTCGCTGCCTGCTCTCACTGCTGCTTTTTTCTTCTTTTTTTTTTTTTTTTTTTTTTCACCTTCATCCATTTTTTTTTCCTCTCCTACAACTTTTTATTTTCTCCTTTCTTTGAAGGTTGTCAGACGTTACCGAGTCGCCCACGAGGTATATTTCACTGCTGTCAGCATCAGGCGTGGTCTGATGGCTTGGTCAGCTTTGCCTTCTCCTCTTTGATTTAGCCTGCATGAGTTCCCCACACCTCTAATCTTTTAATTTACTTCACCTTAAAAGGAGATTTTTTTTAATGACTGTTGAAGAGAATAACTTGAACTTTTTATAACTAACCCTGGAAACTGTAGTTGGTAAATAATTCAGATGTATCTGTAAACTAATCGATTTAACCTTTTCTTTCTCTTTCGGGGTAAAATAGTCCTCAGTAACGTTGGTTTGTTTCACATCTGTATGACATTGGGACTGTGCTCCTGGTTCACAGTAACTGCTGGGAGTCCTGTTTGATACTTACAAATGAAGGGAGCCTTCAGAGTCTTAAATGGTTTCCCTCTGCAAAGTGCATATTTAAATATTAACAGACTAAACAGCTGGGGGCTTTGAGTCCCAGCTTCTAAAATAAATTACTCTTTCTAGATATTTAAAATCTTACTTATGGTGACATTTAATGTAAACCTTTTTTCCCAATTCCCTTATTTAAAATAACTCCAAAGTAAGCCATTGCCTGCCCAAATGCAGTCTGCAGGATTTGCTGCCCTCCTGTGGTACAAACTCAGACAGTTCAGATAGTCTTATTTTAAGGTGAATACAAATCCAGTGCAACTTCTTGCCAATGGGAGTCACTAAGATACTCCCAGGTCTAAAAGATGAGGAAATTGTTGTGGAGCAAGTTGTTCTCTCAGCAGAAATTCCCCCAGGATGTTTTTTTCACCTAGCTTCCTACCACCCTTACATTGTATGAGTTTTTTACCCATCATGCATCCTGTACACTACAGGTCCAGCCACATGGGCGATGGCCACCTCCAAACCAGACATCATGATCATCCTGTTGAGCAAGCTGATGGAAGAGGGGGACATGTTTTATAAGGTGAGGGGAGGGAGGGACGAACTTCCTCAAAACTTTTTTCTACATATAGAACCTAACGAAGTCTTAACAGTTCTCATCTTTGGTTCTAGAGACAAAGGGAGAATGCCATCCCTCATAAGTTGAGGATCCTGGGTTCTTCCCTTCCCAACAAGAGAGCAAGAACAGCCTCCATGTGCTCATAGCTGATCAACCTAAAGACTTAGTTTTAGCCACTGATAGGTTGTTATATAGATTCTACATGGAATCTGCTAAGTGGGACATGAAAGTTCATGAGACAAGTAAAAGTAAAATTATGTAGTACTGTAAACATATTTCTGGTCCATGGAAAACAGTCACTGATCTTACCTTTCATACTTAATATATCCACAGATTTAAAGGTCTATAATAGTAATAGTTTATCAGTACCTCTGAGGAAGATAAGGCACTGAGACAAATAGCAATTACAATATTTGCTTGAAGTCACTCACTGAATGACAATAACAAAGAGAATGGAGTCTTGTACTCACAGTTCAAGCTGCAGGCTCCATGCCCTAACACAAACTCTCATAGCCTGTAGGAAGTCCCTTAAGAGTATTCCATGTCAGAATTACCCCATTGTGTTAAGATTAGCTGAATCCTCTTCTCCTAAGGGTAAAAGCAAATCCAACCCAGCTTGTCACAGTGGGTATCACTGAGACATCTCCAGGCCCAAAGATGAAATTTCTGTGAAGCATGTTATCCCGCCCCCCGCCGTGTAAGGACTGTACAGAGTTCCTGGGAGCAGAGTTGTCTTCCCTGAGGATCCTTTGAGTGAGAGTCATGATAGTCTAGGACTCAAGCTTCTAGAAAAACTGCATCCTAACCCAACCATGATTACACATGACTTCAAAGAAGGGCCTCTTTTGCTGCCATATTTATGGACTTGATAATGGCATTGCCCTCAAGCATCTAAGCCCCAGTTATTATATAACTTCTGATATTCTGAGACACAAGGAGTCCTACCTTCTAATGAGAATTGGCAGAACTACTGTTCCACCCAGAATTCTGCTTTAGAAGGTTCCAAATCCCTCTTAATGAGAGGTGCTGGAGAGAAAATAAGAGACCAGGATCCCTGGTAAAGTTGCAGCTGTACAGGAGGATTGAAGTGGGCAAAGATCAGCTAAAGAGTGGGGGTGCCTCCTGCGTCATCCAAGGCTGAGCTTACATATTTTCAAACACAAATTGTAGGAAAAGTTCAAGGCTCCTGTGATCAGGTCCCTAAGTTGGTCATAGATTTACTTCATTTGGAAGATCCTCCCACATAGTCGGATAGAATCACAGACTATAAACGTCACTTCTCTACCAGCACCCTACCCATGCCTTTTCCAAAAACAGGGAAAACTGATTGATATTATTTTATACGTTGAGACTAGGGAACCAGCAAGTAGATTGTTTTAGGTCCTATATCCCTGACGAGGAAGAGAATGACCTCTGAGAACTGGCAAGGTACATCATCAAACAAGGGAAGTTTCCCAGACAAGCCAAAATTCAGGAAGTAGTGATAACTTTGAAATGCTGATGACTAAGAAATGATATGTGTTCCTGGGAGATCAGGTCAAGAAAAAGCTCCTTTGATATGATTGAGATCAGTCTTCTAGGAATCCAGTTGGGAAGCGGGGGTCCCAGACCTCTCACTCACCGAGGCTTTGTTTCTCTGGCTTGTGTCTTGGGTAACCCCTTTCACACCTTCCCTGACTCGGAGAGCCTTCTCTCACCTTCAGGGCCAGACCTACTCTCTACGTGGTATTGGGAAGGGCTAACCCTTAGAAATAACTGAAGAGAGGACAGAAGTGGGACCAAACTTAGCTGCTCAGCAGACCGACTGTGTTTTGCCATCTTGTCCTCCCATTAGAAAGGTAAAGTAAAGGAGGCTGCCCAGCGCTACCAGTATGCTCTGAAGAAGTTCCCTAGAGAAGGGTTTGGTGAGGACTTGAAAACCTTCCGGGAACTGAAGGTGTCTCTTCTCCTCAACCTCTCTCGATGTCGCAGGAAAATGAACGTAAGTCCCTCTCATCCCAACTCCTTTCTTCAGTCCTGGAAGTTGACAGTCTGTGTCACTCACTAGCTTTGAACCAGGCCCCTGAAATCCTTCTCTGGCCCATTTAGAACTTGGTTGTCCTTCACAGAGCACTGACATTTGCAATTTGAAAGAAATCAACTCTAAGTACAATCAGCATCTCAAACTGTAAAACAGTTAATGCTGTGGGCACTTTCTCGGTTTTTGAATTTTCATAACTCCCACTGAAAGTGATTGAAAGTACTCTTATCATCCTCCCCACTCCCAAATCAACTTTCTGGTCTTCGGGAAAATGTGAGAGCAATTGTCACTAGAATTCTAGCTGCAGTTAGATATGAATTTTAGTCACTCCTTTTCTTTCTAGAAGACTTCTGAGTCACTTACAAATAGGCTGGAGAGAGGGCTCAGGAGCATCAACTTCAAGGTTTAATTCCTAAGGCTAATCTTTAACTTTTTACTTCTTTCCTCATCTTTTTATCCTAGCATGCCATGGCCCTTCTTTTCTCAGAGAGGATCTTAACACTCTTCTGGTCCTTTATTGTCTTCCAAGTAGCCCTCAGTCCTTGCCTGCCTTGCAGATGCAGCGTCTGATGCCCTCAGCACGTTGCATGTGAACCCTCCAGGGCCAAGAGCCCTCTCTCAGATACTGGGAATAGCTAAGATCATGGCAGGAATCTCTGACATTCACCAGCCTGAGTTCTCATAAGGATAGAGAAACAATCCATGCAAACAGGAATGTTGATCAATAAGGAACTTAGCTGGGCAACAGTGAGTCAGCCTCAGTGGCAATGGGTCTGCGGCCAATACCAGAAAGATTATTTGTGTACATGATCTTCATATCCTCTATCTAAACCCTGACAGAGGAACCTGATACAGACCTGGGTATCTCAGAGGACAGTTAGGGCCTGAAGAGGCAGAGTTGCCCCAGGTGCTAAGGACAGTGGGGCCATTGTAGAGGTTCCCGGTGAGAGGGGAGGGGGGTACCTTAAGGGAAGGTGGTAAGGTTCTTATGTGAAACAAAAGAATCTTCACCAGTGTCCTATGACAACAGCCAGTGAAAGTGAGACAAAGAGCAGGAGCTACTGCCAACCTGCTGGCTTCTTGTTTGCCAAACAAATAGTATACTTCTTAAAAGTCATCTTCCCTGGCATACTGATGGTCTCAAAAGGAAAAATTAAAGGGTAAGGTTGGAGCCAGAGTAGGGGTAGAAGATAACCTTGAGAAGATGAAATACTTGCTCTTTAGCTGCACATTTGTTCAAAAATAGTTAAGTATCACCTCCCTTGACCAATGCTCTGCTTAGCACCTGAAGTCTGCCTTCTTGGGCACAAAATTGACCGGGTTTTTTATTATTATTTTTTTTACCTATGCCCCAGGATCTTTGTTCTGCCTAAGGCATTAAGAATCATAAGTGTAACCAGAGGCTACTGTGCTGTCCTATGGCTTTGACATTAGAAGAGAAGGAAAAACTTTTTGTGTAAGGGTAAAACTATATATAGCTTTGTGCCTCCAGGAAGTCTCAGTGATGAAGATGCAGGTGATAGCACAGACCTCAGTCATAGACTGGGTCCCCTTGTTTTTTATTTTAAATGTTTCCTAAGGGCCTGACCTGTGGTGGTGCAGTGGATAAAGCATTGACCTAGCATGCTGAGGTCACCTTTCGAAACCCTGGACTTGCCTGGTCAAGGCAAATATAGGAATTGATGATGCTTCCTACTCCTCCCCGTTCTCTCTGTCTCTCTCTCCTCTCTCTCTCTCTCATTCTCTCTCCTCTCTAAAATGAATAAGTAAAAATCTTTTAAAAAAACAAATCAACTTCTTCTATAAAAAAAAATAAATGTTTTCTAAGCAAGGAACTACTTAAAAGAAGGAACAGACCAGAGAAGACCTCCAAAATAGATAGGAAACTACCATTTACTGTTCAAATGCTATATTGCTCTTAATCCTACCTGTGAAGTAGATATGGATGAGAAAACATACAACACACTCTGAACTTGAGCCCACGTCCACTGCCCCTACTCCACCTAGTCTTCATGGTCAGCGCAGGACCCATCCTCATGAATTGCAGCCATCCCTTAGAAAACCAGAGCTAGTGAGCACAGCAGGAAGGTAGACAGTATGTCATGATAAACTATTTATTTGGTTATAATTAAGTTATAGCTGGGTTCATTAGGTAGTTTACGATGTAAAGTGAAAGTAATTAGGAGTCAATTAATAGGTAGAAACACTTATAGGAAACTAAATAACAGACTTTAATTCACTCACATTTAAGATGAGTAGCCAGCTAAGTCTAGGTCCTCACTTTGTTGGGGCCCCGAACGAACTTGCTTGGAGAGGCACAGAGCTTCATGGCAGTTGCCAAGGGGTCTCGGTGGGTGACTTGGAGTCTGCGTTGGACTCTCGGGCAACTGCCATGATCTTTATACCCCAGCTCCTTTTATCTGATTTGACCACTCATCACACCATAGAGTTACATTATCACACTTCAACCATATATCATGGGCTTGATAAGGTAAGATTGAGTTATCAGAAAAGGGAGTAAACCCGTAATCAGGCCTTACATAGTGGGCTTTTATGTAAAATGTAATCACATTAATTCACACATGGTATTGGCACACACGTTGAAACATATGGAGGTATCTCAAAAGGGCGTACCTGGTTACACCTAACTCACTCTTAGTTTCCTTTTTACATTTTATATTAATTTGATTTTGTTTACTATAACACAGGATGAGGTTCCATGTGAGTGTAGATGTTTGTGTTTGCCTCATACACACGTGTGTAACTAGTTCAGGTTTCCAATGTCAGGTGCTTCATTGGGTTGACATTTGGCTTCTAGAGTATTTTCATACTTACGGGCATATAAATTCCCATGAGTGGTTGTAGGTCCACACAGCACAAAGGCAGAGGGACTTTCAAGCTGTGGGCCACGTGGCTAGAGCCATACCAGGCATGTCAGGAATCCCAGGTGTTCCATCCATGAGTGTCAAAGAAATGTACATATGATCTATGTTATTCCCAAGTTGTCTATTTTTCCTATCTCTGCAATGACTCATTTGCACACCTATTGTAATGACAGGATTTTGGAATGGCGGAGGAATTTGCTACTAAGGCCCTGGAGCTGAAACCGAAATCTTATGAAGCTTACTATGCAAGAGCAAGGGCAAAACGCAGCAGCAGGTGAGGAGAGAGAGAGAGGGTAAAAAGCAAGAGGTCTCTTTTCTGACAATCTGGCCAAATTAAGACTGGCAAATCTTCGGGGCTATGGAAATCTAGAGCGTTTTGCTTTGGGTAAAAAATGCCTTTCCATTGTTGGAGAATGGCACCTTCCAAGAAGCCTCTGCCATATCTCAACCACTTTTTAACCCCCAAAGCAGGTAGCATAAGGAAACACTGGTGACCTCAGAAGAGGTTACTTAAGCAAACATCCTCTCAGCCCTTTCAGAGGGAAAAGTAGGATGGGTCACTTACATCCACAGCTCCGCTTTCTTTTCCTCTAGTTGTTTAAAAGGGAATCCCTGGCTTGTTTACAGTCTTCCTTCTGGGGCTACCCTCAGTCTGGTGGCATGAAACCTCCTTCTTACTAACCCCGCACGCCACGTCACACCACACCACACCTTCATGGAACAGGAGGCCTTGCTACCAGCATTGAGAAGACCCACAAGAAACTCCATCCCTCATGCCCATCTGCTGTGGTTTGGCCAGTGGGCAGGATAGGCCCCATGAAGTCCTAGAACCTGCCATTAGTGATCTTTGGATAACTTGTCACTGTCCTTGATGCCTCCTTCCCAGCATCCCATCCTTCTCTCAAAAGGCCTCAGATTCACTGATACAACCAGGGTGGGGATATGCTCCTGAAAATCAGACCCAGTGTAAGTCCAGTGACAACAGTAGCAGTAATATTAGTCTTAACTAGCTGGGTTAGCAGAGTTCTTCAGAAGCTTAACTATCAAGTTCTCTTTCCCACTAGTAATTCCTTCCCCCAGGGTCCATTGCTCTTTATCTGGGCAGTATTAGCAGAGAGGATGGGACTGTCTCTGACAGTTCATGTCCTCATTTGCAAATTAGAATCTGAGCTGCCTAGTCAGCCAGGCTGATACCTTCCCAGCTCTGATAGCAGAATGGAGGAGGTACAGTGCTATGGGACAAGGGGTAGAAAGGGCAGAGGATAGGGTTCTTGCCTAAGATGGAACAGGCCTGAAACTTGGAGCCAAAATATCAAGAAAATAAAGAAAAAATTCTGCTGGATTGGCAAGATTTTTTAAACATTGTAGTTACTGTTTTATTCCTAAGCTAATTGACAGTGATCCTGTAAATGACAACCCCACCCAACCCTCATACTGCTTGGTATGCATTTGGACACTAACAGAATCTTCCTGAAGGGCCTGGCTGGACTGACAAAATGGGGCCATTTCTCCACTAGTCCCAAAGAGGCCAGAAGGAAGATGGAGGCAGAGTGGGTTAGGGAATCATTCTGGACTCTTCTAGAATGATAGCCTACCTGCTTCCTTCCTAACAAATCAAATAAAACCCAAAACCCCAGACTCCTGCAGGTGCTACCGTGGTTCTCTGAACTAGTGACCATGTTCTCAGCTCTGGGTGCTTCCTGTTGATTCAGAATAACTCCAGTTCCTGTGTTTACATTTTGTCAAGCAGACAGTTTGCAGCAGCCTTAGAGGACCTGAATGAGGCCATCAAGCTGTGTCCAAACAACCGTGAGATCCAGAGGCTTCTGATGAGAGTGGAGGAGGAGTGCAGGCAGATGCAGCAGCAGCAGCAGCCGCCGCCCCTGCCATCACCTCAGCAGCAGCTCGCAGAGGAAACAGAGCCTGAACCGCAGCATGAAGATATATACTCTGTGCAAGACATATTCGAGGAGGAGTACCTGGAACAGGATGTTGAAAATGTTTCCATAGGCCTCCAGACGGAAGCACGGCCCAGTCAGGGGCTCCCCATCATCCAGAGCCCACCCTCCTCTCCTGCCCATCGTGACTCCGCCTACATCTCTGGCTCACCGCTTGGCTCTCATCAGGTCTTTGACTTCCGGTCCAGTGGTTCTATAGGTTCTCCCACTAGACAGGTCTATCAGTCCACCTCACCTGCTCTTTCTCCAACTCACCAGAACTCTCATTACAGGCCTAGTCCACCACATACTTCCCCAGCTCATCAGAGTGGATCCTACCGCTTTAGCCCCCCTCCTGTGGGAGGGCAGGGCAAAGACTACCCAAGCCCTCCCCCGTCCCCTCTCCGGAGAGGCCCTCAGTATCGGGCCAGCCCTCCAGCTGAAAGCATGAGTGTCTATAGATCCCAGTCTGGCTCACCCGTGCGCTATCAGCAAGAAACAAATGTTAGTCAGCTTCCTAGCAGACCAAAATCTCCATTATCCAAAATGGCACAGCGGCCCTATCAGATGCCTCAGCTTCCTGTAGCAGTTCCCCAGCAAGGACTCAGGCTACAGCCAGCGAAGGCCCAGATTGTGAGGAGCAACCAGCCCAGCTCTGCAGTTCATTCAAGCACCGTCATCTCCGCAGGGGCCTATGGTCAAGTAGCCCATTCAATGGCTAGTAAATACCAGTCTTCACAAGGAGACATAGGAGTGAGTCAGAGCCGGTTGGTTTATCAAGGGTCAATTGGGGGTATTGTAGGGGACGGGAGACCTGTGCAGCATGTCCAGGCCAGTCTCAGTGCAGGTGCCATCTGTCAGCATGGAGGGTTGACCAAAGAAGACCTTCCACAGCGACCTTCCTCAGCATATCGAGGTGGCATGAGATACAGCCAGACACCACAGATTGGACGTAGCCAATCTGCATCCTATTACCCGGTCTGTCACTCAAAACTAGATCTGGAGCGTTCCTCCAGCCAGCTAGGTTCCCCTGATGTGTCCCATCTAATCAGAAGACCTATTGGTGTCAACCCTAATGAAATCAAACCCCACCCTCCAACTCCCAGGCCACTGCTGCACTCCCAAAGTGTAGGCCTTCGCTTCTCTCCATCTAGCAATAGTATCTCATCCTCCTCCAACTTAGCTCCTACCTTCCGGCCATCCTCCTCAATTCAGCAAATGGAGATCCCACTAAAACCGGCATATGATAGGTCATGTGATGAGCTGTCGCCAGTGTCTCCCACTCAGGGAGGTTATCCCAGTGAGCCCACCAGATCCAGGACCACACCATTTATGGGGATCATAGATAAAACAGCCCGGACTCAACAGTACCCCCACCTTCACCAGCAGAATCGGACCTGGGCAGTGTCATCAGTGGATACCGTTCTCAGCCCCACATCTCCAGGCAACTTGCCTCAGCCGGAGTCCTTCAGCCCACCATCATCCATCAGCAACATTGCCTTTTATAACAAAACCAACAATGCACAGAATGGCCATTTGCTGGAGGACGATTATTACAGCCCCCATGGGATGCTGGCTAACGGGTCCCGTGGAGACCTCTTAGAGAGAGTCAGCCAGGCCTCCTCATATCCCGATGTGAAGGTGGCTCGGACCCTTCCTGTGGCTCAGGCATACCAGGACAACCTGTACAGGCAATTGTCCCGGGACTCTCGACAAGGGCAGACATCCCCTATCAAACCAAAGAGACCATTTGTGGAGTCTAATGTTTAAAAGACATTTGTTGGAGTGAGACCTATATGTTTTCACTGCACATTTTCAGGCTTGGTTTCCACATTTGAGGTAGTTCTCTAGCTTAATTTCTCATGTAGTTTCTGTGTGGTGTTCAGAGGTGGCAGCCCACATGCTGAAATCCTTTGCATGCAGCCGACTGGGAAGCTGGCCTCCCGGAACCAGGACTTCAGTTTCTCTTGTCTGTGCCCAGCCACATGCTCTCTCCCTCTCTTCAGATGCCAACAAGGAGATTGGTGTGCCGTGTGCTTTAACCCAGGGAGATCAGACACACTGGTCAGCTTTTTCCAGGAGACAATCGCTTTCACTGATGTTCTTGTTGTGTAAATGTCTTTCTCCTTTTTTACAAAAATAAGATGTTCTTGTTCGTTTTCTTCTAGGAACTTTAGAAAGAGTGTGATGCCCCTTTGCCTTTGCATTCTTATCCAGTGTTATCCAGACAGCCGGCCCCATGCGCTCTTGTGCCGCTGTCGCCCCGGGCTGCCAGCCCCCCACAGTCTCTTGGTCTGGAATGGTCATTTAGAGTATTACTGGCCTTCCTGTGGGGGTAAAAGGATCAAGGTGAAAGAGAAGATATAAGCCTGTGGAATTGGAAGGGAAAAAAAGAACAGTATAATTATGTGAAATGACCCTACATTGATTTTTTTTTTTTCAAGAAGCATTTTAGGAACATTTAAAAAACAAACAGCCTTTTAAATATTTTGGTCAGCCAAGGAAATTGGATGAGAATTATGGATATTTTTTAACAATTCACTGAAAATTATTCTTTATATTTTTAGCCAACAATTAACCATTAAAAATTGCTGATTTTCCATGGGTGAGAGAGGGAATAGATATATAGGAAGAGAGAGGAGAGAGTGCTCTAGATTCCCGTTGAAAGGCTGTAGAAAATCTTGGACTGGAGAAGTCTCCCTTTTAGATCCTGACAGATCACTGAGAGTTGTGTTCCAGGAAAGGTAAACTTCTGGAAGATTGGCTCTTCGCCTGGAGCCAGGCTTTGTTCTGCCCCCCTCTTCTTAAACCCAGATGGTATAGTGAGGAAATGGGTTCTTTGAAAAACAAGTCGGATTCTCATGAGACTGAAAGACTTATTCCCAGAGTTTGCACCCAGGGCCATCACATTTTGTGCCAGATGTTGTCTAATTCCATTTTGAGATCTATAGTTTTGTTATATCTTTTTTTAACCTTTTTTACAATTTTTTTATTGACTTTAAAGAGAGAAAAACATCGATTTGTTGTTCCACTTATTTATTCATTCATTGGCTGATTTTTGTATGTGCCCTGACCAGGGATTGAACCCACAACCTTGGCTTATTGGGACAATGTTCCAACCATCTGAGATACACAGCAGGGCCTCACTATTATTTCTTGTTTTAGGTAGTAGTGTTTGGGGAATGATATTTGAAAGTCAGGCACTGCAGAGTGTCTCCTTTCAGGGTAAAGGACCCCTTTCAGCCTGGGTGGACACATGAGATAGCAGGTCTTCTGATCTAGTAGTCCTGTCCCCATGTCTCTGTCTTGATGTAGTTTGGTAAGCTGTCCTCTGAGTGACTGAGACCAGCATGAAATGGATGGCAAGAACACTGAAAGCCAAAGCCTTAGCACAGGCCTGGTACAGAGTGCTTATCAATTCTTAAAGTTTAACATACTAAATACCTAAAACTAAACAAAAGAGAATTAGTTCTGTTTTTAGGAATCATTCTGCTGTTGTTCTTAAAGGGCTATAGGAAGGGCAGTTTCCTGAATAAAAATCCAGATATGATCAGACCTGTTTTAATAGTAAGTGTCCTCTGAAAGCACTGCTCAGACATGGGGAACATGAAGCTGAGATCAGAAACTCTTTGCAAATTTAGATTCTGTAAAATAGACCCCTCTACCCCCAAGCATGCAGTAGGCCGGGACTTGTCCCTGTGCTGGAAACAAACAGCCGACTTCACTCAAGACCCAGACTCTTCCCACTTTTTCTGATGCTGAAGGACTCTGCTCAACTAGAGCAGAATGGTCATCAGTGTCTCTTTTTCAAGAGATGAAATGCCCAGCATTAGTGCAGCCTACAGCTGGGAGCCCAGCAGCCTCTCACTCCCGTTGTCCAGGTCCTATTGGGCTTTCTGCATCTTATCCCTTTGTACGCACCTCTCACTGAGGAGCTGCTGCTACATTTTGAAATTTTTCTCAGTGTCTATTAGAAAATTGCCCCCTGCATATTTGGAACATGACACATACCACCTGTACTCACTAATCTAGGTAGATGAACAGGTCCTGTAGTTTTATAAGTATACGACCGCTGCCACTTCTCCCCAGGGTCTCTCACTTTTCCGGAATAAACAGGAGATTTTAGTTTATGCCTTTTGGGGCAGAACACCTACAATGTCGACAGTCAGAATGCAATTGTTTTTAAGCCATTGGAAGAGGGAGTGAATGTCACTACTGGGCGCCAGTTTTTGACCAAAATGCCAATTGGACCTTATTGGGGAGGAGACAAAGTTCTTCCTTGTAAGCAGACTGCCTGTGCCCTGTTTTGCTACTTCACTGCCATGGGATGATCTCAGTACTGTACCTTAGACTTGCCCCTCTCACAGCAGCATTTGCTGAATCGATGTCTGGCATCAGGTGGGGGAAATTTTTCAGATGGAACCAATAAGTTCCTCTCACCCAACTCACATCACCCTGAAATGGAGAAGTGGTGACAAACTTCAGCTTATAGGCTTCTCACCAAATTGTATGTTCCGTTTGCCCAGAATTCTTGCACTAATGGGTTTTCCATCATATAATGTCTATAAATGGGTGCACTTTACTGTTTGAATTTGTAACTCTAATACTGGATATTTAAGTGTGAGTAATGTCTTCATTAGAAAATAGCAAAACCGCTCTTGTCTTTTAGTGTATTTTTCAAAGGAAAAAAAGGAATAAAGCAGTGGATCACATTTATAGCACAAGAAATAACTTGTATATAAGCATCAAAAAGATTGAGAATTTTTAAATACAAAAACTATTTGCAGTGATTTTAAAGTGCTTTTCCAGCAATGTTCTTAGGGACTCCTGAGACATGGTTACTTTATTTACTGGATCAGTAAGGCACACAGTTAACAATGAAAAATTAATGTTTATTTACAAAGTAAAGGGAAAACCTGTGTAACATGAGAATTTGGCATGGACAAAATGGAGACCATTTTGTATCTGCTGTTGTATCTTGTCCAGGTTGCAGATGTGCACTATTAAAGTCTCAAGTTAATAGAGCACAAACCCTTCTTGTTCTCCCCACATGCCCTCTTTTTAGACGTGTTTAACTTAAACTTGAAGGCTCAGGAAATTCCACTAATTAGAATTATGTACAGCACCCCAGGTTGTCGTCCAGAGATACAAGTTTGCTAATTTAGTTAAGCCTGGATTACTAAACACTTTTCCTAAATTATTGTAAACAGAACAGCTTAGAGAAAGGTATTCTCAGTCCTTATATTGTATAGTAGTTTATGAACCCCTCTCTAAATGTTGGTATTTTTATATTCCAGAGATGTACCCAATAGAAAAATTAATCAGTATCTAATTTAATATTCATAAGTATTTTTCTTAGATTTTAGTCATAAACATTGGGTTCTGTGGACGTCACCTTGCTTCACCATACTCTACCACTAGGTGTCACTGTGGCTCTGCACCAGGCTGTCTGGTAGCAAAGAATGGCAATATCTCCTAAGGAGCTGCTTGCAGAGCAGCAGGCAGGCCCAAAGGCTCAGAGGGTTCAGGAAGGCGAGAAAAGGATCTAGAAAGGGGTCTTCGTGTATCTGCGCCAGTTGTGGCAAGATGAGCTCTTGGAACACTACCTGCTTTGGACCTTCAGCCAGGCAGACGCTGGAAGAAAGTTAACTAGCACCCCCTTGTTCTGGTGGGTGGATAGGTAGGTAGACAACCCCTTCTTCCCTATGAGCACCCATCTCAGTTCCTCTTAGCCTCCAACTCTTAAAATTGCAGAGGTGTCACAGTTGGGTGGTTTGATTCAATGATAGTTATTTTTCTACTGCAGAAATGCCTTGGATAAAACCAGTTGCTCACTGAATCTTTGCCACAAAATGGAACAGGCTCTCCCTGGGGTGGGGGTGGGGGGCAGGATGTGCCTAATGTACCCCTGTCTCAACCTCACCTGCCCTACCTGTCTGTCCCTGGGCTGCCCACTTCTCAAGCTAACCTGCAGAGGCAGCCTGCTGCTGTTTCCACACTGAGGCCTAAAGCTGCCCTGTTGCATGTGCATTGGGAGGCATGGCTTTGTCTCCTTTTCCTCTAGGAATTCCAGATTGACCATCTACCATGACTAATAACAATGAACAAAGGGCTTAGGGGTAAGAGCTACCTACAAAGACGTGTCATGGAAACCTTCACCATGCAATGCCTTGAACTCAGCTCTGGCTGCTCCCAAGAAAAGGTGGCTGGCTGGGGGCCTGGACACAAGCACAATGGGGCTGGTGGAGCCATGTGCAGAGCTACTTGAATAACCACTGGGTCTTCATCAACTCCTTTTATAACACAGACCACTCAAGGGCTGAAGTGTTGGTAACCTGCATTTCGGTGTCCAAGGCCTCACAGCAGCTGAACCACCCTGAGATGCTCATGGCCACATGATGGCCACAGTCAGAGCTTCGAAAGTTAGTACCAAATGAACGCATAATTGGACACCAAAAATCAAGTGTTACTTTCATGTTTCCTCACTCACATCATCTCATTTCTTCCTGCTGACTCTGTGATATCTCCACTAAGCTGACCTGTCAGGGTTTAGCTGGACACATACAGGTGCAGGCCAGCATCACCTTTGTTGTTGCAGACAGACCTACCCTGTGGAAAGGAAGGAGCCTAGCTGCTTTGTTTTTCTAGCACTTGCTGGCTGGATTTTTCTTTTGCCTGATCACTAACCAGAACATCTGGTTAGGGGGACTCAACTCAATCCCGTCTGTCTCCAGGACCAGACAGTTAATTCTGGAAAATTCAGTACTTGAATGTACCTGCCTTATTGTGTACCAATTTAACTGGAAAAAACGAGAGTTAGAAATGCTGGCTCCAGATCTCTGCTTCATTCACAGGTTATTTTGGAAATCTGTAAGTTATACTTCCTGTTCTGGTTTGTTTGTTTTGTTTTTTGTTTTGTTTTGTTTTTCCTTTGGCCGCTTCCTGCTGAGCGGGGCCAGTTCCTCGCCAGGCGCAGGGCAGATGCCATTCTCAGGCAAGGCCTCCCTTCCATGTAGCACAGCATCTTTGTCTCTGTTCTGTCTTCTCCAAATCCAAGACGATTTTAATTAGTACAGACATGTACAGTCTACAATTAAAGAGTGATTTGTACTAATATGATTTTGATTCTTCCTCCTCTTTGCTGTCCTTTCAAGACACTTGCTGGAAAAAGCTTTAATGCACTTAGTTTTCCTTTAGGTTTTTCTATAATTCAGATGTAAAGGACTTTCTCTGTACAGTATATTATCCAATGCATGTTTGTTCTCTATCCTGATATATTGAACACCACACAGTTGTGAATTCGTGCCGTGGGGATGTCACACACCCAACAGAGGCATCTAGCCCCCTGTGTATAAGGAAAGACATTTTCCTTTGCTGTACTTGCTTGAGCAGTTTTATTGTCTGTACATGTGAGCTGTGTGAGATAGATGTGAAAAGTTAAATGAATGCATTTTTCTGCCCATGTATACAGATCGCCATCTGTACAATGAACTGTATGTATGAAAGCAAATGTACTTATTTATAAATGGGTAACACTTGGAAAAACAGCATGTGGTGCTTTTTACTTATGTGACAATACCTCTCCAGGGAGCTGACTCAAGCTCACCCTCAATCACTAGGGCCTGCAGTACCAAGGAAGCTCCCCCGAGGACAACTTTGGCAGGTTAAGGCAAAGGCCAAATACTTGATGATTTGGTTGGTCTCTAATGGGACATTCAGAATCACCCCTTCGGGCTTTATTCATTCATTGAAATGATTGAGCACCTCCTCAGAGTTGGACCCTGGGATGGGCACTCAAGAACAGTGGACAAGAAAAGACAGTCTGAGGGCCTATAAGCGGAGGCTCACTGCTTTGTTGAGAAAGGGAGGTTTTTTCTTCAATGAAAGTTTTTCTCCAGCCATCCTAAAGGAGCACTGACTTCTTGTGTCATTTGTGTAGCTGAGGCTGCACCCAGTCCAGTTACCGAATGGAAATCCAAGGCCGAAGCGGACTGCCAGTTAGAGCTATTGAGTTTAGAGGCTGTGCCCGAGTGTGGGGGGACAACCCTAGCTGTGGTACCCAAGGCGAACTTGGTCACGCTGGAAGCCCACTGTTTCTAGGGGCTTTATATTTCCTTCAGAAATCTGGCCGGAAATTCCAGTCCTCACCATGTAGAAAGCTAGGCAGCTGCATTGTGAATGGAGAGGTTGCAGATTTCCTGAAACAAGCTGGAGGCTCAATACCTTTTTTAAAAAGTGGCCAGCACTGAGTCCTGCAACTTTTCCTGCCTAGCTGCTCCCTCCCTGCCTACTTCAGGGACAAGCAAGGAAGGAAACTACTTCCTCTAGACATCAGCTTGTGCTGAACAAACATGCCTACCAGGTAACTACATCCATTTCCCCCGAACAATCAGAGCTGGGGAAGCAGGAGCAGCCCAGGCATGCAGAGTCGTACCAGCCTGGACACCAGAATTCTTAAAAGAGGAGAGGACTCTGGAAGGAATCACCTGCTTGGTCTGAAAACCGTTCCTGAGTGGCTCCAGTTAGCTCATTAAAAATCAAAAATGGGTAAGTGGTTGGCAAAAAAAAAAAAAAAAACTTTTTAAGGATTCCTGGGACATTGGGAGAAAGGTGAAAGGTAGTATGATGGTAATTCCTAGAAAGGAATTTCCCTGAAACTGACTAAAAAACCACTCAGCATCAGCAGTGAACTCGGCAAACTCTTTGTTGAATCCCAGAGGTCCTGAAGCAGACTGCCTTCCCCTTGTTATTTTCATTCCCTGGAGTTCATTCAATGTGCTACTGTACACACGTGCTTGTGGTGAGCCAGACCCCCTGCCATAGGCAGAGACTTAGCTTTAAAAATGGAAGCTGCAGGAGTTTGGAGAAATTTGAAAACCAAGTCCTTCCATTCTCAGGAACAAGGATGGCGCAGTCATGAGGGTATTGTGTCTGGAAGGCCCTATGATAAACAGGGACCTCAGAAGGGACAATGCTCAGAGTCTTGTGACAGGCTGTTACGTCCCTGGCACTGTGATAGAGACTTTACACATGTTCTCTAATTTTTTCCTCACATAATCTCTGGCAGATGACATAGTTATCTCCAAAACACAAATGAGGAAGCAGATCCTGAGCGCTTAACATTGCTCGCCACAGGTGAAGGTGGGACTCTGACTCAGACATGTCCGGACAGTTTTCCCCTGTGCCATGCTGCCCCCATCCTCAGAAGGGGTAATCCGGAAAAGCAAGTGACCTGAATGACAGCAAAAGGAGCACAGGCAGTGGTCAAGATGGAAGCTTGAAAAATGTGACTGAACGCTCCTTTGGAGAAACAGCTCTGCCAAGGTCAAGGGAAATAACTGGCAACTGTAGGGCTTCCAAAAACTAAGAAAGTGAGATCCCTCCTGCAGAGGTGGAGGATGTAAAGCCAGTATAGCCAGGGTTACAATCACAGCAACCTGACCCGTGCAGGTTCGCATTGGATTCGAACAGTCGGTAATAAAACAACGGAGCCAAAAACTGGTGAGCCATCAGCTTTAATTCAAGCTTGCACCCGGTGGGCAAGCAAAAACACACACTGGGCTCCAAAACCCACTCATTCAGTGCTCACAAAGCTACTGACTTATTTTGAGTTTCCTAGAATCAAAGGTTTCTAGCTCACTAGACTTATTCACCTCTGTTCCCCATCTCCTCCAGCACAAACTCTGCACAAACTGGCTTCTCCCTCAGCACTCTACCATCTTGGCTGCTTCTCCTGGCCTCCATGTGGCCTTCATCTGCTCTCCTCTCTGATACTAACCTCAGGAACCAAGAGCCAGCTACTGGTCTGTCCCACTTTATAGTATAGAAATCCAAACCCTTAATCCAAATATACAAACAAGAAAGTCTCTGATACAAAATCACCCATCTGAGGCATAATGGGATTCCTCAGGAGTGCACCACCCTACATCATCCGATCAGTCAAGGGTGTGGGGAAAAGCTTACTCTTAAAACTAAGCCTGAGGTTATAATGACCCGGCCTGCCCACAGCCTGTTCCAGAACACACATTAATATCAACAAACTTCCATGTGGGCAGCGCCATCTTTAACAAAGTGAGCATAATATATTTTATCTGCCCAACAAAGGACTAACACTTTGGGGGGAGGGGCACATCCTGTCTGGGAGCATTTGAATGTTCACAAACACACAGATCCTTAAGATTAAAAGGGTAGCACAAAGGCCATACGTGAGATGGCACACTCACAGGGTCAAAATACCTCTTTCTGCATCCTGGGAACCAGCAGCTATGACTGTGACTGAGAGATCAGCTTGTGACGTGTATTGAGCACCGTGCTTTGCATGCTTTTAAGCAAATGCAGATCCACATAGAAGCCTTATTCAGGAGATTCAGATGGATAAATCAGAGACCTCCCCAGCTTTGGCTCATATGTTAGAAACCAGATACCTCACTGAAAATAAATGTTAAGAAGAATTCATGTCCCCAGAGAGTTACTTACCTCATCAGAGGACCTGCCATAGGGTCTGGAAAGCCAAGGGCCGCTCACATGCAGGTTCTAATTGAATTTGGGCAGACAGTAAAGAAACGGCGGTGTCAGAGGGCAGTGGGCCATTCTGTTTATTGGTGTCTCACCAAGACAGGCAAGCCACAAGAAAAGCCAATGGAAAATCAGGTTTTCTGTCTGGAGGGAAAGGGATCAGGGAGGAAAAAAATCCTACCGCACCTCTCAGTGATAGGGGCAGAATCTCTCTTCCCCTTCTGCTCTTTCCTTTTAAAACTTTCTGGCTGAAAACCTCTCCTCCAGCAAACATTAGCAAAACAATGGCCCTTCCCAAGCAGGAAGGTAATTTGCAATTTCACAGATCACATATACCTGGTGCTGCCCAGCCCCGAATGCAAACTGTAAGTGAGCAAACATAAAAATAATATTTTACAAACTTATTTGACCAATAGGGTCCCTTTAAAGAATGAGCCTCTGGTTATGTTGTGGCATTGTTTTAAATGACAGTGCTTTTCAGGTGCACTCAGGGTATCCTGGGAGACTGCACCCAACTTGACCATAAACACATAGCCTTAGGAATTGACGTAAAGTGGACCCTTGGCTTGTTCTCAAAGCTTTACTACTCTTCTTGAGGGATAAAGAGATATATCTAAAAGAAAAAGGTTAATGGAATATTAGGGGGAACTTCTTGCCAAGGCCTTTGTCAGGGCCTTATAGCTCCACCCTCCAGGCCACTCTCTCAGGGGTGAGAGAAGGGTTTCCCTAACCCCATGGAAAAGCCTCCCTACTGGTCCAAAGACCTAGGAAGTTGGTTATGGGTTCTTTCAGAGCCTGGGTGTGATAAAGTGATAAATATCACTAGTCACTAACCTGCTGTGCCTAGCCTGGGATATTCTATTTCTCTCAACCCTAGTAGAACTATCTTCATGTACCTGACTGCTAAAAGTGTTGTAAAGTAATGTACCTTAATCCATGGGTTACATAGAGACACCAAGGCAGGATACAGAAGAAATTTTGAGTTTATTAAGCGGCTAGCTACAAGGGGCACAATCCCAAATCATGGAGAAAGTCACTACAATTCTGTGGCTGGTTTTATAGACCAAATTACATTCCAGTTGGGGTGGGTAAGGAGGGGCTCCTGACCCCTTTGTCTAGAGGTATAAGTCACTCTCATGACTAGGGTGAGTCTGAGTATAGAAATTCTTGATTAAGGTACATAAACATTGTTTTCTAAGATTTTTAGATAAATTCTATCTCTTTGCTCGGTATGGCAAGTGGCCCCAGGCACCCTTTCAGAGAATTCTAGGAATTAGCTCAACTATGACTAGGTGACCCAGTTGTCCTTGTAAACCAGGAAGCTCCTGCATTTTTTTTCCATTCCCTATGGAAAGGAGGGGTAAGGGGGCCTGACTTTTCCTCTTTAAAATGGCATTGCTAATACTAAATTTTTCAGTTCCTTGGTACCTTATCACATTCCCCACTGGTTTTATATCATGGGTCAAATCCTTGACTCATTTTAATGAGGTACACAAGGCTGTTGAGTAGGCAGAAGCCTAAAGTTAAGGCTAGGATTAGTGGTCTGCATGCAGATTCTGTAAGTAGGAACATCAGCCTATAACATGCAACAGAAAAGGTGATGCCTTTTGTTTATATTTAACAGGTAGACTTGATGTTTATTAACAGTAGTACAGTCTACTGAAGAAACAAATGCTACTAATTAATTTCTTACAACCTGTACAAACATTCTGCAACTTACATAAACCCTTAATTTTTATGAACTTTCTTATCTATTCAGAAATAACTGGCTTTCATAACAACTTACTTTCTTCCTTTTTCTATACCTTTTACCTTTTATTATCAAAACCATACAATTTCTTTCTAGTCAGAACTCTTAATTTTTAAAATTTCTAACCTTTAGTGACAACCAAGCTGGCAATAAGTAATTTTTTTTAATACTTTATAAATTTTAGAGAGGAGAGAAGGGATAGAGAGAGAAGGGGGGAGGAGCAGGAAGCATCAACTCCCATATGTGCCTTGACCAGGCAAGTCCAGGGTTCTGAACCAGCAACCTTAGCGCTCCATGTCGACTGCACCACCACAGGTCACGCCAATAAGTAATTTTTCTTTAAAGTGTACTTCCTTTTGGAGTTGTCCTCCCTCTAAGTAGCTAGTATTTATAGGTTACTTTATAGGGGTAGCTATAAGCACATACATATTTTTCATTTACCTTATAGCTTCCCTTCTAGCAAAGGGACTTGTATCTCCTTTCTGTATGACTCATAGCAGTACATGCATCAAACCTTAAGACAACTTGTTCTGGCTTTTCTTTGACCTTAGTTTCCCTCCCTCCCCAAAGTCTAATTAAAAAGAGATTCTTGGTGAGCTTCCTCGGGCATCAGTCGTGCGTAGACCAGCCAGCTTCCAGTTTGTGGCTGGAGCAGGGTATGCTGTCCTTCTCAGGGTCAACTTAAAAGGGTTGGCAGGGTTAGTTTCTACTGTCCACGAGGTGTCTCCAGGCCTTAACCAGCTTTGGTGCCTTCTACCTTGGCAGCAGTGGGAGTGGTCAGGATCATAGTGTGTGGACCTGTCCACGTGGGAGTCAGTCCTTGGGTGGTGTACTTCTTTACCCAGATTGAGTCCCCAGGCTGGAAGGGATATACTAGATCTCCTGGCAGTGCTGGAAACACCTCTCGGACAGTCTTTTGGACAGCCTGCTGAGTCATCTGTAGACCCTGTAAGTTCTTAAGGAAGGAGTGGTTACTTAACTCAGTTTTTATTTCTTCTCTGAGTTTTGGTAGTAAAGGAGGGGATCTCCCAAATATTATCTCAAAAAGAGTGAATTGTTCCCTGTAGGGGGTGCACCTTGCCCTAAGGAGGGCTAAGGGGAGTAAGTTGGGCCACCAGTTTTAAAAACAAATTCGGCTAAAGTTTCCTTTACGATTTGATTCATGAGGATTCCAAGATAGCAGTGGAGTAGGCAGACGCACAAACTGCCACCTCCCACAACAAAACTGGATTACAAATTAATTAAAGAACAATCATCATGAAAAACCAACTTTGGACTAAAAGAACAGGACTCGAAAACCAAGGAGCACAGAAGAATCCACACCAATCCTGGTAGGGAGTGCAGAGCTGTGGTGGGGGCTCCCCTGCTCCCAGGAGCAAGGGGAGGCTGAGGCTGAGAGGTTCTCATTACAAGGAGAGAGATCCTGAGAGGTGGGGGTCCTAAGTCTCAGGACCGGAGATCCAGCCTAGAAACCCAGGGTCCAGAGGAGATAGCCGGACAGCATTGAGTGGGGAGAAGAGCAAGAGTTCTGTCTGTGGGAAGTGGATGGTGAAAGAGCAGGAATAGAGAGAGAAGGGGGGAGGAGCAGGAAGCATCAACTCCCATATGTGCCTTGACCAGGCAAGTCCAGGGTTCTGAACCAGCAACCTTAGCGCTCCAGGTCGACTGCGCCACCACAGGTCACGCCAATAAGTAATTTTTCTTTAAAGTGTACTCCAAATGGAAGTACACTTTAAAGGGACAGAGAAGAAAATGCCACTCACAGCCACTTGCCTGAGGCTCCAAGGGCAAGGAGGGCTGAGAGGACTGACTGGTCTTGCGTGAGGAAAGTAGGAAGAGCAAGACAAGGGGACCTGACCTGAACTGAGCTCATTCTCCAGTGCGAAGGCAGCCATACCTGGGGGAGGGGTCACTCCCTCCACCCAGCACAAGCCTAGAGTGGAACCAGGTGATCCACCTCCAAAAAGCTCTCCAGCTCCAATCAGCAAAAAAGGCCTTCTGGAAAAGAGGAAGTAAGGAGGAGGGGAAGTACTCAGGTTTCCAGGATACCTGAGTTACACCTTCCCCTTTATATTGAGAATGTGCCCCACCACTGGAGATTAAGTGGGCAGAACACACCTTCAGATTCTCAGAGTTTACACCCACTGCATTCCTGGATACAGTTTCAACTAGGGTAAATAATAACAAAAACAAAATACGCCCACTTCCCCCCTCCTAAACAGAAGCCCCCTGCTGACATCAGCAAACAGAAGCTCCCTACTGAGTTCCACAAACAAACAGCAGGGAAATTAAGACTTTAAAGCAGCTCTACTAGTTAAGGAGAATTAAAATCCAAGCAACCAGCAGAAGCAGAGGAATAAAGGCCTGGAAGAGAAGCCAAATTAAATAAACCAACCTCAGACCCACAAGTCTTAACAAGTTTGCAAACCATGGGACAGACAGAAACAATGGGAAGACAAAGGAACGTAAACCATATGAATCAAAAAAAAAAAAACTCCAGAAAAAGAACTGAATGAAATGAAAGTAATTAAATTACCAGATGCAGAGTTTAAAATAATGATTGTTAGGATGCTTAAGGATCTCAAAGCTACAATGGATTGATTTAATGAGCACCTAAACAAATTGCAAGCATCAAAAAGGACACTACAATTATAAAAACAAACCAGACAGAAATGAAAAACACAATATCAGAAATGAAGACTACAGTAGAAGGAATTAAAAGCAGGCTGGATGAAGCACAGGATTGAATCAGCTATTTAAAGGACAAGATAAGCAGAAGCACAGAAGCAGAACAGCAAAAAGAAATGAGGATCAAAAGTCTGAGGAAACTCTAAGAGAGCTCTATGACAAATTGAAAAAAAACAACATCCGTATAATAGGGGTTTCTGAAGAAGAAAGAACAAGGGATAGAGAAACTGATTGAAGAAATCATAGCTGAAAATTTTCCTAAATTGATGCAGGAAAAAGTCACACAGCTTCAAGAAGCACAGAGAACCCCATTAAAAAGGAACCCAAAGAGACCAACATCAAGACACATCATAATCAAAATACCAAAGATAAAATAAAGAAAAAATAAAGATAAAAAAGAATGCTAAAAGCTGCAAAAGAAAAGCAGTCAATCATCTAAAAAAGAGCCCCCATAAGGATGACGTCGGACTTTTCAACAGAAACACTTGAGGCCAGAAGGGAATAACAAGAAATATTCAAAGTAATGCAGAACAAGAATCTACAACCAAGACTTCTTTATCAAGCAAAGCTATCATTTAAAATTGAAGGAGAAATAAAAAGCTTCCCAGACAAAAAACAACAACAACAAAAAAAAAACACAGGGAATTTATTACAACCAAACTAATGCTGCAAGAAATGTTAAGGGGTCTATTGTAAACCGAAAAAAGTGGGGGATCTAGTAAAAACGGAATGTATATTTAAAGAATAAAATGGCAATAAACAACTACATATCAATAATAACCTTAAATGTAAATAGATTAAATGCTCAATTAAAAGACATAGGGTAGCTGCGTGGATAAGAAAACAGGACCCATACATATGCTGTCTACAAGAGACCCACCTCAAAATAAAAGATACACATAGACTGAAAGTAAAAGGATGGAGCCTGACCTGTGGTGGCGCAGTGGATAAAGCGACGATATGGGAACACTGAGGTTGCCAGTTCAAAACCCTGCACTGGTCTGGTCAAGGCACATATGGGAGTTGATGCTTCCAGCTCCTCCCCCTTTCTCTCTTTCTCTCTCTCTCTCTCTCACTCTCTGTCTCCTCTCTAAAATGAATAAAATAAATAAAAATTAAAAAAAAAAGAAAAGGATGGAAAAAAATATTTCATGCAAATGGAAATGAAAAAAATGCTGAGGTAGCAATACTTATATTTGACAAAATAGACTTAAAACAAAGGCTGTAGTAAGGGACAAAGAAGGTCACTATATAATGATAAAGGGAGCAATCCAACAGGAAGATATAACCATTATAAATATCTATGCACTTAATATAGGAGCACCTAAATATATAAAGCAGACTTTGATGGACATAAAGGGTGAGATCAATAGCAACACTATATAATAGTAGGGGAATTCAATACCCTACTAACATCATTGAATAGATCCTCAAGAAAGAAAATTAACAAAGAAACAGCAGACTTAAAGGACACAGTAGATCAACTGAATTTAATAGATATCTTCAGAACCTTTCACCTTAAAGCAGCAGAATATACATTCTTTTCAAGTGCTCATGGTACATTCTCTAAGATAGACCACATGTTAGGGCACAAAATGAGTCTCAACAAATTTAAGAAGATTGAATTCATATCAAGCATCTTCTCAGATCACAATGGCATGAAACTAGAAATCAACTACAATAGAAAAACTGAAAAACAATCAAACAATTGGAAACTAAATAGCATGTTATTAAATAACGAATGAATTAACAATGAGATCAAACAAGATATCAGAAACTTCCTTGAAACAAATGAAAATGAGCATACAACAACTCAAAATTTGTGTGACACAGCAAAAACAGTCCTGAGAGGAAAGTTCATAGCATTACAGCATATCTTAAGAAGCTAGAAAAAGCTCAAACAACTAAACCCTGCATCTAAAAGAACTAGAAAAAGTACTACAAGTAATGACCAGAGGAAGTAGAAGAAAGGAAATAATAAAGATCAGAGTGGAAATAAATGACATAGAGGCTAAAAAGACAATACAGAGGATCAATGAAACCAAGGTTCTTTGAAAAGGTAAACAAGATTGATGAACCTTTAACCAGACTCACCAAGAAAAAAAGAGGGAGGGCTCAAATAAAATTAGAAATGAGAGTGAAGTAACAACTGACACAGCAGAAATACAAAGGATCATAAGAAAATACTATGAAGAACTGTATGCCAAAAAATTAGACAATCTAGGTGAAATGGACAAATTCCTTGAAACATATCAACTTTCAAAAATCAATCTACACCTGACCAGGCGGTGGCACAGTGGATAGAGTGTCAGACTGGGATGTGGAGGACCCAGGTTCAAGACACTGAGGCCACCAGATTGAGTGCAAGCTCATCTGGTTTGAGCAAGGCTCACCAGCTTGAACCCAAGGTCGCTGGCTCCAGCAAGGGGTCACTCGGTCAAGGCACATTTGAGAAATCAATCAATGCACAACTAAGGAACCACAACTAAGAATTGATGTTTCTCATCTCTCTCCCTTCCTGTCTGTCTGTCCCTAACTGTCCCTCTCTCTGACTCTCTCTGTTTCTCCCACACACACCCACAAAAAAAATCAATCTAGAAAAATCAGAAAACCTAAACAGACCAATTACAACAAATGAGTTCGAAATTGATTTAAAAACTCCCAAGAAACAAAAGCCCTGAGCCAGATGGCTTCACAGGCAAATTCTACCAAATATTCAAAGAAGAACTAACTCCTATCCTTCCCGAGCTATTTCAAAAAATTCAAAAGGAGGGAAAACTTCCAAGCTCCTTTTATAAGGTGAGCATAATTCTGATTCCAAAACCAGGCAAAGACAACACAAAGAATGAAAAGTATAGGCCAATATCCCTGATGAATTTAGATGCTAAAATTCTCAACAAAATATTAGCAAACCAGATCCAGTAGTACATGAAAAAAATCATACATCATGATCAAGTGGGATTTATTCTAGGGAGGCAAGGCTGGTACAATATTTGCAAAACAGTCAATGTGATTCATCACATAAACAAAAGAAAGGAGAAAAACCACATGATAATTTCAATAGATGCAGAAAAAGCATTTGATAAAATTCAGCACCCATTTATGATCAAAACTCTAAGCAAAGTGAGAATACAGGGAACATACCTCAACATGATAAAGGCCATCTATGACAAACCCACAGCAAACACCATACTAAATGGGCAAAAATTAAAAGCAATCCTCTTAAGATCAGGAACCAGGCAGGGGTGCCCCCTTTCACCACTCTTATTCAACATAGTTCTGGAAATCCTAGCCACAGTAATCATGCAAGAAGAAGAAATAAAAGGCATCCAAATTGGAAAGAAGACGTAAAACTTTCATTATTTGCTGATGGTGTAATACTGTACACAGAAAACCCTGAAGTCTCAAAAAACTACTGGACCTGATAAATGAATTCAGCAAGGTGGCAGGATATAAAATCAATATTCAGAAATCAGTGGCATTTATATACACCAACAATGAACTGTCTGAAAGAAAAATTAAGAAAACAATTCCCTTTACTATTGCAACCAAAAAAATAAAGTACCTAGGAGTATAACCAAGGAGGTTAAAGACCTTTACTTGGAAAATTATAGAACAATGATAAAAGAAATCAAGAAAGATACAAACAAGTGGAAGCATATACCGTGTTCATGGAGAGGAAGAATAAACATCATTAAAATGTCTTGACTACCCAAAGCAATCTATAAATTCAGTGCAATTCCTATTAAAATACCAATGTCATATTCAAAGATATAGAACAAATATTCCAAAATTTTATATGGAACCAAAAAAGAACACGAATAGCTTCAGCAATCTTGAAAAAGAAAAAGAAAGCAGGGAATATCACACTTTCTGATATCAAGTTATACTACAAGGCCATTGTACTCAAAACAGCTTGGTACTGGCATGAGAAGAGGCATACAGATCAATGGAACAGAACAGAGAACCCAGAAATAAACCACACCTTTACGGCCAATTGATATTTGACAAAGGAGGTAAGAGCATACAATGGAGTAAAGACAGTCTCTTAAACAAATGATGTTGGGAAAATTGAATAGCTACCTGCAAAAAAATAAAACTAGACCACCAATTTACACCATTCACAAAAATAAACTCAAAAGGGATAAAAGACTTAAATGTAAGCCATGAAATTATAAATATCTTAGAAGAAAACATAGTCAGTAAGCTCTCCAACATCTCTTGCAGCAATGTATTTGCTGATTTATCTCCATGGGCAAGTGAAATAAAGGACAGGATGAACAAATGGGACTATATCAAAGTAAAAAGCTTTTGCACAGCTAAAGACAATAAGAACAAAATAAAAAGACAAACCACACAATGGGAAACATATTCAACAATACGTCTGATAAGGGGTAATAACCAAAATGTATAAAGAACTTGTAAAACTCAACACCAGGAAGATAAACAATCCAATCAAAAAATGGGCAGGCCTGACCTGTGGTGGCGCAGTGGATAAAGTGTCGACCTGGGAACACTGAGGTCGCCAGTTCAAAACCCTGTACTGGTCTGGTCAAGGCACATATGGGAATTGATGCTTCCTCCCCGCTTTCTCTCTTTCTCTCTCTCTCTCACTCTGTGTCTCCTCTCTAAAATGAATAAAATAAAATAAAGTAACCTAAGAAATATTTTTTTTTAAATGGGCAAAAGAAATTAATAAACACTTCTCCAAAGAGGACATACAGATGGCCAATAGGCAGATGAAAAAACGTTCAACATCAATAATCATTAGAGAAATGCAAATTAAAACCACAATGAGATAGCACCTCACAGCAGTCAGAGTGGCGCTCATTAACAAAACAACACATAATAAGTGCTGATGAGGATGTGGAGAAAAGGGAACCCTCTTGCACTGCTGGTGGGAATGCAGACTGGTGCAGCCACTGTGGAAAACAGTATGGAGATTCCTCAAAAAATTAAAAATGGAACTGCCTTTTGACCTAGCCATCCCACTTTTAGGAATATGTCCTAAGAACACCAAATTACTGATTCAAAAGAAGAAATGCACCCCCATGTTTATGGCAGCATTGTTTACAATAGCCAAGATCTGGAAACTGCCCAAGTGTCCATCAGTGACGAGTGAATTAAAAAGCTGTGGTGCATATACACAATGGAATACTATGGGGCCACGAAAAAGAAGGAAATCTTACCTTTTGCGACAACATGGATGAACCTGGAAACAATTATGTTAAGTGAAATAAGCCAGAGTAAGAAAAATATCATATGACCTCACTCATTTGTGGAATCCAATGAACAATGTGAACTGAGGAACGGAATAGAGACAAAGGTGGGATCAAAGGGACCAGAGGGAAAGCGAACAGAGGGAAAGGGGATGACAGGATTGGATAATCCTGGAGGGAAGGGGGAGGGCGCTGTGGGGAAGGGGTCAAGGGGGATGTTGTGGGGAACACGGGGAAAGGGGGATGCACTCAGGGCAACACTAGTATTTATGTAAACTCAACAAATTAAAATCAATAAAATAAGATCCAATACATGTGTACTAACTACCTGCCCTGAACTTTGGGGCCTGTAGGCACAGTGTAATTTCCAATTAATATTGAGTGCCTTTCCTACTATCTGTGAGATCTTGGATACAAATGCAGGCCCATCATTAGACCCAATATTAATGAGCACGCTAAATCTGGGAATAATTTCATATAGTAATTTCTTTTTTTTTTTACAGAGACAGAGAGAGAGTCAGAGAGAGGGATAGATAGGGATAGACAGACAGGAAAGGAGAGAGATGAGAAGCATTAATCATCATTTTTTTGTTGCCATTGCGACATCTTAGTTGTTCATTGATTGCTTTCTCATATGTGCCTTGACCGCAGGCCTTCAGCAGACCGAGCATCCCTTTGCTGGAGCCAGCGACCTTGGGTCCAAGCTGGCAAGCTTTTGCTCAAACCAGATAAACCTGCGCTCAAGCTGGCAACCTTGGGGTCTCAAACCTGGGTCCTTCCGCATCCCAGTCCAATGCTCTATCCACTGTGCCACCACCTGGTCAGACCATATAGTAATTTCTTTTTTTTTTTTTTTAACTTATTTTTATTTTATTCATTTTAGAGAGGATACACAGAGTGAGAGAGAGAGAGAGAAAGAGAGAAAGGGGGGAGGAGCTGGAAGCATCAACTCCCATATGTGCCTTGACCAGACCAGTGCAGGGTTTTGAACTGGCGACCTCAGTGTTCCCAAGTGGACGCTTTATCCACTGCGCCACCACAGGTCAGGCCATATAGTAATTTCTTAACAACTGTTGCTGCAGTCTCATTTCTAGTAGGAAAAGCTTCTAACTATCCTAGAAAGGTGTCAATTACTTTTGTAAAATCTATTTCTAAATGTTCACCTGGGAAAGTTCCCCTCTCCCTGTTTCTCTTTATAATTTCTTTACTTTGCTTAGTATTTATTTGGGCACAGACTGACCACTCGGACTTTATGCCCTTCTGCAATAGATTCTAAGTCTGTCTTTTCTAATGATTTCTTTTTATTCTTAGTCGTCCCTTTCCTGCTGGCAAAATCTTTTTCTAATTGGTTGCAAAATAAGCCTTTTGCAACAAGGGTCCCAGTAAACTAACTAAAATTTCTTAAAAACCCCACTGGTTTTAGGGCTACCTTATTAGTAGTATCATCAGCTGCTTGGTTTTTCTTGAGTTTCTAGGGAGTCCCCCTCTTTTGGTGCTCTGGACAGTGGATGATGGCCACTATTTCAGGGGAGTGAACTCTCGCATTGTTGGGGCAAGAGTCTGAGCCTCACCTTTGTTAGTTCTTAAGCCTCCTGATGGCCCCTCTTTGTGCCTGTCTTAAGTTGTTCCTGCTTTTAGGAATCTTACCCGTCTTTGCCTAACCAGCCATCCTAGGGGCCAAACAGAGTTATGTGAGGGAGGGAGGAGCAATGTCCCTTCCGAAATGCTTAGGTTTTTTTTAGCAGCTGATGTTTCTACCTTTTTAAAAACTTATAATACATTTCTAATTTCTAGAGCTAAATGCTATGTAAAAGCTAAGTTGACTGCCTTTGTGTCTTCTGGCACCTCTGGGTCTAGAGGTGCATAGACTCTATAAGCTTTCCATAGTCTAAGAAAGCTGTGGGGTCTTCTGAGGATCCTGAATAATTTATGACACCTTAGACAAATTTATGGTTCTTTTTCTTAGTATATTCCCTGATCCTGGCTAACAGAATCTGGTGGAAGTGTCCAAAATTTTCTCTCCTGCTTGGGTGTTAGGGTCTCACTTAGGCCAGGCAACCAGAAACATTTTCTCGAGGTGGTCTTGCTTGTGCTAAGTAAGGCAGCATGTGTACAGTACAGATTCCTAACAGTCCTGTTAGGGCTTGAGGCTTCCCCGAGAAAGGGGATTCTGAGTTTTCTAATTCTATAGGTCACTTGGGATAAAAAGGATTTAAACTATTTCCTATTATATCCATGCCTCAAATTCTAAAGATCTAGTTAAAAGCACCAACTGAAATGACCAGCACTTCATAAAATAAATCTTATATTCTACTTAATTATAAATCAATTTTACATTCTAAGAAAACATACTTTATTTATGCTGTAACTTTATGCACCCTAACAGATAATGTCTAAAAGCTCAAGAGAAACAGATTTCTGTTCACATCCTTTATAGCCCTTTTAATCTGGGCACAAAACTTAAATGTTTCCTACTACCACAATTAGTCATTTATATTCTCCCTTCCACCTATTATGTTGAGAATTCTACCATTAAGCTAATCAATAGTAATATTAGTCACCAAATATTGAACAATAATGCTTCCACAGTCTACATGCTCATGAGTAGACTGGACTCTACCCCTTTAACTGCTTCAGAAATGATAATAAGCTGAACACTTATACACCATATAAAGAGATCATTAATAATCATTACATATCTCCTAATATTTAAGCCAAGATTTCAACATCACAGGGCTATGAAATTGCAAATAAAAAGGAGAATTAACAAAATACTCTTGAAATAACATATACATCTCTAACATAGAAAATATTTCTCCACAATAACGGATCCTTGGTACAAAAGGAAGTCTTCGTATTTGGAAGACTATACAATTTTATATACCTCATCATTAGTACAAATTTAGTACAATTTACAATTAGAGGGTTGTAAACTATTACCCCCAGTGAACCACTGATTTACTGAGTGTAAAGCCAGTAGCCACAGACACCATCACAGTCTCCTGGCCCGTGCAGGTTCACATTAGATTCGGACACAGTAATGAAACAATGGAGCCAAGAACTGGTGGGTCATCATCTTTAATCCTAGCTTGCACCAAGCGGGCAAGAAATACACACAGTGGGAAAACACTTCCCTTTCCATTCAGGGCTCCCAAAGCCACTGACTTATCTGAGTTTCCTAGAATCAAAGTTCCTACCTCACCAGCCTTATTCACCTCTGTTCCTCATCTCCTCTCTGCACAGACTGCACAAACTGGCTTCTCCCTCAGCACTCCACCATCTTGACTGCTTCTCCTGGCCTCCTCCACGTGACCTTTCTCTGCTCTTCTCTCTAATGCTAATCTCAGGAACCTAGAGAGAGAGCAAGCCCCCTGTCTGCCCCACTTCATATTGTAGATTCAAAACCTTTCATTCAATAACAAACAAGAAAGTCTCTGATACAAAGTCATTTATCTGAGGCATAATGGGATTCCTCATGAGAGTGCAACACCTTACATCAAGAAGAGTGGGAAAGGCTTAGTCTTAAAACTAAGCCTTAGGCTATAAGGAACCTGCCTGCTTACAACCTGTCCCCAACACACATTAATATAATCATGCACATCCCAAGCAAGAAGAGCAACCAATATCATCTCCTGGGCAATGGGCCTCCACGTGGGCAGCGTTATCTTTAACAAAGTGAGCATAATATATCTCATCTGCCCAACACTGAGAAAAATAAGGAATGATCTAAATGCATTCACTATTTCATAGCTATCCAGCTGGTATAAGAGATGCTAACCCTCTATTTGACCTACAGTGCTGCCTGACCAGGCGGTGGCACAGTGAATAGAGCATTGGACTGGGATGTGGAGGACCCAAGTTCAAGGCCTCAAGGTTGCCAGCTTGAGCGTGGGCTCATCTGGCTTGAGCAAAAATCTCACCAACTTGATCCCAAGGTTGCTGGCTTGAGCAAGGGGTTACTCAGTCTGCTGAAGGCCTGTCATCAAGGCACATATGAGAAAGCAATCAATGAACAACTAAGGTCTCACACCAAAAAACTGATGATTGATGCTTCTCATCTCTCTCCATTCCTGTCTGTCTGTCCTTATCTATCCCTCTCTCTGACTCTCTCTCTCTGTCCCTGTTTAAAAAAAAAATTGACCTACAGTGCTTTACACCATCAAGTCAATATAAGGGTCGGGGTGCCTGGGATTCCTGGTGCGTAAGGAGGAGCAGGCGCCGGGAGCTGCGCGAGGAGTCGCCACTTGGCACCGCTCTATGGAGCATAAGTAAGTGCAGCGGGGGCCCTGAACACTATGAAGGTGGCACTATCCCAGCTGCTGCTTTTTCCTTTTTTCTTTTTGCAAACATTGCTTCTTTCTCTGCCTCTTCTCCAGCAGACATTATCAAAACAATGGCTCCTCCCAAGCAGGAATGTAATCCAATCCGCCACTTGCAATCAATGGCCCTGCTCTGAGTGGCTGCCCAGTGCTATTTTTAACAATAAAAGTAGCAAACTAAAAACACCACAAATTTTACAAACTCATTTTCCCAACAGTGGCCTATTCCAGTTAGTTCACACAAGGTCCTCAATTTCCTTGGGGACACAGTAATCCCGCAATCCCCTGAGAACCCTTTTTTACGATTGTTTATCATAGTGGCTAAAGCAGTGGGTTTCCCCTGTGAACCTCATGCCTCCCACGTCAGACAACAATTATGCCACATGAAGGAATTGGAGAAGGATAGGGAAAATTTGGAGGGGACCCAACACTTGCTTTGGCCCTGTGGGAGAGAGTCGGAACCCTCTCCTAGTGTCAGTCTCATTCATTCCACACTCATTCCCTTTCACACAACTTCTCACACACCAGTGGAGGGCGACAAGTCACTACTCCTAACCTATGGAGGGCCTATGTGACTTTCATGTCTTAGGAAGGGGAAGGGAAGAGGCAGCCAGAGGGTCCATCCCTGATAATCCCATCATTCATGATCCCATCACTCATTCTCCATCCTGGAGCGAGCAAAAGGGGTAGAATGTTGGTCAAGTAAGTTTATAAATATATATGTTTGTTCGCGTATAGTTTGCATTGGGTTTGAGGGACAGGCTGTAAGCAGGCAGGATCATTATAGCCTAAGGCTTAGTTTTAAAACTAAGCTCTCATATGTGCCTTGACCATGGGCCTCCATTCATTTCAAGGAACTGATAACCAGCAATAACACCTGTGGTTTGTTATTTTCTAAACATTTCCATCCGGCCTTGTTCCCTTTTCTTTCTCTAAGATCCTTCCAAAAATAAAATTCTAATCTTTTCTATTTTCCTTCTTAATACTATTCCTACCCTGTATCTTCCAAATGGGTAAAACTTCCTTAGGTCTGTAAGGCCAGTAGCCATGGCCACCATCACAGGAGCCTGGCCCATGAGGTTGGAATTTGATTCATAAAGACAGTAATGAAACAATGGAGCCAAGAACTGGTGAGCCATTAGCTTTAATCCTAGCTTGCACCTGGCGGGCAAGAAATACACACAGTGGGAAAAACTTCCCTTTCCATTCAAGGCTCCCAAAGCTACTGACTTACCCAAGTTTCCTAGAATCAAAGTTTCTACCTCACCAGCCTTATTCACCTCTGTTCTCCAACTCTTTCTCTCTGCACAAACTGCACAAACTGACTTCTCCTTCAGCATTCCACCATCGTGGCTGCTTCTCCGCTCCTCCATGTGGCCTTTCTCTGCTCTCCTCTATAACGCTAATCTCAGGAACCGAGAGAGAGCAAGCTCCCGGTCGGCCCCACTTTATAGTGTAGAAATCAAAACCTTTAATTCAATATACAAGCAAGGAAGTCTGATACAAAGTCACTTATCTGAGGCATAATGGGATTCCTCATGAGAGTGCACCACCCCTTATCATGCAACAGTCAAGGGTGTGGGGAAAAGCTTAGTCTTAAAACTAAGCCTTAGGCCAAGATAAACAAATGGGACTATATCAAACTAAAAAGTTTTTGCACAGCTAAAGACAATAGGAACAGAATAAAAAGACAAACCACACAATGGGAGAACATATTCGACAGCACATCTGATAAGGGGTTAATAACTAAAATTTATAAAGAACTTATAAAACGCAACACCAGGAAGACAAACAACCCAATCAAAAAATGGGCAAAAGAAATGAATAGAAATTTCTCCAAAGAGGACATACAGATGGCCAATAGGCATATGAAAAAATGCTCAACATCACTAATCATTAGAGAAATGCAAATTAAAACCACAATGAGATATCACCTCACACCAGTCAGAATGGCACTTATCAGCAAAACAACACAGAATAAGTGCTGGCGAGGATGTAGAGAAAAGGGAACCCTTCTGCACTGCTGGTGGGAATGCAGACTGGTGCAGCCACTGTGGAAAACAGTTTGGAGATTCCTCAGAAAATTAAAAATCGAACTGCCTTTTGACCCAGCTATCCCACTTTTAGGAATATACCCTAAGAACACCATAGCACTGTTCGAAAAGAAAAAATGCGCCCCCATGTTTGTGGCAGCATTGTTCACAATAGCGAAGATCTGGAACCAGCCCAAGTGTCCGTCAGAAGACGAGTGGATTAAAAAGCTATGGTACATATATACTATGGAATACTACTCAGCCATAAGAAACGATGACATCGGATCATTTATAGCAAAATGGATGTACCTTGATAACATTATACGGAGTGAAATAAGTAAATCAGAAAAAAAGAAAAACTGAGAACAGCACGATTACATACATAGGTGGGACATGAAAGTGAGGGTATGAAACATGGACAAGAGAGTGGTGGTTATGGGATGGGGGGAGGGAGGGAAGAGTGGGATAGGGAGGAGGGGAGGGACGCAGGGAAAACCAGATTGAAGGTGACAGAGGACAATTTGACTTTTGGTGATGGGTATGCAACACAATTGAATGATAAGATAACCTGGAGATGTTTTCATTGTACATATGTACCCTGATTTATTGATGTCACCCCATTAGAATTAATAATAATAAAATATATATATAAAAAAAAAACAACTAAGCCTTAGGCTATAACAATTCTGCCTGTTTACAGCCTGTCCCTCAAATCCAATGCAAACTATAAGCAAGCAAACATATATATCATATTTATAAACTTATTTGACCAACATTCCACCCCTTTTGCTTGCTTCACAATCTAAAGCACAGGTATTCCTTCACAAGGAAATTAGGCACTGTTGATCAAATAAGTTTGTAAATATGATATATATGTTTGCTCACTTATAGTTTGCATTGGGTGTGGGGACAGGCTGTAATCAGGCAGGGTCGTTATAGCCTAAGGCTTAGTTTTAAGATTAAGCTTTTCCCCACACCCTTGACTGTTGCATGATAGGGGGTGGTGCTCTCTCATGAGGAATCCTCCCATTATGTCTCAGATAAGTGACTTTGTATCAGAGACTTCCTTGTTTGTAGATTGGATTAAAGGTTTTGAATCTACGCTATAAAGTGGGGCAGATCGGGAGCTTGCTCACTCCCGGTTCCTGAGGTTAGTATTAGAAAGGAGAGCAGATTAAGGTCACATGGAGGCCAGGAGAAGCAGCCAAGATGGCGGAGTGCTGAGGAAGAAGCCAGTTTGTGAGAGTTTGTGTAGAGAAAAGGAGATGGGAAACAGAGGTGAATAAGTCTGGTGAGCTGGAAAGCTTTGATGCTAGGAAATTCGGATAAGTCAGTAGCTTTGTGAGCACTGAATGAGTGGGTTTTGGAGCCCCGTGTGTGTTTTTGCTTGCCTGCTGGGTGCAAGCTAGAATTAAAGCTGATGGCTCACCAGTTTTTGGCTCCATTGTTTCATTACCGACTATCCGAATCTAATGAGAACCTACATGGGCCAGGTGGCTCTGATGGTGGCCCTGGCTACTGGCTTTACAGTCAGAATTTACACTCCTTGATTTCTCTTCCAAATCATCAATTTTAGGGACCGGAGGTGTCTGCCGAGAAGTTGTCCAAGACACACAGGAAAACTGGAGCCCTGGAACGTCTCAGGGGGTGCCCCTCCTAGAAATCCAGTGGGGTCAGGCAACCCTCTGGAGAGGCCAGCCAGTCCAGGTGTCTCCAATCGGTGACGCGAAACACCAGTATCCCAGACAAGACCCATGTTGGCAGATAAAATATAATATGCTCACTTTGTTAAAGATGGCGCTGCCAACATGGAAGTTCGTTGATATTAATATGTGTTCTGGAACAGGCTGTGGGCAGGCCAGGTCGTTATAGCCTAAGGCTTAGTTTAAGAGTAAGCTCTTCCCCACACCCTTGACTGATTGGATGATATAGGGTGGTGTACTCTCCTGAGGTATCCCATTATACAGAGACTTCCTTGTTTGTATAATTGGATTAAAGGTTTTGAGTCTATGCTATAAAGTGGGAGAGACCAGTAGCTTGATCTCTCTCTTGGTTCCTGAGGTATTAGAGAGGAGAGCAGAGTAAGGCCACATGGAGGAGAGGAAGCAGCCAAGATGGCAGAGTGCTGAGGAACAGTTTGTGCAGGAGGAGATGGGAAACAGAGGTGAATAAGTCTGGTGAGCTGGAAAGCTTTGATGCTAGGAAACTCGGATAAGTCAGTAGCTTTGTGAGCACTGAATGTGTGGGTTTTGGAGCCCAGTGTGTGTTTTTGCTTGCCCGCCGGGTGCAAGCTAGAATTAAAGCTGATGGCTCACCAGTTTTTGGCTCCTGTTGTTTCATTGCCATCTGTCCGAATCCAATGTGAACCTGCACTGGCTGGGCTACTGTGATGGCAGCCTCGACTACTGGCTTTACATTTGGCATAGTCTGTGGCAGGATTCGATACAGATCGGCATGGAACCACCACCACCTTTGAGTGGTGGAGTAGAGGACTGGCTGCTGTTATGGTTTCCCATAGCTGTTTTTTGGGGGACTGTTGGATGGCTGACTTTTACAGCCATGCGTGAGGAAACCGAAAGCTCTATGGAAGAGGCTGTCCAGGACCTGCAGGCCGAGCAGCGGAAGGAGCTGGACGAAACGTGGGAGAACCAGATGCTGCCCCTGGAGCTGAAGGAAGCGCTGGAGGAAGAGGCTGACCAGGTTTGCGAGATTCACCTGGAAATGGAGCAGACGCTGGAGAAGGAATCACAGGTTTGTGAGTTGGAGATTGCCCTGGATGTTGTGGAGAGCCAGCAGCGGCAAGAGGCCTGGCCTGAGGCCGGGGCTGGAGCTGCGAGACCTGCTGAGCAGAAAGCAGCGGCAGCAGGGGGCTCGAGCCCAGTGTTGGGAGCTGACATTTTCAGTTCCTCTTTGGAGAATGAGAATCTGGCTGGAGTTGAAATCCGCAGCCTCCAGAAGGTGAGAGCCCAGTAGCAAGAAGTAGCTATGCTCCGGGTAGGTCTGCGATTTTGGGACATAGGGGTAGATGCCATCATGCTCCCCAGAGCAGAGATGGAAATGCTGACTGCCATTGCCACGTTCTTTTCTTTAGGACAGTGTAAGACTTGCCATGATGGCAGGAATGAGGGGGGAGGCTAAGGCCCCATGTGCATTGACTGATTTCCTGGACTATGACCGGATGGGCACAAGCTCTTTTGTTGAATGGACTTACCGATTTTGGACAATATGAAATACCCTGATGGGGGTGAGGGTGGCTTTGCTGGAGGCCCTCCTGCCCCGGGAAGCTTTTCCCATGGCTAGAAAGAAGGCTGAGGACATTTTGCGCTTTTGGCAAAGTGCTCAGAGACTGGTGAAATGTATCTTTGTAATTGTTGAAATTGTATGATTTGTGCTATTGCTGTAATTTGTGTAATGTACTTAATTTCCTTGTATAAGAATGCTGGTGGTGTAGATTGTGGATAGTAAAGTGAGCATAGGGGTGGATTGTTGTACCGACTGTTTGAATCCAATGCAAACCTGCTTGGGTCAGGCGGCTGTGATCCTGGCTGCGACTACTGGCTTTACAACCCAAAATGTTGTAATGTACTTTAATCCGCGGGTTACATAGAGACACCAAGGCAGGATACAGAAGAAATTTTGAGGAGTTTATTAATTAGCTAGCTAGCTAGCTACACAGGCACAATCCCAAATCATGTAGAAAATCCCTACAATTCTGGCTGATTTAATAGTCCAAATCACATTCTGGCTGGGGTAGGTAAGGAGGGGCTCATGATCCCTTTGTCTAGAAGTATAGTTACTCTTATGACTTTAGGGTGAGTCTGAGTATAGGAATTCTTGATTAAGGTACATAAACATTGTTTTCTAAGGTTTTCAGATAAGTTCTATCTTCTTTGTTCTGTGGCAAGTGGCCCCAGTTACCCTTTCAGAGAATTCTAGGAATTAGCTAAACTATGACTAGATGATCTAGTTGTCCTTGTAAGCCAGGAAGGTCCTGCATTCTTCTCTTTCCACTCTACAGAGAGGTGTAAGAAGCCTGACTTTTCCTCTTTAAAATGGCATTGCTAATACTAAGTTTTACAGTTCCTTGGCCCCTTATCACAAAAGCACTGGCTCCTTTTATTGTCAGAATAAATGAAGGTTAACAGGCGAGAAATCTGCTGTAGACATTTATTAAATCAACTGTTGCATCAGAACTACATTGTATTTCACAAAAGATTGGCCACAGGCAAAATAAAATAAACCACCACAGATCAGCTTTCAGGGGCTTTTAGGCTCCTTAGTCATCCAACATATACTTTGGCAAACAGACTGGTTTACAGAGTTTTATTGAAAATCTGAGGTTCTGTTTCTCTCTGTGGCATTCTGGCAAGGGAGATACCCAGCTGTACTTTGGTAGCTTGTCTAAGGTGGAGTTTTCTCACATGTAAACATCTGACGACACAAGCATGTGCCAGGTGATGAAGGAATTGATGACGTCCCTGCCCCTGCAGAGTGCACAATCTAATTGGCCCAGCTGACACCCTCATCCAGGAAAGCTGTGGGGGGGAGGGTGCTGGACTGCAGCCACCCACTGAGAAGTGGCATCACCTAAAGCAGGACCCACAGCAAACAGGCAAACACCGAGGAGCAGAAATCTGAGCGGTAGAGGAGACTAGCCCCTTTCTCTAAGGCAGCATGTAGCTATAGAAAAGGTAAGCATTAAAAAAAATGGTAGATTTGGAAATGTTATTAATTTTTTCATTTAAGTAAACTGTGTCATGCTCATCAAAGCCCAAAAAATGTGGAAAACAAGGAGAGAGCATCTGCCAAGTCCAAGAAGCACAAGATCAATGCTCTAATCACATTATTTCTAAACTGAAGCCAAACAGTGACTCAGCTAACGTCACACACGTTTGGGGTTCGGGGGATTAATGTGATTCCATCTCAGTCCCAACCTCCTGCAAGACAGGCCACATACGGGTAAGGGTGTATCAGGCTGTCCTGAACGAAAGCAAGCACCCCCGCACACACACACACACTTCCCCCTCGAAAGGGAAGGGGGACAAGAGAGCAGCTTTTCATTTAAAAAGGTTTTGTCCTCAGCCTCAGGTCAGAGCAGTGCCTGCACTGGCCCGTGAGTGGGGGGACAATGAGAGTCCACAGGCTGAGCTGAAAGGTTAGTACCACCCGCAGCAGCCTAAGCAGGGGGCAGTCTCCTTCCTCTTCAGCTGCCCTCAGCTACCAAGGGCAGGTTTGTCTGAAGTCTTGTGCGCCTATCCCCTCTCCCAGCGAAGCCATCCTGGGGCCAAATTGTTAAAGCAAAGGAAGGCTCAAGAGCACAGCTGGGCCAAAGCCACATCTCCAGAGCTTCCCAGGGGTCAGTCCCTCCCCTCTCTGGGGGAACTTCACTCTGAACCCCAACATAGTTTACACATAATATCACTTGCTCCACTGCCAAAGACCAGGCCCATTCAGACCACATGTCACCCATGCTAGCGAGACGCCTGGTTTGAATTCAGTTACACAAAGCAGGTCTTGGCTTTGCCAGAGGCCCCAGGTTTCTCCCCCGCCCTTGGACTTGGCTTGCATCCCCTGCCTTGAGTTGGGGAGGCACTCTCCATCTCCTTTAAGGGTCTGAGCTTCTGTGACCAGGAATGACCACCCAAACGCCTACCCAAAGCTTCTCCATCTGAGGGGTGACAGGGACTACAGGGGTCTGCAATGACTAAGCAAGATACTAGAGCAGCTGCAGGAAGGGGGAAGCAGACACAGCCTGGAAATCACTGCTCAGAGAGCATCCTGCCCCACACTCCCCACCCACTCCTCCCAGTACCTGGGGAGCCAGGAATCCAGAAGGCAGCCTCAGCTGTGCAAGACACCTGTCAGAACCGGGACTTGAGGGACCCCCACAGCCAGCCCCTTCTCCCCCGCAGGCTGACAGCAGCCTGTCACTGGGAGGTGGGACTGTCACCCTCCATCAATGTCTTGAAGTCCATGGAGAGCGCTTGTTCTTCGGCCTGGGGGGGCCGCTTCCAGTCTGGGCGAGTCAGGACATAGAGCGTGACCATGCCGAAGCTAGCCAGCAGCAGGCCCAGCACATTGGCCAGGATACCCTCAGGCTCGAACGTGCTGTACTTGGCCCTGCAGAGTCAGGGTGGAAGGGAGACCACGTGGTCACTATTAGGCCACGTGCCGTTCACACCTGAGCCAGAAAGATGCCTCAGTCCGTCCCCAGCCCCTCTGTCCCCTGCTTGGAGAGAAAACCACTGTGTGGCTAACTCCATAGACAGCAGGCTCAGAAAGCAGAGGCTAGGGTGGGGGAGGGGTGCAGGACACTCACCCAAGTTCAAACAGCAGCGCCTCCTTCAGGCCCAGCAGGGCTGTGCCCACAGAGAGGAGGAAGATGGAGGCACCAAAGAAGATGTGCTGCGGCCGATAGCGGCTCCGCAGAGAGAATGGAGCTCCAGGGAACAGGAAGAAGCTGAAGCCCACCAGCCACTGGAAGGAAAGGCGAGGCGGGGGGCTGAGCCGGCCATTGTCTGACCCTCCTGAGAACACCCACTCAGACCGCGGACCCCTCCGCCCCCCACTGGTCTCCTCTACCTTAAGAGCGGTGGGAGGGGTAAGGGTGGCACTAGCACTTATGGGAAAGGTCCTGGCCTGACGCCTGGTCTCCTTCCTCATTCCTGTGCCCTTGGAAGGCCGGGCCTGTGGCCAAATTATGTGCATGTCAGTGAGAAGGGCGCCAGGTTGTAAGACCCCCTCGCCTGTAAAATCTGGCTTTGTACCCATTTCAGAATCTGAAGCATCCAACTGTACTGAAGAACCTCTTTCACCTGTGGGCACACACCCTGGAAAATGGCCCTTTTGTGGCATCTGCACTACTTTAGCCACTGCCTCCCCCCACCCCTGCCTCACCCCCACTCCCTCCTCCTGCCCCCTGCCCCTGCCACCCCCATCGCTGCCGCAGGGCTGAAAGGATTCACCTGCACAAAGTAGAGAACAAAGACAAGGATGCCACACCAGCTGTGCAAACTGTACAGGTCAGCATAGCCCTTCTTCCTGTGGTAGTCAAACACCGCCACCAAGCCTGGACCAAAGATGAGGGGTCATGTGAGGACAGGCTGATGGGGAAGGGAGTGGGGGAGGTGACTCAAGAAATCTGACTAGCCAGGACTTCTGGGCTCTCGTCCCAGCACCCAGTGTCCCTGCCTGGGATGCCTGGGAGGGAGGGGAGGAACATGGAGGTGGGGAGGGAAGGTTGTGCCAAGGAACTCACCCACCAAGGCGATGATGAATGCGAAGACGTGCAGCAGCCCGTGCAGGACTTTGGTTGTGCGTTTGGCTTCATTCCTGAAGACCCGGTAAACCAGCAGGGCTATGGGAAAGAGACAGGTTGTCTGCACTCATGGAGCCCCAGGCCTGCGCGCCAGCAGCAAGGAGACACCTTGGCTGAGAGGAAATCTGAGTCAAGGGCTCATCCAGGTACCCCAGCCACAGGAAATGGAGGAGAAAACAAGGCTCCACGGGCCCAGCAGTCGCCCTTGGGCCATGTGTGCCCCGGGCCACTGACACCTTGTCAGATGTACCTGTATTCCGAGTTGTGTTTTAGGCTCATCATGCAGTCAAACCAAAGTGTCCCCAAGCTACTGAGCTCACCTTACAGCTATGATGGCCCTCAAACGATCCAATATTGGAGCCTGATCAGATATTCACTACTTTTAGCAAGCAGCATAGGGGCAACCAGTACCTTGCTCCTGCCCCACAGAAAGGACTGCCCAGTCCAACAGCCCTCACCCCTACCCCTCCCACCCACCCACACACACACACTCACTTTTTCCCCAATTTCAAGCGGTCCCTGCAGAAGACAGCCTGAGCTCCCAGCCCCTGGGCCTCCTCTCTGTGAAACACACACACCCTTGGGGGCTCCTTATTGAAGCAAGAGGTGAAAGAGCTGGGACAAGTTAGAAAGGAGGTGCCACCCACCAACATCAGGGCCCCTGTTTAGACTCCCAGTGTCCCCAGACTCCAAGCCAGCTTCCTTCTCTGTCTTCTAGAATCAAATTTGTCTAACAGTAAGAGACCTCAGGCATGATTGGGCCACAAAGCATTTCCCTCAGGATTGATTGGCTCCTGGAAGGTGGGTAGGACTCACCATCTCCCTGCAGGAACACCAGGCCTATGACCATGCAGAGGGGGTGCACGTTAAACTGCAGAGCACTCTCCCAGGCAATGCCTCCCCGGTACAGACCGAGCCAAGCCCCAGTCACGGCCACCACGGTCAGGCCCAGCAGCTGGGAAAAAGCCACATAGTAGGGCAGCATTCCAGGGCTGGGGCTGGCACCGCTCTCCATGCTGAGGCAGCAGCTGCAAGAAAGACAGCAGAGCTCAGAGGGGCACCCACAACCTCCAAATGCTACAGCCCAGGTCCCCCAAGGCCCACCCCTGCTGCCTCCCTTTCCACTGCCCCACTCCACCATGCTCTGTGCAAATGCGTGCCACCAGCCCTCCCCAAGACCCCCCCACACTCATCCCCCCCACTTTGAGTCTCTGGGGCAGCTTAGCAGGAGGACTGGGCTGGCCCTCATGCAAAGAGGGTGCAAGTAAAGGTCCTCCATATTCTGGGGTGAGCTGGAGGGCCTAATGCCTGTGCTCTACTTTGTTTCCTGAGGTCCTGGGTTTTCTCAGGTGGGGTTCACAGGTGAAATAGAGAGAAGCAAGCAAGCTCCTTAAAGGCACAGGGTATCTATTTTTCCTCCGGGTGAATCATGAAGTACATCTGGAGTGAGAAATGGGGAGGCTGCCCCTGGGCCTGGGCACAGCCTGCAGCAGGCCTCCGCCACGCTGGGAGGAGAAATGTGCTCAGACCCCTAGGCCTGGTGGGACCTGGGGGACAGGAGCAGACAACGGCCATTTTCCCTTCCCATCTCTCCTTCTCCCTCCCACCTAGGGCAGGTTGGGGCTGCACTACTTCCTCAGGTGAGGTTTCCAAAACTGAAAGCCTCAGAAATAAGACCTACAAGGTAAGACCCTGCTCAGAGCACATGGGTATTCCATACACGTCGCTTAACTCACACCATCCTCTAAGAGAACAAGTATGTCACTGTCCCCACTCCAGACAGGAAAATCGTGGCTCAGGTGGTTTGGGAAAGCCTTGCTCTGGGGCCACATGGGTGAGAGTCCCTGACTCCTCTGCCCAGTCCCCAAGTGTTTCCACAGTCTTGCCCAGGGGCGCGGTGGCCTTCGTGGCTGCTCTTCATCCTGCACCTGTTGGTTCTCTGACCCTGGGCCCAGCCTGGCCTGCACACCTCATGGGGTGGGAGGAGAGGAGGCAGGCGATGAACAGCACAGCCTCCATTCACTTTGCCAAGGTGCAAGCAGAGCACAGAGGACTCAGTTTCCCCTCCCTAGATGGCTGGCCATTGCCCCACTCTCCCAGCAGCAGGGGAAATAGCCTGCTTCTCCTTCATTATCAGCTGAGAATAACAGCTGAGCAGAGACAGTTGACTAAGAAATTTTGTGGTCGCCCCTCTCTCTAACACCGAACACACTCTCGCTACCCTTCCTGCTCAAGAACTAGTTCCCAGTCGGCCTGGCCTTATCCTCCTAGTGATCGGGCTGTCTTTACCCCAGTTCTCTCTGCCACATCTGACAACTGCTGGCAACTCCACCATTAAAAGGGGGTTGGATGGTTATAATACATACTTCCCACAGTAAAATGCAGAAAAGGGAAAAAAAAACACAAAAAAATCTGCATTTTTAATTTATATCTTCTTCTAGAAATGTATATACATTCTTTTATATAAACAGATCACATCAATTTCGACCCTGCTTTTTTAACTTAATGATAGATCATGCATATCTTTTTTTTCCCCGAGAGAAAGATAGATAGACAGGGACAGACAGGAAGGGAGAGAGATGAGAAGTACCAATTCATAGCTGTAGCACCTTAGTTGTTCATTGATTGCTTTCTCATATGTGTCTTGACTGGGGGGCTCCAACTGAGCCAGTGACCCCTTGCTCAAGCCAGTGACCTTTGGGCTCAAGCTAGAGATCAGGGGGTCATGCCTGTGATCCCACACTCAAGCCAGCAATACCACACTCAAGCTGGTGACCCCACACTCAAGCTGGTGAGCCCGCACTCATGCCAGTGACCTCAGGGTTTCAAATCTGGTCCTTAGCATCTCAGGTCAATGTCTATCCACTGAGCCACAGCCTGGTCAGGCTCGTATCTTTTCATTTGTTAAACATTTAGCTAGCCTTCAGTTTTTCACTAAATAAACACTATATGATCATCTTTGCACACCTAATTAATTTCTAAATAGAAAAATGGAATTTTGAGGAAAGGGCTAAGTTCATTTTAGGTTTTTGATACATTCTGTCAAATCATCTTCCAGAAACACTACCAAGGCAGGTGTGTCCTTATCTGTCACCTCTATACTGGTGAGTCCTAAATTTAGTGCCAGTTCTGTCCTCTCCCCCAAATTCAAACCTCATTCTCACTGTCACCAGCATCTCTTCCTGGACATGCTCAAACTCAGCCTGTCCGAAGTCACACCCCTCCCTTGACCTCGCAGGTAGCTGGCACTGCTGTCCTCTGTGTCCCAGCACTGATGCCTCTAAAGACAGGACATGGAACCTGAGGCATTCTCCCCCAGGCCTCTCGCCATCACATCCCTCCTGGCCTTTTCTGTCACCACCCAAGCCAGGGCACAGAGCTTCTGCACCACCTCTCTTTTCTCTTCAGTCTGACCCACCAGTGACAGGGACAAAGTCATGTGACCCCATACCACATAAACAGCTGCTTGCTCCAGGCCAGTGAAATGCCAACTCTGTAACATGATCCTCACTCAGTTTCCACCTGCAGCCCAAGTCCATTCAGGGAAGACTGTCTCTGTTCTTGGCTCCAACACAGCCTGTGTTGTTCCCACCACCTCACACTCCCCACACGGCCCCCTCGTCCACATCCCAGCCCATTCTCCCCCACAACCTGAAATGGCCATTGTGATATTGTGATTACCACTTCACCCCCTTCCTCCGTGTCCCCAAGGAGCTTGCTTACCCTTGTTGGTGTCCTGCCCTCTGTGAGCTAAACACCCTAGGAGCTCCTTGAAGACAGAGAATGTGTCTCACTCCTCCTTGTGTCCTTGTTAGAGCCCCAACTAAGCAAAGAAAATGTACCAGAGAGAAATGCTGTCCTCCCCTTTATTAGATTCACCCCCAGAGAGCCCAGAGCGGTCAGAATCTGATTAGCTCTTAATTAGGAAGGACAGCAGGAACCTGCTCCACCTCGTGGGAGTGCCACTTGTTTCTACCAAGTGAGGTGAATAGCCAGAACAGAGTGGGAGCTCAGGGTGGCAAAGGGCTGTCGCTTCTGGGCCTCGGAGCCACTCGCTGAAGAGGATAGCCAGAGCTAGCTTTTTTCCCAAGCAATTTCCTGAGACAGGCAGAAATCAGTGGAGGGGAGATGCACGCTTGTGCTTACTGGGAGGATAGGGGACTTCATGATTAGGGAACCTCTACTCTGTACTCGACATCCCCCCTTAATCTTCCCACTTCATCTTCACAATAACACTATGATAATAGTATTATCTCAATTTGATGGATGAAATTGGGGCTTAAAGAGGATAAATGACATGTCCAAAATTATCAGCAGCAAATAGCTGCTCAACTCAACTGTTTCTGTTCTTTTTTTAATTTTATTTTTTGTATTTTTCTTAAGTGAGAAGCAGGTGGGAGGCAGACAGACAGACTCCTGCATGCGCCTGACCGGGATCCACCCAGCATGCCCACCAGGGGGCGATGCTCTGCCCATCTGGGGCGTTGCTCTGCTGCAACCAGAGCCATTCTAGCGCCTGAGGCGGATGCCATGGAACCATCCTCAACGCCCAGGCCAACTTTGCTCCAAAGGAGCCTTAGCTGCGAGAGGGGAAGAGAGAGAGAGGAAGGAATAGGGGAAGAGTGGAGAAGCAGAGAGGCGCTTCTCCTGTGTGCCCTGGCCAGGAATCGAACCCAGGACTTCCACATGCCAGACCAACGCTCTACCGCTGAGCCAACTGGCCAGGGCTCAACTGTTTCTTGAGCACTTCCCACATGCTGGACATACTGCTAGATGCAGAGAAGCGCCTGCCTTCAAGAGGCTCGTAATAAGTTGCAGAACAGATACAGAATTTAAAGTAAAGGGCAGTAAGAATTCAAGCCACAAGTTAAACTCAAGCTTCCAAGAGCACTTTCCACTATGCACACTAAAGAGGATTGCCCTACTTTAATTGATTTGTTGTTCTACTTATTTATGCATTCATTGGGTGATTCTTGTATATCCTCTGAACGGGGGTTCAATCCAAAACACTGGTGTGTTGGGACAACACTCAAACCAACTAAGCTACCTGACCAGGGCCTCTCCCCACTTTAATATACTCAAGTGGCATGCTCCTCTACATCGCCTACAGGTTGGTTGTCTGTTGGTGTTATGACTGTTCATTCTGATGCCCAGTCACTAAGGTAAAACTGTCATCCTTTCCAAAACACTGATGCCAATCCCAGGCCTGAATGGGTATTTGCTGAGGAAGGTGCTTTAAGCAGGGCTCCAAGGCAGTCAGTCTCTCCAATCTGAGAGTGATTCGAAGCCCAGTTATGAAGGCTGACAGGAAAACTCACACTAAGCAAAATAAGCCTACCTCTGGCAGGCCTGTGCCTTGCCACCTACAGGTGACCTCACAGTCAATAAGATCAAAGCATGAAAATCCAGATTTACAAAAAAGACGAAGTAGTGAATGCTTCTGTGTTTTATAGACGATGAACTGAGAGATTCCTTCAGCAACAGCCTTTCCCCGTTGCTTATTCGGTTCAACACTGACAACTGGTCTTTGTGCAAGGAGGGGCTGCTCCTGATGCTGGGGGAGTCAGAGAAGACATTTCAGTGAGGCTGGATGGAACCTGACCTACCCACAAACACATGTGCATTGAAACCTTGAGATCATTTGAGATTCACTCCTTAGGAAGCAAATGTCTTTGAGTCATGCTCCTTTACTTCCCAATCGTCCTTCCTAACCGGGTTGACCCCCAGAACTCTGGCTGTTCTTGGACCTCCTGAGCTTCCAAAGCGGAAATGTGGACAGCAGCTCCAAGGGCCTGACAGAAGCCACTCTTGATCCCAAAAGTTTCCTTTGCCCAGGAGACCAGTCTTAGAACCAAAAGGGGCTCATGTGGCCCCTTCCATGACCACCCTCCTTCCTGTCAGAGCACAGGATATGGGCAACAGATCTCCGGTAGCTCCTAAAATAGTCCCTTCTCCCCTCCCACCCCATCTATGTCAGACTCCACTTAATGAAATCAACAGAGACAGGAGCTACCCTCAGGGCTTGAACATGCTGAGCATCACTCTCCCTGCCCATGTCCACTGTTTCATTAAAAGATCACCACCAGGCCTAATCTCATTGTGGGGACCAGACACTGCATATGTCCTACAGCCTGGAAGCAGGGAGCCTGGCCACTGCCCTCCTTATCAAGAGCAGGGTTTTAACTGAGTTAGAATAGATTGTGTTGGGGGTGGGACGAGATCTTTTCCTGATGGGTGAGGAGGGGAGAGGCTCAATTGTCCTAGAATGTCCTAGAATATGATGAAAGAGGGGCAAACAAGGACTGAGCTGCTATGTATGGCACTGTCTTACCACTCCATTTCCAAGTAGCCCCAGGAAGAAAGCAGAGCTGAAAGTCAGACTCCCAGCCTGGTTCTCCATTAGATACAGGGGATTCAGTGCCAGTGTTCCCATTCCTTATAAGGACCCACCAAAAAATGTTTTGATTTCTGTTAAAATCAGGAGAAAAAAAAAACTTTTAGAGTTGAAGAAAATGTTTTAATTTTTAATCCACCCTGGATTATATTTGTTTTTAGACCAACATAGTTGTAAAATATAATTTGTGGGGTTTTTTATTTTTATTTTTTATGGAGTCAGGGTTCCACAAAGTCACAGTGCCTAGGGTCCTTGATAGTCACAATGCCACCCTGGTCAGATAGATGTGATTTCAAAGCCAGCTCTTCTCTGAGCCTGCTTCCGCATCCACGAGGTAGGAGGATACTGGGATCACTTTGCTGGCCTGAAGCAGAGATTACGTGGAATAAGTATGGACCCATGCCTAACACACTGCCTGTCACAATAAGCATTCAGTCAACAGCAATCTAACAAAAATTAAATCTGGTCTTAATAGGAAGAGTCACACATCAAAAGCTGTTGACAACAGAGGTTTGGGGCTACAAAGAGCCAGGTGGCAGCAGATAGCAAGATTCCCTCTAATAAATCCACACTCCCCTCTGACCATCACAAGCTGTCCACTAAGCAGTATCCCAAGTCTGCGGTGATTCCTCCACCAATGCCTTCTACTGCTGCTGAACCACTCCAAGTTCTGCCTGCCAAGAGAAGGTGGCAGGGCAGGGAGGCAGTGGAACAAGGAGGGTGGCTCCACTCTGGGATCAGGAGACTACTCCTACACGGGGGTGAGGTTGTAGCAACCTTTTCTCTATCTGGGGCTCACCTTGACATTTACAAGTTGCCTGTATTTTCTGCCTCAATTCTATTTCACAAGAGAAATCAAGGTATCTACAAGAAGGTGACAAAGCTTTTTTTTTTTTTAATTTGCTCTGAATATACAGGAACAGAATCGAGGTGTCCTGAGATGAAGCTTCATTTAATGAGTCTTAGAAAATCCTCAAAGACCACCAAGGTAGAATGAATGAGAGGAGAGGGACAACAAATAGGAGGAGGGACTTGGGAGAAGTGCCAGCCTCTGATGACCTGTCAGGACTCCAGGGTCCACATGGATCTTTGTGGTGCCCTGGGGGGAAGAGGCAAACAGAAAGGAGAGGTGGCCCTGCCGTCCCCCAAGAGTCAAAGGCTGCAGCAGATCTCTTTCAGTTCTGTAACCCCTGTACCCACAGTTCAGGGCCTACCAAAGCAACCCAAGGAGTCAGGATTTTGCAAATGAGCAACTCCCACTCTTACACCAAGAAGCTGAGGGCATTAGAAAAGACCAAGGAAGGGATCTAGACATGTCAGCCCTGCTACAGGAGTAAGAAACCAGGCGGTGGGAGGCAAGCAGTTGGACAGTCTCAGTTTCCTTTCAAAATACCAGTCTTGGCAAATGGTGGCTGGTCCACTTCTGCCTGTCTCCTACCTTACTTCTACCCATGCCATACAGCATGGCAAACTACCTGCTTACAAAAATTAGGGGATCAGGGAACGTGCAGATACTCCAGTACTTTCAGCCTTTTGCATACAGTAGTGCATTTTCACCAATTAAATCAAAGATGGTTTTGCATCTCATTTGCATAATTGAACAACTTTCTTTGACTTGTTCTTTGCTTTTCTGATGTTCTTGTTTAATAAAAAAAAAAATCAAATGCTTCTTTTTTTTTTATCACTTCATATTCACTTTGAAATATCCCCTAATATATCAGCCATAGGCCCTTAGATAAACCTAGGGTCACCTGCCCCTCCACGCTAATTTCCTCATACACTGGGCACAAAGCAAGCCCGGGCAGAAGGCAGGCGGCTGAGGAAGGAGCAAGATAAACTCTTTCAACCTCGGGCCTTGCTCAGTGCCCCCCCACCCCCCACCCCGAGCCGGGGAAGCAGGTGAGTGAGAGACAGGTATGGCGGCAGGTGAGCTCAAAAAAGACTCGCTGTCGCTGTAGCTCCGGGAGCCTGGCCTGTTCCAGCGCGGGTGTGGTCCGGACACACTTGGGCTCGCACCTCCCCCCCCCCCATACACACCTGGGCCCCCTCCCCCACTTCTTGCCGGGGTTCCCATCGGCCCAGGCTGCCTACCTGGCCAGGTGCCGGGCCCGGAGCTTGTCCCCGCCGCGCAACACCGCCCACCGGCCCGCGTGCTCCCCGCGCCGCACCCGGGCTGCTCTGCCGGTTCCGCGACTCGCACCGCCCTCGGTGCCACCGCGTCGCCATGGAGACCGGACAGCAGCGGCGGGTTGGTGGCGCGGCACACGACGCCACGAAGGTCATGCGGGAGTCGCGGGACGCCGGAAGTGCCCCGGCTCGTGCCGCACACGCCGGACAGGGCCTGACCCCCCCCAGTGGTCCCTGGCTCTCGGGACCGGGCCCGTCAGACCTGTGCCCAAAGCTGGACGCCCGCGTGGCGGGGGCTAAGGCGCAGGGCACTGAGGGGGGAAAAGGCAGCCACCACGACAGGCCTTCTGGACCGAGCGCGGGTAACCTCCCAAATCCGGGCCTCGCGACGTGGCATGCGGGGTCTCCCACGTTAGGGGGCGCATGGAGATCTTTGACCCCGTGGGTGCGGACGCGGCCCTCCCATCCCAGGCTAAATTCGGAGGCTGCGGGCGAAGTGTGTATGTGTTGGGAGGGGGGAGAGAATGGGCGGGCCAGGCGCAGCCCGTCTTGGCCGTGTCTCTGAGCTTCCAGATTTCCTCCCTTTTTTCCCTTCCACCTTCTGCTCTCCCCTCGCCCAGCCCTGGGCTCAGGTGGCCACTAGGTGTCAGACACGGCCTGGGCCTTGGCCCACAATGCAGCCCTAGGGAGAGGCGATGTCGCCTACAGGAAAGCTGGATACCTCCCTCTCCCAGCTCCCCTACCCCCACATGAACACAATGATTTGCCCCTTTCCCCAAACCAGGGGTTTTGCCTGAGACAGACTACCCAATCACCTCAGGCCAAGCAGCCTGAGGATAAAAATCTGCCCTTACCAGCCTCTCATGAAGGCCTAGATTGCCATTCACAGTCTCCCCTGCCCCCGCCCCTAAGTGACGAGGACTGCGGTCAGCCCCGTCCAGGTTTTTTGTCCAGGAAATTATGTGGGTAGATAAGTCCAGCACAGATTTCCTACAAGCTCAGAACAAAAGGTTCTTTCCTGTTGAATGCCTGGCAAGATTCACCAAGGCCCTGCGGGTAGGAGAGAAATGGGGTTTCCTTCCAGGACACATAAATGAGCCTCAGCAAAAAGACACCACTCCCCCACCTGCCCCCAGCACTGTGGGCTTTCCAAAGGCTGTAGCAAGAGACTCCTGGAGGACCCTGGCAAACGCAGACTTTGTGGAGTCACACACCCTTACAGAGAGAATATACTTTCAAGCAAATGGCAAATCACCCAAGGATGCTGTAAAGCCTGTGGCCAAGGCCACCATCACAGCCGCCTGGCCCATGCAGATTCACATTAGATTCGGACAGTCGGTAATGAAACAATGGAGCCAAAAACTAGTGAGCTGTAAAGCCAATGGCCAAGGCCACCATCACAGCCGCCTGGCCAGTGCAGGTTCACATTAGATTTGGACAGACGGTAATGAAACAACGGAGCCAAAAACTGGTAAGCCATCAGTTTTAATTCTAGCTTGCACCCGGCGGGCAAGCAAAAACACACACTAGGGTCCAAAACCCACTCATTCAGTGCTCACAAAGCTACTGACTTATCCGAGTTTCCTAGCATCAAAGGCTTCTAGCTCACCAGACTTATTCACCTCCGTTTCCCATCTCCTTCTCTCTACACAAACTCTGCACAAACTGGCTTCTCAGCACTTCACCATCTTGGCTGCTTCTCCTATCCTCCACGTGGCCTTAATCTGCTCTCTTCTCTAATGCTAACCTCAGGAACCAAGAGAGAGCAAGCTCCCAGTCTGCCCCACTTTATAGCATAGATTCAAAACCTTTAATCCAATCTACAAACAAGGAAGTCTCTGATACAAAGTCACTTATCTGAGACATACTGGGAGAATTCCTCATAAGAGTGCACCATTCTACATCATCCAATCTGTCAAGGGTGTGGGGAAAAGCTTATTCTTAAAACTTGCACGTGGGCAGCACCATCTTTAACAAAGTGAGCATAATATATTTTATCTGCCCAACATGAGCCATCAGCTTTAATCCTAGCTTGCAACCAGCAGGCAAGCAAAAACACACACTAGGCTCCAAAACCCTCATTCAGTGCTCACAATGCTACTGACTTACCCGAGTTTCCTAGAATCAAAGGTTTCTAGCTCACCAGACTTATTCATCTCTGTTTTCTATCTCCTCACTGCACAAACTCTGCACAAACTGGCTTCTCAGCACTTCACCATCTTGGCTGCTTCTCCTATCCTCCACGTGGCCTTAATCTGCTCTCTTCTCTAATGCTAACCTCAGGAACCAAGAGGGAGCAAGCTCCCGGCCTGCCCCACTTTATAGTGTAGAAATCCAAACCTTTAATCCAATCTACAAACAAGGAAGTCTCTGATACAAAGTCACTTATCTGAGGCATAATAGGATCATGAGAGTGCACTATCCCACATCATCCAATCAGTCAAGGCTGTGGGGAAAAGCTTACTCTTGAAACTTGCACGTGGGCAGCACCATCTTTAACAAAGTGAGCATAATATATTTTATCTGCCCAACAGATGCCCACCCCCTCAGAGGACCAAGCCTAAACCTTGATGAACATAAACTTTGTTGGGGTAGCTTTCCTGTTGGAGGGAGTTACTGGACATTTCAAATTAAGAAACAGCTTCCCCAGGGTGCCACCAGGCAAGCAGCAGGCAACTAATACCTTGTGAGTTGAGTGTGGAACTGAGCTGTTTCTGGGGTAGGCAGAACACAGAAGAGCAAAGGCCCACAGGGAACTACCAAAGCCAGGAGAGACTCCCACAGAGTGGTGGGGGGACCCTTTTGATCCTTCTCCTTCCCACCCAACCCACCCACACCTGCTCCCCCACCCCATGGCCATGAAGCCCCCTTAGGAGGGAGAACACACCCTGCCAGCAGTGTTCTCAGGTCTGCTTAAAGAGGAGAGAGGATGGAGGTGGCTCTCTGAGTGAGGTGGGCTGCCTGCATGGGGACCAGCCAATGGGGTCTTAGCTCTAAGGGCTCATGGCTCCACTCAACCATTTCAAAGAGCAGGTGATCCCACCAAAGTGCAGGCAAGCACCAGGGCCCATGGCCTTGCCCCTGTTAACAGAATCCCCAACCCAGGATGGCACACTCATTCTCCCTTTCTGCCCCCTCCCTGCTGCTGAAACTCCTGCCTTGGAAGCCACCCTACAGCTAGGGTGGGGGTGAGCAAGGCGAGTAGCCTCAAGACCCCCTTCTTGGGGACCAAGGGTGTGGCCCAGGACGTTTTCCACACAAACTCCTCCCCTCACACACTCACAACACTACACTAGCCTTTGTGTTTTTCAGACTTACCAAGGTCATTCCCACCTTTCCTTTGGAACAACTCCCTTCCCCCATCATTTGGCTCATTCCTTCAAATCTCAGCTTGGAACATGCCCTCCTCAGAGGGCCTTTCCTGACCAGCCAGCCCAGTAGTTGGGGTCGGGGTTGCGATGCTCTGGATTAAGTGTGCTAGTGACAGTTCTGGGAAACCACGCCTCGCGCACACCCTGTTCTTTGGCCAAAAGTGTTTAAAGAGCAAGATGAAGCAAGACAGTGAGCAGAATGCACCGGAATGTACCACAGAAACAGGACTCAGATCCCTCAGCACCTAGCTGAGCATGTCTGCCCTTGCTAAGGTTACCAGATTTAGAAAAAAAAAAGAAAAATCCAAGAAGGCCCAGTTAAACTAAATTTAATATTTTTTGGCATAAGTATGTCCCACGTATTACAGATCATATACTAGAAGTGTATTTGTTGTCTATCTGAAGTTTAAATCTTAACTGGGTGTCCTGTATTTTATCTGGCAATCTTACCCTTATTCCTGTGTGGGGAGGATCCAGGAGGGCCTCCTAGCTGTTGTGGCCCCTCCCAACACAGATTCCCCAAGCCCAACAGGCTGAAATCCCAGTTAACTCCTGTTGAGCTCATGCTTCAGGCAGAGGCCTTAACCTTGGGCTGCAGAGAATACAGAAGGCATGGGAGATAGGGTCCCCAGTCCTAAGGCCCTGTAATATGCAAGCACCCAGAATTCACTCACTCTTTACAATAGTTTTATCGAGTCCCCTCTATGTGCCAAATGCCGGGCAAAATTGGGAACACAGCAGTAACTATGACAGGCACAGCCTTAGTCTCTGAGGCCTTAAGTGTCAGCACATAAAAAGGGTGCTTACTCCAGATGTGAAGGTCAGGGAAGACTTCTGAGGCATGTGGCACAGGATCACAGAGCTATAGGACCAGCAGGGCTTAACCTGGCGAAGGGACGGCAGGAGTGGGCAGGAGTGCTCCTGGACAAAGAAACAGCTAATGGAGCAAGTACTCCTGTCCTGAAAGATGCCTAACCAGTGCACCCTCAGTCACCAGTGCCACTGCCTAAATCAACATCCCTGGACCAAAGCCTGCGCCTGTCCAACTCGGTAAGGTGGCTGCGCCATGATTGAAAGTCATACACTCTGACAAGTATACAGAGGGCCTGAGGAACTTTCTCCCACTTCCTTTTTTTAAATTAATTAATTAATTAATTTTTATTTTATTTTATTTTTTACAGGGACAGAGAGAGAGTCAGAGAGAGGGATAGATAGGGACAGACAGACAGGAATGGAGAGAGGTGAGAAGCATCAACCATCAGTTTTTCGTTGCGACACCATAGTTGTTCATTTTTTGCTCTCTCACATGTGCCTTGACCACGGACCCTCAGCAAACCGAGCAACCTCTTGCTGGAGCCAGCGACCTTGGGTCCAAGCTGATGAGCTTTTGCTCAAGCCAGATGGGCCCCAGACTCAAGCTGGCGACCTCGGGGTCTCGAACCTGGGTCTTCCACATCCCAGTCCGATGCTCTATCCACTGCGCCACCGCCTGGTCAGGCACCACTTCCTTGAAATGAAAATCAGTCTGAATGGCAAAGCACTTGGCTACTTTAATAAGCTTAAATAGAACTATAATCATTCAGGGAAAAAACCTGCCTTCCAGCGTCAGTGAGAGCAGAGGGGGGCAGGAAAGCAGCAGCCCAGTAGGAGCAACCGGGGCGTCCAGCAGAGCAGTAGTGATGGTGTCAGGAGAGGCAGTGAGGCAGGGGATGGCCACCCATGAAGACGGTGAGTCACCTGGGACCTCCAGAATTTGAGAGGATTGGGCTGAAGGACATCAAAGGCTGTGTGTCCCAAGCTGCCCCCACCCCAGGCTGGTCTGGTCTGGTCTGGGGAAACAAGACAAATAGGAGTGACCCCCCTGCCCATGAGCTGAACGAAGTACCTCTGTGGGATGGGTGGAGGAGCAAGGAGAGTCAGGCCAACTGTGACTTTTGCTGGACCCCGAGGGAACAGGATATGAGAAGGATAAGCAGTAGTGGGGACCAGCCTGGTGCAAGAGGAGGCACACAGCACTGGGCACCCATGGTGGCAGTCAGCTAGCAGGGTGGCCTTTCCCAGAGTGCCAGTGTTTCCATGCAGCCCTGGGGGTGGGGGAGTGGTTTTCTCTTTTCTTCCTCCCTCCCCTCTTTCCTTCCTTTCTTCCCTCCTCAGTTCTTTTCTTTCTTTCAGCAAAGGTTTACTGGGCACTGACTTGTGTCAGGCACTGTTCTAGACCCTGGAAAGACAGACAACATCCCTGCTTTAATTTATGTGAAGTGGGGGAGACAGATCGTTGAAAAGTAAACTAATGAATAACATGTATACACACATGCAAATGTACACACACATACACAGAAACCTAGTTGCATGTAGCAACAAGTGTATAAAGAAAATAAAGCAGGAGACAGGGCTGGGAGGGGAGATTACTGTTAAGGGTGCTAGGGAATGCTCTCTGAGAAGGGGAGTGGGGTGCAGCCAGGTGCGGAGAGACAGGAATGTGCGTGGGGCTGGCCCTCTGACACTCCTCTTTCCCCAACACAGGAGGGATTGGCAGCTTGGAAAGCAAGAACGTAAACAGGTCATAGAGAGGGCAAAGGTTGGAGATGTGAAGCGTGCAGCAGGGATGCCACCAGCGGTTCCTGGAGCATCTGAGTGTCCACAGCCCCGACACTGAAGTTGTGTCTGACTTGGTCATGCCCATCACACACTGGAGAATCTGGACAGTGGGTCATGGTCAGTAGGGCACCACCAGGCTCATCCAGCCCAGAAGGTTTGCCCTGTGGCCAGTGCTGTGGCCTAAACAGGAAACAGCAGCCATGACATCACACTCACTCACCAGGGCCAGCTCACCTCTCCAGGAAGGAAATCGTAATAAGGAGGTTTCTGTCCCAGTCTATCCTCAGTCCCTACCTCCCTGCTTTTCTCCCTAGTCAGTCTACAAACATCAGAGACCTGCTATGTGAGTGCCCGCAGCATTGTGGAGGGCCAGACACACCCAGGGGAGCAAGAGTGTGCAGCCTGGGGTGGGGGAGGTGACCATATCCTTGGGTGGTGTCCACAGAGGCTTGCAGAGGGAAGGGGCGGAACTGCTGATATTGATAAGACATCTAACTAGCCATAAACTGCAGGGCAGGGACTTCTGCACTTTGTTCAAAGCTTATGACAGCTTTGAGTTCTCACCTTGGATCCTAAAGCTATTCCAACTCTGGCTCCATACCCCAAGGTTCTCAGCCAAGCCCCTTGTGCCCGGGGTGCTATGAGGAAGTGGTGGCCACTCTAAGCCAAAAGTGCAGGGTGACAAAGCCACTGCTCAGAGGATGCCCCAGGTGGGAGATGGGCAGAGGCACAGGATGTGCTCCCCAGCTTTAGTTCTTCAGCTGTCATCTCTCAGAGGAGGAACGCAGCTGAACCCAGAAGAGCAGAAGGAAGGGGGTGGTCACGTGAAGCACTGCCTCTGATGAGTGCACTAAGCCTGGTGACTTCCATGTCAGCAGTATACATGTCCTAAGTCAGAGGTTTCACTTACCCTGCTCTGCTCCTCCCCTATGTCCATCCTATATATTACTCTTGACCTTGGGCATCGCCTCCTGTCTCACATGTGCCTACCTGGCCAGCTGGCCCTCCTTGAGAGCAGATAAGATTTGAAGGCACCTTGACCTTAGCTCAGAAGCTCCCTCACCTCAGAAGCCACAATCCCAGGCCCTGGCTGGTTGGCTCAGTGGTAGAGCATTGGCCTGGTGTGTAGAAGTCCTGGGTTTGATTCTCGTCCAGGGTATATAGGAGAAGCGCTCATCTGCTTCTCCACCCTTCCCCCTCTCCTTTCCCTCTATCTCTCTCTTCCCCTCCTGCAGCCAAGGCTCCATTAGAACAAAGTTGGCCCCGGGCACTGAGGATGGCTCCATGGCCTCTGCCTCAGGTGCTGGAATGGCTCCAGTTGTAAAGGAGCAACACCCCAGATGGACAGAGCATCGCCCCCTGGTGGACTTGCTGGGTGGATCCTGGTCGGACTGTGAGGGAGTCTGTCTATCTGCCTCCCCACTTCTCACTTGAGAAAAATACAAAAAAAAAAAAAAAGCCTCACTCCCAGCCAATAGGAGACCCTAAGAGGTGCCCTAGTGCCAGGGAGAATCACACCTTCAGTTGGGCCCTGAATTTGGGTTAATCCTTAGTACCCTGCCTCATCACCTGCTGTGGGACCATCATGCCTCCTGTTTTTGCAGGAGCAGGGCCCACGCTGGGCCTCCTGATCTTATGGCCACAGGTTACTCAGATGTTCAAGGCCCCACTCAAAGATCCTGGCCCAAAAATGTTCCCCAGGGCCAGCTCTTAGGTTCCAGGGTTGTAGGCTGTTGGACGGCAAGAGTACTATTTGGAGGCTTTAATAAGTGATTATTCATCCCCACATCTCATTATTCATTGTGAAGTGAGTTGCTCTTTACAGCTTGAGGGGCAATGTCAGGTCCAAACAGTATGACTTTGGGTGCTCTCATCTATCTGGACGAGTTTTCTTCTTTTCATGGCCCTCTCTTGATCTGATAAATCCAAACCACACATGCATGTACACACATCAGGGCTTAATTTGGCCCAGGGCTCAGTCCTGGTTGCTTCCCTCCACTGTCAAGTCAGGGCCCAGCTGCACCCGCTTGCCTGAGCTGAGCAACCAGCCAATGCAATGACCCATGTGCTGTTTCTGGGCCCCCATGGCATCCCCACAGTGACCAAGTGGCCAGGTCAGCGCCAGGCCTCCCTAAGAAGACTGGACCCTCTGCAGAGCCTGGCCTCAGCCAGGTCCCTTCAGGGAATGGCTTCCCTCCAGAAGTCCTGCGCCTGCTCACCAGCTGACTACCAGAGGAGCTCTACTGAGATAGAAGGGGTTTGTCTCAGTTATTTCCTCCTCCTCTGCATGCTGGCTAGTCCACCCATCTTGCTGTCAAGAGGGATGACAGGAGGTAGTCTCTGCCTAGCCACAGAAGTCCACTACCACTTTCCCCTCAACATGGGACTTTCTGCCTGACATCAGCCTCAAAGGCTTTCTCAAGAGGTGTTTCCTGCCTGACCAGGTGGTGGCACAGTGGATAGAGCATTGTACTGGGATGCGGAAGACCCAGGTTCGAGACCCTGAGCTCGCCAGCTTAAGCACGGGTTCATCTGGTTTGAGCAAAGCTCACCAGCTTGGACCCAAGGTCGCCGGCTCCAGCAAGGGGTTACTCGGTCTGCTGAAGGTCCGCGGTCAAGGCACATATGAGAAAGCAATCAATGAACAACTAAGGTGCCACAACGAAAAACTAATGATTGATGCCTCTCATCTCTCTCCGTCCCTGTATATCTGTCCCTGTCTATCCCTCTCTCTGACTCTCTCTCTCTCTCTGTCCCTGTAAAAAAAAAAAAAGGCATTTCCTTAAACAAAGCAAATTACTCCAAGGTAATGAAACAACCAAATGCCATTTTCTCTCCTTGGGTCCCCTCCTCTGATTCATCTTCAATACCTTCCAGGGAGTTTGTTTATTCAAGGTCCCTGTGGAAGGATGGGGAGGCCAGGCAGAGGGTTTCTCAGGGGTTCTGGGCATTCAGAGGGCCTGACCAGGAGGCCCTAGACATCTAGAGGTGAGAGGTGGACTCAGGATGTGCTTGCCTCCATGCCCTGGGTCCTGTGATGGAGCCTGTTAGAGGCCAATGGGGTGCCTCTCCCCCAGACCAGTGTGAGGCTGCTCAGACCCTCACTCCCACGCTGATGGCAACTGTCCCTCCTACTCTGCCTTTACTGTGGATGCCCAAGTTTCTGTCTGCTGTCACCACAGGCCTTGTTTTGTCTCTGTCTCTTTCTCAGCTTTTCTCTCACAGTCATTCTCGCTTCTCACCATCTGTCTTCCTGTCTGACTGAGATTCCCTGGTTTCATAGCATGGGCAGTTCATTCATTTCCTGGCCCCTCTACTAGAACAATGCACAAAATACACGCAGGCACAGTAAGATACACACAGTTGCTAAGGAGTACCTTGGGCCAGTTAGGGCCCCGGAGCTCCAAGCTGGGCCACAAGGGAGTTTGGGAAGGGGTTGCTGGCACCCAGCGAGGCCCCCAGAGCAGGAGAGAGATGGTGATGCTGAGGCCCAGGCAGCATGGCCTGACAGCTGAGGCCATTAGAGGCCTGGACAGCCCCCACCCCACCCCCGCCAGCTCCTCACTACTGCCACAGTCACCTGTTGCAAAGGAAGCTGGCATTCATTTATTCTAGGCTCTCAACAAACCTGCCATGTCCGTGGGCAACCAGGGCTATGCCAGACTCTGGAAATGTGAGTGTGAAGGTGCTTGTTTCTGCTGCCCTGGAGCTCCGTGGACAGACGGATGTGCAGATGCTTGCAGTCTTACTCACTGAATTCTGTGCTGAATGCCAAGGATGGGCTGTGGGGGAAGAGAGGTCAAATCAGCCCTTGAAGGATGATGGGGTGAGGGTGGGGGTGGGGACATTTCAGGCAGAAGGGATGAGAGGAAAGACTCAGGGGCCCCAGGAGATCAGGATCTGCTTGACACACCAGTGGTGCCAGCTTCTGCAGAACACGGATGCCAAGTAAGGACAGTATAGAAAAATACTTTATTTCTTCTCACCACCCTTTTATGAAAGAAGTAACATTTTAACTTCAGGAGGAAAGAAAGGCTATTTGGAATAAACAGTATTATAACCAAGAAAGGACAACAGCAACTTGGCTGCTATATGCTGATTGTTTTTATATACAGCTCAATTCTTGTTTTCATCCCTTTATTGCTTCCTACTGAGCACTTTATCAGGGCCAGCCCTGCCAGGGGACTGATAGAGGGGCCTGTGGAGGGAGGGCAAGAACTGGGCATGTGCAGGAGGCAGGGGCCACACCAGGAAGGACTTTGAACTTTACACTCAGTAGTGTGGGTTTTGCCTCTTGGGTGACAGCGAGCCAGGGAAGGGTTTTAATCAAATGCAGGCTGTGATCAGATTCACGCTTCAAGACAAACATCCATTGTCACAGCTGCACGTTAGACTGGACTGGAGGGAGGAGAGACTGAGGGGGAGACCAGAGGAATGATGGGGTTCTATAGTGAGGTGGGGACGGTGGCAGTAGGACTAGGGCAGAAGAACCCAGGAACAGGCTAAGCAAGGAGCCCAGACAAGTGGCCAGAATAGGGATCTGATTAACCTGAGATGAGAACCCAGTGGAATTGTTAGGATAATAGGCTTCATTTTCCCCACCCCCCCATTGATTTGAGAGAAAGAGAGAAAAGCACCAACTTGCTGTTCCATATAGCTGTGCCCTCATCGGTTGCCTCTCATATGTACCCTGACCAGGGATCCAACCTGCAACTTCAGTGCACTGGGACAATGCTCTATCCACTGAACCACCCAGCCAGGGTCCAGGCTTCATTTTTTAAAAGCTGATTTCTTATTATGTAATATATATATTTTTTAAACAGGGACAGAGAGAGAGTCAGAGAGATAGATAGGGACAGACAGACAGGAACAGAGAGAGATGAGAAGCATCATTAGTTTTTCGTTGCCGTCGCGACACCTTAGTTGTTCATTGATTGCTTCCTCACATGTGCCTTGACCGCGGGCCTTCAGCAGACCGAGCAACCCCTTGCTGGAGCCAGTGACCTCGGGTCCAAGCTGGCGAGCTTTTGCTCAAGCCAGATGGGCCCGCGCTCAGGCTGGCAACCTCAGGGTCTCAAACCTGGGTCTTCCGCATCCAAATTCGATGCTCTATCCACTTCACCACCGCCTGGCCAGGCTTATTATGTAATATATATTATGTATAATATAAGTATGTGTGTGCATATGATATCTAATGTATACATAAGTTATGAGGCATAATAGAATGAATACCCACAAACCCACTACCCAGCACTACTCTTGTCTAGCTTGTTCCTGTCCTTCTGTTTGCCATCTCCTGCACCCTCTGCACCCCTGTGTTTATCTCTCTTCTCTTTTCTTTTTCTTTTATTTTGTTTAGCAAGAGAGAGACAGAGAGAGGGACAGACTGAGATAGACAGGAAGGGAGAGAGATGAGAAGCATCAACTCATAGTTGCGGCACCTTAGTTTCTCATCGATTGCTTCTCATATGTGCCTTGACTGGGGCCTCCAGTTAAGCCAGTGATCCCTTGCTCAAGCCAGCAACCTTTGGGTTCAAGCCAGTGACCATGGGGTCATGTCTTATGTCATGCTCAAGCTGTCGACCTTGGAATTTTGAACCTGGGTTGCTCCTTTGTTGCTAAACAAGGTGGAACATCTTTCATATGTTTATGAGGCATTTGTATGACCTCCTCTGTGCGCATACAGGAGCCGCTCAATGTTGCTATCTCTCTCTCCTTAGCTCTCTCTCAAAGAAAAAAGGCATCATATTACAATCTTCTGAGGCTTGTTTTTCCTCTCACAATTATGTTTCTGAGACCTTATTGGTGCTGTTGCATAGAGCTGGTGGTCATTCATTTCTTTTCACAACTCTATAACAATCCATAATCCAATCTCCAATCTCCAATCCTGTCATTGAACATATGAGTAACTTCTTGTTTTTCTGTTACAGAACAGTTTCCCAGAAATGTTCCTGTACACATGTCCTTGGTGTATACGCTTTATGTATAGACCATAGAAGGTAACTTTATGTCTGTTGAATCTAGTAATAAAATATCAGGGCTTGTATATTGTGACGTTTTGTTTGCTTCATTTTTTTAAAATTTTATTTTATTATTATTAATTTTAATGGGGTGACACCAATAAATCAGGGTACATATGTACAATGAAAACATCTCCAGGTTGTCTTATCATTCAATTGTGTTGCATACCCGTCACCCAAAGTCAAATTGTCCTCTGTCACCTTCTATCTGGTTTTCCCTGTGCGCCTCCCCTCCTCCCTATCCCACTCTTCCCTCCCTCCCCCCATTGCTTTATTTTTTTAAGGAATTCATTTCTATTACCTTTTATAAGAGTATTATCCCCTCACAGATTGAAAATTAAAAACAAAACTGGTCCTCATCACATTTTGAGACATACTGCTCTCAGGAATGTACCGGGAATAAAATTGCTGGGTCGAGAGTATACAAAAGTTTAAGGGTGTCCAAATGCCAGACTGCTTTTTCAAATACTTGTACTGATTTGCATTCCCACCAGCAGCAGATGAGAGTTCCCACATCACATCTTCGGCAACACTCCGTATTGTCCACTTTTTAAAGTGGTGCCAACTCTGGGGGTATGGCAGCTTTTCATTCCTTTGTTGCTGAATGAGGTGGAACATCTTTCACATGTTTATGGGGCATTTGTATGTACGTCCTCCTCTGTGCTAGTCTGTTTGTTTCCTTTGCCTATTCTTTCTTCCTCTTCTTAATTTATACAGTTCTTTAAATATTCTAGATATTAGTCCCTTATCATTTAAATGCATTGCAGGTATCATTCCCAGGTTGTAACTTGTTTGAATTTTTGGGGGGTATCTTTTAATAATGGAAGGTCTTATTTTTAAAGTAATTGGAATTTATCTATTCTTTCCTCTTTTGGTTTGCCCCTCTTCCCTCCTCGCATATCATACTGTTTTTCTGACCAGCCCTTTTGAACCCGCACCGCCCCAGCCTCCGGCCTCATCTCGATCCCACTTTATACTCTGTAGTTTATTCCAGAGCTTCTGTTTTCACCTTCAATCTTTCCCTGCCACAGAGACCTCCTTTTGTCTGCTTGTCGAACCCCCAGTTACTCTTCAAACCCCAGCTCCAGCACAACCTCCTGTGTTGTTGTTTTTAAACAACCCAGAGATCTATTTTTTTAATACCCATTAAGCCATGAATTCCTAGAGAATGGGGTCCAGCAGCTCAGCCCCCCCCCCCCAGCTCTCACAGAGCACCTCTCTGGGTGGAGCAGGCTGGCGCTTCGTTGAACCCAAGCCCCTTTCTCTTTGGCTTCCTCCTTTTTCTGATCATTTCCCTTCTCCTATTTCAGGAAACCATCTTGGCTCCTGGAGTAATTAATATGCCCAGTGCATCTATTAATTCTCTTGGCAAGCCTCTTGCCCTTAACTTGTTTGTTTCCCACAATGCCCACAGGGTCACACTGTGGACTCTTCCAGTTTTGCCATGGTAACATTTGTGGGGCCTTCCTTTTGAACAGTGCCCATTCCCTTGATGTCTACAATACCACCTTTCTTATACATTCAAGTGTATGTGGCCGAAGGAACAACTCTATGTTTCTAAAAGGCCAAGAGGACATACAGTGATGTCTCTCCTCATTCCCTGTATCTCAGCCATTTTGGCAAATTACTGGACAATGGCAATTACAGTGAAAGGCACACAACCTCCTCTTCATAGAAGCATCTCCAAACCCCTAAGCCTGAGCCGCTTCTTCCTCTGTTCCCTGGGCCCCAGGATTCACTAAGCTTCAGGTGATTGATAATACAGGGGTTTCAAACTATAAAATGGGATAATTTTTACTTTGGGTGAGTGTCATTTACTCAAGAGACACAGTATTTCAAAACATAGGACTTCTTAACAATGGGATGTTGGGAAGAGGGGGAAAGGTCAGGAACCACCGCTCTTTTGCCAGTGATATCTACAACATCCGTGACATCACTCTCCATTTGAACATTTCCAGGGACAGGAAGCTCACTACCTTAATGGGCTGGACTGCTGATTGTTAGAAAGTGCTTTCTTACACTGACTCTGTTTCCTGCCTTGTCATTATACTTACTGTTCTTCCTTCTCTCTGGAGAATCACGCTGTGAGTCTTTCTCTCTTAGACATGATCACCTCCAACATGAGAGGCAGCACCCATAGCGCCTTTCTTCTGGCAGAAACGCCACCTTCAGTGACTCCCTCTGCACCTGCCCATCTTCTTGTGAGCGGACTACAGATTTTTCCAGCTCTCTCATAAACTGCACACCCATGTTTGAGGAAAACCCCAGGGCTGGTCTCAGCGCAGAGGGCCCTGACCCAGTTCGTAGGAGTCTGCTGGTGCAGCTGGAGAGGCTGAAGGCCGCTCTCGCTGCCTTGTCAGCCCTGTGGTTCATACTGAACCCAGGAGTTGATAAAAACCTGCAGATCTTTCTCATATGAAAAATCACTAGTTTGTTTATATGCATCTGATTTCTCCCTCTAAATGCAGACAGAGTAACTATAGAATTCAATCTTACTGCTTTGACTCCACACTTGTATCTTTTGAAAAAGTTTTAACTTCCCCGTCTGTGTTTAGCTCTGCCCCCCAACCAGGTTCGTGTCAAGCACAAATTTAATAAGAAAAGATACTGTTTTTTAAAATGCTGCATTCCAAGGATAATGCCTGTGGCAAGTAGAGCTCTCTGGGGCCTGTCTCCATTGCGCTCTGCCTTTGGTGTACCAGGCCCCTGGTTCCCAGGAGCAAGGTCAGGGGAGGTGCATGCCTCCACTCCAGGCCCAGGGTGAGGCCCAGCTTTGCCATGGCTGTGGACAGTGACAATTCATCTCCACAACCCAGGCCAGGAACATCTGAGTAATCTTGGACTCATATCTATCCTCTCTCCTATTGCCTAATCTTGCCTGGTCTTCATTAAAATTTCTCCCTCCTTTTCTTTCTATTACTTCCTTCTCCACACATTTCTCCTGAGACCGTGGTGCTTGCACAGACTTCCTGGATGTCTACAAGCAATTCCCAAAGAGATGCCAGGCCCCTGTTAGGGGTATACCTTGGACTGTGCTCTGGAAGGAGGGCTAGAAATTGATCAGACCAGTCACTGAAAGACTCACATTTCAAGCAATGGAAACAAAGAAATATCCACTGGTTAGCAGTAGAGTGTGAGCAGAGGTTGCCAGACTTCCTCCTAAGGAAGGTTTCAGTTGGGCAGTACCCTGACTACATTTGTATTTCAGAGTGATCAGTGCAGATTAGTGATTACCACACCGAGAGGGTCCAGAGGCACTGGAGGGAGGCAGCCATGGGGGGTTGGGGGGAGTGGGCAGAGAATGAGAGAAGTGGGATTCAGGGGTGTGCAGAAGGGATGAGGGACAGACAGGAGGCATCAGCTGATTGGATGGAGGAGAAAGAAAAGGGAGGAGTTGAAACGTGCGAAGATGCCTTGAAAAGCATGTTCTTAGAAGAGGAACATTCTAAAAGTAGGTTAGGTGGTGGAAGAGCAAAGAGATGAAGACTTGGTTTTAGAGGGCCCTGTTCCTTTGCTGTGAGGAGATGGGTGACTCAGGACTAGACCTGGTATCTGTTCTGATAGTGCCTCCTTCCCCCACTTCAACATTAACAGTCCCTCTGTGCTCTGGGTGCCATGAGGGTGCTGGGGATTTGACAGTGCAAAATAACATCAGGCCACATCTGTTGAACCAGGCATCTAAGTACTTTGCATAACTTAATTTAAACCTCCTAGCAAACCTATGAGTTAGGTACCATTTGATTCCCATTTCACAGATGAGGGAAACAAGGCACAAAGAAGTTAGTAAGCTGATGAATGTCACACAGGAGGTGGAGCCCAAATGCAGAGGTGGACAAGTGATCCCACTATGAGCAACTGCACTCTCCACTCCTCCTCCACCCCCCAGGATGCTCACTGCCTTGGCCTGCTCTCACTGGGCCTGTCAAGGTTCATAGTCTTGAGTCACAATGTTCTTATTTTTAACCCCAAATCTTAAACCCACTTGTGGTTTTGCCCCTAGTGAGGTTACCTTTGCAGTGGTCCCTCCGTAAGCATGGACAAGGTTGGCACCTTCATTTCCCAGCTCTGCAGGACCCCTCTCACCCACCCAGCTCCATCCTTGCCGGTCCCACTTCTACAGTGACTCATGCTCTCTGCCTGGGAGTCCTAACCTTCTCTGATTGTCTGAGACTAAACCCTGCCTTCCTTCTAGGGAAGCTGTCTCACCTGTCCCCTCCAGCCAGCATGAGCTATCTTCCTTCCCACTCCTTAGCATCTACTGTTCATATTAACCATAAGCACTTAGCCTCAGAGAGCTACTTTCCTCTTTACCCCAAGTTTTACATTAAGGCAATCATCTTATATTTCTCTCTTAGCTCAGGGCCTTGCATGTAACAATGTTAACCAATGATTTTAATAATATTAATAATATCTTTTTTGTGTGTGACAACTGACAAAGGATCTGTCTTCATCTTCTTACAACCCTTAGAGGGGCGATGGGTAGAAATGTTTACAGCCATTTTACAGATGAAGAAACTGAGGTTCAAAGAGGGTGGAAGGTCATAAGGCTTGTAAGTATCGCCCCAAATTTTCCAGCTCCCAATTCAGTGCTATTTCCCCTGCACCTTGCTTTTGGTGAATCATGTGAGTTAATGCTGAATAAATATAGAAAGGAGAGGTTAGCATGGGTTGAGGCAACCAGTGCTGTTCATGTTCATGTTAGAGGCAGGACTTCACCTGGACTTTGAGAGAGAAGTAGGTTTGGGCTAAGCAAAGAGGGTGTTCAGTATGGGGACCACAGCTCTTCCGAAAACAGACCAATAATCAGGAGATTCCTTGCCGAATGTAGAATGATGGAAGTAAACATTTGGGCATATTTTAAAATAACAGTTACATTGAAATATAATTCAGAGACTATAAAATTCCCTCTTTGAAAGTGTACAGTTTAGTGGTCTGTAGTATATTTGCAGAGTTGTGCAACCATCAGTGATAATTTTATTAGAACATCTTTGTCATCCCATGAAGAAACTCCATACTATTGGCAATCGCTCCCATTTCCCCTCCCTCCAGCCCCTGGCACCATAATCTACTTTCCATCTCTATGGATTTGCCTATTCTAGACCTTTTCATATAAATGTATTTATACATATGTGGCCTTTATGACTGCATCTTTCACTTAGCACAATCCTTTTAAGGTTCATTTGTGCTGTACAAGTATTTCATTTCTCTTTAGAGCTAAACATATCACATTGTACAAATGTGCCATATTTTGTTTATTCATTCGTCAGTTGATGGGCATTTGGATTATTTCCAATATTGGGTTATTATCATCAATAACATTATCCTGCTTGAATATTCATAGATATGTTTCCAATTCTTCTGGGTATATACTGAGGGATGGAATTGCAGGGTCACATAAATACTTTATGTCTAACTTTTGAGGAACTGGTTATCTATTTTCCAACATCTGTTATTGTCTTCCTTTTTTATTTTAGGCATCTTGATGGTTTGGTTTGTATTTCCCTGATGACTAATCAAGTTGAGCATCTTTTAATGTGCTTTTTGGTCACTTGTGTGTCTCTTCAGAGAATGTCTATTTAAATCCTCTGCCCATGTTTTTTTTCTTTGTTGTTTTTTTGTTGTTGTTTTTTTACAGGGACAGAGAGAGAGAGTCAGAGAGAGGAATAGATAGGAACAGACAGACCAGAATGGAGAGAGTTGAGAACCATCAATCATTAGTTTTTCGTTGCCGTCGCAACACCTTAGTTGTTCATTGACTGCTTTCTCACATGTGTCTTGATTGCGGGCCTTCAACAGACTGAGCAACCCCTTGCTGGAGCCAGTGACCTTGGGTCCAAGCTGGTAAGCTTTTGCTCAAACCAGATGAAGATTGCGGGCCTTCAACAGACTGAGCAACCCCTTGCTGGAGCCAGCAACCTTGGGTCCAAGCTGGTGAGCTTTTGCTCAAACCAGATGAACCCACGCTCAAGCTGGCGAGCTCGGGGTCTCGAACCTGGTTCTTCCGCATCTCAGTCTGACGCTCTATCCACTGAGCCACCACCTGGTCAGGCTCTGCCCTTGTTTAACTGAGTTATTTGTTTTTTTTTATTGTTCAGTTGTAAGAGTTCTTCATATATTCTGGACACAAGTCCTTATCATATACATTCTTTCTCCCATTCTGTATGTTGTCTTTTCATTTTCTTTCTTTTCTTCTCCTTCTCCTTTTCCAAGTGAAAAGAGGGGTGATAGACAGACTCCCACATGTGCCCCAACCAGGATCCTCCCGGCAAACCCCATCTGGGGCCATGCTCCCAACAGAGCTATTTTTAGCACCTGAGGCAGAAGTTCCATGAAGTCATCCTCAGCAGCTAGGGCCAGTGCACTCAAACCAATCTAGCCCTGACTGTGGTAGAGAAGAGAGAGAGAGAGAAGAAGAAGAAGGGGGAGGGGTGGAGAAGCAGATAGTTGCCTCTCCTGTGTGCCCTGACTGGGAATCAAACCTGGGACATTCACATACCAGGCTGGCACTCTACTACTGAGCCAACGGACCAGGGCCATCTTTTCATTTTCTTTATGGTGTCCTTTGAAGCACAAAAGGTTTTTAATTTTGATGAAGACCAAGGTAGGTAATTTTTCTTTTGTAACTTGTGCTTTTGGAGTCATAGCTAAGAAATCATTGCCTAAGCCAAGTTCACAAAGATTATACCTATGTATCTTTCTTTTTCAGAGACAGAGAGAGAGTCAGAGAGAGGGATAGATAGGGACAAACAGGAATGAAGAGAGATGAGAAGCATCAATCATCAGTTTTTCGTTGCAACACCTTAGTTGTTCATTGATTGCTTTCTCACATGTGCCTTGACCGCGGGCCTTCAGCAGACCGAGCCACCCCTTGCTGGAGCCAGCAACCTTGGGTCCAAGCTGGTGAGCTTTGCTCAAACCGGATGAGCCCGCACTCAAGCTGGCGACCTCGGGGTCTTGAACCTGGGTCCTCCGCATCCCAGTCCAACGCTCTATCCACTGTGCCACCGCCTGGTCAGGCTATACCTATGTTTCTTGTAAGATTTTTATGATTTTAGCTCTTACATTAAGTCTGGGGTTCATTTTAGGTTAATTTCTGTAAATGATATGAGGGAGGGGTCCAACTTCATTCTTTTGCATGTGGAAATCCAGTTGTCCCAGCACCATTTGGTAAAAGGAGTTTTTTCTCCTTCCCCACTACCCCATATAAGTGTCCTGGCACCCTTGCCGAACATCCACTGAACATAAATGTAGGGTTTATTTCCAGACTCAATTCTATTTCATTCTAGGGCATATTTTCTAAGGGATATTTTTCTCTAGCTGTGCTACCTGGCAACCCATCCTTCCATGGAAGACCAATAAAAAGATGGAGCAATCTCCCAATCTTCAGTCTGCTGAAGGCCCGTGGTCAAGGCACATATGAGAAAGCAATCAATGAACAACTAAGGTGTTGCAACAAAAAACTGATTATTGATGCTTTTCATCTCTCTCCGTTCCTGTCTGTCTGTCCCTATCTATCCCTCTCTCTGACTCTCTCTGTATTTCTTCAGATGGGTCAGGCCTCATCATAACTTCATCCTTCTGTAGGATTCAGACCCCCCGCCCCATTGTTTTGCTGGCAGATGGTAGCTGACTGAACAGAGGACCTATCTCCTACCTCTCAAGGTTATTTTAATATTAAATTAGAGTATTTCCACAGGAGAATTTAGAAAGAGCTGAAGTGCTCTCCCAATGTAAGGTATATTCTCATTATAATGCCTCTCCCTCATGAATAAGACCTAAAAATAGAGAAAAATTATTTTTAACTTTCACTCATTGGGATCAATGTTGTTGTGTCTGTATTATTGAAGTTCCAAATTAGTGAGGTTTGGTGCTTCAAGTGATTACTGCAGGAGGCTGTGAGCATGCCACCAGGAGGACTGAAATGAATATTGGTCATCCTTTTCATTCCCGTGTCCTTGAATGAGGGACTAGTTTGTGCTAGGCATGGTGCTAAGCCCTGGGAAAACCAGAGAATAAGGCAGACACAGCTTCTGTCCCCTGGGAATTCACAGTTTAGCATGGAAGCTATACAATTCAACACACCATTATAGTAAATGTGACCATGATGGAGATGCAGGGTGATACCTCCAACCAGCCCTGGCATCAGTTTGCTCCATATGAACCAGGCGGTTTAAAGTATCTTCCAACCTGGAATAATCTCTGCTCCTATTGTCTTTCAAGGAGGCAGAGGCTGTTCCATGCTAAACTCAGGCCCTAACCCATATGTTCTGTAGCCTCTGTCACAATGCCACACAGACCCGAGAATGGATGGGCAGGACAGAACACGGGGTCCACCATCCTCCCAGACTCAGTTCTCAGGTGAGGCCTGGGCTGAAACCTGCCTCCATCTGCCTTCTGCACAATTTCTTTCCTAATAGTACAGAAGGGCTCCTTGGTTACAAGGTAAGCCTCAGACTCTTCTTCTTCTCTACCCATCCCCCACCCCTGACCCCCAAGACCACTCCTCCAGGGCCTGAAGGGGTGCCACTATCAAAATCCCTCCCTCTAGCCTCCACTGGTGGAGAAGACAGAGGCTCACTCACACATATGGCCCATTGCCCCCAAAGCCTGGGAAGCCAATCTGTTAGGACCAGCTGAGAGCTGGATGGCTCCAAGGAGGAGAGCCCAGGCCCCCAGCCTCATCCTCAGCCTGGCCCTTGCCCTCACTAGGGCTGCTCTGATCTCGGGCATCCAGGCAGCCAGCTCTGAAGTGTACTGGTGTCCCTTGGTGTGAGGAGAAGCCACAGACCCCAGCTTTCCTCTCCCTTTCCTCATCTCTCCCCTCCACCCAGGTCAATGATAACAGACAACACCTTGCCTCCTCCTTCCTAGGGCTGGGCCAGCCACCTTCCTCCCCACCCCCTGTCCTCCTCCACACACCTCTCCCTGTCACTGTGTCATCTGACAGCTCAGCATGACCTCAGGGCTACTCAGGTCACTCAGCCTCCTGCGCACACTCCGTATGCCATGTGTCACACACAAGGCCATGTGTCACATGTGAGCTCATGTGTCCCTCAGAGTCCCAGGCTCCATACCATATGTAGACACCCAAGAGTCCAGGTGATTCCCAAAAACCCCAAGCAGCCAAATGGGTTGGGGACTCCTGAGCAGCCGTCCCTGGCTCATTCCTTACTCTTTCTGCTCAGCCTTCACTTCTTTCATGGTCCTCTCCCACACCCTTGAGGTGTCTGCTAGGTTGTAGGGTCCTCCCACCTTTGAAGACAGACACCATGGTGTTGAGGACTTAGTGAAGGACCCCAGCCTCTACCACCACCTCAGAAGAGTGCTACTCTCCTCCCTCTTCCTGTGCTTGTCACTTAGACACATGGATGAGAGAGGGAAAGACCAACATGGAGTGTGGTGACTCGAAGTGACTTGGGGAAAGCCACTCAACCTGAGATTTAATGTCTTCATCTGTCAAATGAAGAGCTGTTCTCATCTCTAGGCTCATCTTTGTAGCTTGATAGCTACAAAGGCTGCCAGTCTGTGGTTGCTTCTGCATGAGCGACTGATAGCTGTCTGTGTCCCCAGTGGTGTGGGAAGAGGGCAGATGTGCCAGCACTCCTGTCTCTCTGTCCCCCCTCCCAGCCCAGAACAACCCCTCCATTCTTTTCCCTGTTCTTGGCAGACCCCCACCCAGTCCCCATGTGTGTTGGGGCAGGGGGCTCTGAACATTTTTGCAGCAGCTCCCCCAGGCGCCTGTCAAAGCCTAAATAAACTCTCCCTCCATCCACATGCCCCCACACCCCCACAAACACACACACACATACACAGGCCTACGGAAGAAGCCAGCCCTGGTGACTGATCATTAACCCTATCCCTGCTGCGCCAGCGGCGTTGTGCACAGCTTCTTCACCTTGCTACTCCGGAGCCCCAGAGACCTGGGGCTGTTAGGCCAGTAGACTGAGCGTCAGAGACCGCTGGGCTCCCGGATCCCCGCGCGGAGGCTGTGAGGCTATGTGATGGCAAAGAGAAGACACAGTGGATAGGCTTAGGTGTTCTTGCAAACTGCTGGGTCCCTCATCTTCAGAGGTGTGGTGTTGAGAATGGAGGTCCTCCTTGCTACCTTCCTCTGCCAGAGCCTGACCTGAGCCCAATCTGCCACCCTCCAGCTGCATCTCGCAGGGGGCCGCTTCGGCTCCTCCCCGGGCCGGCGCCCCTGTTCGGGCGGGCCAAGACGCGTTGGTCCCCGCCCCGCTCCGTTAGGCCGGCGCGGCCGGGACTTTGGAGCCGAGGAGGAAGCGCAGCGGGGCGGGGAGGTGGGGGTGTGTCGGAAGGCGGCGGCCGCTGGGTTTTATAATCCGCAGAGCGGGTGCGACGCCGGAGACGGGACAGCACCGCGCACCGCGCCATGGGGGCCACGTCAGGCTGCCCGGGGCCCGGGCTGCGGTCGCCGCTCCTGCCGCTGCGGCCGCTGCCCCCGCCGCCCCCGCTGCTGCTGCTGCTCTTGCTCCTGCTGCCGACGCCGCCCGTTGCCCTGGCGCTCGACCCGACGCTGCAGCCCGGAGACTTTCCCGCCGATGAGGCCGGGGCTCAGCTCTTCGTGCAGAGTTTCAACCCCAAAGCTGAGCAGGTGTTGTACCAGAGCACGGTCGCCAGCTGGGAGCACGACACCAACATCACGGAGGAGAATGCCCGGCGCCAGGTGGGTGCGCGGGCCCCGGGCGGAGGCGGGGGCGGGGCCCGGGCGCCCAATCACAGGCCTGCGGCTGAGGGGGTGGGGGGTCGGGGAGTCCCGCCCGGTGTGTGCCCCTCGCCCGTCCCCTGGGTCCCTGTGGGACCGCGTGCCTACTTCCACTCCACCCACTCCCATCCCGCCCCATCACACAGGAGGTGGGTGGCCTAGAACAGTTCTGGACCCATGATCCGTGCCAACACAGAACTGAATGGATGAGGCTGGCCCCACTGAGAACGAGTCCCCTTAGGTGGCAGCGCTCAAGGGTAGCCTCGGGCTAGGTCAAGGGCAGCCTTCGCTGAGGTTGGCCGCTCCGCTCTGGGCCCTCGTCCTCTCTGGCCGCAACCTACCCCTCTCTCACTGTTTCTGTCGCTGCTCATCACTGTTTATCTCCCTCTCCTCTCCTTACCTCTCTTCTGGCCCCACTTTCTGCTTCACTGCTCCCCTGAGGCAGAGTCCCCAGTTCCTGACCCCAGGGCTGGGGAGAGGGGAGTGCTACTGGAAGCCCCAGTTTCCAAGAGCCCTTGGTCTTTCTCCCCTCCCCCAGCACCACAACCTCCCCATATACACTTCCCTGCCCTCCTGGTGCCCACAGGAAGAAGCATCCCTGCTCAATCAGGAGTTTGCGGAGGTCTGGGGCCAGAAGGCCAAGGAACTGTACGACCCAATCTGGCAGAACTTTACTGACCCAATACTGCGAAGAGTCCTCAGTGGCGTGCGCATTCTGGGCCCTGCAAACCTGCCCCTGGAGAAGCGGCAGCAGGTGGGCCCAGTGGACTTAAGGGTGGAGGCAGAAGTGTCCTGGCTGCCTCCCAGTGTCCAGCTGAGGTGGGGAGGGGAACCTGGGAGGGAGGCACCCTAGGATCTGCTGGGTAAACCAGCTTAAGTATAGAATGGCTTCCTGAAGCATTGATTTTTCTTGGCAATGGGATGGGAAGTAATTTAATGTTAAAGCAAGTATTATGGAGTATAAAGTAAAATGCAAGTAAACAGTCAAAGATGAAGCAATGAGTTTCCAGAATTTCTTAATTGGCCTGTTTGGTTTATAGGCTTCCTTAGAGTGGGGACTGAGAAGACATCAAAGCCAGAGAGTTAGAGGGATTTGTGGACGAGGTTGGAGCAGGCCCCTAACTCTCAGGACACTTGTCTCTACCTCCACGGGCTGCCTCTTGGAAGGGGAATCAGTGTACTAGTGATCAGAAGTGCTCCCAGTGCCATTGAGGGCCCTGTCCTAGCCACATCTCCTGTCTGGACTTTCTTTTACTTCTAGCAAAAAGGAGAGGTGACCAGGTAGTCCTGGGGCTGTTCATCACTAACATGTTCTCAATTCTAACTCTTTAGTACAACTCTCTGCTAAGCAACATGAACAGGATCTTCTCCACTGTCAAGGTCTGCTACCCCAACAGGAATGACACCTGCTGGTCCCTGGATCCAGGTACCACTGTCTCTCTCTGCTCGGGCTTCCCAGCCCTTCCGTGCACCCAGGAAGATGACCAGTGGAGAGAATGGGTAACCCCATCGGCACTGACCTCCAACTGGGGCTAGACTGTTAGGTGCCTCACACCCTGCTTTTCCTGGCAAACGGACTTCCAGAACCCCAGCCCCCATCTCACCCTCACCCATCCCCACCTCATGTGTGCTTTGGCTTCTACCATCACCACTATCCTTCCTCCTGGCTGCTTTGGGGTTTTTTCCCTCTTTCATGGGCCCTCTCAGTCCCCCCAAGAGCTCTCCACAAGCCTCAAATCCCTCCTGGCTTCCTCTATACCCTTCTTCTCTATCCTCACACCCAACCCCCATTTACTGGGCAGCCTGAGCTCAGCCACTCCATCCAATGGTCTGTCTGGGTTTTGGCCTCTGAATGTCCTATTTGTGTCAACCACCTTAGATTGTCCTTTTCCTGGAGACAAGGGCCCTGCCTGAGTGCTTGCTTCATATAGCTCCCAGCCCCATCCTGCCCACCTTATAGGTTGCCCTTGGCTTTGGGGGTGTCATAATGTTGAGGAAGCAGGTGGAGATGCAAAGGACCAATGTGCGAGTTCTGGTGACTTTGACACAGAAGTCTTCTAACTGACCATGCTCACTTGTGTTTCAGATCTCATGCATATTCTGTCTGTCTCGCGAAACTACGGCCTACTGCTATATGCCTGGGAGGGCTGGCACAATGCCGTGGGCATCCCACTGAAACCCCTGTATGAGGAATTCACTGCCCTCAGCAATGAGGCCCACAAGCAGGATGGTGAGCATGCTCCGGCCCCCTTGTGTCCTCCCCAGCTTGAAAGGGACTCTTTCATCTACTGTCTCCACTGAGCCTCAACACCTGAGGCTGACATAGCAGCTAATAAGGTGACTCCATACACTGACCAAAGGCCACACGGAGTGTGGATAGCAGAACCAAGCTTAAGCCCTGTCTGCCTTCCCCCAGGCTGCTGTCTTGCCCTCACACCACTCCTCCTACTTGTCCCTCCTGGCACTCTTCCCTTCCCTAAGCACTCATCTTTGCCTATTGCCTGAACAAGATCTAGTCAGCTAGAGTTCAACTTGTACTTAGAAAATTGCAGACCATCAGCCCCAAGCCATGCTTTCCACTAGCTGATGTACACAGATCCTGAGCCAGAAGGGTGGCAGAGTGGTAGCAGGGAGGCGGAGGTGCCAGAGCCTCTGGCCTGAGCTGCACTCTAACACCACCCCCTGCTAGGCTTCGCAGACACGGGGGACTACTGGCGCTCCTGGTATGAGTCATCCACCTTTGTGGAGGATCTGGAGCAGCTCTACCAACAATTAGAGCCCCTCTACCTGAACCTCCATGCTTATGTCCGCCGTGTGCTACACCGTCGCTACGGGGACAGATACATCAACCTCAGGGGACCCATCCCTGCTCACCTGCTGGGTAAGGACCTGGCCTTGTCACCACACGTGCCAGGGATTGTCCTCACCGTGTCTCACATTTCCGAGAACTGCATGTTCCCTCCCACATGCAGGAGCCTGTGTGGCTCGCCCAACACCATCATAAAACAGGTTATCCTTCTCATTATTGTTCCTGCTTTCCAGATGGGGACCCTGACTGAGGCTTAGGGCACATAAGTGACTTGGGAGAAGTCAGAGAGCTGGTAAAAAGCTGAGCTAAGAGTCATGCTGAAGGTTTTGACTCCAGTTTCAGTGGAGAAGGAATAACAGCTATAGTATATGCCCTAGGAAGCCATTCCAGTGGCCCTGCCTGAGATTTGGAAGGCAGGGGTTCCAGTACCATCAGAAAGGGCCCCAACGACCTTGTTTGGGCTCCCGATTGGCCTCTGCCAGCTCTGGGGCACTCAGAGTACTTGGGAATCAGAGTGGGACTGATGTGAATATCCCGGGCCTCAGCCCCGGGGACTGGCAGCTGTGGGCCCAGGGTACTGCTCGGTGCCAGGGATGAAGAAGTAGGCACTGGCTGGGCAGGGAGCCAAGCTCTCCAGCTCCACTCCTTCATCTAGGGGACATGTGGGCACAGAGCTGGGACAACATCTATGACATGGTGGTGCCTTTCCCTGACAAGCCCAATCTTGACGTTACCAGTACTATGGTGCAGAAGGTAAGCTCAGGGAAGGCCAGGGTGCGGGCAATAAGAAGGAGACAGGGGGAGAGGGACAGGAAAGGGTCATGTGAGGGAGATGGGTTGGGTAGGGCCTTGGTCCCTCCCTTTCTATAGAAAAGCATCCTGAAGTGTGTATACAGTAAGCAATGAGTTAGAGTGTGTGTCCTCAGTGAGGTGCCAGGCCACCACTGGTGGGGTGTGAGGAGTCCACTTTGCTTATCTTCTGTGGTTATTAGGGACCCACCTCTGGGAAGGGAGGCCTTAGAGCAGAGATGCCCTTCACGGGTAGGGAGTTGACCTGGGTAGAGAACCCCAGACCTGCCCCAGGGTAAGCACAGTGAGCTTCCAGCAGCCAGCCCCTGACCTGTACCTGCACCCTACCACCAGGGCTGGAATGCAACACACATGTTCCGAGTGGCAGAGGAATTCTTCACCTCCCTGGGCCTCTTGCCCATGCCTCCTGAGTTTTGGGCAGAGTCCATGCTGGAGAAACCAGACGATGGGCGTGAGGTGGTGTGCCATGCCTCCGCCTGGGACTTCTACAACAGAAAAGACTTCAGGTATAGACACGGGATGAGGAGGGTTCTAGGGCTCCATGAATGGCAGGCCGCCCAGCCATAGAGAAGCCAGTTCCCAGGCCCACCTCTGCCACAGCCCCAACACTGGCTGGGGGGATAGTCTATTCCAGGGCTGCCATCAAGCTGCCTTCCCTCAGCAGCTTTGAAAGGTGGTCAGCCCTGTACCTTAGAATGATGTGGGCTAGGGCAGGGCAAAGGATCAGAATGTTTCCACCAGCTCCCCGAGCCCCAGGGCAGTACCTTCCCCATGCTCTAGCCCCTGCCCTGCCCTCTCCTTTAGCCTCCCCCTTTCCCTCTCCGCACCCCAGGATCAAACAATGCACACGGGTCGCCATGGACCAGCTGTCCACAGTGCACCATGAGATGGGCCACATTCAGTACTACCTGCAGTACAAGGACCAGCCTGTCTCCCTGCGCCAAGGGGCCAACCCTGGCTTCCATGAGGCCATCGGGGATGTGATGGCGCTCTCCGTCTCCACCCCTGCACATCTGTACAAAATTGGCCTACTAGATCATGTTGTCAATGACACGGGTATGGGGGGGGGGCTAAGGACCTAGCCCCCTAGCCCAACCCCTCCAAGCCCCACCCCAGCCCACAGCAGGACTCCACGTGCCCCTGCCCTTGTCTGCCCTCCTCATTTCTGCCTCACTGTCCCAGGTCAGGCAGGTTTGGGGATCCCCCTGGTGCCTCACTGCCCACCCTGGGTCCCCAACTCAACACTGCCTGTGGGTTTTCTGCCAAGAAGGTATCGAAGGCCAGCCTTCCTTTCTCTGAATCTGCCCAGCCGCCCGACCCTCTGCTGGTTTCTCCCCAGGCCCACCTGATCCTAGCTGGACTCCCTTTTCTCTGACCACTCTTCTCATCTCCCAACAGAGAGCGACATCAATTTCTTGTTAAAGATGGCACTGGAAAAAATTGCCTTCCTACCCTTTGGCTACTTGGTAGACCAATGGCGTTGGGGGGTCTTTAGTGGACGCACACCTCCTTCCCGCTACAACTTTGACTGGTGGTATCTTCGGTGAGTAAACAGGGATTAGGAAGAGCCTAACTGCCCCCACCCCGGACAAGCAGGAGCCTCCTGCCTCCATCAGTCCCACGTCCCTCCTCTCTAGTGATGTCTCCATCCTTTTCCCTACTTATTCCTTCTTTCCTACCCAAAGCTCCCTCCTCGAGGAATTCTTCCTCCCCAACTCACCTTGTGGGCATGCCTGCTTAGCAGTCTTTTCTTCAAAGGCTGAATCAGCCCGTGTGCAACACTTAGATCCTAAGATAATCTAACCATACTCTTCTAGAACCAAGTATCAGGGTGTCTGTCCTCCAGTTGTCCGAAATGAAACCCACTTTGATGCCGGAGCTAAGTTTCATGTTCCACATATGACACCATACATCAGGTACTATTGTTCCCCCCATTCTGTGATACCTTTAGTCCCCTTCCCTCTACTCCTGTGATTCTGCCTCCGCCATTCCCAGAGCTTGTCCCTCATTCTGCCCTGGAATTCCAGTGGGCGTCTCTCCTGAGCCAGGCTTGGTTCTCCCTTCTCCACACACAGCCACGGTCCAGCCTCTGCCCTGTGTGAAGCTGGATAGTGCCTGAGCAAGAGACCCCCCAGCAGCCCCTTTAACACTCACCCTGTGCCTGCAGGTACTTTGTGAGCTTTGTCCTGCAGTTCCAGTTCCATCAAGCCCTGTGCAAGGAGGCAGGCCACCAGGGCCCACTGCACCAGTGTGACATCTACCAGTCTACCAAGGCAGGGGACAAGCTCCGGTGTGTAGGGGGAAATGGAGGGCAAGTGGGAGGGTGAGGGGAGAGCCTGGTGAAGGATATGTCTAGAAGGCAACTGGCTACTCCGGGGGGCACCACAGGGCCAGCCTCATGGAAGGTGCCTTTCTTCCCTGCCCCACTTTCCTTCTCTTATCAAATGTTTATTGTGTCCAGATTTGATGCCCTAGGGTCAGCTGGCATGGGACAAGAGAAATGTCCCCTGTCCCCTTTATAGGAATCCTACATCCAAGAGTCTTTTTTTTCTTCTTTTCCAAGTGAGAGGAGGGGAGATAGACAGACTCCCGCATGTGCCCCAACTAGGATCCACCTGGCAACCTCCGTCTGGGGCCAATGTTCTGCCCATCTGGGGCCATGCTTGCAACCAAGCTATTTGAACCAATCAAGCATGTCTGGCTGCAGGGGGGAGAAAGAAGGAAAGAGAGAGAAAGGAAAGGGGGAGTAGAGAAGCAGATGGTTGCTTCTCCTGTGTGCCCTGGCCAAGAATTGAACCTAGGACATCCACACGCTGGGCTCACGCTCTACCACTGAACCAACTGGCCAGGGCCAAGGCTCCAGAGTCTTAATGCTACTGTTCTTGCAGTTCAGTGGGAGGCAGAAGTGACCAGAAGTAGAGCAGGTGGGCCAGGAGCGGACACTGGCCTGAGTCCCCTGTGGCCCTGGGGCCCGCTCTGCCTGGCAGGGAGGTACTGCGAGCAGGCTCCTCACGGCCCTGGCAGGAAGTGCTGAAGGACATGATCGGCTCAGAAACCCTGGACGCTCAGCCACTGCTCAACTACTTCCAGCCGGTCAGCCAGTGGCTGCAGGAGCAGAACCAGCGGAATGGCGAGGTCCTGGGCTGGCCAGAATATCAGTGGCAGCCTCCGATGCCTGACAATTACCCGGAGGATATTGGTAAAGCTCTGTGTGAGGGGTGGAGTGGGCCCTAAGGCACAGTCTCAATTCTGGGCTCTGGACCCAAGCGCCATTCCAATTCTTGGTCAGCTCCTCCTGCTGGGCCCTGGTACCCAGCTCTGGAGGGCCAGGCATCCCTTTAGCTCACCAGCAGCGCCCTGGGGTAGGGATGGAGCTGTATTTTCTCCAGCATTTTAGAGAGGGTGTACCCAGATCTGAGGCCCCTGGAGGCAAGCAGACTAGTCACACTGCTCTATGAGGTCACACTGCAGGTTCCATTCTTATTGACCAGGGGACGGTGGTTGCAGGGCTCTGTTCTCCTGCGGCCATGGGCCAAAGTTGGGCTGCTCCAAGACTGCCCAACCTCCTCTCCCTCTTCCTGCTCTGCTTTGTGAACTTCCTGCTGGTCCTCAGCCAGGAGGTCACCCACCAAGTGATAGTCAACCACGGAACCAACAGCCAGGCAACAACCAGAAGCCCAACAGCAACTCACCAGGCAACAACCAGCAGCCAGACAACCCAGAGCCCAAGTGGGAAAAGTGGAGGGGTGGGGCAGGGCTATGAGGGGGTGGCAAGACAGAGGGGGGAAGGTAGAAGTGAGGCAGGGGGCAGTGACTCAGCCCAATCACTGGAGAGGGCAAGAGAAGGCCTGTCTCTTTCCCTCCATCTGTTCCACAGCCCTGGTGACCGATGAGGCTCAGGCCAGTGATTTTTTGGAGGAATATGATGAGAAATCCCTGGTGGTCTGGAATGAATATGCAGAGGCCAACTGGAACTACAACACCAACATCAGCACAGAGAACAGCAAGATCCTGGTAGGTGCCTGGTCCACACTGGTGCATGCGCTAGGTGGTTGCAGAGCACATACGTGTGTTCCTCTGCCCAAGGACCAACCCTCCAAAACCCGAGGCAGTGACGACCTCCCCCTCATCCCTCCCCGATGTCACCTCAGTACAGGAAAGCTGTCAGAACTTGTGAAAAATCCATATGGAATCTTTAAAACAATACTCAATTTTTTTTTTTTTTTTACTTATTCGGTGAGAGGAGGGAGACAGAGAGACAGACTGCTGTATGTGCCCCAACTGGGATCCACCCAGCAAGCCCACTAGGAGGTGATGCTCTGCCCATCTGGGTTGTTGATTCATTGCTCAACAACAGAGCTCTTCTCAGTGCCTGAGACAAGGCCATGGAGCCACCCTCAGCACCTGAGGCTAACTCATTTCAATCGAGCCATGGCTGCAGTAGGGTAAGAGAGAGAGAGAGAGAAGCGAGAGGGGGGATAGAGAAGCAGATGGGTGCTTCTCCTGTGTGACCTGACCAGGAATCAAACCCAGGACATCCACACTCTGGGCCGATGCTCCACCACTGAACCAACCAGCCTGGGCCTAAAACAATACTGAATTTCAGGCTTGAGTTGAGCATAAACTCAACACCTAAACAACTTGTCTCTCATTAAAATCAATCTGTTGTTAGTGAAGGAATAATCTGAATATAAGTAAGTGATGCTAAAGTCAGTTTTTCCAAAGATTGAAAGCCCCTGTTTGCCACCATAGCCAGGGCTACCCTTCCTTTCAACCCCATACCCTGCCTGTGTGGGAAACACAGATTACAACAAGGCAAGCCCCAGAGAACTAACTTTTCTTGAAGACCACTGTGTGTGGGCCATTGTTTCTTGGCACTTTACCTCTGTGGCTTCCTTTATTCCTCAAAAACCTTGCAAAATCAATGATCTTACTCCTATTATACAGATGGGACTCTGAGGCTCAGAGAGGCCAGCCACGGTGCCAACACCAAGTTGCCTCCAGCCTAACACCCTTTAAGATACGGGGTGGTGTTCCCCTTCTCTGCTCTGCCCGATTATGTCTGTGGGCATCTGTTGAGGGGTATGAACTGCACCCAGGACATGATAGACAGTCCAGGTTGAAGAGAGTCTTTACAGGCAAAGGCAACAACTTGGTAACACTGCTGTCCTCATTGCCACTCCCAGTCGCTTGGGCTCTCCCCACACCCCTCCTCCTCAGAGGCCTGTCTAAAGCTCCCAGGGCTCCCAACACGGCTCCCCCTGTGCCTTCAGCTGCAGAAGAACACGCAGATGGCAAACCACACCTTAAATTATGGCAACCGGGCCAGGCGGTTTGACGTGACGTACTTCCAAAATACCACTATGAAGCGGATGATACACAAGATTCAGGACCTGGAGCGGGCGGCACTGCCTGTCCTGGAGCTGGAGGAGGTGTGTGGCTTGCGGGGGTGGGGGGGGTGGGGGGGGTGGGAAGAGCAGGGAATGGAAGGACCAGGTCCCAGCTCAGGTCAGCGAGCCCAGTACAGGGTCTGGCCTTGGTGCTGCTGTCTCTTTCTCGGTCCGTCAAGCCATGACACCTGCCATGTCAACATGTACCTACAGAATTACTGAGAAGGCAGCGCCTTTGGGAGCACGCTACCCCGGTCCACAGCTCCCTCCACAGCTCCCCCCACCGCGGTGGTGCCAGGGTGGGGCAGGCAGCGAGGGCTGAGCTTGCTGCTTCTCTCCTTCCCCTGCAGTACAACCAGATCCTGATGGACATGGAGACCACTTACAGCGTGGCCTCTGTGTGCCACGCCAACGGCACTTGTCTACAGCTAGAGCCTGGTGAGTGCACGTGGACAAGGAGCAGGAAGGGCCGGAGGCGCTGGGGCTGGGGCAGCATTAGGGGTTCTGGCCTGTGAAAAGGGGTTTAGTCACCCCTAACTTGAATCAGCAAGTGCAGGAAACTCACCTCCCTGTTTTTCCTTGACTGGGGCTACCTGCCACCACTTAGAACCAACACTGACTTCTCTCTGCCCTCATCCACTGCCCACCCTTGGATCCACCCATCGGCTCCCTCTAGGACCCTTCCATTCTCTTTTCTTACCTGTGTTCTGCCCTTCAGAGCAGTGGGTACCTCAAATTTGTCTTTCCGGGACTCAGACTCCCAAATTGGGACAGGAATTCAAGGCACCTCCCTTCTATGCTCCTTTCTTGATCTATCCATGGCTTTCCTACTCTCTCTGGACCCTCACTTGCCCCCTAAAAACTGAAGCCACAACTGTAGAAACTACTTCCATGGTCCAGGCTGCTCCCTCTTTACTCTCTCAGCCTACGCTTCCTGCTGGAGAGTGTGGACTTCCTGTTGCCTATTCCCTTTCTCTCGTCACACTGCACACTGGTGACTCCCTACCTTTCCCCTGGACACCAGCTACCTGCACATAGACAGATACACCCCTCCCCCACTGCCACTCACCCTTCCCAGGGCTGGGGAGCCAGAGGCATAAACATTATTTCTGAGGAATCTCCACCCAGAAACAGTCTTTTCCTGGCCCTCTGCCCAACTCCCACGTTAGAACAATGACAAATAGAAGGGGAAATGGAAAATAAACAGGAGAAAGAAACAGCTTTCCTGGGCCAGGGTTTGGCCTACGGGTTGTGTATGTGGGTATGCACGCCAAGTGTTGGGGGGCCTGCGCACATGTGCGTGTACACGTGTGTGATGTGTGTGTGCATGCATATGTAGCTGTGTATTTTTACAGAGAAGACCATAAAAGGGAATGTAGCCTTCGTCCTCCTGCCCCCCCCCATCAATTAGCCTCTTAATCCAGGGCAGGGCCACCAGGTCATGGCCATCAGTGAAAATAAGAAACTCTCACAGAAACAGAATACTCACGTCAGCAGAAGGCAGATGTGAAATTCTCAAAATACATTTTTTTCCAAACAAAACTGATTTTGAATGTACTTTCTTTGAAAAAAGTGGTTATCATGTAGCAAGTCAGATAATATAGTGTGGACCCCCCAACCCTGAGTGCTGTCTGAAGTCATCCGGCTCAGGCAGGGTTGGAAGGGAAGCCGCTCGCTGTCGGTCTGTGTGGGGCTCTGGAACTGACACATAGTTCACCCCGTCCTCAGCCCTGCTCTGCAACATGGATGTCAGCTCCATGTAGTCCATATTAAGGGGGCCTCATACATGGTCAGTGGCTTTGACAGGGCACAAACCCAGAACTCTGGCTTCCTGACAATGCTGTTCTCTTATTCAATTCAGTTTTATTAGTTTGTGGAAGATGCCCTGAGCCCTGTGGGGACACAGAAATGAATGAGTGACATTCCCTGCTCAGGGGCCTCATGTTCTCATTTGATTTTTTTTTTTTTTTGGTGTGTGTGTGTGTGTGTGTGTGTGTGACAGAGATAGAGAAAGAGAGACAGAGAGTGGGACAGATAGGGACAGAGAGACAGGAAGGGACAGAAATTGGAAGCATCAATTCTTTGTTGTGGCACCTTAGTTGTTCACTGATTGCTTTCTCATATGTGCCTTGACTGGGGCCTTCAGCAGACCGAGTGACCCTTTGCTCAAGCCAGTGAGCCTGGGCTCAAGCTGGTGAGCTGTGCTCAAACCAGATGAGCCCATGCTAAAACCGGGGTTTTGAACCTGGGTCCTCTGCATCCCAGTCCAACGTTCTATCCACTGCACCACTACCTGGTCAGGCTCCCATTTGATTTTGACTCCCCGGTGAGGGTCAGCATTATCCCACTTTATAGACAGAGAAAAAAGGGTGCCATGACTTGCAAGGTAACTTTGGGGTCAGTGAGAGACTAGAGCAAGAACTCAGGTCTTGTGACCTCCAGGCCATTTCTCCCAGGCAGGAGATGAGCAACAGCTCCGGAATCTGGGCCTTTGGATTATGCCCCAACTTGACCACTTCCTGACTGGGGACAGAGCCATGTCACCTAACTGCTGGTGGGGAAACAAATATATTGAAACCCTGCTATTGCCTGATACGGTGTCCATGCAGAGCCAATCCCGGAGCCTGGCACTCTGTAGGCCCCTTAGAGAGGGCACCATCCTTCCTCCCATTTCACTAGTTTGGTGCCTGTGCAGTTTTACTCCAGCTCTGAACTTCTGTGACTGAGTTCACCTTAGAAGGAGGTGGGAGGTGGGCCGAGGGCTGGGGACTCAAGCCAGACCACACTGCCCCACAGATCTGACACATCTGATGGCCACATCCCGGAACTATGAAGAACTGTTGTGGGCGTGGAAGAGCTGGAGAGACAAGGTGGGAAGATCCATCCTCCCTTTTTTCCCAAGATATGTAGAACTCTCCAACAAGGCTGCCCAACTCAATGGTGAGTCCTTCCTGACAATATCACTGGCTTTATGGTCCCAGCCCTTTTGGATCCCAAAGTGAGGTCCTCAGAGACCCTAATCCTGGTGAGAGGGAGGTCCTGGTGGAGGAGGTAGAAGGGGGTGTGTGCTCAGGGGTGGTCAGGTGGTCGGAGGGCCTAGCTGTGTTCCCTCCACAGCCTATGTAGATGCCGGGGACTCGTGGAGATCTATGTATGAGATGCCGACCCTGGAGCAAGACCTGGAGCAGCTCTTCCAGGAGCTGCAGCCGCTCTACCTAAACCTGCACGCCTACGTGCGTCGGGCCCTGCACCACCACTACGGGCCCCAGCACATCAACCTGGAGGGCCCCATTCCTGCTCATCTGCTGGGTGAGGGCAGGTGCTGGGCCTTTAGGAGGAGATGAGGACAGATGCCAGTATGAGGGTGGGTGGGACCAGGGCTGGCCAGAGAGCAGAGGGCAGGTGGGGAAGGGTCTGCAGTCGGCACTCCATGCTGGGACAGTGAAGACTTGAGCCTGGAGGGCATGTGGCAAGGCTGGAGTGGGCTGAGGGCTAGGACTGGGCATGAGAGCCTTCTGCTTGCATTTGGTGCCACATTTGCTACAGACCCACGTGGTGCAAGTCACCCTGGCTAGGACAGTGAGGGGGAGTTCATAGTTGTGGCCCCATCCAGCCCTTCCTATGGTCCCTGGAAGCCCAACAGCAGAGGACCCACTGCAGCCACCTTTCCACCCCAGCATCTGGCATGGGGAGTCCACATCACACATCACAGCTCAAGGCATCATGATATGGAGGATGAGGAAGGGGGATCTTTGCAGCCCAAAAGACCTGTCCTTGATCCCCCTCTTATGAGACCAGAAAATATCAGAATGGACAGACATTGGCCTGATGACTGAGAAACAGCCCCTGGGAAGGGAAGCAGTATGCCCAGGTGGCCTAGGGGCCTGGAGAAGACCTGGGCTTAGAACTCAGCCCCTGGGACCGGAGTGGCCAGGCACTGGCTTTCTCACACCCTCTCTTTCTCACTCACTCTTTCACTGCTTTGTACTTTAGACTCTGCATGCTCAGCTCAAGCTTAATCTCCTTTGACTGTGAAAGATTCTCTACTCCACATCTACTTCTGGACCTTTCTAGTCATTCTGAATATCTTGCTTTTCTCCAGTCCCAAAGAACTGGGGTCCACTCATAACCGAAGGGCAAAAGCATCAGTCTCTCCTGAAGGCGGGTGGAACCATATAAACCAACCTCAGGGGGACACAGGACTACCTGCCTGCCTTTAAACCCCACTCCCCTCGCTTAGGAGCCATGGGCCCTGGGAGGATTACTTGACTCAGTAAGTGGTGGCCACATGTGTGTAGATGTTCCAAGGACCCAAAATTTCTGCATTGTACACAGATGCTAGTCATACTGGTCTTCACTGCTCAGGGATCACCTTGACTCCCTGATGGCCAGCAAGGGTCTCAACCATGAGTCAAGGAAGTAATGACCTTGTAGGCTGGATGTGTGGACTGAAGATGATGTATGTCAAATGCACAACACATTTGCAAATAGTAGGCGCTCAAGAGATACGTTATGATCAGTGGGACTGGGATCTGGTTCTTCCTTCCTGTGTGATTGTGCTGAGCCGAAACAGTAACATCTATCTCTCCTGTCTCCAACTTCTCTTCCCCTACCTCCTCCAGGGAACATGTGGGCACAGACCTGGTCCAACATCTATGACTTAGTGGCTCCCTTCCCTTCAGCCCCTAAGATGGATGTCACAGAGGCCATGAAAAAGCAGGTCTGCCCCTGTCCTCTTCTGACACGAGGTTCTCCCTGGAAGGCGGGGAGGGGGGGACCAAGGGCACATAGGAGGGGAGGCCCTGCCCATCAATGGGAGAGGGTCCTCTGAGCCAGTTCCTTCCTTCTAGCTTGGCCCTCTCCCAGTACCCTCCCCTGCTGCGACACACAGTCTGTCCCCATAGTCCCCAGTTTGGACAGAGCTCCCTCTGCTTGCAGGGTTGGACACCCAGAAGGATGTTTGAGGAAGCAAACAATTTCTTCATTTCTTTGGGGCTGCTGCCTGTGCCCCCTGACTTCTGGAACAAATCGATGCTGGAGAAGCCAACCGACGGGCGGGAGGTGGTATGCCATGCCTCTGCCTGGGACTTCTACAATGGCAAGGACTTCAGGTGTGTCTAGGTTGTGCCCTGAGGACCTTATCCTGAGCCCACAGGCAAGGGAATGAGCCAAGTAAAGGCTCCACTGCTGTCCCCTCTCAGCCAGACCTAACAGAAACAGGAGCTGAGGCCAGAGTTGGAAGGGGCTGGCCTCAGCTTAGCCATTGGCTTCTGGCAGCAGAACCTCATCCACCAGGTGAGGGTCTTTTTAAATGCCAACTAGTTCTGCCAACCTGGTCAGTCCTCAGTGCCCAAGATCCCAGTTCTGGATATGAGCACTGTGTGAGCTGCCCAAACTTCCCTCACTCCAGGGTGACCCCTACTTACAGGGTGGCCCTCTCCTTGAGTGCATGTGACTTAACACAGGGACACATATGAGGACATGGGTGACTTCACACAGATCCATCCCCACTGACAGAGGCTCAGAAGCTGTCTTTGTCAGAGGATAATATTTCAGTTATCAGTTGCTACATAAGCAACAACCCCAACACTGAGTGGTATAAAACAACAATTCAATTATCCTCATAGTTTTATGGGTTGGCAACACAGTGCAAGTGGCTTGTCGCTGCTCTGCAATGATGAAGACCTCAGCTCTGATGGCTGGAGTTGGCCGGGGTGGCTCAATGAAGCCATCTGTCTGTGGCCTTGGTTCTGGCTTTATGGTTTGGTTCCTCAGTTTTTGTCCATGTGGTACATATTGGGGCTGGAATGTTCAAGTTGGCTTCTTCACTTTCATGGGCTGGCATGGTCATTTCTTTCTCCATGTTAGCTTGAGCTTCCTTCCTCACAGTATGGCAGTCAGGCAGTGAGATCTCTTACTTGGTAGCTGGCATCCCCCGAAATGAAAGCAGAAATAGCCAGGTCTCTTAAAGGTTAAGTGCAAAATGAGCACCCCAATTCTTGGGAGGGTGGCAGACATCATCTGACAGTGGATAAAGTGTCTCTTAAAAGTGGACACAGAGAGCCTAGAACAAACCAGACAGAGTTCACAGGCTCACTGGCCATGGACCTTTCCTTCAAAGGTATGAGGACTATAGACAGCTCTAGGCTAGGCACAGACAGAATCAGGTGAGGGTTGTTTGGGGGGTCCTCCCATGTATGGGAGTCATAGAAGGTGGAAAGACCCCAGCCTCATTGTAACCAGGATGCTGGGCAGCTCTTCCCCTTTCTGACAACTGGTAGAAAAATTGGGTCAGTTGATCCAATTGAAAGGCTCTGCTTAGATCCAAGGGAGAGTTTCATTGGTTCGTGAAAGAGAATGATGAAAGAGGAGAGAAAGGCGGAACTTCCATCTGGGATGGCTCTGCAGATGTCATTTTGGTCCTGGCCATAAAATATTGTGGGGCGAATATGCTTGCTGGTGTTGGGCACATTGAATACAGGATAGCTCTGGCACTGGTGTTCCCTTCAGGAAGCCTAAGTCTTGGGAGAGCCAAACATGTGCATGAGAAAGCACAAGAACCACATTCTAGAAAGTCCTGCAAAGACCGTAAAGAAGTGTCCCAAAGCCTACTAGAGCAAGTACTTTGCATAGTCAGAAAGCAACATGGAATTAATCAGAAAGGTTGGAGGCAGAGAAATGGCTTGAATGACCATAATCTAGGGGCTTCCAACCCCCAAATTCCCTCTTCCTCAGGTTCTCTCCCTGTCTCCTTTTGGCTTTCTTTCCCATAATGTTGTGTTCCCTGCTTGCAGCAGTGATGGGGGTCTGCTCTGTCTGCAATAGGGACTGCAGGTCTCTTTGCCTCAGGGCCCCCCACTGTCCCCTTTAACACCTTCTCCTTATCCCTGTATTTCCAGGATCAAGCAGTGCACCACTGTGAACATGGAGGACCTGGTGGTGGCCCACCATGAAATGGGCCACATACAGTATTTCATGCAGTACAAGGACTTACCTGTGACCTTCCGGGAGGGTGCCAACCCTGGCTTTCACGAAGCCATTGGAGACGTGCTGGCCCTCTCCGTGTCTACCCCCAAGCACCTACATAGCATCAACCTGCTGAGTAGTGATGGTGGCAGCTATGGTGAGAGAAGAATGAGAGATCCTGGTGGGCAGGGGGACCAGGAAGGGGCAGCGAGATGAGAGGTGGAGGAGAGGACTAAATGGCCCACAGATGGAGGTTGGGACAGAGCAATGGGGAATAAGGGACCACCAGCAAAGTGAACCGGGAGGATGGAACCCACAGGCCACCCGAAGAGGCAGGTCTTAGGAGCAAAAGAGGTACAGCTCACTTCTCCCCTCTCCACACATTGCACACCCATTGCACACCCATTGCACACCCACCACACACCCATCACAGCCAAGCTGACAGGACTTGGCAGGAAACAGGTGTGGATCTGACAGCAGGCTTCCTTCCCTTGGCAGAGCAAGATATCAATTTTCTGATGAAGATAGCACTCGACAAGATCGCCTTCATCCCCTTCAGCTACCTCATTGACCAGTGGCGCTGGAGGGTGTTTGATGGAAGCATCACCAAAGAGAACTACAACCAGGAGTGGTGGAGCCTCAGGTTCTAGAACATTCCTGTGGGGGTGTGGGTCAGGAGTTCTCTGTGGGTGTCTGCGTGTGCCTGTGCATGTGTGTCTGTGCACATAGCATCTAAATGTGTATGTGTGTACATGTGCACATAGGTCTTTGTGTGTAAGTGATGGGGTATGTAGGAGTGATCACACACAGAGACACAGCTCGCTGGAGTCTAGAATGCCCAGTGTAGCCCCATGTGCAGGGACCATCCCTCAAGTCAAAAATACCAACCCTCCCTGGCTTGATTCTCCCCAAACCCTTTCTCCAACCTATCTTCCACCTTGACAGGCTGAAGTACCAGGGCCTTTGCCCACCAGTGGCCAGGTCTCAAGGTGACTTTGACCCAGGAGCCAAGTTCCACATTCCTTCAAGCGTGCCTTATATCAGGTAACAAGGGAAAGGGAGGAGGCCGCTCAGTGTTCAAACTGCTGTCGCTGCCCTGCCGGGTAAGGGGTACCCTGGGGACCTGGCCTCACTGCACACAGTGCCTGAGCCACTCACCTGCAACCAAGGCTGATCATGTCTCACTCTTTTGATATGACGAGAGCCTTTATATGAGAGCCTCTACCCTACAAACAGTTGAAAACAGAAACTCTTCCATAATTGGCTAGTGGTTACAGGACCTTGGTTGGATAGTTAACATGATTAACCTTGACCCATGGCTAGACAATGACCTGCACACTGTTACTTTCTTTTTATTCTAAACAAGATTGTGATTCCTTTACTAGATATATATATTTAACATATTGCCTGTGATATAATGTGAGTTGTACCTGAAGGATCTTCTATACACTAAAACTAGGATTAGAGACCCAGTTAGACTGGGAGGCTGTGTTGATGAGGGTAGGGGGAATGGGCTTGGGGTCCAGACAGAACTGGGATCAAATCTTGTCTCCACTCCTTTTTTCTCTTAAGTATATTCCTCGGTGTCAACATCATTTCCTCACCTGTGAAATCCCACCAGATTGTTGCAAAAGTTAACTTCTAGGCATACTGTTTAATGCATAGCAGGCTTGGGAAATGGTGGCCATAACCCACCATTACTAAATGACTCTGAAATGACATGTGAAAACACACTAGTGCCATGAGTCCTGCAGCTGCAGTGTGGAGGCGTCCAGCGCAGCCTTTTCCTTCTATGTACTACAGGCTAAGTGGACAACTGCAGGCTCTGGAGGCCTCCTAGGACGTAAGGGTCTGGGAGGCCTCAGGAGGGGTTCCAGGTGCCCCTGGGCTGCAGGTAGCCCAGGGCACCCATGAGGCAAGGCACAGAGGGCAGTAAAGGCTACCCTGGGAGGGTTGTGGCCCCATCCAGCCCTTCCTATGGTCCCTGGAAGCCCAACAGCAGAGGGCCCACTGCAGCCACCTTTCCACCCCAGCATCCAGCATGATGTCAGCACATAGTAAAGGTCTAATAAATAAGTACAGAGTCAGTGAATTGTGTCCCCCAGGGTGCAGGAAGGGAAAGAAAACCTGCTTAGAGGCTCCAGAGAGCAGCAGTGGGCAGACGACCAAGGAGATTCAAGGACACCTGGGAACAGGCCTGACCTTGACAGTGTGCCATGGTGACCCATAGGGAGGTCCTCTACCCACCTTCTTGACTGGTTTCCAGGCTTCCAAGTGGGCATTTGCTTTCACCCAGAAGCCAGGCAGGCCTACATGATGGTTAGCTTCCGAGCTTAACGTAGATAAGTCTCCAGTCAGGGGTGGGCAAAGAAGACTCATTTCCAATTCTGACCAGCAGACTTGGCAAAGCACTTTTAGGAAACACTAGAAAAGTCAGTGGCACATGGCTTGTGCCCAGCATTCAAAGTGGGAGGCCTGTGCTACTTGTTTGGGACATTGGGAACCTCTGCAGACTTAAGACCTTGCTCTGTCTTTGACCAGAAGATTTGTACCAGGGAATCCCTGCTGCTTTGGGATCAAGAAGATCACTGGGTGGCTTCCCTGCCCAGATAGCCCTGCCAGATAGATGTGACCCTTTGGGCAACATCTGGCCTCTATTTGCTCACACCCAGGGCCTAGACCTCGCTGTCTCTAAAGTAGCCTGCCAGACCTTCACAGGGCTCTGCCCTGACCCTGCTCCCCGCTGAGTGACCCGGGAGCTGCTCAGCACAGGCACTCCCGAGAGGTGGACAGAGCTTCCAGGATGGGAGGGGTGGGGGTGCTGGATGACTCTGAAGGCCAGGGTGGGCTCACCCTGACATCCTGGCTGCAGTGGGAGGCTCTGCCCTCATTCCCGCCCCCTCTCCTCCAGGTACTTTGTTGGCTTCATCATTCAGTTCCAGTTCCATGAAGCACTGTGTCAGGCAGCTGGCCACACGGGTCCCCTGCACCAGTGTGACATCTACCAGTCCAAGGAGGCAGGGAAGCGCCTGGCGTGAGTCTTCTCTGGCCTTCCTTTGACTATTTTCTACCCTCTGACCCCTCAGCCCTGAGGAGCGCTGTGGGGCTCTTCTGGGAATGCCTGCCTTTCTGGTGCTGGGGCTGGGAACTGCAAGGTGGAGCCTATGATGAGTGTTCCCCAGGAGGAACTAAAGCCCTGGGAGCTGGCCATCCCTCGCTACTCCCACTGTACCCCACACTTTCCCAGGCCCTCCCAACCCCAAAGCCATGTTGAGGCTGAGGGGGTATGGACTGTAGGTGTTAGGCTGAGGCAGGAGGGCCAGGGAGCCTCCCCACCTGTCCTCCTGACTCAGTTTCCCTTCTCTGGTGTTCCCCCAGGAGCGCTATGAAGCTGGGCTACAGTAAGCCATGGCCAGAAGCCATGAAGCTGATCACAGGCCAGCCCAATATGTCTGCCTCAGCCATGATGAACTACTTCAAGCCGCTGCTGGACTGGCTCCTCACCGAGAACGGGAGGCATGGGGAGAAGCTGGGCTGGCCTCAGTACAACTGGACGCCGGACTCCGGTACCACCACCCCCCCACCTCTGCCCCAGGTCGGCCCGCAGAGCTCGCTCAGGATCAGCCCCACCCCAGCTCAGGCAGGTTCCAGTCTGACCTCAGAGCGAGCATAGGGAAGCCAGCTGAAATGACCCCAGCCCTGCCCACGTCCTGCCCACCGCCCTGCCCACCGCCCTGCTCTCCTTGCTTCTCCTGCCCAGCTCACTCGGAAGGCTCCTTCCAGGGCAGCGGCCGCGTCAACTTCCTGGGCCTGGACCTAGAGGAACAGCAGGCCCGTGTGGGCCAGTGGGTGCTGCTCTTCCTGGGCATCGCCCTGCTGGTGGCCACCTTGGGCCTCACCCAGAGGCTCTTCAGCATCCGCCACCACAGCCTCCACCGGCCCCACCATGGGCCCCAGTTTGGCTCCGAGGTGGAACTGAGACACTCCTGAGATGACCAGACTGTGCTGGCCAGCTGGAGAGCAACCACCACTGAGACACCAGGATAGGGACATGGGGTGGGCTGAAAACCTCCCACTCCTCTCCTGGCTCACCCCAGCCCGCCCTCCTCTCCCTCCTGCCCTGACCCGCCTCCCCTCCCCCCTCCTGTCGTGCTGAGACTCCGTCCTTCAGACCCAGAACCACCATGACTCCTGCCCCCCTGTCCCTGGGCACCAGGCCACCTAACAAGTCTGTGAATACCATTAAAGGTCCTGCCCTCCTTCTGAGTCTGTGTTCCTCGCTGGGAAGCCAGGAACAGGGTCAGGGATGCTCTCCCGCCTTCTGGCAATCAAGCTTGTCACTTCAATGGGTGTCTTCATCCTCCTCCAAGAAGAGCCTGGGAAAATGCCCCAGAGCTCTGGCCTGGGCACCACCCAGCAGCGCCCACGCCTGTCTTCCCTGCAACCCAGGCAACCAGCCAATGTCCTGCCTTGGCAACCAGCCCCTGCCTGGCCCAGGCACCAACCCAGGAGGACTCTGGGAAGCAAACTTTCTGAATTTCCCGCCTCACAGCTCCATGTGCCTTGGGAGTCCTTCCCCCACCTGTTCCCATGAGTGGCCAGGCCCCCCACATGGAAGGGTCCCTGGGAAGAAATGCCTTGCATGTGCCTGACTCACTGAGGGTACAAAACTGGCCCCGTGGTCACCACAAGCTCTTACCTGCACCAGCTCCATGTCCACTTATGTAAGTAGACAGAGCCACTTGAGTATTATTGCCCATGGGGCCTGTGGCCAGGTCCCTTTGCCCCAGCTGGAGAGGGGCCCTAAACGCTGGAGCACGGCTGTAGCCAGAGCCCACGCAGGAATTAACTGCCCAAGGCTGCCCCTGCGTGTCCCCCCAGCACCTGCCTCACCCTGAGCCTCCCCTCGGAAGGCCATTATGTGTCTGAAGGAATATCATTTTAAGAAACACGTTTTTATAACTTTTATCTATGTTTATTGTAGAACATTTGTAAAATCCAGAAAACTATCAATAAAATAAAAGTCCTATTTATCAATACCAAGAGATAAGCACTGTTGACATGTTGGTAAACCTCCTTTCTCCTTTCAGCCCATTTTCCCCGGCACATAGTCTAAATGGGATCACGCTGTACTTAGTTGTGTATCCTTTTCCCAGTTAGCATGACTAGATGTATTTTTCAGATATATAAATGCCAAATCTAGAATCTGGCCAAATGGAAATCGGTCAATTTCCTGGGGCCATGGGCTTCCAGTGCTAGTCTAGCCCCTCTGTCTGGACCCTCATCCCCAGCCTCTTTGCAGCTTTGCTGAGGCCTTGACCCCAGGCAGCCAAGCCCCTGATATCTGTCCCCCAACATCCTTTATTCCACTTTTTGCTCCCCCACTTCAACTGCCATGTGTGTTTGTGTCTATGCTTGTGTGTGCATATGTCTTTGTGTGTGTTGCACGTAGACTCGGTTGTACAGGCCTGTTCCATGGGGCAGGATGTGGAGTTAAGATATTTGGGATATGCAAGAGGGTGGAAGTTTACAGTTACTTAGGACAATGGAATTTATAAACATATTCTCTAAATAGTTCCAAGCCTCTCCTTCAATAGACTTCTTTAATTATCCCCTCCTCAGTCTGATGTTTTGAAAGCTCTTTGTCTGCCAGACAAAGGTCATTGTCATAGCACCCCCTTGCCTATCTCTATGAACTGTCAAGGTTCATGCTGCCCATGAGAACTTGTGGGCAGCGTGAGGACACCAGCATTCAGCACCCAAAGGTCTGAGCTGCAGAATGAGGGCAAAGAAACATAACATTGCGGTCAGCCTGACCAGCCTGATCTAGTAGGCCTTTTGAAATATTAAAATTGTTCAGACTCCTGTTTCTGCATCCTTGGGGGAAGGGAGGGAGGCCCAGTATACCTGGAAGGTGGCAAAAGAGGAGGCTTTGGCAGCCCTTTCCCGTGCTCTGCCTGCTGGGCATCAGCTCCTGGGGGACCAGCTTTTTCTTACCTACGTAGGTCAAAGGTGGTTATGGCTGCTGGACAGTTTCTCTGATTTCCCCACCCCTTCCAGCCCTCACACTTGATAAATAAGTGGATAATGAAAATGTAATTACAGATATATATATATATAATACTATTCTGACCTAAAAAAGGAGGAAATATTGACATTTCAAACAATATGGATAGACCACGAGAGCATTATGCTAGACTAAGAGAAAGACAAATACTGTTTGACTCCACTTATATGCGTAATCTAAAAAAAAAAACAACTTATAAATAAAAAGAACAAGTTGATAGCTGCCAGAAGTGGAAGGTGGGAGGGTGGGTGAAGGTGGCCAAAGGTATAAATTTCTCATTATAAGAAAAATAAGTCCTGGGATGCGGTGGACATCATGGTGACTATAGTTAATTAACAAAGCAAAAAGAATTCCAATCATGATGGTGGCATAGGTAAAGGCGGCACTCGAATCTTCCCACAACCACATCAAAATTACAACTAAACTACAGGACAACTATTATTCAGAACTACCTGAAATCTACCTTAATGGAAGTCCTACAACTAAAGATATAAAGAAGAAACCACATCAAGACAGGTAAGAGGGACCAAGACTACAACCAGGCTGGTCCCCCACAACCACCTGTGGCAATTTCAAATTGGAAGGGATATCTTGGTTGCAGAGACCACTCTGAGGAGCCAGGGCACCCAGCCTATGGTTCTAGTGCCAGGAAGAAAAGTCCCCATAACTTCTGGCTGTAAAAACCAGTGGAGACTGTGGTTGAGGGAGATGGAGGGCTGCTGGAGTCCCAGGCAGCTCCTCCTAAAGGGCCGGTGTGTTGACTTACTCTGACTCACTCCCCCTGAGCTCCAGTGCTGGGGCAGCACCTTGAAAGGAACCAAGGACATACGGAGAGGAAATGAATTATCTGGCATCAGGGAGAGAGCTAGGAAGGCAACTTTCTGCCAGATAAAAGTGCTGGCAGAGGTCATTGTTCTTTTTCCAAATCCCCTCCTTCCCCCACAGGGCCTGAGGCAGGAGCCATATCTGAGTCTCCATCAACTTGAATCACACAGTTCACCCCTAGTGACTCCCTAAGATCCCATCCCACCCAACTTGCAGACCCACCCAAACCATTTCCAGTGGCTTTCCCATACAAATAGCCTCTCTAGCCTCATACTTCAGACTTTCCTAAAAACAAGCAATATCTGGTCTCTGTGTACCTCATACCTCTTGCTAAGTGGCCCCAGACCCGGCACTAGTGGCAGCTGGCCTTGGTTCACACCTTCGCCTTTTCTAGGTACCTCCAAGTGATAGAGGAAACTCAAGAGTTAATTTTTAGTTTGAGTAATGGAAGCTGTTGGTCAAATAAGTTTGTAAATACGATATATATGTTTGCTCGCATATAGTTTGCATTGGGTGTGGGGGACAGGCTGTAGCAGGCCGGGTCATTATAGCCTAAGACTAAGCCTTTCCCATCCTTTAAATACTAAGATCTTTTCAACACTAAGCTTGTCCTCACCCCCTTGACTGTTGCATGATGTGGGGTGGTGCACTCTCATGAGAAATCTCATTATGCCTCAGTTAAGTGACTTTGTATCAGACTTCCTTGTTTGTATATTGGATTAAAGGTTTTGATTTCTACACAATAAAATGGGGCAGAGGAGCCCATGCTGGAGGAGAGCAAAGAAAGGCCACGTGGAGGAGAGGAGAAGTAGCCAAGATGGCCGAATGCTGAAAGAGAAGCCAGTTTGTACAGAGAGAAGGAGATGGGGAACAGAGGTGAATAAGGCTGGTGAGATAGAAACTTTGATTCTAGGAAACTCAGATAAGTCAGTGGCTTTGGGAGCACTGAATGGAAAGGGAAATGCTTTCCACTGTGTGTATTTCTTGCCTGTCAGGTGCAAGCTAGGATTAAAGCTAATGGCCCATTGTTGGTCAAATAAGTTTATAAATATGATATATATGTTTGCTCGCTTATTGTTTGCATTGGGTGTGGGGGACAGGCTGTAAACCAGCAAAATCATTAAAGCCTAAGGCTTAGTTTTAAGACTAAGCTTTTCCCCACACCCTTGACTGTTGCATGATAAGGGGTGGTCACTCTTATGAGGAATCCCATTTAGGCCTCAGATAAGTGACTTTGTATCAGAGACTTCCTTATTTGTATATTGGATCAAAGGTTTTAATTTCTACACTATAAAATGGAGAGAGACCATGGGCTCGCTCTCTTGGTTCCTGAGATTAGCATTAGAGAGGAGAGCACAGAAAGGCCACGTGGAAGAGAGGAGAAGCAGCCAAGATGGTGGAGTGCTGAAGGAGAAGCCAGTTTGTACAGAGTTTGTGCAGAGAGAAGGAGATGGGGAACAGAGGTTGTAAAGCCAGTGTCCAGAGCCAACATCTCAGCCGCCTGGCCAGTGCAGATTCTCATTAGATTTGGACAGTTGGTAATGAAACAACGGAGCCAAAAACTGGTGGGCCATCAGCTTTAATCTTAGCTTGAACCTGGCGGGCAAGTATAAACACACACTGGGCTCCAAAACCCACTCATTCAGTGCTTACAAAGCTACTGACTTATCTGAGTTTCCTAGTATCAAAGGCTTCTAGCTCACCAGACTTATTCACCTCTGTTCCCCATCTCCTTCCTTCTCCCTGCATAAACTCTGCACACATTGACTTCTCCTTCAACCCTCTGCCATCTTGGCTGCTTCTCCTGGTCTCCACGTGGCCTTAATCTGCTCTCCTCCCTGCTCTCTTCCTTCCTCCTAGAACATAATCAGTCTTCTCGTGGAACAACAGGATCTCTCTTCTTTTTAAAACCTTTTGGTGCGAAAGCCCTCCCCCAACACATATTAACATAATCACACCCATTCCCAAGCAGGAGGACAACTAATATCATTACCTGGGTGACAGGCTTCCATGTGGGCAGCGCCATCTTTAACAAAGTGAGCATAATATATTTTATCTGCCCAACAATCCACCCCTATGCTCACTTTACTACCCACAATCTACACCACCGGCATCCCTGTACAAGAAAATTAGGCACATTACACAAATTACAACAACATGACAAATCATACAATTTCAACAATTACAAAGATACACTTCACCAGTCTCTGAGCACTTTGCCAAAAGTGCAAAATGTCCTCGGCCTTCTCTCTTGCCATTTGAAAGGCTTCCCAGGACAGGGGGACAGCCTCCATTAAAGCCGCCCCTCATCCCCATCAGGGTATTTTACATTGTCCAAAATCAATAAGTCCATTCAACAAAGGAGCCAGTGCTCACTCCGGTCTTAGTCCAGGAAATCAGTCCACACACATAGGGTGTTAGCCTCCCCCCTCATCCCTGCCATCATGGCAGGTCTCACACTGTCTTAAAGAGAAGCATGGCCTGACCTGTGGTGGTGCAGTGGATAAAGTGTTGACCTGGGAACACTGTGGTCCCAGTTCAAAACCCTGCACTGGTCTGGTCAAGGCACATATGGGAGTTGATGCTTCCAGCTCCTCCCCCCTTTCTCTCTTTCTCTCTCTCTCTCTCTCTCTCTCACTCTGTGTCTCCTTCCTAAAATGAATAAAATAAAAAGAAATTAAAAAAAAAAGACATTCCTTTAAAGAGAAGCATGTGGCAATGGCAGTCAGCATTTTCATCTCTGCTCTGGGGAGCATGATGGCATTCACCCCTGTGTCCCAAAATCGCAGACCTACTAGCAGCTTAGCAGGCACTTCATGCCGTTCCAGTGGCTACTCGGCGATGCATGCCTGGCTCCCGGGATGTCCGTTCATCCTCCTGCCACAGCTGCCACCATTTACCTTCTGGAGTCTGTGAATCACAACTCTGGCCCTATTCTCCTCATCTTCCAGATAGGAGCTGGAAATGCCAGCTCCCGCTACCGGGCTTGAGCCCCAAGCCACCATTGCCATGGGCCTTGCTGCCCCAGTCCCAGCCTCAGCCCTGGCCTCCTGCTGTAGCTTCTCCCACATTTGCTCCAGCTCCTTCCACTGCTCGGCCTGCAGGTCCTGGGCAGCCTCTTCCATAGAGCTCTCAGTTTCCTCACACATGGCTGTAAAAGTCAGCCAGCTTACAGTTCCCAATAGGACAGCCATGGGGAACCATAACAGCAACCAGTCCTCTAACATGCACCTCAAGGGTGCTGGCTCCATACCAATCTGTGTCGAATCCTGCCACAGACTATGCCAAATGTAAGGCCAATAGTCGCGGCCACTATCACAGCCGCTTGGCCAGTGCAGGTTTGCATTGGATTTGACAGACAGTAATGAAACAACAGAGCCAAAATATGGTGAGCCATCAGCTTTAATCTTAGCTTGCACCTGGCGGTCAAGTATAAACACACACTGGGCTCCAAAACCCACTCATTCAGTGCTCACAAAGCTACTGACTTATCCGAGTTTCCTAGTATCAAAGCCTTCTAGCTCACCAGACTTATTCACCTCTGTTCCCCTTCTCCCTACATAAACTCTGCACAAACTGGCTTCTCCTTCAATGCTCCACCATCTTGGCTGCTTCTCCTGGTCTCCACGTGGCCTTAATCTGCTCTGCTCTCTAATGCTAACCTCAGGAACCAAGAGAGAGCAAGCTCCCTGTCTGTCCCACTTTATAGTGTAGAAATACAAACCTTTAATCCAATCTACATACAGGAAAGTCTCTGATACAAAGTCACCCATCTGAGGCATAATGAGAGGATTTCTCATGAGAGTGCACCACCCCACATCATCCAATCAGTCAAGGGTGTGGGGAAAAGCTTACTCTTAAAACTAAGCCTTAGGCTATAATGACCCGGCCTGCTTACAGCCTGTCCCCCACACCCAATAATATAATTACACCCATCCCAATCATAAGAGCAAATAATATCATCTGGGCGACAGGCTTCCATGTGGGCAGTGCCATCTTTAACAAAGTGAGAATAATATATTTTATCTGCCCAACAGAGGTGAATAAGGCTGGTGAGGTACAAACCTTTGATCCTAGGAAAACTCAGATAAATCAGTGGCTTTGGGAGCACTGAATGGAAAGGGAAGTGTTTTCTCACTGTGTGTATTTCTTGCCCACCTGGTGCAAGTTAGGATTAAAGCTAATGGCCCACCAGTTTTTGGCACAGTTGTTTCATTACCGTCTGTCCAAGTCAAATGCAAACTTGCATGGGCCAGGCAGCTGTGATGGTGGCTGTGGCTACTGGCTTTACATTTGGTGTAGTCTGTGGCAGGATTCAATACAGATTGGTATGGAGCCAACACCACCTTTGAGTGGTGGAGTAGACTGACTGCTGTTATGGTTTCCCATGGCTGTCCTTGTGGGGACCATAGCCTGGCTGCCTTTTACAGCCATGTGTGAGGAAACTGAGAGCTTTGTGGAAGAGGATGCCTGAGACCTGCAAACTGAGCAGTGGAAGGAGCTGGAGCAAATGTGGGAGAAAGAGATGCCGACCCTGGAGCTGGAGCAAACACCAGGGAAGGATGCCGACCAGATTCATGAGATTCACTTGGAAATGGAGCAGGTGCTGGAGAATGAATTACAGGATCATGAGTTGCAGATTGCCCTGGACATTGTGGAGAGCCAGCAGCAGCAGGAGGCCAGGGGCTCAAGCCTGGCAGCAGGAGCTGTTTTAAGTTCCTCTTTGGAGGATGAGGAAAATCAGTCTGGAGTTGCTATCCAAAGTCTCCATAAGGTGAGAGCCCAGCAGCAAGGAGTATCTACTATGCCCCTTGTAGGTCTGTGATTTTGGAACATAAGGATGGATGCCATCATGCTCTCTGGAGCAGAGATGGAAATGCAGACTGCCATTACCATGTGCTCCTCCTTGAGACAGTGTAATACCTGTCAGGACAGCAGAGATGAGAAGGGTGGCTGAGGCCCCATGTGTGTGAACTGATTCCTGGACTATGACTGGAGTCCTTTTTTGGATGGACTTATGGATTTTGGACAACGTGAAATACCCTGATGGGGTTGGGATTGGCTTTGCTGGAAGCACTCCCCTGCCCCGGGAAGCTTTTCCCATGGCTAGAAAGAAGGCCGAGGACATTTTTCACTTTTGGCAAAGTTCTCAGAGACTGGTGAAATGTACTGTTGGGCAGATAAAATATATTATGCTCACTTTGTTAAAGATGGCGCTGCCCACGTGCAAGTTTTAAGAGTAAGCTTTTCCCCGCACCCTTGACTGTTGCATGATAAGGGGTGGTGCACTCTCATGAGGAATCCTCCCAGTATGCCTCAGATAAGTGACTTTGTATCAGAGACTTCCTTGTTTGTATATTGGATTAAAGGTTTGGATTTCTATACTATAAAGTGGGGCAGGCCAGGAGCTTGCTCTCTCTTGGTTCCTGAGGTTAGTATTAGAGAGGAGAGCAGATTAAGGCCATGTGGAGAAGCAGCCTCGATGGCAGAGTGCTGAGGAAGAAGCCAGTTTGTGCACAGTTTGTGTAGAGAGAAGGAAATGGGAAACAGGTGAGTAAGTCTGGTGAGCTAGAAACCTTTGATGCTAGGAAACTCGGATAAGTCAGTAGCTTTGTGAGCACTGAAAGAGTGGGTTTTGGAGCCCAGTGTGTGTTTTTGCTTGCCCGCCGGGTGCAAGCTAGAATTAAAGCCGACAACTCACCAGTTTTTGGCTCCGCTGTGTCATTACCAACTGTCCGAATCTAATGCGAACCTGCATTGGCCAGGTGGCTGTGATGGTCGCCTGGGGTATTGGCTTTACATGTACCTTTGTAACTACTGAAATTGTCATGTTGTCATGTTGTTGTAATTTGTGTAATGTGCCTGATTTCCTTGTGCAGGAATACCTGTGCTTTAGATTGTGAAGCAAGCAAAAGGGGTGGAATGCTGGTCAAATAAGTTTGTAAATATGATATATATGTTTGCTCGCTTATAATTTGCATGGATGTGGGGGACAGGCTGTAAGCAGGCAGGGTTGTTATAGCCTAAGGCTTAGTTTTAAGACTAAGTGTTGGGCAGATAAAATATATTATGCTCACTTTATTAAAGATGGCATTGTCCACGTGCAAATTTTAAGAGTAAGCTTTTCCCTACACCCTTGACTGATTGCATGATAAGGGGTGGTGCACTCTCATGAGGAATCCTCCCAGTATGTCTCAGATAAGTGACTTTGTATCAGAGACTTCCTTGTTTGTAGAATGGATTAAAGGTTTGGATTTCTACCCTATAAAGTGGGGCAGACCGGGAGTTTGCTCTCTCTCGATTCCTGAGGTTAGCATTAGAGGGGAGAGCAGATTAAGGCCACGTGGAGGAGAGGAGAAGCAGTCTAGATGGCGGAGTGCTGAGAAAGAAGCCAGTTTGTGTAGAGTTTGTGCAGAGAGAAGGAGATGGGGAACAGAGGTGAATAAGTCTGGTGAGCTAGAAGCCTTTGATGCTAGGAAACTCGGATAATTCAGTAGCTTTGTGAGCACTGAAAGAGTGGGTTTTGGAGCCCAGTGTGTGGTTTTGCTTGCCCGCCGGGTGCAACCTAGAATTAAAGCTGATGGCTCAGCAGTTCTTGGCTCCGTTATTTCACTACCGACTGTCCGAATCTAATGAAAACCTGCACTGGCCAGGGCGCTGTGATGGTGGCCCTGGCTACTGGCTTTACACTAAGCTTTTCCCCACACAGTTGACTGTCACATGATAAGGGGTGGTAGACTCTCATGAGGAATCCCATTATGCCTCAGATAAGTGACTTTGTATCAGAGACTTCCTTATTTGTATATTGGATCAAAGGTTTTGATTTCTACACTATAAAATGAGGAGAGATGGAGGCTCGCTTTCTTAGTTCCTGAGGTTAGCATTAGAGCGGAGAGCAGAGAAAGGCCACGTGAAGAAGAGGAGAAGCAGCCAAGATGGCGGAGTGCTGAAGATGAAGCCAGTTTGTGAAGAGAGAAGGAAATGGAGAACAGAGGTGAATAAGGATGGTGGAAAACCCAGATAAGTCAGTAGTTTTGGGAGCCCAGAATGGAAAGGGAAGTGTTTTCCCACTGTGTGTATTTCTTGCCCACCTGGTGCAAGTTAGGATTAAAGCTAATGACCCACCAGTTCTTGGCTCTGTTGTTTCATTACCGTCTGTTCAAATCAAATGCTAACCTGCATGGGCCAGGTGGCTGTGATGGTGGCCATGACTACTGGTCCTACAAGAGGAAAAGTCAGGCTTTCTGTCCTGTCTTTCTTTGGAAAATGGAGGGAGGAAGATATGAAAGTCTTCTGTCTTACAAGGATAACTGGGTCATTTTAGTTTTAGTTCTCTGAAAGTATTAAGGCAGTGGTTCTTAACCTGGGTTCTATCGAACCCAAGGGGTTCGATGAGTTGGTCTCAGGGGTTCGGAGAAGCCTCTGCCGCAGAGGCCAGAATAAAGTGATACTGTAATTTGTTGTGAGTTCATGCACTTTGTTGGTTTTGTTCTTTGACCAAGGTGATGTTCACGCACAACTTATTTTGTGCACCAGTAAAAAAAACATATACCTATGTCCTGAATTTGGAAAAAAAATCATATTTTATTTATCACTAAGGAATGGTTCGGTGAATGCGCATATGAAACTGGTGGGTTCGGTACCTCAAAAAAGGTTAAGAACCACTGGATTAAGGTTATCTGAAGAACTTCCTTTCCCTTTCAATAAGAGACAAAATTTACATACCACCCTACACTGATTTTGGCTCTCCCTTCTTTCCTGGAATCTAGAGATTAACGTGTAACTCTAGGCAAAGGAGGAAAGGTAGACACTAAAAGGTTTATGAATGTATTTTGATGTGTAAAATGACATTACCGTTGTGTTACCTTGAAAGTTTTAACATTTTTCAAATCCCCTAGACAAATGTTATAATCTCGTTAATGATTGTGTCATGCTGTCATGCCCCCCCCAACCTGTATGTGGTCAAAGGGTATATAACCAGCCTCTGAGATATATTTGGGGCTGCACAATTTGGTATGCCCCATGTTAGTCATATGCAGCCAGCATATTAATAAATCTCCTCCTTTTAATAAAACCTTTCAAAATTCATCTGGACTTGGTGTCTTTACATAAACCTGCGGAAGTGAGGTATGGTACTTTACAACATTAGTGAGGTACGGTACTTTATAACAATATACCTTTGTAATATCTAAGCAATGGTGTAAGGCCAGTAGCCATGGCCACCATCACAGCCACCTGGCCCATTCAGGTTCGCAACTCATTTGGACAAATGGTAATGAAACACTGGAGCCAAGAACTGGTGGGCCATTAGCTTTAATCCTAGCTTGTACCCAACAGGCAAGAAATACACACAGTGGGAAAACACTTCCTTTTCCATTCATGGCTCCCAAAGTCACTGACTTATCCGAGTTTCCTAGAATCAAAGATTTCTACCTCACCAGCCTTACTCACCTCTGTTCCCCATCTCCATCTCTCTGCACAAACTGGCTTCTCCCTCAACATTCTGCCATCCTGGCTGCTTCTCCTCTCCTTCATGTGGCCTTTCTCTGCTCTCCTCTCTAATGCTAATCTCAGGAACCGAGAGAGAGAGAGCAAGCTCCAGTTCTGCCCCATTTTATAGTGTAGAAATCAAAACCTTTAATCCAATATATGAACAAGGAAGTCTCTGATACAAAATCACTTATCTGATGCATAATGGGATTCTTCATAAGAGTGTACCACCCCCTATCATGCAATAGTCAAGGGTGTGGGGAAAAGTTTAGTCTTAAAACTAAGCTTTAGGCTATAATTACCCTGCCTGCTTATAGTCTGTCCCCCACACCCAATGCACACTATATGTGAACAAACATATATATCATATTTACAAACTTACTTGACCAACTGTAAAGCCAGTAGCCGGGGTCAGGATCACAGCCGCCTGACTCGTGCGGGTTCGCATTAGATTCGAACAGTCGGTAATGAAACACAGGAGCTTTAATTCTAGCTTGCACCCAGCGGGCAAGCAAAAACACACACTGGGCTCCAAAACCCACACATTCAGTGCTCACAAAGCTACTGACTTATCCGAGTTTCCTAGAATCAAAGGTTTCTAGCTCACCAGACTTATTCACCTGTTCCCCATTTCCTCCAGCACAAACTCTTAACAAAATGGCTTCTTCCTCAGCACTCTGCCATCCTGGCTGCTTCTCCTGGCCTCCATGTGGCCTTACTCTGCTCTCCTCTCTAATACCTCAGGAACCAAGAGAGAGATCAAGCTACTGGTCTGTCCCACTTTATACTGTAGAATCAAAACCTTTAATCCAATTATACAAACAAGGAAGTCTCTGTATAATGGGATTCCTCAGGAGAGTGCACCACCCTACATCATCCAATCAGTCAAGGGTGTGGAGAAGAGTTTACTCTTAAAACTAAGCCTTAGGCTATAATGACCCGGCCTGCCCACAGCCTGTCCCAGAACACACATTAATATCAACGAACTTCCATGTTGGCAGCGCCATCTTTAACAAAGTGAGCATAATATATTTTATCTGCCCAACACCAACAAATGGACATGTGATTTCTTTGTTTAAAGTTTCCCAGAACTCAAGGAAATGGAAGGGAAAGTTTCAGTAGGGTCAGCAAGGGGGAAGGGGTTTTCAGATCACTGGTCATAGTTACATACAGATCCTTTTATTCTTGCTTTGTATTGTTAGTGACTCTAAGCACCCATTTAGAGAACTAAGAGATTATCCCTGCTGTTTCCTTTTCCTTGTATTCTTTTTCGTTTCTTCCTTCTCAGGGAAGAGGGGGTGTTGGTCAAATAAGTTTGTATATATGATGTATATGTTTGTTCGCTTTCGGTGTGGGAGACAGATTGTAAACTGGCAAAGTCATTATAGCCTAAGTCTTAGTTTTAAGACTAAGCCTTTCCCTCCCTTCTAATACTAAGCTCACCTCAAAACTAAGCTTTTCCCCACAGCCTTGACTGTTGCATGATAGGGGGTGGTGCACTCTTTTGAGGAATCCCATTTATGCCTCAGATAAATTGCTTTGTATCAGAGACTTCCTTATTTGTATATTGGCTTAAAGGCTTTAATTTTCTACACTATAAAATGAAGCAGACCAGGGGATCTCTCTCTCTCTCTCAGTTCCTGCTATCAGCATTGCAGAGGCCTCCTTGATCCCTTGCCCTCTATGGGAAAAACCTGCTTTTTCTTGTGGTTTGCCTGTTTTGGTGAGACACCAGTAAACAGAATGGTACACCATCCTCCAACTCAGCCATTTCTTTATCGTCTGCCCAAATTCAATGAGAACCTGCATGTGAATGGCCATGATGGCGGCTCCTGGCCATACAGGGGGCCTGCCCCTCCTTCCTCACTAAGAGGCTCCAGAGCCAGTGCACCTGTTGGACAGCTTCAGACCACACCAGAGTACAACCCAATCACCTCCATGAGTGACCCACTCATGGGGTGGAATTGGTGCTCACCAAGGCCCTACTTGAAGCATATCCTGCTCCTTAGGGTCAACTGCTGCACAATAGCTTCTCCTCTGTTATTGCAAGAGCCTGGGGGTCAATCCCTCCCAGTGACACCGACAGCAATCAAGGCTTAATTATAACAGGACAGTGCTCACACACAGGGGCACACATGGAACATCCAGCTAGGATGACTGGGAAGGCTATGCCACTGGGCCCTACAGGACACCTACTACACAAGGCCACTCTACCAAGTCTTGGAGATGTTGCAGCTCTACCTAATACATAGACAAACACAGGGAAAAGACAAAATGTGGAGACAAAGGAAAGACCCCAAATGAAAGAATAGGAAAAATCTCCAGAAAAAGAATTAAATAAAATAGTAGCAAGCAAACTATCAGATACAGAGTTCAAAACAATGGTTATAAGGATGCTCATAGAGCTTAGTGAGAACTTTAACAGCAAGAAAAAGAACATAAGAACAAAAAAGAACAAAAAGAACCAATCAGAAATGAAGGATAGAATAACTGAAATAAACAATTTTCAAGGAATCAATAGTAGAGTAGATGAAGCCAAGAATCAATACCACAACTCTCAAACCCTCTACCTTTCATGCCTTCTCCTGACTACAAACTCAGAATATCAGGCTCTCTCTGGGAAAACAAATGTGAGGACAAGGGGAAAAGAAGAAGGGTCCTGCAGAGCCCTGAGGATGATTACATCCCACAACAGAGAAAAAGGCCAAAATATGAACATAGGAGGTTAAGTCAGAAGAACTTGGAGAGACAGCTATGCTTCCAGAGTCCAGAGATGTCACTTTCATCCATCCATCATCCCACCCACCTGCTCAAAGGTGATCCCAGTCTATGGAGGGAAGGGTCTCATCAAACCCTAGTCAAGCCTGACCAGGCGGTGGCACAGTGGATAGAGCATCGGACTGGGATGCGGAAGACCCAGGTTCAAGATCCCGAGGTTGCCAGCTTGAGCGCAGGCCCATCTGGCATGAGCAAAAGCTCGTCAGCTTGGACCCAAGGTCGCTGGCTCCAGCAAGGGGTTGCTCGGTCTGCTGAAGGCCCGCAGTCAAGGCACATGTGAGAAAGCAATCAATGAACAACTAAGATGTCGCAATGGCAACGAAAAACTAATGATTGATGCTTCTTACCTCTCTTCGTTCCTGTCTGTCTGTCCCTATCTATCCCTCTCTCTGACTCTCTCTGTCCCTGTTAAAAAACAAAACAAAACAAAAAAAAACCCTAGTCAAGACTCCAGGCTAACTGCAATGCTAAGGAGAAGTCACCAAGTTGAGTGGAATAAGTTCTGGCCTTAAAGTTAAGAGCCCTGATTCTCCTCTTGGCTCTGTCACTAACTAGCTGCGTAAACAAGGTCATATGGTTTCACCTTCTGGATTTTAGTCTCCTCACCTATAAAATGGGGACAGGTGAACCAGAAAGTGGGTGGGGGCTTTCCAGCTTCGACATTCTATGGATGACCCTTTAGCCCTTAATGTCACAATATGGAGCCAGATCATGATTGGTTTATCGCCTCACTAGCTTTGCTGTTCTCTTGGTCTTGCCCTGCATGGACTTGCCCTGGACCTCCCTGCTTGTGTTCTTCTGTTATGGGTGACTCTTGCCATGGCTCAGGACTGAAGGTGAACAGAGCTCAGGTGGGGCTGGGACCCAAAGGAGCACAATATCAAAGAAGGGGACCAGGCAGGGTCAGGCTGCTCCCAGGACAGTATGATACTCAGCTGCTTCTCTCCAATTATCTCTGCAAGGAGACCATGGCAAAGTTGTCCCTGAAGTTTTATGAGCATACAGCTCATGGAGGCCACCTGGAACTATGTCACCAACATCACCAAAAAAAAAAAAAAACTGAGAGGAGATGGTGTGATACCACTTGCATCCCAGCCCCTTCTCCCTTGCTCTTCTCAGGGGACTCAGGGGGTGGGAGATCTGTTGGGAGCCGATCAACAGCTGCTGGTTGACACAATCATAGCAAAGAAGATCAACAGCTGCTGGTTGACATAGTCACAGCAAAGAAGAGGCACAAAGATACTTCCCCCTTTAACCTTTTGGATTAATTGGTTTTATACCCTTTCTCTGGGCGTGTGTGCTGTCGTTTATGGCACAGGGACAACAGCGCCATGCTTGCCCTGCAGGTTCATAGTGATTTCTCTGGAAATGAGACAGAGGGTGTGAGTTCCACAGAAAAGCCTGTAAACCCCTTTACCTGGGCCCATAGACATAGGAGGCTGGCTATGATATCCCCCAAAAGGGTTAAGTCTGTAGGAAAATTCCCCCTATAAATTATATTAGAGAAAATTAGATTATGACTTATGTATAGGTAGGAAATAGTGACTAAACACATAAGCACCTTCCAACCTTTACTTAATCCATCACTTCAGCTCCCTAGCCTTTTCATATAGTAGAATAGAAAAACTTTCCTTTCATCTTGCATACCTGACCTGCAGGTGGTGGAACACACTCAGAAATATAGTTAGAACTTAACTAGCACATGAATATAGTAAATAAATAAAATTTGACTAGACAATAAGCTGTTAGGTAAGGTAGAGTTGTTAATCAATACTGACCTTTTAGAAGTTTGATCAAATACTGTAGTTGTTATTTTCAAGTTATTGTATAACTACTTAGGATGACTTAACACCTGATTTATAGTTTATAGAAATATACCAACCATTGCCTAGAAATATGTAACCATAATGGAACAAAAATAATTATTAATCAATGTATACCATGTGATTGTAACTTAGTGTGTGTGTATAAAAATAAAGCTATACTAGTCATTGGCAGAGATGCCTGGCAGTGAATGCTAAAAAAGAATTCGGCTCTCTTATTCAATTCATGCCGATGTCGTCCCTTTCTGTGGGACTCCTGGACCTCCTCCCCCACCCCCCGAGGCTGGACCTCGGCAGAGATCACACCTTCTGCCCTCTGGCCAGAGCTAGAGGAAAGAGGAAAGTCCCAAAGTATATGAAAAAGCAGGCTGCAAGCTCCATGCCTCTTGGTAACACTAAACACTCTGTAGGCAAGAATCTCTTGCTGCTTTCCCCTTTTATATATCAACTACTTGATTTTAGGAACCCAGGCTTCCTCCTATCTACCTCTTACCAAATCTTTAATGATTCTAAACCATTAAAAGGTGCTTTGGGAGAAGGTTGTGGGTCTGCAAATTCAATATGAGACCCTTACTCTCTCCCACAGCTTTCCACAACAAATATGGTGACCCTCCTTCCAGCTGCACAAGAACATATAGAAGTCCCAGCACATGCTGTACTTTGGTACTGGGGCCCATCTTTTTTTTTTTTTTTTTTTTTTTTTTAGGGACAGAGAGAGTCAGAGAGAGGGATAGACAGGGACAGACAGGAACAGAGAGAGATGAAAAGCATCAATCATTAGTTTTTCGTTGCGACACCTTAGTTGTTCATTGATTGCTTTTTCACATGTGCCTTGACCTCGGGCCTTCAGCAGACTGAGCAACCCCTTGCTGGAGCCAGCGACCCTGGGTCCAAGCTGGCAAGCCCTTGCTCAAGCCAGATGGGCCTGCGCTCAAGCTGGCGACCTTGGGGTCTCGAACCTGGGTCTTCTGCATCCCAATACGATGCTCTATCCACTGTGCCACTGCCTGGTCAGGCTGTGGCCCGTCTTTTAAGAGGGCCAGGTTCTAGGGTGCATGCTTCCCACCCCAGATGTGGATGGGCTAGCTGGTAGTGAACCTGAGTGAGGCAGGAGGGAGGTTGCTGGAGCAAGGGCGGAGCTTCCTCTGAGGGAGGAAGGAAGCAAGCTGGTGGGAAGATACCTCAAGTGGGTGGGCCCACAGCACAAACCTGCCCTGGGTGATACCTGCTCCTCCAGTACAATCAGCTTCTGGCCTACATGAAGACAGCTGTACAGCGTGGCCCAGGTGTGCCTGAAGGAGGGGCCCTACCTGTCCCTGGAGGCTCAAGTCCCGCGCCTGCCCAACTGCAGAGTCTCCAGCACCAGCCCCTTTCAGGTGTCTCCCAACTCCCATCCTCCTCCCTGCCCACTGTGCTCCCTTGTTTGGGGGATGGGTGCTTCCTAAAGCAACTGAGAGCAGAAGGCAAGAGGGAGTGTGTGTCCCACCTTGGCTTCTTTTCTGGTGCAGACCTCACAGAAGTCTTTGCCGACTCCCAGGACCAGAAGGAGCTGCTGTGCGCCTGGGCTGACAGGATGCTACGGGCCAGCCGCAAGCTTCGTGTCATCTTTGAGCGCTATGTGTAACTCAGCAATAAGGCTGTGAGGCTCGAGGTGAGGTCCCACCCCTACCCGCCAGCCTGGCCTGAGCAGAGGGCTTGCAAAGGTCTCAGGTCAATGCCTTGAGAGAGGAGGGCAGTAGTAGGACCCGCAGATCAAAACCCTGAGTCCTGCAGCTGGGGAAGACAAAGCTGGTTCATCCACTGTGTTGTTTCACTAATTGACTGAGTACCTACTATGTGTTGGTGCTGGGGACGGAGGTTCTGAGGATGCACAGGTGAAAGGACAGAGAAGGTGCCTGACCTTGGAGGGTGTGCAGTCCTTGGAGAGACAGACAATATTCGTGTAAACACACATCTTCAGTCACCACTCAGACTGAATGCTGAGAAGGAAGGGGCTGCTGAGAGAGGGAATAAGGAGAGACCTGCTTCAGAGAAGTGGTCAGGGAGGGCCTCTCTGACACTTATCCAAGGCCTGCAAGATGGGAACAAGCCATGCAAGAATGAAGTAAAAGAGCACACAGGCTCCAAGGTGGGAGAAGCTGGTGTCTAGAAGAGTCCAAAAGAAGCCAGTGTGGGCAGAGGGCTTGGATGGGTAGGGCTCACGGTGGGGGAGAGAGGGCCAGGGCTTCATCTGTGTCCTATGTAGTCAGGAGAGTTTGCCGAGTATGCACATTTTTATGTGTTTCTCCCTCCCTGATCTCATCTAGTATGGACAGCGGCCTTGGCAAGTGAAGATCCCCAAGGATCAGGGAGGTCAAGTGGCTTCTCTGGCAGGTCCCTAGGTCTCCTGCCCTGCCAGGCCAGGGTGAAAGGGGAGGTGGTGAGCCCTGTGGCAGTCCAAATACGAATCTGACATGCTGCAACATGACCTGGAACTGCTTTGCCAGGAACTGTGGCCACTCTGCCCGAACCTGTGTGCCTATGTGCGCTGGGCCCTGCACTGCTACTGCAGCTGAGGTGATCAGTGTGAGGGGCCCATCACTGTCCACTGCCTGGGTAAAGCCCCTGCTGGCATGGAGGTGGGGGGCCAGAGGAGGCCTCCAAGCAGGCATTCAGTAAGGGCAGAGCCCGTCTCCCACTGCCTCTGAGCCCCTTCACTCCCCATCCAGGGAACATGTGGGCTCAGTCATGGGTCAGAATCTTAGACCTGGTCCTGCCCTTCCCGATGAAGCCTCCCAAGGATATCACAAAGATCATATAATCCAGGTGAGTGCTCAGCCTCGTCTGCCCCCGCCTACTCCACAACCCTGGGCATCTCTCTGGGGCTTCTTTCTTCCCCTCCCAAGTTTTAGAAAAATCCAATGGTGGAAAAGCCAACTGAGGGGCAGAGGGTGGAGTGCCATGCCTCCACCTGAGACTTCTACAATGGTGAGGATTTCAGGTGCTCACCCAGCGGCCAGCACCACCTCCTGCCTCTCTCTTGCTCTTCCTCTGCTCTTGCTCTCCACCTATCTGCCTGTTTTAGGAAGTGTGCTCAAGGAGAGGTGGGCAGGGTGGAGGACAAGAGAGGGGTGATGTGAGTCAGCAACATGGATGAAAAGGGTGTGAGAACAAAAGGCTAGTCTCCAGCCCCAAAATGACTCCAGAACACAGTATCTTTCACCATGGTGCTCCCATCAATCAAAGGATACAGGTCTGGTGGGATTTAACCTGGGTTTACTGGTTTCAAGACCAGTATTCCAACCATTGGCATGGTCTTTTACCCAGTGAATTGCAGCTGATTTCTGTAAGTTCATTTCCCTAATTGGTCAAGGTCATCTTGAGTTTTATTCCTATCTCCCGGAGAATTAACAAAGCCACATCATTCAATATTCTTTGCAAATGTAATGAGCATATTTGTGATCCCACCATGCAGCTTGTTAGTAACCTCTAGGCCAGATGGAGCTGTAAGACTGATCCCCTGGCTTCACTCCCAGGGAGGGCTGAACTTTGTCCACCTATTCTCTCCTTAGTCTATTTGCTTTTTTATCTTTTTACACTACAAGGGTTTCTTCTAGTCGACTGCCCAGGTTAGTGCTTTTCCAAATGCAGAAACATAAAGAACTCTGCTCTTTGCGTTGTCTCTGACTGCCCATCATTTATTCATTCAGCAAACATTCACTTGTGCACATTCCCACCAGCCTGCCCTACGTCCAGCAGGGGGCAATGGGCCACTGGATAAATCAGTAACGATAACACAAAAAAGGAGCTGGTGCAGTAGAAAAGGGCTTTAGTGAACATGCAAAGAGGGCAAGGAGGTCATGCCAGGAGACCAAGGAGGAGTCTCTGTCCCCAAATACAGAAATGCAAAAGATAGCAGACATTTGTTTTTGATACATCAGCTGCCTTTTAACTCTGATCCTTCATTCCACTTGATCGGTGGGACATTTGACTCAGTCATTCTCACCACTTCCCTCCCCCACACAAGGCTCCTAGGGTCAGACTTGGCACAAAAGCATGTAAAGGCCTAGCCACACATTGCTGGTCACTGCTCACCAGCATCACTGTCCAGACTGCTGCTCAGGGCAGACCCCGAGTTCCAGGTTTAGGACTTTGGATACCATTTTCTGGGCAGAGTGCAGAGGAGAGGTTTCTGAGTAAGAGGGATGTCATGAGCTTTAAGGAACTGAGATGATAGCAGAGTGAAATATGGGCAATGGAGGGGAGAAGTATGTCAATGTTTGCATGGGAGAAGTGTTAGGGTATGAGTCTTGGCTTTTTTTTTTTTTTTTTTTTTGCCTGATGTATCTTAAAACTTGATTTTACTCCTTTTGATTCATCTTCCTAAATGTAATTGCCCTGAACCAGCCTCTGGGCTGGTTATTCTGGGGATGGAGGGTCTAAGCGAGCTTGACCCGAGTTCCCAAAGTCCCCCTGCAAAATCCAGCCAGCCACGGCGGGCCTGACTTTGTCCATGAGGCCTGTTGCTGCCCCCTTGGAGTTGAGCGCTCTGGGCAGCACCCAACCGCCAACTTTGCAAGCTTCATGTGCTCCTCACATGGGCCATCCGCTGGGCTTTGGGTCAAACCTCTTGTCTTGCCCCATCTGAAGGATGTTCTGAATAAGCAGATTCCCCCACAAGGTCCTTCCTTTTCCCAGGACCCAGCATCTGATATAATCCTATTGCCTAAAGTCAGTTGTAGACTTTTGTTTTTTTCTTTTAATCTCGATGACTTTCCTCCACCATTTCTCTTGTATCTGAACTATATTTCTTCTCCAGTGGTTTCTGCCAAGGATTCACTGATCTTTAATTTTCCCCACCTCACCCTTTTCCTAGCAATGTGTATAAGTCTTTGCAAGTTACAAAGTCCTCTTTTGCCACCAATATGTGACTTAATCCTCACCACAACAAAAGGTAGGTCAATAGGACCCATTTTATGGATGAGAAAACTGAAACTGATTGCTGAGGTTATGGAGCCCATAAGTAGTACTACTGGGTCTTGAACCTGGGTCCTGTTAGTTTAGACTCCACACTCTGACTTCTGGGCCCCTACGCCCCACCTGTCTCCTGGTCAGATCAGAAAAGCAGGTTGAAAAGGATCAACATGTGTCCTCTGCTGCCTACTCTGGAGATTCTGAGGTAGAGGAGCCCCAAACCTTGGCTTCAGCACACTCTGTACCTTTGTATGTGGGGCCCCTGCCACCAAGTCCTGGGACAGAGCTGACATTTGTGCAGTACTGCAGTCAGTGCACAGAGCACATCCCATGCTCATTATCTCTCTAATCTTCCCAAACTCTCCCTGTGAGACCAGGAAGGGCTAAAGGGCTGCCTCTCCCTGCTGACATTGAACCCTTTATGCGAAACAGTGTCTCAAGGCTATCTGAGTCTAGTAGAATAATAATCATTACAGCACTAAGAATAAAAAATGATAGTATTTTTTATTATTCTCTCCTATGTGAAGAACTAACATTTATTGCCTGCCCACTTTGCTTCCAACATTTTGTTTGTTTAATCATTACAACAAGCCGAGAAGAGAGGTACTATTATTACTGCCTATTTCAGAAAGTTATGTAACTTGCCCAAGGTCCCACAGCTACTGAATGACAGTGTCAGGATTCAAACCTAAGTTGGTCTTATTTCAAAGCTTGTGATGTTTATCTACTATGCTGAGCTCTGTGGGGAAAGTCTGGTTGTCAAAGCAGCAGACCCTAGGAATGGGCATACTGAAGGGGCCCCACAAGCACCAGCTGATGCCCCCACACAGCCTCAGGGTTGTACTCACTCTCCCAGGGATGTCCTAAAGCTGGGTTCAAGCAAACCCTGGACAGAGGTCCTGCAGAAGATAACTGGGCAGACCAAGATGTCGGCAAAGGTCCTTATGACCTACTTCAGGCCTGTGCTAACCTGGCTAGTCACCAAACATGTGCACCATATCCTGGTCTGGCCCCACTCCAGCTGTTCCTTTGCAGGTTTGATAATCTGACCCTGGTCCCAGCTCTGTGCCCATCATCTCTTCTGCTTCTCTTTCTCACTCTCCTTCCAGGGCAATGCACTCAACTGTGCCTTGGAAGGTAGGCACCTGAGGCTGAAGGGAAAGGCCAGTGGCAGTCAAATCCTCTCTGATTTACACAGGGCAACTCAAGACCCTCTCCCCAGTTCCACCATCTCTATAAGACTCCTGTGTCCTCCACAGAAAAAGACAAAGACAAGATGAAATGCCTGAGTCTGGAGCTGGACAACGACCAGGCTAAATTTGGGCAGTGGGTGTTGCTTGCCCTAAACTTTGTTCTGTTCCTATGGCTTCACTGCTGGCCTGAAGGCTATACCCCCTGAAAAAAAGGTCACTGGCCCAAAACACCACTGCACAGGACACCAATCCACTTGAGACACCACCCAATGCCCACTTCCTGGGAAAAACCATAAAATCCAACTAGGTTGACAAAAGATAGTGGATTTTGCTAGTCTATGCCTGGTCCTAATGCTGTGCTCAAACAGCCTGACCATTTGAATTTTCCCACAGCACAATACAAAACCTCAGTGGGTGAGTGCTGAATGGTGGATCTGGGACTAGACACTAGTGCCACTGGGAGGCTGCGGGGCAGGAGGAGGATAGCCAAACCACAGAGTGTTGTGGGGAGACTGGGGAAGGTACAGCTTTCATGCCTAGTGCCCAACTGCAGTTGGATGCAGCAGACCTGGGTATATAGGGAGTTGTAACTCTGTGTGTGCACCAAACGTGTGCAAGTCCATGTGTATAGGCTACTGACTCTGTGATTCTATGTAATTCCATACATTCCATGTATGCCTTGGGTTCCATGCCAACCTTCTTCCGTTAAGGACTCAGGAATCATGGTTTTAGTAGCTATGTCCCTCCAAAACAGCCTCCACCCCAATTCACCCCCAGAACTGGTTCTTCACACAGCCTGTTTTCTTTGGACACCCATCTGTAGAGCTGAACTGGGACAGCTGTGCCCAAGGAATACCTGCTTTGGTTAGAAACAGAACACTGCTTCAGTCCCCTTTTAAAGTGTATTCAAGTAGAATTAGACATTCCTGTGCAAATTATTGGTGCCAGTTCATGAGCACTGTGCTCTGAATACCGGCCAGCACATCTTTCTGCTGATCCTCTGGCCTGCCCTGTGATGGGCTGCATAATCCAGCTCTCAAAAGCTACTTGTTAGCCGTCTGAGATGCAAGTAGCCTCACAAAATGCCCCATGGCCCTCCCTGCCCCAGTTCAGTCCCTCCCAAATGGAGACAGCGGGTAGCTGGGCACCAAGCCAGGCTTGATTAATGATTGACTTCTTGAATATTTAAACAAAGCTCATCTCCAGCCACTCCGCTCCAGAGATGGCCTTGTTCAACACACACACCTGCTGCCTGGCCGGTTGCCCTGGGGATTGAGCACAGGACAAACAGCACCTTCCCAGACTCAGTGGAGGAGGGAAAGACAGGGAGGGAATGCTGTTGGTGGACTCTAGGGATGAGCCTGGAGTAGAGAGAAGGAAGGTCTCTACTCTTGCCCCCTTCTAGCCCTATTTTCCCAGCCTGGATATACCTGCCTTGAGGAAAAGCTGAGTCTGAATTGATGCCCCCGGGGCTCCTGAGAAGACTGAGAATTAGTGCCTTCAGAGATTAGGGAAACCTTGAGGGAAAGTAGCATTACAGCTAGTCACCTAAAGAGGAGGCATCAGGGCTGCAGTTGAGCTGATGGGAGGGTGACCAAAAGATGAGACTGGATCTCTCTAGATTCAGAAGTCAGGGGTTCAGGGAACAGAGGGACTGGGCTGGATTTTTCATGAACCCTATCTCTGCCCAGGTTTCAAGAGGTCTTCCTAAACTGTGGCTGAACCCACACATTTTCTGCTCAACCAGATGCTTCACAGCACCCTTGTTTGATGTCTTTGTCACTACGTTGCTATTGTAATTTCCTTATTTGTCCCCATTACCAGCTGCCAGCTCTATGATGGCAGGACACCTATCATGACTGTGCTCCTGTGTAACACCTGTACCCAGCACAGACCGTGACACCTAGAGGAGACTTGAGAAATGTTTGAATGAGTGAGTGAGTGAATGAATCTCCCACTGCCCAAGTCCCTCCTCAGAGCTCGGCACCCCATGCACTGAGTCCAGGAAAAACGGCCTTATCTTTCTTCCACAGCTACTCTGCTCCCCCTACGCCCAACACACAGGGGCATCTAGGACAATTCTGCCACCCACTTCAGAAGCCCACATTTGCAGCTCTCCCATCCCTCAGCCACAGTGGCCAATGAGACCCCCATCAGGCATTGTGGCTCTGAGTGGCAAAGGCCCACCCAGCCCAAGACTCCAAACCACTCACCAGGACACACCAGCAAAAACCTCACTGAGCCTCCTTGTCCATCCTCTCTCCTCCACCCACTGTTGTAAAGTTTATTTCACCAAAATATTTTCTTCATGTTTAACTACATAAGAACTTTATTGTCCATGAGTTAAATCTAGATGCTCAAAATGTCATCTGAGAGTCTTTATCAGTTCTCTTTTTCTCCACCCTCACCTCTCCAAGGCTCCAACTCAACCCCTTTCCACTGATTGTACCATAGGCCTTTGCCTAAGGGGCATTACTCATTTGAATGCTTGACCTCCAAGGCCTGGCTCAAAACTGGTCATTGCAACCTCTGCAAACGCCAAGCTGTGCAAGATGCTCAGTGAAAAGTAGTCCCTGTCTCTCCCTCCTTTCTAAAAAGACTCAATAAACCTCACCCCATCTTCTACTAGTGTATTTCTTTTCAATCAGTACTCAGACCCTTTTATCAGTGGTCACTTGCTAATAGGTGGTTTTAAATCTGTTCTCCTCTCAAGCAGAGCCTTGTATGCTAAGAGCTCTCAGGCTGCTGAAGAAAGCAACTGATTGCTTATTTCCTGTACCCTTCTTGTGTACTTCTACCCCATTCTCCAGAACCAGGTCTTGGAAGGACTTGCTACTAAGAGTTCTGCGTAGGCACTGGGGTTCAGCGGGAGGGCAATCGACAAAGACGGGCAAGAGGTCTAACTGCACCATTGCCAGGGTCAGACCCAGCAAAGACCATCTGAGGCCTTCTGCCCACCCCTTCCCCTTCCTGACAATCTCGTCCCGGCAACGTCCGTACTGCTCTTCAGCGTCATGAGAGGGTCTGAGAGGGGCTGAGGCCACTGGCCCATGGAACGAGAGCAGAAGCTCCTCAGAAAAGCCCTGCCCCATTCCTGTTGAAGGACTCTCGCCCGCTCCGCCCCCTAGGAGTCATGCCCCGCCCTGCCCCGTCGAGTCCGGGAGAAGTTGCTCCCGCCCTGCGGACCCCTCCCCGCCGCCGCCTCTGCTCGGCTTCTTTCAGCACCACGGCGCGGACAGCTCCCGGGCGGGAGTCTAGGGAGGAGGTGCGGCAAGCCGCCGGCCCGGGAGAGCCGAGGAAGAAAGCAGACCATAACGCAGGCGAGCGGGCGGGGCACAGAGCCCTGTGGCCCTCCTCGGGGGCGGTGCCCACCCGGAGCCAGACGCCGTTGAGCCCGAGAACAGGCGGAGGCGGAGGGAACCGGGGCGCTGGTGCCTCTGGGCAGAGGCCACGGCCAGAAGATGCCGGTCCGCAGGGGCCACGTCGCGCCCCAAAACACTTACCTGGACACCATCATCCGCAAGTTCGAAGGCCAGAGTGAGTGTGTGCGTTGGGGTGGGGGGTCTATCTGGAGTCCTGGTTCTGTGGCAGTAGTCGGACCCCTTTGCTAACTTCTAATGGAGCAAGGCGGGAGTGGGGGCGTGGGGAGTGGGCACTAGATGCTGAATACAAAATTCTTCGCTTAAATGTCCGAACATCGCCTTCTACAGCGGGCCCCACTTACCCCAAGTGCCTGCTCTATTCTCTTTTGGAGCACAATGTCAGAGCACAGGCCCTCCCTCCTCCACTGAGCTGTTTTCTTGCCCCCCCCCTCCCAAGCGTTGACCTCCCCTTCTATCACGGCCTGGCTTCCACCTCTTGACAAACACACACACACACACACACACACACACACACACACACACACACACACACACACACACTTACTCCAGAGGTTTCCTTGACTTTCTCGGTTTCTCTTCCTGACCCTGGGCATCCTGGTCTTTCTAGGAGCTCTTCCCAGGTCTGACCCCCCACCCCACCCCAGGTCACATCCCCACTCCCTCTTCTTGACCCTCTCCACTGGTTTACAAGAAGCCTTAGGCTTCTCTTCCACTTCACTGACCCCATTATTGTGCTGGTCTTCCCACAATCCCCAGGACTGACCTCCCTTCCCCCACTTCTCTGGTCACTGTCCTGCTTCTTCTCCTGGCCACCCCCCTGTTACTCTCATGAGTCCCATGACCTTCCCCCATGATTCTGGCCTTGGTTTTCCCACTGCTCCCCAGACTTGATCTCACTCCTTTTCTTATTCTGGTCACAGATCTGCTCCCCCATCTAGATAACCCCACACTGCTGCCAAGAGCCCCTATAATCTTTCTTTCCCTGCTACCTATTCCTGGTGGCCATGGGCTTCTCCCTCCCCCTTCCTACCCCAGGTAGAAAGTTCCTGATCGCCAATGCTCAGATGGAGAACTGCGCCATCATTTACTGCAACGATGGCTTCTGTGAACTCTTCGGCTACTCCCGAGTGGAGGTGATGCAGCGACCATGCACCTGTGACTTCCTCACAGGCCCCAACACACCACGCAGTGCTATGTCCCGACTGGCGCAGGCCCTGCTGGGGGCTGAGGAGTGCAAGGTGGACATCCTCTACTACCGCAAGGATGGTGAGGCACCCTTGGGCCATAGGTTCTTGGCCTCTCTCTTGTCCTGCTGGAGTAGCCATGGGGAGAGTACTGACCCTGGGACCAAGGGCCTGGATAAGTCCTGTCTCCTCTCCAGGCCTCAGTTTCCTCATCTCTATGGGGAAGTGATGGGCATTGGATGTAATGCCTTTAGAGGTCTTTTTCAGAAACTGGACACCAAGCTGAACCTCCCACTCCACCATCTCTTCACCATGTCTCCAGTCTCCTGGCTGTCCACTCTGTCACTGTCAGCCCCAGGCAACTGGGATGGAAATTAACCTTTTCTCATCTCTGTCTGCTCTTGGGATTAGGGGAGGAGTCAAGGTCTGTGTGGCCAAACAAGGCATAGGGAAATGCAGGATGGGAAAGAGGGGTGGGTCTATCTCACCTAGCCTTGGCTCCTTGAGGAGAAAGGGTCTGGAGTTTGGCCTGACCTAGAGGCTCATCCAGTTTGAGATGTCACCACCAGCCCAAGCAGAATAGAAGCATAGGGCAGGGGTTGATGATAAAGACTCTGCAGGCCTTCGTGACCCTTCCCCCAAGAACTCAAGAGTTTTTACTGGACCTGGGAGGGAGATGGGTGGAACCTAGAATCCTGAAAGTCCCTTTGAGCTCCCCTCACCCCCCACCTGGTTCTGCATCAAAATAACTTAGAACTTGTTTTCCAAAACACACCTTCCCTAGAGAGTGCCTGACTCAGAGATGTGAAGTGAGGCCCAAGCAAGTATATTTGAAAAAATCTCCCTCGTGGTTCAAATGTTCTGCCAAGTTTAGGAGCCACTGACTTAGATAAATTCTTTAATTTCATGGATGAGGAAACCGAGGCTTAAGAAAAAGAAAGGACTTATCAAGAATTCTACTGCTAGAGTCCAACCTGGAGCCAAATCCCAAATCTCTGGATTTTTCCCTAAAGATATCTCTGTTCTGAGTAATCCCAAGAGGGGAGAAAGGTCTCCAACTGCTTCTGTGCTCAGAGGCAGGACTTTTGGGAAGGGAAACCCCAGAAGAGGGTTTCCCCAGGGAAAGCAGGCATGGGGGCCATCTGAGTGCAGATTGAGGTCAGGTACCTCTGGATTGGGACTGAGAAGTGCCGAAGTTTGAGTTCCTGGGGCCTGGTGTGTGTGTGTAGCATGGATATAAGCATGAATGTGAACATGTGTGTGAGTGCATGCATGTGTGTGTGCTTAAGCGCTTTCAGGGTGCTTTGGGGCAGGGCCTGGTTGTCCCTATGGCCGACTCCTGCTGTTCTCACCCCAGTGAATGCAGAGGTAGAGATTAGGGGAGTAGGAAGAATCTGGTTTAGTGTGGCGGCACTCACAGGGTTAAGTCAGAATATTTTAAAAAGCTGTGACCTTACCTTCTCATATCATTGCAGGGAGAAAGTAATAGGGGAATGAGAAGAGTCCTGGGGTAGCAGGATGGGACAGCAGGAAAGTAGGACCAACAGGTCCTACTTCATCTCTCTTCTTGACCCCAGAGATCGACCTGGGCTCCAGAGGGGTGGGGACTGATTCTAGACTCCTGGAGATATCAGATTAAGTTCCATAGGGTCTCCTCAGCACCCTGCATTGACTAGGCATGGGACAGAGGTCAAGGCCAGGCCTTGGCCCTCTGAAATCAGGACTCAGGTCCCAGAACCCTGCTAGGGTCCTGTCCTCCAGCTATCAGAAGGGACCCTGGCAACCTAATGTTGGAGGCTGACCCTAGGTAAAACTGGAAAATCACCCATATACCAGATACCCCCAAATACCAGTCTACTCCCATGCTTACCACAAACCCTATAGTCCAAGCCTTTGACCACTTGAGCCTGTCTAAAATTGGCCTGAAAAGGGAATCCAGAAAAGGGAGCTTCCCAGCCTATATTACCCTAAGAAAGGATGTGGTTCCCAGAACATTAATGTTCACCTTATGGCTCACTCTGACGACATGACCTTTTCTTAAATTTTTAAAATCATATTCACATATATCTTACAATCTTGCTGAAGGGGGTCCTAATGTTGATTTCCTTCCACCTTAGATCAATACCTCCTATGCCCTACTCCCCCTGACTCCAGGGTTCTTAACAGAATTCCAGCTGATTTATTTATGATTCTCTTTTCCTCTAAAAGAAAAATCCACTGACAGCTCTCCAAGTCAAAGTGAAGGGTCTGTGTCCATATATTTCCACATTGTGCAAGCAGAGGCCAGGGCACTTGGCAAAAATTGCCCCATGAGACAAGGCTCAGAGACCCCTAAGAAACTGGCTCTTCCTCTATCTGCCTTTATAAAAAAAAAAGTGAGAACCTAACAGATAAGGAGAGATAAGATGACCACAAGACTAGAACCAATGAGATTCTGCAGGGAGGGATAGAGAGTAGTCAGATCTCCCACACACCTACCCTTGCCTCCACTGTGCACCTACCTGCCCACCTTTGCCAGGTCCTCTTCTCTAATGACCCCAAATTGGAGAGTTCCCTAATCCCTAAACCAGGCTAAAGGAAGAGTAGGGCTTCTTCAGTCCTCAGCTCCAAATGAGTAAGACAGGGCAAGGGCAAAGGTCAGGGGTCCCAGAGTTTTCCACACACTCACCCATGAGTGCCAGAAACACCAAGCAGGAGCAGGTATGGAATAGCCACTCTCTTAGTAGCTGCTTTTTGTAGCACCAGCTCCTTTCTGAGGGTTCACCACAGTTCTAGGTGAAGTGTGCATAAAAAGATGGTGGTAATAGAAGTCAAGGAGGCTGTGCAGAGGAGGGGAAAGAGCCAGAGGGCAGAGGGGAGCACAAGAGCAAAGAGAAACTGAAAAAAGGGGCACATCGAAGAGGCAGAGAAAAGCAAAAGAAGGGCAGTGTCGGGACGGGCAGACGAACCTGCTGCCCTCGGTCAGAGAGCTGGGTGCTAGGAGCCTCTGAAGGGGGGGCACGAGACAGAAACTGTGGCTCTTCCTCCAAGGACAAGGCAAGGACACAGGAACACCACCACACCTGGGCACAACCGAGGACAATACACTCCCCACTGCTGATCATCCAGACACCGTTCCTTATGAGCAAGAACAGCCTAGGGGCAGGGGAAAAGAGTGTTCTGAATTCATCCAAATCCTCATAGCCTCTTGTCTCTGTGCACCCACAGTGGCAAGCATGCCACATAAGCCCCTGCTCCAGTCCTCACTGCTATGATGACTGGTCTTCAGTTCATTCCCAGCCTCAGTTTTCCAAAGATAACATCAGTGTGTGGGTACAGCCACTCAAAGACTGGGTCTTGGCTGCTCCAAGCAGGGTAGAGAGCCTCAAGGCCCTGCCCCTCTGCCCTGCTCTGCCCTCTCCCTGCCCCCTGCCAGGCCAGATCTCTTCAGTGCCAGAGAGAGTGAGGAGATAGTTTCACCTTGGGGGCAGTGTCTCAGATCGCTGCTAGCCAAGGAGGCTTCCTGCTAGGTCCCGGTGCCCATGCCTTGCCACGCCCCAGGCTGACAAGAGTGCCAGGCTCTGGTCTGGGAGACAGGCCTACAGCACTGTGAACCCAGGAGTGGGTCACAGAGGAGGATGGGTGGCATATCCTCAGTGTGGATGTCTCCCCTGGGGCCCAGGACAGCAGCTGGCAGATGGCAGCCTGGTGCCTGGGAGTCCAGGAATCTGATCCAGGAGATTCCTGCTCCCAGGGAGGAACGTGGGAGGGAGGATGCAGACGGCTCCAGCGCTGATGGCTGTGCGGAGACACGAAGTGAAAAGAGCACTAAGTGGGGAGTCAGGGGACTAGTGATACCAGTGGACCCCAAAGTAGCCTCATTCCTGCCAGTTGATCTCCCACCCTTTTATATTTACATACACATTAATCCACTCAATCAACAAACAACACCTGGGACAGGTGCTAGCCTCAGGCAAATGAAACAGACCCAAACCTGAGCAGCTCTGCCTTCTGATTTGCATGTTTGTCTAAGGCTCCTGCCCCTTAGGATCCTGCCCTTTGGGCCTGACACCCACCAATGGTTTGTGTTGAGGGACATGGGACCACTGGGTACCATCATGGAAAAGGGGCTAATGGGGTGCCCACCCATCCAGCCAGCCCAAAGGCAATTTTAGCTTGTTTTGTTCCATCCACATACAGGGACAGGGGAGCAAGACTCTACAGCAAAATGGGAGGAACTGTGAGGCCAGTGGTGGGTCTGGTCTGCCCTAAAGGGTGGAGAGAGTGACAGGAGGAGCCTCTCCTGTCCCCAGACTGCCATCTCTCTCCCTCTTCAGACCTCAGGCCATGCCCTACCTGTTCCCCAGTCCCAGTCCCAGTGCTTCTGTCTTGAAATGCTGTTCCCATCCAGGCCTGGAGCAGCAGCCTGGCCTTCACTCTAGTCTCTCCATCCCAACCTGTCCCTTCCCCTCTCCCAAGTCGTGTGTACTGAGAGTTCAGGTGTCCCTGCTCCATGTCTCCTCCCAATCCAAGCAAGTCAGTTTCTCAGAACCCAGGCTCTCATCTGCAGAATGGAAGTCTATGCCTTCCCTCAAATACCTACTGGGCTCCACCATGAAGACTAAGGCCTAATGTGACAACTGGCTCAGTGCCCAGCCCTTAGTGTGTTCTCAAAGATGAGGTCCTTCCAATGTTAGCTTTGTGGGATGAGAACATGAGAAGCCCAGGGCCGGCCAGAGCTTCATGGGATAGAATGCCCGACTCACCTCCCCACTTAATCCACCCCCATCTGCTCCGCTTTAATTACAGCACAAGCAAACCTCAAGGTTAAGCCCTGAGCTGAGGGCTGAGCATGGACTTGGACCTGATGCTGCATTATCTCCTAATGAGCAGCTTAGCTGCTCTCCCTACCTCTGCCCTGTAGCATCACCCAGCCTCTGTCCAGGCCTCCTCACCCTGTGGCTGCCCTTCATTTGACCTTTACCCAGCACTGTGCCTGGCTTCCTCTGGCCAGAATCCCTTCAGTGACCAACCCCCCTCCCTATGGTGCTTGCAGCCTCCAGCTTCCGCTGCCTGGTGGATGTGGTACCCGTGAAGAATGAGGATGGGGCTGTCATCATGTTCATCCTCAACTTCGAGGATCTGGCCCAGCTCCTGGCCAAGAGCAAGGGCTGCAGCCTGTCCCAGCGCCTGCTGTCCCAGAGCTTCCTAGGCTCCGGTGAGAAGGGGTGCAGGGGGTTGAGAGAGGAGCAAGTGGGGGCACCAGGTAGAGCAACTGGTCCCTGGCCCTGGCTGCTCTGACCCTGGGCCTGCTTTCAGAGGGCTCTCACAGCAGGCCGGGTACACAGGGGCCTGGCACGGGCAGGGTCAAGTACAGGACCATCAGCCAAATTCCGCAGTTCACACTCAACTTTGTGGAGTTCAACCTGGAGAAACATCGCTCAAGCTCAACCACGGAAATTGAGATCATCGCGCCCCACAAGGTGGTGGAGCGGACCCAGAATGTCACCGAGAAGGTCACCCAGGTTTGGCCTGCAGGGCAGGGCAGACAGGGCTGTGTCGGGCCTTGAGGGTGGGAAGGGGCTGAGTGGAGGGGGCTCAGTTGAATGTAATAGTCAAACATTTCTAGAACATGAGAAGTAGTCAAGGCTCCCTGGTACTCAGGCAGGACCTGTCGAGGCCCCAGGTTAGCTACACACCCCAATCTGACCCTTTCCATTGAATGCTCTGAGAGTTGGCCCTAGGGAAGGCTTTCACTGGTCTAGGCTCCAAACGGTCTTCCCAGGTGTCACTCCTACATCTTCAGCCCTCCCAGACCCATCTTACCAGCTGTGGCCACCCCACTGACCACCCCATGGCCCCCACCCCAGGTCCTGTCCCTGGGGGCGGACGTGCTGCCGGAGTACAAGCTGCAGGCGCCGCGCATCCACCGTGGGACCCTCCTGCACTACAGCCCCTTCAAGGCTGTGTGGGATTGGCTCATCCTGCTGCTGGTCATCTACACGGCCATCTTCACGCCATACTCGGCTGCCTTTCTGCTCAGCGACCAGGATGAGTCTCAGCGTGGGGACTGCAGCTACACCTGCAGCCCACTCACCGTGGTGGACCTCATCGTGGACATTATGTTTGTCGTGGACATTGTCATCAACTTCCGCACCACCTATGTCAACACCAACGACGAGGTGGTCAGCCACCCGCGCCGCATTGCCATCCACTACTTCAAGGGCTGGTTCCTCATTGACATGGTGGCGGCCATTCCCTTCGACCTGCTCATCTTCCGCACTGGCTCTGATGAGGTGAGCAAACCCCACCTGGGTCAGCTTCTGCAACTGCCCCCTGAAGTCCTGGGGCCTCCCTGGCCTCACAGCACTGGGTACAGAGAGTACTTGGCATTCGGCACCTTTGCCAAAACAAGTGGAAGTGAAAAAGGGGCCTCAGACATCTCCTGTCATCTTCCACCCTGGTAAAGGACCAACCAAGGCTATGCCTCAGGTCTAGGTGGCATCCTTGTGCTCCAGAATTCAGCCCCTTCTGGAATGGGCATTCCTATAGTTCCAGCTCCTTGTGCTGCCTCCTAAACCATACTTCCCTTGGAATTACAGAATATGCAAACTGCTCCTTAATGCAGCCTGACCTGCTTCTCACCCCTGAGCCCCTCCCCCATACAATGCCACTTCCCATAACATGTGTGGGCATTTACATACACACTTTTCTTCTTATTATTTATTGATTTTCAGAGAAAGAAGAGAGAGAGAAAGAGAGAGAGAGAGAAGGGGGGAGGAGTGGGAAGCATCAAATGTAGTAGTTGCTTATCATTTGTGCCTTGACTAAGCAAGCCCAGGGTTTCAAACCAGCAACCTCAGTATTCCAAATCAACGCTTTATCCACTCAGGCACCCCAAGTCAGGCTACATGCTTTACTTAAAGCTTCTAGGCCCACTGGTCCTTGTGCTCCACCTCTTTGGGATCAGTTTTTCACTCCAAACAGTTCTACCTTCTGTGTTCCAGTTACCAGCCTAATCACACCAGCCTTTCCAGCAGGGTCTATCCATCATGATTCCCTGCTCCCATGCCCACCCACTCCCAGCAAATCTATCCCCAAGTCCTCTCTCTCTACCTCCACTGCCCCTACCTGGACACTGAGTAGACACTGTCCTAACCCCACACCTGTCAGCCTTGTCACTTCCACACAGAAGCCACAGAAAGTTTCAGAGCATTTACATGGACCTGGCTGGTGGCTCAGTAGATAGAGTGCTGGCCCAACCTATTGACTTCCCGGGTTTGTTTCGCAGTCAGGACACACAGGAAAAGTGAACATCTGCTTTTCTCTCCCTCTTCCCCTCCTGCAGTCAGTGGCTCGATTGGTTCTAGTGTGGCCCAGGGCGATGAGGTTTAGCTCCATTGGAGCATGACAGCCTTGGGTGCTAAAAATAGCTTAGTACTGGAGCATCGGCCCAGATGGGGTTACCAGGTGGATCCAGGTCAGGGCTCATGCAGGAGTCTGCCTCACTATCTCCCCTCCTCTCACCCCCCAAAAAAGTATATCAGATCACTTTCATGACCCTGTTATTTATCTGATCCTGTCCTCAGGAACTTAAATGGCTCCCCAGTGTCTTGGAATAAAAGCCAAGCTGTTTATGGACCCACAGGCCCATAGGAGCAGCCCCTGCCCATCTCCAGGCTGATTTTTCTTCACTTCTCCATCTTCCTCATTGAGCCCCAGGGGGCAGCACCACACCTGGTTTCCCACTTGTGCTGGCAATGCCATTCCACACCTCTGGGCCTTTGCTCATGCTGCTCCCTGAGTCTGGAATGCCTCTTCCCTCTCTCTTCTGTCTGCCTGAAGGCCCAGCCTTGTCTCTCAAGACTCAACTCAGGTGTCACCCTCAGTGTAGCCTGTCTGCCTTGCTCCTACAGACTTGGCCGCCCCTTCCTCTCTGCTCTCCCTAGATTTCTTTCCTAGTAACCATAACGTTGTTTTGAGCTTTAGTCTGAGAGCTCCTTGGTCCCATGCTGTGCCCCACTGCCAAGAGCCTGACCCAGAGCAGGTTCTTCATGAGTATGTGTTGAATGACTGTGTGACCATATGCACAAGTAAAGGCTGAGTACAGCCTTTCAAAGACTGACTGCCAGCCCCATGGCCTCTTCCTTGTCCCTCCAGACCACAACCCTGATTGGGCTGCTGAAGACAGCACGGCTGCTGCGGCTGGTACGTGTGGCCCGGAAGCTGGACCGCTACTCTGAATACGGGGCAGCTGTGCTCTTCCTGCTCATGTGCACCTTTGCACTCATTGCGCACTGGCTGGCCTGCATCTGGTATGCCATTGGCAATGTGGAGCGGCCCTACCTGGAGCCCAAGATCGGCTGGTTGGACAGCCTCGGTGCACAGCTCGGCAAGCGCTACAATGGCAGCGACCCAGCCTCGGGACCCTCAGTGCAGGACAAGTATGTCACTGCCCTCTACTTCACCTTCAGCAGCCTCACCAGCGTGGGCTTCGGCAACGTCTCCCCCAACACCAACTCAGAGAAGGTCTTCTCCATCTGCGTCATGCTCATTGGCTGTGAGTGCTACCTCATGCCCTGGGTCTTATCCATAGAATTAGATTTTTAGTTTTGGAATGAGACATAACAGAACGTAACAATGTGTGATAGTCAGATTTTTTTTAATGTTTATTTATTTCAGAGAGAAAGGAAGGGAGAGAGAGACAGGAACATCAATCTGTTCCTGTATGTGCCCTGGCCAGGGATCAAACCAGCAACCTCTGTGCTTTGGGACAATGCTCTAACCAACTGAGCTATCTGGCCAGAGATATGATAGGCAGATCTTAAGCATACAGCATACAGCATACAGTATGTTACATGTATATACAGAATTTTACACCTGTACAGCCCTTGCTATGTGACAGGAATCAGGGCCAGCTATATCATTTGCAAGGCCCAGTGCAAAATAAAAATGTAGAGCCCTCATTAAAAAAAAAAATTAAGAATTTTAAGACAGTGACAGCAGAAAATTAAACCAAATGTGGGACCCTTCTTTTTATTTATTATTTATTTTTAGAGAGAGATAAGAAGCATCAACTCATAGTTGCAGCACTTTAGTTGTCTGCTGATTGCTTCTCATAAGTGTCTTAATTGGGCAGTAAGGGCAGAGAAGTCCAGCTATGCTGGTGACCCCATGCTCAAGCCAGCAACCTCAGGGTTTTGAACCTGGGACCGCAGCATTCTAGGTCAATGCTCTATGCACTGTGCCACCACCAGTCAGGACTGTGGGGCTCTTCTTAGCACAGGTCACATGCCTATGAAGCCAGACCTGCCAGGCATTTTCTAAGTACTTATCAAAGGCCTACATTTCATTCCCCTCACTACCATCCATGAAGGCCATATTATAAGCCCAGTTTACAGACCAACAAACCAAACATTTTGCCTTGTCAGCAGATACATAAAGACCTAATTCTAGTCCAGTGGGTTGCTCCCAGGGCCTGTGTGCTCTCAGGCCCTGCTCTGTGCTGCCCACCTCCCAGGACACCTGCTACAGAAACATAAGAGCCAATGTGAAATTTCACACATAGATTAAGTTGTCATGTTCAGAGTATTTAGAGACATGAAAGCCCAGCAAAACAAAAACAACAAGAAAAAAAAATGGGTGAAAACAGGAGACCAAGACTTTTCCCTTTATAATATTTTAAAAGCTGAGAGAGAAAACAAATCTGAACTAAAAAATTCCATTGCCCTAGTTCTTTCTTCTCAGGAGTTTGGCCTCTGGGCCCAGGAAGATACCAAGAGACACAGGAAAGTGGGAGGAGAGCAGAAAGTCCAGGGGCCTCTGTCCACCTAGCGCCCTGGTGCTGTTCTGGGCACTTCTGACTTTGCCCTGGCCAGAGGGTTCCTAGGAAGAGGGAGGTTTGGAATGGGCCCTGGGGTGGTGTGGTCTGGTGCGGATGCAGAGGCGCTCACTCCCTGCACCCCGGCTCCTCCGCCCCAGCCCTTATGTATGCCAGCATCTTTGGGAACGTGTCTGCCATCATCCAGCGCCTGTACTCAGGCACGGCGCGCTACCACACTCAGATGCTGCGCGTCAAGGAGTTTATCCGCTTCCACCAGATCCCCAACCCACTGCGGCAGCGCCTGGAAGAGTACTTCCAGCACGCCTGGTCCTACACCAACGGCATCGATATGAACGCGGTGAGCTCCCGCAGTCCTGCCCCAGGTAGACCAGGCCATCAGCTCAAGTCCTAGCGCTGGCTAGTGCCCCCGGGGATAACAAGGTCCCGCAGGCGCAGGGCGACCCCAGAGCCCTCCCTGTCCGCTCCCCCAAGCCCACCCTCGTCCACATCGCCTCACAGGTGCTGAAGGGCTTCCCTGAGTGCCTGCAGGCCGACATCTGTCTGCACCTGCACCGCGCGCTGTTGCAGCACTGCCCGGCCTTCCGCGGCGCCAGCAAGGGCTGCCTGCGCGCGCTGGCCGTCAAGTTCAAGACAGCCCACGCGCCTCCCGGAGACACTCTAGTGCACCTTGGCGACGTGCTCTCCACGCTGTACTTCATCTCCCGCGGTTCCATAGAGATCCTGCGGGACGACGTGGTCGTGGCTATCCTAGGTGGGTTAGGTGGGGAAGGTAGGGGTGGTGGGACTGGAGATGCCCTGCCTGGACCCCTCCATAACTAATGATGATGGTAGGACCTTTTATGACCTGCATGTACAAAGTGTGTGCCACAGAGAGCTTTATCCTCAGCTAACTGATTCCTTAAAACAAACCTCTGCCATAGGTCCATTTCCTGATAGGGAAGGTGAGGTTCAGAGAGAGCATGCTGATAAGTGGCCAAGCAGGATTTCCAGGGCAACGTGTTTGACTCAGAAGTCCAGGCAATCTCCTACCTTCCTTCACCTTTGGGGAGCACAAGATGAGAGGATGAGGGTTTGTCTTCAGTGGAGGGAGATGTTCAGTGTCGTTCAGCACCACTGTAGTGTCAGCTAGACCTTGTAGGTAGGATTTGAGCACTGGGTAGGGTACGGGTGGGGGGCACATACAACCCCTGCCACTTACCAACTGTCTGAGTGTGATCATGGGCAGGTCACTTCACTTTTCTGAGCCTCACAGTGTTCTGTCTTTCTCGTCGTCCTTGTCTTCCCACCCAATGTCTGACTTCAGCCCACCCCAAGTCCCTGACCAAGATGCCAGCCTTGCCCTCCCTTAGCCTCCATGACTGGACAGGTTCCCTTGGGCTCCTATGCCCACTCATTTCTCTCTGGTCTTTCCTCAGCTGGTGTTCACCAAGTGTGGGTGGGGTCTGGTCTCTTCTCCCACTGCACCCTCACTTGGCCCAGCTCCTTGCCCCCAGGGTCTCAGCCTCCATCTGTACTGCAAGCACCCCCAGAACTCTATCCTAGCTCCAGTCTCTCCTTAGACCAGAATATTCCATTCCTTCCTGGGTATGCACACCCTTGTATTTCTGAAGCAAACCAAACAACATATCTCAACCTGAAATCATCATCTACCCTCAAAAGCGGCTCCTTCGGCATCCTCATCACTGAATCATCTATCGCCTGAGTCAGAGACCTTCCTGCCCCCATCACCCAGGCAGCCACAAAGCCCCATCTGTTTCCTTTCTGTCCCACACCTGTCTCCTTGTCCCTGCCTGGGTCCAACACATATCGTGTCCTTCCTGGGTGGGTGTCAGAAGCTCCTTTCCCATGTTCCTGCATATGGTCTGTTTCCATACCCCATCTCTACCTTCTGCCAATGACCTGAAATTCACATATGTGCATACTCCTCTTCTTCTCGAAAGCCTTCCATGGTTCCCCATGGCTCACAGGACAAGAGTGAACCCCTGTGTGCACAGTCTTTACTGATCTGGCTCCTTTAAGTCCTGCCACCCTCCTGCTGGTACTTCAGGTTCCAGCCATACAAACTATTTATTGTTCTCTAAACCTGCCTTTTTCTGTCACACATCTGTGTCCTTGCACGTGCTGTAACTCTACTTGGAGCACCTACCTTGTACCCTTGCCTGGCAGACTCTGGTCAGCCTTCAAGGCTGAGCTTAAGTATAGGCTCCTCTCTGAAACCTGCCCTCACTGCCAGCCTACTTTAGGAGTGCCATTCATGTAGGAGGGATAATAATTATTATTAATAATTAAGAAGCCAGTCCAATTTAATTTTCAGTTGGAGACATGAAATCTCATTTTGAACCTTAGATAATAATCCTTCATTTACTATAAAACTATTGTTTTATAATGTCCAGAATTCAAGCTCCTGGGTTTCATATGTGACCCAAGCAAATTCCTTCCCTCTTTAGGCATCAGTCCCCTCCCTTCCTCTGTGAATGACCTTTGAGCTTATTCTCTTGGGGGACATGTCCTGGCCTCCATCCATCATTGTCTGCGCAAACCATCAGTGGCCCTTGTTCGGTAGTGCCAGGTTGAGGGGCTGGACTTTCCTGTAGGGAGTGGATGCCAAAACAATCATAGCAACCCAGCCCTGGGCTCTCTGCCCCCAGCTCTGACTATAGCACTGACCACACACTGTTTTTCTGTCCTGGCGCTGCCTTTCTCCTTAGGCCCCAGGCCTCCTGAATTCTCACAACCCAGCCCCCCACTTCACTTCCTCTTTAAGTCTCCCTTATCCCTATCCCCAGCCATCACAAGCAGAATGAGCCCCTTTCTCCTCTGTGGCAACCTAACTCTTTCTTTTTTTTTTTTTTTACAGGGACAGAGAGAGAGTGGACAAAGAGAGAGTCAGAGAGAGGGATAGACAGGGACAGACAAACAGGAATGGAGAGAGATGAGAAGCATCAATCATCAGTTTTTCGTTGTGACACCTTAGTTGTTCATTGATTGCTTTCTCATATGTGCCTTGACCGCAGGCCTTCAGCAGACCGAGTAACCCCTTGCTCAAGCCAGCAACCTTGTGTCCAGGCTGGTGAGCTTTTTGCTCAAGCCAGATGAGCTTGCCCTCAAGCTGGCGACCTCAGGGTCTCGAACCTGGGTCCTCCGCATCCCAGTCCGACGCTCTATCCACTGCGCCACCACCTGGTCAGACTCTAACTCTTGATTCTTCCCTGTTTTAAGGCTCAAAGATTGTTCTGTAAACTAGTTGCTTGCTTATGTAACTATCTTATGGGGATGTTAGGGGCTCCTTGTGAGTGGGACAGCATCTTATTCACATTTACATCTTGTGGCCAGCATAGTACCTGGCACCAGGAGGGTTCAATACCCGCATCACATGCCCCAAGTATCAAGCTTATGTCCACCCTGTGACATCCATCAATACGAATGCCTTGAATCAAACTTTTTGGTGCCTATTGCTATTCAAGGTACTTTCTCAAGCATCGTGTCTGCTCCTCTGGACAGTTCAATATGGTAGACAAGGCAGATATGGTTATACTTATTTTATTTTATTTTTTCCATCATTTAAAAAATTTTTAATTACAGTTGACATACACTATTTTATTAGTTTCAGGTGTATAACTCTGTGATTAGACATTATATAACTTACTAAGTGATCATCCTGATAAATCTCATACCCATATGACACCATTATAGTTATTAAAATATTATTGACTATATGTCCTATACTTTACACCCATGACTATTCTGTAACAACTAATTTGTACTTCTTAATCCCTTCACTTTTTTCAGTCATCTTCCCAAGCCCTCTCCCAGCTGGCAACCATCTATTGAAATGCTCTCTGTATTTATGAGTCTGTTTCTGTTGGCTTGTTTATTCTGTTTTTTTCGTTTTCTTTTTTGTTCTGTTTATTTTAGGGCTTTTTAAGTGTCAATTATTGATAGATATGCATTTATTGTCATTTTATTGTTTATTTTTTACATCTTTCTTCTTCTTCTTCTTCAATACCCCTTGACATTTATGTAATAGTGGTTTGGTGGTGATGAATTTCTTTAGCTTTTTCTTGTCTGGGAAGGTCTTTTTATATCCTTCCATTCAAAATGATAGCTTTGCTGGATGGAGTAATCTTGGTTGTAGATCTTTGCTTTGCATCACTTTAAATACTTCTTGCCACTCACTTATGGCCTGCAAAGTTTCCACTGAGAAATCAACTGACAGTCTTATGGGAGCCTTCTTGTAGGTAACTGATTTTCTCTTGCTGCTTTTTAAGATTCTCTCTTTGGCCTGCCCAGGCAGTGGTGCAGTGAATCAAGCATCAAACTGGGACACAGAGGACCCAGGTTCAAAACCCCGAGGTCACCAGCTTGAGCATGGACTCATCCAGTTTGAGTGCAGGCTCATCCAACTTGAGTGCGGGCTCACCAATTTGCTGGCTTGAGCGTGGGGTCATAGACATGGTCGGGGCTTGAGCCCAAAGGTCGCTGGCTTGAAGCCCAAAGTTGCTGACTTGAACAAGGTGTCACTGGCTCTGCTGTACCTCCCCCTCTAGTTAAGGCACATCTGAGAAAGCAATCGACGAACAACTAAGGAGCTGCAATGAAGAATTGATGCTTCTCATCTCTCTCCCTTCCTGCCTGTCTGTCCTTCTCTCTGTCTCTGTCAAACACACACAAAAAATGATTCTCTCTTTGTCTTTAACCTTTTGCATTTTAATTATGATGTATCTTGGTGTGGGCCTCTTTGGGTTCATCTTGTTTGGGACTCTTTGTGCTTTTAAGACTTGCATGTCTATTTCATTCACCAGGTTAGGGAAGTTTTTTGTCATTTTTTCAAATAGGTTTTCAATTTCTTGCTCTCTCTCTTTTCCTTCCAGCACCCCCATGATGCTAATGTTGGTACTCTTAAAGCTGTCCCAGAAGTTCCTCATACTTATTTTCATTTTAGATTCTTTTTTCTTTTTGATGTTCTAATTGGATGTGTTTTGCTTTCTTATATTGCAAATAGCTGATTTGATTATCAGTTTTATCTACTCTACTGTTAATTCTTTGTAAATTATTCTTTATTTATGACTGTTTTATTTTTTGTTTTTTGTGTTTTTTAAATTAAATGACAGGTAGGGAGGCAGTGAGACAGACTCCTTTATGCATGTGCCCTGACTGGGATCCACCTGCCAAGCCTGTAGTGGGCGATGCTCTTCCCACCTGGGGCTACTGTTCCATTGTTCAGCAACCGAGCTATGCACCTGAGGCAAGGCCAAAGAGCTATCCTCAGTGCCCGGGGCCAACTCACTTGAGCCATTTGAGCCATGGCTGTTGGAGAGGGAGGGAGAAGGGGAAGGGGAAGGTTGGAGAAGCAGATGGTTGCTTCTACTCTGTACCCTGACCAAGAATTGAACTCAGGACTTCCACATGCTGGATCAATGCTCTACCAACTGGCCAGGGCCTTGCTGGTTCTTTTTTATAGTTTTACATCCTTTTTTTATGGTGTTGAAGTTCTCACTATGTTCCTTGAGTATCTTTACAACCAATTTTTGAACTCTATATCTGGTGTTTTGCTTGCCTCCATTTCATTCAGTTCTTTTTCTGGATATTTCTCCTGTTTCTTCATTTGGGACATGTTTCTTTGTCTCCACATTTTGTCTGCTTCCCTGTGTTGGTTTCTATGTATTAGGTGGAGCTGCTACATCTCGCAGACTTGGTAGAGTGACTTTGTGTAGTAGTTGTCCTGTAGGGCCCAGTAGCAGAGCCTCCCCAGTCACCTGTAGTTGAGACTTGATTGTTGTTGATGTCACTTGGGAGAGATTGACTCCCAGGCCAATGGCTGTGAGGGTCTGCTGCTACTACAGAGGAGGAGTTGTTATGAAGGAGTCAACCCTGGGGAGCAGGACTTGCTTCAGTGGGGCTTTGGTACTCACTGAGTCCTCTCCCCTTGAGTGTGTAGCTCATGGAGGTCACAGGGTTATAATACAGCATGGTCTGAAGCTGTCCACCAGGGGCACAGGCTCTGGGGGCCTCCTTGGTGGTGCAAAATCAGCCACTGTTGATGCTTTGCCTGGGGCCACCTGGCACAAGCTACAGAGTGATGTGCAGGTGGCTGCTACTTGTGCTGGACTTGGAGGTGACTGGGAGAGGCCACGCTGTGAACCAAGGCCAGCTGCTTCTAGTGCCAGGCCTAGGGCCACTTAGCAAGGCTAGATGCTACTTGTCTGAGAGATTTTAGGAAAGTCCAAAGCATGAGGCAAAAGAGGTCATTTGTATGGAAAAGCCACTAGAAATGGCTTGTGTATGGCAAGGTCTCAGGAAGTCCCCAGGGCAGAGCAAACAGTGTGAGCCAGGTTGTTGGAAACTTATGGTGCCAGCCTGCCGGCTCTGTGTATGTGGGGGCTTCAGAAAAGGAATAATGACCTCTGCCAGCAGGTTGTCCTCCAACCTCTTGCTCTGATGCCAGACAAACCAATTCTTCCCTGTATGTCCCTGGTTTCTTTCAAGCTGGTACCTCAGTACTAGAGCTCAGAGGGAGTGAGTCTGAGTTAGTCCATGCATGGGCCTTTTAAGAGGAACTTCTTGGGACTCCAGCAGCCCTTAGGCTTACTCAGCCACAATCCTCATTGGTTTTTACAGGCAGAAGTTATGGGGAGACTTCTGTCTCTGAAACATGGGATGGGAGGCCTGGTGTGAGGCCGGGACGCCTCACTCCTCAGGGGGAATCTCTGCAACAGAAATATCCCTCTCAATTTTAAACTACTGCGCATGGGTGTGAGACCAGCCCATTCTGCATCCATCAGTCTCAGTGTGGCTTTTTCTTTAAATCTCTAGTTGTAGGACTTCCATTCAGCTCAATATCAGGCAGTTCTGAATGATGGTTGTTCTGTAGTTTATTTGTAATTTTGATCTGGCAGAGGGAGGATTTGAGTACCATGCTCACTTATGCTGCCATATTTTTTTTCTTTTTTTTAAATTTATTGATTGATTTGAGAGAGAGGGGAAGTGTGGCGGGGGGAGAGGGAAACATTAGTTTGTTGCTCTACTTATTCATGCATTCATTAGTTGATTCTTGTGCATGCCCTGACCAGGGATCACACTTGCAGCTTGGCATATCAGGTCAACACTCTAACCAACTGAGCTACCCAGCCAGGGCCCCTATGCTGCCATCTTGACCGGAAGTTCATCTGCCTCTGTTCTCTGCAGATGAGCAGGTGGACACCATTAGGTTCTGCCATGTTTGGTTATACCCATTTTAGAGATGAGGCCACTGGATTCCAAAGAAGGGAAGTGACTTCTCCAGGTTTCCTCTTCCAGGACCATGCTGGTTACCTGGCCCCATAATGCAGAGTGGAAACACAGAGACAGAAGCCTCAGGCCCTGTGCTGGCGGAGCTAGCTGCTCCTGGCCCTGGGTTCCCTGCACTTTTACCACTGTGGCAGACTGAGAAGAGGGGAGGAGGTTGAGCAGGGGCAGTGCCAAAGCATGTGGAAATGAGAGGGAGAATTTTGATAAAGGGTGGTCCTGAGGAACCTGGAGACAGCAGGAGCACTCACATGCTGGAAGGTGGGGGGGGGGTGTCTCTGCAAAGCTCAAAGGACCAGGTAAGGGCACACTCCTCATTTCCAGCCTGTACATCCAGACTTGTCCCCAAAGCTGTATCTTTAGTGCCAGACCCCAGCCTGGCAGAATTCCTGAGGTGGGAGGGAGGTCATGGACAAGGGTCCCTCAGGGAAGAGCCTTAAAAGAGAGCTTGGAGCCAGACTCTGGAGAAACCCCCCACTACCCCTCTGGCTGGCAGGAAAGAATGACATATTTGGGGAACCAGTTAGCCTCCACGCCCAGCCGGGCAAGTCCAGTGCAGATGTGCGGGCTCTGACCTACTGCGACTTGCACAAGATCCAACGGGTAGATCTGCTAGAGGTGCTGGACATGTACCCTGCCTTCGCAGACAGCTTCTGGAGCAAGCTGGAAGTCACCTTCAACCTTCGGGATGTGAGTCTGGGCTGGGTGGGCCAGGGTGGGTGATGGCCCTTGGAAAGTGGTAACAGATAATGCCCAGGCAGCCTGCCGAGAGCTAGGCCTGCCTGACCTGGGGGGACCTCGCTGATCATCTCCCCTTCTTTCAAACCCCTGCTGCGTTCTTTACCATAATTTCTTCTGTGTCTACCACGGCCTGCATGAAACTAAGAATGACGATAGCTACCAATTATTGAGCACCAACTATGTGCTAAATGTTGGGCTTCTTTTACATTATATTATTTATTCCTCTCCTTGCAAATGGTATATTATTCCCATTTTCCAGATGAAGAAACTGAGGGCCAGAGAGAATAAATTGATCAAAGCCATATAGCCTCAGTGTTAATGGCTGAGCCAAACTGTGGAGTCAAGTTTGTTCAACTTGCTACCCCAAGCTTTCCCCATCCATTGTACCAAGCTGAAAGGGAGAGTGTCTGCCATCCAGGGGCTCAGAGTGCCAGGTACCAGGGGTGTAAAGAAGTAAAAGAGCTGTCTCTCCTCTCAAGCTTATCACTCAGTAGAAGAGATTAAACAAGTCATGAAAAATAAAGTGCTACACAGTTAAATAACCAAGGAAGTCATAAGTGTACCCAGGGAGACCAAATTTGTGTATAGCTCAGGGATGCCAAGGAGTGGAACGGCCAGTACAGGCTGGAAATCCAGAAGAGGTTGCATGGAGGAGGGAATCTGGAATCAGTTAGTGGGAAGGAGGTGGCAGGCACACTTGGTATGGGCATCAGTGGCTGAGGCCCCGGTTCCGAGTCCCACTTTCCTCCTCAGTCTCGGGAGAAGGGGCTCTGCTGGCCCAGGTTGGGCCCACACCAAAAGGGTATAGTGCTCAGACACATTTTCTTATTAGGACAGCGCTCCCCACCCTGTGCTTTCTGCTGTTCTCCCGCCTCCCAGACTCTCCCCTTCCCATCTGATCTGTCTAGGAGACATCTTGTAAGGACCCTGCACTGGGGGCTCCAGCATTAGGAGCCATCAGCTGGCCCAAGTGCTCAGTGACTAGACATCAGAGCAAGAGTGACATGGTCTCTGTGGGCATCTGCAGCCCTCTGGGGAGCCCCTAAGTGAGGGTACCAGAAGGATGGGCTGCTAAGGGTGCTGCTGAATACACCTCCTGAATGGACTGGGAGTTCCAGATCCAGTCTCCTCAGAGGAGACTCACTATTGGTCCACACTGGGGGCAGGAGCACCAGGGCATTCAGGAAAGAGGACTGGAAGAACAGCTCCCCTGCCTGCCCACAGAATCTTGATGCTCAAAGCAATCTTTCCTAAGACTCTGTGTGTCTCCAAGCCCCTGTTCATCGCCTGCCCTCCCACGCAGGAGACAGCCTGCAGGAAGCTGCCTGGAGCATTAAGGGAGAGCCCAGCCACATATCACCACTTCACCTAATCACTGGGGCCATGGTGGGGTAAGGGGCAAGGGAGAACCTAGAGGGCCTGCCCCAGCTTTGGTCCCTGTTACTTAATGCTGTTGTTCCCCACAAGGCAGATGGGGGTCTCCAGTCATCACCCCAACAGACTCCAGGCAGTCAGGACCACCAAGGCTTCTTTCTCAGGGACAACCAGTCAGGTGAGCAAAGCCAGTCTCCACCAGTTTCTGCCCTGCCCCAGCCCAAGGCCGCTGTCAGCTTCCTGCACCTTCCTAGTCCTTACATCCTGCTTCTTCTGGGAGAGGCCTCCCCAGCCCCTGGATGAGTGGAGAGGAGCTCCCTCCCTAAGCTCCATGCTGAAGACCCTTTACCCCTTCCTTCCTGTGTCCTTAGAGCCAGAGTGAAGGCTAGCCAGGAGCCTAGTGCTGCCGTGGCCGAGAATACTAGACAAGCCACTGGGGTTCCCCATCAAGGCACCAGGGGACCCACTGGGCTTCAGCTTCCAGGACAGTGAGGCCAGGGCTAGATGACCCTACCCAGCTAGCCCCCCAAAGCTGGAACCCCAGATCCCCTCCCAGGGTTACAGCTTTCTGGGTCATAGATATCAGGCCTCCGTGCAGGCAAGACCTCATACTCTAGGGCACCCACGTTGGAAGAGCCACTTTACCCCGCCTGATGTTCCCATTGCAAGTATGGGCAGGGCACAGGCTCAGCTGTGTGGAAGCAGCTAGACCAAGCTCAGGTTTTCCTTTCCCTTCTGCACTTGCAGCCCCTTCCCTGAGCCTCTCAGATGCATCTGGGCTCTGGCCTGAGCTGCTGCAGCAAGTGCCCCCAAGACCAAGGCACAGCCCTCCAGACCCTCAGAGAAACTCAGGCTGCTGGCCTCCTGAGCTTGGCTCCAGGCTAGAGCAGCTGCAGGCCCAGGTGAACAGGTGAGTGGCCTACATGCCAGGTTCTGGTGGCTGCAGAGTGCAAGCCAAGCAGCAGGCTAGGCACGGATGCCCCCTCCTGGTGGCTCAGGAACATCACTGGATGTCCTGTAAATTTCAGAAAGGTGAGAGCTCCATTTAACAACAGGCCTCTCCATCTGTACATAACTAAGCACAATTCTTAGATGGCTTGTCCCAGCAAACCCGGGAACATGCCAAGGAAGCTTTCTTAAGAAAGAGACATAACTTCATGCAGAAACAAATTTCATGGGCCTTTGGAAGAGGGGTGTGGCCTGTGGGTGATGGACTGTGGTGGCAGAGTGGCAGAGTTAGGGCTTAGGGACTATACAGTCCTGGGTTTAAATTCTGGTTCTGCATCTTACCAGCAAGAGTGTGGGCAAGTTACTTAATCACTTTGTGCCTTAGTTTGCCCTTTCTTGAATTGGAGACAATCCAAATACCCACATCAAAGCTTCTTGAGTACCCAATGATGTGCGTATGTGCCTGGTCACTTATCATCGAAGTCAGGGATATGCTAAGGGGAATTTGGGCAGAGGATTGTAGTAGGGAAATAGCTTCAGGTAGACCCCAGATTGCCATGCCAACCAGCTGGAACAGCATTTAGGCTACAAAATCTGGAGCTGTCCTCAGGACCTGAACTGCTTTTGTCAACCCTAATCCTGCCCCTGCCCCTGCCCCTGCCCCTGCCCCTGCCCCTGCCCCTGACTGTGGGGTTCCGTCCTGTTGGGCAGGCTGGAGTCCCGCATGTCCTCAGACCTCAGTCACATCCTGCAGATCCTTCAGCAGCCCATGCCCCAGGGCCACACTGGCTACGTCCTGGGAGCACCAGCCTCTGATGACCTGGCCTTGTTTCCTGTGGCCTCAGCAACTCAGAGTCCAGGAACTAGGCTGCTTCATGGGGGAATGACCCCTGCACAGGTGAGCAGGTGAGGGGAACCCCAGGGGCTAGCCTGGAGGCAGCTGCATTCTTTCCCCCACCCCCTCTTTCTTGCCTCTCTCAGGCCCCAAGCTGTGGTGACTTGAACAAATGTAAGTTGAAGCGCAGAAACTTCCCCTCCAGGATGCCTCACGTGGCCATGGCAATGGACAAAACTCTGACACTGTCCTCTGAACTGGAGCAATCTGATGGGCTCCTGTCATCTCCAGCTTCACCTCTGCATCCCCTGCAGGTACAGGGACTCATCTGTGGTCCCCGCTTCACCTCCCTCCCAGAATACCTCGGTTCTGTCCCCAAGCAGCGGGAGTTCCAGAGACATGGCTCAGATCCTGGATTTACAACTTAGAGCCGCTGAATCCCAAGTCAAAGACACCATGAGGGCACTGAAGGTGTCTGAGATGAGAATTAAGGATTTGGGGGAGACAGAGAACTGTGAAAATGGGCCTCTGAAAACCATCTAGAGTAGTTACAAACTGCTAACTCAAGTGACCAAGATGGCAGGGTCGAGGAGGCTCAGGACTTTGACCTGCCTCCTCCAGGCCTCTGTTTAGATAGCAAGCCTGGTGCAGGGTGGGCAAGCACCGTAAGTGTGGAGATAGCTTGCAGGACAGAGGGGTCAGTAAGGAAAAGAGAAGTTTCTGATCTTCTGTGTGAGGACCTTACTCTGGGCTGGGGGCAATCACCCTCTGGCCCAGAACTATCCACTGCCTCTCAACCCAGCACCCAAGGTTGGTCAGACCTCCTGCAAGAGCCCATGATCTGGCTGGAGATGGCAGTGTCCTCTGTAGTGGACACATCAGGGAACAGAGCTTTAGCCCTCAGCCACTCAGCCCCTGATGGTTCTGTGATGACCTTTGGGATCCTAGTGGACAGTGGAGTGTATCACAACTAATAAAGTCTACACATTTCACCTTGGCTTGGGTGTGTAACTTACCTGAGGTTGATTATGTCCTTGACTGAGCCATGACCCCAACATCAGTTGTATTCTCCAAGCCCTTCTCACAAGGATATGTGAGTTGGGGACTTGAAAGCGGCTCTGCCAGACCCAGGAGCCCTCAAACCTTGGGGCTCTTAGCCAGGCTGGGGTGAAGGGAAGCAGAGAGGTGCTGGCTTGGTGGTCATGGAAATTATGCTAACACTTTCATAGCAGTGACTCTGTGCAAGACACTGTGCTGACTTCTCTCAGATATTAGCTTATCTAATCCTCTCAGAAACTCTAAGGGGTCAGTGTTATTTTCCTCATTTTAGAGAAGTGGAATCAAAAGCAGAGAGAGACAAAAGAACTTACACAAGCATGAGGGGGAATTCTGGGGTCTGGTAGTATTCTGTTTCCTGATCTAGGTGCTGTTTCATGAGTGTCTTGTGAAAATACATGCACTTCTATGTGTAAATTATACTTTGATAAAAAATAATCTTGACTATAGTAAAGGACTGTGATGGCAAACCTATGACACGTGTGTCAGCACTGACACGTGTAGCCATTTTCGATGACACGTGGCCGCATGCGGCTGCATACCAGAGAAGTATGGGGCCGCATGCCGAGAAGGACGTTTCATCCTCGGCTCCTGCACGGCCAGGTGCAGTAGCCGAGGATAAAACATTTGCTGTAGTGTAGACACTCTATGCCGAGGTCTGTAGGCCAAAACAACAGAACTCCGGCACAGAGCATCTAGTTCTGGGACTTCGGTTAGGGTGTTTTTCTCGAAGTGACACACCACCCGAGTTATGCTCAGCTTTTTGGTGAATTTTGACACACCAAGCTCAAAAGATTGCCCATCACTGGTATAGGAAAAGAAAGATGTAATTTCAACCTAAATGGGCTGGCTCGAGACTATGTGTAGTTAAGTAACTACTCCACTGAACTAGACTGTTATCCAAAAAGTACCTGGCACTGGTCTTCAGTCCTTCTTGCTCCAATATTCCCTAAAAGAATTCTGAAAACATTTGCTTCCTCATTTTTAAGTTGACATCGGAAGTATTTCATTAATAAGTTTAAAAAATCATAAAAGATGTAATTTCCAGGTTTCATGTTTTTATGTATTTTGTTTGTTTGTTTTTGCAAGAGAGAGAGAGTTGCAGGGGGGATGAGAAGCATCAGCACATAGTTGCTTCATTTTAGATGTTCATTGATTGCTTTTCATACGTCCCTTGATGGGGCACTCCAGCCAAGCCAATGACCCCTTGCTCAAGCCAGTGACTTTTGGGCTTAAGCCAGCAACCTTGGGCTTCAAGCCAGCGACCATGGGGTCATATCTATGATCCCATGCTCAAGGCTGAGAACCCATGCTCAAGCTGGTGAGCCATCCCTCAAGGCTGATGAACCCACACATAAGCTAGTAACCTCAGGGATTTGAACCTGGGACCTCAGCATCCCAGGTCGATGCTCTATCCACTGGTCATGTCAGTGTGTTGCTTATAAACTTTTATTTATATTGATCCATTTTGATCCAAATAGCACAGTGACTTGAGAACCAATGTCACTCATTTTAAGAACACTAGAACAAACCCTTCTTTAACATCATTCCTTTTCTCTTATAATTCCATTCTATTCCTCTCAGTATATGCTACAAATAATTTATTTTCATGCTTTAAAGTCTATTATTTATAACCTTATCACAGCTGTTTGTGACGCAAACATATAAATTGAAAATATATACATTGAAATTTTATTTAGTTTTTATAAATTTACTAAAGCTTTAAGGGTTACACTTAGTACAGAGCTGTTCAAACAACATATAAAAATCTTGATAAAAACTAAAAATTTATTGTCAATGCATCTCTTAAAAAAGGATATTTTCCTCTCTATTAATTAGTTCATGTGTGGATGAATCACTTTTTTTTTTTTTTTTTTTTTACAGGGACAGAGAGAGGGATAGATAGGGACAGACAGACAGGAACACAGAGAGGTGAGAAGCATCAATCATTAGTTTTTCGTTGCCGTTGCAATACCTTAGTTGTTCATTGATTGCTTTCTCACATGTGCCTTGACTGCGGGCCTTCAGCAGACTGAGCAACCCCTTGCTGGAGCCAGCGACCTTGGGTCCAAGCTGGCAAGCTTTTGCTCAAGCCAGATGGGCCCCGCGCTCAAGCTGGTGAGCTCGGGGTCTCGAACCTGGGTCTTCCACATCCCAGTCCAGCGCTCTATCCACTGCGCCACCGCCTGGTCAGGCTGGATGAATCATTGTTTAAATTAGAATAAGCCTGACCAGGCGGTGGCGCAGTGGATATAACATTGGACTGGGGTGTAGAGAACCCAGGTTTGAAACTCGAAGTCTCTGGCTTGAGCCCAAGGTCACTGGCTTGAGCAAGGGGTCACTCACTCTGCTGTAGCCCCTTCCCCATCAAGGCGCATGTGGGAAAGCAATTACTGCAACGGAAGAATTGATGTTTCTCATCTCTCTCCCTTCCTGTCTGTCTGTCTCTAGCTGTCCCTCTTTGTCTTTCTCTGTCTCTGACTAAAACAAACAAACAAACAAACAAATAAACAAAGTAGAATAAGACAAGGTTTAGCAACAATTTTGTACCTGTCTTTCCTTTTTTTAAAAAATGAGCACAGAGAAAACTTGTGCATATAAATAGATGGGACTGTAGGGTTGGTTATAAAAAGCAAAGTCACTAAAATTTTTTTGAGTTCTTTCTGAGTCTTATAACAATCACCTTTATCATTAAAAACTATATTTAATGATATCTAACAAATCAACACAATCCTCCTTTCATTTTGTTGAAAGCAAAGAATTGGAAACCATTTCGATTATAAAGCTTTGGACTCTTCTCCATTTCAAACTCAGGACACATAAATTTGGGGTTTGATTAGCTTTTGCTTTGGGATCCGAGGTGGGAAAAGGATAGAAGGGGATCTAAAAAAATTTAAGACCCAAACTGATCAGATAGAGCTTCCCTATGAAAACCAACCCTAGAATTACTAGCATTTCTAGATGGACAGGAAAGCACAGTAAGGCCCGACTGAAGCTGAGTAGGCCTTGAGTATATCTGCGGGTCGCTCTGCAAACGGCGTGCCCAAGGCCGGCCCTTGGGGGTACTGTAGAACAACTCTCCCGGCTTAAAAGGGGGCATTAGTGATGAGAGAAGGTGGCTCTCGTTTGGTTCGCTGGACAGACTGCCACGCCTAGGGCATCAGTACCGCGAAATTCAGCAGGCTCTTGCGGAAGGCAATATTCTAATTTTTACTCGAGGGTGTGGAAAAGCCGCTAGAACAGCAGCTGCTAAGTGGAACTCAAAGGAGGTTACACAAGAGGTTTGCTCTCATTCACTTGGCCTAGAACTTAGAGGACTGCTGCTCCACACTATAGCCTCTATGCCACTCACGCCCCCACTCACACCCCGGACGCTGCTACTGCTCTGACTGACATCTCTGTCAACCAATGACCTTTGGGCCCTAGAAAGAGCCTGCCCCCTCCTGGATTGGGCGGGAAAAGTAATTGAAATGACAAACGTTTTCACCAATAGCGAGAAGTTTCCAAAAGCTACGGATAAAATAGCCAATGAGAAGAAGGAACTGTCTTAAATGATGTGTCAGGCAGCCAACGACGGCACCACTGTGGGGAACGCGTGGCTTCCTTTCCGAGGGGGCGGGGCAGCATCTCAAACGGAAGGTGGTTGTCGTCCGATCCCTAGCAGGTTTGAAACAGGGGGTCGGGCCGGGCCGTCGTTGTCTGTTGCCGAGGCCCCGCTTCCGGGCTAGGCCGTCCGTGCCCGCCCCGGCCCCGCCTCCCTTCGGACCCCCGGGTCCCAAGTCCGGCTCTCCGCCCGACTCGTACCCCGCCTGCCGCCGCCCGCTGCCTACCCGGCCCGCAGTGCGGCCCCGCCGCAGCCACCATGTCCCTGCACGGTAAACGGAAGGAGATATACAAGTATGAAGCGCCTTGGACCGTCTACGCCATGAACTGGAGCGTGCGGCCTGACAAGCGCTTTCGCCTGGCTCTGGGCAGCTTCGTGGAGGAGTACAACAACAAGGTGGGCCGGACAAGGGGCTCGGAACCCAGCAGACGGGGAGCGGGCCCAGACCCCGGGACGCTCCTGCGGACTTGCCTTACTTAGCGTCACTGAGCGGTTCCTCTGAGTCTGCTGCTGAGCAGTGTTTCGGTCTTGTTTCATTTAATCCTGGCAGCATCCCTGTGTAGTCGGTAATGTAGTTACCCCTTAACCTCATTTAACTGATGGGAAAACTGAGGCACAGTTTTGTGACTTGCCAGTCAGACAGCTGTTTCGTGTTGGAAACAGGTCTCAAACCCAAATTTACACGCCAATGCTATGTCATTTATCACTCCTATCTCCCCTCCCGCCTCATTGCTTCAGTTGGGGGGCGGAGGAGGAAAGATGGAGTGATGAATGAAGGACAGTGCTCGTACTGCAGTTGGTGGTCTTTCACTTCTGGCCATGCTGGATTTCTGTTAGGGCTATTTATTTTGCAGATTTTCCCTCCCCCTACTCCCAGCCCCAGGTACCCCAACCCCTCTGCCAGGATTGCCATTGCTGCCTCATATCTGTCTTTTCAAAACCGATCTCTTTTTGTAAATCTTGGCCTCTAGCCTTGATCCTTCTATTTTCTAAATAGAGAAGGGTGACACTTGCCACATCTTTCCTTGGCTTCTTTCTTGCTCATGCAGCTGTGCAACCCTGAGTGGTAAGTATTCATCAATTGGAGGCCTTCATCGAAGCACGGGTAGTAGGGGGAAGTTTTTAAGCTGGCTGTGCAGCATAAGTTTATTTTTGAAAATTGAGTAAGTCAGTGGGAAGAATTTTCTTTTACCTCTTAATCTTTTATTTTATTGTATTAGAGTACATATTGTGATTGTTAAGGATCAGAACAATTGAAAGCCTTGGCTAGTGTGTTTAAAGCACTCCTACTGCTCCACAGGTGTGGTGCAGGGGGAAAAAGCCAGGCAGTCTAGGATTGGGTCCTGTCTGGTCCATTGACTAGCTGTGGGGAATTGCACATGTCAATCTTACTATTTCTGACCCACAGTTTGTTGTAGAAAAGGTGAAGGTCCTGTAAGAAACATTTGAACATTGTAAGTTTGTTTACAGTTCTAAGGAGCACAGCTGTTTCTCTAGAGTTAGATCTTAACTTCTTTCCCCTTTCAGAAACTGATAAAAATCATGGATTCTCATTACCCAGCCATTGCACGCACATTCACAATTTACAAATACCAGGGCATACAAACTGATCTTGAAGTCGCTATTACCCAGAGAAACCAGAAAGTCCTGAGCAAGACATAGCTTTGTTTTCTTTTGTCTGATTCCTCTTTCTTCCTTATGGTCATAGTGGACAGCAGAGCTGGGAATGGAATTCATGGCCCTGATGTGAAACCATGTTAGTAAAATTAAGAGAACTAGAACTACTTTTTAAGGATACATGTTCAAAAATAATAGTAAATTATGTCTACTAAAATATGTCTTTTAAACACAGAATGTTTTTTTCCTTGTAAGTTCTTCCAGGGTTAACCTGAGTAAGTAGTTACATTTTTAAGAGAGGGAAGAACTGAGCCACAGACTGCTGGTGGAGTTAAACCTCAACGGCAGGAACTTGACCCCAAAGTTTGTCTTCATTTAGCAACTGTATGAGAACTCCTTTGTGTTGGACACACAGGCCTTAGTAGTGGAATGCAAATTATTAATCCCATTAGTAACAGAATAGGCAGTTATCTATATCTTAACTCATGTGATGTAGGTTATCAGTGTCTTAAAACTATTTTTGTGCTCCCACCTGTCTAGGTGGTTTGTTTTTTTCTTTATTTTTTTTACAGGGACAGAGATAGGGACAGACAGGAACGGAGAGAGGTGAGAAGCATCAATCAGAGATGAGAAACATCAATCATTAGTTTTTCATTGCCGTTGCGACACCTTAGTTGTTCATTGATTGCTCTCTCACATGTGCCTTGACTGCCGGCCTTCAGCAGGCCGAGCAACCCCTTGCTGGAGCCAGCGACCTTGAGTCCCCAAGCTGACAGGCTTTTGCTCAAGCCAGATGGGCCCGCGCTCAAGCTGGCGACCTCGGGGTCTTGAACCTGGGTCTTCCGCATCCCAGTTCGATGCTCTATCCACTGCTCCACTGCCTGGTCAGGCTATGTCTGTTAATTTTTTAAAAATATAAAGTATGAGAGTAATGGCAGGATAGGTTGGTTGATTAGAGCAGGTTTGATCCCCAGTCAGGGCACATACAGGAACAGGTTGTTGTTCCTGTCTCTCATTTCTCTCTCTCTAAAGTCAATAAATAAATTTTAAAAATATACACTGTATATGTAAGGTATGAGTAATGTGAACAGTAATTTATGTTGCTATTCATGAAAGTAATAAAAGTGAAAGTGAAGATGTGGACATGCCTTCAAGGAGTAAATATTTTATATTGCATATCTTCTTAGGAGACATCCGGCTTAGTAAAATCTACAGTTTAAATAAAAATGATCTTGCTTCATAGCCTTTTCTTTTTTTTTTTTTTTCCAGGGTCCGAGAGAGTCAGAGAAAGGGATAGATAGGGACAGACAGACAGGAACGGAGAGAGACGTGAAGCATCAATCATCAGTTTTGTTTTTTTTTTTTTTGCTGTTGCGACACCTTAGTTGTTCATTGATTGCTTTCTCATATGTGCTTTGACTGCAGGCCTTCATCAGACTGAGCCACCCCTTGCTGGAGCCAGCGACCTTGGGTTCAAGCTGGTGAGCTTTGGCTCAAACCAGATGAGCCTGCGCTCAAGCTGGTGACCTCGGGGTCTCGAACCTGGGTCCTCCGCATCCCAGTCCGATGCTCTATCCACTGCGCCACCGCCTGGTCAGGCCATAGCCTTTTCTTTTTAGGAGCATTTGTTTCACATGTTGGGGTAAACTATTATGAGGCACCAGTTACAGAAAGAGAGTAGAGGTGAGAAGTAAAAGAAATTTAGCAGGAGGACAGGGGAGACTGGGGAGAAAAAGGCAGATGGGCCCGCGCTCAAGCTGGCGAGCTCAGGGTCTCGAACCTGGGTCTTCCACATCCCAGTCTGACGCTTTATCCATTGTGCCACCGCCTGGTCAGGCGCCTTGGGGTTTTGAACTGGCGATTTCATCATTCTAGGTTAAGGCTTTATTCACTGCACCACCACATGTCAGGCAGAAAATTATTTTTACCTCAATTGAAAGTTAGTGGCCAGTCCTGCCACCATGAAGTCAAAAAACTTAAGAAAATAAAGAACTCCAAGCAGAGATACAGAGATCAGATAAAATAAGGCATGGTTACAGGAGAAAATGAAACATCAGCAGGAAGAGCCCAGGAAAATAATGGAAGAGAAAACAGAAATTATCACAGAACTAAAAGAATAAAAGTGAATACCAACCACTAAAAACACAGTGAAGGAGAGGGAAGACAGATGAAGAAAAATGAAATGGAAATCAGTAATTAAAAAGAACATATTAGATAGAGAAAACAAAGAAGATATAACTTAGGTATAATTGGTGTTCCTAAGAAGACCAAAGAAATGAAACACAAAAACTCAAATATGCAGTTAGAGACTTTATAGAAATAAAGGTTTGAAGTAATGAATTCAAACTATATCTCAATAAAAATCGACACAGAACAATTGGCACTAAAACATTTTCTAGGAAAGTTTCTACATTTTCTTTTCTTTCAAGTGAGAGGAGGGAAGATAGACTCCCACATGCACCCCAACACGCCCCAATGAGGATCCACCCAGCAACCTTCTAGGGCTGATGCTCTGCCCATCTGTGGCCATCACGCGACTGAGCTATTATTTTTAGTGCCTGAAGTGGAGGCTCCATGCAGCCATTCTCAGCATCTGGGGCCAGCGTGCTTGAATCAGTCGAGCCATAACTGGGAGGAGAAGAGAGGGGTGTATGGGAAGGAGTGGAGAAGCAAATGGTCGCTCTCCTGTGTGCCCTGACTGGGAATTGAATCCAGGACATTCACACACGGGGCTGACACTCTACCACTGAACCAACTGGCCAGGGCCAGTTTCTACATTTTAAGGGTGAATTAAGAATGTTTTGCACTGAGGTTGCTGGTTTAAAGCCCTGGGCTTGCCCAGTCAAGGTACATATGGGAGTTGATGCTTCCTGTTCCTCCCCATTCTCTCTCCCTCTCCCTCTCTCTCTCTCTCTCTCTTTCTCTCTCCCTCCCCCCTCCCTCTCTTCCTCTCTTTTTCTCTCCCTCTTTCCCTCTCTCCCCTTCTTTCTCTCTCCCTCTCTCCCTATCTCCTCTCCCTCCCTCCCTATCTCCTCTCCCTCTTTCCCTCTCTCCCTATCTCTTCTCCCTCTCCTCTGCTCTCCTCTCTTCTCCTCTTTAAAATGAATAAATAAAATCTGAAAAAAGAAAAATGAATGTTTTAGACATGCAGGCAAATAGAAACTCATGGACCAATGTCTACATGCCTGTAGTTCTTATACATTGTATTACTATAAACATCTGAAAATATACTTATGAATATGTAAGATTTATAGGGGGGAAAATGCACCTTAAAAAAAATTATCCCCCATTGATTGGAGAGAGAGAAGAAGGGAGGGGGACATGAAGGGGGAGAGAGAGTTGGAGAAGCATCAACTTGTTCCGTTTAGTTGTGTACTCATTGATTGCTTCTTGTTTGTGCCCTGGTGGGGAATTGAACCCATGACCTTGGTATGCCAGGATGACACTTTATCCACTGAGCCACCCACCAGGGCCAGAAAATGCACTTTTTAAATGATAACTCAGTTTACAAAAATTGACCATCTGTTAAGAAAAACAAATTTTTATATATAGGTACATTAGAATATTTTCTTAATTTTATTGATTTGATAGAGGAAGGGAGAGAGAGTGAGACAGAACATAGATCTGTTCCTGTAGTTGCCCTGACTGGAATTGAACCGGCAACCTCTGTGCTTCAGGACGATGCTCTAACCAACTGAGCTATCCAACTAAAGCAAGAAAAACAAATTGTAATAGGAGAAATCAACAGATTGGAAAAAAATTCTATATATCAGTACTTAAGGGAATATGAGAAAACTAAAGCCCAGATATGATAAGTAATTTGCCCAACGTGATACAGTAGATAAAAGCAGGGCCAGAACTGTAATACTGTTTTGTCTCCAGAGTTTTAAGTATATACTGATGTCCCAAGGAAAAAATTATGGGAAAAAAGATACTGAAAAACAGTGGGGGAACACTCGTCTTATCAGATTAGAATAAGTATAGAATTGGTATAGTTATAGCAAGAAAGATGGATGGAATCACATAGAATGTTCCAAAACCGATTTAAGTGTGTATAGAAGTGTAGTATGTGATAAGATAGAACCTTAATTCACTGAGAAAAAAATATAAATTGTGTGACAGTTATCTGGCAGGAAAATTTAAAACCCTCTAATTCATGTCATATATGAAAATCAAATTTTAGGTGAACTATTTAAATGTAAATAAAATCCCACAAACAGTAGGACCAAATGGACTAACAAATTGTATGGGGCAGTGGGAGTGAGCAGAGAAGGCAGTATATAAACTACTCATTAAATCCAGAGTCAACATGGAAAAGATTGACAGATTATAGTACATAAATAAAACATTTTTATATGAAAAGATATGTTGTGGGCAAAGTCAAAAGACAAATGATAGGCCAGAGGGAAATATTTTCAAAACATGGCAGACAGTAGAAGCTAATTTACTTAGTGTGATAGAGAAGTGGACAAAATATAAATAGCCAGTTCTTAGGAAAGGAAGTGCAAGTGATCAATAAACAAGAAAAGATGCTCACCTGCACAGGTAGTTAAAATGAGAATTTACCTTATGATGTTATGTTGACAGTATAGGGAAATGAGCATCTTTATATACAGCTGGTAGGAGTATGAGTTGCTACAGCCTCTTTAGAAAGTATATCAAGCCCTGACCAGGTGGCTCAAGTGGCTCAAGTGTCCTGGCGCACTGAGATCATGGATTCAGTTCCTAGTCAGGGCTCGTACAAGAAGCAGTCAATGAGTATACAATTAGGTGAAACGGATTGAGGCTTCTCTCTCTCTCTCCTTTCTCCTTTCCCTCTCTTTTTCTCCCTCCCTTCCTCCCTCCCTCGCTCTCTTTTTCTCCTTCTCCCCTCTCTTTTTCTCCTTCCCCCTCTCTTTTTCTCCCTCTCTCCTCTTTTCCTCCCTCCTCCCTTTTTTCTCCCCTCCCTCAATTAATGGAAAAGTTTTAAAAAATACATCAGTATCTATTAAAATTTAAAATGCTAATACTCTTGGATCTTTGGCCTCCAGAAATATAGTAGGGTGTACCTGACTAGACAGTGGCACAGTGGATAGAGTGTCAGACTGGGACACAGAGGACCCAGGTTTGAAATCCCGAGGTTGCTGGCTTGAGCGTGGGTTCATCCAGCTTGAGTGCAGGATCGCTGGCTTGAACATGGGATTATAGACACAACCCCATGGTTGCTAGCTTGAGCCCAAAGGTCACCAGCTTGAAGCCCAAGGTCGCTGGCTTGAGCAAGGGATCACTCGCTCTGCTATAGCCCCCACCCCACCCTACCTCATTTCATCAAGGCACATATGAGAAAGCAATCAATGAACAGCTAAGGTGCTATAACAAAGAATTGATGCTTCTCATCTCTCTTCCTATCTGTCTGTCCCTATCTCTATCTCTCCCTCTATCTCTGTCCGTCCCCCCCCCCCGAAAAAAAAAAGACAGAAGGGCATAAGCACATATGTCCAAGGTTTAAAATATTGTGTACCAATTAAAAGGATGAGTTGGGCCCTGGCCAGGTAACTTAGCTGGTTAGAGCATCATCCTGAAACACCAAGGTTACAGATTCAATTCCCGGTCAGGGCACATTCAAGAATAAACTAATGGCCTGACCAGGCGATGGTGCAGTGAATAGAGTGTCGGACTGGGATGCGGAAGGACCCAGGTTCGTTACCTCGAGGTTGCCAGCTTGAGCATGGGCTCATCTGGTTTGAGCAAAAGTTCGCCAGCTTGGACCCAAGGTCGCTGGCTCCAGCAAGGGGTTACTCAGTCTGCTGAAGGCCCACGGTCAAGGCACATATGAGAAAGCAATCAATGAACAACTAAGATGTCGCATGGGCAACAAAAAACTGGTGATTGATGCTTCACGTCTCTCTCCGTTCCTGTCTGTCTGTCCCTATCTATCCCTCTCTCTGACTCTCTCTCTGTCTCTGTAAAAAAAAAAAAAAAAAAAAAAAAGAATCAATTAATGAATGGAAAAATAAGTGAAACAAGATATCAATGATTCTCTTTCTCATTCTAAAAATCAATCAGTGCCGCCTGTCCTGTGGTGGCGCAGTGGATAAAGCGTCGACCTGGGAACACTGAGGTCGCCAGTTCAAAACCCTGCACTGGTCTGGTCAAGGCACATATGGGAGTTGAGCTTCCAGCTTCTCCCCCCTTTCTCTCTTTCTCTCTCTCTCTCTCTCTCTCACTCTGTGTCTCCTCTCTAAAATGAATTAAAAAAAAAAAAATCAATCAGTGCCTTGACTGGATAGCTTGGTTGGTTAGAGCATCATCCCGAAGCACAGAGGTTGCTAGGTTTGACCCCCGGTCAGGGCGCATACAGAAATGTTCCTTTCTCTCTCTTGCTCCCCCTTCCTTTCTAAAATCTATAAAATAAACATTAGAAAATAATAATAATAAAAATAAGTCAATAAAATAAAAAGTGAGTTCAACCTACATATTGACCTGAGGGATACTCATTATTTTGTTTAATAAAAAGTAGATTTATAGCATTGGATTTAATATCCCATTTTTCTGAAAGTTGAGGTAAAACCTTACACTATATATAAATATGTTTGAGCATAGAGAAGAGTGTGGAAGCAACACACAGCAAATTAATAATGTAATATATTGGGGATGCAATGGGGGAGTTTCTAACTTTACTATACCTCTACTTTGATTTTATACAATGGTTGTACACTTTATAATTTTCTTACTATCGGAAAGTACAAGCCTGATCAGGCAGTGGCACAGCAGATAGAGTGTTGGCCTAGGAAGGTGAGGACCCAGGTTCGAAACCGCAAGGTCGCTGGCTTGAGCATGGGATTATAGACATGACCCCATGGTCTCTGGTTTGAGTCCAAACCTATAGAATGTATAATACAAAGATTGAACTCTAATGTAATCTCTGGACTTTGGATGATGATGATGTATATTTGTAGATTCTTCCGTTGTAACAAACATACCACTTTGGTACAGTTATGTTAATAGTGCACGTGTAAGAAACAGGATGCATATCGGAACTCTACTTTCTGTCCAATTCTGTGACTCTAGAAAATGTCTACAGGACAAAATATTTGAACAGACTTCACCAGAAAATAAATACAGATGGCAGGAAGTACATGAAAAGATACTTAGTATTATTAGTTACTAGGGAAATGCAAATTAAAATACTAATACATACCTGTTAGAATGACTTAAAAAGAAAAGCTGGCAATATTAAGTGCTAACAAGAATGTAGAACATGCCCTGGTCGGCTAGCTCCTCAGTAGAGCGTCAGCCCAGCGTATGCAAGTCTCAGGTTCAATTCCCAGCCAGGGCATACAGGAGAAGTGCCCATTTGCTTCTCCACCCTTCCCCCTCTACTTTCTCTGTCTCTCTCTTCCCCTCCCGCAGCCAAGGCTCCACTGGAGCAAAGTTGGCCCAGGCACTGAGGATGGCTCCATGTCCTCTGTCTCAGGTGCTAGAATTGCTCTGGTTGCAACAGAGCAACGCCCCAGTGGGGCAGAGCATCGCCCCCTGGTGGGCATGTGGGAGTCTCTGTCTCTCTGCCTCCCTGCTTCTCACTTCAGAAAAAATACCAAAAAAAAAAAAAAAAAAAAAAGAATGTGGCACTCTCATGTAATGCTAGTGGGAATACAAAATGAAAAAGCCACTTAGAAAATGGATTGGCGCTGTGGTTGGATGGCTCTGTTGGTTATACCATTGTCCCAAAGTGCAGAGGTTGTACTAGTTTGACCCCTGGTCAGAGCACATACAGGGAGAGATAGAAGTTCCTGTCTTTGTCCCTGACTTTCTCTCTGTTTCTCTCTAAAATCAATTAAAAAAAAAAAAAACAACCGAAAATAGATTGGCAGTTTGTTTTATAATTTCTTTTTTTTTTAATTTTATTCATTTTAGAGAGGAGACACAGAGAGAGAGAGAGAAAGGGGGGAGGAGCTGGAAGCATCAACTCCCATATGTGCCTTGACCAGACCAGTGCAGGGTTTTGAACTGGCGACCTCAGTGTTCCCAGGTCGGCGCTTTATCCACTGTACCACCACAGGTCAGGCTGTTTTTTAATAAAGTTAAACATTAAATATATGATCTAGCAATTTCATTCTTATTTGTCTACCCAAGAAATAAAATGAAGGCTTGCCCCCCAAAATACCTCATACATAAATGTTTGTACCGATTTATATTCATAGCCCCAAACTAGAAATAATCCATAAGTTCATCAACTGAATATAGTTTCCATATAATGCAATATTCAAGAAAAATAAGAGACACTACTGATACGACACGGATGAGTCTCAAGAGCGGCATACTGAAAGCCAGTCACAAGATATTCAATACTATGTGCTTCCATATTACAGAAAAGGCAGAACTATAGATCTGAGGTTGCTTAGGACTAGGGGTAGAGGATTGACTGCAGAGAAGAACTTTTAGGGGTGATGGAAATGTTCTACATCTTAACTATGGGGGGATTACACATCTGTATATATTTGCAAATGTGTACCTACTTTTTTAAAAGGTAGGAAGATACTGGCATCTAAGACTGACGTGAAACAGAGTAGAGGGAATTATTTTTCTGTTGTATTGTTAGTGCTTATTTTCTCATTGTGGATCTTTTGCAACAATTCCCCATTCCATTTTGCAGTTGGTGGAAGTTCATAAGCAAATATGTACCGAATAGCATTTCCCATAGAGCCAGATTGAGTTTAACAGCAAAGAATGGAAGTCAACATATACTTAAAATTGACTCTTAAGAAAAAGTGGCCAGAACCAGTGAACTTTCTTATCAATGGTACCCACTTTTTTTTCCCCCAGTAAAGTGGTTTTGGTTCTGAATGCTCTTTTTCCATACCTTTATGTGTAAACTTGTTATTAGCCAGCGAGGGGCAGATGTCCCTTTGTTTTATGGGAGTGCACAGGGCCTTAATAACCAGCAGCACTTCAAGGCAATGGAGTCACTAAAACCACACATTATCGGATGCCTGGAATGTGGGGAAAAGTATAACCTGCTGGCAGATAATGGAATTCTGTGGGTTAAAAGTGCAGGATTTAAAGTCTGAAAACTTGTTTTCAAGTTTTGTTTCTGCCTCTTACTAGCTTTGTAGCATTGACTGTAACCCAACCCTGTGAGTCTGGGTTTCCTCCTCTGAGCAATGGGGTGGTTGCACCAGATGGCCTTTCTCTGTAATAGTTCTTGAACTCTGCTGTACAGTGTCAGGACTTGCCACTGACCTGGGATCTAATGTATTTGACACTGCCCTAGAACAATAAAGGTTTATGTGGCTCAACTTTGTTCTGTTACAGGTTCAGCTTGTTGGTCTCGATGAAGAGAGTTCAGAGTTTATTTGCCGAAACACCTTTGACCATCCATACCCCACGACGAAGCTCATGTGGATCCCTGACACAAAAGGTGTCTATCCAGACCTCCTGGCAACAAGTGGCGACTATCTGCGTGTGTGGAGGGTAAGACAGTGCTCATGTCAGTTGTCTTTAGCAGCGTGGAGTTACGGAGAACAGCCTGGGGTTAGAAGCAGCGAGTGTCATTTCAGCTGGGAGAAACAAATGCTCGTGTATTCAAAATGACCTGGTTTGGCTCAGCAGATTTCCTAGTAAACCTAGCCAAGATTCCTTGAAGTCCTTGATGCTGGCTGCAGCCAGCCCTAGAAACCCGAGGCTCAGTTAACCTGATGTAACCTTCTGTTAGGGGTGGAGATAATTGAGGCCTCCTATTCTGTTTACAGCTGAGATACCTTTGAGTACATTAAACAAACTACCCCTGATTCTAGTAAAGTGTGCATGTGGATTATGGAGCCTTACCTCCTCTTGGCTGAACTCAGCGGCAGTGGCATCCCCAGCCTGATAGTGTAGTGCCTAGCCAGGCAGGGTACCGAGATCCATTCTGGGTGGGGCAAGGTGAGAGGGCCTCTCCTCTAGGAAAAGTTGGAAAACAAAGTTAGGCAAAGGAGAAAATTTGAAAAGAAATAGCATTTAGGGAATTACTCTGGGTTTTATTACTCTTTATGATAAAAATGTTCTCCCCCCCCCCATGTCTTATGTTTACTAAGATGTTCTTTAAACGGCTATAAAGATTTTTTGTGAAGGTGAGACTGGCTAACTTTTTAAAATTGTTCTTTTAGGTTGGTGAGACAGAGACCAGGCTGGAATGTTTGCTAAACAATAATAAGAACTCAGATTTCTGTGCTCCTCTGACCTCCTTTGACTGGAATGAGGTGGATCCTTATCTTTTAGGTAAGGGAGTGAGGGAATCCAGTTCCTGCTTTGAAGAAGCAAGATACATTTTCTCATATACATCACTGGCCAGGTTCTAACCAGGGACCTGAGATACATGCATCCAAGAGTGGGTCCCAGTGGGTAAAAGACTGGATGTGGAAGATGGTTATTAATTCTACATATGGAATCAAACTTCCCATGTGTGTATGGCTTGTCTCTGGTCAGAGTCTCAAGTCCTAAATAAGAATCAAACACTTGACTCTTTGGGGCTCTCCTGGTACCCTCCCTATGCTAGGAAGTGTTCATGGCATGTGGTCTCCTGTGCTGAACAGAAGAGAAGCTTGCCTGGGGACCTCACTCCTGTCAGCCACTGATGTGCACTGGTTGTTTCCAGGTACCTCCAGCATTGATACGACTTGTACCATCTGGGGGCTGGAGACAGGGCAGGTGTTGGGGCGAGTGAATCTTGTGTCTGGCCACGTGAAGACCCAGCTGATCGCCCATGATAAAGAGGTAATGATGCTGTCCTTCTGCTGGTTTCTGTGCCTTCAGTGTGGTCAGGCTGTCCTGTCATTGTTTTGCAAATGACGCAAAAATTATAATGCTGACATTGTGTCAAATTGAAAATAGTAACATGTCAAAATGGGAAAACAACACTGTTGTAAAGGAGTGCATTTTTTGACTGATAAAACAACTTGTTCTATGCCTGACCAGGCAATGGTGCAGTGGATAGAGCGTGGGACTGGGATGCGGAGGACCCAGGTTCGAGATCTCGAGGTCGCCAGCTTGAGCGCGGGCCCATCTGGCTTGAGCAAAAAACAAAAAAGCTCGCCAGCTTGGACCCAAGGTCACTGGCTCCAGCAAGGGGTTACTTGGCCTGCTGAAGGCCCGCAGTCAAGGCACAGAAGAGAAAGCAATCAATGAACAACTAAGGTGTTGCAACGAAAAACTGATGATTGATGTCTCTCATCTCTCTCCATTCCTGTCTGTCTATCCCTACCTATCCCTCTCTCTGACTCTCTCTCTGTCCCTGTAAAAAAAACAACTTGTTCTAGTCTGTCATTTTTCTTTTCATGCCAGAGATTGCTTGTTTTTAATAATGAACTCTCTTATAGACAAACTGGGACCTGATGTGATGAAATATTAATCTTAAGAGTAACACGTATCTTGAAATACTTGCTTTTTGTTGGGGACGGGTGGTAAAAGGAGGATAAGAGGGAAATTCCCTGGCAGTCAAACCTAATTCATCAGCTTTTCTCTAAACTTGTTTTATGAAATTATAGTATGTTCACTTAATACTTAAAGGTATTTGGAATTGAATATGGTTTATCTTGATGGTGATGCTTCTTTGTTTATTGCAGGGAGCTCTGTGATTGTTTTAATCAAAGCATTCTTATTAGTGATTTTGGAACATGGTCATAAATCTTGTCCTCCCAGAGCTGCTGCATGCTCCTAGTTAATTTTCCATTGATAGTGTTTCCTTTTCTCTTCCACCTTACCCTGTACGTCAAGGAACATTAATATCTACAGAGAAAAAGGATGCTTTGACCTTTGGTCAGAAACTTGAGGTTGTCCACCGAATGGGAAGTTGGTGACCAGGTTATCATTCTTAGTAAGGGGTTGTTCTTTGGCTTTCTGTGCTCCTAAGGGTAAAATCTGTTACAAGACTGCTGGAATGAGCTGCTGCTGAACCAAGGGGCAAAGGAAGAGTTTGTTCTGCAGAGAGGACCAGTAAGGAACTTCTGGAAACCCTCTTGACATCAAGTGGAACAGGTTGCTACACTTTAGTTATGTGACGATATATAGTCTGCTGTTCCTTGTCAGGGTCCAGTCCGGAAAAGCAGACCTACGCTAAGTATGTAGGTGGAGGGGATTTCATCCAGGGGACTGCTGACACAGACGATGGTAAAGCTGGGAAGCCACACTGGCAACAGTGAATGTGATGTAGAGACTAGGAGCAGCAGGTAGCAGCACTGCCTACTGGCCAGAAGGGCCAAGAGAGAAGGCAGGGTTACTAGAGCTCAGGGGTTGAGTTTACCTGGCAAAAGCTAGAACCATGGAGGGGACACACCATTGCCAGAGATACAGGGTGTGTGGAGGGGTAATTTTTCCCTACCACAGGGAAGGGCTAGAACCAGCGAACAAGCCCTGGACTAGCACCCTGACCTTGAAGAAAGGAACCTGAGGATAGTTGCTCTGAGAGAAACAGTGACACCTGCTAACACCTTGGTTTTTCTCTGTCCACCTCTCTCAGTCAAAGTAAAGACTTGTTTGGGGGCTCTTGTTGCTGCCTGGAAGGTTGGTATAGAGAAGGGTAGCATATATGTGGGGTTGTCATCTTTCCTTGGTTTGTAAAGAAGTGTACTGTTAGAGCCCCAATGAAGAAGCAGTCATTTAAGCTGAGAAAGCTCTACACACTTGGCCACATTGCCCCACGTACTTTGTCGCATAGTGATGCTGCTGTGGTGTCCCTGTTCTTGGGACTAGAGAGAGCCGGCCCTGTGGGCGCACACATTAATAAACATGCCTCTGCCCTCATGCAGTTGGACAGTACTGGACAGAGCCTGGAGCTGCCAGGCTGCCTTGTGGTGACCTGCCCAGTTAGTTCCCTTTTGAATCATTCCTAATTCCTACCATAGAAAGAGAATTGTAATGTCTTCATAGAGAAAAGGGAACTTACGAGGTTGAATAGAAATAGATGGTGTTTGGCAGTGTTCCTCAGTAGGCAGAACCTCAAGAAGGCTGGGGTCATGGAATGTAGAGATTCAGTCATGTCTCTCCAGAAGTAATCAGTTACTCATCTTGACCCAGAAGATGGGTTTGTCTTTCATTTGTTCTTCAGTTTGTCTCTCTCACTCTGCTTGCCTGGATCTGGCTTGTCTATCTCCTCTGTCCTTTTCTTTCTCTGAAGCTCTTGTTCCCTGCCTGTTTTCTCAGACTGTAGTGGTGGGCAGTGTTTATAGCAAGTAATAAATGCAGAAACTGATTCAAAACCTAAATTGACTCACTTCTGAATGCAGACCAACTAGGAGAAGAATTCTTATCCTGGAACAAGAGTGATACTGAACCTCTTTGCGAATATAGGAATACCTCCCAGGATTTAAGTCTGCTATTACTTCTTCTTGGGAATGAGCCTCAGGTCCAGGTTTCACCACAAAACCAGCTTGGCTCATATTAAGTGGCCGCAGGAGGGCTGCTTCCATGTCTCTAATTGGTGAGCTTGGCCTTAATGTGGTCATGGGTCTGCCTCTGACTACACACAAATGAAAGCCACCGATGCCCAGGAAATATCTCAGTCTTGTATTGTGTAGAATACAGCCTGTATAAATATACAAAATACTTGCTCAGAAGTACTGTGCTCTGTTGGTCAGCAGCGTATGTGCTCTTTGTTTTATCACAGGGGTTGGAGGGAGAAGACTTGGAAAGCAGGAATGTGAAAAGAAGCCAGCCAATTTTTATAGCAGAATGCTCTCCACTCTTTGGAAAGTCATTAATGTTAGAACTCTTGGGATCCAGATTTGCAGGCACTGTTTGGCTTTATTTAATTCCTCCTGTCATAAATAGAGGTCTAGATGAACTAGGAATAGCAGATTTCCCTGCTTTGGGACAAGGAGATAATGGACTGCAATCTGACTGAAATGTCTTATTCACCAACAGGTCTATGATATCGCATTTAGCCGGGCTGGGGGTGGCAGGGACATGTTTGCTTCTGTGGGTGCTGATGGCTCGGTGCGGATGTTTGACCTCCGCCATCTAGAACACAGCACAATCATTTACGAAGACCCACAGCATCATCCACTGCTTCGCCTCTGTTGGAACAAGCAGGATCCTAACTACCTGGCCACCATGGCCATGGATGGAATGGAGGTAAGCACCCTGCTTCAAGTAACTCTGGTATCTAGAACAATGGTTCTGCACTGGTAGCTGTTTTCTCCTGGTGGACTTTTGAAAATGTCTGGAGACAGTTTTGATTATCCCAACTCAGGGAGGGGGCGGTGCTATTGGTGTCTAGTGGGCAGAGGCCAGGGACACTGCTAACCCTCCTACAATGTACAGTACAGGCCCCACAACAAAGTACCATCTGCCCCCAAATGGCAGGAGTGCTGAGATTGAAAAAACCTGATCTAGAACAAGCAGAATGTGTTAATAACTTTTAATACTTGAAGAGTTGGAGTCAATGTCTAGAAAAGGAAAACTAAAAAGTAAACCAAATCATATGTGCTTTGGTGCTGAGTAAAAAAACAGGCAGTTTCTCCCTTCTGTCAGGACAGATTCTTCAGCTTTAACAAACAGACATAGTAATGGCAACACTCTTTCGCCTGTGATTTGATAAAAGCAGTAAATTGTGGATAGAGATGATGCAGTGATTAACTTTATTTTGGTAAAGTCAGCACCTCACTCCTTATATGCCAAATTCTGCTTCGGGGGCAGAGGGTGCTTTCACTCTGTTTCACTGAGGATGTATAGAATCTTAGCACACGCACCTAACAGTATTTGGAGTGTTATCCAAATTCATGCTACCTGCTCCTGCATCTCCCCTTCCTTGTCAGTCTAAATACCCTGTATTGCTTTAGATACGGACTGTAAACTACCTATGTCATCTTTGTTTTCTCTTCCTCAATCAAGTAGCTACTTTTGGAACAGAGACCCTGTGTGTCTAATAATCTTTAAATCCACAAATGAAGAAGTTATACAAAATATATAAATATTTTTTTCTCCTATTTAGTGTCTTTTGTTCTTTTTTTTTTCTGTTACACCCTTAAGTTCCTGGACTTTTTGTTATTTCTGCAGGTAGTGATTCTGGACGTCCGAGTTCCTTGCACGCCTGTCGCAAGGTTAAACAACCACCGAGCATGTGTCAATGGCATTGCTTGGGCCCCACATTCATCCTGCCACATCTGCACTGCAGGTAATCATGGTGGGAGACGGGCAGCATGGGGAGGGAGAGGTAAGGAGATCTTCCTTGTCTCCTTGGAATTGTAATCTTTACTATTTCCCAAGGATAGTTTGAGAAAGTTACACAAAGTAACCCAATTGAGAGTTTCCCCACACTTGTGAACCCGAAACAATCCAATTTTCCAAATGCCCTTGTACACTCACTGATATCAAAGAATCTTCCATATACTATTTATATCTTGTATTAGTTATAGTGTCTTATACTGTCCCGTCCCCTACTGAAATGTAGGTCGACACAGAGGACTTAGTTCCAGGAATATGGAGAACAAGGGCAGTCTGTCTTAGGCATAACAGAATCTTTGGGACTGCTAAAATTGTCTTTTCCTTGGGGCACGTAATGAACCTACACTGAACTCTGAATGCATTGAAGGGCCCTGTGTAGCCTGGCCGGGTCTTGTGGTATGTGACTTGTAATTTTCATTTCTCCATTTGCCAGACCAAAAAGAGAACCCCTTAAAAATTTGCTGGCTATCAGTGTGCTTTTATTCTAGAAATAATACAATTCTCTTATTAAAAATTAAAATAAGCCTGACCAGGTGGTGGCGCAGTAGAAAGAGCATCAGACTGGGACACAGAGGACCGAGGTTCGAAACCCCGAGGTCTCTGGCTTGATCGTGGGCTCATCTGGCTTGAGCACAGGGTCGCTGGCTTGAACTTGGGATCATAGACATGAACTCATGGTCACTGGCTTTAGCCCAAAGGTTGCTGTCTTTAAGCCCAAGATCATTGGCTTCAGCAACGGGTCATTCGCTCTGCTGTTGCCCCTGGGTCAAGGCACGTAATGAGAAGGCAGTCAATGAAAAACTAAGGTGCCGCAGTGAAGAATTGATGCTTCTCATTTTTCTCCCTTCCTATCTGTCCCTCTCTTTCTTTCTCTGTCTCTGTCAAAATAATAAAATAAGCCCTGGCTGGATAGCTCAGTGGGTTAGCATGTCATTCCAATGTGCCAAAGTTGTGGGTTTGATCACCCTGGCCAGGGCACATTGAAGAAGCAACCACTGAATGCAAAAATAAGTGGAACAGCAAATTGATGTTTCTCTCTTTCTCTCAAATCAATAAATTTTAAAAGGTTAAAAATTAAATTAATACAGAGGTATATAAGATAAAGTGAAAATCTTTTCTCCTTTCTATACCATTTCCACCTCAGTCCTACGCTGCATAGGTGATCTCTAACAACAATTTGTGTGTCTCCTTCCAGACCTTTTTATGTGGGTATAATGCACACATACCCCCCCAACATGAGTATCTGTCCCTTTATTTTACACAGACGAGGTTTCATTTTAGCCCTATAGTGTTCTCCTTATCTTTGTCAGTGCCTCCCTTCTAGATTACCTTTTCCTCTCCTTGCTAATCAGTACTGTCCTTATTTCTTTGTTCATTGTGGAGCTAAAGGAGCAGTGTATTTACATGGTTTTCTGCCATTTTAACATTAATTTGAAAGGCCGAAGAAGGTTTTTCTGTTTGAAGCCTTTGCTTATGCCGTTATTTCTCATTGAGGAATAGTTAGGGCCCTATTGCCTTCCTGTGTACCTGACTTAGCTTGTGGTCTGATGTCTTCTGTATTGCCCTCTTTTTTCCCAGGGGTGTGAATGGGGGAGGGGGGAAGAAAGCTACCCTTCACTGTTCATGGGGAACAGCAGTGTTCCCCAGCAGAAGTCCACTGTCTGTTCCTGGCACTGCCTTTGCCTGGCTCGCTGCTGTTGTGTGGGTTGTATCTGTCTTGAGTCCTTTCAGTTGAAGGAGCCAGTGCTGAAGTGTGTGTTTGGTTGAACATTGTGGAAAAGGAACTTAGGCCTTTAGAGGTGCTGAGTGTTTCAAACAGTTCTCCAAATCTCTTGACACAGATTGTCACCAGAAGAGCATCTTGCACCTTGCCTGGGTTATGTGGCTGTGACAGGAGGCCAGTGTTGCCTGTAGTAGCCTGGCCAATGAGGGTTGAGTTTATTCAGATCCCTTGTGTATCAGAGACAGGCTTTCACATCATGATGGGCTGATAGGATTAGGAGACACTGTGATAGTGAAGATCCTTGCCTTTTTCTTTTCTTAAGAACTTACTATTTTGATTGTAAAAGTAACATGATCACATTATAGATCACTTGGGAACTAGAAAAAAGTAAACCTAACTCACAACCTTGCTATCCTGATAGTACCACTGTTCTCATTTTGATATATTTTCTCCTAGTCATTTCTTGTGTGCTTATATATTTATTTAAGGTGATTACCTTCTTCCTGGTGTTTTCCAAGGTCCTTTTACTGGGAAAGTTGTTTTTAATAGCACATGTCCACACAGCACTTTATTTCATTGTCTATTACACCTCATTAAAGTGTAAATGTCCATAAAATAGTAGGGGGTGTTCTATTAAATTGAATCATCAAAGAGGAATCTTTTTTTTTTTAATTTTAGGGAGAGAGGAAAGGGGGAAAGAGACAGGAACATTGCTCGGTTCCAACCAGGGATGGAACCAGCAACCTCTGTGCTTGGGAACAATGCTCTAACCCACCAAGCTATCTAGCCAGGACCAGAGAGGAATCTTTAATCACTCAAGTACTTAAGTGGCTGAAAATAATATGTTTTGGAATCATTTTTTTCTCATCATCCTTCCTTGGTTCCTGCTTATCTAAGATGAAAGGTGCCCACCAAGTCCCATTCTGTCGTCCTATCTCTGATGCAGTGAATGCAACCCTGAGACAGTCAAGCTCGCTTTGCATCCCAGCTCTGCCACTTACTGGCTGCATAGCTGTGTGGTTTGGGGCAAGTTCCTTAATATTTCTGAATCTCAGTTTCCTCTTCTATAAAATGGGGGCTTAAAATAAAATCTCCCTCACTGGGGTTTTGGGAAGCAAATGTTTTGTAAACTGTTACCACCATCATCACCAAATGCAGGATCATTATCCTCTTTGCCTGAGTTGTGACCTTGCTTTCTGACTTTCTCTGTCCCTAGCGGATGACCATCAGGCTCTTATCTGGGACATCCAGCAAATGCCCCGGGCCATCGAGGACCCTATCCTGGCCTACACAGCCGAGGGAGAGATCAACAATGTGCAGTGGGCATCAACTCAGCCCGACTGGATTGCCATCTGCTACAACAACTGCCTGGAGATACTGAGAGTTTAGTGCTGGAGGCGTCATGCCCGTGAGGCTCTGCCCCACCCCAAAGTAAGAAGAAACTGTTTCCGGTGGCCAGTGTGTCTTTCAATGCTTTGCACCCACTGTTACCAGAAACTGTTCTAGGATTCCTGGCCAGTCACCCCATCGCTCTCTGTGCCAGACTCAGTGCTATGTGGCACCTTCTCAGCCCAGGGCTGAGTTTTAAGATTTTCTCTCCTTTCCTCTTATCCTTTGGTTCCTCAATTAAAAATTTCTGTATATTTGTTTGTCAGCTGTTGTGTTAATGAGCATTACAGGCACTGGCTGTGCTTGTATTCATCTGCCCCAGATGTCTCTCTGTCTGTCTGTTGCCCAAGGCAGCAATCTGTATCCGTGTCCATGTTAGCACTTAAGTGGGAACAAATACCAATTTGAGGTTGTCTTTCCTCCTATTATCAATGTCTGTAACAAATTTCAACTTTGTATATTTTTTATCTATCAGGCTAATTTTTTTATGAAAAGAACTTTACTCCCTGGCTTCTTTCTTTGTTTCATAGTCCTCCCTATGAGCGCCTTCCTCTCTTCCCTCAGTGCCTGGACCTGGCACTGGACACTTGACCCTGTGAGCAGTTTGCCTTCTTGAATCATTGCCTGACAGAATGGACCTGACCAGGAGTCCCACACCGCCTTGGTGCTCTGAAGTCTGCCAGCTCTTTTACCTTTTCTCAGCCTGGCTCTTCTCAAGGGCATTCTGGGCTCCAAAATAGATGCGTGTAGCCTTCTGTTACTCCCTGAAGTAACTGTGTCCAGCCCCACTGGGACGTAAGGGGATGTACTAGAGCTGAGATAGACTGATTGGGGTACCTGACTTGAGGGAGTAGGAAAGCTGAGCCTAGAGCGTATTTCCAGTACATAGTTTCAGAGTCTTGTTTTTCCCTCCAAATCAAAGCCCCAGGCCATACTCTTTCATGTCTTGAATGATAGGCAAGAATACTCTATATAAGCTGAACTTCAGTATCTGTTTGTTTATTTTACTGTGCCAGGTGATGTATTAACCACTCTTTAGACTGAGTGCTCTGAGGTGAGAGACTCCTGCTTGAGAGGCACAGTCTGCACATCTAACCCTGGAAGAGATCGAGAGAGTGTGGGAGACTGTCAGCTATTGTAAAGGAGGGGCTGATAGGCCATCATGATTTTAGGCCATCAAATAAATAGCTACAAAAAAAAAAATCAGGGTCAGCCGGTTAAGAGTTCAGTGCACACCTGTCGACCGCCCCACTTCTAGTTTAGGTTTGAACAGTATTGGAATTGTAGGCTGTAGGGGTCTCTTTCTGTCACGTGTATGAGTTCCATGGAGGGTGCTTGTGTGTGACTCGTGGCAGGCTGAGTTTGGGACACACTCAGAGTCTCGGCAGGAGTCTGCCAGTTCATTGTGCTTTGCCAAGTGGCTGAAGGTTTCTGAGACCCTGTGAGAGTAGCAGATTTAAGGCTATGGTTTTGTCCACTTAAGCTCTTACCTGCTTTTTAAATTTTTTTTAATTTTAGAGAAAGAAACATCAATTTATTGGTCCATTATTATATGCATTCATTGGTTGATTCTTGTATGTGCCCTGACCAGGGATTGAACCTGCAACCTGGCTGTTAGCAGAACAATGCTCTAACTAACTGAACTACCCAGCCAGGGCCTCTTACCTGCTCTTGAGAAACAAAATACTTAGCTTTGTTCTTCTGAGCCCTTTGAGCTCTTTGGTTGATTGAGACTTCCTTTTCAGAAGCAGATGTATTTGTATCCTCAAAGCTCTGCTTTACTTACTACACAGGGGCATGTCTCAAAAGGATTTTTTTTTTTTTAAGTCAGGGTATTTCCCTTTTTCCCTTTTTACTTCTTTATTCTGGTTTTGGGCTCTTTGGTCAGTCACCTTCTTGAGGTTCACTCTCCTGCATTTACCAGCATATTTACAGTATGTTATTTAGTGATGTAAACAGTTCTCGGTCAGAAACCTCCTCCGCTTGTAGTTGTGTTTGATGGTTCCAGTGTCCTTCTGTCAAAGGTGGCAAGTCTAAATTGATGGCTGCTTGCTCTAGGAAGCCGTCAGTTCCTTCCTAGGAAAAGGGTCTGAAATGGAGGTCAGAATGGTAGAGGGAGCTAGCTGGTCATGCCGAGGCAGGGCTTAACTATACTGAGTTCTGATTTAAGATTCCTTTCCTGATCTGCGCTTAAACTGGGTCTGAATGGTGAGAAGACTTGTCAACTAGAACTCGAAACAACCTGGAGAAAAGAATTAGTTAATAATGATTAGAATATATTTGGGTAAAGTTGCTATTTATTCTGGAAACCAATGACTTTTTCTTTTTTTTTCCCTTGCCCTATGGACTCTAGCCCTATCACCATCCTTAGGCCCTGCAGTGAAGTCCTCCTCCTGACATCTCACCTGAGGCCCAGGTGTGACTCCCAGTCTCCTTGAGCAAACACACTTGCAGTTGCTGGGATGCTGGTATTTGGACGTACTGGTTCTTACCTCTCTATGCCACAGGCCAAATACTTCATGGCTGAGGGAGGGGATTTATGTAGTCTGAAGATTTAGAAAGCCTCTTAGCCAGCCATGTTCCAGAAAGCAGAGATTTGTTGTACTTTTAAGAACAGTATCTGTTTAATTTGTTTAGGTTCTCTAACTGACAGCCAGAGCATGGCAGGAGGCTCTGGATCTGCTTCTCCAGTGTGAGAAGAGAGGTGGCCAGGACTTCTGCTCTGACGGCCCTTTGGCTTGTTCTTGGGCCCTGAGATGAAGCGACCTGTGTTTTTCTTGTCCTCTCTGAGGGAAGGCGCTGAGTAAATTAGGCCTCAGGTTCCTCATCAGCGAGCCAGTGAATAGGTACAAGTCCTTCAAGAGCTTGAGTTTTTACACTGAGAGTTAGAACCCTGTCCTTTCAAGGAGGAATCAGGCTGCAAAATGAGGACTTGAAGAGCGAAGATATTTGATAACTGGGTGAGAATTTCTGATCAGAACCAGGATCGCTCTCAGAGAACTGGTTAAGTTTTGGGAAGAAACAAGTTGAGATTTCTACAAGGTTTTGATGATAGTTGTGGCTGAAATTTTAGAAGGAGATTTAGGATATGGGAGAAAATCATTGGTAAGTGTTGCTCTAGATCAAAGGAGAAAATATTAGAGGGTAGTAATGGCCTGAGGTTGGAAAGTATTCAGAGTGTCCACTATGTGGCCATGAAGTGAGACTGCCCTAGAACTGTGTCAGGGACTATTCATTGGGTATCTGTGATGCTGGGTTAACTGTGGGGACAGGCTGACAGCTTTGGGCAGAGTAGCCCCTCCCTGCATCATTATAGTCATATGTGATATTTGGTGGTAGAAATCTTTAGTCTTGGGAGTCCTGTGATTGTTCCAGACCATGGTTCTTGGTTATAGGTTTGTAGAGAGCCGAAGAAGCAGGTTGTAAACAGTCATGCTGATTTTACCCCCACTTTTCTCTTCCTCTTTTCTTTCCACTCTCTTCCCACTATACAACTTTCTCCCTGCTGTAACCTGGGCTTGGAATGCCTAGGCTGTAAGTATATGCAGGAGCTACAAGGTTTTCCAAACATGGAGGGCCAGCCCAGTACCATCTCTCCACCTTCCCCAGTTTGAGAATATGATAGCTCCTTTAACTGCCTGGCTTGTGGTAAGGGAGATCATTGAAGTAGAAGTCTCAGAGCAGACTCTGCCCTTTACTCTGCACTCCAGGATGCATAAGGAGGGTCTACTTGGCATTTCAGTTTGGTTTTCCCTGGATGAAAAGCTTAACAGGACAGTCACTGAACTCAGGGCCAGGCTCTCTAAGAATCATCTTTTCAGTACTACCTGAGCCAGCTCCTCAGAAAGTCTTGTGTTTCAGAGCCTTGCCCGCCTCCCCCACCTTGTTCTCCCACAGTTGTCATTGCTGCTAATGGTCAAAGAGGCAAATGTGTGGGCCAGGTCCTCTCAGGCTACTTTCTGGATGTTATTTTTTAAATATGGAGACATGCAGGTGCCTTTTCAAAGAGGCTTGGACTGGTATATCAAACCAGAAACAAATAAGCTAATGAAAGTATGAACTCAAGAAGAAAGAAATTGGCAGTCTATTGTGTCCACCTTTGGGACAAGCAAGTGAATATGAACTTGTGATATCTGCTATTTAAAATAAATGTTCTCACCTTGGGTTGATTGTGGTGTACAGTATGTTATAAAACTTGTTGAGATAAAGCTTGAGTCAAGTATGAATCATTTGCTTTGGTTCCTGTGTATTTTATGACCCCTACCCCCCATCAGTGACTTTCCATCCCTCCTCCCCCTAGTGTGAATTTGTAGCATGATTGTACAAACCTCTGTGTAGAAAATGGAGATTTCTTGTTCTCTGAAATGTTAAGCTCTAGCCAATCAATCTCTGTCCCCTGTAGCCTAGCGTGTCTAAACTTACTTTCTTGTTATATATTTAAACTTTTCCTCTGTACTATAGGTTTTGTGGCATCCTATGGTCAGGTGGAGAGGAAGCTGCCCTTGCAGAACTGTACTGTAACCATTTTTCTTTTTAAGATATTGTTTTCACAGGACTGATTGTACACAGGGCTTATAATAAAAATTTAACACTGCTGTGAAGCCACAATGATAAATCCCTATTGAAGGCTATTTCAAAGGCACCTGAAAGTGAAATGTTACGTCTATGACTTACTTTCTTGCTTCCCTGAGTATATTAAACCAAATTTTTGCCCTTTCATTCTGTTTCAGCCTCCTGTATAAGACTGTATTTTCTGCCCATCATACTTTTTAATAAAACTTGAACATGTATAGATTGATTGAATTTCTTCTTGTGATGAATTCAGTTTTTCCCATTCTGCCACTATAGTCATATTCCAGAAATAACTGGGGCGTTGGATTCCACACCAGCTCATCACCGTCTGACAGCCCAACTTACCACCTGTAGCAAAACCCAGAGCGTCTGCTCTGTGCCAGGGCTGTGACCCTCAAGTTGCTCACAGTCTATCAGAAGAGAACTCACATAACAAGTACTGTCAATGTTATGCAGTAACGTGTGTTCAGGCTTGCCCTAGTAGTCCTGAGGAATTGGTAATCACCTATGACTAGGTGGGAAGCCAAAGAGGATTGCAGACATTTCAAAAGACAGATGCTTGAACAGGGTTTTGAAAGCTGAGTTCTCTGGGAATAGGGAGAGGCATTTAAGGCGAAGAAAACATCAGGTACCAATCTATAAACTCAAGAAAGAGTATGACTATATTCAGAGAATTACAAGTTGATGTGAGGTTTTACATGGTATTGTTGGGAAATGTGGCTAGAGAGGTAAGCAGGAACCAGATCAGAATATTTTGTGCTTTGCAAAAAGATTAGACCTTACTTCTATATGACACTGGAAATTTTACATAGAGGGAAGTCTCAGAATCGCATTTTAGGAAGTGATAAAGAAAATAGAGAGTCAGTTCACTTATTATTATAGACAAAGTGAGAGGGGGAAAGAAAACCTGTCACAAAAGATTGGATAATCTTTTGTAATAACACGGGAACAAAATTTTTGTTGCATTTACAAAAACACTTGTTCTTAACTAATTTGAGTGTGCTGATCTCAAATCTGAAATTAGTTTTTCTCCGTAAGCTACAGTTTTTTTGCAATTCAAGATTTTAGGTTTTCATCTTATTATAAAATTTTCAACAGTTAGTTTAATATAATGAAGTAGAATGTCTTCTTGGGCATCATCTTTGTGAAAATATAATAATTTATATAATGCAGTGAATACACTAAAAGATATGATTGCATCAGAATTTGTCTACAATTTTGAAATAGAACATATTAAAACTCATATTAATCATAAAATTTGTGCAAAACTTACTTAAATTCTATTCAGGCAAAAATTTGTGTTTGTAGCTCTTGCGTTTGTACTTGTTGAGGATAATCTCGTTTGATGCTCCAGCAAGTCTGCTCATCACTAACAGCTCTAAGAGTTTTAGGAAACTTACCAAGGTGACTGTTCAGGAAGTGAATCTTAATGCTCATGTTACATCCAATGTCATGGAAAGCCAACAGCATCGTTTGAACCAGAAGTTCATAGTTTTCTGCTTTTCTTTTTTTTTTTTCAGAGACAGAGTCAGAGAGAGGGATAGATAGGGACAGACAGACAGGAACGAAGAGATGAGAAGCATCAATCATCAGTTTTTGTTGCCGATGCAACATCTTAGTTGTTCATTGATTGCTTTCTCATATGTGTCTTGACTGTGGACCTTCAGCAGACCGAGCAACCCCTTGCTGGAGCCAGCGACCTTGGGTCCAAGTTGGTGAGCTTTGGCTCAAACCAGATGAACCTGCGCTCAAGCTGGTGAGCTTGGGGTCTCGAACCTGGGTTCTTCCGCATCCCAGTCCGATGCTCTATCCACTGCGCCACCGCCTGGTCAGGCAGTTTTCTGCTTTTTTGTTGCCAAGAAAGTTCTTTGTAACTGCCACCAAAGTCTGCCATGCTACCTTGTCCTCCTTATTCATCTTCCTGGAAAATTCTTTGTCATGTATGAAGGTTCAAATTTGAAGTCCATCGAATACACCTGCTTTTATCTTCTCAAAAGACAAGGCAGGAAAAGCAGAAATAATATGTTGAAAGCATTCACTTTCTCTATTCAAAGCCTGAACAAACTGCTTCATTAAGCCAAGTTTGATGTGAAGTGGGGGGAAAATGATACTGTCTTGATTAACTATAGGTTCATTCACAATATTTTGCATCCCTACTTCCAGAGCTTCACGTTTCAGTCACTCCTTCTGTGTCCAGTGTTTCTCCCGAGCTCGGCTGTCCCACAAACACAGAATGCAAGTATACTTTGTGAAACCTCTCTGTTGTCCTAGCAGGAAATTTACCATTTTAAGATCCACACAAATGATCCAGTTATGCTACTCATACTTCAGAAAGTCAAGGACAATTTTTATGTCGTTATAATCTTCTCGCGGATGAGTTGAATAACCAATTGTAACCGCTGCGTAAACATTACCATTGTGTAGGAGAACACATTTCAGATTCCGTTTAGAGCTGTCAAGAAATAGCCGCCATTCTGTTGGACTGTAAGTAGTAACACCTAGCTGGCTGAGAAGACTACTGATATCATGACTGTAAAAAGTGTTTGTGTTGGGGAAAAAGTCCACCAAAATTTGTTCATGCTTCCTGAAATGGGATACTTTAGCTGACCGGTGAAGCACATTCTTTTCTTAAAGCCTGGAGGCTAATAACTCAGCTGCTTTCTTTGATAGGCCCAAATATCTTACTAAGTCATTCAATTCGGGTTGGCTAAACTGCTGAGGGGTTAATGACTGCTTGGCATCAGAAGAAGACCCTTCAGATTCTACAACCATTTCCTCATGCATCTTATCAAAATACACTTGATGACCATGTTCACTTTCTTCGTCCTTAGAAGAAATAAAACCACTGAAAACTGGAACCGGGAGTGTCTCAGAGTGTGGGATAGGTCGTATTGCTGAAGGAATATTAGGATATGCTATCATACACCTTTTTTTCTTGCCAATGCCCTTTGTATGGATCAAACAGAAATAACAGTCACTGCTGTGGTCCTTAGGTTCACGCCAAACCATGGGAATACCAAAAGGCATTCCTTTGCATTTTCCTTTTGTTCAGTTGCGAAGCATTTCCTCACAATTAGGACACACAATATGAGGAGCCCAATTCTTGTCTTGATCGCCTAAGGGGACTTGAAAATAGACAATATATGCACGTGTCACAAATGATAAAATGCTGCGCCTTTGACATTGAAGTGTGTAACAGTCACATATATAACAGAAGGTGTCAGGACTATTCTTACATTTACACCTACTTGAAGAAGCCATGATTCAATCTTGAAACAAAATAAGAAGGCGTTTTTATCAGATAATAATTTTTTACATTTAAAAACAACTACAATTATGTAAAAGTGGTGTTTGTAAAACATTAATTGCCTTGTGGTTATATGTTCAATCCAAGAGTCGTTGCCCTTTAACTCCAATTTAAAAACCAATGCATGCCATTAACTGTAACAAAAAGAAATTAAAATTGCATAAAAACTAGAGCATGCACTAAATAACAGATTTCAGATTTGGAATCAGCGATGCAGAGATATATTAAAAAAAGTTCTAAAACCTAATGCAACAGAAAATGAAAAAAAGATTGTTCCCCAGTGTAATCTATTGGAAGGATGACAAAGAAATGTTAACTCCCACAAATCCTGTGGGTTTGGACACCAATTCAGTTTCCCCAATGTGGTAGGATATAGGATGGAGGAGTTCCTGTTTCCACTACTACTCAAATGCTGTGAGTCCTGGATGAATACTCCCATTTATTTTTATTGTCACTCTTTGTTCATGTTGGGCCATTTTAAGGGAAGATAGATAAGTAAATTGTGATTTTTTTTTTTAGTCTGATTGGCAAAAAAATACATATTTTGGTGTGCTGCAGAATTTTAGTAATTAGTTTATGTGTGCCATGAGATAAAAAAGGTTGGAAATTATTGGCTTACATGAGGTCCTGTGGAGGTTGCTTGGCCCTCCTCCACTTGTAGTTTTGTCATTCAGAATATGTGGCCTCTAAGGTCACATTGGAGGTGGGGGAGAGATGTTTTTTAGAATAGGCCTGGAAGTACAGTATATACTCACTTTTGTCCATATCTGCCAAATTTAATCACGTGCTTCCAACCTAACTGCAAGGAAGATCAAGAAATGTAGTCTTCCCATGTGCCTAGGAAAAGGAAATAAAGTAGTGAATACGTAGCAATACCTCTGCCACACCATAAAATTAGCAAAGTATCTGGATTAATAATTAGTGTCATCTTATTGTGAGCTGTTAGTATGGACAACACATACTCAACAGAATGATGCCTTCAGCCAGTCTTCAGCATCCAAGGTTCATTGTTAGTTAATGACTTCAGTGATCTGACAACCAAGTCTCTAGAGATTGTTCAGTCACCTGTGAGTTTATCTTGAGTAAAAAATTACACACTGCAACTTCCCTTCTCTGAGAGGCTACTTTTTTTTTTTTTTTTTTTTTTTACAGGGACAGAGAGAGAGAGTCAGACAGAGGGATAGACAGGGACAGACAGGAGCGGAGAGAGGTGAGAAGCATCAGTCATTAGTTTTTCATTGCCGTTGCAACACCCTAGTTGTTCGTTGATTGCTTTCTCACATGTGCCTTGACCGCGGGCCTTCAGCAGACCGAGCAACCCCTTGCTGGAGCCAGCGACCTTGTGTCCAAGCTGACCAGCTTTTGCTCAAGCCAGATGGGCCCGCGCTCAAGCTGGTGATCTCGGGGTCTCAAACCTGGGTCTTCCGCATCCCAGTCCGACGCTATATCCACTGCGCCACCACCTGGTCAGGCGAGGCTACTTTTGTAATTCACTGAGAAACTTTGTTCTCTAAAATCGTAAAATGTTAGCAAGCTAGCTGTTTGAAATTGTATCAGTGAAAACGAAGCCTTATAGCCTTGCTTAGAATCTAAGTCATTCATTTTGACAGAGAAGTAGCCTTGATTTCCAGCCCAGGTGTACAGTTTCAGAGAAGGGGTTTCTGAACACATTCTACATTTAACTTTGTAGTTCCAAGGAAACTGAACCCTGGGTCCACTTTGCATACTAGAACTGATGTTGATCCTCTTATCATATGCTCTGTGTTCCTTTGATCCTATCAAACTCGATTTCATTGAAATTTCACATAACCTCCACCCTTCCCCACTATCCTTCTGCTGTGGGTACCTTTATTGCAGTGAATAAGGCTGGCTTTGTTGGACCACAGGTTTGCCCTGGTGGACTTGGTCTGATTGGGTCAGGGCAATCTCTCGGATTCCCTTATTTGCTTTTTTTGCTATGCAAAGTAACATATTAAACAATATATCACTTTCCTGTTTTATTGAAATATAGTTGACATATAACATTGTATTAGTTTAAGGTGTAAAATATATTTTTAAATTATAAAAAGTAATTATATGACTAGCTAGTAAACACATGAAAAGATACTCAGTATCATTAGTCATCAGAGATACACAAATCAAAACCACAGTGTAATACCACTTCATACCTGCTAGGATAAGAACTATAGTCAAAAAGTGTAGGCCCTGGCTGGTTTGCTCAGTGGTAGAGCATTGACCTGGCATGTGGAAGTCCCGGGTTTTATTCCCAGTCAGTCAGGGCACACTGGAGAAGTAACCATCTGCCTCTCCTCCTCTCCATCTCCCCCATCTCTCTCTCTCTCTCTCCCTCTCTCTCTCTTTCTCTCTCTCTCCCTTCTTCTCCTCTCACAGCCAGTGGCTCTACTGATTCAAGGGCATAGGCCCCTCGGCCTGAGGATGGCTCCCTGGAGCCTGCGCTTCAGGTGCTAAAAATAGCTCAGTTGCGAGCATTGGAGCATCAGCCTTAGATCTGCAGAGCTTTGGTCCCAGATGGGGCTTGCTGGGTGGGTCCCGGTCAGGGCACATGTGGGAGTCTGTCTCTCTTTCTCCCTTCCTCTCACTTAAATTAAAAAAAGAAAAAAGTGTTGGCAAAAATGTGGAGAAAATGGAGACCTAATACATTGCTGATAGGAATATAAAATGCAACCATTTTGGAAAACAGTCTGGTAGTTCCTTAAAAGGTTAAACATAGCATTACCATATGACCCATCAATTCTCTTTCTAGGTATATACCCAAGAAAAATTAAAACATGCCCCTGCAAACACTTAAAATTATTTTTATTTAGAAGTAGAGAAACATTAATTTGTTGTTCCACTTATTTATGCATTCATTGGTTGATTCTTGTATACGCCCTGATTGGGGATTGAACCTGCAAACCTGGCATATTGGGATGATGCTCTAACGAACTGAGCTACCTAGCCAAAACCCCACGCAAAAACTTGTATATAAATGCTCATAAAAACATCATTCTTCTTGCCTGACCAGGCGGTGGCGCAGTGGATAGAGCGTCGGACTGGAATGCGGAAGACCCAGGTTCGAGACCCCGAGGTCACCAGCTTGAGCGCTGGTCCCTCTGGCTTGAGCAAAAGCACCAGAACCCAAGGTCGCTGGCTCCAGCAAGGGGTTGCTCAGTCTGCTGAAGGCCCAGGGTAAAGGCACATGTGAGAAAGCAATCAATGAACAACTAAGGTGTTGCGATGGCAATGAAAAACTAATGATTGATGCTTCTCACCTCTCTCCGTTCCTGTCTGTCTGTCCCTATCTATCCCTCTCTCTGTCCCTGTAAAAAAAAAACAAACACAAAAAACCCCCATCATTCTTGATAGTTAACAGGTAGAAACAACTCAAATGTCCATCAACTGATGAATGATAAATAAAATGTGGTATATTCATACCACAGAATATTATTTGGTAATAAAAAGAATGAAGTACTGATACATGCTACAACATGGATGAATCCTGAAAATGTTTTCATGCTAAGTGAAAGATGGCAGTCACAAAGGACCCCATATTTTATTATTTTATTCATATGAAATGTCCATAATAGGCAAACCCATAGAGACGGAAATAAATTGATGATTGCCTAGGAGCCTGGTCGGCAAACTGCAGCTCGCAAACCACATGCGGCTCTTTGGCCCCTTGAGTGCGGCTCTTCCACAAAATACCACGTGTGGGCGCTACCTCGATAAGGGATGTACCTACCTGTATAGTTTAAGTTTAAAAGATTTGGCTCTCAAAAGAAATTTCAATCATTGTACTGTTGATATTTGGCTCTGTTGACTAATGAGTTTGCCGACCACTGGCCTAGGACTTGGGGAATTGGGGGAAATGGAGAGTAACTGCTAATGGATACAGGATTTTCTTTTGGGAGTGATTAAAATGTAAACTTGATTGTTGTGATAAGTGCACAAATCTTTGATTATACTAAAAAATAGTTGTACACTTTAAATTGATTTGTATATATGAATTACATGTCAAAGTTGTTATTTAAAAAACAAGAACTGTTTTGGTCACAGGAGTATAGTCCTGCTCTCAAGTAACTTAATATTGTAGCAGAGACGGACATAGTTTGATATTAAAAAGGTAAGACATGTGTGAAGGGTTATGCGAGCATACGGAGTAGATCATCTGAGCCCAACTGAAGGATTTAGAGATGTTTTCCTCTGGTTAATGCCTGAGTCGAATCTTGAAGGAAAAATAAAAATTAGCCAGGTGAAGTGAGGTGGACCAGTTTTTGCTTAATACTGGAATTGGGAGACGAACTAGGAGCAATTCGGTGTTTCTAATCTGCAAAGTACAAAAGGAAGTGCTAAGCCCAAGTAGGTTGGATAATAAATAGTAATAAAAGGACAATTCATAAATGAACTGCTAGTTTAGCCAGAGGCAGATTAAGGTTGGTTGAGGCCCCGGGTGAAGAAGAAAATATTGGGTCCCTTAAAAAAAAGAGATAGCTGCCTGACCAGGCGGCGGCGCAGTGGATAGAGCGTCGGACTGGGATGTGGAAGGCCCAGGTTCGAGACTCCGAGCTTCCTAGCTTGAGCGCGGGCCCATCTGGCTTGAGCAAAAGCTCGTCAGCTTGGACCCAAGGTTGCTGGCTCCAGCAAGGGGTTGCTTGGTCTGCTGAAGGCCTGCAGTCAAGGCACATGTGAAACTAATGATTGGTGCTTCCCACCTCTCTCCGCTCCTGGGAAAATAAAAATACATGTTAACCACATTTTTTTCAAATCATTTTTTACATGTTTATTTTATTGACTTTAGAGAGAGAGAAAGGGAGAGAGCAGTAGAGAGACAGGAACATCTGTTCCTGTATGTGCCCTAACTGGGGATCAAACCGGCAACCTCTGTGCTTCGGGATGATGCTCCAACCAATTGAGCTAACCAGCCAGGGCTGTTAACCACATTTTTAAATAAATAAAAAATGTTATGTACTATTATTGCTAAAATTGCATACATGAAACCAAACTTGGTGTCATTAGAAAAAAGTGTCAAGTTGGGAATTTGCGGGCGCTTCATTAGTTGGGGCCCAGAGGGTGTGCCCAGTGCGCCCACGGTTAAATCCGCCTCCGGTTACAGCTTAAAATTCAGTTGACAGCTGAACTGGGTGGGTCTCGAAGCAAAGATCTTACCAGCGAGACAGAGAGGAGCAAAAAGGTGATGAGAAACTTGTATTAAGAGTATAATGAGTAATTACCTCCAACCAGAGTATAATGTCTGGACATGAGAACAACAAAAAAATAAGTAGATCTGAAATTATGGAGGTTCTTATATAAAATCTATGCTCATGTACTTTGCATCTATATATTATTATTCCATATAGTCTTTGCAAGCGCATTTCAGGCAAGAAAACTGAAATCTAGGAAATAAAGGAACTTGCCCAAGGTTACTCTAGTAAGTGTAACAACTGGAGTTGTTACACCCAGCCTAACTCCAGAGTCTACAAGCTTAAACTTCACACTGTCCTTCCTGCTCTTTTTCTAACTAACAGACCAAGTCCTTTGGATTTAATTTCACCAGTATTGGGACCCAATAGAAAGTTTTTCAGCAGTTGCCACTTTCTTTACTCCTTCGAATAGCCGCAGTTTTCTCTTTTGGGAGAGCAAAAGGAAAGTGGATAGGGGAATTAAGCTCCAGAAGGCTCGTAAAATCACCCTCCCACTCCAGAATGTCCTGTGCCTCATCTGAGTCTCAAGCTGTCTCTTGAATTTAGGGACTTCAACACTATGATCGCTCTTTACATACGACTTTATTATTTTAAAATTCAAACGGCTTATTTTGTATTTTTAACCTTCCTATGTGGGTTAAGCAAGTATTAGTAGCATCCTTATTTACAAATAGCGGAGAGCAAGTTCAAAAAGACCAAATGATTAGGGAAATCCCATCTCGGGGCAGCGATTTCTTTTCTGGGCCTGCTCAGGTTGGCAAGCAATTCAGAAGCAAAATCAGTTTCATAACTCAGATGTATCTCCACTAGATCATTGTGGGAGATAAAATCCTGCGCTCCCCAGGCTACCTGGAGGGATTGAGCAGGGATCGCCTCTCGTCTTGTCGGGCTTTGCGCTGAGGCAACAGAGTATGAGCAGCGGCGGAACGGATTTTGAGAGCAGTGGGGACGTATTTTTAGAACGGACCGGGAAAGGAAGTGTGATACACCAGCGAGAGGGCACAGTCTTGGCTGCCCGGAGACGTCGTACAGTTTGTCTTCTCGTGGCTGCCCTGAGCCTGTGAGTCACCGGTGACAGGTGAAAGCGACCACAGGCTCCAGACCTACCCGTTCTAGCGGTGGACTAGGCGGGCTGACTTTGGCCGCAGCCCTTTCGCTGTCGTTGCTGACCTTGGTCCAGGGTCGGAGCCAATGGCTGCTTGGGCCGTTGTCAGCCTGAGTAGGACCGCTGCTCCATGTTTGCGGGCGCTAGGCCCGGGAATCCGGGCGGCTCTTCCGTGTGTCTCCCCAGGTTCCCAGCCTGACCCCCGGGGCCGTAGCCCCGCTCGGGGCCGTACGCTACACCTCACCATGGCGGCCCCCGCCGGGCACAACAAATGGTCCAAAGTCCGACACATCAAAGGTCCCAAAGATGCTGAAAGGAGTCGCATCTTCTCCAAGCTTGCTTTGAGCATCCGCCTAGCGGTTAGAGGTGAGAAACTGACAGCTACTCCCGCCCCGCGCCCAAGGCTCCCCATTTGCCTCCGGGAGCTGGGCCAGGATCCTTGGTCCTTCATTTTCTTTTTTCTTTTTTCCCACTATTTTTTATTTTATTTTATTTTTTACAGGGACAGAGAGAGAGTCAGAGAGAGGGATAGATAGGGACAGACAGACAGGAACGGAGAGAGATGAGAAGTATCAATCATTAGTTTTTCGTTGCCGTGGGGACACCTTAGTTGTTCATTGATTGCTTTCTCACATGTGCCTTGACTGGGGGCCTTCAGCAGACTGAGCAACACCTTGTTGGAGCCAGCGACCTTGGGTCCAAGCTGACCAGCTTTTTTGCTCAAGCCAGATGGGCCTGCGCTCAAGTTGGTGAGCTTGGGGTTTCGAACCTGGGTATTCCACATCCCAATCCGACACTCTATCCACTGCGCCACCGCCGTCAGGCGGTCCATCATTTTCTTAAAGACAGTGAATGAAAAACTCCTTTTCCAAGATACTTCTTTTCCCTAGTCCATACAAACACTGGATAAAATGTTCTAAACTAACCGAAAACAAAGTGGTGACTTGTCACTCTTTTGGGTAATGAGGGGGTATAGGTCTGGAAATAATGAAATTACTTCACTCATTCTTTTTCATCTCAGAAGGAGGTCCCAACCCTGACCTCAACAGCAACCTGGCCCACATCTTAGAAGTGTGTCGCAACAAGCAAATGCCCAAGTCAACTATTGAGGCATCGCTGAAAATGGAGGTATGTCCTCAACTTGACATTCTTGTTACTGATCACAGCACCTATAGGGTCCATGTCTGGGAGGCCACCAGTCACTCCTTAAATGATCAGAGAGAAGGGTAGCAATGTGGTTAACAGCTTCAATCCAGAGCCTTTTGGTGGCTCTGTCTCCTTGACCATTGGTTATAGGAGCACAATCAGGAATAGGATGGATAGACAATGTACAGAATCATAGAGCCTAGGATTGTTCAGTTGGGTTGTGAGGAGATAAGGTAGAAAGAACCAGCAGTGTGGGGAAAGCCCTGGGGTTAGATTGAGGAAGGGTTTGTGTTTCTGATATTTATGCCCAAAGGAGAAAAACCAGTATAAAGAAAGGGTTTGAATGACAGTGATAGATCCTAGGTGTGGAAATTGTCTTTGAGGCCAGGTGAAGGGACACGTCTTACTCTGGGACAAGTGGGAAGAATCTGAGGAAGTAATAATTGTCTCAGTAGCTAATAGTTGAGTGCTTACTCTAGGCCAAGCACTTTTTTTTCTTTTTTTTTACTTTATTTACTTTATTACTTTATTAACTACCACAAATTATGCACTCGAGTTTCCCACATTTGGGGAAATCGCAGGGGTCAGCACACTCGGAGTGCAATGAGTGAGCCTCACCCTGGGAAAACCACCTTCATGATCATGGTATCTCCCCTGTCAGGTAAGTATAGGCCAAGCACTTTAATTAGACATCTGTATGCATTATCTCACTGAATGCTCAGAACAATCTTAAGTGGAAACTGAGACACAAAGAAAGACTTGATCAGTTCACACAGAAAATGAGAGAATTGAAAACAATCAGACTTCAGAGCTTATGCTCTATCATACGTACTGCCTTCATGTTGACTGTGGTGTAGGTAAGGTGGTGGAGTCAGAGGATTTTCTCCCACCTGGTGGTCCTTTATTTCTTTTATGAAAGAGAAAGAGAGGAGTTATCAGTTGAGAGTACCTGGAAAAACAGCAGGCAGGATGCTTGTAGAAAGTAGTAAAGATTGGACGCATGTGCAGCGTGGCATGGGAGGTACAGAGATTGGTCATTATAGTTTTTGGTTTGAATTTTTGAGGCCATGCTGTTTTCAGTAGCTCTTAAGAAAAGACGTAAGTGGGTGACTGTGTAGCAGTACTCAACAGCCCAGGTATAGGAACACAGGTAGATTTCATAAGGGATAAGGAAGTCAGAGGATGAGTGTAGGTGGGAGTGATGGGTAGGTAGGTGTGGAATTCACCTGGGGAGCGGAGGAAACAAAGCTGGGAGATAGCTAATTGACTTCAGGGACAAGAGAAACAGACTCCCAAGTAAGAAGTAGTGCTTTCAATTACCTTAAAAGTTGGTCTGAGGGTCCTCCTCTCAGAGGGTGAAAACAAAAATAAAGACTTGAGAGCCTAGGCTCCGGCCCAAAGAGCCCATCCCATAGAGTCAACTTTATGGTGGTGGTGCCTATGGTTCTGAGCTGGCATGCAGAAGGGGTATTGGGAAACAGAAAAATATGCTTATTTGTTTTTGCAGAAAACCAAGGACATTTATTTGTTGTATGAGGGTCGAGGCCCTGGTGGCTCTTCTCTGCTCATAGAGGCATTATCTAACAGTGGCTCTAAGTGCTATTCGGACATCAAACATATCCTGAACAAGAATGGGTAGGTGTGTGGGGAAAGTGGAAGGGGATGGAGGCTTTTGGTTCTAATTCTGTACAAGAAAAGTATGGTCCTTTATGATGGTGGTTCATATTTTACACATCCTTAATCCTTAGTAGAATCTAAATGGGATAATTTACTCTCCCTTAATGTGTTCTCTACCAGGCAGGATCCAAAAGACTTGTTTTGTTAAAAGTATAGAAGGGGCTCTTTGTCCCATTATCCCATCTGTAGCCTTATAATACCCAGGTCTTAAAATGTACCACCAGGACTGGAATCTAAATAGCATAGGAATTGATGAGCAAAGTATTTGTATTCTCCAAACTCAAATCAGGGCAGAAAATAGAGGTTGGAGATATGTTTGGATTAGTCTCTTGCCCAGTAGTAGCTTCATCTTTTTCAGGAAGAGAACTAGTCCATGTCTCTATATATTCCAGAGACTGGATGGGAAAGAGACAGTGCTGTGCAGCACTGTTTGGAGGCAAGTGTCCAAAGGCATTTATTCTGGCCCATTTCCTTTCAGGGGAATGATGGCTGAAGGAGCTCGCCACTCCTTTGACAAAAAGGGGGTGATTGTGGTTGGAGTGGAGGACAGAGAGAAAAAAGAAGTGAATCTAGAGCGAGCCCTGGAGTTGGCAATCGAAGCAGGAGCTGAGGATGTCAAGGAAACTGAAGATGAAGAGGAAAAAAACATTTTTAAGGTGAGTACAAAGACTTAGTGTTTGGTGGACTTCCAAGAGGGCCCAGATGCAGGGTGGGGCAAAAGGAGGCTTTACAGTTGTGAATACACAGAATACAAAGAGTTCAGTCTTGACTGACCAGGTGGTGGCGCAGTGGATAGAGCGTCAGACTGGGATGCGGAAGACCCAAGTTCAAGACCCCAAGCTCACCAGCTTGAGCGGGGGCCCATCTGGCTTGAGCTAAAGCTCGCCAGCTTGGACCCAAGGTCACTGGCTCCAGCAACGGGTGGCTCGGTCTGCTGAAGGCCCATGGTCAAGGCACATATGAGAAAGCAATCAATGAACAACTAAGGTGTCGCAAACTAATGATTGATGCTTCTCACCTCTCTCTGTTCCTGTCTGTCTGTCCCTATCTATCCACCCCCCCCCCCCGTCCCTATAAAAAAACAAAGAGTTTGCCTGACCTGTGGTGGCGCAGTGGATAAAGCGTCGACCTGGGAACACTGAGGTTGCCAGTTCAAATCCCTGCACTGGTCTGGTCAAGGCACATATGGGAGTTGATGCTTCCAGCTCCTCCCCCGTTTCTCTCTTTCTCTCACTCTGTGTCTCCACTCTAAAATGAATAAAATAAAAATTTAAAAAAACCCATAAAATTAAAAAAAAAGAGTTCATTCTTGTATAATTATTAATTATTGTATTATTTTTCATACAAATATCTGTGTACATGCGTTAAGACATGCCTCTCTGTTTCTTTTCTTCATCTGGGGTACAGGTGAGATTAAAGATTTCACATATTGCACAAACATTTATTAAATGAACACTTGTTAGGACTTACTTTACTGAAGACAACAAGAAAGATTCAGAACAACTGAAAATGAGATCTCTGCCATTAAAGAGCTTAAATCCAGTGATATATTACAGTAGTTCCATTCAGGTTTTATAATGTTCTATCCAGTTTTGTCCTGTTATCTTCTTTTCTTATTTTTTTTTATTCAGTGAGAGGAGGGGAGGCAGAGAGACAGACTCCCCACATGTGCTGGGACTGGGATCTACCCGGGAAGCCCACTAGGGGTTGATGCTGTGCTCATCTGGGGCCTTGTTTCTTTGCTCAGCAACTGAGCTTTTTTTTTTAAGTGCCTTAGAGCCTGGGGCATAGACCATCAAGCCATCCTCAATACCACAGGGGCCAACTCACTCCAGTTGAACTATTGCTACAGGACATGGAGAGAGAGAGAGAAAGAAGTGAGAGGGGGAAGGGTGGAGAAGCAGATGGGTGCTTCTTGTGTGCCCTGACCGGGAACCAAACCAGACATCCACATGCGGGGCAGACGCTCTACCTCTGAGCCAACTGGCCAGGGCGTTATCTTTTTTTAAAAAAACGATTTTGTTTTTTTAGAGAGGGGAGAAAGAGAGAGAGAGGGGGAGAGAGAGAAAGGGAGTAGAGAAGAATGGGAAGTATCAACTCATAGTAGTTGCTTCTTATATGTGCCTTGACTGGGCAAGCCTAGGGATTTGAACTGGTGGCCTCAGCATTCCAGGTCAATATTTTATCTACTGCGCCACCACAGGTCAGTCGTTATCTTCTGGCTGCTCACTCCCGACTTTGCTTTGTCCCTAGTTTACTTGTGATGCCTCTTCACTGCATCAAGTGAGGAAGAAGCTGGAGTCCTTGGGCTTGTGTCCTGTGTCCTGTACACTAGAGTTCATCCCCAACACAAAGGTACAGCTGGCTAACCCTGACATGGAGCAGGCCGCCCATCTCATCCAGGCTCTCAGCAACCATGAGGATGTGATCCAGGTCTATGACAATATTGAGTAACCAGACTGTATGTATCCTCTGGCTCCTTCCTATGCAATTGGCAGCTCGTTCTGGAGCACAGGCTTCTGCAGCATTCTCTAAGACTGAAGCAGGTTGGGGGCCTAGCAGATTCAGAGGTATGCCTTGTGGACACAGGAATCCCCATACTTCTTTTGAGGCCCTCCTTGTCAGCTCTGCTGGTGTCTCAGAGCCCTTCTGAATGAGTCCCCCTACTCCCTACTGGATGCAGAGTTGGGCTAGTCAGCTGGTCAGATTGATCTTAGGAAGTTGGACTTCTGGGGATAGCAGGTGTTATGAGGGCCCATGCACTAGAAACTGCTCTTAAATATTAAGTGATTGATCTGGGTTGCTGCATTGTTGGATGGCTCATGAGTTTTCCTGTGTTTTGTGTCCAGCTGTTGGGATCTCTTGACTTCCTTTCAAGTCTAAAGGTCTAGTTCCACTACTCCAATTCCAAGACTGTTTGTTTTTGATTGATTATAGAAATATAACTTTTTACAGGCACTCTGTGTTCTAATGCTGGTCTAATAACCTAAACCTGTCATTCATTCAACTTATCAAACACCTATTATGTACCAGGAACTGTACTTACCAAGTGTACTAGTTGATCAGTTGGTGCCCTGTGTTAGATCCTATTCTAAGACATAGGACCAGAGCGAGAAAGAACTGGATTGCTCTCTGCTCGAGCTGTCCCAGGGCAGTGCAAGCTGCTGTGCATGCATCCTTGTTCTCTGTGTGGCCTATGTGCCTTCTTCCAGGGAGCTTATGGCTCTGACCCAATAGGAAATCAAGTGCCAATGATAAAAGACTCCCAGACCCTGCTTTGTCTGGGTTCATGTGTTTTCTGAGATTTTTCAGAGTGGTCCCATCAGAAGATTAGGCTATGCTAAGAAAAGGCCATACTAAGCTGATTTTGAAAGCTGTTTGGTCCTTAGCTCCTTTTCATCCCTGATGCCAGATGATGGGGTACTAGGTACTCGAGAGGAAATGAGAACAGAGGAGGAGTGAAGGCTGAGTCAGAAGCCTGGCCAGGTGGGAAAATAGGGCGCTTGGTGCCTTTTGCATCTAAGAGTCATTTCTGGGTTTAGAAAGACCGGGAGGGCCAACCACCTGTACTGGAGCCCATTAAGGATGTCAGGCCTGAAGTGCCTTTTTGATCCCTGTTTAGCTGTTTCTAAGTTGTTTAAGCCAATTCTGAGCTTAAGAGTAATTTTCCTGAAGAAGCCTCAGGTAAATGAGGATCGCAAAGAACTAAAACCAAATTAGTCATAAATGATAATTTAAGCTTCTAGGAAAACCAGATTAGTAATTTCATAATGACATAAACAACTGGAGAGTGAAGGCCAGGGGGAAGAAAACCAATGAAATAATCCATGATCATGCCTGACCAGGTGGTGGCGCAGTGGATAGATAGAGCGTTGGACTGGGATGTGGAAGACCCAGGTTCGAGACCCCGAGCTCGCCAGCTTGAGCGCGGGCCCATCTGGCTTGAGCAAAATCTCACCAGCTTGGACTCAAGGTCGCTGGCTCCAGCAAGGGGTTGCTCGGTCTGCTGAAGGCCCGTGGTCAAGGCACATGTGAGAAAGCAATCAATGGACAACTAAGGTGTCACAACAAAAAACTGATGATTGATGCTTCTTACCTCTCTCCGTTCCTGTATGTCTGTCCCTGTCTATTCCTCTCTCTGACTCTTTCTGTCCTTGTAAAAAAAAAAAAAAAGAAATAATCCATGATCATGCCAAAGGATATGCTCTTATACCTCATTTCATAATTATGATACTACCTGGGATTCTTCAGTTTTTATAGTAGATAATTTATCCAAATAGCTGAATAAGCATATCATTAAAATAGGGCAATTTAAAGTTCAAATGCTGCTTCATAATTTATAAAGTACTTTCATATTTTATTTATTTATTTTAATTTTATGTTATTGATTTTAGAGAGAGGAAGAGAGAGAGAGAGACAGGAACATCAATCAGTTCCTGTATGTGCCCTGACCGGGGATTGAACCAGCAACCTCTGTGCTTCAGGACAATGCTCTAACCATCTAAGCCATCCAGCCAGCGCTATTTTATTTATTTGATTTTCACAACAAACCTAGAAAATAGGCCAAGTATTTAATGCAAAAATGACCTCATACCAGAAGGTAGGAACAGGTCTAATATATCTTGCATTGATAGAACTTGGTTTACAAAATAGCTATTTTGTAAATGATAAGTATAAATTAATTTGGAGGAATGTGATCATTTCTGAACTAAGGAATTTGGAACAATTTGCCTATTCACATGGAATAGTACTCTATTAGATAGGATTTATTAATATGGTTTCTTATGTAACCAATTTTCTTACCTCAAGGTATACTAAATGGCTCTGCAATGACCCCTGGTGGTGCCTTACAATCTTCTCTGCAGTTAATATAGGAAAAGAAGAAATGAAACCTTACTTGAATTTGTTTGGCCCCGATATCTGGTGGAGACCCTTAGCTACATAAGTTAATTAAGTAACTATTGAACTGAATAGTGAAATAAATAGTATATGAATTGTTCTGTCACTAAATATTATTTTTCAAAGGATATTTTATGCTAGAGCAAATATTTACAATATAATGCTAAATGAAAAAGATGTAAAACTGTATATATTGTATGGTCAAAATCGTAAAATATGTATCATACCATAAAAATGTCTTTCTAAAAAAAAGACTAAAAGGAACTGTACCAAAATGTGAAAACTGGTTATTTCTGGATGGTGATGTTATAACTAAGTTTTATTTTCTATAATCGTATATTACTTTCTTTTTTAATTTTTAAAATTTATTAATTTTTTTAGAAAGAGAGAAGCATTGACTTGTTCCGCTTAGTTGTACATTCACTGGTTGCTTCTTGTATGCAACCATAACTTTGAACCCATAACTTTGGTGCATCAGGATCTTGCTCCAACCATCTGAGCTACCCAGCCAGAGCCTCATGTATTATTTTCATCAGGGGAAACATTTTTTAAAAAAGAGCCTGACTTGCTGTGGCGCAGTGGATAGATCACCAACCTGAAATGCTGAGGTCACCAGTTCGAAACCCCAGGCTTGCCCAGTCAAGGCACATATGAGCAGCAACTACTTCAAGTTGATGCTTCCTACTCCTCTCCACTCCCCTTTCTCTCTCTCTCTCTCAAATCAATAAATAATATCTTTAAAATAAAACAGTTAAAAAAAGAAAGCTAGTTACATTATTGTCAAACTAGGGAGAGAGGGTGGGTGGGATTCAGGAGTACCTTAAAGTAAAAAAAAAAGGGATCTGGTCCTGGCCTGCCTTATCTTTGGTCAATGTCTTAGCAACACAATATCATTTAGCACCTTGTAGCTGGCCTGGGTTTATTCTCCAGTGTCCTTTCAGTGGGATGGAGGTATCTGTGATAGGCTTTGTCCATAGCCTTGATAGTTAGCTGCCCCTTACTCCCTCACCAGAGGCCTTGGATGAATCCAACAGGAACAGTAGAAGTTCTGTCTCCAGCCCACTATGTAGATTCAAACATGTGTTTGAATTTCTTTTCTTTCTCTGAAACATAGCATAGCGGTCAATACAAGTTCAAACTCTGTAAGACCCTAACTTTTGACTTTTATTTGAATCCTTGGGGACTGCTCTGGAGACATTCTGTAAAGAGAAATGAGCCATTAGGTCTGGTAAAACAGAGTGTTATGATAGATATTACACTAGTCTTAACTGAAATCACTATTTTTTTATTCTGTCCCCAGACAGTGAATGGGATATCAGTTTTTTCTTTTTCTTTTATTTTATCTTTCTTTTGTCTCTGCCAGAAAGATAACATTTATTTTTTGTTTGTTTTTGTTTATTGTGACAGGGACAGATAGGGAAAGACAGGAAGGGAGAAAGATGAGAAGCATCAATTTTTCGTTGCAGCTCCTTAGTCTTTCATTGAATGCTTTCTCATATGTGCCTTGACCCCGGGGGCTACAGCATAGTAAGTGACCCCTTGCTCAAACCAGTGACCTTGGGCTTCAAGCCAGCGACCTCTGGGCTCAAGCCAGTGACCATGGGGTCATGTTTATGGTCCCACGCTTAAGCCAGCAACCCCACACTCAAGCTGGTGAGTCTGTGCTCAAGCTGGTGACTTCGGGGTTTCAAACCTGAGTCCCTTGCATTCCAGTCCGACACTCTACCCACTGTGCAACAACCTGGTCAGGCACATTTATTGTTTTTAAAAGGTCAAACCATATCGAAGTATAGAACAATCAAAGTCCCATCTAATCCCACCTCCTAAAATATAAGTACCATTAATCTATATTGTTCTACATATTGGATCTACACTGCTAGGGAACAAATCTTGACTGCCGATTGCTAGCAACCTTGGATGAGAACCTCTCTGCAGCTATTTCTTCATCTATAAAATGGGGATAATAGTATCCATTTCATAGAGCTGTTTTCAGAATTAATTTCAGTTAATATACTGGATGGGGCAAAAGTAGGTTTACAGTTATGAGTATATAAAAGTTTATTCTTGTATTACACTGGGAAACAATACTTTTTCATTCTGTTGCATGAGGTTTTAGAACTTTTTCTATATATTTCTGCATTGCTGATTCCAAATCTGAAGTCCGTTTTTTGGTGCATGCTCTATCTAGCTTTTATGCAATTTTAATTTCTTTTTGTTACAATTAATGGTATGCATTGGTTTTTAAATTGGAGTTAAAGGGCAACGACTCTTGGATTGAACATATAACCACAAGGCAATTAATGTTTTACAAACATCTCTTTTACATAATTGTTGTTTTTAAGTGTAAAAAATTATTATCTGATAAACACACCTTCTTATTTTGTTTTAAGATTGAATCATGGCTTCTTCAAGTAGGCGTAAATGTAAGAATAGTCCTGACACCTTCTGTTATATATGTGGCTGTTACACACTTCAATGTCAAAGGCGCAATATTTCATCATTTGTGACACGTGCATATATCACCTATTTTCAAATTCCCCTTGGTGATCAAGACAAGAATTGGGCTCCTCATATTGTGTGTCCTAATTGTGAGGAAATGTTTCGTGACTGGACAAAAGGAAAACACAAAGGAATGCCTTTTGGTATTCCCGTGGTTTGCTGTGTACCTAAGGACCACAGCAGTGACTGTTATTTCTGTCTGATCCATACAAAGGGCATCGGCAAGAAAAAATGGCATATGATCGCATATCCTAATATTCCTTCAGCAATACGACCTATCCCACACTCTGGGACACTCCCGGTTCCCGTTTTCAGTGGTTTTATTTCTTCTAAGGATGAAGAAAGTGAACATGGTGATCAAGTGTATTTTGATAAGATGCATGAGGAAATGGTTGTAGAATCTGAAGGGTCTTCTTCTGATGCCAAGCAGTCATTAACCCCTCAGCAGTTTAGCCAACCCGAATTGAATGACTTAGTAAGAGATTTGGGCCTAACAAAGAAAACAGCTGAGTTATTAACCTCCAGGCTTTAAGAAAAGAATGTGCTTCACCAGTCAGCTGAAGTATCCCATTTCAGGAAGCATGAACAAATTTTGGTGGACTTTTTTCCCCAACACAAACACTTTGTTTACTGTCATGATATCAGTAGTCTTCTCAGCCAGCTAGGTGTTACCACTTACAGTCCAACAGAATGGCGGCTATTTCTTGACAGCTCTAAACGGAATCTGAAATGTGTTCTCCTACACAATGGTAATGTTTACGCAGCGTTTACAATTGGTTATTCAACTCATCCGCGAGAAGATTATAATGACATAAAAATTGTCCTCGACTTTCTGAAGTATGAGTAGCATAACTGGATCATTTGTGTGGATCTTAAAATGGTAAATTTCCTGCTAGGACAACAGAGAGGTTTCACAAAGTATCCTTGCTTTCTGTGTTTGTGGAACAGCCGAGCTCAGGAGAAACACTGGACACAGAAGGAGTGGCCAAAACGTGAAGCTCTGGAAGTAGGGATGCAAAATATTGTGAATGAACCTGTAGTTAATCGAGACAGTATCATTTTCCCCCCACTTCACATCAAATTTGGCTTAATGAAGCAGTTTGTTCAGGCTTTGAATAGAGAAAGTGAATGCTTTCAACATATTATTTCTGCTTTTCCTGCCTTGTCTTTTCAGAAGATAAAAGCAGGTGTATTCGATGGACCTCAAATTCAAACCCTCATACATGACAAAGAATCTTTTAGGAAGATGAATAAGGAGGAGAAAGCAGCATGGCAGTCTTTTGTGGCAGTTACAAAGAACTTCCTTGGCAACAAAAAAGCAGAAAACTATGAACTTCTGGTTCAAAGGATGCTGTTTGCTTTCTGCAACATTGGATGTAACATGAGCGTTAAGATTCACTTCCAGAACAATCACCGTGATAAGTTTCCCGAAAATCTTGGAGCTATTAGTGATGAGCAGGGAGAACGCTTTCATCAAGATCTGAAGATGATGAAAGGGCGTTATCAGGGGCGATGGGACAGAAATATGATGGCAGACTACTGCTGGAGCATCAAACGAGATTGTCCTCAACAAGTATACAAATGCAAGAGCTACAAATGCAAATTTTGCCTGAATAGAATTTAAATAAGTTTTGCCCAAATTTGATGATCAATATAAGTGTTTTAATATGTTCTATTTCAAAATTATAGACAAATTCTGATGCTATCATATCTTTTAGTGTATTAGTGTATTTACTGCATTATATAAATTATTATATTTTCACAAAGATGATGCCCAAGAAGACATTCTACTTCATTATGTTAAACTAAATGTTGAAAATTTTACAGTAAGATGAAAACCTAAAATCTTGAATTGCAAAAAAAACTATAGCTTACGGAGAATAACTAATGTCTGACTTGAGATCAGCACACTCGAATTAGGTAACAACAAGTGTTTTTGTGGATGCAATAAAAATTTTGTTCCTCAGTGTTATTATTTATTAATTCTTATATTATTTTCCATATGAACAACTGTAAACCTACTTTGTCTCACCCTGTATATTATGCATTTACGACAGTACTTGGCAGCCCTGGCCAGATAGGTCGGTTTGTTAGAGCATCATCCGGAAGCACAGAGGTTGCTAGTTTGATCCCCGGTCAGGGCACATACAAGAACAGATCGCGACCTCTTGTTTCTCTCACGTTGGGGCTACTTGCTTTAGGGCGCAAAGGAACGGCTTCAAAAGGGGGTATTTCCATTACGAAAGACCAGGAATCTTCCCCAGTCTGCACGCGCGACCCGCCAGTGCGCCGCAGCCCGCGGACAAGCCTTCATACACAGACTATATTTGACTTGGTATCTTTCCTTTTTTGGCTCCATTCAATTTAGCAGGATTTCAAGGGCAGCATTTGTAAATCTCCAGAATGGAGATCTCCTCTCATCAGTCTCAACTCTTGCAACAGCTCAATGAGCAGCGCCGGCAAGACGTGTTTTGTGACTGCAGTATTCTGGTTGAGGGGAAGGTCTTCAAAGCACATCGAAATGTATTGTTTGCTAGTAGTGGCTACTTTAAAATGCTGCTTTCTCAGAATTCAAAGGAGACAAGCCAGCCGACCACAGCTACATTTCAGGCTTTCTCCTCTGACACTTTTACAGTTATCCTGGACTTCGTCTATTCTGGCAAACTCTCTCTTACGGGTCAGAATGTCATAGAAGTGATGTCAGCCGCTAGCTTCCTTCAGATGACTGATGTCATTAGTGTGTGTAAGACATTTATTAAATCTTCATTAGATATTAGCGAGTAAGAAAAAGATCGTTATTTCAGCTTCTGCGATAAAAATGCCAGTTCTGCCTGACATGTGGCGCAGTGGATAAAACGTCGACCTGGGAACACTGAGGTCACCAGTTCAAAACCCTGCACTAGTCTGGTCAAGGCACATATGAGAGTTGATGCTTCTAGCTCCTCCCCCCTTTCTCTCTCTCTCTCTCTCTCTCTCTCTCTCACTCTCTCTGTGCCTCCTCTCTAAAATAAATTAAAAAAAAAAAAGCCAGTTCTAATGGTGTAGAGCATTCCTCTTTCTATAGCAGTGGCTGGCAAGAAGAAAGCAGTTCTCCACATCCCTGCCTGAGCCCAGATCAAGGCACAGGTGTAATAAGCGGAAAATCTTGGAACAAGTATAATTACCATCCAGCTTCCCAAAGGAATACACAGCAACCCTTAGCCAAACATGAACAAAGGAAAGACTCCATTAAAAAGTCCAAACATTTCAGGTTGTCACAGCCTTCTGAGGTTGTTCATTATAAGTCAAGCAAGCAGAAAGCACGAACATCTGACTCCTCCAGCCACGTTTCCCAGTCTGAAGAACAAGCACAGGTTGATGCTGAAATGGACTCTGCTCCTGTTGGCTATCAGTATGGCCAGGGCTCCGATGGCACCTCAAGAAGTTTTTCAGATGCCCTGCCCAGGATCAGATTCAAGTGCCCGTACTGTACGCACATGGTGAAGTGGAAAGCAGACCTGAAGCGCCACCTTCGTTGTCATATGGGGGAGCGGCCCTACCTATGCCAAGCTTGTGGGAAAAGATTCAGCAGGCTAGACCATCTAAGTAGCCATTTTCGAACAATCCACTAGGCATGCAAACTAATCTGCAGAAAATGCAAATGCCATGTGACTGATCTTACAGGTCAAGTGGTACAGGAAAGAACCAGGCGCTACAGACTCTGTAACGAGTGCCTTGCGGAAGTTGGCATAGACAGCCTCCCCATTGATTTGGAAGCTGAACAGCATCTTATGTCCCCATCAGATGGAGATAAGGATTCCAGATGAGTAAAGATGAGAATAGATCATATGTGGAGATTGTAGAGGATAGATCTGCTGACCTGGTCATACAACAGGTTGATGATAGTGAAGAAGAAGAAAAGGAAATAAAGCCCAGCATTAGGTAGCTGTAATGTGAATCAACAGCTGGCATGTCTGCAATTGACAATGACTTCCTGTATCTATCTCTCTTTTTCATGGTCAAGGACTGGTTAACAAATTGTCAGACTGGCTTAAAAGGAATGACCTAATATAACTTGCATGCTTTCTAAACAGGCCATTGTATTCATTCTGAACTTTGTTGCCCTAAAATATATTGCTGCACCAGAAAGAAAGATCTAGCTTGAATTGGCATGATAGAGGAACAATTGATCTTCTTTTATTAACAGAGATACACCTTTTTTTCTTTTAATATTGGAATATTTACTTAGCAAACCATTTTCAAAGAAAGTATTTTAAATAAATTTACCATAACCAAACTTTATGTAAGATAATTTCAAGGTGTTTCAAAAACACATAAACTGTATTGAATTTTCACTGGGAATCAGGTAAGAACACATTCAAGAGTGAGGCACCCAAGCTGACTGAACTAATAAATAAGTAATACTATTAACTTAAGGTCCACACCCACCTATCATTATTCCAATATCTTGAACGTTTTAGGAGTATGGCAAAAGACAGGTCTAAAATGTTTTAACTCATTCATATTTGAACTTTTTGTCATTAAGTTAAAAAATTACTCTTATGTAGTCAGTAGTGTTAAGTAAAAACAATACATAAAGAAGAGGCTAACCAGAAATTATATACAGGTATGATTCTCTTTTTTTTTTTAAAGATTTTATTTATTGACTTTAGAGAAAGAGAAGAGGGAGGCATGGAGCGAGAAGCATCAACTCATAGTTGCTCCTCATATGTGCCTTGACCAGGCAAGCCCGGATTTTGGACTGGCACCCTCAGCATTCCAGACTGATGCTCTATCCACTGTGCCACCACAGGTCAGGACAGATAGCATTTTCTTAAAACAGGAAACTAATACTGCCTAAAAGTCAAGGTAGTTGGTGAAGGTCTGTCAATATAGTTCCCTTTCTCTCTAAAGGGGAAAAAAAAACCCTAAACAACAAAACTGGAGATTCTTAATTCTTAGGAACAATTTCTAATATTTATGTATTACTTGCTATATTATTTATAAAGTACTTTCTTACAGTTTCTCCTCTAATCATCAAGACAAATATATTATTGTCCCTGATTTACAAATGAGGAAATTAAAGTCAGGAAGTTTGAGTGGTGGGACGGGTGATTGGACAAGTTATAAAAAGAAGCCTAGCCTGACCAGGCGGTTGCGCAGTGGATAGAGTGTCGGACTGGGATGCGGAAGACCCAGGTTCGAGACCTGGAGCTCGCCAGCTTGAGCGCGGGCCTATCTGGCTTGAGCAAAAGTTCGTCAGCTTGGACCCAAGGTCGCTGGCTCCAGCAAGGGGATGCTCGGTCTGCTGAAGGCCCGTGGTCAAGGCACATGTGAGAAAGCAATCAATGAACAACTAAGGTGTTGCGACGGCAACGAAAAACTAATGATTAATGCTTCTCACCTCTCTCTGTTCCTGTCTGTCTGTCCCTATCTATCCCTCTCTCTGACTCTCTCTCTGTCCCTGTAAAAAAATAAAAAATTAAGAAAAAGAAACCTAACAGAATTAGAAAGTATAAAAAATATAATCAACATATATTTTGAACTAGAGTTATTCAAATAGTGCTAAGTAATGTCCCCACAGTATCTATTGACATGTTTTTATGTCGTTTTTTTATATGTAAATTTTATATGTAAAACTATTTGAACAAGTTATTAAAGGCTTTAAGCATTTTTTTTAAATTTTTTTTTTTATTTTTTACAGGGACAGAGAGAGAGAGAGTCAGAGAGAGGGATAGATAAGGACAGACAGACAGGAACGGAGAAAGGTGAGAATCATCAATCATTAGTTTTTCGTTGCCATTGAGACACCTTAGTTGTTCATTGATTGCTTTCTCACACGTGCCTTGACCGGGGGCCTTCAGCAGACTGAGCAACCCCTTGCTGGAGCCAGCGACCTTGGGTCCAAGCTGGTGAGCTTTTGCTCAAACCAGATGGGCCCGCGCTCAAGCTGGAGACCTCGGGATCTCGAACCTGGGTCTTCCGCATCCCAGTCCGACGCTCTATCCACTGAGCCACCGCCTGGTCAGGTGACGCTTTAAGCATTTTGGTTTATCTTTTGTAGGTAATTTTTCAGAGTGACCTTTTCTCCTAGGATTACAAAGTTAAGTTTAAACCCCTAAACATTCCAAAATTACAGTTAATTTGAAGAAGTATTATTCTAGTTCTGAAAATAAAATTTATATGTCAGAAGTAAAAAACTGACTTCCATAAAGTTCTCTTCACGTTATCAAAATAAAACTTGATATAATTGAAAAAAAGAAAAAAGAACAGATTGATGTTACCGTCTCTCCCACTCTCTCTCTTTCTCTTTCTAAAATCAATAAAATAAACATTTAAAAAGAAAACAAGCCTGACCTGTGGTGGTGCAGTGGATAAAGCGTCAACCTGGGAACACTGAGGTCGCCAGTTCAAACCCCTGCACTGGTCTGGTCAAGGCACATATGGGAATTGAGCTTCCAGCTCCTCCCCCCTTTCTTTCTCTTTCTCTCTCTCTCACTCTGTGTCTCCTCTCTAAAATGAATAAAATAAAAATTAAAAAAAAACACAAAACCTCTGCCTGCACCAGAAGAGGTAGATGGGTTTTTTTTTTTTTTAAAAAAAGGAAAACAAAAAAACAGTAACTGGCAATAGTTAGGTGTTCAATAAATATTGGCCTTTTCCTCTACTAAGTATGAATAAACATTTGAAAAAACTGAAATGTGATCAACCCATCCATTTCTGCTATATAACCTTTTTGTTTTTATATTTTCACTTCACAACATATCCAGGACATCTTTGGTATTAGTATGAAGAAATCTGCTTCATTCTTTTTTAGTAGCTGTATAGTATTTTATTGTATTTATTGGTGTGCCATAACTTATTAAACTAGTCTCCTATCAATGGACATTTGGATTGTCTATCTTATAAAAGATACTGCAATGAATATTCTTTTTTTCTTTTGTATTTTTCCTTAGTTAGAAGCCAGGAGGCAGTCAGACAGACTCCCGCATGCGCCCGACTGGGATCCACCCAGCAGGCCCACCAAGGGACGATGCTCTGTCCATCTGGGGCATTGCTCCATTGTGGCCGGAGCCATTCTAGCGCCTGAGGTGGAGGCCATGGAGCTGTCCTTAGCGCCTGGGCCAACTTGCTCCAATGGAGCCTTGGCTGCGGGAGAGGAAGAGAGAGATAGAGAGGAAAGAAAGGGGGAAGGGTAGAGAAGCAGATGGGTGTTTTTCCTGTGTGCCCTGACTGGGAATCGAACCTGGGACATCCACATGCTGGGCTGATGCTCTACCACTGAGCCGTCTGGCCAGGGCCTGCAATGAACATTCTTTATCTTTGCTCACTTACAAAGTATTTTTTAGGATAAATTTACAAAAAAAGAAATTTCAAAATGAAAACCAATTTTTCATGCCCTGCCTGGATAGTTCAGTCTTTCAGAATTTTTCATTAGAAGTAAATGTCAATATGTAAAATATCATCATTGTAAAAATCTATGATGGTGTGTATCAAATGTCCACAATGCAGATCATCTAAAATCTGAATAAATTCTACTTTACCCCTTACTTAAAAGATTTTTTTTCAAATTAGGTGGTAGATTTGTGGATTTATTTTCTTTTTGATACCAAATTCATTGAGCTATCCCCTAAGAGAATTCGTTCATTTCTATTTATTGTTCCTTATCACATGTCCAAGTATCCCTGTGCTTTTTTTTAACTGACCATTTTGGTGACACCAGTTAACATAATTATATAGGTTTCAGGTGCCCAATTCTACACTCACACTCTTGAAATAAAATGAAGCGTGCAACAGTGTGTGATTGGGCTAGATGGACCAGTACTTTCTACTTTCTGAGGCCCTGAGTACTAGCGGCAGCTCATAGAGGTAGCTCATGATTCTTGGGGCCAGATAAGGCTTAATTAGGTGGTTAACCAGGGGCATGTATTGAGTGTAAAACCAGGGTAACAGACTTACCACATTGTGAAGGGTCACAAGAATTCCCTTGTTTTCTGTTCTAAGGCTTGTGGCCATTCTTGAGAGTTCTTGGCTTTACATTGTTGTCATTTAGAAAGAAACAGTGTAACAGAAAATGCATTCACTGAAGTTAAAAACTACAAAAGGAATTAAAAGTGATTAGTCTCTTGTTAGTAATAAAAATAACTTTTTTATATAAATTGGATATTTTTAAAGTGCTCCGTAACCATGGATAATGACAATAAACATGATAAAATTCTGGATATATTTGCTGACAATTTATCAGATATTCCAAGTGAAACCGATGAAAGCTTTGACAGTGGCAGTGATAAGTTATTCCTTCAAAAAGGCAAAAAATAGTAATTTTAAATGATTCCGAACCTGAAAATTTGAACAATTCCACACATGATTTTGAGTGTAATTTGCGGCTTGATTGCCAAGGTAATGATTGAGAGTAAAAAGAGGACTCTCAACCTAATTTGGAAAAATTCGAAGATAATTCTGGGCTTACAGTTATACTGTCTGATTCTCTAAGAACATCACTGAAGTCACCAACTTGATTTTTGACGACAATCTGTTTGAACTATTTTGTCATCCACCAAACATATATTATAACCAAAATTTGGGAAAGCACAAAATTTCGAAACCTATAAAGTGATTTCCTGTTACTCCAACTGATATGAAAAAAATTTTAGGACTTACAGTGCTAATGGGGCATACTTTAAAAGATACTTGGGAAGAATATTGGTCTACAAATCCAGTTCTAGCTGTTCTAATATTTCCTCAGACGATGAATCGAAATTGTTTTGAACAAATCTAGACTTATTGGCATTTCAGTGACATTGCAAACATGACTAAATCTTCATCCTATTTAAAATTTAATCTGTACTCAGCCACTTTATTAGTAAATTTCAAACAATATATAAACCTATGCGAGAATTATCATTAGATGAAGGCATGATTCCCTGGAGGGACATCTTCTATTTCAAACTTACAAACTAGCTAAAATTATTAAATATGGTTTACCTGTAAGAATGGTATGTGAGAGCAAGACTAGGTATATTTGCAATATGGAAATTTACACAGGTGAAGGAAAATAATTGAATGACTATTCTGTCACTACTTTGGACGTTTCTGGAATTAGGGCATCACATATACCAAGATAACTATTACAATAGTGTTTCAATTGCAGAAACTTTATTATTACATAAAACAAGAGTTTGTAGAACAATTCAAACAAATAGAGGCTTGCCAAAATGTTTAAAAGATGAAGCATCTATGCTTAAAAGAGGTGAAATAGCCTTTTGAAAAAGAGTGACATTTTATTATTGATTTGGAAGGATAAAAGAGAAGTTTGAATTATTTCAACTATCCATGATGCTTCCTCTTGTGAAACAGAAAAGACAAATTGGCATACTGGAGAGGAAATAAAGAAGCCAGTTTCCATTGTACGGTATAACTACATGCCAGGTGTTGATCTTGCCGACCAATATCTTTTAACATGTAATATCCTTAGAAAAACAATAAAATGAACGAAGAATGTAGTGCTTTACCTGATTAATTGTGGACTATTTAGTTCATTCAGGATTTATCAAGCGCTCAATCCAGAAAGCTGAGTAAGATTCAAAGACTTTCTTTTAATAAATAACTTCAAAATGCAATGGATATTTAATTTTAAAGCCTTTAACATTTATGTAAAACATTTTTTGTACTCATTCAATAGAAACTTATCTGGCCACTGGGTAAAGCTAGCAATAAAACTACTGGTGTGCAATGTGTTAAGAAGGCATGGCCCAGCTGGAAGGCTTCATATGAGGAAATGAAGTTAGGAGAGAAACAGCATAGAAAAAGAAGATAAAATACACAGTTAAAAGTGCATACTTGTGGAAATTACATTCAATTGCTAATATCCCCACTTGAGGTTCACTTATTTATTCAACAAATATTTGGGGTTTTTTTAAATAATTTTTTTTTAGATTTTATTCATTTAGAGGTGGGGGGAGGAGCAGGAAGCATCAACTCCTACATGTGCACATGTGACTTGACCAGGCAAGCCCAGGGTTTTGAACCAGCGACCTTAGCATTCCAGGTCAATGCTTGATCCATTGTGCCACCACAGGTCAGGAGTATTTGTTTTTCGAATGTGCTATTAAAGATGCTAGGCATGCTCATTTGGATAACAGGTTCTGTCTTTATGCCTATTTAAAGGCAATTACAATAGAATAGGACAAGTGCTTTGATGAGGAAAGTACTAGGTGCTTTCGTATTCCAAGAAAAGCTGCTGAATAGACCTTTAGATACAGACCATAAAGTGGGTACTAGATTTCTACTGGCATAAATGTGGATTGTTTTTTTTTTCCAGCATAACATTCTCAATAGTGATATTCCCAGAGGGGTGACGAGAGTTTGGGTTTTGTTCCCAGTGAAAAGAGATTCTTAATGGGGTGACAAAATTCTTAAGATAATACAATGGTGTGTGGCCTTCAAAGCTTAACCCTGCCTGACAATCCTATTCCTTAATATTTCTCTCATCAGGAAGAATTTAAGTTTAATTAATTTAGAGGATGATAATGAAAGAAAACAGATGAGAAACACTGGCCTAGTGCAAAAACATAGCCTTTGGGTATCAAATATAAGTGGTATGAATCCTGACTCTACCACTTGTACATGGTACTTAAGTTCTCTGAGCTTCATTTTCATTCTTTAAATGCCAATAGTATTACTGACCTCGGAATTATTAGGAAGATATTTAAATGAGACGACATGTCTGGTATATAGTAAATGACTGATAAATATTAATTTTATTTCCCCTATACCCAATCTTTCCCTCCCAGAAAAACAAAATTATTATAGCTAAAGAACTACAATAAACTGGATAGGGGTCTAATCAAGAGGGGAAATGACAGATTTAAAAGTTGTTGGAGAGAAAAAAAACTAACAGGACAAGCACCCTGATAAATATTAAGGTGGGAGGCAAATAAAAAGGAGTCTCAGGTAATTCTTAAGATATTTGACACCCAAGGCAAAGCCACCACTAAAGGTCCTTAGTCGACAGTCGAAAATTGCATCTGAAGATTATTCTGGCTTTTCATTTATACATATAATACTAGAACAGGGACCAGAGGAAGGGAGCCTTTATTAATTGTGGTAGATTTGGAATTTTAAGATCTGGGTTGGGGAAATTAATTATGTCTCTATTTTGAAATATCATGCAGTCAGTACAGTTGTTTTGGAGCGATATTCACTGGCATGGGAAAACACTGATAATAAAATGTAAGCACACCAAAAAATATTATGAAGCCGTGTTTGTCAGACGTTGTATATCTAGGTAGGAAAGATAAAATTATCTCTCAGGTGGGCCTTGGTCAGATGGTTCAGTTGGTTAGAGCATGGTTGCAAAGCGGGTTCTATCCCGTCAGGGAACATACAGGAACACATCAATGTTCTTGTCTCTCTCTCTCCATTCCTCTTTTGGTAAAATCAATAAATAAAAATTAGAAAACAATACCTCTGAGTTGGGTCACCACCCCCCATTTTAATACAAAGAGTTTGTATTGGTTTTACAAACAAAATAAAGTTTGGGTTCCACAGCCTCCAGAAAGACCCATTCTGACTTTGCCACTTACTGGATTCGTCCCTGACCAGCAGAGGAACTCCCAGATTTCCGAAGACCCACATTCCAGCACTACCCCAGCCTCTCGGAGGGTGTGGCCCCAGAGGTATGCGTCCCCGGAAAAGGCAGGCAGTGGAGAGGCCGCCCCGCCTTCAGGCAAGCCTAGCGTTTGAATTCGAGGACTTGCCAAGGGATCCCTCGGAAGAGGTGGCCACACGCCGGGAAGCGCTAAGAGCCAGAACCCTCCCTGCTTAAATACGCACCCGGAATGGGCACAGGGAGGGAGGGGCAGGAATGGCCTCAGGGACCGCCGAGAGAGAGGGCGGAAGCCTGGGGGCCCATCCAGCCGCATTCCCAAACTCCAACCCGAAAGTGGCCGGCGAGGAACAGCGCCAGCCCGCGCGTCCGCAGAGCCTTCGGTGACTGAAGGGGATGTGAGGGTGTGGGCGGAGCCTTACGCGTGAGCTGTGATTGGAGAAACCATGGAGATAGGGAGGGTGAGCTCGCAAGGGATGAGCAGAGGCGGGTGATCAGAGTTCTCTCTGTGATTGGCTACTAGGAGAGTGAACCGGGGCTGTTTCGATGATTGGCAGGCGATAGATAGCCCTCGGAAATCGCCTTGGCTTCGCCCATTGGCATCCTGCGAGAGTAGGCGGGATTGGTTCATCGAGTGGTGCCGATGATTAGCTGGCGGCTGAGGGTGTTGAGGAGAGAGCGGTGGAGGCGGAGAGGCGGGGAGGTGGGGAGGGAACAGCGACTTGCTCCTTGTTATTGGCTGGTGAGATGAGTGGGGATAGTATGAAGGTCCCGCGACTGCCTGGGATTGGTGAGCGCTGGGGTGAGTGACAGGCAAGGGGACGAGCTGAGGGACCAGCGGTTTGTTTTTCGGAGCGTTCTTGAGGTGGAGAACGGTGGCCGGACGCAGCGACTGCGGGACTGAGGGGCTGGCGGGCGGGCGGGCAGAGAGGCGCAGCGGAGGCCGGACCGGGCCGAGCCGAGGAGCGCTGGGGATGTAGCGGGCCACCCTGCCCATGCCACAGCGCCCGGCCGCGGGCGGAGCCGGAGCCGGAGCCTGGGGAGGCGGCGGGGGCCCCGAGCGCAGCCCGCGCCCACCGCGCGGAGCCAGGCCCGCTGCCGTCCCCGCCGCCCAGGCCCCCGGCATGCAACCCCGGCTGCGGAGGTGACACTCGGGTCCAAGCAGCCGCCGCCGCCGCCATCGCCACCATGGGTGAGTGTCGCCACCGCCCCGGCCTGTACCCGCGCTACTCGCGTCGCCCCGCCCCGGGTTGAGGGGAGGAGGACCTTGGGCCGCCGCCTGACAGGCATGGACAGCCCGCTGGACTGGGGCTGCGAACCGCCGGAGCCCGCCCGGCGGGCTCGCGGCTCTATGGCCCGAGCGGAGGTTTTAGCTTCCCTGGCCCTCCGGGGCGGCTCCGGCTGGCGGAACCCACTCGGCAGCCTCCTTCCGGGCCGCGGGGCGGGCGCATCTCGAGGAAGCGGCGGTGGGATCGGGGGCCCGGGCTTGGAGAGGCAGCCCGCTACGGCCCGAACGAGCCGGACCGCGAGCCCGAGGGTGGGGGAGCGAGAGAGCAGTGTGGGGCCCGGGCTGGAGGCTTGTGCAGGCCCAGCTGCTGTTGTGTCTTTTCCTTGATTTGCTTTTTTTTCCTGCCTGTGTCATTTCCTTCCCTTTGCTCACACAGGCCGGCCTGTGAGAGTTCCCGGGGCTTGCTCTCGAGCCCTGTGCGCGCCCCAGCTCAGGGGGGAGGGTGTGCAGGGAGATAGGCTGGGAGGTGATTAAAACAGCAATCACCGTTATCAGCAGCGCGGTTCAGAAATGCGAGCTGCACGCAGATTGCTGGGGGTTGGGAATTAGTCGGAGACTACCAGTTAAAAATCATGTTCTACTTTTTGAAAAATTATGTCGCGGTGTTTTGCATTATTTTTATCTTGCGATTAACCTGGAATTATATAACTTTTGAGAGACACATTTGCTACACCAAAGAATCGCTATAAAATCATTTCCTTTTTATCAATATTTGCAAATTCTGTTGTGAAGATGCAATTAAACAAAAGCTTTTAAAGTCTTTCGCAGCAGCATTTGAACCGAATTAAATTTTATGTCCTTTTTGGTAATTTAGCAAATGACTATTGGACAAAATTACGAAGTAAATAACATTTTAGATGTACTTTTTCTTGTATCAGTTATGGTAATACTGTTGTGTGCAATCACAAGATTTGGTATTGCCCTAAATAATCAAGGGGTAAACTTCAGTGATTCGTTGTATCTGAAATGTCCCCTATGAAGAAGGAAAGTTAATGTTTGCTTTGCCCTATAGCAAGATCAAGTAATTTTTGTAGGTGGTTAAGTGTATGCTGTGTCACATTGGGCAAATACCTTTTTGCCACCTATCTTTACACTCTGACCTTGAATGAATTGCCTTGTTTTATTCCAGGATGCCCCTCATACAGTAAGGGATGGTTTGTTCACTAGCTGGGCTTTCTGTTGCTTTCCCATGCTTTACTTCAGAAGTGCTTGTTCTTGGGAAAGTCTCCTGTGACAATAAGCAGAAAAGGAATCCAGTAAGGTCTGACATTTAAATATGTAATTCAAATACTTACTGAACATTTACTGTAAATGGGCACATAATTCTTTTTGTCCTCTTTAGACTTCAGACATTTATCTTGTGTTCTGGATTGAACTAAATTTTTTAATTGATTTGTGAATCTATATTTGTGATAGTCTTCCTAATAAGTCTTTCCCCTTTGTTCTGTGGGGGCAGTCTAAGTCCCAAAGGGGAGTGTGAAATACTTGAGGGTGTGCAAGACCTCCTACTCCCCACTTTTCTTGACTGCTAAACCAGTTAGAGTGCCCAGATATGTTGGCTACTTTTCACTAACATGAAAATAGGTGCCACCCAGTTTTCACACTTCAAACCATTTTTCAAAAGTTTAAGTATGTGAGTCTATGGAGGGGCAGTGATGAGGAGGAAAGGAACTATACAGGTGGAGTCTAAAGCCTAAAGAAAAAAAGGAGAAAGGTGCAGGGATTGAGAAGTATGGAATGGTAGTTACAAAATAGTCATGGGGATGTAAAGTACAACATAACAACAATATTAATAGTCAATAATTAGTCAATAATAGTCAATAATATTGTAATAACTAAAGTGCCAGGTGGGCACTGGAGATATTGGGGAAAATACTATATAGCACATATGATTGTCTAGCCACAATGCTGTATACCTGAAACTGATATAAAATAATACTTAATGTAAACTATAATTGAAAAAGTATTTTTAATGTACTCAACACCAAAAAAACAGGCAGTCCAATTAAAAATTGGGCAGAGGACTTGCGTCGCCACTTCTCCAGGGAGGACATACAGATGACCTGAAGATATGTGACAGGATGCTCAGCATCACTACTCATCAGAAATGCAGATTAAAGCCAGGTGGGATATCACCTCACACCTGTCAGAATGGCTATCATCAATAAATCAACAAACAACAAGTGCTGGCAAAAAGGGAATACATATTGCTGCTACCACTGTGAAAAGCAGTATGGAGTTATTTCTTTTTTCTTTTCTTTTGTTTTAGAGAGAGACAGACAGACAGAAAGGGAGAGAAATGAGAAGCATTAATTTGTAGTTGCGGCACCTTAGTCGTTCATTGATTGCTTCTCATATGTGCCTTGACTGGGGTCTCCAGCCCAGCCAGTGACCCCTTGCTCAAGCCAGCGACCATGGGGTCATGTTTATGATCATGCGCTCAAGCTGGTGACCCTGTGCTCAAGCTGGTGAACCCACACTCAGGCCAGTGACCTCGAGGTTTCAAAGCTGGGACCTCAGTGTCCCAGGCCAATGCTCTGTGATCCACTGCGCCACTGCCTGGTCAGGCATGGAGTTATTTCAAGAAGTTAGAAATGGAACTGCCTTATGACTCAGTGATTCCACTTCTGGGAATTTATCCAAAGAAACCCAAAACACTAAGTTGAAAGAATATATGCACCCCTATGTTCATTGCAGGAGTATTTGCAATAGCCAAGGTTTGGAAGCACACAAGTGTCAATCAGTAGATGAGTGGATAAAGTGCTGTGATACATTTACACAGGGGAATACTACTCAGCAGTAAAAAAACGAAGGAAACCTTAAACTTTGCAACATCATGGGTGGACCTAGAGAACATTATGCTAAGTGAAATAAGCCAGTTAAACAAATACCATATGATTTCACTGATATGTGGAATCTAATGGACAAAATGAACTAACAAGCAAAATAAAGATGGATCATAGAGAGCAGGCTGACAGTGGGAGTTGGGGGGCTGTATGAGAGGGAGGGATTGAGTAAAACAAAAAAGAAAAAGGAAAAAACTCATAGACAAGGACAACATTGTGGTGATTGCCAGGGGAAGGCGGGTGGGTGGAGATGGAGGAGGGCATGAGGAGGTAAATGATGATGTACGGAGACTTAGGGTGATGAACACACAATACAGATGCTGTATTGTGGAATTGTGCACCTGAAACCTGTATAATTTTGTTAACTAGTGTCACCCCAATAAACAATAAAAAGGAGAAAGGAGGACCAGGATCCCAGTATCTTCTTTTTTGTCCCAGTGTCAGTTTTACATGAAGAAACAGACAGTGAGGAGAGAATTAATTTGCCTAGTAGCTACAGCATATTAGGCAAGGTGGTTTAAGAATCACTGCCTGACCTTCTTCAGCATTTTCCCCTCATACCATTCTCCTATAACCTGTCTCTAATTTGCTTTGTATAGAGCTCAGCAGATATGCACACAGTCTCTCTCTTAACCCTTTGAGTAGTGAGTTCTTTTCATGCTCCCTGACACCCTGGAGTGAGTTATTTTTGTGTTTTTTTTCCAAAATATGAAATTAGTTCCAGTTACAGTTTTATTAACTTAAAATCATGTTTGTTTGACAACCAATTTATGGAAACAAGAAGAACGTACATTTGCCTTTTTAATGTTGCCTTACACATATACGATCTTACTCTGGATGGTCAGGAGGCATGAGGACATACATGAACATCCGTACTATTCAAAGGGTTAAATAAATACTATTTCCATTTTGGTGATATAATTATGAAAATTCAAATTCCTAGACTTGTTAGTTTGCTTTAGTTGCTATAGTTCTTAATAAACTCAAGGGCTGATAAGACAAACATAGACTTATTAATATTTTCATTACACTTATTAAACTCAAGCTCAGTAAGGAAAGGTCTAAAGCTAATTTGAGTCCCTGCAGGTTCTTTGGCTAACAGTCATATTTTCCTGAGCTGTTCTAAGCCCCAGACTCAAGCCTGTTTGACAATGTGGGTTACTAATAAAAACATGTCAGTTTTTTATATTGACTGTTAGCCCCAGTAAATGTCTAGTGGAAACTACACTTATCCCTGTAAATAAAAGGAAAAAAAAACTTTTTTGGCTTTAGTACTGTGTGGTTTTTTAATTTTTATTTATTTTGACAGAGACAGAGAGAGTCAGAGAGAAGGACAGATAGGGACAGACAGACAGGAAGGGAGAGAGATGAGAAGCATCAATTCTTCATTGCGGCACCTTAGTTTCTCATTGATTGCTTACTGATATGTGCCTTGGGGGGGCGGGGGGGCACAGCAGACTAAGTGATACCTTGCTCGAGCCAGCGACTTTGGGCTCAAGCTGGTGAGCTGTACTCAAACCAGATAGATGAGCCCGCGCTCAAGTCAGTGACCTCAGGATTTCAAACCCGGGTCCTCTGCTTCCCAGTCCAATGCTCTATCCACTGTGCCACTGCCTGGTCAGGTCTGTGTGGTCGTTTTTAAAAATTGGGATTGACTGGTCATTTTTCTTGGTCACGCTAGAACTCTCTCCTAGTTTTATTAATTATAATGGCAAATGCTGTTAATAATGCCTGAGGTTAATTCACTAGTGTTTATTTGGATTTTTTATAAATGCAGTATGAAACCTAGTGGCAATTATTACTGAAAAATAGGTAACAACTTGGAAATGTTACAAGAAACTAGTGAACTGAGTCTAGGATTAAGGATAGTGTGGTTCTGGTTTGGTAAGTTGGTTTGAAGTCAGAATCAATGTGATTTATTAAATCCTTTGTGTCTCTAGGGTTCCCAGGCTATGGAAAGCTCCAGTTAGACCAATTTTAATTCAGTTTGGCTAGAATCAGACCATCTGTGTAGACTGAATAATTAGCAATTGTCTTCATTGAAACTAGGATCACAACATAATAAATATGACAGTGTCACGAGATTTCTGATATTTTAAAAAATGACAGTTGAGCCCTGGCCAGATAGATCGATTGGTTAGATCATCGTCCTCAAGCACAAAGGTTGCCAGTTCGATCTCTGGTCAGGGCAGATACAGAAACAGATGTTCTTGTCTCTCTTCTTTTTTCTCCCCTTCTCTCTCTACTATCAATAAACATTTTTTAAAAATTACAGATTTTAAAACTGAATTTTAGGCATTTGTAAAAAGTAAATATCCATCTAACTGAATATTAGGGGAATACACAAGCAGTTTTCTTGGTTCAATGTAAGCTATCCATTTATTCTTTGTACATTTATAGAGTGTCATTTGTATGTCAGACGAAGTGTTAGGCCCTGTACCTTAGTTTATCCTGTCCTTAAGAAGTTACAGTTAGGTAAGCTGAGCCAGAAACATGTAAACAAGTAAGTGCAATGAGGTATTATAGGCCGTACTTTCTCAAAACTGTGTAAAGGTATACAAGAGGGAGAGATCAACTCTAGTTTTGGGATGGACATACATAATCCTATAGTCAGACCTTTAGGTTAATTTCATTAAACATTAAAATAAAATGTTGTGATGATATATTGATTCTTATGAGGAAACAATGGCTTACTTTTTTTGTTTTGTTTGTTTATTTGTTTGTTTTTATTCAGCGAGAGGAGGGGAGGCAGAGACAGACTCCCACAAGCACCCTGTCTGGGATCCACATGGCAGGCTGAGCAGGGGGCAATGCTCTGCCCATTTGGGCGTTGCTCCTTTACCAAGCTCTTCTTAGGCCTGAGGCTGAGGCCATGGAGCCATCCTCAGCACCACAGGGGTCAACTTGCTCCAGTCAAGCCCTGGCTGCAGGTGGGGGCGGGGAGGAGTGATAGGTGGAGGGATGGAGAAGCAGATGGGCGCTTCTACTGTGTGCCCTGACCAGGAATCGAACTGGGGATATCCACACGCTGGGACAATGCTCTACCACTGAGCCAACCAGGCAGGGCCAGTAGCTTACTTTGTCATATGTATTTTTAAATTTTGAACCATTGCCTGACCAGGCTGTGGCGCAGTGGATAGAGCGTCGGACTGGGATGTGGAAGAACCAGGTTCGAGACCCCGAGCTCGCCAGTTTGAGCGCGGGCCCATCTGAATTGAGCAAAAAGCTCGCCAGCTTGGATCCAAGTTCGCTGGCTCCAGCAAGGGGTGGCTCGGTCTGCTGAAGGCCCGCGGTCAAGGCACATGTGAGAAAGCAATCAAGGAACAACTATGGTGTCTCAATGGCAACAAAAAACTAATGACTGATGCTTCTCACCTCTCTCCATTCCTGTCTGTCTGTCCCTATCTATTCCTCCCTCTGACTCTCTCTCTATACCTGTAAAATAAATAAATAAAAATAAGAGTGGTGAAACGGGACACCAATAAAAAAAAAAATTTTTTTTTTGAACCATCAACTAATATTGAAGGGTTCTTACACCCCAGAAACAGAAAAGTAAACATTAGAATTTGACTTTGGGATCTAGCAAAAGTTCAACCATGTCCTTGAAGGAAAAAGGTTTCTTGTGAATTGAAGATTGGACCTTTTTGCTTATACTTACTATAAAATGACGTTTGCCCAGGTATAGACAGGGTGGGTACTGTGAGAATGTGTGAAATATGTGGAGTAAGATAGTAAAGTCTGACTCAGGGACGGGCTGAAGCGCAGGATCTCTGGAATGAGCATTGTGATCAGACAGTCTAGCTCAGTAAGGTAGAGAACATTGGCAAAATGAAGAAAAAACACCCTTAATTAAGTAAAACTAGATTTAAATATTACTTTGGAGATTTGTATATATGGAAAAGAGAGAAAGTCAGACATAGTAAACAGACATCCTAAAGGATAACAATGTTTACTGAAGGACATGGTACTTCTGGAAACTTCTGGGTTTTTAGCCAAGAGAATTTATAAATTCAAGTGCCTTAAGACCCTGCTTTTAGGTAGAGAAGTAATAGTAGTTGGATCTGGGAGAGTGACTTTCTGATAGCACTAAAGAGAATGTGTTGCCTGGCAGCCCCATACCATAGGTCTGGAGAAGGACATGCCACTGGATAATTATGGATAGCTGTCTGCTTGAGAGCTTCCACCTTTTTTTTTTTTTTTTTTTTTTGGACAGGAACATATAGGGACAGCCAGGAAGGGAGATGAGAAGCATCAATTCTTAGTTGCGGCTCCTTAGTTAGTTGTTCATTGATTGCTTTCTCATGTGCCTTGATGGTGGGGGACAGGGCTACAGCAGAGCGAGTGACCCCTTGCTCACCTTGGGCTTCAAGCCAGCGACCCCGTGTTCAAGCTGGCGACCTCGGGGTTTCAAACCTGGGTCCTTTGCATCCCAGTTCGATGTCCTATTCACTGCGCCACCGTCAGGTCAGGCAAGAGAGAGCTTCCACTTTTAAAGCCTGTACTCTAATTCTTGTTTCATAGATCCCTTCTTTTCTATTTTCTGTGACTACTCTTCTCCTCTAGATTCTTAACCTCTTAATCTCTAGAATTAATTTCTTCCCCTCTGCTTCTTCCTGGTAGCTTTGAAGTGTGTCAGACTACCCCCATCCTCAGGAAATCTTTTCAAGGTTATTGCACACTATTAGCCCTGCCTCAGCTTGTATACATGTAAAGTCCACAAAAGAATTAATTGTTGACTTCCACTACTTCCAGTGTTCTTTTAATCTCCAGCTTCTTGATTCCCTTTAAAATTTTGTTTCTGCCTTCACAACTCTATTGGACCTGCCTGGCCTGTGCCTGCCATTGCCCTTCTTAGAAGTTCTTGGCTTCTGTGATGTCACAGTTTTGTTTTTCAACAATCTTAATGGGTTCTTTGCTAACATACTTTCTTCCTACCCTGCTTTGTAAGGATTACAATTTACTGAAGATCAGTCTCTTTTCTTCCCCTCTACCTCATTTGCTTTCTTGTTCTTTCTCTTTCTCAGTTTCATTTTTAAAAATTCTCCTGCATAGCTGGAACAGCTTGTTTTTCTGAAGGAATCTTTATTCTGTTAATAATTATGTAAAATCTGTACATACTTTTGCTACTAACAGTGTAAAATAATTTTTTTACACATGTGTGTTTATGTACTCTGGTTTGTATAACGTCTAATTCAGTCTCTATTTGTATAACCTCGTATTTGTGTTGTTTATTCTTTTACCCCGAGTTTGAATACTTTAAAGTATTTTTCAAATGTGATGTATAATACATGATAGGTACTCAGTAAGTGCTTATTGTTAATGATTAATAAAAATTCAGGAATAAAATTAAGTATTAGGGTAAAGTGGCCTTCAGTCTTTTCCCATTGATGATAATGACAGCCAGCAATTTTTAGCATTAAGTGTTAGGTAATATGAGGAATCATTTGTAAGTTTTCTTTCTTTTAACTCTCACAGCAACTCTGAAATGATACTTTATTTTCTCTATTTTACAGATGAAGAAATTGAAGGTTAGAAATAATTGATTTGTTCAAAGCTGCCTTAAACCCAGGTGTTTATTTTTTAAAAAGATTTTATTTATTGATTTTTTTTTTTTTGTAAAAAGAGAGAAAGTGGGGGCAGGAGGAAGAAGCATCAACTTGTAGTAGTAGCTGCTTCTTGTATGTGCCTTGACTGGGCAAGCCCTGGGTTTTGTTTGTTTGTTTGTTTGTTTTACAGGAACAGATAGAGAGAGGGGGGGATAGATAGGGACAGACAGGAACGGAGAGAGATGAGAAGCATCAATCATCAGTTTTTCGTTGCGACACCTTAGTTGTTCATTGATTGCTTTCTCATATGTGCCTTGACCGTGGGCTTCAGTAGACCGAGTAACCCCTTGTTGGAGTCAGCGACCTTGGGTCCAAGCTGGCGAGCTTTTGCTCAAGCCAGATGGATCCACGCTCAGGGTCTCGAACCTGGATCCTCCGCATCCCAGTCCTATTCTCTATCCACTGCACCACCGCCTGGTCAGGCAAGCCCTGGGTTTTGAACTAATGATCTCAACATTCCAAGTTGACAGCTTATCCACTGTGCCACCACAGATCAGGCCAGGTAGGGTTTGTGTGTGTGTGTTTTGTGACAGAGACAGAGCGAGGAACAGATAGGGACAGACAGGAAGGGAGAAAGATGAGAAGCATCAGTTTTTTGTTGTGGCACCTTAGTTGTTCATTGATTGCTTTCTCATATGTGCCTTGACGGGGGTGGGGGGCTGCATTAGAACAAGTGACCCCCTTGCTCAAGCCAGAGACCTTTGGACTCAAGGCATTGACCCTGTGCTCAAGCTGGTAAGCCTACTGTCAAGCCCGATGAGCTCGTGTTTGAGCCAGCAACCTCGAGGTTTTGAACCAGGGTCCTAGTCCAATGTTCTATCCACTTCGCCTCCACCTGGTCAGAGCAGGTGTTTCTTAATTTTAAAAACTTTCCATTGATTTGGTGAGAGTGAGAGAGAGGAAAGGGATAGAGAGAAGCATCACAGAAGCTGTTGTACTTAATTATTCCATTTAGTTGTGCACTCATTGATTGCTACTCCTATGTGCCCGGACTGGGGATTGAACCCACTACATTGGTGTGCTGGGTTGATGCTTTATCCATTGAACATCCCAGGGCCTTAAACCCAGGTCTTTCTGACTCCAGAGCTCATTAACTGACTGCTATACTCTAAGAAAGCTACTATTTGTTTTCAAAAGTTTTGTTTGTTTTTATTTTTCAAGGAATCCCTTACTGGAGTGCTGATAATTCAGTTAAAATCTTAATACAGGAAGAAATGTCTAAAAGAGCCACTTGATTTAAATCCTCTTTATCCATGCCTTTAATTTGAAATATCAGTTTAAAAACTGCCTGCTTCAGCCCTGGCCGGTTGGCTCAGCAGTAGAGCATCAGCCTGGTGTGTGGAGGTCCTGGGTTCAATTCCTGGTCAGGGCACACAGTAGAAGTACCCATCTGCTTCTCCACCCTTCTCCCTCTCCTTTCTCTCTGTCTTTTTCTTCCTTTCCCACAGCCAAGCCTCCATTGGAGCAAAGTTGGCTCCAGCCCTGAGGATGTCTCCATGGCCTCCATCCTCTACCTCAGGCACTAGAATGGCTCTGGCGGAAACGGAGCAACAGCCGGCCGAGATGGGCAGAGCATTGCCCCTGTTACGCATGCTGGGTGAATCCCGGTCTGGCAAATGTGGGAGTCTGTCTCTTTGCCTCTCAGCTTCTCACTTCAGAAAAATGCAAAAAAGAAAAAACAAACAAAACTGTCTGCCTCTAGCAATGTATTCAACATTGACACAAGATCAGTTTCTATAATTTTATTTTACTTGTGTCAGTAGTTCTGGATTTCAAGAGATAGTGCCAAACCATTCTTCTAGTGTATTCTCAATACTGTAACTACCAAATAAGTTTATCCATTAAGTAATGCCAGGAATTGGTTAGCTTCCTGGAAACAGAATTTGTCAACCTGATAAACCAGCTCTTATTATAGCATCATGTTATGCAGAATTAGAAATGGCTTCTGAAGTCTACTTGTCATGGACTTTACTTAAAAAGCATGTGTGTGTCTGTGTATTTACTTCCATCTTGGTTTGATATCTGAATTGAGATAATGGAAATTCTCAATTCCGAAGGTGGTTACCTTGACATGGAAAACTCCATGCATTCTGCTGTTAGGAATATTGCTGGATGCCTCTACAGAAACACCTTCCTAATCATAATCCTGCTTATAAAGATCACAATTTACTGTTACAATTGGCCCAGTAATCTTATACATGCATATTTAATATATAAGCCTATATATTATTATATATATGCTAAACTTCTTAGCTTAGATGTTATTCTTTAGTTTTTAAACCTTGATTGGGAGGTTAAAATGCAAAACAAATGAATACCCTAGCAGGTCCCTTTCTTTAAGGAGCCTATAGAAAATTGTTATAAAATATGAAATAACTGATGAGATATGTGTATTTTAATTTTGACAAATGTCTTTCTGTAAATACAACTTCCTTCTCATTTGTTATCCCATTTATTTCATTGTTACAACTGTGTCACTCTAAAGCAGTGGTTCTTAACCTGGGTTCTGTCGAACCCTAGGGGTTCGATGAGTCGGTCTCAAGGGTTCGAAGAAGCCTCTGCTGCGGAGGCCAGAATAAAGTAATACCGTAATCTGTTGTGAGTTCATGCACTTTGTTGGGTTTGTTCTTTGAGCAAGGTGATGTTCATGCACTGCTCATTTTGTGCACCAGTAAAAAAACATATACCTATGTCTTGAATTTGGGGGGAAAAAATCATATTTTATTTATCACTAAAGAAGGGTTCAGTGAATGCGCATATGAAACTGGTGGGTTCGGTACCTCAAAAAAGCTTAAGAACCACTTCTCTAAAGCATACTTTTGCATAACAGTATATTTTGAAATGGAATTAAATGAGAAGCTGCCTTACTGGTATTTTCGTGCAAAGTTCTTTTGGGGAGTTTTGTGGGTTTTTTTTGACAGAGACAGAGTCAGAGAGAGGGACAGATAGGGACAGACTGAATGGAAGGAGAGAGATAAAAAGCATCAATTCTTTGTTATGGCACCTTAGTTGTTCATTGATTGCTTTCTCACTTGTGCCTTGGCAGGGGTATGGGTTACTACAGCAGAGCTAGTGACCCCTTGCTCAAGGCAGCGACCTTGGGCTCAAGCCAGTGACCCCACTCTCAAGCTGGTGAGCCCATGCTCAAGCCGGATGAGCCCTCGCTCGAGCTGGCGACTGTAGGGTTTTGAACCTGGGCTGCATCCCAGTCCAATGTTCTATCCACTGCACCACTGCCTGGTCAGGCTCCTGCAAGTTTTAAATCTAATTTTACTTTTCTGAGCAGGCAAAAACCTCTTCATGGTTACCCTTCCTCTACTTTTCCTGCATCTCCTCAGAGGGCTTGTAGGACTCCTGAGCAAATTTGGTCTAGGACAGTGGTTCTTAACCTTTTTTGAGATACCAAACCCACCAGTTTCATATGTGCATTCACCAAACCCTTCTTTAGTGATAAGTAAAATATGATTTTTTCCCCCAAATTCAAGACATAGGTATATGTTTTTTACTGGTGCACAAAATGAGCCATGCATGAACATCACCTTGCTCAAAGAAAAAAACCAACAAAGTGCATGAACTCACAACAAATTACGGTATTACTTTATTCTGGCCTCCATGGCAGAGGCTTTTCCAAACCCCTGAGACTGACTCATCGAACCCCTAGGGTTCGATAGAACCCAGGTTAAGAACCACTGTTCTAGGAAGAGGTGAGAGGTGTAGAGCATTTTTACTTTCTATACTCCGTGCTTTTCTTTCCTTTCTACAGCCTATCAGAGTATTTCTGAGGGACAATGATAAAATCAGAAGATAGGCACTCTCTTTGGGTGGAGTCTTCTGTTCTTGATTCTTTTAAGATATGCCCCAAGTCTCCAAGTGACTCACTTGTCACCAAAGCAAGTGTAACAACTCATCCCTCATGTTCCTTTCCAGATCAGCATATTTACTTATTTTCAACTCTCAAATGTTTTTTGAGTAGACAAGGATTTCTTGAAGGGCCTGGGATAATTTTGCAAAACTTGGAATTGGGCTGGTTTGGGTTTCGTGTTTTGGCCATTTGTCTTCAATGCATGAGAATTCTAGTACTTTATGCTATTTAAAAAAATAGATTAAAAGTAATACCAGTAAAACAAAGACAATCCATTGCTTGGTCAGTTAGGGAAGAAAAACAATAGATCTGCCTTTTGACTTCCTTGTGGGAAGCAGAAGGCCTATAAACTTTTAAAGAGTTGGGAGGAGGGCATTCACAGGCTAGGCTTTTAAGAGGATTTCTGTTCAAAGCAGCTACCTGGGGTCCTTGTTTGATACTTTTAAAAATGTACTCTCCTACATATGATTTTTAAGAAGTCTGTGACTAACTCTGTTTCATAATAAGCTTTCCATGAATTCATCTTTTCACTTAATACCCTAAGATACTATGCCATGTTACTCTTCTGTTTGCTCCATCTTTTTATCTGTGTTCCCTGGTTGAGTTTCTCTAGTGCTGAAAGAATTGCTTTCTTTGTGCACCTCTCTTGCCCATAGGTAATTGGTAAATATTGCTGCAAGAGGTCTGATTGGAGAACTGTTAAGAATCCATTAAAGCCTGACCAGGTGATGGTGCAGTACATAGAGTGTCGGACTGAGAGGCGGATGACCTAGGTTTGAAACCCTGAGGTCACCAGCTTGAGCGAAGGTCATCTGGTTTGAGCAAGGCTCACCAGCTTGAGCCCAAGGTCTCTGGCTTGAACAAGGGGTCACTCGGTCTACTGTAGTCCCCCATTGCCCCCCACCCCCATCAAGGCACATATGAGAAAGCAATCAGTGAACAACTAAGGTGCTGCAACGGAGAGTTGATGCTTCTCATCTCTCTCCCTTCCTGTCTGTCTGTTCCTATCTGTCCCTCTCTCTGTCTCTGTCAGACACACACACACACACACACATCCATTAACATTTAAGCTGCCATAGTCTAACCTCAGTTTTTTACTTTTTAGGTACGTCAGATGTATATACAGTGTGTCTGTCAAGTCATGGTGCACTTTTGACAGGTCACAGGACAAAAGTGCACCATGACTTGACAGACACACTCTAGTTACAGTTATAGGGTCTGTTATTTTATCTGGGCAGAACTCCCTGAGTATTAGTCATATCTTTTGTGCAAGTGCTTGGCTGATCTGTACTAAAGTATCTTAACCCACGTGTTCTTTCATTGCAGACGAACAGGAGGCATTGAACTCAATCATGAAGGATCTGGTGGCCCTCCAGATGAGCCGACGTCCTCGGGTACCTGGATATGAGCCCATGAAGAGCAAAGATACGGGTCACCCAAATAGGCAGGTGTGTGTGGCAAATTTAATGAAATTTGGGGGGGAGGGGTTTTCAAATAGCTACCTGGGGTATTTAAGAAGCCAAGAATACATACTTTTAAATGGTTTATCACTTACCCCTTAAAGAATTGTAAAAAGAAGCATGACCTGGAGTCCCAAAGCCTTATGCATTTAACCTGTATATAGTGTTTCATCTATAAAGAATAATTTCTTGGTTTATTTTGGGGAAAGTATCATTAGCTTTTCTTTTACTGATTATTCAGCCAATCTTTTCTGCAGATTTATTATCCCTAACTCAGAAGATATTTAGCTACCTTACATTATACACTCAGAAAATTTTAATTTTAGTATTACCTTATGTGGAATATAAATAGAAAGGGAAATTTATTTAGTAAAATGTCATATATTCTAAAGGTAATAATGAGTGATTTTATTATTATTGTTTACTGTTGTTTCTCTTTATTAACTCGATAGTTGAGAGTGCCTGAGTTGTATGGTTCTTTAGGAAAACAGTTTTTATATTTGTTAACATACTGAGAACCTTCTCACCTGCAAGTGAGAAGTACCCTGTTTCTTGGGTACTTTGGCCTGCAGAAAAGAATGAATGATGGGGATTTTCTCTCCCTAGTGGGTGCTATAACAGTGCAGAGTTCATTTCCCAGACAAATCATTTTAGTGGATTTGTAGGAAGCATTGGTTACTCATTCATTACCTATGTTCTGTACTTCTAGTCACCATTTCTCACAACATTATTTATAGTGCTGTCCAATAAAATTAATGTAATGATAGATAGAAATGTTTTAGATTTGTGCTATCCAATGTAGTAGCTGTATCAGATGGTGGTGATTAGTTTGTTTGATGAAAACTTGTCCAAAACATCTCCTCTTGTGGTTCTCTTTGTTATCAGCTAACCTCTCCTCAATTACACCTTTTCTACCAATTCTTCAGGAGTACTGTTGGCTCCTAGAGAAAGTATAAGGCCATAGAATTTTTTCTCTCTGAGTTCTGCTAGATATAGCCTCCTAGAGTATTTCTTGCCTTTAGGAAAACTGGCGATCTTGAGTCCTTTTGTTTCATGTTAACAGAAGGATTAGTTTAGAAAGCTGCTTTTGTTTTTGTGGTTATTTCACAGAACTAGAGGGAACAACAGAGTAGGGCCCATTCTTGTACTATTTTTATATATTATTTTGTCTAATTGTGTGCGTTCCCCCTTGCTGTAATTCATTTCTATTCAAAGCTGCTTTTGGAAGGAGCATTTTACCAGAAGTGAGTCCCCTCCCCCAGGCTTGAGCCTAATGACCTCACTTTCCTTCCTGTCTTCCTCTGTGGAGTGTGCGTGTTAACTCTACTTGAGTCAGCTGATCTTTCTCCAAATGGGATTCTTAGCTTGCATATCACTTTGTAGGTGAAAAGGAGAAACTTTCTTGAGTTGGAAGACCCAAAAGGGATCAGGTTGGGAAGAGGAGGGGTAGAGAGTCCCTGAGTGATCTTTGAGGGATTACCTTTTAGGAATCCTTCTGCTTAGAGCCTAAAAGCCATTATAAGAAAAGTCGTGGGCCTGACCTGTGGTGACGCAGTGGATAGAACATCGACCTGGGATGTTAAGGTCCCTGGTTCGAGGCCCCGGGCTTGCCTGGTCAAGGCACACGTGAGAGTTGATGCTTCCTCCTTCTCCCCCTGTTCTCTCTTTCTCTCTAAAAAAAAAGTGAATAAATTTAAAAAATCTTTAAAAAGTAAAAATAAAAATAAATCCCTTTAAAAAAAATGTCCTGGCCTGGGCTGGTTAGCTAAGTTGGGCAGTGTCATTCCGAAACACCAAGGTTTCAGATTCAGTCTCCAGTCAAGGCACAGACGGAAGGTGACTGGTGATTGTATTACTACAGCTCTCTGTAGGGAACAACAAATTAATGCTTCTTTCTCTTTCTCTCTCTTAAAAATTACACAATAAAGAATGAAAGAAAAGTCCTGATCTTTTTACTTGGCCTACGGTTTTTGGAGTAAAGTCAGTGGTTATGAAGGTAGAAGGCTGTGAAAAAGATTCATTACTTGTTAGGAAGTAATCCTAGCAAGAGGTACTGGCTGCTTGGATCCATAATTTACTTGAATGTCATCAAATTTTTTCTTTTGCATAGAGGATACCAACTGTTCCTCAGGGTTGTGTTTTTTTTTTTTTTTTTTAAAGAAAAAATACAACAGCAGCAACTCAGCCCTTCTGAATAGCTCCATAGTAACCACAAGCTTATATGTAGGGGCCAGTGAGAAATTTGGTAACAAACCAAATTACCTGTGAAAGTTAAAATATACTTTTAAACCTGATACTAGTGCTGAAAGAATATGGAGTTCAATTCCCAGACAAGCCATTTTAACGAATTTGTAGGAATCATTGGTTACTCGTTACTTATGTTCTGTGCTTCTAGTCACCATTTCTCACAATATTATTTATAGAAGACTCTTATCAGTGCTGTCCAATAAAATTTCTGTAATGATAGAAATGTTCTGTGTTTGTGCTGTCCATTGTAGTAGCCACTACCACACATCTAATGAGCAACTAATGAGCTGAATTTTAAATTTTATTTAATTTTAAATGTAAATAGCCACATGAGGCTAGTGGCTATTTATCTTGGGCAGTACAACTTTATATACTATATAAGGGACTATTGATTTATTAGGCAAGAAATTCAGTACATGGCCTTGACCAGTGGTGGGGCAGTGGAGAGAACATTGGACCTGGGATGCTGAGGTCCCAGGTTTGAAACCCTAAGGTTGCTGGATCCCAAGGTCCCTGGCTTGAGCAAGGGGTCTCTTTCCCAGCTTGAGACCTTCCTTCCCCCAGCGGTCAAGGCACATAGAAGAAGCAATCAATGAACAACTAAAGTGACAAACTACAAGTTGATGCTTGTCATCTCTCTCCCTTCCATTCTCTGTGTGTGTGTGTCTCAAAATAAATAAGTAAATAAATAAAAGAAAAAGTCAGTACATACTTAGAGATGTTTCTAATTGCTCATTAGATGTGTGGTAGTGGCTACTACAATGGACAGCACAAACACAGAACATTTCTATCATTACAGAAATTTTATTGGACAGCACTGATAGAGTCTTCTATAAATAATATTGTGAGAAATGGTGACTAGAAGCACAGAACATAAGTAACGAGTAACCAATGATTCATTGACACATTGATTTCTTCACAGAGGTCATGAGTTTCTTTTTCTTTCTTTCTTTTTCCAAGTTGAGAGGAGGGGAGATAGAGAAACAGACTCCAGCATGTGCCCAGACCGGTATCCACCCAGCAACTTCCGATGCTCTGCCCATCTGGGGCCAATGCTTGCAAACAAGCAATTTTTAGTGCCTGAGGCGGAGGCTCCATGGAGCCATCCTCAGCGCCTGGGGCCAGTGCGCTCAAACGAATTGAGCCATGGCTGTAGGAGAGGAAGAGAGAGAGAGAGTGCAAGAGAGACAGAGACAGAGATAAGGGGGAGGGGTGGAGAAGCAGATGGTTGCTTCTCTTGTGTGCCCTGACTGGGAATCAAACCCAGGACATCCACACACCAGGCCAGTGCTCTACCATTGAGCCAGCTGGACAGGGCCGATGAGTTTCTATGCATTGTCATAAGCTTGTGAAGCTGTGAAACAAATACAGCTGTTTAGAAATTGAAACTCAAAATGTTATAGTAATATTGGTTAAAAGGGCAATGATAGTTTTTCCCTTAATAAAGTTAAAGTTGTGGAATGGAAATGTAGGAGATGTTCAACTTCTAACCAAGAAAAGTATTCTTCAGTAATATCCTGAAAGTGAAAAAAAGGAGGAAGTCTCATGATTGCATTTCTAGAAAGGATGAGGTGAGAAGGGGGTGGGAGAACCTTTGAGGACTGAAGTGTTTATAGCTTAGTATAATTAAAAGGCTTGACTTAAGAGTCTGGAGACATTAATAACTGTTAACATAGGACTTGACAATTTACAGAATGAATTCACATTTATTATTCTTGTTTTTATTCACTTGGGCTTGGGTAGAAATAAGCAGTTTTCTCTATTATCAGATCTTTTGCCAGAAGATCTGTGCTTAGGAGAAGAAAGGAATGAAAGATCAAAACCTAATATAAATGGCTAAAAGATGTCAAATTGGATTCAAATTGCAGAGTCCCAGTTGAAAGTTTCCAAGTATTTTGGCCAGCAAGAAAGGTTTATTCACTGCTCTGGTTGGATGGCTTGGTTGGTTGAAGCATCGTCCTGAAATGCAGACATTTAAAGTTCAATCCTTGGTCAGGGCACATACACAGATAAATGTTTCTGTTCCCATCTCTAAAACCAATTTAAAAAAAAAAAAAAGAAAGGTTTATTCAGGGGAGGGGTGGCGCTGGCACAGGCAAAGAGCACTTCAGTGTGAAAATGGTAGTACTGGCTACAAGGCAGAGTTGAAATTGGCACAGCTTAACAGAGCTCAAGCTTGGTACAGCAAGGAAAGCCAGAGGAGCTGTGGGTTCATCGACAAAATTGTTTAGGGGCTGAGGCCTGAAGAACTAGAAAGCCTAATTTAATATTTCAGACATTCTCTTCCCTAATAAGCTAAGTAGCTGATTCAAAAAGAGAATGCTTTAGAGTAATGGTTTTTAACCACTGGTCCACCAGAAATTTCATGCTGGTCTGTGAAAGAGTTAACTACCTTGATGTTGTATAAAGATTATAGAACCCGCCTGACCTGTGGTGGTGTGGTGGATAAAGCATTGACTTGGAATGCTGAGGTCACCGGTTCAAAACCCTGGGCTTTCCCGGTCAAGGCACATACAACAAGCAATCAGTGAACAACTAAAGTGAAGCAACTATGATTTGATACTTCTTGTTCTCTCCCCTCCTCTCTCTGTAAAATCAATAAATAAAATTTTTAAAAAATTAAAAAAAAAAGATTATAGAACCCAATATGTGATATCAGGGTAGATAACTCTTTGGTGACTGGAATGAAATTTCTGGCAGATGGGCAATTGAAAAGACCATTTTAGAGAACAAGTAAGCATTTGAACAGCTATGGAAGTAAATGGGTTCAGCTATGAACTATTTGCTAGGAGGTAGGATCTGTGTTCTTTGTATTCTCCCTCCTGTATATTAGGTCCTTGAAAGCCTGTAGCCTGGTTAGAGCTGGCTGGACAATCTTAGATGCATGGCACATCCTAAGTGTGCTGGGGCCTAGGGATAGTTTTGCAGGTGGTGATGTGCAACATTCCTTTAGCAGTCATCAACTCACAATGCTTTATAACCAAAAGATCCTATTTCTCTGTAATGTTAACAGCTTAGAATAGTGGAAAGATTATGGGTCAAAAGCCATTGAGTTGTTAAAAATTCATTACCATAGGCTTTCTTTTTTACAGAGACAGAGAGAGAATCAGAGAGAGGGATAGATAGGGACAAAGAGACAGGAACAGAGAGAGATGAGAAGCATCAATCATCAGTTTTTCGTTGCAACACCTTAGTTGTTCATTGATTGCTTTCTCTTATGTGCCTTGACTGTGGGGCTACAGCAGACCAAGTAACCCCTTGCTCAAGCCAGCGACCTTGGGTCCAAGCTGGTGAGCTTTGCTCAAACCAGATGAGCCCGTGCTCAAGCTGGCGACCTTGGGGTCTCAAACATGGATTCTCCGCATCCCAGTTCGACGCTCTTTCCTCTGCGCCACCGCCTGGTCAGGCACCATAGGCTTTGGAGGTCCCAGGTTCAAAGCCCCAAGGTCACTGGGTTAAGCGTGGGCTCATCTGGCTTGAACGCAGCCAGCTTGAGCATGTGGTCACTGGCTTGAGCATGGGATCATCAACACGGTCCCAAGGTTACTGGCTTGAAGCCCAAGGTCTCTGGCTTGGCTTGAGTCCCCCAGTCAAGGCATGTCAAGGCATGTATGAGAAGCAATCAGTGAACAACTAAAGTGATACCACTGTGAGTTGATGTTTCTCATCTCTTTCTCTTCCTGTCTGTCTCTCAAAAACAAAACAAAACACTTTATCTATCTCTTAAAGCTATTTTACTTTTTTTTTTTAATTATTATTATTTATTCACTTTTTAGAGAGGAGACACAGAGAGAGAGAGAGAGAGAGAGAGAGAAAGGGGGGAGGAACTGGAAGCATCGACTCCCATATGTGCCTTGACCAGACCAGTGCAGGGTTTTGAACTGGCGACCTCAGTGTTCCCAGGTCGACGCTTTATCCACTGCGCCACCACAGGTCAGGCAAAGCTATTTTAATACCATGAACAGGATGTAGAGCATTTTATACATTGTAAAATAAATGTACAAATATAAAGCTGTGGTAATTACATCACAATTATTATATTCTGGTATTGTTGGTATAAATGAGCTCTTGTGGAAGCGTCTAACCAGAATTATGCATACTGTTATGGAACCGAAAGGGTGAAAAGGTTTTCTACCTCTATTGGATTGTCATTACTGTTTGATGGCCCTTTACAAACTTCTGACACTAGCCTCATTTTTGAAAATGCCAGTGGAGGAAGAAATAGAATGCTTATCTCCACAGGTTCTTATTTCTCTCATATCTTATCAAAATGGTAGGTAGAGGTTTGACCAGAGCCCAGTGTCTTGGTATGACCCTCCAGACTTTCATTAGTGGATGCTTCAGAATGGGAACATTGCTTTCTTCCTAGTAGGCACAAGCAGCACAGATAGATCTCTTCTTTGCTATCAGTCCTAGAAAAGAAGTTTAGGAGTTGTTCCTCCAGCAGGGTCAGTGATTTAACTGACTCCCTTTTGCTTTTACAATGGATAAACCTGGCTCTTCAGGACTTCTTTTGTCTTACAGGGATTCTTGATACGATAGGCTGGCTAGTTGGAAAATAAAACATAAGGTAATACATAAACCTGTTAATCTGTTTTGTAAGAAGCTGCTTTATAATCATGCCTTCCATTGATATGAGTCACATAAATAAAATTATTTTTGTTGCCCTTTTCTTCTTCTCATTTATTTGTTATCTTTGGCAAAATAAGGACTCCAGTGCCAAAGATGAGAGCCATTGAAAGAATATAGCCTATACAGGGAGAGAGAGCACTGCAAAATTAGAGAGAGGGTACCAGACCTAATGGCTAGCAAAGGCTTTTGTTAGGTTAATTAGTTCACAAACCTTTGTTTAACCAATACTGTTTTATGATGATGATGATGTTATTTGGATTCTTGGGAGCCCTCTTGGGTTACATGTTCAATTGTTTAGTTCCTACTTTGAGAAGGGCATTTCTGCTTAAGTTTGGTGTCATCATTAGTTATTCTTAGTGCCTGTGCTTAGTTCTCAAATCTGTAGCTCACCCTATAGGCCCGCACTGTTCTTCTCCTGGATGTTGCTTTCACTATTGCTTTCATCAGATTGGCTGTAGTAGATGGAGGACTTGAACCTGTCTGGACATGAATTTTGTACTGAAACTTTTTCTCAGCAGCTGTGGCATCTCCTCATTCACTTGAAGCTAGGTTTAAGTTTCTTGGACATACAAAAGAAATATAAGTTAGATTCACTGTACCCTAGGAAGCGTGCACTCTTATTGGGAGATGAGAAACTCATGAAAAAAAAAACAAACTGCATGACCAGGTGGTGGCGCAGTGGATAGAGCATCAGACTAGGATGCAGAGAACCCAGGTTTGAGACCCCAAGGTCGCCAGCTTGAGCCCAAGGTCTCTGGCTCAAGCAAGAGGTCACTCACTCTGCTGTAACCCCCCAGTCAAGGCACATATGAGAAAGCAATCAATGAGAAACTAAGGTGCTGCAACAAAGAATTGATGCTTCTCATCTCTCTCCCTGTCTTGTCTGTCTGTCCCTATCTGTCCTTCTCTCTAACTCTCTGTCTCTGTCACACAAAAAAAATGAAAGATGAACTTGGATCAAGGAGTTATGAAATCTTTTCTGAAGGGGCGGGGCACTTAACTAGGCTGTAAAAGTTTAGTTAAGTGGAAAGGAAGAAGAGTAGCATTCCAGATTTGGAAACTGAGTGATTAATGGTGTGTAGGGGAAGGAATGAATATGGCATATTTCAGGAAATGGGGTGGACATTTATCTGTCTGGAGAGAGGGTTCCTGTGGAGAACAAACAATGTGAGATGGTTGGGTAAACTGAATGAACTTAAATTCCAGAGGGCTTTGAATGGTAACTGAGAATATAGACTTTATTCCATGAGGTGATGGGAATCACTGATTACTTTTTTAATGAAAAGGGGACATGGTGAAAATGGTGGTTAAAGTGATTGAAATTGTAGAGGAATGTAAACTATGTTGGAAGGCGGTTGCCAAGAAGTACAGAGTTGCTTTTGGAATCCAGGAGTGAGAGAAAAAGGGACTCAATGAGAGTGATGTTGGAGAGAAAGGGTAAGAGTCTTGGACCAGAGGCCTTTGAAGGGAGAATTGGAACTTGCTGTCTGGCTGTGAGGAGGGGAAAGAAAGGAAAGAATCAAGCAGAACTCAGAGGCTTGAGCCTATAGCAAAGTGTTACCAATGTTAGAAATAGCAACACTAAGAAGGGAGATGAGTTTGGGGAGGGTAGTTGATACAGACATATATGGTTAGGTTAAGTTTGATGTTACTGTGAAAAACTCAGAATATGTGTATATATGTGTATGTGGTTTTGTAGGACCACACTTTTATCTCAGTTCTGAAATCTCCAATGAGTACTGCAAACTGAAAGGCTATTTCATTTTTAATTTTCAGATTAAAAAAGAAAATTGTGGCAAACTCATTGGCAACAAAACCTGGCTTGAATGAACACAGGACCATTTGTAGTCTTTACTTCATTTATTGTGAATATTCAAACTTTTCATTACAAAAGCTCTCTTTGCTGTGTTAACAGATAAACCCTAAATCTTAGTGACTTAACACAGTATGTCTAGTACAGAGAAGGGAGGACAGAATTTCCCACAATCCGTTAGGGATCCTAATTGAGGTTGGCTCCACTGATCTGGACCATGTGGCTGCCAGGGAAGAGAGTCTAGAAACTCACTTCTTTTCCCAGCTCTTGGTCAGAACTAGTCACAAAGCCCAAAACTAATTTTAAGAGAGGCTAAGCAGTATAGTGGAGTGCATGAAGTATCTGTGAGCATTCTGCCTCTGCCATGGAAGTGCTGTCCCAGCTACCCTCCTCCTGGGGAGAAGTGCCATGTAATGCATAAAACATGTACCATACTACCTCGTTAAATCAAAAAGTACATTCTGAAACACTTCTGGCCCCAGTGCTTCTGGCTAAAGGATAATGGGCCTGCATTATTATTTACTGAGCACTTATGATTTATCTCAGGTACTGTTCTCATACCTTTATCGATTATTTCTTTTAATTCTTTTGATGACTCCATGAGATAGATACTATCACTGACCTCACTCTACATATGAGGAAACCGAGTCACAGAGAGGTTAGTAACAGGTTCAAAGTTACATAGCTCAGAGGTTGTAGAGCCAGGGTTTTAAGCTAGACAATTTGACTCCAGTGCTATAGTCTTTTCTTTGCTTGGGGGGGGGGTTATTTATTGATTTTTGGAGAGAGGGGGGAGAGAAAGAAAAAAAGAGTGAGAGAGAGGGGAGAGAGAAAAGTGAGAAAGGGGGTGAAATGGAAAACATCTACTCGTAGTAGTTGATTACTGTGTGTGCCTTCACTGGGCAAGCCCAGGGACTCAAACTGGTGACCTCAGCTTTCCAGGTTGACACTTTATCCACTGCGCCACCAAAAGTCAGGCTCTTAGTGCTGCATTATTAATGATGACATATCTGCCTCAGATACATGGCAGACAGATGAGGTTTTGCTTGAGAGATTGGGACTGGACATAGAGATTTGGGAATCTTTTATTTAGATGTTGCCTGATTTTTTATTTGTACTGAGGAGATGTAAGGTGAGGGAGGGAAATCCAGAGGCCAAAAGTCCAAACATCAAGGAGAGGTCACATGTAGGAGGAGAGTTGGTGAGAGAATGAGGAAGAGGAACTGACCAAGAAGAAGTGGCTACTAGAGTGGTGGCAGGTTCCCTGTGCTGGAATGGAGTCACAGAGATGGGGAAGAAAGAAGAAGCTTGTGAAAGGGTTCTTGGCTAGTTTGAAATGCCTCAAAGAGGCAAGGAGAATGGTTGTCAGGAAGGAATTGAATTAAGTTATCTTTATCTAAACTTTCCTTATCCGTGGCTTAGTGTCATCAGTCTTGAGAGGGCAAACTCAGATTTAGGAATTTGGCAGATCTGGGCACACCATGTAGTACATAAAAACCAGCTGTGTCCCTGCATCCTATTCTGAAAGGCTGTCACCACATCAGAGAAGGGATTCAGAGTGTTAGGCTTGTTTGCTTACACTGCTTACTAATAACAGGCTTTGTTAGTCTTGAGTAGGAGTTATTTGCGGCAAAAGTTTAATTCCAACTAACTGCATTAATTTCTGACTAATAGGATAGTTCTTAGATTATGGCTCATCATTAATAAATTTGGTTCCATCAGTCCCATGAAGGGACTGAGGGGATTCTTTCATAGGTGCATCTAAATATAATGTCCCAACCAGCGATGGTGCAGTGAGTAAAGTGTTGACCTAGAATGCTGAGGTCACCAGTTCAAAACCCTAGGCTTGCCTGGTCAAGGCACATATGGGAGTTGATGCTTCCTGCTCCTCCCCTTCTCTCTCTCTCTCTCTTCTCTCTAAAATGAATAAACAAAAATCTATAAATAAATAAATAAATATAATGTCCTATTTTAAAAATTAGAGCTTAGTTATGATTTTATTTTCACTATAAAATTAGATAAAAAATCAACAGGGAAGACTAAGGACATCTGCATAAACTATTGACTTTAATTAATACATCAATATTGGTTAACTAGTTAAAACAAAAACAAATGTACTATACTAATATAACATTAATAATAGGGGAACCTGGAGGGGGAGTATGGGTACTCTCTGTTCAGTTTTTTTATTGTAAATCTAAAACTGTTCTGAAAATAGAAGCTATTAATAAAAAATAATAGTAATAAGAGAGGTATACCACGGTTTCCTGGGCTGTGAGCAGGAGGTGAAAGAATATGGTAACCTACCTTCAGGGATGGACAGGACTGCAAATTGTAGTGACCACTTGGCTACTCCAGAGCCAGTTGTGGAACCTAGAGAAAGTGGGAAGCTAAAGATGGCATGTCAGAGCGTGACAGCATGTCTCAGGCATCATGCTTTAAAGGGCTCTTAACCTTGGTAACTGCTTAGCGTTTCAGGGAAAGGAAGAAAAGAAGACAGTGAAAAAACTGCTGTCACTCATATAAACCTTGAATTTGCAGAATAATTTCCCCTGCAGCAGCACCTCCCTGCCTTTCTGTTTCTCTCTTTCTCTTCACCCTCCCCCTCTTCCTTCCCCTCTCCCTCTTCCCTCCCCTCTCCCTCTTCCCTCCCCTCTCCCTCTTCCCTCTCTCCTTCCCTTCTCCCTCTTCTTTTCTCCCTCCCCCCTTCCCCTTCCCCTCTTCCTCCCTCCAACACCTAGAATGTAGACCAGTTGGGGCATACTGGTTCCCATCTACCTCCCCCATCTGCATCCACTCCAACCTTAGCCATAGCACCCGTTATTGGTCCTCCAGACCCCATAGCTTGTTGCATGATGGGTACCAGTCTCCTGCTTCTTACTCCCTTATTACCCTAGATATGGGGATCTTTCCATCTCCTCCATGAGTTCCAAAAAACAGTATCACAAATGAACCTTGTATAGTTTCCTTTTTTCAGTGCTCCCATTGCATCTGTGAGTAAAATAAACCTTTTTTGCTTGTGCAATGCTTAAATCACAGGATAGTATGGTAGTTAAGAGGTGGGCTACCACAGTTCGAAACCTGGCTCTTCTTTTACCAGCATCATAACTTTGAGGGAACTTATTTAACCTCATTGTAACTCAGTTTCTTCTGTAAAATAGGGATAATAATAATACCTATTGTGAGGATTAGTTTAATTGATATATGAAACATGCTTAGGACAAATCTCAGTACATAGTATATGCTCAATATATGTTAATTGTTGTCATATGTTATTCATGGATAAAGTGGTCCGTGTGCTATATTAGGGGATGGGAGGGCTATACCAGGGTTGCGTGTGAAGAGTTGTCAAATCCCATACCTGTTCCTCAGGGAAGCTTTGGTCTTCACTGTTTAGTAGATGACCTTTTCAGGGTCATTAAGTTCTCTGAATCCCTGTTTCCTTATCTTTAAAATAATGTGTTAGCCTGACCTGTGGTAGCGCAGTGGATAAAGCGTCGACCTGGGAACACTGAGGTCGCCAGTTCAAAACCCTGCACTGGTCTGGTCAAGGCACATATGGGAGTTGAGCTTCCAGCTCCTCCCCCCTTTCTCTCTCTCTCTCTCTCTCACTCTGTGTCTCCTCTCTAAAATGAATAAAATAAAAAGAGAAAGAAAAAAAAAAAAGAAAAAAAAAACAACAAGGACAAAAAAAAAATAATAATAATGTGTTAGAGGATGATATTATATTTTAATTCAGCAATTCCCAAGGTGTGGTCTAGGGACCTCTAGGTGGTGGTTCCCAGGACCCTTTCAGGAGTCCATGAGGTCTAAACTATTTTCATAATAATACTAAGATGTTACTTGCTCTTTTCTCCCAAATTCTCTTGCAAAGGTATAGCAAAGTTTCCACAGGCTACATGATATATGTTGTCACAACATTTTGAAAGCAGAAGCTGATAATGAGAATCTAGCTGTTTCCTGTTAAGCCATGAATGAAAAGATGTGCATTCTCTCACTAAACTTTTAAAGATATTTTTTTAATAAAAAATGTAATTATGTTAACATGTAGTGGTTTTTAATTATTTAAAACTGAATAAAATAAATTTAGATTTTCTCAGGTTTAATTTTTCTTTTTAAGATTTTATTGATTTTTTTTCTCCCAGGGACAGAGAGAGAGTCAGAGAGAGGGATAGATAGGGACAGACAGACAGGAACGGAGAGAGATGAGAAGCATCAATCATTAGTTTTTTGTTGCCATTGTGACACCATATTTGTTCACTGATTGCTTTCTCACATGTGCCTTGACTGCGGGCCTTCAGCAGACCTAGCCGCCCCTTGCTGGAGCCAGCGACCTTGGGTCCAAACTGGCGAGCTTTTTGCTCAAGCCAGATGGGCCCGCGCTCAAGCTGGCGACCTCGGGGTCTTGAACCTGGGTCTTCTGCATCCCAGTCCGACGCTCTATCCACTGCGCCACCGCCTGGTCAGGCTCAGTTATAATTTTTAACATGGGGAATATTAGATATAATTTGCATAAACAGAAGCTCTTTTGGGTCCTCAATAATTTCTAGGAGTATAAATTAGAACCACTGGTCCAGTCCAGTGAACTGGAAGGGAATTCTAGGCCCCTAATATCTTGGGGAAAAGGGAAGTCCTTATTATGCACCCATCCAACCTTTCAAATTCTCTTCCTTTTCTCTCTGCTCTGTGTTCCTCATCTTCAAATACTCTGAAACCCTCTCCTTTCTTCTAAGCCACAGTCTATTAATGCCTTCTTCAATATGATTTTCATTCACTGATTATAAACTCTTCTACTCATCTCTTATTTGTTGATTTCCTAGCAATCTTACTTTTCCTCTATTTATATTTATATTTTTTCTGTCATGTCTCTTCTCTTTTCCTATAATCTTTAGCTCCCACAAGTCTGTTTGCCCTTTGCAATATCTCTTCCTCCTTGATTTGTTCCTTAACATTTTAACATTTCTACTGCCTTTTATTTTTTTTATATTTACATTCAACTCTTCTCCACCTAATAAATCCATTTAACACATGTTATTAAGCACAAATATTATATACCATTCCCTTTGATAGTCACCTGGGTACAGAAACAAGATAGACATAATTCCTGTTCTCCGGAGTTTATAGGCTACCTATGATGCTCATTTAGGATAAAGCTGGGGCAGTTATAGGTAGTTTGTGCAGGGTTTCAGTTTACCTGTACTGGGGATAACATTGAGGGGATCATGGAAAACAAAAGTAGCAGCAGCGACAATTTATTGCATATCTACTATGTATTAGGTATTTTACATACATTATCTTACTTTGTTCTCATAGTAACTCTGCAAATTAGATATGTCCTGCCCCACTATACAGAGGAAAAGTGAGGACTCATAGAGGCTAAGTAACTCACTTGTGGTCATAAATCTAGGAAGTATCAGTACTAAGATTTCTTTTTCTGTTCAGTCACATCAGCCAAGAAAGAACGGTATCCTGGTTGGGAAGTTATACAGAGGGATGAGATGCTAGAGCATAGCAATTAATCTGGGGCAGCCCCCTAGGAATCTTGTCTCAAGAGCTTTGTTGCCTCTGAGGTTAGAACTGGAAGGCTACAGTTCATTGAAAAGGAATGCCTATAGGGTAGTGAAGCTGGAACAGGACATCAGGGATATTTGCTTAATGTTGCTAAAGAACTGCTTGTGGCTCCCCTGGGAGTAACACATGCTGGAGAACCTGTTAACCTGTCTTTCATTTCTTTGGCAGAGCGACATCAGGATCAAGTTTGAGCACAATGGGGAGAGGCGGTAAGTCTGCCCTCTGATCCGTGGTTGTGTCCCTGGAGTGATTCTTCAGGGGTCACTGGCTGGACAATGGGTTTGACTGGGCATAAAGGGGAAAGTTTCAACATGACTTGGCCTACCAGTTGAGCCTTGTTTCTTGTCCAAATGGAAGCCATTTTAACTGCTGATGCTTTACTCCTCTGCTCTTATTCTGCCTCTGTGAGGTCTGCCATTTGCTAGGGGAGGAAGTCAGGAGCCCAGCTCTACTCAGAGTCATGCTTCCAGAGACACTGATACTGTACAACCTGTGGACATTAGAGGGAGTTCAGGATTCTCCTATCATGTGTCTTGCCCATCCCTGGTAGGGTAGCCCCTTTTTTTGTCCACATTAGGCACCATGTTGGTGAATTGGAAGTTTCTTTATCATGTCTGTAGGTCATAAGAGGCTTCAGATGTCCCTTCAGATGTGAAAGATTTCAGATCATTTGAGAATATAGAGGGAGTTTTTTAGTCTGTATCTTGCCTTGTTAGGGAATTGAAAGTAATATTGAAAAACTCTGATGTCCTTTTCTTCACTGTCAGTATTTAGTTTTTTTGTAGAAAGTCAAGGTAGATATTCTAATTTATTTTTATTTTATTCATTTTAGAGAGGAGACACAGAGTGAGAGAGAGAGAGAGAGAGAGAAAGAGAAAAAGAGAGAAAGGGAGGAGGAGCTGGAAGCTCAACTCCCATATGTGCCTTGACCAGACCAGTGCAGGGTTTTGAACTGGCGACCTCAGTGTTCCCAGGTTGACGCTTTATCCACTGCGCCACCACAGGTCAGGCAAGGTAGATATTCTTAGTGGATAAAAATATGACTCCATTTTATTTCTCAAGTTATTTAAGGAAAAACTTTTAAAAACTATAGAGAACTCTGGTCATGGGATATTTGGGACCCTTTATGTGGCATGTGTGTTCATAAGTGTGCCTTTTATATCCGTTTCCCACTTTTTGCCTTCATCCCATTGATATCCCCATTTTCTTTGCTCTCAGTATTTCAAGAAGTGACGAGATACCCATAAAGATTAGTTCCCCCCTCCTTTACAAGTCCCACCAGCGGATGGTAGTGCCTCTGGACATTCTTTGTACTGGTAGCTCTCTGCTGCTGGCAGCTTTCAGTCCATTTTGAAGCTAGGTCAATAGGATATCTATGGTTGCTGCTCTCCTTTAAGAGATATATCCACAAGCCCATAGGGTTGTCAGAGGCTTTGAGGTGGAAACATTTGCAGACTCACAGTCCTACTGCTACCGTGTGGGTTCTAAAGTTGTTCCAGGCCTGGAAGGAGGAAGGTTGTTCTGAGCTCTCTTCCCAGCTTCTCCTCTTGTGTCCTACCAGTAGCAGGAAAGTTAAATTGTCTCTTCATTATTACTGCTTTTCACACTTCTGACCTAACTGGGTTTTGGAAGGATAGCCGGCCAAACTTGTTACAGCACAGTTTTCAGAAGTAGATATGAAATCAAAAGCTCAACTGTGTTGGAGCGTAATTATGCAGTTACGCTCTCCTGAATTCCTATTCTTAAAGTAATACGCAGTTACAGTGAGCAGACTTACACTGAGAAAGTGTATGTGTTTAGTTTCAGAGAAGCTGCCAGATCGAAACCACAAATATTTAAGGTGGTCAGGTAGGAATGGCCTTTTGAAGCCCTGAGCTGCAAAGCATTGGTATCAAGGTTTTGAAAACTGTGCATTCTCTTTTTATGGAGCTGTTTTCAGGAGCCATGGTATTTCACTGTGTACTATGTGTGGAATTGAGAACTTTATAAAGTTGGTGCAGGGAAGCCAAATTCAAGCTGCTCTGTGCCAGACAGCTCTGGTCTCATGTTTTTTCTTTATTTTATTTTATTCATTTTAGAGAGGAGACACAGAGTGTGAGAGAGAGAGAGAGAGAGAGAGAAAGGGGGGAGGAGCTGGAAGCATCAACTCCCATATGTGCCTTGACCAGACCAGGGCAGGGTTTTGAACTGGCGACCTCAGTGTTCCCAGGTCGACGCTTTATCCACTGCGCCACCACAGATCAGGCTCATGTCTTAGGATTTTGTAACAAGATTATTGTGGGCTTTCTTTACTTTTTGCAGGGAATGTGAATTATATATATCTAAATATTATGGGCCCTTACAGAATTAAAATTTATAGAAAAGAAAGAAGAAGTTTCCCTTTGCTTTGGAAAGTTGGGACCGAGACTCCTGACCCTTCTTCTTAACCCCAAGAGGGCAGAAGAAGACGACTGTAGATAGGATCTCCTTTCCTTTTAAAAGTTCCATGTCTGGACACTGGTGGGAGGTGTTTGTCACAGGTTTTAGACCCCTCTTTGAAGCAGTGGCTTAAAATTAGCTTGTTACTCACCATGATGACGGCAATTTAGATCTTACCAAATCAGGAAGTCCTGGTTTCTGATCCTGACTAGGCTTTTGAGCTGCTTTTGAGGATTTTGAATCATTGCCAGGCCAAATGCAGGAGAATTTATCTCTGGGCCTGATTCTTTTATAATAATGTGCTAGGGGCATATGAGTGGTCTTCTGGTATTTTATTTAAAATGGTTGGCCCCTTTTGAACCACTGCTGAGGTCCTGATGAAGGGGGTGTGATTTGAAATTAGAAATTTACAGAGTCATTCTCTCAAAGGCTCTCGAAAAAACACATCTAGATAACCCATATCTAGATAACACCCAACAGTATCATTGCTCAAGACAGATGATTTAAGGGGGAAAAAGGATTACAATATAGTAGGATTTCCTGGCAGATACAGACTAATATATTCAGCAGTATAATTTCCCACATTAAAGAAATTATATGGTCAGATTTCATTAAAGTCCAATGGCATAAATTCCTCTTTCTTGTGGCTTATTGCTTGTTTGTCTGGTCATACCTCTTCCTACTCTGGGGGAGGATGGAAGATGTGAAAGTACCACATACTACTTTCTATCAGCTTGGAGAAGGCAAGAACTATAGAAGCTCCCATGATTGAGTTCTGTTACTCCACCACATGCTAGTCTGATTTTATCTAGCCTAAATGTACTAAGAGATAAAGGACATTTTAATATGCATATTCCCGATTCATAACTCTCCTTGGAATTATCTCATTATATTTTTTGCCCTTTTCCTATTGATTTAGCAAGTATTTTGTCCAAGTTTTTGTTTCTATTTATTTTTATTTATTTATTATTATTATAATTTGTGTGTGGGGGTATTTTTCTGAAGTGAGAAGCGGGAGGCGGAGAGAAAGACTTCCACATGCCCCAGACTGGGATCCACCTGGCATGCCCACCAGGGAGCAATGCTCTGCCCATCTGGGCCATTGCTCTGTTGCAATGGGAGGCCTTCTAGCACCTGAGGTGGAGGCCACCGAGCCATCCTCAGCTCCTGGACCAACTTTGCTCAAATGGAGCCTTGGCTGCAGAGGGAAAGAGAGAGAGAGAGAGAAAGGAGAGGGGGAAGGGTGGAGAAGCAGATGGGCACTTCTCCTGTGTGCCCTGACTGGTAATTGAACCCGAAACTTCCACACGCGACCTTTGCACTCAAGCCAGCGATCATGGGATCATGTCTAGGATACTACACTCAAGCCAGCAACTCTGCGCTCAAGCTGATGAGCCCATACTAAAGCTGGAAGAACCTGTGTGCTCAAGCCGGCAACCTCGGGCTTTTGAACCGGGGTCCTCCACGTCCCAGTTTGACGCTCTATCCATTGTGCCACCACCTGGTCAGGCCCACGTTTTTTTTTTTGTAAAGGGTGCATCTTTTATTTATTTATTTGTTTTTTTGTTTTTCTGTTTTTGTGGGGGTTTTTTTCAGGACAGAGAGAGGGATAGACAGGAACGGAGAGAGGTGAGAAGCATCAATCATCAGTTTTTCATTGCCGTTGGGACACCATAGTTGTTCACTGATTGCCTCTCACACGTGCCTTGACCGTGGGCCTTCAGCAGACCGAGCCACCCCTTACTGGAGCCAGCGACCTTGGATCCAAGCTGGTGAGCTTTATGCTCAAGCCAGATGGGCCCGCGCTCAAGCTGGCGAGCTCAGGGTCTCGAACCTGGGTCTTCTGCATCCCAGTCTGACGCTCCATCCACTGCGCCACCACCTGGTCAGGCCCAAGTTTTTGTTTTTAAAACTTGGTTTATTTCGTCAGCAGAAGTTTAAAATTTTTGTTGTCAAATTTGTCTTCTGTATTTTATGTCAACTTAATGCTTCCCCACTCTAATTAATTTTTTAATCCTATATTTTTTTCTATGTATGTATAGAAAGAGTATATGTATATGAGTTTCTCTCTGATTTCTCTCCTGCTTATCCCTTTTTTTTTTTACAGGGTCAGAGAGAGGGATAGATAGGGACAGACAGACAGGAATGGAGAGAGGTGAGAAGCATCAATCATTAGTTTTTCGTTGCTGTTGCGACACCTTAGTTGTTCATTGATTGCTTTCTCACATGTGCCTTGACCGTGGGCCTTCAGCAGACCGAGCAACCCCTTGCTGGCGCCAGCGACCTTGGGTCCAAGCTGGCAAACTTTAGCTCAAGCCAGATGGGCCCACGCTCAAGCTGGCGACCTCGGGGTCTCGAACCCAGGTCTTCCGCATCCCAGTCCGACGCTCTATCCACTGTGCCACCACCTGGTCAGGCTTATTTTTGTTTTAATTATTTAGTTTCAGAGTATTATGTTAAACCCCTATGAAATTGCCATTTTAGGACTATCAGGAGTATTAGATAGTTCAATCTAATACATTTATTAAAACTGTTTAATGGAGTCTGACTGGGCGGTGGTGCAATGGATAGAGTGTCAGACTGGGACACAGAGGACCCAGGATCGAAACCCCAAGGCACTGGCTTGAGTGCAGGCTCACCAATTTGAGCATGGGGTCGCTGGCTTAAGCATGGGATCATAGACATGACTCCATGATTGCTGGCTTGAGCCCAAGGTTGCTGGAATGAGCAAGGGGTCACTTGCTCTGCTGTAACCCATTCCCCCACCCCTGCCATTAAGACACATATGAGAAAGCAATCAATAAACAACTAAAGTGCCATAATAAAGAATTGATGCTTCTGATCTCTCCCTTCCTGTCTATCTGTCCCTATCTGTTCCTCTTTCTGACTCTGTCTCTGTGAAAACAAACAAACAAAAAACCTGTTAATGGAAATTTTAAACACACACAAAAGTAGAATAATATACTGAACCTCCATGAACCTGTCATCAGCTTCAACATTATCAACACTTTCTCACCCTTGTTTCATTTTTCTCCACTTTTAAATTTTGCTGTAATAGTTAATAACAAATCATGTTAATACCTATACAGTTTTAACAAACTGTACAATTCAGCGGTTTTTAGTATATTCAGAGTTCTTACACTTATCTCCATTTATAGAAATTGTTCTTTGAAATGGCCTAATGAGTCTCTAGAAAAGCATAAATATCAACACTGCCTACATGCCCACATGTGTCACTGGTTAAGAAAACTGATCAGGCATGCCTAACTGGTGGTGGCACAGTGGATAGAACATTGACCTGGGATGCTGAGGTCCCACATTCAAAACCCCAATGTCACCATCTCATTCATCCAGGTTGAGCACAGGTTCACCAGCTTAAGCATTGGGTAGCTGGCTTGGGCGTGAGGTCATCAAAATGATACCATGGTCCCTGACTTGAGCAACAGGTCACGTGCTCAGTTTGAGCCCCTTAGTCAAAGCACAAATGAGAAACAATCAATGAGCAATTAAAGTGATGCAGCTGCAACTTGATGCTTCTCATCTCTCTCCTATCTGTGTCCCTCTCTCTTTTTCTCTTACAGTCTCTCTCGTTAAAAAAACGGATCAGGCATATAAGTAACTCGAGGAATTCCTGTGACTTTATGTTAGAAAATCTCAATTCTGAGAATAATCAGTATTGGGATTCCTGTGGCATCTCAAAAATGAACAATGAAGGCTGACCAGGCGGTGGTACAGTGGATAGAGCGTCAGACTGGGATGCGGAGGACCCAGGTTCGAGACCCCAAGGTCGCCAGCTTGAGCACGGGCTCACCTGGTTTGAGCAGAGCTCACCAACTTGGACCCAAAGTTGCTGGCTCGAGCAAGGGGTTACTTGGTCTGCTGAAGGCCTGCGGTCAAGGCACATATGAGACAGCAATCAATGAACAACTAAAAACTGATGATTGATGCTTCTCATCTCTCTCTGTTCCTGTATGTCTGTCCCTATCTATCCCTCTCTCTTACTCTTTCTCTGTAAAAAAAAAAAAAAAAAAGGAAAAGATCTTTCAAGTCCTAAGTTGAGTCACTTACGAGGCAAGATCATGATTTTAGAACTACGGCTCTAATCTCCAGGTTTTCTTCCTAACAAGTATTTGGGACATACTTTTTAAATCTAGGTGTCCTACGATGATACTGGGCTATTGACGGAAAGATCCAAGCTGAGGTGATAGAGCAATGGTTGGGAGTAAGCAATGCTTGTACTATGGGCAAACCTGAGAGATGCTCAGAGGTAGAGTGAAAAGATCCAAATACATAGATAAGAAAAGAAAAAGAAACAATAAAGGGAAAGGCAAATTGTGTCCTATATGGAAAAGAAAAGGAAGATCATCACTCAGAAGCCATTGCTTTTTAAATCCTACATTAAAATGTACAGTTACCCACACTTCCTATTTCTTTTCAGAATTATAGCATTCAGCCGGCCTGTAAGATACGAAGATGTGGAGCACAAGGTGACAACAGTGTTTGGGCAGCCTCTTGATCTACATTACATGAACAATGAGGTAAGAATGTAGATGGATGTTGTGGGGACAGCTGCCTACCTTTTTTCTCTCTGCTTAGAAGGATTTCATGGTTTGTTCCTCTAATATTGTTGTTTTCATTTTCTCAAGACTTTTTTGTTGATTCTAATAACTGGGATTTCTGGGGGTTTTGTTTGTTTGTTTGTTTTGTTTTGATTCTTTATTACAGGGGAAATTACATAGCTATTTCTGTTCCTCCTGGTCTTTTAGTGCTGGTAGTCCTAATATTTCATGATGGAATCAGGTATGGTATCAGGGTCAGGGCTTATAGTTTCGTTTCGTTTTTTGTTTTTTTTTTTTTAAGTTTTATTTTATTTTATTCATTTTAGAGAGGAGACACAGAGAGAGAGAGAGAGAGTAAGGGGGGAGGAGCTGGAAGCATCAACTCCCATATGTGCCTTGACCATACCAGTGCAGGGTTTTGAACTGGCGACCTCAGTGTTCCCAGGTCGACACTTTATCCACTGCGCCACCACAGGTCAGGCTGGGCTTATAGTTTCTTTACATTTCATAGGTTATGTTTTTCTTTCCAGCACAGCCTTGACAAGAAGTGGAGGGTTCATCAGGGGCCGGGGGAGTAGGGAAAACCAGTAGGTATAACCGCTACTGACAGTCGTAAATGATGGATTCTTCTCTCAGAATTTAACTCCTGATTGTAGCTAATTTCAAAAGTTAGCACCTGCTTCAACGATTTCTTTGACTCTTTCTCTCCACCCCCACCCCCGCCACTCCATGCCCCAATAGTCCTTATTTATTCATACTTTGAATATCACCGAGGAAGGAATTCTTTTGAATGTCAGTTACTGCTTTCTTAGCTCCAAGAAGGTACTAGAGGCTTCAATCCGCTTAGGCTGGTGCTTTGCATTAGTCTGAAAGGTAATGTGAGAGTGTATGGCTAGAGGGAACTGAGTTGGGGTCAAGACAAGAAAGTTGGGCACCATCATGGCTCTTTCAGAGATCCTTCCTGTGTAGTTTTATTTTATTAGTTGAAGAGTTAAGAATTTCCTTCATAGTTTGGGGCTTAAATTTGTAGAGCCTGAGATTTGTTAGCCAAAAACTTCCTCGTCCCTTCATATAAAAGTACAACTACAGTTGGATGTATTGCCAAATAGCTAATAAAAATAAGACCATATGACCTTCTTTTTGGGGGGATAAAGTTAGAAATATAGCAAATTTGGAAATAAATTACTGACACTAATAATAATACAGATTAAGTACAGTGTACCATAAAGTCATGGTGCACTTTTGACTTTTTACCGGTCAAAAGTGTGCCATGACTTTATGGACACACTGTATTTTAAAGAATACAAACTAACACATTTTAAATACAGAATATGAGCACCCTAAAAATACGTTTCAAAATTGCAGTTCAACCTGACCAGGTGGTGGCACAGTAGATAGTGTTGGACTGGGACGCAGAAGACTCAGGTTCAAAACCCCGAGGTTGCTGGCTTGAGCTCGGGCTCATCCGGCTTGAGTGCGGGCTCACCAGTTTAAGCATGGGGTCGCTGGGTTGAGCGCAGGATCATAGATGTGACCCTATGGTAGCTGGGAGCCCAAGGTCACTGGCTTGAGTAAGGAGTCACTCACTCTGCTGTAGTCCCCTAGTCAAGGCACATACAAGAAAGCAATGACTGAACAACTAAGGAGACTAAAGAGGTGCAACAAAGAATTGATGCTTTTCATCTCTCTCCCTTCCTGTCTGTCTGTCCCTCTTTTTCTCTCTCTCTCTGCCTCTGTCACACACACACACTCTCTCTCTCTCTCTCTCTCACACACACACACACACACACACACACAAGAAATTGCAGCTGAGGTTTCAATGGTTTACATAAGAAAATGAGGCTAAAGTCAGCTACCTAGTCAGCATTAAAGAAAGGTGTTCTTTCATTAATAAAGATATTTTCTATATAATTTAGTACTCATTACTCTTTCCATTGATATTTCCATTAAGAATTACAGATATTCTAAAATCCCTTTCAAACTCTTACCAGTAAAGTCGCTGCCCAGATATTGGGCATTCCTTTATTCAAATGTTTATGCAGGTATTAATTCTAAATATAAATAATCATTATTTTAGATCATGCATTTCTTTTCATATTCTGTTAATATCAGAGACCAAGAGTTGACTAGTTTACATTTTATTAGTTTAAAATCCCTTAGCCCCTTTTTCTTTTCTTTGTCCTCTAAACCCTGCCCTATCAGGATTTGAGAATCACAAATAAAAAATCTGTTGAGATTTGCCTGACTAGTGGTGGCACAGTGGATAGAGCATCAACCTGGGATGCTGAGGACACAGGTTGAAAACCTGAGGTCGCCGGCTTGAGTGCAGGTTTACCAGCTTTAATTTGCGAAAATTAGCAAAATAAAAGAAAATTTGGAAGAAAACAATTTCTTTGGATTCTATGGGATCTTAAAAGATCTAATTTAAACTATAGAGATATTTTATTTACATGTACAATTCAATAATTTTGTCTTCTGCTGTCATGGCCTGGCAGCAGAAGACAAAAGCTTGCTGTCCTTCAGGAGTTCACCTTGCTTTCTTTTCCTTGGTTTACCAGCTTGAACTTGGGGTCACTGGCTTGGACATAGGATCATAGGCATGAACCCCTGGTTGCTGGCTGGAGTCCCCAAGCAAGGCACATTTGAGAAGCAATCAATGAACAACTAAAGTGCCACAACGACAAGTTGATGCTTCTCATCTCTCTCCCTGTCTCTCTGAAAAAATAAAATCTGTTGAGATTTTATTTATGTTTAATATTTTCAAATTTTATTTTTTTTTAATGAAAACATCTCCAGGTTATCTTAACATTCAATTGTGTTGCATACCCGTCACCAAAAGTCAAATTGTCCTCTGTCACCTTCTATCTGGTTTTCCCTGTGTCCCTCCCCTCCTCCCTATCCCACCCTTCCCTCCCTCCCCCTACCCCATAACCACCACTCTCTTGTCCATGTCTCATAGTCTCACTTTTATGTCCCACTTATGTATGAAATCATGCTGTTCTCAGTTTTTCTTTTTTTCTGATTTACTTATTTCACTCCGTATAATGTTATCAAGGTACATCCATTTTGTTATAAATGATCCGATGTCATCGTTTCTTATGGCTGAGTAGTATTCCATAGTATATATGTACCATAGCTTTTTTTTTTTTTTTTTTTTTTTTTTTTAAATTTTAATATATATTTTATTATTATTAATTCTAATGAGGTGACACCAATAAATCAGGGTCCATATGTACAATGAAAACATCTCCAGGTTATCTTATCATTCAATTGTGTTGCATACCCATCACCAAAAGTCAAATTGTCCTCTGTCACCTTCAATCTGGTTTTCTCTGTGTCCCTCCCCTCCTCCCTATCCCACTTTTCCCTCCCTCCCCCCATCCCATAACCACCACTCTCTTGTCCATGTCTCATACCCTCACTTTCATGTCCCACCTATGTATGTAATCGTGCTGTTCTCAGTTTTTCTTTTTTTCTGATTTACTTATTTCACTCCGTATAATGTTATCAAGGTACATCCATTTTGTTATAAATGATCCGATGTCATCGTTTCTTATGGCTGAGTAGTATTCCATAGTATATATGTACCATAGCTTTTTAATCCACTCGTCTTCTGACGGACACTTGGGCTGTTTCCAGATCTTCGCTATTGTGAACAATGCTGCCACGAACATGGGGGCACATTTCTTCTTTTCGAACAGTGCTATGGTGTTCTTAGGGTATATTCCTAAAAGTGGGATAGCTGGGTCAAAAGGCAGTTCAATTTTTAATTTTCTGAGGAATCTCCAAACTGTTTTCCACAGTGGCTGCACCAGTCTGCATTCCCACCAGCAGTGCAGAAGGGTTCCCTTTTCTCCACATCCTCGCCAGCACTTATTCTGTGTTGTTTTGCTGATAAGTGCCATTCTGACTGGTGTGAGGTGATACCTCATTGTGCTTTTAATTTGCATTTCTCTAATGATTAGTGATGTTGAGCATTTTTTCATATGCCTATTGGCCATCTGTATGTCCTCTTTGGAGAAATTTCTATTCATTTCTTTTGCCCATTTTTTGATTGGGTTGTTTGTCTTCCTGGTGTTGCGTTTTATAAGTTCTTTATAAATTTTAGTTATTAACCCCTTATCAGATGTGCTGTCGAATATGTTCTCCCATTGTGTGGTTTGTCTTCTTATTCTGTTCCTATTGTCTTTAGCTGTGCAAAAACTTTTTAGTTTGATATAGTCCCATTTGTTTATCTTGCCTTTTATTTCAGTTGCCCATGAAGATAAATCGGCAAATATACCGCTGCTACAGATGTCGGAGAGCTTGCTGCCTATGTTTTCTTCTAAGATGCTTATGGTTTCACGGCTTACATTTAAGTCTTTTATCCATTTTGAGTTTGTTTTTGTGAATGGTGTAAGTTGATGGTCTAGTTTCATTTTTTTGCAGGTAGATGTCCAATTTTCCCAACACCATTTGTTAAAGAGGCTGTCTTTACTCCATTGTATGTTCTTTCCTCCTTTGTCAAATATCAGTTGTCCATAAAGCTGTGGGTTTATTTCTGGGTTCTCTGTTCTGTTCCATTGATCTATGTGCCTGTTCTTATGCCAGTACCAGACTGTCTTGAGTATAATGGCCTTATAGTAAACCTTGATATCAGGAAGCGTGATACCTCCTGCTTTATTTTTTCTTTTTAAGATTGCTGAGGCTATTCGTGTTCTTTTTTGGTTCCATATAAATTTTTGGAATATGTGTTCTATATCTTTGAAGTATGTCATTGGTATTTTAATTGGTATTGCATTGAATTTATAAATTGCTTTAGGTAATATAGACATTTTAATGATGTTTATTCTTCCTAGCCATGAGCACGGTATATGCTTCCACTTGTTTGTATCTTCCTTGATTTCTTTTATCAATGTTCTATAATTTTCCGAGTACAAGTCCTTAACCTCCTTGGTTAAATTTACTCCTAGGTACTTTATTTTTTTGGCTGCAATAGTGAAGGGGATTGTTTCCTTAATTTCTTTTGCTGATATTTCATTGTTGGTGTATAGAAATGCCTCTGATTTCTGAGTATTAATTTTATATCCTGCCACCTTGCTGAATTCATTTATAAGGTCCAGTAGTCTTTTGACTGAGACTTTAGGGTTTTCAATATACAATATCATATCATCTGCAAATAATGACAGTTTTACTTCTTCTTTTCCAATTTGTATGCCTTTTATTTCTTCTTCTTGTCTGATTGCTGTAGCTAGGACTTCCAGAACTATGTTGAATAAGAGTGGTGAAAGTGGGCAACCCTGCCTGGTTCCTGATCTTAAGGGGATTGCTTTTAATCTTTGTCCATTTAGTATGATGTTTGCTGTCGGTTTATCGTAGATGGCCTTTATCATGTTAAGGAATGATCCCTGTATTCCCACTTTACTGAGAGTTTTGAGCATGAATGGGTGCTGGATTTTATCAAATGCCTTTTCTGCATCTATTGAAATTATCATGTGATTTTTGTCCTTCCTTTTGTTTATATGGTGAATCACATTGATTGATTTGCGAATATTGAACCAGCCTTGCCTCTCCAGAATAAATCCCACTTGATCGTGGTGTATGATTTTTTTCATATATTGCTGGATCCGGTTGGCTAATATTTTGTTGAGAATTTTAGCGTCTAAATTCATCAGGGATATAGGCCTATAATTTTCTTTCTTTGTGTTGTCTTTGCCCGGTTTTGGGATCAGAATTATGCTTGCCTCATAAAAGGAGTTTGGAAGTCTTCCTTCCTCTTGAATTTTTTGAAATAGCTTGAGGAGAATAGGAATTAGTTCTTCTTTGAATTTTTGATAGAATTCACTTGTGAAGCCATCAGGCCCAGGACTTTTCTTTTTTGGGAGTTTTTTGATAACTGTTTCTATCTCATTTGTTGTAATTGGTCTGTTTAGGGGTTCTGATTCTTCCAGATTGATTTTTGGAAGGTTATATGATTCAAGAAATTTGTCCATTTCACCAAGATTGTCTAATTTTTTGGCATATAGTTCTTCATAGTATTTTCTTACAATGCTTTGTATTTCTGTTGTGTCAGTTGTTATTTCTCCACTGTCCTTTCTAATTTTATTTATTTGAGTCCTCTCTCTTTTTTTCTTGGTGAGTCTAGTTAAAGGTTCATCAATCTTGTTTACCTTTTCAAAGAACCAGCTTCTTGTTTCATTGATCCTCTGTATTGTTTCCTTAGCCTCTATGTCATTTATTTCTGCTCTGACCTTTATTATTTCCTTCCTTCTACTTGTCTTGGGTTTTATTTGTTGTTGTTTTTCTAGTTCTTTTAGATGCAGGGTTAGGTTGCTTATTTGAGCTTTTTCTAGCTTCTTATGATATGCCTGTAGTGCAATAAACTTCCCTCTCAGAACTGCTTTTGCTGTGTCCCATAAATTTTGAGTTGATGTATGCTCATTATCATTTGTTTCTAGAAACTTTTTTATTTCTTCTTTGATCTCATTGTTAATCCATTCATTATTTAATAACATGCTATTTAGTTTCCAAGTGTTTGAGTATTTTTCAGTTTTTCTTTTGTGGTTAATTTCTAGTTTCATGGCATTGTGATCAGAGAAAATGCTTGATATGATTTCAATCTTCTTAAATTTATTGAGACCATTTTTGTGTCCTAACATGTGGTCTATCCTAGAAAACGTACCATGAGCGCTTGAGAAGAATGTATATTCTACTGCTTTAGGGTGAAAAGTTCTGAAGATATCTATTAAATCAAGTTGATCTAGTGTCTCCTTTAAGTCTGCTGTTTCTTTATTAATTTTCTTTCTTGAGGATCTATCCAGTGTTGTTAGAGGGGTATTGAAATCCCCTACTATGATAGTATTGCTGTTAATCTCGCCCTTTATATCCATCAAAGTTTGTTTTATGTATGTCGGGGCTCCTATATTTGGTGCATAGATATTTACAATAGTTATATCTTCCTGTTGAATTGTTCCCTTTATCATTATGTAGTGTCCTCCTTTATCTCTTACTACAGCCTTTGTTTTAAAGTCCATTTTGTCTGATATAAGTATTGCTACCCCTGCTTTTTTTTCATTTCCATTTGCATGAAATATTTTTTTCCATCCTTTTACCTTCAGTCTATGAGCATCTTTTGTTTTAAGGTGTGTCTCTTGTAGACAGCATATGTATGGGTCCTGTTTCTTTATCCATGCAGCTACCCTATGTCTTTTGATTGGATCATTTAATCCATTTACATTTAAGGTTATTATTGATATGTAGTTGTTTATTGCCATTTTATTCTTTAAAGCTGTATTCTTCTTTTGCTCTATTCATTCCTCCCTTTAAACTGTTCACAAGAGGCCCCTTAGTATCTCTTGCAGAATTGGTTTGGTTTTTATGAATTCCTTGAGGCTTTCTTTTTCTGGGAAGCTCTTTATTTCTCCTTCAATTTTAAACGTTAGCCTTGCTGGATAAAGTAGTCTTGGTTGTAGGTTCTTGTTCTGCATTACTTTGATTATTTCTTGCCATTCCCTTCTGGCCTCAAGTGTTTCTGTTGAGAAGTCTGATGTCATCCTTATGGGGGCTCCTTTGTAGGTGATAGCCTTTTTTTCTCTAGCAGCTTTTAAAATTTTTTCTTTATCCATTAGCTTTGGTATTTTAACTATGATGTGTCTTGGTGTAGATCTTTTTGGGTTTCTCTTTAATGGAGTTCTGTGTGCTTCTTGAATGTGTGGAGTGTTTCCCAGCCTTAATTTAGGAAAGTTTTCTGCTATGATTTGATTGAACAAAGTTTCCATTTCCTGTCCTCTCTCCTCTTCTTCAGGCACCCCTATGATGCGAATGTTGTTTCTCTTCATGTTGTCACAAAGCTCCCTTAGAGTTTCCTCACATTTTTTAAGTCTCTTTTCCTTTTTCTTCTCTGCTTCTGTGCCTTTGTTTATTGTGTCCTCTAACTCGCTTATTTGATCCTCAGCGTCATCCATCCTGCTTTTAATTCCTTCCATTGTGGTCTTCAGTTCTGATACTGTATTTGTCATTTCTGTCTGATTCTTTTTTATTATTTCAATTTCATTTTTTATACTTGTTATCTCTTTATTTAGGTGTTCATAATGACTATCCATTGTTGCTCTAATTTCTTTGAACATCCTAACTATCATTATTCTAAATTCTGCTTCCGGTAATTTGGTTATATCTGGTTCATTCAGGTCCTTCTCTGGGGATTTCTCTTGATTCATTTGGTTTGCATTCCTCTGCCTGCCCATTTTTTCTGTGTATAAGCAAGTTGTGGCCACTGGAGTCCAGTAGGTGTTGCCTTTGTGTTCTCTAGGTGTGGTCTATCTGCAGGCCCCCCACCCCCTCTGCCGGTGCCTAGGGTGGTTGGGTATGAGCGTTGCCAGCGCGGGCCCACTGTGGCTTTTGCTGTGATTTCTGCCTCTCCTCCGTGGGAGGGGCTGTCACTGAAGCCACAAGATCAGCACCAAGGGTAGAGGCGAGCACCTTTCCTCAGCTGCGGACCCAGCCTATTTCCGGACTTCCGCCCAGAACCAGCAGTCGGAGCCTGCTCGCTACAGTTCTGCGGGTTAGGCGGGGCTTTTGATGTGCTCTCAGCTGTAAGCCTTTGCCCGTCCGGAGCTTTAGCCCCGCCCTCGAGGCCAGGGCCCTTTGCGCAGGGTCGGAAACCAAGGTTTATTGGGGCGGGCGTGTTTGCTGGCTTCCGCCGAGCTGCGTACTTCCGCTCGTCCCGGACTCTACCCCGCCCCCGTGTTCGGAGCCCGCTCGTGCACGTATGAATGCTATTCGCGTTTTCTCCGGCCGGATGGGGATAATAGCGTGGGCTCAGCTGCGAGCCTCCACCCGTCTCGGGGTCCACCCCGTTCTCATGCTCGGAGCCCGCTCGCGCACGTATACTGGCCAACCGCGGTTTCTCCGGCCGGGGGCGAGGGGACTGGTAGTGTCAGCTCAGCCGCGAGCCCCTGCCCGTCCCTGGTCCTAGCCCGGTCCCCACGGTCAGGGTCGGCTTGCGCAGGGCCTGCCTGTTCCTGGCCTCCCGCTTTGTCCCCGTAAGTGGGATTAAAGGCGGGCCCGCAGCTTCCGGACCGCTCTCGCGCTTCCCCTCCTACCCTCTGGGCTAGACCGATCTCCCACCGGCTTGGCCTCCGCCCACGCCGACAGAACCGCGTTTCAGCGTCCTGCCGCCCCAAAACCTTAAGCAGCCCTCAGCAAAGTAGGAAGGGACCTAATACTCCACACTGTAGGCCTGGGAGCTCCCTCACTTGTTTCACATCTCAAATCTGTCCAAACGCCTCTTCTAGGCTCTGGGACTGCAGGCTGGGGCTTGGTTCCTGGGACCCAGGTCCCTCCCTCTCTGCCAAACTTTCCTCCCGCCACACGGGTCTCTCCGGGCTGCCGTTTGCTCCGGGGAGCTGGGCAGCCCTTTTCGCGTTTTCGCTATTCCTACCAGTCTCAATGTGGCTTCTTCTGTGTTCCTTGGTTGAAGAGTCCACTTAGTTTTGTTCAAAGTTGGTTTATCCAGGTGATGGTTCTTAAAATTGCGTTGTAATCCACTTTGGTTCTGGGAGTTGGAAGTTGGTACGTCCGCCTACTCCGTCGCCATCTTGCTCCTCTCTGTACCATAGCTTTTTAATCCACTCGTCTTCTGACGGACACTTGGGCTGGTTCCAGATCTTCGCTGTTGTGAACAATGCTGCCACGAACATGGGGGCGCATTTCTTCTTTTCGAACAGTGCTAAGGTGTTCTTAGGGTATATTCCTATAAGTGGGATAGCTGGGTCAGAAGGCAGTTCGATTTCTAATTTTTTGAGGAATCTCCAAACTGTTTTCCATAGTGGCTGCACCAGTCTGCATTCCCACCAGCAGTGCAGAAGGGTTCCCTTTTCTCCACAACCTCGCCAGCACTTATTCTGTGTTGTTTGGCTGATGAGTGCCATTCTGACTGGTGTGAGGTGATATCTCATTGTGGTTTTAATTTGCATTTCTCTAATAATTAGTGATGTTGAGCACTTTTTCATATGCCTATTGGCCATGTGTATGTCCTCTTTGGAGAAATTTCTATTCATTTCTTTTGCCCATTTTTTGATTGGATTGTTTGTCTTCCTGTTGTTGAGTTTTATAAGTTCTTTATAAATTTTAGTTATTAACCCCTTATCAGACGTGCTGTCGAATATGTTCTCCCATTGTGTGGTTTGTCTTTTTATTCTGTTCTTATTGTCTTTAGCTGTGCAAAAACTTTTTAGTTTGATATAGTCCCATTTGTTTATCTTGCCTTTTATTTCCTTTGCCCGTGGAGATAAATCGGCAAATATATTGCTGCTACAGATGTCGGAGAGCTTGCTGCTTATGTTTTCTTCTAAGATGCTTATGGTTTCACGACTTACATTTAAGTTTTTTATCCATTTTGAGTTTATTTTTGTGAATGGTGTAAGTTGATGGTCTAGTTTCATTTTTTTGCAGATAGATGTCCAATTTTCCCAGCACCATTTGTTAAAGAGGCTGTCTTTACTCCATTGTATGTTCTTTCCTCCTTTGTCAAATATCAGTTGTCCATAAAGCTGTGGGTTTATTTCTGGGTCCTCTGTTCTGTATCGATCTATGTGCCTGTTCTTATGCCAGTACCAGGCTGTCTTGAGTATAATGGCCTTATAGTAAACCTTGATATCTGGAAGAGTGATACCTCCTGCTTTATTTTTTCTTTTTAAGATTGCTGAGGCTATTCGTGTTCTTTTTGGATTCCATATAAATTTTTGGAATATGCGTTCTATATCTTTGAAGTATGTCATTGGTATTTTAATTGGTATTGCATTGAATTTGTAAATTGCTTTGGGTAATATAGACATTTTAATGATGTTTATTCTTCCTAGCCATGAGCACGGTATATGCTTCCACTTGTTTGTATCTTCCTTGATTTCTTTTACCAATGTTTTATAATTTTCCGAGTACAAGTCCTTAATCTCCTTGGTTAAATTCATTCCTAGGTACTTTATTTTTTTGGCTGCAATAGTGAAGGGGATTGTTTCCTTAATTTCTTTTGCTGACAGTTAATTGTTGGTATATAGAAATGCCTCTGATTTCTGAGTATTAATTTTATATCCTGCCACCTTGCTGAATTCATTTATAAGGTCCAGTAGTTTTTTGACTGAGACTTTAGGGTTTTCAATGTACAATATTATATCATCTGCAAATAGTGACAGTTTTACTTCTTCTTTTCCAAGTTGGATGCCTTTTATTTCTTCTTCTTGTCTGATTGCTATAGCTAGGACTTCCAAAACTATGTTGAATAAGAGTGGTGAAAGGGGGCATCCCTGCCTGGTTCCTGATCTTAAGGGGATTGCTTTTAATTTTTGTCCATTTAGTATGATGTTTGCTGTGGGTTTGTTGTAGATGGCCTTTATCATGTTAAGGAATGATCCCTGTATTCCCACTCTACTGAGAGTTTTGAGCATGAATGGGTGCTGGATTTTATCAAATGCCTTTTCTGCATCTATTGAAATTATCATGTGATTTTTGTCCTTCCTTTTGTTTATGTGATGAATCACATTGATTGATTTGCGAATATTGAACCAGCCTTGCCTCTCCAGAATAAATCCCACTTGATCATGGTGAATGATTTTTTTCATATATTGCTGGATCCGGGTGGCTAATATTTTGTTGAGAATTTTAGCGTCTAAATTCATCGGGGATATTGGCCTATAATTTTCTTTCTTTGTGTTGTCTTTGCCCGGTTTTGGGATCAGAATTATGCTTGCCTCATAAAAGGAGTTTGGAAGTCTTCCTTCCTCTTGAATTTTTTGAAATAACTTGAGGAGGATAGGAGTTAGTTCTTCTTTGAATTTTTGATAGAATTCACTTGTGAAGCCATCAGGCCCAGGACTTTTCTTTTTTGGGAGTTTTTTGATAACTGTTTCGATCTCATTTGTTGTAATTGGTCTGTTTAGGTGTTCTGATTCTTCCAGATTGATTTTTGGAAGTTTATATGATTCAAGAAATTTGTCCATTTCACCAAGATTGTCTAATTTTTTGGCATATAGTTCTTCATAGTATTTTCTTATAATGCTTTGTATATCTGTTGTGTCGGTTGTTATTTCTCCACTGTTTTTTCTAATTTTATTTATTTGAGTCCTCTCTCTTTTTTTCTTTGTGAGTCTAGTTAAAAGTTCATCAATCTTGTTTACCTTTTCAAAGAACCAGCTTCTGGATTCATTGATCCTCTGTATTGTTTCCTTCGCCTCTATGTCATTTATTTCTGCTCTGATCTTTATTATTTCCTTCCTTCTACTTGTCTTGGGTTTTATTTGCTGTTGTTTTTCTAGTTCTTTTAGATGCAGGGTCAGGTTGCTTATTTGAGCTTTTTCTAGCTTCTTATGATATGCCTGTAGTGAAATGAACTTCCCTCTCAGAACTGCTTTTGCTGTGTCCCATAAATTTTGAGTTGATGTATGCTCATTATCATTTGTTTCTAGAAACTTTTTTATTTCTTCTTTGATCTCATTGTTAATCCATTCATTATTTAATATCATGCTATTTAGTTTCCAAGTGTGTGAGTATTTTTCAGTTTTTCTTTTGTGGTTAATTTCTAGTTTCATGGCATTGTGATCAGAGAAAATGCTTGATATGATTTCAATCTTCTTAAATTTATTGAGTCCATTTTTGTGTCCTAACATGTGGTCTATCCTAGAAAACGTACCATGAGCGCTTGAGAAGAATGTATATTCTACTGCTTTAGGGTGAAAAGTTCTGAAGATATCTATTAAATCAAGTTGATCTAGTGTCTCCTTTAAGTCTGCTGTTTCTTTATTAATTTTCTTTCTTGAGGATCTATCCAGTGTTGTTAGAGGGGTATTGAAATCCCCTACTATGATAGTATTGCTGTTAATCTCGCCCTTTATATCCATCAAAGTCTACTTTATGTATGTCGGGGCTCCTATATTTGGTGCGTAGATATTTATAATAGTTATATCTTCCTGTTGAATTGTTCCCTTTATCATTATGTAGTGTCCTTCTTTATCTCTTACTACAGCCTTTGTTTTAAAGTCCATTTTGTCAGATATAAGTACTGCTACCTCGGCTTTTTTTTCATTTCCATTTGCCTGAAATATTTTTTTCCATCCTTTTACATTCAGTCTATGTGCGTCTTTTGTTTTAAGGTGTGTCTCTTGTAGACAGCATATGTATGGGTCCTGTTTCTTTATCCATGCAGCAACCCTATGTCTTTTGATTGGATCATTTAATCCATTTACATTTAAGGTTATTATTGATATGTAGTTGTTTATTGCCATTTTATTTTTTAAAGTTGTATTCTTCTTTTGCTATATTCTCTTCTCCCTTAATATGTTCACAACAGTCCCCTTAGTATCTCTTGCAGAATTGGTTTGGTTTTTATGAATTCTTTCAGGCTTTCTTTTTCTGGGAAGCTGTTTATTTCTCCTTCAATTTTAAATGTTAGCCTTGCTGGATAAAATAGTCTTGGTTGTAGGTTTTTGTTCTGCATTACTTTGATTATTTCTTGCCATTCCCTTCTGGCCTCAAGTGTTTCTGTTGAGAAGTCCGATGTCATCCTTATGGGGTCTCCTTTGTAGGTGATAGCCTTTTTTTCTCTAGAAGCTTTTAAAATTTTTTTTTTATCCATTAGCTTTGGTATTTTAACTATGATGTGTCTTGGTGTAGATCTTTTTGGGTTTCTCTTTAATGGAGTTCTGTGTGCTTCTTGAACGTGTGGAGTGTTTCCCAGCCTTAATTTAGGGAAGTTTTCTGCTATGATTTGATTGAACAAAGTTTCCATTTCCTGTCCTCTCTCCTCTTCTTCAGGTACCCCTATGATGCGAATGTTGTTTCTCTTCAGGTTGTCACAGAGCTCCCTTAGAGTTTCCTTACATTTTTTGAGTCTCTTTTCCTTTTTCTTCTCTGTTTCTGTGCCTTTGTTTATTGTGTCCTCTAACTCGCTTATTCCATCTTCAGCGTGATTCATCCTGCTTTTAATTCCTTCCATTGTGGTCTTCAGTTCTGATACTGTATTTGTCATTTCTGTCTGATTCTTTTTTATTATTTCAATTTCATTTTTTATACTTGTTATCTCTTTATTTAGGTGTTCATAATGACTATCCATTGTTGCTCTAATTTCTTTGAACATCCTAACTATCATTATTCTAAATTCTGCATCTGGTAATTTGGTTATATCTGGTTCATTCAGGTCCTTTTCTGGGGATTTCTCTTGATTCATTTGGTTTGCATTCCTCTGCCTGCCCATTTTTTCTGTGTATAAGCAAGTTGTGGCCACTGGAGTCCAGTAGGTGTTGCCTTTGTGTTATTTATGTGTGGTCTGTCTTCCGCCCCCCCACCTTCTCTGCCGCTGCCTAGGGTGGTTGGGTATGGGCGTTGCCAGCCCCGAGCCACTGTGGCTTTTGCTGTGATTTCTGCCTCTCCTCCGCGGGAGGGGCTGTCACTCAAGCCACAAGCCTCAGGACCAAGGATAGAGGTGAGCACCTTTACTCAGCTGCGGACCAGCCTATTTCCGGACTTCCGCCCAGAACCAGCAGCCGGAGCCTGCTCGCTACAGTTTTGCGGGTTGGGCGGGGCTTTTGACGTGCTCTCAGCTGTAAGCTTTTGCCCGTCCGGAGCTTTAGCCCCGCCCTCGAGGCCAGGGCTCTTCTGCGCAGGGTCGGAAACCAAGGTTTATTGTGGCGGGCGTGTTTGCTGGCTTCCGCTCAGCTGCAGACTTCCGCTCGTCCCAGACTCTACCCCGCCCCCGCGTTCGGAGCCCGCTCGTGCATGTGGGATGGCAAATCGCGGTTTCTCCGGCCGGGCAGGGATATTAGCGTGGGCTCAGCTGCGAGCTTCCACTTGTCTCGGTGTCTACCCCGTCCCCTCGTCTGCTTGTACACGCAGAACGGCAAACCTCGGTTTCTCCAGCCGGGCGGGGCTGGTAGCGTGAGCTCAGCCGCAAGCCCCCCGCCCATTCCTGGTCCTAGCCCGGTCCCCGCGGTCAGGGCCGGCTTGCGCAGAGTCGCAGAGCCGATTTCTGCCCGTTCCTGGCCTCCCGCTTTGTCCCCGTAAGTGGGATTAAAGGCCGGCCCGCAGCTTCTGGACCGCTTTCGCGCGTCTCCTCTTACCCTGCTGGGCTAGACCGAGCTCCCACCGGCTTGGCCTCCGCCCACGCCGACAGAACCGCGTTTCAGCGTCCTGCTACCCACCATGCTCTTCAGCAACCCTAAGCAGAGTAGGATGGGACCTAATACTCCACACTGTTGGCCTGGGAGCTCCCTCACTTGTTTCACAGCTCAAAACTGTCCAAACGCCTCTTCTAGGCTCTGGGACTGTAGGCTGGTGCTTGGTTCCTGGGACCCAGGTTCCTCCCTCTCCGCCAAACTCTCCTCCCGCCACGCGGGTCTCTCCGGGCTGCCGTTTGCTCCGGGGAGCTGGGCAGCCCTCTTCGCGTTTTCGCTATTCCTACCAGTCTCAATGTGGCTTCTTCTGTGTTCCTTGGTTGAAGAGTCCACTTAGTTTTGTTCAAAGTTGATTTATCCAGGTGATGGTTCTTAAAATTGAGTTGTAATCCACTTTGGTTCTGGGAGTTGGAAGTTGGTACATCTGCCTACTCCGTCGCCATCTTGCTCCCCCTATTTATGTTTATATATTTGTAATAATAGCTTTATTGAGATATATATAATTCACCTATCATAAAATTTATCCTTGCAGACCTTGCTATGTGGTCTAAATTTGTGTCTTTATTTGAGTAACAGTTTTTATCCTCTGACCACCCTGTCCTCCACTTAGGCCTTTTCTGCTTGTTCTGTTAATATCAGACATGACTCTACTGCTCAATTTGGAAAGAAATATGAGGACTATAACTGTTTGAGATTTGACCTTTGGAGTAAAGGGTAATTTTACAGAGGACGCTCTTCTTAGAAAAGATCTCAAAACATAATACTGATATGTGCTTTAACACGGATGAACTAAAAAACATGAAGCTAAGTGAAAGAAACTCGATGCAAAAGATTATGTATAAATTGAATTGAAAATGTATGAACATCGTTTGATTCCATTTATATGAAATGTCCAGAAGCAAATTTATAGAGTTGGAAAGTATATTAGTAGTTGCCTAGAGGTGGGAAGGGGGGAAGACTATAAGAAACATAAGAGCCTGACCTGTGGTGGCGCAGTGGATCAAGCCAGCGTCGACCTGGAAATGCTGAGGTCGCCAGTTCGAGACCTTGGGCTGCCTGGTCAAGGCACATATGGGAGTTGATGCTTCCTGCTCCTCCCCCCTTCTCTCTCTCTCTCCTCTTTAAAATGAATAAATAAAAAAAATTAAAAAAAAAAAAAGAAAGAAACATAAGAGATGTTTTTGGAGCAATGGAACTTTTAAAACTGAATTGTGATGGTTGCATGACAAGGTAAATTTACTAAAAATTATTGAATTGTACATGTGAATAACATATCTCTATAGTTTAAATTAGATCTTTTAAGATCCCATAGAATCCAAAGAAATTGTTTTCTTCCAAATTTTCTTTTATTTTGCTAATTTTCGCAAATTAGTCTTTTTTTTTTTTTTTTTACAGGGACAGAGAGAGAGTCAGAGAGAGGGATAGATAGGGACAGACAGACAGGAGCGGAGAGAGGTGAGAAGCATCAGTCATTAGTTTTTCATTGCCGTTGCGACATCTTAGTTGTTCATTGATTGCTCTCTCACATGTGCCTTGACCACGGGCCTTTAGCAGACCGAGCAACCCCTTGCTGGAGCCAGCGACCTTGGGTCCAAGCTGGCGAGCTTTTTGCTCAAGCCAGATGGACCCGCGCTCAAGCTGGTGACCTCGGGGTCTCGAACCTGGGTCTTCTGCATCTCAGTTCGACGCTCTATCCACTGTGCCACCGCCTGGTCAGGCGCAAATTAAAGACTTTTATATGATTTCCTTTTTTGTGTCTCGTGTTACAGCTCTCCATCCTGCTGAAGAACCAAGATGATCTTGATAAAGCAATTGACATTTTGGATAGAAGCTCAAGCATGAAAAGTCTTAGGATATTGCTGCTGTCTCAGGACAGAAACCATGTAAGTAACCCCTGTCATGGCCTGGCAGCAGAAGACAAAAGCTTGCTGTCCTTCAGGAGTTCACCTTGCTTTCTTTTTTTTTTTTTTTTACAGGGAGAGGGATAGACAGGGACAGACAGATAGGAACGGAGAGAGATGAGAAGCATCAATCATCAGTTTTTCGTTGCGACACCTTAGTTGTTCATTAATTGCTTTCTCACATGTGCCTTGACCACGGGCCTTCAGCAGACCGAGTAACCCCTTGCTTGAGCCAGCAACCTTGGGTCCAAGCTGGTGAGCTTTTTGCTCAAGCCCGATGAGCCTGTGCTCAAGCTGGCGACCTCAGGGTCTCAAACCTGGGTCCTCCGCATCCCAGTCCGACACTCCATCCACTGTGCCACTGCCTGGTCAGGCCAGCTTGCTTTCTTGACAGATTTTGTGTTCCTTAGCCACTGCTGAAGTAAGAACATAAGCTGGGCTCAGCCCACTGTGTCAGTGGCCAACTGGCCTTCTGCATTTGATTTCACTGTGAAGCTAGATCATCGATGTTAAAGTTGCAACTAAAGGTTACTTGGCTTGTAGTATGGGAGGAAGGAAAACATTTTATGATAAAGGATAAAATTCTTTTTCTCTATATTTATGTTTTTTTAAAGATATTTTTTAAATTTCTATGAATTTTACTTACTTTTTATTATTTATTCATTTTACAAAGTGGGGAGAGGGAGGGAGAGAGAGAGAAAAAGAGAGAAAGGGGGAGGAGCAGGAAGCATCAACTCCCATATGTGCCTTGACCAGGCAAGTCCAGGGTTTTGAACCAGCAACCTCAGTGTTCTTCTAGGTTGATGCTTTATCCACTGCGCCATCACAGGTCAGGCTTTAAGATAATTTTTTTAAGATTTAGTTTATTGATTTTTTTAGAGAGAGTAGGAGAGAGAGAGTTGGAGCGAGAGGGGTAGCAGGAAGCATCAACTCGTAGTAGTTGCGTCTCATATGTGCCTTGATCAGGGAAACCCAGTGTCTCAAACTGGCAACCTCAGCATTCCAGATCAATGCTCTATCCACTGCTCCACCACCATAGGTCAGGCTGTATATATGTTCTTTCAATTAGATTTGGACCCCAATGAGAGATTTTATTAGCATGGGTGGGGTGCTGATAAGCAAAGGCTGTCAAGGATTCAAGACTCATTTTTTGCCTGACCACTGGTGGCACACTGAGTAGAGCATCGACTTGGGACGCTGAGGTCCCAGGTTTGAAACCCTGAGGTCGCCGACTTGAGTGTGGTATCATCTGGCTTGAATGCAGGCTCACCAGCTTCTGCATGGGGTCGCTGGCTTGAGAATAGGATCATGCACATAATCCCATAGTCACTTGCTTGAGCCCAAAAATCACTGGCTTGAAGCCCAAAGTTGCTCACTTTAGCAAGGGGTCATTGGCCTGGCTTGAGCCCCTGGTCAAGGAACATATGAGAAACAATGAACAACTAAAGTGACACAACTTCATAGTTGATGCTTCTCATCTCTCTCCCTTCCTGTCTCACTAAAAAAAAAAAAGAAAAGAAAACAAAAAACCGGAAAAAACTGTCCTTTGCCTTTCCCTTGGGACACATGTAGGAAATAAACTTTTCTATTCATTGGGAAAAAGGCCAGTGGGCTGGAGGGCTCTTGTAACTTACCAGCTGCTGCCTTACCAAATGGCAGGCAATCTACAGGGGCTGTCAGAAGTGAGGAGTTATCCCATATGTAGTTTCTTCTCCTAATGGGTCCCTGGGGCCTACATTCCACAAGAATGCTTGTAAACTGGGTCTGTCTTCTAATTACTGATTCCTCTACCCGTTTTTTTCAGACACATGCTCCTGACAGTTTTTTGGCATTTTTTCCTTTCTTTATGCTTGAAGACAGCCAACTGTAGACTGCTGACATAGCTGCTTGAGAGCATGATACACTATATCAGAGAGAGTTTAGATGGAATGGTGCTCATGCTGACCAATTATTATTATTATTATTTCTGTGTGTGTGTGACAGAGACAGAGAGAAAGACAGATAGGGACAGATGGACAGGAAGGGAGAGAGATGAGAAGCATCAATTCTTCGTTGCAGCATCTCAGTTGTTCATTGATTGCTTTCTTATATGGGCCTTGACCGTGGGGCTATAGCAGACCGAGTAACCCCTTGCTCAAGCCAGTTTCCATGGGCTCAAGCTGGTGAGCCTTGCTCAAAATAGATGAGCCCATGCTCAAGCTGGTGACCTCAAGGTTTCGAACCTGGGTCTTCCATGTCCCAGTCCAATGCTTTATCCATTGTGCCACTGCCTGGTCAGGCCTGACCAATTATTTTTAAGGAGACTTCAGTGTTGGGCTCTTTCTATTATGAGGAGGCACAGGAGAATGTAGTTAGGAAGCCTTAGAATTAAGAAGACATTTTCTAATATTACAGACGTGTTCTAGTGTGTGAAGACTGTCTTCTTTATCCCAAGTGTGTCTTCTTTTTTTTATTTTAATGTTTTTTATTTAATGAGAGGAGGGGAGCTGAGACAGACTCCCGCATGCACCCTGACCAGGATCCACCTGAAAGGCCCACTAGGGGGCGATGCTCTGCCCCCTAGGGCCCTTGCTCTATTGCAACTGGAGTCATTTTTTAGTGCCTGAGGCCATGGAACCATCCTCAGCACCTGGGGCCAACTTGCTCTAATCAAGCCATGGCTGCAGGAGGGGAGTAGAAGAGAGAGAAAGAAGCAAGAGAGGAAGGTGATAAAGCAGATGGCCACTTCTCCTGTGTGCCCTGACTGGGAATCAAACCCAGAATAAAAGTTGGGACATCCCGTGCCGGGCCGGCGCTCTACCACTGAGCCAACCAGCCAGAGCCCAAGAGTGTCTTTTTTCTGGATATGTTTTGGGAAGTATTCTAAAGTGAAATATTATCTTATTATCTCATTTCTTTATTTAAATTACCTGCTCCTTATAGTCCTTCCTTCTTGCCTATTATATAAGATCTATATTTAGCCTAGCACCCAGGGTTATTACCAACTGCCTTTATTTTTTCTTCAGTGAGAGGAAGGGAGGTAGTTAGACAGACTTATGCATGGGCCCTGACCAGGATCCAGCCAGCAACCCCTGTCTGGGACCAACATTCAAATCAATTGGGCTATCCTCAGCGCCCAGGCTGATGTTGGAACCAGTTGAGCCACTGGCTGCGAGAGGGGAAAAGAGAAAAAGAACGGGGAAAGAAAAGGGGAGAGAAGCAGATGGTTGCTTCTCACGTGTGCCCTGACTGCAGATCAAACCCAGGATCTGATTGGCCAGGCTGATGCTCTATCCACTGAGCCAACTGGCCAGGGACAAGTCTACAGTTTTTGTTAGATTCAGTAAACACAAAGTTACTCAGCCAAATTGCTATAAACGTTTTTCAAGAGTTACTCTTCGTTTTTGTACTTAAAACCTGGTTGAGGACTGGTATACCACAGATTGTTGCCCAGCACAAGCTCACAGATCACACTTGAAGTTCACTACTCCAGGATGTCATATCACGCTGGTCTTTATCTCCTGCTGTTGACTGTCAGCCACGTTGTTTCTCCACCTAGTTTCCTCCACTTTTAGCTATCCATTGTCTCCTCTCACTTTGTTATCACCTATACCTTTAACTTCCCTTCTTATCCCTATTTTTATTTTTATTTATTTATTTTTTAAGTGAAAGGAGGTGATATAGACAGGCTCCCACGTGCACCCTGACTGGGATCCACCTGGCGACCCCCGTCTGGGGCTGATGCTCGAATCAGCCTAGCTCTCCCCAGTGCCCGGGTCAGCACTTGAACCAATCAAGCCACTGGCTGAGAGAGGGGAAGAGTAAGGGAAGGGCAGGGGAGGGGAGAAGCAGATGGTTGCTTCTCATGTGTGCCCTCACCGGGAATTGAACCCAGGACGTCTGCGTACCGGGCTGACACTCTATTAACTGAGCCAACCATCCAGGGCGCTTCTTCCTGTTTTTAAATATGCTGTCTCTTCTGACAGCTTGATTTTCTTCTGTCTTTGTCTCTTACCAAGGTGTATACCCTCTTCACCTCACCTGGCCAAAGCCATGACTTAGGCCTCAGTGTCATTCTTACCTGGGAATTCCTGGATTTTGCTAATCACAGTAATTCCTCTTGGTCTGAAGAGCCTCTCTCTAGCCTTGCTTTCTATTGCCATTTTAAGATACTTCATCATTTCCTTCAATCGTTCTGACTGCCCTGGGCCACTGCATTAGACTATCAACTATTTTTAGTGTGTGTGTAGTAAATATATATACAGTTAAGACCCAGATGTCAACTAGATTAGAGGCTTTTATTTCGTTTTTAAAGATTTTCTTTATTGACTTTACAGAGAGGGGTGTGTTGAGAAGTAGTTGTTTCACTCTAGCTGTTAATTGGTTGCTTGTCATATGTGCCTTGACCAGACCAGACAAGCCCAGGGCTTGAAACCAGTGACCTCAGTGTTCCAGGTTGGCACTCAGTCCACTACACCACCATAGGCCAGGCTACAGGCCCATATCTCAAGTATGCAATTCAGTATGTTTTGAAAAAATATATACAGATACTTTTCAAATTAATGATGCAGTTACATCTTAATAAACCCATCTTAATTGAAAATCTTATAAGCTGAAAATGCATTTAATATCCTTTCAAACATTCTAGATTAGCTGAGCCTGTCCCTAAACATGCTAAGAACACTTCCATTAACCAATAGTTGTGCAATTATCTTAAGTTTCATTTCAAGATGGGTGTTTTGTAGACATGATGGGATGTGACACAAAACACAATATCAAAAAAATGCTGGCAGTACTGTACAGTGTAGAGCAGCAATTTTCAACCGGTATGCTGCAAGAATTTTTAAAACATGCAATACCTGACTATTTAGTCAGGAACACTGACCTCTTTGCCCTTAGCTTGGACTATCAACTCTTAACATATTCTTTTCTTTTCTTTTCCATATTTATTTTATGATTTTTGGAGGTAGGGTAGGTGGAAGAGAGAAAGAGAGGGAGAGTGATAAAGAGTGGAGAGAAGCGGGAAGCATTTACTCATAGTGTTGTTTCCTATATGTGCCTTGACCAGGCAAGCCTAGGGTTTTGAACTGGTGACCTCAGCGTTGCAGGTCAGTGCTTTTTCCTCTGCACGACCACAGGTCAGGCTCTTATTCTGATTAAAGACTACTTTAAACATGTGTGCATCTAACTCTTAATTTATCTTTCTGATTTTGACCTTCTTATAACTTTCTAATTTCCAGTGTAATCTCAAGCTTAACATTCTTTGGTATCTGTATACTAAAAAAACTAAATACCCAAACACCTTAAACTGACAGTTTGTTTTATTACCTCAGATTCTCTGTAACAGAAATAAACTCTTATTTCATCCAAATGTTATTCACTTCCCAGGTTTCTCATTTAATGAGTTTGATGCTTTCTTGTTACTATTTAAATTTGAAATTTCAAGGATAATCTAAAGGGTAATTCTTTTCAGTCTTCCTAAAATAATGGGACAAGTGCAGTAAGATAGAACAAAACTTACATGTATCTCATTCAATGTTTGCAACTTTGAGGGGTCCAGGGTAGGCAGGCATCTGCTATCACCACTCTATACCCAGGGAAACGGAGACTTGAGTGACTTGCCCTAGGTAAGGCAGTATATAGTGACAGAGCTGATCTAGAATCCACATATTCTGATTTGTAGTCTAGTACCTATCAGTTACCATCTAGGAAAGGGATCTTAGAATTATTATAGTCCTAGGAAAACTTCACTCAGGTTCCTCCACAGTTCATTAGAAGCAGAACAGAAAGTATAATGTTGCCCATGAGGAAAACTTGTGAGATGTGTCATTGTACTCCCCATAACTCAAAGATAACTGAGCTAGGAAAGGTTCAAGAAAAGACAACATTTTTAAGGGGTTAGTGTCACATTTTTATATGTATACAGTCCCCAAACCCTAGAACTCCGTATGTGCCTTGCATGCATGTATATATGTATATGATCGAAGTCTGCAAAGCTTTGAAGAGTGAAAGTAATAAAAACAAATTTATTCACCTAATCTGAATTTGGATGAGCTCCTTGAATATTGGTGGTATAGAACAAAAAGAAATAGGAATTTGTGTAAGGATTGTAAACATGGCATCCATTATTCAAGTTGTACAGTTTCAAAACTTTTTTTTTTTTTTGAGAAGCAGAGAGGCACAGACAGACTTCACATGCTCGCTACCAGGATCCACCCAGCAATGCTTTGCCCATCTGGGGCGTTGCTCAGCAACCAAACTGTTTTAGCGGCTGAGGCGAGGCCATGGAGCCAATCTCAGCACCCTGTACCAACTTGCTCCAACTGAGCCATAAAAGGGAGAGGGGCAAGGGTGGAGAAGCAGATAGTCGCTTCTCCTGTGTGCCCTGACCAAATCGATCCAGGAACATTCACTTGCTGGGCAGATGCTCTACCACTGAGCCAACCGACTAGGGCTCAAAACATTTTTTGAAGGTTTTTAATAAATTAATGGATGTAAAAGCTGTAAGTTAAATAACTTGGATGCTTCCACAACTATCATAACTATCATGGTCTTCCATGTAGATGTTTCTTGGTGCCACCATTGAAGCAGAAGACTAGTGAGATCCAGGGTGCTGTTTCTCAGCTATGTTCCCATGAACCTAACTAAAGCAAACACACACACACACACACACCCCACTTTTTTCCCCTTGCATAGTTGAATCCAGTTGTTCCTTTTGTCTAATACCACCAAATCTTTTTTTTTTTTTTTTTAACAGGGACAGAGAGAGAGTCAGAGAGATAGGGACAGACAGACAGGAACGAAGAGAGATGAGAAGCATCAATCATCAGTTTTTCGTTGCGACACCTTAGTTGTTCATTGATTGCTTTCTCACATGTGCCTTGACCGCGGGCCTTCAGCAGACCAAGCCACTCCTTGCTGGAGCCAGCGACCTTGGGTCCATGCTGGTGAGCTTTAGCTCAAGCCAGATGGGCCCGCGCTCAAGCTGGCGAGCTTGGGGTCTCGAACCTGGGTCTTCCACATCCCAGTCCGACGCTCTATCCACTGCGCCACCGCCTGGTCAGGCAATGGGTTGACGTTTATAACCTCTCTTTCTGCTGATCTAACTTCTAGTCAGTGCAATCTTTATGTACATGGTTCCCTGGTAATGCTGCATGCTGTTTGTGTCAGCCACACATACTGCTACCCACAGTCCTTCAGTGAGGTTTTTATTGAATGATCATCACCACCTTCTATTTGCTATCTTTAGAATGTTCTGCTAGCTACACACTTCACACCTGTTGGCTCTTTTCACTGTACTACAGTCCCATTTATTTTTCTTAGTCTCACCTTTCTCATTCCTCTCTTTCCTGCTTCTAAGTCTTATTCAATCTCTGAGTCCTTTTGTCAACCTTATTTATGCCTGCCACACAATTCTCTTTTATCTCCTTAAATCAGGGTTTTCAAACTTGACTATTAGAAACACTTAGGAAGATTTAAAAAATACCAGTCTTTGAGCCTCATCTTGAGTTGGTTAGTCTGAGGTGTTAAAAGCCCCATAGCTAGGCCCTGGCTGGTTGGTTCAGTAGTAGAGCATCAACCTGGTGTGTGGAAGTCCCGGGTTCAATTCCCACTTAGAGCACACAGGATAGGAGACCATCTGTTCCTTCCCCTTCCCTTTCCTCCTCTCTCACCTCTCCTCCTGCAGCCATGGCTCGATTGGTTTGAGCATGGTTGTCCCGTCACTAAGGATGGCTTCATGGAGCCTCCACCACAGACACTAAAAATAACTTGGTTGTGAGCATGGCCCCAGATGGACAGAGCATGGGCGCCAGACAGGGGTTGCCAGGTGGATCCTGGTCAGGGCACATGCGCGAGTCTATCTCCTCCTCACACTTGGAAAAAGAAAAGAAAAAAAGCCCCTTGGGCAATTCTAATGGGTAGATAGGGTTGAGAACCATTGCCATAAATTGAAGCATGACTTATCTCCTAAGACTTTGCTGCTCAGCATGTGGGCCATGCACCAGCAGCAACATCACCTAGAACCTTGTTAGGAATTCAGATTCTCACCCCTAGTCCAGACCTATGGTGTCAGAATCTGCATTTTAACAAGGTCCCAGGTAATTTGTGTACACATTCAAGTGTGAGAATCCCTGCTTTGAAACCTTCACTGAATTCTTTTTCTCTGTTTTCAACTTCATCCTCAGCATTTTTTTTTAAAACAAAACAATACTTGTGCTGGCTGTCGAACCTACTTTCCTGTCTAGCTTTTAGATTTCTTTTTTTTTAATTTATTGATTTTAGAGAAAGAGAAAGGGAGAGAGAAAAACATCAATTTGTTGTTCCACTTTTTATGCATTCATTGGTTGATTCTTGTATGTGCTCTGACTGGGGATCAAACCCTCAACTCTGGCATATTGGGACTATACAGGTATTGATTGACTTACGACCTATGCAACTTATGACCATTTGACTTTACAACCACAGTTGCTAGCCACGACTACTCCGCGTCTGGAGCAGTTTTTTTTTTTTTTAACTTTTTTTTAAAATTTCTTTTTATTTTATTCATTTTAGAGAGGAGACACAGAGTGTGTGTGTGTGTGTGTGTGTGTGTGTGTGTGTGTGTGTGTGTGTGTATGTGTGAGAGAGAGAGAGAGAGAAAGAGGGGAGGAGCTGGAAGCATCAACTCCCATATGTGCCTTGACCTGACCAGTGCAGGGTTTTGAACTGGTGCCCTCAGTGTTCCCAGGTCGACGCTTTTATCCACTGCGCCACCACAGGTCAGGCCTGGAGCAGTTTTTGTATGCACCTGTATTTTGTAATTTTCTATGTTTGCAAATATTAAACCAGTTGTATTGGTAATGCAGTGTTTTACTTAAACCTGACAAATGTAAAAATAAGAAACAAAATGGTGCAGAGATGATACCAATGGCATAAAATTAGCAAAGAAAATTATGATATATAACAATAATGAAAGAAAGTTATGATAAAATATGACTTAAAGATTTTTATAACATCATTTCACACTACTGTACATATAGCCTACTCAACTTATGACCAAATTGTGTTACGACCAGTCTTTTGGAACCAATCGTGGTCCTAAGTTGAGCACTAGCTGTATTCTATCTACCTGAGCTACCCAGCCAGGGCATCAGGTTTCAGATTTTAAAATTGAGAGTTTGCAGTATGTTTTCTGATACATTTCTAATTCATGTTACCAAGATTTATTGAATTTCCACTATGTATAAGGCCCTGTGTCCAAGCATGTGTTTTCAGGGTGCTCATCATGCAGCTCATCTCCTTCTGACTACAGGGCTGTGGACTTCCCTTGCCCATCACTGGCCTGCTTCTCCAGTATGTGGCTTTGACTGTTTTTTCCTTTCTGACTCTCAGCAGAGAGAGCTATTGCACATCGGCTTCAGCAAGAACATTCACTTCCCCTTGGTTCTGACTTCCTGTTAGAGCAAGACAGTTTGTCAAGACAGCCTGCATGTGATAAAGTCTGGCGTGAGGAGACTAGAGGAGGCTGCTTGGCAGCTGGACTCACTCCTGAAACCTGGCAGTCCTTTTCCTGGAGGACAGGATATAGTTTGTTTAGGTCAGTCTTTTCTTCTTCTGGAGGTAAAATATAGAGAAGCAGGTAGAAACTTTGACCCAAATTATTTGTAAATACTAACCTCCCATTCCCACTCTCAGTAGTACTTTGTATACTTGTAAGTACATCCTGACATCGTTTGCTCACCTTTAAGCTTCAGTTTTAAGCTTTCTTAGTGCAAGGATCCTATATCTTTTATTGCTCTGTTTTTTCTCTAGGGCTCACCTGGTGGCTTGACTGGGTCAGTAAAAGTGGGGGTCGATATGGGAAAGTTGCCAACCCTGTTCTGAAGTCCTTGACTTCTATCAAAATGATACCTTTCCCAAATGAACACAATCCTGAGATGGTTCACGTGTAAACTTCAGTAATATGAAGCAGCTGTTTTCTTAATTTTCAGAGTGTTTATGGTTGGGGAAGAAACAGTATATCAAGCTACTTTTAAAAATGCATATTTTTCACCCTGGCTGAATAGCTGAGTTGGTTAGAGCATCATCCTGATACACCAAGGTTGCAGGTTCGATTCCCAGTCAGGGCACATATAGAAACAGATCCATGTTATCTCTCTCTCCCTCTCTCTTCCTCTCTCTCCAAAATCAATAAATAAAAATCTAAAAGTACATATTTATCAATCAGAATTTTGTTGGACAGGGTAGTTGCCATCATTCTCTATTCTGACCCTCACTTGGCAGGTGATCTTGCTGCTGAAATAATTTCCTGCTATTCTTCCCAAGCTCTCTGGTGAATTTTTTATAAGAGCATATTTACAACTCTTTTCTGTTTGTCAGATTAATAGAGGAATGCCTATCATTCCTCTGTGTGGTCATCACTAATTAAATTGGGGCACTGGGTCTCAGTGCTCATATATCAGTGAAGCTATAAAGCTACATTGAGCAAATAGTGATTTTCCAAGACAGAATGTGGAGTGAGATTTAGAGGAAAGCTGAGTAGTTGTAGCTCATGTATTGAAAGCATGAAGGCAGCTAAAAGTATAGGGATTCTAAGGAAGGGTGTGGGAGCTTTTCTCAGTCCAACTGCTTAAAGATACCTCAGCCTTTTTCCTCTTATCTTGCAGACCAGTTCATCTCCCCACTCTGGAGTGTCCAGGCAGGTGCGGATCAAAGCTTCCCAGTCTGCAGGAGATATAAATACCATCTACCAGACCCCTGAGCCCAGAAGCAGGCACCTCTCTGTCAGTGAGTATTTCAACCCTTTTATTCTTTCATCTAGTTTATCTGCCCATTTTATAAAATTTTTAATTAAAAAACAATCAGCAAATGTTATTGATTGCTACTCTGTGCAGAATAACCCTCTGTGCCTTTAATTGGGGAAGCGGATAAAGAAATGACTGAGATAGTATCCTCACTCTCAGGAAGTTTATACTGTAATGAGGTGATGGTATAATCAAATTCCTTTTAAACATCCCTGAAAAAGTGATCTTCTCAAACATCTGAATGAAGACCTCCAGCAGTAGTCTACCTTCATTTTTGACCATTCTTTCCCCAAAGGATTGTGGACTTGTGGATTTCAGAATCGGGTCTGAGATTGAATTTTGACCTCAAACTTCTTGCCTATGATTCTTGAGGAGTCCTTATGCTTTGAAGAAGATGTTGACCAATGAAACTCTTGAGGAGTCAAACTAACTTGTCTGGGAAGGACAGGAGACTATTGACATAGTGTATACAATTGGCTGACTAGGGAGAAAGTGATGTAGCTGCTGCCAGCCCTCTCCAGAAAAGGAATCTAAATCAGGTCTGTGTATTATACTAGGTAACCCCACATTGCTCTAGATGCCATTTCCCAGAATCTGAGGGAAAATCCTATTTCTTAACTTGTGGAATTTGTATCAAGAAAATCTGGCCTTATGAAACATTTTTGTTTGAGTCTATTGTGTCAGTGTTGCTGAGATTCTTCTGCTGCTAGGAAGCCAAGTTCTATCCATCCCGGGAGAATTGCACCAAACTGAACTGCTCTCTGAAGATCTTCGGCTGAGCTTGGGAGGAGTATGAGCAGCATACTCCTCCCAAGCTCTCCCATTGCTAAGCTTGTCCGAATGATAAGCCTCCTGAGAGAGTAGCAGGAAGAATGTGTTCTTGAGGCACTGACTTTGCCTCACTAGTTAATTCCTTGAACTCAAAGCAAGCACTGGTAGTAAGTGTTTGTCAAGTTGCAACTCTGTGTGTACAAGTTTCATATTTCTCAACCATTGTGGATAATTGGTGGCTGTGTTTTCAATAAGCTGATTGAAGGATGAGTGCAGCACCCCAGGAAGGTGACTGTCTCTGGCTGTGGATATTAAGAAGCTGGGGAGGGCGGCATTGTTCATTTGTGGAGTAAGCGGTGAGGATTGACATGGAGCAATGATTGAGCCTCCTGCTCCTAAGCAAGTGCCTGTGATTTCATGCTGTGGGTCAGAGCCTAAGGCTCTCCTTACCTCCAGATCAGGTTACATCTCTCTGTTATACGTGCTCGGGGCACTGTACACCTTTCTTCATAGCCTGTAATTATACATTAATCACAACATGACAAATAAATATAAAGGCCATAGACATAGGAGCCATGTCTTTTTTGATTCTCATGTTTTGGCACACAGAGAGTTGGATAATTTTTTCTTGAATGAATAATGAATGATTTAGCTCCGTGAAGCAGGGGGTAAATGCTGAGCCATTGTTGTAAGAAGTCATATATGGAATTCCTAGTCTGAGAATGCTGAGGAATAAGATTTCTATGAAGTAGTTCCTGTTTATCTAGAAAGTAGGGAAACACAATTTACCAACACAGATAGATCCTAGGTTCCTTTATTCAGCAAGTATTATGTATCAGCATTGGGTTGGGATGTGTGCTATAGTGGAGGCACATGGAAGGCCAAGGGTGGCGTGGGAGCACAATGAGGCAGGCAATGACCAACTCTGCTCAGGACTTTGGAGAACAGCTTTCTTGGAAGAAGGAACATCAAAGCTGACACACAAAGGAAGATTTACTGAGCTTAAAGTAGAAACAGATATTCCAGGCACAAGAATGAGCACCCGCCAGGCATGATCACAGAAGCAGGTGTAAGGTCCAAAAATCCCAGGTGGTTTGGAGTGGTAGATATGATGAGAGAAATGAGCAGAGCCTGCCAGCCTTTTAATAGAGCAGAGAATTGACAGAGATTATTTCTAACTACAATGACCTGGAAAGTGAATTCTGGGGAGGAGCTGTTTGAGCTGGATCATCAAAGATTATCGAGGATTTACACAGGCAAGGATGAGGAGAAAGGGCTTTTCAACTACTTGCCTGTGGAGCTCTCACTTATCTTTTAGATTGGCTGATGTATTTGGAGAAGTAGAGGTGAGAAAGGGTGCCTGGACCACTTTCTGAGGGACCTTGACTTCACTGAAGCTTGTTTTGTAGGCAGTGAAGTATTGACCCTTTTATACCCATCTTCATTATAATGCTTATCATGTTATCTTGTTCTCTCTCTATCAGACTGCATTTTTATTAATTCATTTTTCATCCAAGGAATAATTACCAAAGTATCTGTGTGCCAGAACATGAGAATCAAAAAAGACAACGCTCCTGTGCCTATGGCCTTTACATTTACTTGTCATGCTGTGATTAATGTATAATTACAGGCTATGATGAAAGGTGTTTGATGCTGTGAGCATGTATAACAGAGGGATGTAACCTGATTTGGGGGTGAGGAGAGCCTTCAGCTGTGACCCAGAGCATGAATGAGAGTTATCCAGAGAAGATACAGGGAAGAGAGTTCTAGGCAGGGAGAGCCTGATGGCAGAGGGAGTATGGTGTATTTGAGAAACAAGTCCTGAGGACTAGAGAGCTGAGAACAAGAGGAAAGGGGCACAAGCTGAGACTGGGGAGGGAGGCAGTTCCTTGTGGACTGTGATGCTGATTTTGATCCTTATTTTGAAAGCAGTGGAAATCCATTTTAGGGTTTTGATTTTTTTTTTTTTTTTTTTTTACAGAAACAGAGAGAGAGGGATAGATAGGGACAGACAGGTATGGAGAGAGATGAGAAGCATCAATCATCAGTTTTTCTTTGCAACACCTTAGTTGTTCATTGATTGCTTTCTCATATGTGCCTTGACCGCGGGCCTTCAGCAGACCGAGTAACCCCTTGCTTGAGCCAGTGATCTTGGGTCCAAGCTGGTGAGTTTTGCTCAAACCCGGTGAGCCCGTGCTCAAGCTGGCGATCTCAGGGTCTCGAACCTGGGTCCTCCACATCCCAGTTCGATTCTCTATCCACTGCACTACCGCCTGGTCAGGCTATTTTAGGGTTTTTAAGTGAAGAAGAATGGGAGTGGGTGATGCGACATATTCAGATTTATTTAGGAAAGATTGCTCTAGCTACAGTGTGGAGACAGATTGGAGTGGGGCAAGAATGGATCTAAGGGAACCATATTAGGCTAATGCAGTGGTCTAGGTGAAAAAAGAAAAGCTTGGATTAGTTTAGTGACAATAGTGGAGAGAGGAGGGGGCAGGTGGATTCGAGACCTTTAGAAGGTAAAACTAATAGAACATGGCATTGCAATGATTCTCAAAGTATGGTCTGGGGACTCCCAGCTGGTCCCTGAGTTTCTTTCAGGAGGTCTTTGAGGTCAAAACTGGTTTTATAATAATACTAAGAAATGATTTACCTTTTCCCTCTTTCTCTCATGGGTTTTCCAAGGGTTATATGCCTGAGGCAATGTCAATGCTGTGATGGCTAATAGAATGTGTATCTCCTGTGAATTATTGTTTTAAAATATTCTTTGTTTTAATTTCTAAACAGTGAATATCAGTTGATAAAACCCTCATGAATAAAAGCTCTTTAGTGTCCTCAGTTTTTAAAATGTGAAGGGGTTAGCATCAGACCAGCGTGTGGAAGTCCCGGGTTCAATTTCTGGTCAGGACACACAGGAGAAGCGCCCATCTGCTTCTCCACCCTTCCCCCTCTCCTTTCTCTCTTCCCCTCCCACAGCCAAGGCTCCATTGGAGCAAAGTTGGCCCGGGTGCTGAGTTCGGCTCCCTGGCCTCCGCCTCAGGCACTAGAATGGCTCCGGCCGCAATGGAGCAACACCCCAGATGGGCAGAACATCACCCCTGGTGGGCATGCCGGGTGGATCCCAGTGGAGTGCATGCGGGAGTCTGACTGCCTCCCCACTTCTAACTTCGGAAAAATACAAAAAAAAAAAGTGAAGGGGTTAAAAGATCAAAAGGGTGATGCCTGACCTGTGATGGTACAGTGGGTAAAGCATCAACCTGGAATGCTGAGGTGTTGGGTTCAAAACCCTGGGCTTGTCCAGTCAAGGCAAATATGACAAGCTATCAGTGAGCAACTAAAGTGAAACAACTATGAGTTGATATTTCTCACTACCTCCCTCCTCTCTGTAAAATCAATAAATCTTAAAAAAAAAAAAAAGAAAGAAAGAAAAGGTTTAATAACCATTATGGTATTGAATTTGTAGGTGTTGAGAGAGCAGGAGGTAAGTTATTGCTTCTTGGGTCTGTATAAATGGCACTGGCTATTAACCATACTGTAACTACAAAAGAGGACCTGGTTTGGGGTTCTGAGAAGGGGCAGATCTGATGTTTTAGACAGGTTGAATTGGAGGTACCTTTGAAACAGCCATGAGGAAATATCAATACCTATTTGATATGTTAAATACACAGATCTGTAGCTCGTAGGGGAAAAAATCAGGAATAGGGGAAATATTAGAAATGGTCAAGTTGAAGCCATGGACCCAGAAGAGAGTGCCTAAACAGCTGTAGAATGAGAAGAGAAGAGGGCCTAGAAATAAAGCTTTAAAGAAAACCAGATCCGCCTGACCAGGTGGTGGCGCAGTGGGTAGAGCGTCGGACTGGGATGCGGAAGACCCAGATTCAAGACCCCGAGCTTGCCAGCTTGAGCACGGACCCATCTGGCTTCAGCAAAAGCTCGTCAGCTTGGACCCAAGGTCACTGGCTCTAGCAAAGGGTTGCTCCGTCTGCTGAAGGCCCGCGGTCAAGGCACATGTGAGAAAGCAATCAATGAACAACTATGGTGTTGCAATGGCAACGAGAAACTAATGATTGATGCTTCTCACCTCTCTCCGTTCCTGTCTGTCTGTCCCTATCTATCCCTCTGTCTGACTCTCTCTCTGTCCCTGAAAAAAAATATATAATGAAAAATATAAATAAATAAAAATTTTAAAAAACCAGATCCTCAGTGGCCAATTAGAGGAAGATGAACCTGTAAAGATTACAGGAAAGGAGTGACCAGAGTAGGGAGAAGAGTAGGAGAGGGTGAATAATAGGCTTTACATGGTTCCAGCCAGGTTGGAAAGGACAGGCCAAGGGTAAGAGACATAAACTTGTCATTTTCATCCACAAATGTCTGCGTGCTTGCTGTGCTGGTACAGGATAAGGCCTTCTAGAAGTAAAAGGAAGTAGGAGAGGAATCCTGGTCAAAGCAAGAGGGAAGAGAAGTCCTGGCGGTAGAATGGGATCAAAGGGCAAGCCTTAGCCATTCAATCCCACACCAGTAGAAGTGAGGGTTCTTTGCCTTCTTTCCCCATCAACATTTACATACCTGTGAGTATTTAGTGAGAGACTGAGCATGCATGTCTTTCAGCTCCCACTGCAACATTTTCAGTGATGGGGAAATGCAAGGTAGCCCAGTCCAATTTTATTTTATTAATTTATTTATTGTTTGATAGAGACAAAGAGAGAAAAACATTGATTGTTGTCCCACTTATTTATGCATTCATTGGTTAATTGTATGTGCCCTGACCAGAAATCAACCTGCAATCAGTACAACATTTTAACCAACTGAGCTACCTACCTGGTCAAGGCCCAATCCAATTTTAGACAGCTCTACTTATTTGTAGTTCTTCCTAATTTTGAATTGAAAATTTGCTGTACCTCACTTTACCCATTGACTCTAGTACTGTTCTCTTGAGCAACATTGATAAGACATCTTTCATATAACAGTTTTTCTAATATTTGAAACCAACTATCACATTCACCTTTTGTTTTTGACATCATAAATACATACCTTGAGTTCTGATGTTTTTCAAGCCAGTTAGTTTGTTAAACTAGTTCATGCCAAAACACAAAAACAAGCCAACCCCCCCCCCCAAAAAAAAAAACCTTCTAGGTAATGAGTTAACTGAAAAGACTCCAGACAAGGCAGATGGAATTTCCCTATTTATGTGATACTCTTCCTCATCTCTTTGCTTATAGATACTGTACCCACTTTTGAAGATGAGCTCAAGCACCATTTCTTCCATAATGCATTGAGTGGTGCCCTTAAGCCAAGTGCCTTGGCCTCTGTTTTTACTCCATCTTGGTCCTTTGGTCCTTAGAGAGCAATTTGCAATCTCTAAGGAATAGGTAGCCAGTGAGACAAGTGGATGCAATCAGTTCTTTCAAAGAGTTTGTCTGTGAAAGAAAATAGGAGATGGTGTAATAGCTTAAGGGAAGTGAGAAATAAGCTCAGGATATTTATAGGTTAGAGATCTGAGCAGGTTTATGAAGGGAGACACAAAAACAGCTGAAAAGATTGAAGGTGGTGAAAGAGGACCTTAGGGGAGCTGACTCTTGCTAGGGAGGAATTGGGGAAGTCCAGGTAGATAATAATGCTTTGACAAGTAAGAGGGTAGCCCTCTTCCTCTGAGAGAAGAGGAAAAATTTAGACAGAAGGAAGAAAAGGAATTCTGAAAGAATGGGGTGACTTATAGAAACACGCAGGCAATAATGAGTTAGAGAGCTGTGCACAGAGCAAAGCTCCAGTCCAGGTACATTTGGAAGATTGTACAACTGCAGAGGTAGTGACCATAAACAGGGAAACAAAGTGGTCAACTATCTTCACTTCTACAGGTTTTTTCTCCTTTCTTTCCCCCCAAAGATTTTATCTATTAATTAGAGAGAGAGAGAGGGTGGGGGAAGAACAGGAAGCATCAACTTGTAGTTGCTTCCCATATGTGCCTTGACAGGCAAGCCCAGGGTTTCAAACTGGTGACTTCAGCATTCCAGGTTGATGCTTTATCTACTGTGCCACTACAGGTCAGGCTCTCCTTCTTGTTAATAAATTCTGTGATACTAGATGAGACCAGAAACTATTTAGTGGTGGTAACAACTTCAAAATAAAATGGGAATTTTAAAAGTTGAAACACATAGGGTCTACTCTGGATCTTATAGAATGAAACTGTTGAGAAACTTGCCTGACCAGGCAGTGATGTAGTGGATGGAGCGTCAGGCTGGGACGTGGAGGACCCAGGTTTGAGACCCTGAGCTCACCAATTTGAGCGCAGGTTCATCTGGTTTGAGCAAAGCTCACTGGCTTGGGCCCGGGGTCTCTGGCTTGAGCAAGGGGTTACTCTGTCTGCTGTTGCCCCACAGTGAGGGTACATGAAAGAGCAGTCAGTGAACAACTAAAGTGTCACAGTGAAAGATTGATGCTTCTCACCTCTCCCTTCCTGTCTGTCTGTCCCTCTCTCTGACTCTGTCTCTGTCAAGAAAAAGAAAGAAAGAAAAGAAAAGAAAGAAAATGTTGAGAAACACTATTCTGCACAGCCTGGTGTGCAGTATGAATATATTGGGAAATATTGGTTAAGTTTTTCCATTGAAGAAAAAATGATTTGATTCCATCCCCCATCTCATCTGTCCCTCTAGAGAGAATAGGGTTTAGAGAAAATAGCTGATGGCCAAAACAAGCTATCTCTTTCTTTGTACTTGCAATGACCTGCACATTAACAGTGACCCAAAGCCCTAGTACTCCCTGCAGAGGCAGCTTCCTGACTGCATCAGCTTCCTGCCAGGAGACTTTTCTGAGAAGGGCTAGAATCTGAGAGCTTGTCTTTTAGTTCAGAGTGAGAATACAGAGCAAAAATCAGCCATATCCAACTCTGCTGCTCTGAGTTAAGGAGTCTAGCAGAGAGATAGCATGCCCTGAGAGGAATTTGCACCCTTGGCAGCTTAACCCCCTGGCTTTCTTCTTCATGGGAAGTTGTGGGCCATTCTGAACACAGTACTACTACTCTATCCTTTCGCTTCAGATGCTGCTGCATTGAGGCCCCTTGGTGTAAATGGCCTGATGAAACTAGAGCCAGGGGAAAGTGCCCCAGAGAACCTACCGTTCTTGCTGTGCCTACCTTCTAGATCAGGGGTCCCCAAACATTTTACACAGGGGGCCAGCTCACTGTCCTTCAGACCGTTGGAGGGCCGGACTATAAAAAAAACTATGAACAAATCTCTATGCATACTGCACATATCTTATTTTAAAGTAAAAAAAAAACAACAAACCAGGAACAAATACAATATTTAAAATAAAGAACAAGTAAATTTAAATAAACTAACTGACCAGTATTTTAATGGGAACTATGGGTGCAAATGCATCCTGCGCTCCTCTCACTGCCCCCCAATGAAAGAGGTGCCCCTTCCGGAAGTGCAGCGGGGGCCAGATATATGGCCTCAGGGGGCCGCATGCGGCCCGCTGGCCATACTTTGGGGACCCCTGTTCTAGATCTAGAATGAGCTGTGTCTAGCAGAGCACTGTGATTTGTGTGTCTGGCTCACGGTTGTCCCTGCTCATTAATATGTGAGCATTGGTGAGGCTTACAGTTCAGTATTCGGTCCTGTTCAGGTCCCTGTCTCTTGTCCTCAACTGCTGTTGTGTGTCTCATTGGCCCACAGTTTCTGAAATGAAGATAAAAAACAAAACTGAAAATGCTCTAAAGCAGTTCTGCCAACTTTAGGTTTTTCCATTCGCTTCCTCTGATAGCCATTGGTTTGGGGAGACTTCCCTTTCCTGCCCCAAGCTGTGGACCTATGCACAATAGCCCCTGGCCCATTGCCCATCAGATAACAAGGCTGGCTCTCTGTAGCAGCAGTGTGTATTGGAAAAAGTGAAAGTCTCTGGCTGGAAATAAAAGCTCAGAAAACCTTTGCTATTTTCCCCCCAGCCACTCCTGGGTCTGTAGTGCTGGCTTCATGTGAGCTAGTCCCATGCCACCTGCAAAACCAGGGAAGAGTTTACTGGCTGCTGGTGGAGAGAATGGGTGACAGAGGCCATGGATATTTTATCCCAGGGAGGTCTCACTCTATATGCTCCAAGTAACAGATTGAGAGTAGTTCATCCTATCTAGGATAGTTTGAACCAATGTCTGGGATCTCATCAATAAGTAAGCGTTTTTCTTTCTCTCTCATCATTCTCTTACTATAGACATTTTTCATTTGTTCTAGGACATTCCGAATTTTATTGGGTAGGATTCAGTTGTACAGAACAGAATCTTCTCTAACTAGTTTCAGCAAGAAGAGGTTTAGTGTACTTCTGCCTTATAGGATTATTGGAAGAGAGAAATGGACACACCACACACAGAGCCCCTCCCTCTTCTGTGATAAGGAAGCAACCATATCCAAAAGCACAGTGACACTCTGCTCTGGTTCATACCACTTATATGGGGGTGCTTGCACCTGTGTTGTGGTAGGAAAAGTGGAGACCAAGTGTGGGGCCTCTTCTAATGCTGCAGCAGAGAAACCAAGGCTTCCTTCCGTACTGTGCCCAGAAACGGCAGTAACAGCAGGAAGCCATCTGAATCTCACGCCAAATTCGTCTGATTGGATGAACCTATAGAGGGTCCTAGAAATAATAGCTTTTAGCTGATTGACATCTGAAACTGAGGAAGGCATACTAGAAGGGTGGAGTGGATCTAAGTCTAACCCGTTATATCTGCCATCGAGTGTGAGGGAAACGAATGGAATTCTACTCAGTTCCTACCATGCCGATGTACCTGTGTCACCACATTTATAACTTCCAAGAAAAGTTTATGAGGTAGATAGTTCTTAAGTTTATGAGGTAGATAGTTCTTCCTATTTTTGCAAGTGAGGAAATTTTGGCAAGAGTTTAAATTATTCAGCTGAGTGGTAAAGTCTCGTTTCAACCCTTGTTCATCTAATTCTCATGCTTAGACTTTTCTCACTACATCTTTGCTCACCTCTCAGGTTGCTTCTGCTAGGGACAAATATTGCCAGCATATGGATTGGTTTTCCATCGATTACATGGGCTACTAAAGTGTTATCCAAAGCCAGAAGTGGAAAACAGGCACTCGACTAATGTTTGTAAGCTGTGTATTAAATAGTGCTCCATGTTTGGGTGTATGGTAAGGCTTTAGAAAAACCATTCTTTTTTCATGGTTGCACTGAGAATTTTGTGCTCCAGTGCCGAAGAAAATGGCCAATTATGTGGATTTTTGGCATCTGGGTCTCTAATAAGTGGAGTAGATTTCTTATTTTTTTATCCAAATTTCCCTTACTTCCATCTTGTCATTGCCTCTGAGCCCTCTGTTGACCAAATGACATCTTGCATCTCTAGTCTCTGACTTAGAAGTGACCATAGGCCGTGTCCAGTTGGCTCAGTGGTAGAGCATCAGCCTGGTGTGTGGGTGTCCTGGGTTCAATTCCCGGTCAGGGCACACAAGAGAAGCGCCCATCTGCTTCTCTACCCCTGCTCCTCATTTCTCTCTCTCCTGCAGCTATGGCTCAATTGGAGTGAGTTGGCACTGGGCGCTAAGTATGGCTCCATGGCCTATGCCTCAGGTACTAAGAAGAGCTCAGTTGCTGAGCAATGGAGCAGTGCTCAGAGCAGAGCTTCGCCCCCTAGTGGGCTTTTTGGGTGGATCTTGGTTGGAACACATGCAGGAGTCTCCCCTCCTGTCACTGAATTAAAAAAAAAAAAAAAAAAAAAAAAGAAGTGACCATGGACAGAATAGCTCTGAATTTGAGCTGTATAAAACATCTCTCATACTGTCATGAAATCCCCATGTTAGCCCCCTCCTCCTGCTCCTGGCTAAAAGGCTGTCACATTTCCCCATGGGTGGTGATCCCCATCTTCTGTTTAGATTGTTCATGGGGAGCATATGGCCCAGACAGTCCAGAGAGAAGTTTTGCTTTCCACCACTATATTGAGCTGCATGCCTGCCTTTTAGAAATATGCTATGTTCTCAAAATAACCTTGGCTGAACTGCACTGGGAGTCACAAAGACTGTTTTCTAGCTGCAGCCCCGTCATTAAATCACTCTATGGCTTTGGGTCTGGGCTACCCTTCCGTTCAGTGTAGATGATAATGCACCTCTACTGCAGGGGTGTTGTGAGGATTAAACAAGTGGTAACAGTGTAAAAAAGAAAAGAAAAATAGTCTTGGCTGATTTCATTGCTCTGGTAGTTCATGGTACAATATCCCTACATTTATATTCAGAGCATTGTCAGTTTCTGCTTAGAGCCTCAAGGTGTCAGTTGGGGCTTAGAAAATTTGGACAAACAGACTCTTTCCTTCATGGTCTGTTTGAGATCATTTGGAAAGCATGGCACAAGTACCTCTTTATCTCAGAATTGGTAGCCTCCACCCCGTGAATGAGGCATTGAGACTGGAAATCCAGCAAATATATATGTCTATTTTCAGAGCATTTTTGTTTCTGGCTTCTGCTCTGAGGCCAGGTGTGGAAGCCATGTTACAGAGAACCCCAGGTTAGCTTTCCTACCCAAGAAACTTAATTGTCAGTGGTCTTTAGAGAGAGTGGCTAGTGTGATGCCCCCCTCTACAGATTGGAAGTGTCTTTGATGGCCAGTTTATTAAAATGTCTTCTGTACAATTGGATAAGCCATGTATTCTGAATTACTGACTTCATATGGAAGAATGGAGTCAGTTTCTTGAAGACATTGAAAATAATAGTTTAGACCCTGGCCAGTTGGCTCAGTGAATAGAATGTTGGCCTGGCATATGGACATTCTAGGTTTGAATTCCAGTTAGGGCACACAAGAGAAGCAACCATCTGCATCTTCTCCCTTCCTCTCCCCCTTTTCTCCCTCTTCCCCTCCTGTAGCCAGTGGCTCAGTTGGTTCAAGCATCTGAGGACTGGTCAAAAGTGCACCATGACTTTATGGACTCACTGTAGTTCCAGTTGATTTGAGCATCAGCCCCAGGGTGAATCCTGATTGGAGTGCATGTGGGAATCTATCTCACTATTTCACTCCTCTCACTAAAAAAAAGGGGAGGGGGTTATAGTTTAAACTCCTTAGAGACTGTCTTTCAAAGAGCAACCCTCCCCACCATTCTTTGGCTTTTCTATAAGTACTTTTCCTCCTTTTCTGGGGTTCTTGGGTTAAGAAGAGAAGCCACCTGCCTCAAGAAGTTTACTTGAGCCTCAGCACTATCTTTTTTTTGTGTGTGGCAGAGCCAGAGAGAGGGACAGATAGGGACAGACAGATAGGAAGGGAAAGAGATGAGAAACATCAATTCTTCGTTGTGGTTCCTTAGTTGTTCATTGATTGGTTTCTCATATGTGCCTTGACCAGGGGGCTACAGCAGACCAAGTGACCCCTTGCTCGAGCCAGCGACCTTGGGCTTAAGCTGGTGATCCTCGCTCAAATCCGGTGAGCCCATGCTCAAGCTGGTGACCTTGGGGTCTCGAACCTGGGTCCTCCGTGTCCCAGTCCGACGCTCTATTCACTGTGCCACCGCCTAGTCAGGCAGCACTGTCTTCCAGGATGTACTTCAGAGAGCCACAACCAGCTCTCCACCAGCCTCTGTAAGAGGAGCTTGGTCTGACCTGGCTGTATGTCTGCTCCTCTCAGGCTATATGTTCTGAGCTCTGTGGTCAAAGGTCTTGTTTCTGTGATCTAGGCTCCCAGAACCCTGGCCGAAGCTCACCTCCCCCTGGCTATGTGCCTGAACGACAGCAGCGTATTGCCCGGCAAGGGTCCTACACCAGCATCAACAGTGAGGGAGAGTTCATTCCAGAGACCAGCGAGCAATGTGTGAGTACGGGTCGGAGTACACCTTGGGTGTGTCAGACCAAGGTTAAACTGGGACATTCTTAAGGGCATGGTGCAGAGCTAAGGACTTGAGCCCCATCCAATATCTCTTTGGTAAACCAGGCCTGCTCAGATATGGATTATTCCTTTCTAGGGGCCAAATATCAATTTGTGTCAAAGATGGGACCTAGCTTCCTTGGGTGTTGGATATACATTTGACAAAATTTTTCTCTTCTGTGGTTCTATCACTGCTCTCCTAGCAGAAATACCACTCTACTATTTGTATACTTTATTATAACCTTATAACTTGTCATTTTAGCCAAATTTTAACATGTGACCACTCCTAAACTGACAGATTTTGGTTTTCATCAGCTGTATTTTATTTAGTGTTGCTATTTTTTTTTTTTTTTAGTGTTGCTATTTTTTGATAAAAGGTAGGGAGTATACCATATCCAGATTACACTGTAGGATTTGGTTTCTTTACGTGAACTTTTATGGTGGTAAGCAGCTATATTCATATTCTATTATTTCACAGCAAATTACCACAACTTAGTGGTTTATATAACGGCATACATTTATTTTATAGTTTCTTTGGGTCAGGAGTCCAGTTATGACTTAGCTGGGTCCTATACGCTAGGTCACACAGGCTGCAAGCAAGTGTTGGCCAGGCTGCATTTCTTTCTGGAGCTTGGAGTTCCCTTCCAAGTTTAAATGGTTGGCAGAATTTGGTTCCTTGTGACTGTAGTACTGTGGTCTCTATTTTCTTACTGGCTTTTGGTCAGAGGCCACTCTAAGCTCCTAGAAGGTACCTATAGCTCCTTGCCACATGACCTTCTCACAATGTGGCATCTTCTTTAAGGCTAGCAGGAGAGTCTCTAGCTCCATTCTATGAAGATGGAGTCTTTCAGAACATAGCATAATCACAGGAATGGATACCCCATCCTCTTTGCCAAAGTCTATTGACTAGAAGCAAGTTTGAAATTCTATCCAGACTCAATCAAGGAGAGAAGATTATACAAGGCTATGACTTAGAGAAGGGGGATCACTTTACAGTGTATCCACCACAATGGCTAACTCATTTTAATAACTAGCTTTTTACTAAGACTTCATCATTTTTTTAATTTATTGATTGATTTTAGAGAGAGAAAGAGAGAAACATTGATTTGTTATTCCACTTAAGCATTCATTGATTGATTTCTGTATGTGCCCTGACTGAGGATCGAACCCATAAACTTGGCATATTGGGACAACACTCTAACCAACTGAGCTACCTGGTCAGGGCTTACTAAGACTTCTACATGAATATTTATAAGAGCTTTACTCATTAAGAGTCAAAAACTTGAAACAACCTAAATGTTTATCAAAGAGAGAATGGATAAACAAATTGTATCATACTCTTACAAAAAAATACTAGACAGAGATCTTTAAAAATGAACACTGATATATGAAACAATTTAAATCTCACAGTATGTTGAGTTAAAGAAGAATGTCTCTAACTTTTTAACTAGTGGCTCACTTGATGAAAATGACATCTTGACTTAGTGAACTCAGCAATAGTGAGTTTCTCGTTCTGAAGTCTTTTTAATGAGCTTGCTTTGATTGTAAAGAGAAAGAGTGATCTTATATATTTTGGGATTTTAGTCTGGGAAGGGGAACTTTCTTAAGGGTAAACAATCCAACAGAAGGGGGATTTTTACCAAAAACTGTTTCTTGTAACTTTTCTTTCTCCTAAAACTGATTTGTATAACTTTTCTTTTTGCTTTGATAGCTAATCTCTATACAACATTATTCAGACTATATAGGTTATGAGAAGCTCTTTACATTGCTTCTTTTCTCTTCTATATTTCTGCCTTCCAGATAAATTTATGTTTAGAACAGTGACCTAGAGTGCTTTTAGCTGCAGATTCCCTCCTTGTGTATTTTATTGACCATCCTTTCTGCTTTCTCTAACCAGAGCACTTCTGAACATCAACTAAACTAGGGGTGACTTGGGTGTAAAATCTCAGAGATTGCAAATGAGTTTGATTGCTTTTGTTCTCTATCCCTTCCCATGGTCCTATACCCTGGTCCTTTTACTCCTTTACTTTACCTGCCGGGCCCTTGAAAGCATTAGACTCCTAGTGAGGGCAGACTTCTGAAAAGAGGCCAAGGAAAGTGGCAGCTAGGGGATGCCTAGATCACTCCCCAGCATCATGCCTCTTTAGCTAAAGAGAATTGCTGCTGGTATTTAAGCCATTCAAGATAAATGCATTTAGAGACCAAAACAGCAGAGCATATAGTGAAAGAATATTCAATTGAGACTTTCTTAAAAATGAAACTAAGAGCCTGACCTGTGGTGGCGCAGTGGATGAAGTGTCAACTTCAAATGCTGGCAGGTCGCCAGTTCGAAACCCTGGGCTTGCCTGGTCAAGGCACATATGGGAGTTGATGCTTCCTGCTCCTCCCCCTTTTCTCTCTGTCTCTTCTCTCTAAAAAATAAATAAATAAATAAATAAAATAAAAATGAAACTAAGATAAGTTTGTTTTTGCTTTAATCAGACTTAGGTAATTTTGCTAATTTTTAGAATGAAATTCTAAGAAGTATGAGTCATGTTGATTTCTTTTTTGGACTTAATTTTTCTAACAAAAGGTTTGCTAGTACAACATAACTTCATTCAGTTCTCTTTTGATATCTCAGCTCTGTCCTAAAGAGGGGTCCTTCTTTTACAGAAGCCTTCATGGGATTCATGGGTTTTCCAGAGGCCTGTCTTGAATCACTGATGTTTCTGCTTCTTCACACCTGTCATATTGTTATACTTGCCTGTTCTCTCTTCTATTAACTGTTCCAACTGTGCCAAATATGTACTTGATGGGTTGGGAGCAGTTCTTTCTATATTGGCTTTATCTACTTTGGAAAAGCCTATATTCTTAGCAAGATTTGCATTCTTACTTTGCAATTAATTTGCCTTGATTGGGAGTTTTTATAAAATCATACATGACAATATGACCTAAAGTGTTTGAAACTATGGATGAGATGAACCCTACTATTAAATGGGAAGGGATAATTTGAGTTGGAAACTAATTTTATTAAAGTTAATAAATTTTCCTAATTCTAATAGTAGGCTTCCCTGTCCTATTTAACTTTGGATCTCAGATGATGAATACTCTAATGATACTCCACTCCCCTATGGACAAAATGAAGAGGAGGTTAGTTGGAGAGAAAGCTAAATCTGAAGGCTTTTTGTTACTGCATTTCACCAAGGGGCAGAATTTAACTTATATAGATACCTATTGCCTCTGCATGAGAATCAGGAACTGGGAAATTTTTATCTGTATCAGCTGTGCACTAACTGGTTTCATAACTTTAGACAATTCTCCTGACCTTTCTGGACCTGCAGTGGCTCATCTGTGAAGTCAGGGCAATACTTATCTTTGTAAATTATAAATTATGGAGTGTAAACAGAAGCATTACAGTCCCACCCAAATGCACTGGAAGCCTCTGCAGGGTAGTACCATCTCCAATGCCAGGCTCCAGCAGTCATGAGCCAAGAAAATGCCAACAAGAGAAGCAGTGTCAGCTTTGCTCTCCTGGCAGAATTCCTTAGGATGCCAGCCAGGCATTTTTCTCTCTCCTGGGTACTTGCCTTTTGAACTTCAGGAGAGAATGGTACCTTCCTAATTCTTTTCACTGCACAAGCAGAGAAAGGGCACTTTTATTTGACAAAAATGACCATTTGCTGGCCTTGGCTGGGCCTAAAAGCCCTGAGTCATCTGAATTCAGGGATTTGGGCTGGGGCTGGGGTTTTATTGTATGACTTGTCTTGCAGATGCTGGATCCCCTGGACAGTGCTGAAAATTCCTTGTCAGGAAGCTGCCAATCCTTGGACAGGTCAGCAGACAGGTATGGGGCTGTGGCTGGTTTGGGGCGTTAGAATTTAGGCATTTTGGAACTGATGGGCTGAGGAAATAGAGTTAGTGTGTATCTCTAATCTAAACTCTGGTCTGTAGGCCTATGGTAAAGCTTCTTGCTTCTGAGAAAGTACCCTCTCTGTTATTTTCCAAACACCATGAGAATGTTATGTTTATATAATTAGGTGGATGTAATAGCAGCTCACATGTAGTAAATGCTTGCTTTATTGTTCCAAGTGTTTTATATGTTTGACCCTCCACATAATACAGTGTGTCCGTAAAGTCATGGTGCACTTTTGACCAGTCACAGGTCAAAAGTGCACCATGACTTTACGGACACACTGTATATGTTGCTGTAGTACACATGGCCTCGTTGCTGTGATCTGAACTGAGAAAAAGTGGACATTCAGTGTTTTGGAGACAAAGTTGAATTATCTATGGGTTTACTTTTGTTTTTTTAAATGTTTCTGGTGGAATAAGAAACTGGAATATAAAAAACAGAAAACAAAATATCCAGACTTGCCTCACTTACTTACCTATACTGCCTGTTTGGTGTGTAATCTTGTTCTTACAATTTGGGAGGGAACAAGTACTGTCTTTTCCATACTGAGTGGTTCTGCGGAGCTGGTTTACCCATCAGCTGGGGTATATTTGGAGTTGGCTTTGGCATTGATCCAGCTAGCCTCTCACCTTAACTTTGTTGTGTCCAAGAGAATGTTTGGTTATGTCTGGCTGGGCTTAGGGCTATGGTCAGAGGCTATGGGGCAAGTTTGTAGATTTTTTTGTGTGTGTGTGCCACTGATTAATTGTTCGTGTTGGTACTGACCTTGTAATCATGGCCAAATTTGTACTGTGTCTTTCCTATCAGATCTGAGCACTGATGTGTGCTCTCTTCCCTGTAAATACAGAATACAGTCATAGTTACTTGTTGGTATCCAACTTGTAGTTTTGTTTGGGTTTACTCTCCAAATGGGAAAGCAAGAACGCACCTGTGAAAGTGCTAGGAGTTGCTGCCACAAACTCAGGGCTCTGCCAGGATAGTACTGACTCTGGATTTGAACTATCTCCTAAGTTTTGTGGCCAAACAGGGAAGGGGGTGTTTAGGGCTGGGGTGGTAGGACAGGACTACAGAAAATCTGGGTCTAGCAGTTATAAGGGAAAGGACCATTCAGCTGGATGCTGGGACAGATAGCTAAATTTACTCACTTGATTGTTGGGCTTTTCATCTTTCCCTTCCTTGCTTTGTTTTCTTCTCCTTGAGAGTGAAACCCAGTGCCCTGAATTTACTTCCTCGATGCCTGACCTAACTTGAACATAGGGTTTCCATCTTCCCTTCATGGGATCTAAAGCCAGATGTATCCCAGCGCCACCAAATATTGGTCAAGTAGCTTTAGATAAATTCCTTAACCTCTTTATTTCTCAGTTTACCCATCTCTAAAATGGGATGGTAGTGATTAGTCTGAAAGGAAGATGCTTGGTGGTATTGCTATTTTTATTACTGCCCAAGGTAAGGAATTTTTTTGTAACTCCTCCCATTACTAAGTTGGGAGAAAAGGCCAAGAAGGGAAAGCGCCTTGCAGCCAGAGTAGGACTGGAAGGGCTTATCACTCACTGTTTTGTCAGATTGGTCTCAGACTAGTAAAGAGAAAGTAGGAGGCTGAGCACCGAAAAGATGTTTCTCTTATACTCTGCTTCCTACTATGTAATGACATGTGAGAAAGTTAGAAAGGGAGTCCATCTGTATATCTGCCTTTTGCCCTAGTGAACTGCTTTGAAAGTACGCTAAAGTCTACTAGTGATTTTGTTTTGTTTTTTCCAGTCCGTCCTTCCGCAAATCACGAATGTCCCGAGCCCAGAGCTTCCCAGACAACAGACAGGAGTTCTCAGGTGAGTTCCCCAGAGCCTGGGTGAGCCCTGCAGTGTGTCTGGGTGGAGCAGCAGACATTCTGCTTTTGAAATCTGCTTTTGAAGCTAGAACTGTACTTTTGTTTTTAAGGTTTTATTTATTGATTTTTTTTAGAGAGGAGAGAGAAAGAGGAATTTGGGTGGGGGGAGCGGGAAGCATCAACTCATTATAGTGCCTTTCGCATGTGCCTTGACTGGGCAAGCCTGGGGTTTTGAACCGGTGACCTCAGCATTCCAGGTTGATGCTTTATCCACTGCGCCACCACAGGTCAGGCTAGAACTGTATTTTAATTCTCCTCGGGTCTCAGGTGACCTAGGGGCTTAAATGGATCATTCTCGACTATCTACTCATAAGCCTGTGATTCCTCTATCTTGCTCAGATCGGGAAACTCAGCTCTATGACAAAGGGGTCAAAGGTGGAACCTACCCCCGGCGCTACCACGTTTCTATGCACCATAAAGACTACAGCGATGGTGAGTGCACTTCCACCCTGCTGGCTGCCTCAAAAAGGACATAGTTACAGTTCTGCCATGGAAAAGCCATTGCCATGGGGTGTGCCAAGGCACTGCAGACCTCATGTTTCCTTTATTCTTAAGGAACTGTGCCCAGACTTGAGGTACTAGAGACAGGGAGAACACAAAAAGGTGGGGTAGAGAGGACAGTATTTGTAGACATAGGATACTGCCACTGGGAACTCCGTCCTTTTTCTGAGTACACAGCCTTCCCCAGGGCATCAGTTCTCCATTGCCCTCTTTTGCCCCATGGCAGCAAACAGAATGGAGCTTCTGCAGAGGTTTAGGATTTAGGATGCCAAGGAAAATAGAGACTTCAGCTGTGGTCTTTCGAATGCTGTGGATCTTTGAGCTAGCCTTGTGTCTTCCCTTTGCCAAGAGCTTTCTGGAACATCTCTTGCTACTTCCTAATTCCTGCTTTTGTCCTGATTCTCAAGGTGCTTGGGACATTAGTCATCCTGGCATGAGTTAGATAGGAGGGCAGATAGGATGGACCAGAGCTGGTGTTATGACCTGGCTTGCACATTCAGCTTCAAAGCCAGATATCTGACTTGCGCTTACTCTGGCCCTGTCACCCCTTCAGGCAGAAGAACATTTCCCCGAATCCGACGTCATCAAGGAAACCTGTTTACCCTGGTGCCCTCCAGCCGCTCCCTGAGCACAAATGGCGAGAACATGGGTCTGGCAGTACAATATCTGGACCCCCGAGGGCGCCTACGGAATGCGGACAGCGAGAACACCCTATCTGTGCAGGAGAGGAATGTGCCAACCAAGTGTGAGGAGTGGACCCTGGCTAGGAGGAGACTAACGGGGGGATACTTAGGGTTGGGAGATCAGTGAGTCTGCTGGGGCTGTTTAGCTCAGCAGTAGGCTTCTCTGGCCCATCCTCTCCACACTGGAAGAGCCTGAGGATAGACAGCAGACCCCCTTGACCTTAGTCCTCACTCCACTATTGTGTGACAAGCCACTTTCCCTCTTTGGTCTTTAGTCTTTTCATATTTAAACAGAAGGGCAGTCTCCTTAATCCCTGCCATTTTAATATTTTTAGGGGCTTTGGAAATACAGGTATTTGATCAATGCAAAAAAGAATTTAACTATGATTTCAGCCAGTCCTCTGCTTCTCGAGACTCAGGACCTAAGGTCTGATTGACCAGGGCACTAGGCCTGCTCTAGGTAGGGGTGGGTGGAGATGCTGCAGTCAGATGTGATAGTGTGCCGGGTGATAGGGGAGCTCCAGCCAAAGGTCCCATAATAGACCTCTGGAGAGGGCAGGATATCAATACATAATGTACAGACTAAAGCTCTTTGCATCTTTTCTCCCGTAGCTCCTAGTGCCCCAATCAATTGGCGCCGGGGGAAGCTCCTGGGCCAGGGTGCCTTTGGCAGGGTTTATTTGTGTTATGACGTGGACACAGGACGTGAACTTGCTTCCAAGCAGGTCCAGTTTGACCCAGACAGTCCTGAGACAAGCAAGGTACTGCCTTCCCCGTGGTCTGACTTCCAGTTCTACCCTCTCAATGTGTCTTGTTGCACAGGCTAATTGCTCAAGATGCTACGGGTTGCTTTCCCCATTGTTCTTCCTCCCAAGTTCCCTTGCTGTCTGCTCTGTCTGCTGAAGGGACTGTAGTCCAAAGAGCACCAAGCACCCAGGGGAGGTGTTGGGTATGAGGAACTGAGCTGATGCCAAAGTACCCAAACAACCCAAACTGAGAGGTGATGACCAGTGCCATAAAGAGTAGCACATGCCCCTCACCAAACGGATGTCTCTCTCAGCCCAGAAAGGAGCCTGTCTTTGGAGTTCAACTTTGTTCTGTCCTACACTCCAATCTGAATGGATAAATACAGCAGTTTACCTTATATACATCAATTCCCAGGCACCTACAATTCCTTTTCCACCTCTCTGTCTACCTATTTCCTGTGGGTATGTCACCATTCAAAGGGTTGCTCAGCACTGAGTCAAGGAACGGACAGTTGAGAGTCCCCCTTTTCTCCAGCTCAAGTTTCCAGGGCAGATAGATCCCCCTGACGACACTGACTAGGGCAAGCTGAGCTGATCCCAGGCAGGCAAGCCAGACCCCTGAGAGCTGAGTTGACCATGGCCCCTCTCCTAGGAGGTGAGTGCTCTGGAGTGTGAGATCCAGTTGCTGAAGAACTTGCAGCATGAGCGCATTGTGCAGTACTATGGCTGTCTGCGGGACCGCACTGAGAAGACTCTGACCATCTTCATGGAGTACATGCCAGGGGTATGTGTCCCTTGATACATGTGTGACACACACAAGAGAGGGCCTGACCTGGGACTGCAGAGGAGGGATCCCTTTGACATGGGTCTGATCACCTGAGATTCCAGAGGCTCAGAGGAGAAGGTGAGGTGATGGCAGGGCTTGCAGTCAAGAAGGGTCTGCCTCTGATCACAGTGATGATGTGGGATGAGAAATGTCTTAGGCCACCCTCACCGGAGGTTTCCAGGATGGTTGCACTGTCTAGTAAGTATAGCCTTTACTTGGAGCAGAAGCGCCTCCCTTCTGGATTTGGGTCATACATTACTTCAGGGAAGGGTTGTCTCGGACATCTCCAAGCTGCTCAGTGGCCCCTAGCAAAGCACCTGGTACACTTGTAAGTGGGGATTGGATGAATCATTTCTTTGCTCCAATGCTGGGGGCATTGCAGTGACTCCCTCTGACTTCTGTGGCTGTAGGGCTCAGTGAAAGACCAGTTGAAGGCCTATGGAGCTCTGACAGAGAGTGTGACCCGAAAATACACCCGGCAGATCCTGGAGGGCATGTCTTACCTGCACAGCAACATGATCGTTCACCGGGACATCAAGGGTGAGCAGAGGCAGGCTGTAGGGTTCCCAAGACCTGGTCGCTTAACCATTCTGAACTTTCTGAAACATAGGACTCTAATTGCTTTCTTATGGGTTTGGTGTGAAGATCAGTTAAGCAATTTGGGAAAATAGTGCACAGTCAAGTGCTCAGCAGTGTTGGGCATGGTGATAGTCATTTCGTGCTGTAGGGCTGAGGCTTCCATCACTATCCTGTTTGCCCTATGCGTTCACATCTAATTCATAGTAACCCTGTCCTCCTGAGCAGCCTTGTGACCTGGGAGGGAGAGAGGGAAAAGGGAAGGAGAAAACCCAGTGGGTTCAGGGTTGTAGCCTCTAACCTTTCATACTTTAGGAGCCAACATCCTTCGAGACTCTGCTGGGAATGTGAAGCTGGGGGACTTTGGGGCCAGCAAGCGCCTACAGACCATCTGCATGTCGGGCCCAGGCATGCGCTCAGTCACTGGCACACCCTACTGGATGAGCCCTGAGGTGATCAGCGGTGAGGGCTATGGAAGGAAGGCAGACGTATGGTGAGCAATGTAGATGTGTGGGACCCAATTTCCCTGTCTGAACTGTAGTGGCTCTAACTTTAAAAAGAGCTTTGGGGCTCTGTAGGAGGGAGGGAGGGAGTATCTGCTTTTTGCTAGCTGGGCAAAGATGCAGAGCTGGCGGTGTGTTTTAACTACAAATAGTAAATGTTATTGCTAGGAACTTAGGCTGTGGGAAACATCCCTGATGTTTGCTAAAAAAGGTGGGATTGCCCCGATATGCCGAGGTTGCAAGTTTGATCCCTGGTCAGGGCACATATAAGAATCAACCAATGGCCCTTGCCAGTTGGCTCAGTGGTAGAGCATCAGCCTTGTGTGTGGATGTCCGGGTTCAATTCCCAGTCAGGGCACACAGGAGAAGTGCCCATCTGCTTCTCTACCTCTCCCCCTTGCTTCTCTCTTTCTCCTCTTTCTTTCTTCCCCTCCTACAGCCATGGCTTGAGTGGAGTGAGTTGGCCCCAGGTGCAGAGGAGGCTCTGTGGTCTCACTTCTGGTGCTAAGAGTAGCTCGGTTGCTGAGCAACAGAGCAATACCCCAGATGAGCAGAGCATTGCCCCCTAGTGGGCTTGCCAGGTGGATCCCAGTTGGAGAGCATGTGAGAGTCTATCTCTGCCTCCCCTCCTCTCACTGAATAATAATAATAGTAATGAAGAATCAACCAATGAATGCATAAATAAGTGGAACAACAAAAGTTTCTCTGCCTCTCCGTCTCTTCTTCTCTTTCCCCTTTTCTCCCTCCCCTTCCCTTCCTGTCTTTCCCCCCTTCCCTTTCTCTCTCTAAAATCAATCAATAAAAAAATTTTTTAAAAGAGGTTGGATCTATTCTGAGGGCCTGGATCAGCCTCTAAACATGAGCAGACGATGCTGCCTCTCCAAATGCTCAGACAGCTTGCATTTGCTCTGCTTAACTTTATGTCCATCCTCTGAAAGGGACTGGGAAGGCACTTCCCCTTGGAACATTCTTTTTTTTGTTTGTTTGTTTTTAATTTTTTATTTATTCATTTCAGAGAGGAGAGAGAGAGAGAGAGAGAAAGGGGGAGGAGCTAGAAGCATCAACTCCCATATGTGCCTTGACCAGACCAGTGCAGGGTTTTGAACTGGCAACCTCAGTGTTCCCAGGTCGACACTTTATCCACTGCGCCACCACAGGTCAGGCTGGAACATTCTTATGGAGGACTGAATGATGGTCCCCTGAAGATGTCCATGTACTAACCCCTTTGATCTGTAAATGTTACCTTTTATGACAGAAGGGCCTTTGGAGATGTGATTAATTTAAGAATTTGAAGATGGGGAGATCGTCCTGGATTATCTGGGTTGGCCAGTATAATTGAAAAGGTCCTCATAAAAGGGAGGTAGGAGATCAGAGAGGAGATGTGACAATGGAAGCAAGAGATTGGAGTGATGCAAGAAAGGGACCATGAGCCAAAGGATGCAGGTGGCCTCTAGAAGCTAAACAAAGTAAGGAAATGCTACTCTCAGAGCATCCAGAGGGACCATCCCTACTGAGACTTCGACTTTAGCCCAGTGAGACTGATAGACTTCTGACCTCCAAAACTTGAATACATTTGTAGTTTTTGAAGCCTTTAGGTTCATGGTAATTTGTTAAAGCAGCAATAGGAAACAATTATCTTGGAGCTCATTCTGTCCATACTAAGTGGTTCTCTTCCCCAATCCCAAGAAGTACGCAGATGGGTATAGGTTGATGAAGCCCGTGTAGACGAGGCCAGCAGTGCTTTGAAGCATCTATAAGGTGCTGACCCTCAGCTTGTCCCATGCTGCCTCAATGTTCTGAGAAAAGCACTGCCTTTCAACACAGGGGACAGGGCAGCTGGGAGCCTGGGGCTGGCCAAGAGGTGACATAGAGTTCTTTCTCTCCAGGAGCCTGGGCTGCACTGTAGTAGAGATGCTGACAGAGAAACCACCATGGGCAGAATATGAAGCCATGGCTGCCATTTTCAAGATTGCCACGCAGCCCACCAATCCTCAGCTGCCCTCCCACATCTCCGAGCACGGCCGGGACTTCCTGAGGCGCATTTTTGTGGAGGCCCGCCAGAGACCTTCGGCTGAGGAGCTGCTCACACACCACTTTGCACAGCTTGTGTACTGAGCTCTCAAGGCTACGCTGCTGCGGGCCGCCCCTGCTGCATGGGCAAGGAGCTGCTATGGGACTCAGCAAAATTGCTGCTTCTCCCAGGCAAGGTTGTGGACGATGGAGCAATAGTCCAGTCAGCATTTGTCTGTGCTCCTACTGCCATTGGGGCTCAGAACTAGAGTCGGATGGCTGTAGCCTCAAGGACTGGAAGCCCCAGCCTGCCAGACCTGAGAGCTCCAATCCCAAAGCTCAGTGTGGAGGGTAAGGGGCTAGGAACAGTGTGCCAGGTGCCGTGGGCCCCACCCTCATGGCTGTGTCCTGACACTGCAATCAGCACCAGAGACACTCAGAGGGTCTGGGGACACAAGATGGACACAAGGGTCCCGATAGTGTTAACTTTCATTCAGAGTGTTACTTTGTTTCTCTTCCCCATGTCTGGAGATCACCAGGGCATCTCTGGGCTGGATGAGCCCACCCAAGCCTGAGGTAAAGCCCAGCATCCCACAGCCAATGGAAGGCAGAGGCCTGGGCTGCACTCTCCCTGGAACCCCCAGGTCAGCTTTGCCAGTCCCTGTCATTACCAAAGATGAAGCAAATGTTATGCTGCCTTATTCAGGGAAGGAGTCAGTTCTGCCTGCCCCTGTGACCCTGCCTTCCCAAGCAGGGGCCTGAGATGTGGAACTGCCCATTGAAGGGGCAGTTTTATCAATGCAATTGTCTCTGTTTTACAAGTTGGAGTCACTCTTATGCTGTACCCAGTTTCTTAAGTGGAGACTGTGTGTCCTCTGGGCTCTGAGTACCCCTGCTATGGGTTTGGGCCTTGGGCTGGATTGGAAAGAGCTGAAGGTAATGGCCTTTGTGCTCCTGGCCTGGCATCTGTTCCACCCCTGCAGCAGACAGGAAAATGAGCACTGAGCCTCTGATCCAGTGGGTCACTCTGACCTGAGCAGGCCACTCAGGCTAGCCAGGAAAGTTGTATCAGGCTGTCTGTAAGTATGACCCTGCTAGGCCAGAGTCCTCTCCAACTGGTAGAAGGGAGAGCCCCTGTGCTGCCATGCCACCATGTCCAAAACCACCAGCTCTGTTCCTCCTTGGCCAACCTTTCCCCTCTTGCTCTCCCTCAGGGGAGGAGTGGCAGCAGGGGTCTGGGAGCCAGTATCTCCAAGCAGTTTAGAGTTGGCCTTATTTACCTCAGCCTGGGCGCTGGTCCTCCAGCCCCTCCCCTCTAATGTGCCTATTGCTAGAGCTCCTCCCTCTCAACACCCAGTTTCCTTGGGAGTTGTCATTAAAGGAAAAAAACTAGCGCCCAGGGATGGGTGTCTCCAGGGAGCTGGGGATTAGCGCCTGGCAGCTCATTGCCAGCCATGCCCACTTCCCTGCGGGCAACCAGAACAAGCCAAAGCCTTCGTTGTATGTTGACGATGCACTTTTATGAATGTAGTTTCTATCGCTGTTTTTAGCCTTTTCACATCATGTAATGTGAGGCCTTGTACTTGTTAATTTATATCTCAGATCATATTTGATGGTTTCTATATATATCACTTCTAGACTGTTACAGGTGATGGACACCTTGAGAGAAAATGAAAGCAAATTTTGTAGGAATGTGCTGTGCGGTGCCAGTTGGGCCTGGGCCTATTTTCATCCTTTTCCCCCAGGGGTCTGTCAGGCATCCCCAGCCCAGCTCAAGACAGTGAGTATATGCTCCTGCTTCCACCTCTGCCCTCACCCAGGGTGGGACCGGCCCCTCATCTCGACCAAAGCTGCCTACTGGCAGCTCGGCCTCTCCATGACCCCGTCCTGATGGCTCCACTACTCTTCTTGGGCTCACACCCTTGACCTGTCCCCACTTCTCAAGAGGAACAGCATGTGTGGTGCCAGAGCTGACAAGATGAGACAACTCTGTGTCCCAGGTTCAGGCTCTCACAGAGCCCCTGCCCCCACCCCCAGGGTCTTAGCTCACAGGGAATGTGTTTTTAAAAATGAATTTACAAGCAAGCCAACAAATCCTGCACTCCAAAAATAAAGACCCTGATTTTTTTGTGCCAAAAACTGTGGACATGCTGGCTCAGCATCCTCAGGACCAAGCTGTTACTTTATTCTAATTTATTATTAAATAATCCAGATAAAAAGGCTTAGAACGGCCTGGGCCCAAAGCTTCTGAAGGGCAGTCTCCTAACAGCCCCAGGGTTGTTGTGGGGAGGGCCGTGTGCCATTTGGTCACCATTCCATGGGGTGTATCAGCCTTGGCTAGCCCAACAGAGGCCAGGGCTGATGACAGTCTACCCTCTGACACCCTCCTGCCCCTACTCCCACCCACCTCAGCTCTGTCTCTGAATTGTGGATTGTGCAGAAGAACCTGCAGCCATAGTTATTTGACTGTATCTTGACTGAGGGCTTGCAGAGCAAAGCCAGGCCAGTGTCGCGCATTACTTAAAATAAAAGGGATCATTTATACCTGAGGGGTCCTGTGGCAATGATTTTGGTTGAAGGGTAGAGGGAGTAAGTATATGCCTGGGAGGGGCCAAGTATAGTGCCTATCAACAAACTTTGGGTCTCTCAGCAGAGAACTTGAAATAACTCCAAAAGGGATCCTGCCTGGGATGGAATGACTTGGCTCTTAACCACTGCTAGCTCAGAAGTGATACTCCCTTTTCTTGTTCCCAAGAGCTCTGCAAAAGGTAGTTCTGAGTCAGAGCTGATTTACCAAGGTGGCACTGTTAGCCCTGAGTGTCCTAGTGGCTGGGTTCCCAGAACTTTTGTGGCACCTTGCAGTCTTCCCAATTCAGAGGACTACCTTTACCCTCATCCTTTCACGGCAGGAATCAGGTGCCTCTCGGAGCCATCTCTAGAGTCTCCCCGCTGGTCTACTACTGTTGCTTAGCTCTGAGCAGGGAGAGACCATCCTTGTCCCCATCTGAAGCTTCTGGTACAGATGTTGGGCTGGCCCTCAGTGAGGCTCTCAGCAGTTCTCAGAGGACCCACTCTACTTATTGGTAGCTCTGCTGCTTCAAGGGGCAGTGACTATCTCAATTCAGCACAGTGGCCCATTTGCCACCAGAGCTTTAAGACTAGCTACTTATCCTGTCCTATGGGCATGAGATCACTTAAGAACTTGAGTTGTAGGGGGCAGTGGCAGCAAATCTCCATCAGGAGTCTTTCCTCTTATTCTATCAATTTATATATAACTTACAGGCAATTTGGGGAAATCAGGACAGCTGGGTCTAGGGTAGGACAACCCAGACTTCTGGCTGTTATTCCATGGTGGTGGTGGTGGTGGGGGGGGGTCTTAGGTCCTCCAAGCTTGCCTTGTTTGTTGTTCCTAAGAGGAGCAGACAAGCTGTTTGGACTACCTGGGACATGGACCACTGTTCATGGCTGCCCCACTCTTTAGAGTTTGAAAAAGCAGGGTGAGATGACAGATGGGGAAAAGGCACAGAGACCAGGCAGCCTTTGACATCACTTGCTGAATCTGTTGATTCCCTCCATCCATCGCTGATTTCCAGAGCAGCAGGGGCCCAGACCAGGACTCTGCAGAAGGGTTCTGCCTTGCACCTCAACATACTGAAGTGCAGTGAGGCCAGGCACCATCATGCACTGATGGCCTGACCCTCTTAACCAACGTAAGCCTGAAGGACAAGAGTTTGTTATAAAGTCGCTCTGGGTTTGACAGCATGGAGACCTGGCTGGGAAAAGGAAGCCCCTTTTCTCAGGCTGGCTGGTATTTCCAGCTGCCCCTTACCAAGGTCAGATGTGCTCTGGGCTGACCCTGTTTCGCCGTTTTACCTCTGCATGTTGAGTCTGTGTCCTTCCTGCCACAAAGCCCCCCATCAGGCCACACAATACAGACTCAGGATCTGTTGAAACATGTTTAAAATGGGGTGATCACAGCAGTCAGAACCGGCACGAACAAGAGGAAGGGAATGTGGCTGCTGCCAGATACCTGCCCGTCTCTGTGGCTCTCAGCTTGGTGGGTGCCTTAGCTTCTGCTTCTTGATGCCACTGGTGCAAGATGGTCGGTCCCAAGCCCCATTGGGCATGCCTTGACTTGCAGGGAGGGAAAGAGCTGCTCTACTTCTGCTCCCCTCCCCCACTGAGCCCTGATGGGCATTCCCTGAGGCCCAGCAGGAGACACTCTGGCACTCCTTCCTCCAAAGTCTCCATGGCTCAGAACCAGGTTAAGGGCAGAGGTAGATGGGGAGACATAGGGGTCACACAGAGCCCCAGGTGGCAGTGAGGGAGCTTAGGACCCTGAGGGGGGCATGCTGATTCCTTGCTGGAGAAAAGGCACCTAGATAAGGAAGTTGGGTTTGGGGGCCTCCCATGGAGCCAGAGGGTGAGATGGGGTAGGCTGAAAGCAGGAAACAGGGTGGTGAGCAACCCCCAATCCAAAATCACCACTCACTGAGGGAGAATGAAGGAATCCTGGAGCAGAGCCCTGCCCCCATAACCTTATGCCTGAGCAAGAGGGCCTCATCCCCTTCCCACCCTGCCTCCCCACCCAAACCCAAGTCCACTCTTTTCCACACTTCTCACTGTCCTGCTCCAGGACCTCTACAGACGGAATGGACGGTCAGAGGGCCTCAGGCTGTCTCGGTGCCATGGCCCACCTCCTTGTGGGCCCAGAGCTCCTTGTGCTGCTTCCGGCCAAAGCCCTCATCATAGTTGCCTTTGCTCTTAAACAGCTGTTGAAAGTGGGGTTTGCAGTAAAATTCCCCGTGCAATGCTGCGTAACTGCCCAGGCTGCAGAAGCAGAACAACTGTGGTCAGGACAGGACAGGTCAGGTCAGTGCTAGAAGGCGAGGGCAGGGGCAGGGCAAGGACGTACCTCAGTTTGGTGTGACAGTGCTTGCAGCAGAAGCAAGAGTTGTGGAAAATGAGCTTGTCTGCCACCAGCCGCTCCATGGGGTACACGGTCTTCTGGCAGGCAGCACAGATCTCCTTCACCTGGGCCCGAAGGCTGAACGACTGTTGAAGGGAGAGACTCAGCCAAGAGTTTGACCAACACCCATCCCTTCTTCCCCCAACATCCCATTCCCAGGGCCCTACCTTGGAACGCTGAACAGTGCTGGGGCCACCACTGCCTTTGGCTTCCTGAAGGAGAAAGTCAGGGTAGGGGCAGCTGAGAGATGTCCCAGACCTTCATTGGGGTCACCAGCCCACATCCCAGGAGTACTCAAGGGAGCAGGGGCAGAGGGTGGTAGGCAAACACAGCGCTCCTCACCCCTTCATCCCCAGGCCAGACACCTGCCCGGGGTGTCCTCCCACCCAGATGATCACCTACATGAGAGGGGGTGGCCTGGGTGGCTCCTGCAGCCTGGAACATGGCTGGTTGGAAGTGATGGAGGCTCGGGTGGAGACGCGGCACCCACTGGGTTCTGCAAGGGGAAGTCGGTCGGTTGGGCCCCACAAACCCTTCCCCAGCCTGCAGGGTGGGGGTGGGGATGTTTACAAGCAGGGGACTGGGGGGCTGTGGTTGGGACTTTCCCTAAGTCACTTCCTGTTGCTCTGGGTCTTGCCACTTCCGCCCCTTACCCACCTCCCCTTTCTCCCGCCCGCCCCCAACGCTGCTCCCCAAGAGCCAGGGGTCCTGAGTGGAACCAGGTGTTGGGGGATGAACAGAGCGGCTGAGATGACTGCGCGAGAGTCATAGTGAGCGCCCCCGCGGGCAAGGATCCCTCCTGGGGTGGGGGTTGGGTGGAGGTGAGAGAGGTCAGAAGAGGGCGGGCTGGGCAGGGCCACAGCGACAACCCGCTGCCCCGGCCTGACCCCAACCCCTGGACAACGCTCTCCGGCCCCGCCGCCCGCGCGCCCGCCCCTCGGACCCCGGACTCGCGTGGACGGAACCCGACCCCCATGTCCACTGCGGGACCAGTCAGGGGAGACTTGGCCCCATCCCCACCCGGAGACCCGCCCTGGAGGCCGGCCACTAGCTAGCCTCGGGGCCCCGGGCGAGAGCGACCGATGGAAACACTCCGTGTTGGGACTCCGGTGCGGTGGTCCCCGCAGCTCCCATCTAGGCACCCGTGTTGTAGACCCCTCCCTCCGACCTCCAGCCCGTGTGTCTCACCGGGTCCCGGCCTGAGCCGCAGGGTGGGGGTCGGTCTCTGGTGGGGCACCTCGAGTGCAAGGTGGGCGCGGGCGCAAGCTACCGCTGCTCGCCTGTAGTCCCCGAGCGGCCGCCGCCGCCACCGCCTTATCGCAGCACCGCCCCCGCCGGCCCCCGCCTCGCGCCCGCCCATTGGCTCCGCCGCGCCCGGAGCCGCCTCCGGGGCCCGGGCGCCGCCACCGACCCCCTCTGCGCTTTGTCTTCCCCTCGCTCGCCGTCCCCGCCTTTGTCTGCCCCCCTCCCCAAGCCCGCGCTCGCTCCCCGTGCTCGCACCTCCCCTCGGGCCCTACGCTCGCCGGCCTTGTGAAAGCGGCCGCCCCGTCGGCCCACTCCAGACGGAGGCAGGGACAGGAGCCCTAGGTCCCCGCGCTCCATGCTTCAGGGCGGTGACGAGTTCAGGCTGAGACCCCGGGGGTCGCAGGACAAACAGCGCTCCGGGAGAGGCTTCTGCAGCGGAAAAGGAGAACCTGGCTTTGCCTGGGTCTTTTGGTGCTTCAGTTTCCCCTAGTTGGCCCTCGAGGGCGCGGGCCCCGCTGACCCTATTTCCGCCCGGCGCTCCATGGGCCCAGCAGCCTGATAGGTCACGTGGGTGCGGTCCTGGAGGCCTGGCCAGGGATCCATGGCTCCCACGCCTCCTGGGGCCGCTGAGTTCTTCCGCTGCCTGGGTCAGCCCCGCGCGCTTGCGTGGCCGCCAACGAAGATGACAGTGGTGACCGGGGCACGCGGTGCCGCCACTCCCGGCCGCCAGGCTGCGAGGTACAGTCTGAGCCTCTGGGAGGGCCCCGAGACCTTTGTGTTCAGTCACCTTCCGCTGTATGCTCACCGCGGGGTCGGTCTGCACAAGGGTACGGCAGGACCACCACTCCGTAGCGCCATCTCCTACGACCCCTAAGACAAGGGGTCTGGGAAGCTGCTTCCTATGGTGTTCTGGAGCACTCGCCCTCCGGAAGCGTTTCTGCGGCTGGATTTGTAGGGTTAGTCATCCCTGGCACTTGCAGACACCGTGGCCAGCGAGAAGTCAGGGCACTTACTTCAGGGAAAGATATTTCCATCCTTAAGCAACCCTCGGTGCACCCAAACCTCATTTAATGCACAAGGGAGCCAGGCCTGAAGGTTTGCAGTGACTGTTCCAAGTAATACAGCTGGTGGAGCAGGGCTGGGGAAGAAGCCAGGAGGCCTCCTGACCCCAGCTGGTTATCCTTCCGTCCCCCCCACCCCAGCAGCCTGCTGCTCCAGCCCACAGCCTCAGGTCTGAGGCACAACAGAAAGCCGGTGAGGAACATCCCTCATTCAGAGTAGGATAGAGCCTCAGCTGTGCGGGAAACAAGCCGAAGCAGCCTCCTAGATGGGCTTCTGCTGGGAGGGTGGAGGTTGCTGGGCACCAGAGACTGCAAAACTAAGCTCTGCCTGACACCAGGCTGGAAGATGTTTCACGAAGCACATTCCTAAACATAGCTTATTCCCACAGTTTGGGAATAGAACTAGTGACTCCAGAGTACAGCCCACACACTTGTCAGGGAGCTGAACAGCGCATCGCAGTGCCTCCGCTCAGGAGGGAGGCATCAGGCTTCCCGGTCCCAACCGGTCCCCAGCCCCCAACCGTTCTGTGGCTCAATCAGCGCACCCACCCTGCTCTTCACTTTTCTCCTCAGTCTCCTGTTCCTCTCCAGAGGGTTTGTGTTTGGGTGGAGCTGCAGGCCTGAGGACTCCCTGGATGGGGTGTGTGAGGAACTTGTAAGTCATGTTTCCACACCTGTCATCAGCTTCTCAAAGGGGTCTGTAGAGACGTAAGGGTGAAGCCTGCCAACAAATCTGCAGGCAGCTGACAAGAGTCAGCGGTTTGGCTTGAAAATGAGCTGACAAGCAAGGTGAATAAAGCAGTTTACAGCAAAGAAAACTGGCTGATAATGATGTTAAAAAGGTGGGGGTGGGGGGCTTGAGGTTTAAAAAAAAGAACTGGGCAGGGGAGAGGAGAGTTGGCAATATATGTGACCTGGCCTTCTCATTCATTCCGTTTCAGGTCTTCCCCAGCCCACCTCATGGTCGGTGTCAATCTTTCACATCAACCCCTCTAGCTGCCCAAGGAAGAGGGTTATTTTCTTTTTAAAATTAGTGTTACAATTTCTGAGGAAAGAGAAAGTGAGAGGATTTGATAGTTCAATGCGGCTTTGTGGAAGAGAGAGGGGCACTTCCTTAATCTGACATTTGAAGTGCCCCACCCAGAACAGGGTACCTCACCCCTGAGGGACTGGCAGGAGGGAAGGTGCCAAGCTGGTGCACATGCAGGCTGGGAAGCACCATGGAGAAGACCCAGATTAGAATCACCCCTGGCCTGTCCTCTCTGGCGGCCAGCCAGGGTGACAGGGCAGGGGGGTGGTCTGGTTCTTAGGTTACCTGCTCTTTGGGTATTAGTTCCACAGTAAGGAGACACCACAAGTCATGTTACAGAATAACCCCCCCCCCTCCTTTCTTGCCAAAGGTCTTCTGCCAGGACTCCTGTGGCCCAGAAGTGGTCTTCCAGAGCATCTCTCTCTAGCATCTAGACCTTTCCAGCCCTAAAGTGGTTTGATGGCCACAGGCTAAGAGTCTCTAAATTTCAGATAGTTAAGAGACAAGTTTGTTAGGGGTTTTGGTGTGTAGTGAGCCTGTCTACCTAATGAAGGAGGTCACTGCTACGCTTCCACGAGCACATGTGGGATGACTTTTGGGTGGCAGTACCCAGGGGGAACGAGACATATCTGAGCCCGTATGGCCAACACACAACAATGCCCCTCTGCAATGGGTTCTCTGAAAATTTTAATTTGTTCTGGCAACAAAACTAGGACAGTGTAAGGACTTAAATTAAGCCCTATGGCTAGGCAAGACATTATGGGTCTTAAAGAAGCACCAGGGCAGCTGGAAGGGGCAGGAAGATGGTGGCACAGAATTGCACTGCACAGATGAACTACGGAAGGTTTCAGAGTCAGGACCCAAGCAATAAGGATCAGGAAGAACTGCCCCAGCCTTAACCTGGTGCTTAAAAAGAAAAAAAAAAAGAATACTCTTCATTAAGGAGAGGCCAGAGGGGAGGGGTGCAGGTTGCTTATTGCTTGCCTCTCCATAGACCTACAAGATCTGAGAGCGCTGGAAAAGAATCTAATTTGGCTGGTAGGAGAGTAAAAGTGGGAAGAGGAAGTCACATAGTTCCTTGTGTTAATGAGTCAAACCCTGGGCTTGAACTTCAGCCCTGGGTGCAGGACAACATCTCTTCCTTCTGCAGAGGTCCCTTGAGCTCCCAGGGCTGGTAATGTCAGCTTTTTGGCCCATTGGGATCCTTGGTTGTTGGGTTTCCCTTGTGTCTCAGAAGCCTTGGAGCAGTGAAGTTTCTCTCCAGGAGTTTCTTTCCCAGTTAGCAAGTAGGCTACTCTCCTGGCAGAAATGTCCTCTCTAAATCTGTACCCAGAGGGTGAAAATGTGGCCAGCCCTCAGGCCTTCCCCAGATGCTCACACGTCCATCCCATGCTGGAAAATGTGCACCTTCTTCAGAGGCTCAGAACTCCCAGTCGTCCACCTCCAGCTCTTCCAGGTTTGTCACCAGGCCGAAGATTCCACTGTGATCCTGAGACTGGCTGCCCTCAAAACTGGTGATTGGGGTGACAGGATGAAGTAACTCAGGCAAAGCCTCTGAAGCACGTCGCTTGATCTGGGAAGGAAAGAGAGTGGGGGTGGGTCCTGTTGCTCTGGGTCCCAGGACACCATGGGGCAAGCAACCATGGCCCAGTGATAAGTGGGCCTTTACAATCAAGAAATCCTGTAAGAGGAGCCTGACCAGGAGGTGGCGCAGTGGATAGACCATTGAACTAGGATGCGGAAGACCATTGAACTAGGATGTTCAAGACCCCGAGGTCATCAGTTTGAGCGCGGGGCCCATCTGGCTTGAGCAAAAAGCTTGCCAGCTTGGACCCAAGGTCGCTGGCTCCAGCAAGGGGTGGCTCGGTCTGCTGAAGGCCCGCAGTCAAGGCACATGTGAGAAAGCAATCAATGAACAACTATGGTGTCACAACGGCAATGAAAAACTAATGATTGATGCTTCTCATCTCTCTCCATTCCTGTCTGTCTGTCCCTATCTATCCCTCTCTCTGACTCTCTCTCTCTGTCCCAGTAAAAAAAAAAAAAAAAAAAAAAGAATTTCTCTAAGAGGAATGAGCAGCACCTTTAAGGGGCTTCAGAAAATGGTCATTTCTCTGATTCAAAGGTGTTGGGAAAACAGCTGTGTTAGGCTTGCTCACTTGCACTTTGCATGATTAGTGCATGAGCACATGGCAGAGCCATGTGTGTAGAGCTTACGTAAGGCTATGGGTGATTTCCCTTGACACAATTGCTTGCCCACCATTGCAAGGGGCCATTTTCCTGATCGCTTGCCCACCACCATGAGAAGTTTTCCCCTGCCCACTTGCTCGCCCACAGTTGTGAGAATGATAAATGGGCATAGCCCAATGCTTTCCAACTCTGGAGTTCCTCTGCTGTCTGCCCGAATCCAATGTGAACCTGCCTGGCCTTGACCACTGGCATTACAGAAGGGAAGAGGAGAGAATACCTAAAGACCCCAAAGCTAAGGGGATTGGGAAGTTAGAACCACAGGCAAGAAAACAGAGCCTCAGCAAAATGCTACTGTACCTGCTTGAAAAAAGAATGGTTCAGGAGGGTGCTGGCACTTGGTCTGCAGAGGAAGGGGAAGAGAGACTAGCATTAACCCTGTGCCTCAGATTTCCAAAATCCTGCTGCTTATACCTCACCTTCAAACACCCCTCTGCTTCGTCCGACAGCTCACCAAGGAAAGCAGCCAGTACTACTCAGGCTGGCTTCTTAGCATACTCTGGGACCGACCGCTTTTGCTATTGGGACTCCTCTGGGGAATCCAGACCTACAGGACAGACGCACCCTCTCAAACCGTGCCTTAAACCCCTGGGCCCACTCTGTTCCCTGGACAGCTCACCTCCAGCCGAGCGTAAGTACCTGACATCCGGGTTGCGCTGAAGGCACTGCTCCACGAAGTGGTGGAAGTGGGGGGAAAAGGTGCGGTGATAGGGGTGGGATAGCGAGTCACCGTTGGAGGTCCTGGGAGTGCTGGTGGCTAGGCTGTCACTCAGCCCAGAGTTGGCTGCTGAGCGTGATGTGCTCATGGTCAACTCTTCAGCAGGGATGGTGCTGGTGTCCAACAGGCAGGGCACAGTGCCGTTCAGTTTCTCCAGCAGCATCTAGGGCAGACAGAGCCAGGACTTGGCCGGAGGGGTCCCTGGGAAACCTATAGTATTTCTTCACAAAAACACTTTTCCCAATATACAAATCTGATTTGGGGTAGTAGAGAAACTTTTCCAAAGGAATGCTGGCCACTGGCTTGGCAGCCACCCCCTAGCTAAATTGTTGAGAGGGGCAGCAAAAAAGTGCCCCTCCATCACCATGGCTGTAAGGAAGGGACTCCTCATGCTTACAAGCACCAGATCCTTTTGACTGTAGAGCCTTCAGCCCAGGGTGAAGCAGCAGGTGACTTCCTGTGAGGCCCTGCCCAATGTGCCAAGCCCAGGTGGCTCTGATGGGGTCTGATACACAGCATCAGCAGCACCACATCCTGGGCTGTCCCTGCAGCAGGCTGCACAGGAGCAGAACACCCAGGCATAAGCCAAGCTTGGGCAGCTGTTTGAAAACCCTCAGACTCAGCATGTGTAAAACGGACCCGTCTTGGGAGGACGGCTGTCCAGGTCCTGGGGCATTGCTCTGTCCAAGCCAGAAACCTGGAAATCACTCTACAGCTGCGATGGTATGGCAGCCACTGGCCACAAGTGGCTACTTATATTTAAATGAATTTAAATTAGGTTTAAAACTCAGTTCCTCAATCTCACTGACCACATTTTAAGCCCAATGGCCACAAGTGGCTAGTGGTTGCCATATTGAACAGTGCAGATATAGAACATTTGCATCATCTCAGAAAGTTCTTTTGGACCATGCTGTTTCTGGATTTTATTCACCTTAAATAGCCTTTTAACTCTTTCCTGAAAATCTTTGTTAGTGTCTTACTTAGGTTTTCTAGATTCCTAACCTAGATTTTTACACTCTCCAAGTCTACCAGATCTAATCCACCTGCTAGTGATCTTCCTCAAACACAGATCAGATGCTATCACTCCTGTGCTTAAAAAAGCCTTCAATGATTCTCCACAAGCTTTGCGACAGGAACAAGATGTCTTGGCATGGCATACAAAGCCTTCATGAGCTTCCTTAGCTTCCTCCTGCAGCCGCATCACCTAGCGCCTGCCCCCAGAGGCACCTGTACTTCAGCCATTTGCCACTACTTGCTGTTGTCCAGAGCCTATTCTTTCTTGACTCTGGGCCTCCATTTGCACTGCTGTTCCAGACCCTGCAACTGTTAGCAGTGGGGCCGCTCCTGAGTTCCCCTGCCCTGGTCTTCATTTGCACAGCAGTGATCACACAATAGTAAACAGAGTTACGCAACCATGTCCTTGGGTGGGGCTCTTGAAGGAAAGAACTGTCTTTCATCTGACTATCCCTGGCCAGTGTCCTGAGTGTGGCAGATACTCAGTAAGCCTTTGTGGAAGGCAGAAAGGCAGGCAGGCAAGATGGAAGCACTGGGCTGCAGGCTCACCTGGGTGGCAGGCATATCCTTAAAGGGGACGTGGCCATTGGCCAGCTCACAGGCTGTGATTCCCACACTGTAGATGTCAGACTTGGCATCATAACCCTGAAGATTCTAAACCGGGAGAAAAAAGCCACAGATAACTCCAAGTTACAGATCACTCCATTTGTACCATGGTCATTGTTCTTAGAAAAGGAACAGGGTGGAGCAAATACTGACAGGAGAGAAAGAATGCCTGTCCCCACATCAGGATCAGCTGCTAAGACTCCCGGCCCACACCACTGATGAGTAGCTGCTAGCTGAGAAGGAACAACTGGTGATGCTACAGAATAAGCAGGAGGAAGTGTGGGGCCCTGTGCTCCCGCTCAGTACAGGGAAGGAAAGAACACCAAATGCTCATTTCCCACAAGATGCGGAGATCTCTGAAGGGAGTTGAAATAGTGTCAAGCACAATTTGGGGCCCTCCAGAAGGGAACTACTCCATCTGCCAGGGGCACAGACACCCATGTGAAAGGCTTCCCAGGTCTATCGCCAACAGGAAAGCCTCCTTCCAGGAACCCTTACTGCACTCGGAAGCAAAGAGCACCCCATCCCAGGAAATTCCTGCAGGCTTCCTTGGGAAATCACAAGGTGGTGGGGCTGGGGCTCCTTGGGTCCCAGTACAGACCTGCTGGAGGACCTCCGGGCTGAGCCAAGGCAGAACCTTGATACTGTACTTGGGAAAATCATGGACCACACGCTGCCGCTGTCCGTGACTGATCATGCTGAGGTTACTGCGCAAACCAGACAGGTAGACCTTCCCATCCATGGAGATCAGAATGTGGCTGGCTTTGACACTCCTGGTGGTGGTGGTGGGGGGGGGGGGAGTGGCAGAAGGAGGGTGTCACAGGGGAGCAGGAACCCTTCAACACCATAAACATTTGGTTTTTCCACTCTAGATCCAGACAGCCCTTTCCCCAGCAGTGTGTGTATTATACATGCGTATATAGATATTATACACACAAATACATATTTTTGTGAAAAATTTCAAACATACACAAAAATAGCATGATTCCTGCCTGACCTGTGGTGGTGCAGTAGATAAAGCATCAACCTGGAATGCTAAGGTCACTGGTTTGAAAACCTAAGCTTGCCTGGTCAAGGCATATATGAGAAGCAACTACTATGAATTGATGCTTCCCATCCCTCTCCCGCCTAAAAAAATAGCATGAGCCCATGTACAGATCACCAGATGTTAAAACTTATATTATGTACCCTGTTCTTCCTTTCCCTCTCAGTGCTATTTTTGAGATCCATTTATGCTACCATCTGTATACATCTCATCTTTGCTTCTAACTGCCACCTGTACACTGGGGTGGGATCTAACATGTTTACTCATCCATTATTCCATGAAGGGACACTCACACTGTCTCCCACAAAGAATGTGAACAATGACATTGTGTACATGTCCCCGATGGGCCTGTGTGAGGGTTTCTTTGCATAGAAGCACTCCTGAAGGTCCCAGTTCCGAGTGATGCTGACTACTGTGTTGGGCCATCTTCCACTATACGGATAGGAGACCCCACCTTCTCACCACACTGGGCTTCACTCAGCCTCTAAATTATGCCAGTCTCTAGTGTCTAAGCTGACATCCTCCTGTTTTAACTTGCTTTTCTGATTATTGCTAGATTTGAGTGTCTGTTCATATGGCTGTTAGTCTTTTGGATTGAGAGAGGAAGGGAGAAAGAGAAGCATCAACTTGCCGTTCCACTTAGTTGGACCATTTAGTCATTCACTCACTGATTACTTCTCACATGTGCCCTGACCAGGAATTGAACCTGCAACCTCAGCAGATTGATATGATGCTTATCCACTAAGCCACCAGGCAAGTGGCCTGGGTTTTCTTTCTTTTATAAACCTCATTCCTTCTATCATTTTTCTATTGCTTTGTTATTCTTTTCTAGGTGATTCACAAGATTGTCTTGTTACTAATCTGTGTGTTTTCAAGTTATTTTTGTTTGTTGTTTTGTTTTGTTTTTTTACAGGGACAGAGAGAGAGTCAGAGAGAGGGATAGATAGGGACAGACAGGAACGGAGAGAGGTGAGAAGCATCAATCATTAGTTTTTCATTGCCGTCACAACACCTTAGTTGTTCATTGATTGCTTTCTCACACGTGCCTTGACCACGGGCCTTCAGCAGACCGAGCCACCCCTTGCTGGAGCCAGCGACCTTGGGTCCAAGCTGACGAGCTTTTGCTCAAGCCAGATGGGCCCACGCTCAAGCTGGCGAGCTCAGGGTCTCGAACCTGGGTCTTCTGCATCTCAGTTCGAAACTCTATCCACTGTGACACCGCCTGGTCAGGCGTTATTTTGTTTTTTGATGGAGTCAGACAGAAAGAGGGACAGATAGGGACAGACAGGCAGGAAGGAAGAGATGAGAAGCTTCAATTCTTCATTGCGGCACCTTAGTTGTTTGTTGATTGCTTGTTCACTGATTGCTTTCTCATATGTGCCTTGACGGGGGGGGGGGGGGCGGTGTTACAGCAGAGTGAGTGGCCCCTTGCTCAAGCCAGCGACCTTGGGCTTCAAGTGAGTGACCTTTGGGCTCAAGCCATTGACCATGGAGTCATGTCTATTATCCCATGCTCAAGCCAGTATTCCTGCGCTCAAGCTGGTGAGCCCGCGCTCAAGCCAGGGACCTCAGGGTCTCGAACCTGGGTCCTCTGCATCCCAGTCTGACGCTCTATCCATTGCACTACCACCTGGTCAGGCCGTCCAGTGTGTTTTAGATAAAGCTAACATCTTCCATATTGTCACCCACTTTGTTCAAAGTGTCGTTTATTGGAAGGAAATCTTTAATCTTGATATTATCAAATGCATCAATTTTTCTGTCTTACGTTTTATGCTTCTAAAATAGTTGGAAATTCTTCTTATATCTCGGGTCACAAAACGATTTCCTTCTAAGTCTGTATTTTTTTAAATTATTTTTATTTATTTATTCATTTTAGAGAAGAGAGAGAGAGAGAGAGAGACAAGGGGGGAGGAGCAGGAAACATCAACTCCCATATGTGCCTTGACCGGGCAAGCCCAGGGTTTTGAACCTGCGACCTCAGCATTCCAGGTCGATGCTTGATCCACTGCGCCACCACAGGTCAGGCAGTCTGTATTTTTATATGACATTTAGGCCTTTAATCCATCTGAAGAGCGCCTTTGTATGCGGAGTTAGATGAGTTCCAGTTTTATTATCTTCTCTACTGTAAGCCACTTTCCTGACACCATCTACTAAGCATCCTGTCTTCTACCCAGCCCTTCAGCATAGGGCTGACTCTGGGGTACACACACCAGTTTGTGTACCCCAAGGAAGAAAGGGGACAGGGGTGCAGCAAACCACCTCAGATGTTCCTCTCACACAGTACTCAGAACCCAGCTGCTCAGTATAGAGAAAGTCAGCGCCCCAGCACTGACAGACTGAATGCTCTGTCCAACAACTCAGAGGCAAGGGCAGAATCCCAAGCCTTAAACTCTGGCTTCACTAACTTCAGTCAACCTTCCAGTGTCTACTTGTGGGCTCTTGACAAGAGATCTCCACTCTCCTAAAGGGTGAATAGGTATAAGAATGCACCTGTGTACATATCCCATGTGGTGGATGTAGTCGAGGGCCTTGAGCACCCCCTGCAGGATGTAAGCAATAGCCAGTTCATTCATGCCATCCATGAAGTGCGTACAGATGAGATCCTTTGCAGAACCTAAAGAAAAGAATTGTAGAAGATGGAGGGGTAACAAAGAACCAAACAGCACATATGCCAGCTGACAACAGAGTTCTTAGAACCCTCTCTGCCAGGAGCCCTTTCCCACTCACCATATGCCATGAATGATGTGACAACCCACAGCTCATTGTCTGCAATAAAGGTGGCCCGATACGGCAGGATATTGGGATGGTTGAAGAGTTTAGAGACATGCAGCTCCCCCTGAAACCAACAGCAAGCTGAAGTCAGAATGAAAGGGCACTGAGGAAAGACGGGCAACAGGAAGGTGGCAGCATGCCCTAGTACTTTCTGGGTGCTCTTCTAAGAGTCCTGGGAGCAGCCTAAGCAGGTGTCCTCTAGGATGACAGAAACTAGGCTCTGCTATCTCTGCAGGGAAGGCAGCTCTGTTCTGCCAGCCAATCGTAGAGAGCCTCCAGAAACAATTCCTCACCAACAGCAAAACTGCTAACAACACAGCTCACCACCACAGACATGATGAAAACAAACTGTTGACTGAGGACTTATGAAGGTCTAAGCTTAGCTCAACTTCAAGAGCCAAGGCACAGAACTCCTCCTGAAGATTAAAAATAAAAGAAAAGCCTGACCAGGCAGTGGCGCAGTGGATAGAGTGCCGGACTGGGATGTGGAAGACCCAGGTTCGAGACCCCGAGGTCGCCAGCTTGAGCACAGACCCATCTGGCTTGAGCAAAAGCTCACCAGCTTGGACCCAAGGTCGCTGGCTCCAGCAAGGGGTGGCTCGGTCTGCTAAAGGCCCACGGTCAAGGCACATGTGAGAAAGCAATCAATGAACAACTATGGTGTCGCAACAGCAACGAAAAACTAATGATTGATGCTTCTCATTTCTCTCTGTTCCTGTCTGTCTGTCCCTATCTATCCCTCTCTCTGACTCTCTCTCTATCCCTGTAAATAAATAAATAAATAAATAAAAACATTAAAAATAAAAGAAAAAATGTTTTCTTAGTATAAAGGAAAATGTTGTAGTCAATAGAAACAAGGGAAGAAACCATTTAAAAGCAATGAGAACTACTAAACATTAGAAGCTATTTCTCTAACAACCTAGGATTGAGAGATCCATTTCTTAGGAGCAGCTATAGAAAGTGTACCTACCACCTACAAAATTTTAAAATAAATTTGGACAAAAGATGTGGGGGGAAAAACTGGACAAGATAACTATAAAAACACTAGGTTCCTGCCTGACCTGTGGTGGCGCAGTGGATAAAGCGTCAACCTGGAATGCTGAGGTTGCCGGTTCAATACCCTGCACTTGTCTGGTCAAGGCACATATGGGAGTTGAAGCTTCCTGCTCCTCCCCCCTTTCTCTCTCTCTCTCTCTCCTCTTTAAAATGAATAAATAAAAAAATTTTAAAAAAAACAACAAAAAAAAAACACTAGGTTCCTGGCCTCCAGGATGCGAGCTAAGGCCAATCCGGCCATACCTTCCACCTGTCCACTGCTCTACAGAATAAGAATCTGAAAGTCCAAAATGCTCTAGGACAAAGTCAGATATGTTTTTCTCCAAATAATAGTTGGGACGAGCTTTCTGTCTCATCCTCAGATCTGCAAAACTACTCTCAACCTGTGAACTGGTGTTAGAGCACTGTCAGGTGAGCATTTCAGAAAAACATCATGAATGAAGAACGGAAAGGGGTGCAACTAACTGTACCGAAAATATGCCAGGCCAGGCCTTAAAGGAGTTCACAGTGCAAGCCTAATTCAGCCAAGGAGAATTCAGTTCCCAGTCAGTTATCAGACCTGCGGTCTCTCCCAGTTTAACGAGAAGGTACTTGCTTCTCCAATGGAAAGGAACCTCAGGCAAATAGGGAGCTAAAAGCTGGAAGATGGCCGCCTGTAGCAGGGCAGATTGCCCCACATCTGGACCAGCACTGCCTGGGTTTGAATCCTGCCTCTGCCACTTACAAATGTGTGTGACTGCGAGCAAGTTACTTAACCTCTCTGAATGACAAATAAACGAGGAACAAAGGACTCTTTGGAGAATATGGGAATATAAATTGGGCTAAGCAGCCTTATGGAATCCTTAGTGTCAAATGTCCAAGATTCTTCATTGAGCGCTTCCATAACTTGCTGGCTTGGTCTAGCTTCATTTCTTGCCAGCTACTTTCAGAAAACAGAGGTAAGAGACACCTTGTAATTACTACTAGAACTAAGAGCTTGCTCTCTAAGTGTCACATTCACATTTTATTACCTGCAAGAACGTCACCATCTCATTGGAACAAGCTTCCAGGTTAATCCTTCGTACTGTCACGTAGTCTCCTGTTGGTTTATACTTTGCTAGATTCACTGTCATCAGGTCCTCAAATCCTTTGCCTAAAAGAAAAGAGAAATGCTATAAACAGCAATAAAAGTATTCTTCTTCCTTCAAGAGACTTCATTTAAAAAGAAAACTCAACCTGGCCGGGTAGCTCAGTTGGTTAGAGCATGGTCCCGGTAAGTCAAGGTAGTAGGTTTAATCCCCGGTCAGGGCACATACAAGAATCAACCAATGAATGCATAAACAAGTGGAACAATAAGTTAATATTTCTCTCTCTCTCTCTCTCCCTTCTCTCTCTCTTAAAAAAAGAATTTAAGTTTTCCTAGTTGGGTAGCTCTGTTGGTTAGAGCATCCTGAAGCACAGAGGTTGCTAGTTCAATCCCCAGGCAGGGCACATACAGGAATAAACTGATATTCCTGTCTCTCTCTCTCTCCTTTCCTCTTTCACTAAAATCAATTTTAAATAATTATTTTTAAATTTCAAGTTAAAATTTTGTGTGTGTGTGTGTCACAGAGACAGAGAGAGGGACAGATAAGAAAGGAGAGAGATGAGAAGCATCAATTCTTTGTTGCGGCACCTTGGCTGTTCATTGATTGCTTCTTCATATGTGCCTTGACCAGGGGGCTACAGCAGACCGAGTGACCCCCTGCTCAAGCCAGCGACCTTGGGCTCAAGCTGGTAAGCCTTGCTCAAACCAGATGAGCCTGTGCTCAAGCCGGTGACCCCGGGGATTCAAACCTGGGTCCTCTGCATCCCAATCCAACACTCTATCCACTGCTCCACTGCCTGGTCAGGCCAAGTTAAAATTTTCACTAGTGTTAATTTCATGGCTGACAGTTCTTGATTTTTCTCCTATTAGTTTCTTCTCAGCCAACCATTCTGATGACTATGGCCCAGGACACTAGAAGTGCTCAGCCAAAAAGAAAAAAATTGCAAGAACTCCTTTCCTGGTAACATGATCTCTCTTCCCATACTTGGAAAAACAAAACCAAGAAGACCCATAAAAGCCAGTTCTGTCACCATGAATCCTGCTGAAGAGCTCACAGCCTCTGGCCCACATTCATGGGGCTGCTGGAAAGCTGCAGCGTCCCCGGGAGCATGAATATCATGAGGGTCCCTGGACATTACCTATAATGGTGAGTAGCTCATAACACCCTGCCTCCGGCAAAAAGCTACTCATGATCTCCTGCTTAGAGAAGGATGCTATCGACTCTGAGCTCGCCTCATTGGTCTAAAGAAAGAGAAAAATAGGTTAATAAGAGAAAATCAGGGTTGGGATGGGAGTGAAGAGGTGATAATTCAGACCCATGAGGAGACTAGCATCTAAACAAACAGAAATTCTGACTTGTGCCAGCATTCTTTGATGAGAACTGTAAAGTAAACCACCAGGGGTTTGACGTAGGTAATCAGCACTAATATCATGGTAAGTGTTAGCGCTATCTACAAATGGGGGTGGGGGACAAGGGTCAGTTCCAGTCAACTGTTGATTTGCTTGTCCTTCCAACAACTAGGCCATTTGCTAAGAACTAAAAACTTCTTTTAAACTGTTTTAAAAAGTTTTTTCAATTACAGTTGCCATTCAATATTATATTAGTTTCAGGTACACAGCATAGTAAAAACTATAAAATTCTTACCTGGGGAAAGGCTGTCTAGAGAAGACACATTTACAAAAGAGAAGGGAGATGGAGAGGTGGGAGGTTCTCTCAAACTTCCTGCTGCATGAGGGTCCTATTTTTAAGGTCCTGATTATAGAACAAACACTGAACCTTGCTATAGGGAAAATGTGGCCATAAGAGCTCCTGTCTTTAGCAAACCAAGACCCCAGACCAATCAATCCTTGGCATTTCCAAGGGAAGCAAGAAAACAGCCAACATACTGGGCTCCGAGCACAAGAAACAGAACTGTCTTAGCCATCATCCCAGGTAGCAAGTGACCTGCTCCTCATTCCTGCCTATTCATGCTGCAAATGAAGCTGGATCCCAGCCATGTAGGATGTGGGCGTTATACCACTGGCCTATTAGGTCCTGAAGGAAAGTACCCAGCAAAGTGCATGGCAGACCCACCACTCTTTCTTTAGCTTAACAGGCCCAGTTTCCTTCTTCCAGACCTAAATGTATTTGTGTGACTTTAGGGACTGTGTGTTTTTCTTTCTTTTGGATCCTCTTTCTTTGGATGTGTGTGAAACTGAAATGGAGAACCTTAGACCAGCTCATATTTCGTATGCTGAATCCATAAACCTGACCTCTACTCAGGAAAAGGTCTTTGTGAATGCATGAAAGGCTCTTGGCTCAGCATTAACTGTACCACCTCACTGGGAATCCCTGACATTTCAAGTGCATCTGGTTTCGAAACAGTTGATGCTGCCAAAAAGAAAGAAACCAAGTGGGTTCAGCCTCCTGCACCACTTACTCTGACAATAAGAGGACCCTAAGCAAGCCAAATTGAGCTTTGTCAGCGCAGATTATATTTCTAATTTAATTAATTTTTATATTTCTAAGATTCATCCATATTGTATTTAGCCATGTTATATACCTGTGCTTTATAATATTCATCTTGGGGACATATCTCAATTTATCCATTCCAATATTCATGGGCTTTTTGGGTTGTTTTTCAGTTCTACTACCCTGAACTGTGCTACTTACTAGAAACACGTTTGAATGTGTCTCCTGACACATATATGCAAGAGTTCCTCTAAAGCTTATATCTAGGAGTAGAATTGCCAGGTCACAGGTTATGTGAAGAATCACCTTTACAAAATAATGCCAAATTGTTTTACAAAATGGTTAGACAATATACAATCCCACCAGCAATATGCGCATGCTCTCGCTGATCCATCTTTTCCCCAGCACTTGCTGTATTCAGACTTAATTTTTGTCAGTCTCATTGTGGGTTTGATTTCCTTGACTTCTAATGAAGTTGGGCATCTTTTCATATATTTATTGGCTGTAGGGAAAAGAACTGTGTTAGGCTTGCTCACTAGTACTTTGCATAATGAGTGCGTGAGCACGGGGCAGAGCCACGTGTGTATAGTCTATGTAAGGCTACGGATGCTTTCCCTTGGCACAGATTGCTTGCTTGCCACTGTGAGAAGCAGTTTCTCTGTCTGTTTGCTCGCCCACTGTTGTGAGAATTTAATAAATGGGCATGGCCCAACACTTTTTAGCTCCGCAGTTCCTCTACCATCCATCAGAATCCAATGTCAACCTGCCTGGCCTTGGCTACTGGCATTACATTGGCCGTCCGGAATTTCTCCAAGGTGAAAATGCTTCTTTCTGTCTCTTGTCCATTTTTCTGAGTTGTTTTAATGTAGGATTTCCCCAAAGTGGGTTCTGCAGAACATTGAATCTGACAGGTTTGCATGTAAAAAAGTTTACCCGTCCAATTAAGTTAGAAAATTCAGCATATTCGTTGTCATGGAGAATCTCAAGGTGTACCTGCATATTAAAGATTTTGAGAATTTCTGCAGTAAGGAAACTTGTTCAAGTTTTTAAACCTAGCATCTCCCAAAGGTACTTGTCCCGAGAACCGTTTTGTGCCTAATATCTGTTAAATTTGGGGAAAGGCTACTTTAAGTAAAACATATGGTAAAATGCTAAGATTTAGGGTCCAGCCAGCGGCAAAACTTGAACTCAAGTATAGCATGTTTTGTGACCCTAGGCAAGTCACTCTAATTTTGTGAAATCCTGCTATCTCATCAGTGGAATAATTCCTACTTTAGTGACAATTAAATGAGATAAAATATGTAAAGAGCCTAGTACCATCTGTTTTTCTATAAATGTGAATTCTCTTCTCTCTTTTGCTATCTACTCATTTTTTTTTTATTTTTCCAAAGTGAGAAGCGGGGTGGGGGTTGTGGGGAGGCGACAGATGGACTCCTGCTTGCACCCAACGCTATGGGGGGGGGGGGAGGCAGAGGCCATGGAGCCATCCTCAGCTCCAATGGAGCCTTGGCTGCGGGAGGGGAAGAGAGAAAGGAGAGGGGGAAGGGTGGAGAAGCAGGTAGGCACTTCTCCTGTGTTCCCTGGCCGGAAATCAAACCTAGGACTTCCACACGCCGGACCAACATTCTACCACTGAGCCAACTGGCCAGGGCCGCTATCTACTCTGTGTCACTCCCCTGCTCCACAAATAAGATGGAACAGAGAAAACAGAGAATCCTAAGTAGAGCTTGATCACAGTTAAGGTTGGTTTGATTTTGGTTTTTATACTTGTCTGTGTTTTCAAGTGTTCTGAAAACAAATTCTAAGATCATTAAAAGAGCCACTGTAGCTTCTTAAAACTATCTTGTCTTCAGAATAATCTGAAGATACTGGTTACTATATGTTAGGTGCCTCACACAAATGAGAAAGAGAGATGCAACCAACGGACAAAAACGGAATAATGATTTGAGCAAAATCTTAAACCAAGAGCTCTGATAGGCCACTCCCTTTTGTTTAGAATTTATATGGTAAGTTAGTCTTGAGGAGTCCTATCTTCTTACCTTGTACCTCTAACTCCCTGCACCTGTTCTTGCTCTGCAGATCCTGTGTTCTCAAGTATCAATCTACTTCTCAATGAAATCAGCATCACCAGTTAACACAAACCTAAGGGATTGCTTCCAGACCCAGCTCCCTCCTCTGGCCTGTGAGTATCCATGAGCTTGGGCCCTCCCTGCCTCTAGGGCTGGGGGCGCATGCGGCCCCCTGAGGCCATTTATCCGGCCCCAGCCACACTTCCTGAAGGAACACCTCTTTCATTGGTGGTCAGTGAGAGGAGCACAGGATGCATCCGCACCCATAGTCCCCATTGAAATACTGGTCAGTTTGTTGATTTAAATTGACTTGTTCTTTATTTTAAATATTGTATTTGTTCCCGTTTTGTTATTTTCCTTTAAAATAAGATATGTGCAGTGTGCATAGGGATTTGTTCATAGTTTTTTTATAGTCCGGCCCTCCAACGGTCTCAGGGACAGTGAACTGGCCCCGTGTGTAAAATGTTTGGGTACCCCTGCTCTAGGGTCTCATCCCATACTACTCTCCCCTGACTGTTACGCTGTTGCTCCAGTCTTAGAACACTTGTGCTAGCTGTCTTTGTTGGGAACACTGATGCCCTACTCCTTCCTCACCCCAGCCTTTTTCTCATGACTGCTTCCTCCTTATCATTTGGGTCTCAACCAAAATGCCATTTATTCAATGAAGACTCCACCCAGCAAGAGTAAAGTAGGCTCCTAGTTACTTTATTATCTTGCTTTACTTTCTCTACAGTAGGTATCACTGGAGTTTATTTATCTATCACCTGTCTCCTCAACTAGGATGCAGGTTCCATGAGGGCATGGGCCTTGTCTGTCTTGCTCACTGATGTAGTATTCCCTAGTGTCTACAACAATGCTGGCACATACTTTAAAAAATAATTTAAGCGCCTGACCCGGGGTGGCGCAGTGGATAAAGCGTCGACCTGGGAACATTGAGGTCGCCAGTTCAAAACCCTGCACTGGTCTGGTCAAGGCACATATGGGAGTTGATGCTTCCAGCTCCTCCCTCCTTTCTCTCTTTCTTTCTCTCTCTCTCTCTCTCTCTCACTCTGTGTCTCCTCTCTAAAGTGAATAAAATAAAAAGAAGTAAAAATAATAATAATAATAATAATTTAAGCAAAGCTTGAATGAGGAGGTTTTTTGCCCATGACCTCGTCACTCCCACAGGCTGAAAAGAAGAGTAGGGTAAAAGTACCAGCCAGTTCCATTGGAGACAGGGTACAATATAAGGACCTATCCTGGGAATGCCAGCACTCATGTAATACATTCATTAGAGGCATGTTATAGATCTGTGATGGTGAACCTATGTCAAGCGTGTCAGCACTGACACGCGTAGCCATTTTTGATGACACACGGCTGCATGCGGTCGCATACCAGAGAAGTATGGGGCCGCATGCCGAGAAGGACGTTTCATCCTTGGCTCCTGCACGGCCAGGTGCAGTAGCCGAGGGTAAAACATTTGCTGTAGTATAGACACTCTGTGCCGGAGGTCTGTAGGCCAAAACAACAGAGCTCCAGCACAGAGCGTCTAGTTCTGGGACTTCTGGTTAGGCCGTTTTTCTCGAAGTGACACACCACCTGAGTTATGCTCGGTTCTTTGGCAAATTTTGACACACCAAGCTCAAAAGATTACCCATCACCATTATAGATCATAATCTGTACCTGTATGTGAGAAAGTACAGCAAGTACTCAAATAACATTGTCTCATTCAGTGTCCTTTTGTTTCATTATAACATTGATAAGATGCTGTAAGAACTCTTGTCTATATAATTAGCCTATTGTTATGCATTGTTTCACTGAGGATTTACTGTACTACATTTTTTTTAGCAAGTAACAATATCATTCCAATGAGAACAAATCCAGAACTACTCTGAAGGTCTTCTTTCCTCTGATCACCAGGCAAACTCCTTAATGTTTCTCTAATTTGAAAAATACTATGAAAAACAGTGTGAATCCTGAGATTAAAATATTTATTATATACATTTTAAATAGCTCCCTTTGGAAAAACTATGGATACATTTTTGGTACCTATAACCCTGTTCCTTACTAGGAGTGCATTTAAAACATACTGTCTACTAGGCTCTGCTCTAAAGACACACGCTTGTTAAGTCTAGGTAGGGAATGATTCATTAAACTACTGACATGATTAGTTAATAACTTGATAAATATCTCTACTATCTTTGTTGACTACAGAAAACTACTCAAAAGTGTTAGTTTCAGAAAATGAAATTCCTTAGGTAATTGAGAATATGAGTTCTTGGGCAACCTAGAATTACATGAAATACACTAATCTAATGTTCCTCTACCACTCTGTTCCCCATCCCACTGGTGACAGTCCTAAATTGGAGGCTATCTAACTTGTGAAGGTCCTACAGGTCTGAACTCAGAAACCAACCATTACTTAGGAAAACAAAGGCCGTATTTTGAAAGGAAGGGCTCTGATATTGCCACGAGAAAGGCAGATTAGTTCATTATGTTGTTTTAGATTTAGAAGAGGTCAAAATTCAAATGAAAAGGATGAAGTACTTAGTCCATTCTCTTTATTTTCAATCAATCAATCAATCATTCATTCATTAAGTCCATGCTCTTTAAACACAGTATAGTATAAATTTATTAGTGTAATACATGATCTCAAATTGCCTAAAGATAAAGAAACTCTAGAAAAGCCTTTTCTTAGTTTCCCCCATGATGAAAAAGTGTTTTTTGAAAATTTTGAAGCATTTGAAAAAATACATAAGCTATTGATATCCAGAAAGACCATAAAATGATAACTTTGCTTAAACAGTTGAAAACAAAATACAACAAAGACAATGTTGATGAAATGCTATCAAATAAATACATTCACCCCCAGCCACCAGCACCACAGGTTTCACTCAGGATAACTTTTTGGTGTAACACCAGCAACTGTGAAAATATAAAAATTCTGTATCATTGGCGTTATATTCCGGAAAAATACCTAACTGATCCTACAGCAAACATTTTTGGTTGCCTGATGGGGAAACATTTGGATCTGAGAGAGAGGTGCTTGCCCCTGACTAGCAGACTATATAGCACAACCAAAGCTTTACTCAGAAATTCCAGTCAACATCATCAGCCTTCACTCAGCCGTGGGGCTGCTTGCAAAGGTACAAATGTCTGTCATCGGGAAAGAGTAGGAAGTCTATTTAGAAAAGGCTTCATACCCTCTTTCTGATTCACATGATCAAAAATAGCTTGGTACACTGTGTTCATCTGGTGTTATTTCCTTAGGTAGAATAAGCTAAAAGAGTAGGAAGCTGGGCAAGAGTCTTGTAGTTTTTGCCAATAAAAAAAACACTTTCTGTTTTGTAGTGTTTAATTTGGGGTTTTGTTTTTAAGGTAAGAGATTGGAGGTCCTGCCTTATAATCTAGACAGAGATCAATATCGGCTCTGTAGACTAAAATCTATTATTGATAGACTAAATGGAAAATTTAGTACCACTAGCCACTACACCACATTATATATTATTGAAACTTTCTCCTTTTTTGGAGGGGATAGAGGGTGACTGGGAGGGTTAGGAAGGAGAGGAGACATTAATCCCTAGGAGAGAGACAAAAGTGCCTGAAATTTTTTTTCAGTTTTCAAAGTACACATCAAAATCTTTCCAGGGTGAAACCTGAATCTTCACAAGTGAAAGAATTACACTTCAAATAAAGCTCAGTGACAGATAAGCAGAAACATAAAATGATAAGCCAACAAAACACACAAACTTCCACAAGAAGTCATGTACATGCAACAGCCATAGTGCTAGAGTCTAAAAAGTCACTTACTTTTCTCCGAGTGTCACCCGGAGGCTGCTCTGAAGTAGAGAAATGGGTTGTTGGCATTTTTTTAGTAGAACATAAACCCACATTCAGAACAGCAATTATATTACACTTAGTACTACACTTATTAATAGAAAATCACTAAGAAGTCATTACAGCGAAAAGTGCCTGAAGTGCTATGTATAAACAAAGACACACATACAGTAAAGATGCTGCAGATAACATGGGATCTTAAACAGGAATCTACAGCTCTTCACAACTTGGCCAAGTTACTATTCCATGGGTAGGCTTTACTAAGTATAATGCAACTGCTCTAATTCTGCTCATACATTGACTTTTCATCAGCACAGTGTTACTTTCTATAATCTGATTTTAGAGTCTTATACTGTGAATAAACAATTCGTTATAAAGTTATAGTGAGATGGCTATTTCCCAGGGAGGTAAGGGACTGGAAAACAGATTTGTTTGTCTTAAAAAAGCAAAAAAGTTTTAATACAGCAACATGTGGGACCTCTGCCCGACTTGATTCTCTAGTCAGACATTCTATTCTGAATGCAAATAAAACAAAGGTTTTGGGTCCCTCTGTTACTCTTGGTGAAAATGAATAAAGCAAAGGACAACTAAAACAACTTTCTGCTCTTCAGTAAAAAAAATTGTGTCTGTGCATTTGATTTTCTCCATTCTGTAAAAGTGATAAAAATCATCAAAGCAAGAGTTTAACTGTAAGCTATTGGAATACATTTCCAAATATCTTAAATTAGAAATTATAGCACCCAACTGTGGAGCTAGAGGAAACTGGCTGCAGTGTCAATTCACCTCGATTTAGCAAAATGAGAATTTTTTCTTTTTTGCCTTGGACATCAGTTTCTGGTGCACAAATGGCAGGAGCAGTTAAGACAGTCTGCCAGAGGTAAGAGCCAGGTGAAGAGATTAAAGGAAATCAAACCCAATTTTCCAGTGTAGAGGGCATATTCCAAATTGTATAAGACTTGGTAACATATACTTCATCAAGCTGCAAACAATACACAGAACAATCTCTTCATCCTCCTCAGATGAGAGACTAGGGAATTGCCCGAGCACAGCCAGAGATCCTACACCCAAGACCCTGAAACCAAAATTCATTCATTCAATTCACATATACTGGAATATTTTTAACTAACTTATTATAAACTGAATTCCCAATTCAATTTCTATCACTTTCAACGTTTACTTAATTGAGAATAGGACCAGAATGTAGAATTTTTTGTTCTATTAGCATTTCCTTTATTGTACAGCTAAATTTTAAAAAATATATTTTATTTATTGATTTAAGAGAGAGTAGAAGGGAGAGAGAGACAGAAACATTGATCTGTTTCTATATGTGCCTTGACTGGGGATTGAACCAGCAACCTTTACGTATAAGGACAGTGCTCTAACCAACCGAGCTATCCAGCCAGGGCTGTACAGCTAATTTTTATTCTTTATAACAAAAACAAAAAATACTCATTATTTTTCTCATCTCCTACTTGTCTACAACAAAAATCTTTGACAAAATTCATGAATAATATTACTCCAGAAGTTTGCTGAGCGGCGTTAGGAAATATAAATTAATAGGTATCACCTAATAACTAACAAGTTTGGATTTTCAATTAATTAAGCCTATAAGGGGTATTCGACATCAGTCACTCAATGCATCCAATTTGATAAACCTGTTTCTTTAGCTACAAGTACCAAAGAGAGTATCTTGGTATTTGGACACAAAGAATGGGGCTGTACTACTATTATTTTTTATAGAAATAAATTTTACTTACTGTAAATTAAGACCGTAGTTCGCAAAAAGGTTCAATTTGAAAATAGCCAAGAAGGCCTTGGCGATTAGCTCAGTTAGAACATCATCCAAAAACACCAAGGTTGCAGGTTTGATCCCTGGTCAGGGCCCATATGGGAAGCAACCAATGAATGCACAATTAAGTGGAACAACAGATGAATGCTTCCCTCCCCATATCCTGTCTCTCTCTCTTCCTCTCTCTTGTCTAAAATCAACCAATAAAAAAAAAAAATAGCCACAGAAAAACTCCTGGGCCTGTTAAATTTCCAAGTTGCAAACCTAAACTACTTCTGAAATGAACATTTAGATTTCCTAATAGGAAGTTAATATTTTTGTCCTGACAGATTTTTTTTCCTTAGTTCTCTTAAGTCTCATAATTTCTACCATGAAAAGATGATTCAACTAGACTGAGCAGTAAAACCAGAACTTCTACATCATTGCTACATTTGATCTGACTATAATTTTATTTTTAAAATTTTCAAGGCTAGCAACTTTTAAACACTTAGTTTATTGCCTTTAGCAATACATATTTTAACTTGACAAATACTTAGAAGAAATACATGTGCCTTTAAGTACCTACTGGCTTTCTAACAATCAAGACAGGCTAACGACAACTGCCAGCTTAGTCCTCAAACCTTTGGGAAACCGTGGCCTCTAAAGGAGCCAAATAAATATAACAACTATAGTTTATACTTTCCCTTAAAATTGCTCATTTCTATGAACTGATTTAGTCAACAAAAGAGTAGTGAGATTTATCCTGAAGTGACGGCTAAATGCCATATGGTACTTACCTCCAAATAGTTCCAAATCTCTTAAGCCCTCAACAATGAACTTTTCCGAGACCCACCGCTAAAGAGGAAAACCCCAAAGAGAATTAGTGTTTCTTCCAAGCCACAAAAAATTAGCTATCAGCCATTAGACAGACAAAACACAACTACAAAAACAGAATCACACAGTACATTTAAGATACAGTCCTATGGGAAAGTTTTGAAAGGAATCTTGTATTTAAATCAGCAGACAACAATAGATTAATTCCTTTCTTTTTTCCTCTTTGCCTAATCTGATGAATAATTCTTAAATCTGAAAGATGAGAAATGCATAGTACTGGTCCTAATAATGAAGAATGAATGTTTTTCTCCTTCCTGTGTATAAAACAACAGTTCGAATCCAGGGCTTGCCCAGTCAAGGCCCATACAGGAAGCAACTACTAAGAGTTGATGCTTCCTGTTTCCCCTTCCCTTTTCTCTCTCTATCCTCACTCTAAAATCAATGAATAAAATCTTTAAAAAAAACAACAGGCCCTGGCCAGTTGGCTCAGTGGTAAAGTGTTGGCTCGGCGTGTGGAAGTCCCGGGTTTGATTCACAGTCAGGGCAAACAGAAACGCCCATCTGCTTCTCCACCCTTCCCCCTCTCCTTCCTTCTATCTCTTTCTTCTCCTCCCACAACCAAGGCTCCATGGGAGCAAAGTTGGCCCCAGCGCTGAGGACGGCTCCATGGCCTCTGCTTCAGGCGTTAGAATGGTTCCGGCCAAAACGAAGCAACGCCACAGATGGGCAGAGCATCACTCCCTGGTGGGCATGCTGGGTAGATCCCAGTTAGGTGCATACGGGAGATATGACTGCCTCCCTGCTTCTAACTTCAGGAAATAAAAAACACACACACAACCTTTTACATCCATCTTACTCATTCCATGGCTGCCTAATACAGATGCTTACGACCATAAATGCCAATTAGAAAAATACTACTGGAATTCACAATACAGAAAATAGGGATGAAACAGTTTTTCACAAGCCTCTATTAGTTTGTAACAGGAAATTGTACATACATTGCACATTCTTCCACCCACTAGGATTTCTAAAGACATCTCTGCTTACATTTGCTACCAAATGCTACCTTTACAAGGACCAAACTAGCATGACCAATTTTGGTTTACTTTACTGGCCTATTTCAAACGAGTATTGGATTTCCATCATACTGATCAGTGCTCTGGTTTCACCTGAATTCGACTACGTTGAAAAAGAAAAGAAGCTCATATTTAAAAGCAATGGAATGAAGATTGTATTTCACCTAAGGACTGGTGTTAAAGTTTGGCTTGGGGGCATTCTTTCCACTGGGCAGAGTTCAGGCTAAGTAAAGAATCTGTTTTTCCTCTTAATTGACAGTGAAGTTTACTCTTTACAATATAAATTGTCTTTATATGTCTAAACATATGAAAAAAGATTAAGTAACATTCAGAAATAAGTTGCATAATATGAATTGAAACTATGACATTCTGCTCTCTTTTCTACATCATTTTTTTCCAAATTAAAAAAGGAAAAACCACTGTTAGTTTAAAAAAATTTTTGATATAGCCTGACCAAGTAGTGGCACAGCGAATAGTGTCTGTCGAGCTGGGATGTTCGGGACTCAGGTTGAAACTCCAAGGTCACCAGCTTGAGTGTAGGATCATGGACATGACTCATGGTTGCTGTCTTGAAGCCCTAGGTCCCTAGCTTGAGCAAGGGGTCACTGGCTCAGCTGAAGCCCCCAGTCAAGGCATGTATGAGAAAGCAATTAATGAACAACTAAGGTGCTGCAACTATGAGTTAATACTTCTCATCTCTCTACCTTTCTGTCTGTTTGTCCCCTCCTTCTCCTTTGCTAAAAAACAAACAAAAACTTGATATAAAAATATCACATTTCCGCCCCGGGCCGGGGAGGTCGGGCCTGTCGGGGAGTCCGGGAGGCGGCTCGGCCTTCCGCCCGGTCTTCCCCAGGCTCCGCCTCCTTTCGACCCTCCCTCGCGGGAGGTGGAGGCGGGAACCCCCCCCCCCCCCCCCCCGGGCGCCTGTGGGGCAAAAAATAAAAATTAAAAAAAAAAAAAAAAAAAAATATCACATTCACTGTACCATAAGATATTTAATAAAAATAAATTTTGTTGGGCCCTGGCCAGTTAGCTCAGTTGGTAGAAGCATCATCCCAAGGTTTAATCCCTAGTCAGGGCATATACAAGAATCAACCAATGAATGCATAAAGTTGAACAACAAATCCATGTTTCTCTCTCTCTCCCTCTTCTCTCTCTAAATCAATTTTAAAAAAAATTTTAACTGTCATTTTAATATTTAAAGAAAGTGGTATATTTATAATGTCTCATATACTTGTTACATTTATACTTGTTACAAGATTTTAAAAGAAAGATTTTAAATGTTTTATTTTTTACAGGGACACAGGGACAGAGAGAGATATAGATAGAGACAGACAGACATGAACAGAGAGAAATGAGAAGCATCAATCATTAGTTTTTCGTTGCGACACCATAGTTGTTCATTGATTGCTTTCTCACATGTGCCTTGACCGCGGGCCTTCAGCAGGCCGAGCCATCACTTGCTGGAGGCAGCGACCTTGGGTGCTGGCGAGCTTTTGCTCAAGCCAGATGGGCCCATGCTCAAGCTGGCGACCTCCAGGTCTCGAACCTGGGTCTTCTGCATCCCAGTCCAGGGCTCTATCCACTGTGCCACTGCCTGGTCAGGCTACTTGTTACAAGATTTTAAAATAATTACTACTGCTTTGGGAAATTAAATACTTGATAAAAAATAAAATATGACACTCATTTATGAAATCATGGAAACTTATAAAGAAGCTAACTTCAGTATTCTTGAGGTAATTTTAGCTGGTGAAGTTTTCAGGCATGATAAAATTTTTCATACTCAAGTTTTCAATGAAAACCATGATTATATTTAGCAAAAAAGAGTTCCAATGATTATAATTTGGTACTGATTTTTATTTTTATTTACTTATTATTTTTATTTGGGGTGGGGGGGGGAGAGTGGCAGGAAGCATCAATTCAGAGTAGTTGCTTCTCATATATTCCTGGGCTTCTGGAATATACGAGAAGCCCAGGGTCTTGAACCAGTGACCTCAGCATTCCAGATCAACATTTTATCCACTGCACCACCACAGGTCAGGCAATACATATTTTTAAAACACACAGAATCACTGAAAATACCGCACTGGAAATGGGCAGATCATTAGTAATTACAATCTACACATTCAACTGATTTAATGTTGAATGACTGATATTCACAAAATATACCACCTTGTTTCTCCTCCATCAGACAAGCTGGTGGGTGTATTCTGCTCGCCTGCCAACTCTTTTCTCAGGAGTGGAGGCTGTAATACCTGCTTTACTTGCCATATCCTTCACTTCTGCATGATTCTGAACATGACATAACAAACCACCTAAAATACTGCCAAAACACTTTGCTTTTCAGAAAATAAAAATAGTAAAGCCAGAAGAATAGAAACACTCACCCTAATTCGCTCTGGTTTACTTACAAGAAAAGACATGAGTTCCTAAGGTGAAGACCTATTTCAAGTTCAAAAATTTAAACCTAAAAGGAAAATAAAAACAGGCTGAGTTAGTCAAATCTCCTTTTGTAGAAATACCTTTTGATTAACAAAAACTTACTATAAATCTACCATTCAAAGCACTGTAATAGACCAATAAATTGCTAGGTTCCAAAGATTTGTTTAAGGAAAACTCAGTGACAATAGATCTGGATGTACTTTGGGCCAAGGACATCCTGAAATACTACAGTCTCTAAAGGAAAAGAGAAGTTTATTACAGGGGAGTCTCAGGTGACGACTGTCTCGACATGTGACGTTTCAAGTTTATGATACTCCCATAAAAACTTAAATTGGGACATGAGTGTTTTGGCTTATGCTGTTAGCGTCGTACTTACAGACTACATGGGCCAACTAGTTTGGTTGCATGTGGCAGAAAATATGCAGTAACGTGACGTATGAATGAGGGAGTTGGCAGCCCCCAGTATGCTTACCTATGCCATTTTGGACTGTTAAAAGCACAAGTGTTCCATTTGTGTTGCTTTGGCAAATTTTTGGCCCTTATCATGGCTCCTGAACAAAAGTCAGAGCTACTGGCATCACATGGAGAGGAGCTGTCTGCTGAGGACCTCATTCAGCTGGAGAAGCAGTTGATTGAAGAGGAAGAGATAGAAACCCCAGAACCCAAGAGACTTACTACCAAGGGTTTGGCAGAAGGTTTTTCTATGGTAGAGAAGGGGATGGCAAAATCTCAGGGTGAGGACCCAAGCAATGACAAATTCAGTAAGGTCTACAGAGCTATTATGGATGCCTTGCAATGCTGTAGGCAGATTTTGGAAGAGAAGTAATCAACTTTCCAGACTAGCCTGAAACAATTCTTTAAAAAGGTCGAGAGGCCTGGGCCCTGGCCAGTTGGCTCAGTGGTAGAGTGTCAGCCTGGTGTGTGGATGTCCTGGGTTCAATTCCCAGTCAAGGCACACAGGAAAGGCACCCATCTGCTTCTCCACCCTTCTCTCTCTCCTTTGTCTCTCTCTTCCCCTCCCGTAGCCAAGGCTCATTGGAGCAAAATTGGCCCGGGCGCTGAGGATGGCTCCCTGGCCTCCACCTCAGGTGTTAGAATGGCTCCAGTTGCAACAGAGCAACACCCCAGATGGACAGAGCACCGCCCCCTAGTGGGCATGCCAGTTAGGCGCATGTAGGAGTCTGCCTCTCTGCCTCCCTGCTTCTCACTTAAAAAAAAATTTAAATAATAAAAAAAAAGATGGTAGAGAGGCCTGCAACAGATCCTGCACCCTCTACATCAGTTGCTTCTTGAGATGAAACACCTGTAGTACAGGTAGAATCATCTCCAGCATCTTCCTTAGGCAATCCCGATTTACCTGACCCAGTATCTTCAATGCCTTCTGCCGGTTTTCTTGCCTCTCCAGCTTCCTCCTCCCTATAGGTCACTCTCACCCACCTTGAAATGCCCCTTCCAGTGTGCAAGCCAATCACTGGAATAAAGATATTTTTTTACACTCAATTTTTGTCATTTTTTCTGTTACTACAGTACAATGTACAGTACAGTATATTTATGTCCTTTTCCTTTTTCTGTGGCTTAGTTGTGTTTTATGTTTTAGATTATGATTTTACAACTGTGTTAAAATAGGTAAGTGACTTAGGCTAGGGTGCGTTTCAACTTACACCAAAATTCGGGTTACATCACTGTCGTAGGAACAGAACTGTGTCGTAACTGGAGGACACCCTGCATATGGTTTTCTTCTTTCATATTTAAATTTCTCTCAAGTAAGTCACCACTGACCCCTTCCCAGAAGCAATTAGCAATTGTGTGTGTGTGTGTGTGTGACAGAGACAGAGAGAAAGACAGAGGGACAGCAGACAGACAGGAAGGAGAGAGATGAGAAGCATCAATTCTTCATTGCAGCATTTTACTTGTTCATTGATTGCTTTCTCATATGTGCTTTGACCTGGGTGTAGGGGGGCTCCAGCAGAACGAATGACCCTTTGCTCAAACCAATGACCTTGGGCTCAAGTCAGCAACCTTGGGCTTCAAGCCAGCCATCTTTGGGCTTAAGCCAGTGACCATAGGGTCATGTCGATGATCCCAAGCTCAAGCCAGCCACCCCTGCTGAAGCTGGTGAGCATGTGCTACAGCCAGTGACCTCGGGGTTTTGAATGTGGGTCCTCTGTGTCCCAGTCCAATGTTCTATCCACTGCACCACTTTCTATCCTTGGCCTGTTTAACCGCTTTTCATCATCCCCCCTTTTTTTTTTTTGTATCTTTCTGAAGTGGGAAGTGGGGAGGCAGTGAGACAGACTCCTGCAAGAGCATGACCAGGAACCACCCAGCAAGCCCACTAGGGGGCGATGCTCTGCCCATCTGGGACATTGCTCTATTGCAACCAGAGCCATTCAAGCACCTGAGGTGGAGGCCATGGATCCATCCTCAGCGCCCTAGCCAACTTTGCTCCAATAGAACCTTGGCTGCAGGAGAGGAAGAGAGAGATAGAAAGGAGAGGGGGAAGGGTGGAGAAGCAGATGGGCGCTCCTCCTGTGTGCCCTGGCAGGTAATTGAACCTGGGATATCCACACACTGGGGCCGACGCTCTACCACTGAGCCAACCGGCCAGAGCTTCATCATCATTCTTAAATAGTGTTTATATGGCCATGATTTATCAATTTTAGACATTTGTCTACTAACTTCCTACCATGGTAGATGAGGACTAAGCTCTCATGTGTCACCTCCCAGCACTCTACTTTCCTGCCTTCGTTCTTCCAAAGTAGTTCTGGCATAATTTTTGGTTAAATCGGTAGTCTACATTTACATTACTTTGACTATGCAAACATGGCTCATAGCTGAGGCATATTGGTAAAGATGACCATGTATTCTTCCTTTATATCCATTTAATAACTGAATTACTGTATGCAACACTCTTTGAAGTTGTTTGCAAATAAATAACAACAAATTTAAACAAATTTAAAAAAATTATTCAAGGTAATTTTACCCCATTAACTGAGTAAACAAGAAAATGTATACAATCATCTCAACAGATGGAGGAAAAGAATCTCTTAAAATTCAACTTCTACTCATGATTTTAAAGAAACTCTCAAATCAACCTGGAATTGTCAAATAGAAATAGAATAGAAACAGAATTTTACCAAGTCGACACATAAGAAAATTTTACAGCTTATTTCATACTGAATGGTAAAAAGAATGACTTTCCTCTTAAGAACAGAAGCAAAGCATAAATGTCTGCTCTCATCACTTCTGTTCATCATTATACTAGTGGTCTTGCCTAATACAAAAAGGCAAGAAGAATTAAAAGGCATATAGACTGGAAAAGAAGATATATAACCCTTGATTCACAGACAACAAGATTGTATACATAGAACATGCTAAGTAGTCTACAAAAAATCATACCTAAGAATATGAATTTAGAAAGAAGGTCTGTGGTAGGGTCTGGTGGTTCTAACAAGCTCCCAGATAATGATAATGCTGTTGATCTGTAGACCTACACATTTGAGAGGCCTTGTTCTAAGGAACATAGAAGAACTATTAACCTGTAAAGGGATGGGAAAGGAGGAGTGGGTGGGTAAAGATAACCCAGAGAAAGGCATGCCCAATTAGAATACAGTTATGGTCTGTGGGCCATATTTGTGGTGAAAGAGCCTGTAACAGAGGGAATGTTAAGAAACAGGTCTACCTGGCCCATGGTGGCACAGCAGATAAAGCACCAATCTGAAATGCTGAGGTCACTGGTTAGAAACCCTGGGCTTGCCTGCTCAAGGCATATATGACAAGCAACAAATGAACAGCTAGTGTGAAGCAACTACTTCTCATCCCCACCCACCTCTGTAAAGTCAATAAATAAATTTTTTTAAAAATAAAGAAAGAAACAGGCCCTGGCAAGTTAGCTCAGTTGGTAGAGCCTCATCCTGATATGCCAAGGTTGCAGGTTTGATCCCTGGTCAGGGCACAAATGGGGAGCGACCAATGAATACACAACTAAGAAGAACAACAAATGAATGTTTCTCTCTTTCTCTCTCTCTCCCTCCCTCCCTTCCTCTCTATTATCTCAATCAATAAATTAGAAAATTTAAAAGAATGAATCAACTAATGAATGCATAAATAAGTGGAACAACAAATCAATGTTTCTCTAAGATCAATAAATAAAATTAATACTAAAAAAAGAAACAGATGGGAAGGGGAGAAAAAAATTAAAGAAATTATATTTAGTTAGTAAAGACCACCATAAGTCATCTAGCCGCCTGGTTGGCAAACTGCAGCTCGCAAGCCACATGCGGCTCTTTGGCCCCTTGAGTGTGGCTCTTCCACAAAATACTACGAGCAGGCGCTACCTCGATAAGGGATGTACCTACCTATATAGTTTAAGTTTTTAAAAAATTTGGCCTGACCCGGCGGTGGCACAGTGGATAGAGCATCGGACTGGGATGCAGAGGACCCAGGTTTGAGACCCCGAGGTCACCAGCTTGAGCGCGGGCCCAACTGGCTTGAGCAAAAGCTCGCCAGCTTGGACCCAAGGTCGCTGGCTCCAGCAAGGGGTTGCTCGGTCTGTTGAAGGCCTGCAATCAAGGCACATGTGAGAAAGCAATCAATGAACAACTAAGGTGTCGCAACGAAAAACTGATGAGTGATGCTTCTCATCTCTCTCCGTTCCTGTCTGTCTGTCCCTGTCTATCCCTCTCTCTGTCCCTGTAAAAAAAAAAAAAAGTTAAAAAAATTTGGCTCTCAAAAGAAATTTCAATCATTATACTGTTGATATTTGGCTCTGTTGACTAGGGAGTTTGCCAACCACTGATCTAGCCCATCCTCCAGCCTTTCAAGAAATAGCTTTTACAGGGGAGCAAGATGGCGACGGAGTAGGCGGGCGTACCAACTTCCAACTCCCAGAACCAAAGTGGATTACAACTCAATTTTAAGAACCATCACCTGGATAAACCAACTTTGAACAAGAAATAGCTTTTACAAACTCCTAGATATAAGGTTATCTAATCTCTTGAAAATGTCCCATGTCAGAGAGACTCACTACCATATCAGGGAGCCTATTCTACCTGTTGACAACTCTGATGACTGATTTATTTTGTGCTCAAGTAACTGGGAACAACAACAAAACAGGAAAGCTCAGAGGTGGAAGTGGTTTCAGTGGAAAGATGAGTCTAAGTTGTTAAATCATATTGAATTGAGAAAATAGTTATATATCCCAAGTGGAAATATAGAGCATTCAGTTAGAAAAGTTAAGACTGGCCTGACCAGGCAGTAGCGCAGTGGATAGAGCGTCAGACTGGGAAACAGAGAACCCAGGTTCAAAATCCCGAGGTCACCGGCTTGAGCGTAGGATCACCAGCTTGAGTACGGGATCATAAACATGACACCATGGTCGCTGGCTTGAGCCCAAAGGTCACTGGATTGAAACCCAAGGCCAATGGCTTGAGTCCAGGGTTACTGGCTTGAGCAAGGGGTCACTCGTTCTGCTGTAGCCACCCCACCCCACCCCGGGATCAAGGCTCATATGAGAAAGCAATCAGTGAACAACTAAGGAGCTGCAATGAAGAATTGATGCTTCTCATCTCTCCCCTTCCTGTCTGTCTGACCCTATCTGTCCCTCTCTCTGTCTCTGCCACAAAAGAAAACAAAAAGTTAAGACTGATGATCAACAGAGAGGTCAGAGATGGCTAATGTAGAGTTCAGAGTTAGGAGATAAAGCTATACAAGTGACAGAAATTCACTAAAGAAGAAAATGGCTAGAGAAAAGTAGAAGGCTGGAAAAGGCCTTGGGAGAGGGCCATAGTTAGGACAGGGCACCTGAAAGGCAGGAAGTAAATGGAATCCAAAGGAAGATTTTTCAAGATCCTGCTTTTTCTTTAGAACCACCTCCCTTCCCCCAACCTGATTAACTTAGACCTGTACGTCTCAGGTGTCCTAACTCACTTTCCACCTATGTTAGGTGTTTGGACTCTGTATTTAACCCTTATACCTAAAATACTCTTCATTGCCTATTTATGTTTCCTCCACTATAATAGAGATACCTTGAGGGTAGGGAATGATCTTGTTCATTGCTGCATTCCCATGGGCTACTGTGTCCAACACATAATACAGGCACTCCTGTATCTTCTAAATTAATAATAGTAAAAATAATAAAAGTATCCCTGGCCTGGTAGCTCAGTTGATTAGAGCATCATCCCAATACACCACGGTTGCAGGTTCGATTGCCAGTCAGGACACATATAAGAGTCAACCAGTGAATGCACAGATGGGTGGAACAACAAATCAATGTCTCTCTCTCTCTTTCTCAAGAATCAATAAATTTTAAAAAATTATAAATGAAAATAATACAGCATTTCTGGTGAAGTTCTATGTACCAGGATCTGTGCTACATACTTCACAGAGATCAGCTCACAGTAAATATTATCTTCCGTGTTTTATAGATCAGGAAATTAAGGCTCAGAGAAGTTAAACACCCAAAGTTATGCAGGCAAGTGGTAAAGGACTGATTAGATCTGTCCTAATGCCTGTGCTCTAGAAAGCAGAGAAGCCTAGTGAGGTCAGTCAAGACTGTGTGTGCAAAGATATAATGATAACTAAGAAGGCATCACCTGATTTGACAATGCTGTTGACCAGATGCCAAATGGTAGAGAAAGAATTAATTTATCTTGATTTAATTTGTTTTCACTTATTCCTATTTTTGACACTGGTTTTCTAAACTTCCATGTCTGGGGTCACAACTACAAATACTGCATTTGAGCCACAAAACGTCAAAGAAACCTGGTTAAAGGTTGTGGGGACATATTTAACCAGTACAGCATTGTAACTAATGGCTTCTGGCCTAAGACAGGTAATTAGATAAGATCGATTTCTTCAACTCTCAGGGACAAGAAACAGTCTTGGGTATCTCAAGAACGTATGAATCAGTCAATGAAGAACCGCCTAATACCGCAAATATATACTGGAATATGGTTCTACTTCAACAAGTATTTCTATAAGAAACGGACAAATTCGAGTGGCTTTTCCTCTTTGGGGGATAAAGTTAGGATAGGTTAGGGGGGGATAAAGTTAGGATATGTTAGGGCAGAGACATTAGATGCCCATCTTCTGAAAACTTGAACTATTTCATTTAACCACACCCCTTTCCTCACACTCACTTCCCTACCCTCAACCCCAATCTCCACCCCAAATCTACTGTGGATACTTAAACATGCTTGGGAAACAAGACAATTAGAAGCTCTGTGTTTTGGCTGATTCAGGCAGTCACCTGAATCTCTGTCCTTGGGGTCTCGACCCCACTGCCTGTCTAGCCTGGGAAGAAACCGGGAGAAGGGAGGAGGAGCAGCCGCTTCTTTGAGGACAAACTGAGTCTGGGGCCCCAGGTTCACCTCCTGGAAGTCTGGGGGGAAGAAGGAACGGGTAAGCTCGCTTGTCCCGCCCAGCACCTCTGCTCCGATGTGCCCCTGCCAGGCCCAAGCCTATTCTGCTCTCGAGCTGCAGCCCCTCATGGAGGGAATCGAGGAGGACTCGGGTGAAAGGGGGCCGTGGAGGACGAGGTGGGAGCCCGGATGGCTGGTCTGATGCAGGCCCACCCCGCGAAGATGAAATCAGAGACAGAGAGAGGATGGACTGATGATCCCTGGAACGCACCAGGCGTCCCCGCCAGTCAGGTACCTGATCCTGGAGTCAGCAAGCAGTCCCGACAGCGTCCCAGCTCCGCCTCCTCACTTTATGGCCTCGCCGCCGCCAAGCCGGTTGCTGGGAGGGAGATACGCAACGTGCCATGCGCAGTAGAGGGTCCCCGGGAAAGCGAGCGAGCGAGCGAGCGAGCTAGCCTCCGCCCCGTGGTGGTGGAGCCTCGCCCTTTCCCACCAGGTCCACGCCGATGCAGGAGGTCTGTCTTGTGCCGGTCTCCGGTGTCCTCGGGGTGGCGGGCCCCCGCCGTTTCTCGGGTGCAAGTTATCTCATTCCTCACAGCACATACCTGAGGGCATTCAGTCTCTAAGAGCAGGGGCCAGTTTCACCAATAGGGTGGAAGTGGAAGACCTAGCTTGTCGTTAAGGGCTGCAGGGTCTGAATAGGTCTCCCCAGACCCTTGACCCCGAAGTAGAGTGAGTGACCTTTTGCTCGACCAGCCACGATGGCTCAAGCCAGCCACGATGGGGCCATGTCTATGATCCCACGCTCAAGCCAGAGACCGCCCCCGGCCACCCACCCGCCCCCAAGCGCAAGCGATGAGCCTGTAAACTGGGTTTCGAACCTGGGTCCTCTGGCACCTGGTCCTACGCTCCATCCACTGCGCCACCGCCTGGTCAGGTGGCTACTTGAAGATTTTTCTTTTCGTGTGGTAAGACTTCACTGGAAAAACCTGCCCTACACGTTTTTAAAAAGACATCTCATATGTCCCTCACTTTGGCCTCCTGGGCGACAAGCTGCAAAGAGGGAAAACCCATCCTTTTTCTCTGTGCTTCAGGTAATTTATCTGTAAAAGGAGGAAAACAGCTAACAAATGGGAACTATCACTTTTATCCTTCTGGATCTTTTTTCCCCCTCAATCCTTCCTCATCCACAACTCTGAGAGACATGCTGTATTTGCAGAAACCTATAATGTTTGCCTAGATGGGGAAGTTGACCAAGATAAGGCAGGCAGGGCTTGAGAAATTAAGCAATCTCAAGTGATGGAATAAGTCTCCCTTCTGTGAGACTGCGTTTTGGATTTTGTTTTTTTCAGTGACACTCCACCCTTGCAGGAGGGGGTTTCCAAAATTGGTTAAGTGCATACCATCAAGTAATGAACACTCAATTCTTCCCAGTACTTTCCATCAGTTCTCATCTAACCCAATAACTGTCATTTTCTATCTGGATATCCATCTACAAAGGTGGCTAAAAGATTTCACCATCTTCCTGATTGTTCACAAAAGTTAGAGAAACTTTTTCCCCCACGTTGTTGTTTTATTGTATCAGAACAGTGAGAAACAAACGTCTTGCCACACACACACATTTAGCCAAATTAAGAAATTAAAGAGTCTTTAATGCTGGTGCGCGGACCACCCGGAGGCCAAAGCCTTTCAAATCAGTGTGGTAGGGAACACAATTTGGGGCTAGCTTTTAATGGGAAAATTACTAACTGACTGAGGAATGGGGAGGGGAGAAAGCATAACAGTAAAACAAAGCAGTGAAACAAGCTTTCTTACAATGTTTATCTATAGGGTTAATTCAGAGAGAAACATGCTGAGAACACCTGCAACTTTGCAAAGCTAGCCCAAGGCCCAACCTCAAGGCCAGGAATACGGAGTCTTTTCAGAAGAAGTTCTGCTAAAAGTCTCTTTGTTTTAGAGAAAGTAAGTTTTGCCAAAAATTACTTATTTTCTACACTTCAGTTTCAAGGAGGAAATGTTTTGTTTTTAATGTTTATTGTATTGATTTCAGAGAGGGAAAGACAGGAACATCAATCTGTTCCTCTATGTGCCCTAACAGGATAAACTAGCAATGGCAGAGCTTTACGACAATGCTTTAACCAACCAAGCTATCCAGCCAGAGCAGAAATTTCTATTAGCTTTATTTTTCCTTGCAAAAGGGCAGCCTAAATCCAGATAATTTAGGAAACCAGTGTAATGAAAGGTCAGCTTTCAGTTTATAAAGTCAATCTTTTCCTGTTTTGCTTTTTACTTATTATGAGCCCTGGGATGCACTAACTCTCTAATCCAGGGGTGCCCACACTTTTTCAGCTTGTGAGCTACTTATAAAATGACCAAGTCAAAATGATCTACCTACAATAAAAACGCAAAACATAAATTTATTTCTTCTATATTATCATTATTTAAGTTACTATTATTACTATTTACTATTGTGTATTCTTCTTTCACCTTTCTCCTTCTCAGCTCTGTTTTCGGAGGAAAGTCAATGTCATAGTTTTTATGAACAATCCGAAAAAGCCGCTCCACATTTCCCTTCTTTGGAATAGCAATGGCACACAGACAGATGAGGCGAATGCACTTAGAATATGACATAGTGAAAAAAATCCCCTCCCATTCTGTATGAAAGTCGTAGGTTTTAGGCTTCTTACTCGGACCAGCTACGGCACTCATTTTTATACCCTTTGTTGTATTTAGTTTAAATAAATTGAAGGCTAACTACGCAGCAATGTAACTGAACAAGTTAGCGCGGTTTAACGTGCATGCGTAGGGTGTCAAAAGTTCAGACGTCAGCCTGACCTGTGGTGGTGCAGTGGATAAGGCATCGACCTGGAATGCTGAGGATGCCAGTTCAAAACCCAGGCTTGCCGGGTCAAGGCACATATAAGAAGCAACAACTATGAGTTGATGCTTCCTGCTCCCAACCCCCCTTTCGGTTTCTCTCCTCTCTCTAAAATCAATAAATAAAATCTTAAAAAAAAAAAAAGTTCAGACGTCAGAGGCCTGACCTGTGATGGTGCAGTGGATAAAGCGTCGACCTGGAACACTGAGGTCGCCGGTTCAAAACCCTGCACTCGTCTGGTCAAAGCACATATGGGAGTTGATGCTTCCTGCTCCTCCCCCTTTCTCTCTCTCTCTCTCTTTCTCCTCTCTAAAATGAATAAATAAAAACATTTAAAAAAAAGTTCAGATGTCAGATTGGCTACCCTGTATGCCAATCAAAAGACAAATGCCTTTTTAATGTCATGCGATCTACCCACACTTCCTTCGCGATCGACCAGTAGATCGCGATCGACGTATTGAGCACCCCTGCTCTAATCTCTCTGATGCTTTTTGCTTGTTTATAGTGAGGACTGGGACTCTCCAAGATTCCTGGAGCTTTCTGAAACTGGCTTGAAGCCTAGAGGAATAGAGGTGGACTGAAGATCCTGTTTTGTTTTGTTTTGTTTTTACCAGGGACAGAGAGAGTCAGAGAGACAGACAGGAATGGAGAGAGATGAGAAGCATCAATCATCAGTTTTTCGTTGTGACACCTTAGTTGTTCATTGATTGCTTCCTCATATGTGCCTTGACTGCAGGCCTTCAGCAGACCGAGTAACCCCTTGCTCGAGCCAGCAACCTTGGGTCCAAGCTGGTGAGCTTTTTTTTTGCTCAAGCCAGATGAGCCCGCACTCAAGCTGGAGACCTCGGGGGTCTTGAACCTGGGTCCTCCGCATCCCAGTCCGAGGCTCTATCCAGGCTCTATCCACTGCGCCACTGCCTGGTCAGGCCTGTTTTGTTTTTAACTCTGAGCATACAGTTTAAGTGCACAACCCTCTTCAAGATACTATGTAATTTATTATTATTATTTTTTTGGACAGAGAGAGGGATAGAAAGGGACAGACACAGGAAGGGAGAGAGATGAGAAGCATCAGTTCTTCATTGCAGCTCTTTAGTTTGTTCATTGATTGCTTTCTCATATGTGCCTTGACCCAGGGAGGGGGGAGCTCCAGCAGAGTGAGTAAACCCTTGCTCAAACCAGCAACCTTGGGCTCAAGCCAGCGTCCATGGGGTCATATGTATGATCCCAAGCTCAAGCCAGCAACCCCGTGCTCAAGCCGAGGACCTCAGGGTTTTCAACCTGGGTCCTCTTCATCCCAATCCAATGCTCTATCCACTGTGCCACAAGATACTACATAAGAGAAAGGTAAAACTATTAGTTTACTTTAGGCTATTATTAATAGCCTAGAATACTCACATGAAATGCTTATCATGTGTAGTTTAACAAATTGAGCAGGATTATTTAATTTGCACAGCATTTTATATGTCAAAGTACTTTATACATATTATCTAATAATGATCCTCTGTACAGCCATTTTAGAAAGGGGGGAGTAGACAATGCCCACTTATAGATAAGAGACTTGCTAAAGCACTAAGACAGCACCCAGATGCCTGCCCACAAATCCAGGTCTCTTTCCTGAAGCAGAAAACTGGCTTTAATTCTAGCTTTGCTACAATCTTGCTAAGTGATACGGGTTACATGGAAGAAAATAGTGCGAAGAAAGCTATTTAAGCATTCAAGTTGAAAATGTGATAGGAAAACAGTTAAGCCAAACCAGTGGATAGAGTGTGGGACTGGGAAGCAGAGGACCCAGGTTCAAAACCCCGAGATCATAGGCTTGAGCATGGGCTCATCCAGCTTGAGTGCGGCCTCACCATCTTGAGTGCAGGGTTGCTGGTTTGAGCGTGGGATCAGACATGACCCCATGGTCACTAGCTTGAGCCCAAAGATCACTGGCTTGAAGCCCAAGGTTGCTGGTTTGATCAAAGGGCCACTCGTTTTGCTGTAGCATTCCCTCCCACCCTGGTCAAGGCACATATGGGAAAGCAATCAATTAACAACTAAGGTGCTGCAACGAAGAATTAATGCTTCTCATCTCCCTTTCTGTCTGTTCCTATCTGTCTCTATCACAAAAACAAAACAAAACAAAAAAACAGTTAAGAGTTCTCCCTCAAGCAAGCTGATGCAACAATAGATAACATAGACAGATGTAACATTATGATTTTAAAATAACTTCCCTGGAACTAAATACTTGAAAAGTCCTGGGTGCTTTTTTAAAAAAAAAACAAAAAAAAAACACGTTACACTATTTGGATGAAACTGAATAGAGGAAATTAAAGAGGTCAGTTTATTTTAAAAGATAAAAATAAAAACTAATCATTAAAAGTGGTACAGTATAGCCTGACCTGTGGTGGTGCAGTGGATAAAGCATCGACCTGGGAACACTGAGGTCGCCAGTTCAAAACCCTGCACTGGTCTGGTCAAGGCACATATGGGAGTTGATGCTTCCAGCTCCCCCCCCCCCTTTCTCTCTCTCTCTCTTTGTGTCTCCTCTCTAAAATGAATAAAATAAAATAAATTTAAAAAAAAAGTGGTACAGTATAGCAAAGGGGGTATAAAAAGGGACAGAGGTTGGAGGTGAGGGAGTTATAGTCAGTGTGACACTTGAATCCATGTAAACACAATAAATTTTTTAAAAAAGTGATACAGTATAGACACAGGTCTCTCCCTTTCAGGAAAAGAAAAATTAGTTTTATTCTGAAAATGGTATTACTTCCCAGTTCATGGAGCTAAATGGCATTCAACCTGTGGTGATGCAGTGGATAAAGCGTTAACTTGGAACACTGAGGTCACTGGTTCAAAACCCTGGGCTTGCCTAGTCAAGGCACATATGAGAGCTGATGCTTCCTGCTCCTTCCCCCTTCTCTCTTCTCTAAAATGAATAAAAATAATTTTAAAAATGGCATTCAACTTGTGCATATAAAAACATTACACTTTTTTCCAAATGCAAATAAAAATTTCGTTGATCACTAAAACCCAGAAACTCAAAAAAAGTAATATATTGTTATTGCTTTAACAGACTATAACAAAAGCCACTCCTATAACTGTCTCCCCCCATTCATATCCTTTCAAATCATTCAAAAATGAGTGGAGAAAGGAACAGTAAGGAAAGAGAATCTGGGTTGAAAAAGTCAAGTATTTTACCCCTCCCACCAAAACAGATTTTTATAGATAGTGCTCTAAGTAATTTTCACATTGCCCATTTCTGCTGGATGAGTGGAATGAAAACACCAGTGTTTTTTTTCTTTCTAAAGTCCCATTTGAAGAAAAGATTTTCACATCCAGTGCCTGACAGAAAAAGCTTCTTCTATTACTCAGGAAACAAAATTATAAGCTATTGCCTTTCCCCACATTTTGCAGATAAAGTTAGAGAACTCTCGAAGGACCTGCTTGGTTTCCATTGGGAGAAACACATGACAATAAAGCAAAAATACATCACTTGGGAAATAGTCTTAGATAATTATTTATTTATTTACTTACAGGGACAGAGAGAGAGTCAGAGAGAGGGATAGATAGGAACAAACAGGAACTGAGAGAGGTGAGAAGCATCAATCATTAGTTTTTCGTTGCCGTCGTGACACCTTAGTTCATTGATTGATTTCTTTCTCACATGTGCCTTGACCGCGGGCCTTCAGCAGACCAAACAACCCCTTGCTGGAGCCAGCGACCTTGGGTCCAAGCTGGCGAGCTCGGGGTCTCGAACTTGGGTCTTCCACATCCCAGTCCAATGCTCTATCCACTGCGCAACCGCCTGGTCAGGCTCTTTTATTTTTAAAATGCTATAATTTAGCCTGACCTGTGGTGGCACAGTGGATAAAGCGTCGAATTGGGGACACTGAGGTCGCCAGTTCAAAACCCTGCACTGGTCTGGTCAAGGCACATATGGGAGTTGATGCTTCTAGCTCCTTCCCCCTTTCTCTCTTTCTCTCTCTCACTCTGTGTCTCCTCTCTAAAATGAATAATTAAAAATAAAGAATTAAAATGCTATAATTTAGAGGAGAATTTTATAGATACTATCTCTTAGAATTGACATACTTATGAGGTAGGTAGAGAAAATAATTACTATCTTCACTTTGTAGGAGGAACAGAACAGAGACTCAGAGGTCAGTAACTTGCCTAAAGTGAAAGGATTCATTATTGGTTTTGCTGGCATTAAAAGCCAGGTTTTATTTTCTAGTCCAGAGCTTTTATTAGTACTGCAAAAGTTTGGAGGGCTTAGTGGTTTTCTAAGGTGTGACAGTCAGTGACATTCTCCTCTCTCTGTCCTCTCATTCCTTAGGAGACTTAATGGTGTCCTAACTCAAGAGGGGGACTTCAGGAGGGGACCATTAATAACATATGGGGCTCTAAAAATATAAAACATTTTAACAGTAATTGGCAACAACTAAGGGACCCTTTTCAAGACCAACTCTTTTGAAAGAAAAGCATTTCAGTGCTGATTTTTATTTATTTTTAAATTTTATTTATTGATTTTAGAGAGAGGAAGTGGAAAGAGAGAGAGACAGAAACAACAATCTGTTCCTGCATGTGTCCTGACCAGGAATCAAACTTACCACCTACCTTTCTGTTCAGGATGATGCTCCAACCAACCAAGTTATCTGCCAGGGCAGTGCTGATCTTTATTGAACGGAAAAAATATTCCTATGGGCTTATACTGTTGTAGGGAAACCACAGAAAAGTAAAGGCAGTACTCTGAGATTTTTGTCAATGAGTTTAATATATGTCCATAGGTTACCATTCATATGAATGTTTAAATTACAAAATTAGCTGCCATGGTCCAAATGTGTGGGACTTTAAGAAAGCTTTTACTAATCAAAAGGTAGCTAAGCATATCAATTTTGATTTCTAAAATGTGTTTCAAAGGTTGTAAAACAAGGCTAATTCTAGAATTATATAGCAGTAAAATTTGTTATTTTTCTTATTTTAATAATTTAATGAACAGTTAAAAAAGATTACATTTGCATCTCCCAGTTGACACATTTCTGCATTAACCCAGAGAAAAACCCATGAGAAAAGTTTCCATGCAGTTACAAAGGCAGCAACACATTGTTTCCACAGCAACTGTTATTGCCTCAAAACACACTTGCACAGAAAGCATCAACAAAAATACACCTGCCCACTCCTCTCCCACCAAAAACCACAACCCTTTCCCTCACTGGCAAAAATTACCTGGTACAAGCAGTGACTTAAAAAATGCTTTCTTAGTAGGAAGCATTTATAAAATGCAGAGATCTGAACAAGCTAAATGCTCGTGCAGAGGGGCCTCTCCTCCAAGAGTTCCTTCCTCAAGCAGCAGAAAGAACTCTCAATAGTTTAGGAAAGCTCATTTTTAAAAGTATATTTATGCATATTCATGGCTATTTCTTTGAAAGAACATACCCAGCCTCAGATGTGGAAGAGATAAAATAAGGAGAAGCAAAGGGTCACAGCCACAACACAGAGAACAGAGCTTCTCCATGAACATCCAATAGGGTGCAGCAACCAAGGAAAACACCTGTAACTTCACAAAGGCCACTATCTGCTCTAGGTGAAGCAGTGAATTTTTTCATGCATTTGTTACTCAAGAAAAACATACAACCACTTAAAATACAGCATTCATAATGTCATTAGCTTATGGTATCAGGTAAGGAGAAAACTGTGCTCCTGTACTATTCCTAGAATTTTCCAAGTACATATCAGTATCAAAGTCTACAGATATCCTATAATACTGTCATCAGCAACCCCCACCTACAAAACCCATACTGAACTACACTGTTTTGAGTCTCTGAAATTTCAATACCACAGATAGTGTTTTAAATTTTATTTTTTGACAAGTTTAGACACAGAAGAAAACACCAAGCAATGTTTATTGTGCAATTCCAACAGTTATTTGTGGAATCTTGGTTTAGAGTCATTCTTTATAGCCGTTTCAACAGCCTAGTTTAAACAAAAAGCAATAATCTAATGGTATAGTTATAATTTCATGATATTTCTTCAAATATAATAGCACTAAAAGCACTGATGATTCATGTGATAATTTTAAGTGTCTTAAAACTATATAGCCTGACCTGTGGTGGCGCAGTGGATAAAGTGTCGACCTGGGAACACTGAGGTCGCCAGTTCAAAACCCTGCACTGGTTCGGTCAAGGCACATATGGGAGTTGATGCTTCCTGCTCCTCCCCCCTTTCTCTCTCTCTCTCTTTCTTTCTCTCACTCTGTGTCTCCTCTCTAAAATGAATAAAATAAAAAGAAATAAAAAAAAAATTTAAAAAAAAAAAAAAAAAAAAAAAAAAAAACTATATAGAGTTCATATATCATTCTTTTCATAAAATAATCAAAATAATTTGATTATCTAGAAGAAAATTACTAAAACAGAGTCCTTCCAATGTATCTTTAACTCCAAACCAAAAACAGAACAGATAATGAAATAGGGATTTCTGTCACTGGGAGTGTTTGAACTTCAAAATGAGAAATGAATGGGCATTTTTTATGTTTCCTGTGGATTCGGAGCTCAAAGGTGGCATCAGGACTCAGATCTCTGGGATAACTTTACATGGCTTTCACCTTGATTTGTTTCATTTTCATTTGCTTCTTTTCCAATTTCTTCTGCTCACGCCTCAAGGCGGCTTCCTAGAGAGAGGAGAGAGAGATAGAGAGAATCCAATCAAGCTCTAAGCATTTAAAAAATAAAAACTAGAATATTGTCTATATTATAATAAAAAACATCTAGATTGCGCCATAAATAACATTCCAGAAGACAGTTATAAAAATTGCTAATATCTATGTTGGTAAACAAAAATTAACATGAAATGAAACAAAGATAACTAAAATCTCAAGAAAAGAAACTAAATACTACATTTAGGCTGGCTTTGTGAGTCTGGTCTGATTTTTTCTATACCCAGGAAACACAAGGTCAACTTTCATCATAAGAATTATATGTATTTAGGTCCTGGCCAGTTGGCTCAGCGGTCGAGTGTTGGCCTGGTGGGTGGAAGTCCCAGGCTTGATTCCCGGCCAAGGCACACAGGAGAAGCGCCCATCTGCTTCTTCACCCTTCTCCCTCTCCTTCCTCTCAATCTCTCTCTCCCCTCCCGTAGCCAAGGCTCCAATGGAATAAAGTTGGCCCAGTCGCTCAGGATGGCTTCATGGTCTTCGCCTCAGGTGATAGAATGGCTCTGATGCAGCAGAGCAACGCCCCAGATGGGCAGAGCATTGCCCCCTGGTGGGCATGCTGGGTGGATCCCGGTCGGGTGCATCTGGGAGTCTGCCTGTCTGCCTCCCTGTCCCTGCTTCTCACTTCAGAAAAATATATATATTAAAAAAATTATATGTATTTGCCAAGAATTTGTACTTCAGTTCATAAAACCTTAAGAAATTATTTGAGCAGATCCCTTCCCACTGTCCCAATTCCTACCTCCATCATAGTCATTCTTTCTTCAACATGATTCATGCCTTCCCAAATTATGTTAGACACAAGTGTAAAACTACCAATATACAGAATATGGTATATAGTTAAGAGGAATTTATTTTTGTTAACGTAGTTAATCTCAATAAATGTGAAAGAAATGTTCATCTCCAATAATTCAAAAAATGCAAAATGAATGAGATACCATTTCCCCACTATCAGAATCATACATTTATTTATTTATCCATTTTAGAGAGAAGAGAGAGAGAGAAGAGGGGAGGAGGAAGAAGCATCAACTCCCGTATGTGCCTTGATCAGGCAAGCCCTGGGTTCCTCCTTCCCCTACCCCCCTCCCTCCCTCCCTCTCTTCCTTCCTCCCTTTCTTCTTTTTTCTTAAATATTTTATTCATTTTAGAAAGGAGAGATAGAAACAGATAGGGACAGAAAGGGAGAGATGAGAAGCATCAATTCTTCATTGTGGCACCTTAGTTGTTCATTGATTGCTTTCTCATATATGCCTTGGCTGGGAGGTTCCACCAGAGCCAGTGACCCCATGCTCAAGCCAGTGACCATGGGATCATGTCTGTGCTCCCATGCTCAAGTCAGCAACCCCGCGCTCAAGCTGGCGACCTCAAGGTTTTGAACTTGGGTCCTCTGTGTCCTAGGCTGATGCTCTAGCCACTGTGCCACTGACTGGTCAGGCGGGTATATAATTTTTACATGATAGAACTGAGCTTAGTTCACTTCTGACTTAAGTTCTAGGACCTCCTTTTTCTTTTCTTTTTATTTTTTTTGACAAAGACAGAGAGAGGAACAGATAGGTACAGAGAGACAGGGAGAAAGATGAAAAGCATCAATTCTTTGTTGCAGCACTTTAGTTGTTCATTGACTGCTTTCTCATATGTGCCTTGACCAGGGGCCTATAGCACAGCAAGTGACCCCTTGCTCAAGCCAGTGACCTTGGGCTTCAAGACAGCGACCATGGGGTCATGTCTATGATCCCATGCTCAAGCCAGCATCCCCTCGCTCAACCTGGTGAGCCTGCACTCAAGCCGGTGACCTCGGGGATTTGAACCTGGGTCCTCTGCATCCCAGTCTCACGCTCTATCCACTGCACCACTGCCTGGTCAGGCTGGGACCTCCTTTTTCTTAAACTTATTGTAGTTTCAAATCCTAGAAAAAACTGGAGATCTTTTTTCATAGCAAAATGAAAGGTATTATATCTATTAATGATTCCAGGTAAAGTCTTTCAGTGTATCCATTAAAAAGCCATATTTAGCCAGACCATGTGGTGGCGCAGTAGATAGAGTGTCGGACTGGGATGCAGAAGACCCAGGTTTGAGACCCCGACCTCGCCAGCTTGAGCATGGGCCCATCTGGCTTGAGCAAAAAGCTCGCCAGCTTGGACCCAAGGTCGCTGGCTCCAGCAAGGGATGGCTCGGTCTGCTGAAGGCCCACGGTCATGTCACATGTGAGAAAGCAATCAATGAACAAATAAGGTGTCACAACGGCAACAAAAAACTAATGATTGATGCTTCTCACATTTCTTTGTTCTTGTCTGTCTGTCCCTATCTATCCCTCTCTCTGACTCTCTCTCTGTCCCTGTAAAATAAATAAATAAATAAAAGCCATATTTATTTATAAAGAAGGCTGCATAGCCTGATGAGGTGGTGGTGCAGTATAGAGCGTTGGTCTGGGATGCTGAGGACACAGGTTCGAAACCCCAAAGTCACTGGCTTGAGCGCGGGCTCATCTGGCTGAATGCAGGCTCACCAGCAAGAGTGTGGGGTCACAGCCATGACCCCATGGTCTCTGGCTTGAGCCCAAAAGTCACTGGTTTGAGCAAGGCATCACTGGCTCAGCTGGCACATATAAGAAAGCAATCAATGAACAATGAAAGTGCCACAACAAATTGATGCGCTTCTCATCTCTCTTTTTTCCTGTCTGTCCCTGTCTATCCTTCTTTCGGTCTTTCTCTAAAAAAATAAAAATAAGAAAAAAAGAAGTTTAGCCTGACCAGGCTGTGGCACAGTGGATACAGCATCAGACTGGGATGTGAAAGACTCAGGTTTGAAACCCTGAGGTTGCCGGCTTGAATGCGGGCTCACCAGCTTGAGCGAGGAGATGCTAGCTTCAGCGTGGGATCATAAATACAACCTCATGGTCACTTGCTTGAACCCAAAGGTCACTGGTTTGAGCAAGGGGTCACTTGCTCTGCTGGAGCTCCCAGTCAAGGTACATACAAGAAAGCAATCATTGAACTAAGGTGCTGCAACAAAGAACTGATGCTTCTCATCTGCCTTCCTGTCTGTCTATCCCTATCTGTCACACACTCTCTCTCTCTCTCTCCGTCTCTGTCACAAAAAAAAAAAAGTTTATTTGGACCATGGGGCACACATGCTAGCTTCTATTACAATTCCTACTTTCTGCAGCGGGAAGCTGGAAGAGGTAGAGGAGGGTACAGGCAGGATAAATGGTGATGGACAAGATTTGACTTGGGGTAGTGAACACAGAATACAGTGTACAGATGATGTGTTGTAGAATTTTGCACCTGAAACCTGTATAATTTTCTTAACCACTGTCCCCCCAATAAACTGAATAAAAAGGAAAAGAAAAAGATCCTAATTTTTCTCTCTCAACTAAATGTCCCAAGTCTGAGATGCTAAACTTTTAGCCTATATACATTCCTCCACAAAATTATAGCCAATATAGTACAAATAGGTGTCCTCATAAATCTTAGTTTTACCCCATTTTTTTTTTTACAGGGACATAGAGTGAGTCAGAGAGAGGGATAGATAGGGACAGACAGACAAAAATGGAGAGAGATGAGAAGCATCAATCTGTAGTTTTTCGTTGCTGTTGCGACACCTTAGTTGTTCATTGATTGCTTTCTCACATGTGCCTTGACTGCAGGCCTTCAGCAGACCAAGCAACCCGTTGCTGGAGCCAGCGACCTTGGGTCCAAGCTGGCAAGCTTTTGCTCAAGCCAGATGGGCCCACGCTCAAGCTGGCGACCTCAGGGTCTCGAATCTGGGTCTTCCGCATCCCAGCCCAATGCTCTATCCCTCTATCCACTGCGCCACTGCCTAGTCAGGCAGTTTTACCCCAATTTTAAGAAAAGTTTGTCTTACCTCTAGCCTGCGCTGTTTCTCAGGATCTTCCTCATTCATGATTCGCTCTTTCTCTGCTCTTTTTTTCTCCTCACGCCGAGACTGGGCAGCTTCCTGTCTTTGCACATGCGTCAGCTTCAAGAAGTTCTCTTCCACCCGAGCTCGGTTCTTATCTGCTTTTTGTTTGCCCTTTCCCCAAGAAACAAAGAGTTTCATAAGAAATCCATTTTAATAAAACAGAAGTAAAATCCCATTTCATATTCTTTCATAAAACTACTCCCCTTTAGCACCTTTAGCACTTTCAGGTAAATTAGCAAATATACAATCACTGAAATCCTTAATAGATGATACCCCCAGAAGAAAAAAAAGAAAAACAAAAAAAGGTACCAACTTATAATAAAGGCTGTAGGTCTTACTTCTCTGTTGAGTCGGAACTTTTTGGCTTTGTCAATAGAGTAGATCACCATGTTCATCAGGGGTAGCAAAGCCTCCATATCCTTTGGGTAGGTGTTACCTGAGCCAGGTACTAGAAAACAAAGCCATTTTTACTAGTGAGTTAAAGGCAGCATTAATACTTCTGAGTCACCCAACTCTTTTTTTTTTTTTTTTTGTATTAATAAACTCCTTTTCCCACACTTCTTTCTTTCTTTCTTTTATTCTTTATTGAATTCACTGGGGTGACATTAGTTAATAATTTCTTCGCATTTCTTAGGCATCTAAAATGCAGCAGCAAACAGAAACTAAAATATATACAAGTTTCTCTTATTAAAGAAACCCAAAGGTAATAAGTAGGCATGGAATTAGTTTTAATGTAGTTTTTTTACAGCTTTCACTTAGGAAGGAACAATACTCTTCTTAAGGTCATCTCTCAGAAAAAAGGGAACCCAGCCAAGACATGGAATACTTACCATTAAATGTAAACAGTAGTGTCCTCTTAGTTTCAGGTAGCTTTAAAGGCTGACCTTCCCTGTCATAAAAGAAAAGGCTACTTAGCTCTGGCTGGTTGGCTCAGCAGTAGAGTATTGGCCCGGCATGTGGAAATCCCGGGTTCAATTCCTAGCCAGGGAACACGGGAGGAGCACCCATCTGCTTCTCCATCCTTCCCCGTCTCTTTCCTCTCTCTCTCTCTCTCTTCCCCTCCTGCAACCAAGGCAAAGTTGACCCGGGCACTGATGGCTCCATGGCCTCCGCCTCAGGAGCTAAAATGGCCCCAGATGGGCAGAGCATTGCCCCCTGGTGGGCATTCCGGGTGGATCCTGATTGGGCACATGCAAGGGGTATGTCTCTCTACCTCCCCACTTCTCACTTTGGAAAAATACAAAACAAACAAACAAAAAAAACCCAGAAAAGGCTACTTAGAACACAGAAAAACATTCACTATGCACGTAAGTCACCCAGTTCATTGAGATGAACAGATACCCACAAATCAGTACAATATTTGGCTTGTCATCCCCAAGTCAAATATAATCTCAGAATCTGAAGGAGCTTTACAGGTCATCTGATTCACTTGTCTATCTAATGAATGCATTCCCAAGTGATCTTTATCTGAGACCCAAACACCTACCAGCGATGTCCTCTCCAGGCAAGTTACATTCCATCTCACCTGGGGAACCAGAAATGAGCCTATATTTAAATATGAGGCCCTTATTTTATTTTTTAGGAAGACCTATATTTTAAATAAAATTTTTGCTTATTTTAATGGGTTTTAATGTTCTATTTCGAACTCCTATCTTCCTTCCTATAAGGAAGCATCTTATTTTGAGCCAGGCTCAGAATAAATTTAGGAACAATCTACTATAGCATATATAACTTAGTTCCAACTCACCAAAGATTTCCTTGTAAGCTTTGACTATTAATTTGGCTCCCCTCACCCTAAAAGGCTCCATGGTTACCATAATGTGGTACTTTGCCCACAGTGTTGATACTGAGGTGAGCAAGGCAACAACACCCAGAGGCAAAAAGACCCAAGTAATTCTGATACACAGAGAAAACCAAGAATAGTTTTGTATGCAATTCCACAGCTTATGAGAGACTAGCACTTAACCAAAAATTTAGGTCAGAGCCATTTCTATACCAAAGGTAAACTTAAGTACGCTCTCATGAAATGGGATATGAATTCAAACAACAAATTAAATCCCAGTATATGTACATTTGAAAAATATTATATATAGCTAGAACTATGGGTATTGAGGGCATCTGATAATAAAATAGAAAAGAATATAATCATCCAATATTGAAAGAAGCCAGAAAAGGCCAAATCTGCAATCAATCAAACATAGACTTGGGCTCTCACCAGATGGCTGTGTGGATAGAGCATCGTTCTAGTGTGTGCAGGTTGCAAGTTCAATCTCTGGTTATGGCATGTATGAGAAGCATCAATGAGTACACAACTAAAAAATGGAACAACTAAGTGCAACAAGTTAATGCTTCTTTCTCTCTCAAATCAATAAAAAAATTAAAACAATAAAACTTTATATATTTGTATCACAAATTAAAATAATAAAAAAAGAACCTAAACTACAAAAGACAAAGAGATTAATAAACTGCATTTTCTTAGTACTAGCCATTTTGTAAAATTCTCTTCCAGGTCATTGAGTAGGTGATGCACACATCCAGTGATACATACAAACTGAGGGGCTTGTCTGATTCCCATAGGTTTCCAACTGCCTTCATGACGCATGTAGTCAAAAGCAAAGGAAAATATGGGAGTTGTGAACTTCTCACTCATTTGGTACGGGTAACTGTAGAAGCACCTTGCAGGTGGCTTCAACAGAGAACGCTAAAGAAGAAAATCGTGTTCAATATGTTTATTTCATACGTACTCTTGCATAATTTTTGGACCCGAGAACTGGTCTGAGAAATGAATGGATTCAATCTTGTCAGCATAGTGTGTAAGAAAATGAACCATCTGAAATAGAGAAAATTATTTTTTTTAAAGTAGTGTTTGATGCATTTCCCTTTTTTCATAAAGATATTTGCTCTTCAATCCTCCTCACTTTTGTACAATGTCATTAAGGCTAAAGTTTTTAAAAATTAAATTTCAGCTCTGGCTAGGCAGCTCAGTTGGTTCGAGAGTTGTCCCAATACAACAAGGGGGTGGGTTCAATCCCTAAACAGGGCAAATACAAGAATCATCCAATGAATGCATAAATAAATGGAACAACAAATCGATGCTTTTCCCCCCCTCCCTAAAATCAATTTAAAAATTATATTTAAATAAGATAAGGAACCTCTCTACTTAAAACTAGTACCTTTTCTTTTTAAAAAAGTTTCTATTGATTTGAGATTGAGAGAGGAAAGATGCAGGGTAGGAGGAGAGGAAGAAAGAGAGAGAGAGAGAATCAACTCATTGTTCCACTTAAATTGTTCAATTTAGTTGTGCACTCAGATTGCTTCTTGTACTTGCCCTGACCAGAGATTTAATCTGCGACCTCAACAAACTGGAAAATGTTTTATCCACTGAACCACCCAGCCAAGGCCAGTACCTTTTCTTGAGTAATACCAATACAGAAAGTGTTCTTATTGAGCAACTAAAAATATGTCTCAAAATAATGCTCTAAATAAAAGCATGGAGCCTGACCAGGCAGTGGCGTAGTGGATAGAGCGTCGGACTGGGATGCGGAAGACACAGGTTCGAGACCCCGAGGTCACCAGCTTGAGCGCGGGCCCATCTGGCTTGAGCAAAAGCACGCCAGCTTGGACCCAAGGTCACTGGCTCCAGCAAGGGGTGGCTTGGTCTGCTGAAGGCCCGTGGTCAAGGCACATGTGAGAAAGCAATCAATGAACAACTATGGTGTAGCAACGACAACAAAAAACTAATAATTGATGCTTCTCATCTCTCTCCGTTCCTGTCTGTCTGTCCCTATCTATCCCTCTCTCTGACTCTCTCTCTGTCCCTGTTTAAAAAAAAAAAAAAGCATTGAAATAAAATTTCAAATAACTTCGGGAGATTCTTCATAAACATATCACCCTGAACTTATATTTATAACTGTCTTTGAGCTATCCTACAGATGTGATGTTACCACTATACAACCAATAGAAAAAAATGGCTCTCTATATATCCCTCTTATACTAGTAGAAGCTAAAATAGTGGTCTAAATGACATGGTGACAAATATTAAAGTTGTAGCCCTTTACAAAAAACCTGAAAGCTACCAGCAATCCTAGAACAATTTTCTCTTGAATTAAAGAACATCTTCACTAACCAAAATTTTTTTACAAGTTAATCTATTGCTTAAAGAAAGATTTTAATATTTGTGTGGGAAAGAAATACATAACTAATGCATTGTCATAAAATAAAGAACTTGTACAGTGTGACTCTTAGGGAGAGTGCCCTGTAAATGCCAAGTCTGCAAATGTATGCCTTCTATAGAAGTTACCTTTGTATCCATCATTCCTTCTGTGACTTCTCCCATCTCTGACAGGATGGCCAAGGAGTCTGGCAGTCCATACTTTGCTCCAGACTTAGGTTTGTCACTACAAAACTCACTCTATAGAAAGAAGTATTTGAAAGTAAGATGACATTTTATATGCAAGAGAATATGTACTGACCTATTTCAAAGTGGTTAATTATGCTATGCTCTGGAGTGGAATGTATATGTAATAAATAGATACAGTTTCTACATATATTTGAGTTAAACAACACGACATACCAGATCCTGCATCTCTTTCTGCAGTCGTACCAAGGCTTTCCGAGTACCAATAGCAAATACATAGGTATCCATGTCTTCATCATTCATGGTTACTTTTATTTGCTTAAAAAAACAAACAAATAAACAAATAACTCACTTGTTATGTTCTGTTTTAGGAAGATTTCTAAGATGGCCCCCAAGTTTCCCACCCTGTGGGGTATACATCCTCCCTGTCAATGTGAGCCGGACTTGTGAACATGATGGGATATCACTCCCATGACTCTGCTGTGTTATACAGCAGGAGGTCCCTAATCAGCTGACTTTGCTGTTAATCAAAAAGGACATTATCCTGGCCTGGCCTGTGGTAGCGCAGTAGATAAAGTGTTGGCCTGGAACACTGAGGTCACTGGTTTGAAACCCTGGGCTTGCCTGGTCAAGGCACATATGAGAGTTGATACTTTCTGCCCCTTTTCTCCCTCTTTCTCGTCTCTAAAATGAATAAATTTAAAAAAAATTTTAAATAAAATAAAGGGACATTATCCTGCTGACTACCTCATCACATGCATCCCCCTACAATAGTCGCACACTGAGTAGAAGATGGTCTATCCAAATAGAAAAGGGTTCATTTTTTGGCAAAGGACATAAGTTATCAGAAACTGTAGGAAGAACCCAAGCAAAAAATGGAATAAGCTCTAAGAAGTTAAGAATTTGTCCAGAGAAAATCAGCAGGAAGAATACATACCACTTGATCACTCACTGGCCTCATCATCCTGGCCAGGACATTCAGTAAGTCCTGTCTCTTGAGGAACTGGGAAAAACAAAACAAAAAATAAGAAAATGTTTTAACTTTTACTTACTACAAAGAAAATATCCTGGAGGGCGAATTAGATCCTTCAGATATACTTGACATTTGCCATTTAGTAGTAGAAAGATTAATTTTAGACCTCATTTTAAGTCAAACATGAAAGGATGAGATACTAAGAGGATTTGGAATCACATTAGAAAAAACAAAAGGTGGACAGATACATTGTGCCAGAAATTCCCTACTTACCCTGAGCTGGATAAGCATCCCTTCACAGCACACTCGACCAGAACACCACAGGTTGTAGATGTGCTCGTTCTCCTGGTTCAGCTTTCCTGTGCTTGTGGCTTCTTTGTTCGTTCCATCATCCCCTAGTGGTAAACCACTTAATATGACTCTATGAAAATGTTGGGGACTAATTACCATATCCTCCCTCCACTCTGACCTCATGATGATCATAGTTTTAGGGTGGCAATACTTTGCTATATTATAGAACTCTCCTTTGGACAGAGATGATAATAGATGGGTATCATTCTGTTACTTTTATAACTCTTTATTTCTTCATAAGAAAAGTAGACTCTAGCATTACTTTTTTTTTTTTTAATTTTTTTTTATTTTATTTATTCATTTTAGAGAGGAGACACAGAGTGAGAGAGAGAAAGAGAGAAAGGGGGGAGGAGCTGGAAGCATCAACTCCCATATGTGCCTTAACCAGACCAGTGCAGGGTTTTGAACTGGCGACCTCAGTGTTCCCAGGTCGACGCTTTATCCACTGCGCCACCACAGGTCAGGCTTCTAGCATTACTTTTATGTACTTGTTAGTTAACGACAATCAGCTAGGAGTATAAATTTCCTTTTTTTGACAGAGACAGAGAGAGGGACAGATAGGAACAGATAGAAAGGAAGGGAGAGAGATGAGAAGCATCAATTCTTAATTGTAGCTTCTTAGTTGTTCAGTGATTGCTTTCTCATATGTGCCTTGACTGAGGGGCTACAGCAGAGCAAATGACCCCTTGCTCAAGCCAGCGACCTTGGGCTCAAGCCAGCAACTTTTGGGCTCAAGCCAGCAACCATGCGGTCATGTCTATGATCCCATGCTCAAGCCAGCGACTCCTTGCTCAAGCTGGTGAGCCTGCACTCAAGCCAGATAAGCCCACGTTCAAGCAGGCAACATTGGGGTTTTGAACCTGGGTCCTACGCATACCAGGCCAACGCTCTATCCACAGCACCACCGCCTGGTCAGGCTAGGAGTATAAATTTCTTAAGCAGATAGAAAATGGACATATCAGTTTAAATGTTTCTCCGAAAAATTTTAAAAAAAATATTCCTTTACAGTTAATAAAGAATACCATTACTTTGAACTGTTTAACTTTCCTATGAGTTAATTTTAACCAAGTTTACTTTTCCAATAGCAAAATTATAACAGTGGTATTAAGAGCTAGCTACATTGGAGATCCAAAAAAAGCTCAATTTACAATCATTTTCTCATTTCATTAAGTGTATAAAAGAAATCGTTCAACCTCACAAGGTAAAGCCAACTGATACACCAAAAGAAAACAAACCAGATATGGAAGGCACTAAAGGCTGCTTGTTATTTTCCTAACCTCCAGGTGAAAAAGTACTCTGAAATAACAAGGTACAGCAGAGAGCGCATAGAATTTGAAATCAAGTAGACTAGGTTTAATATTACGGTTGCAACAGAATAGCCTAAATTTCACCATTTCTGGATTTCAGTTCCTTCCTCAGGAAAACAGAAACTATCCAATTGACAGTACTGTTATAAATAAGAAACTATAGGCAAAGTACCTAGCAAAACACACAAGCAGTCTGCTAAAGAGCAGAGCAGATGGCTACTTGCTTACTATTAAAGTAAGGTGACCAGACGTCCCGCTTTTTAACAATTTGTCCTGTGTCCCACAGCGTTTTTAAAAAGTCCCGATTGCTTGACCAGGTGCTGGCGCAGTGGATAGAGCGTCGGACTGGGATGCAGAAGACCCAGGTTCAAGACCCCGAGGTCACCAGCTTGAACGCGGGCCCATCTGGCTTGAGCAAAAGCTCGCCAGCTTGGACCCAAGGTCGCTGGCTCCAGCAAGGGATTGCTCGGTCTGCTAAAGGCCCGCATTCAAGGCACATGTGAAAAAGCAATCAATGAACAACTAAGGTGTCGCAACAGCAACGAAAAACTAATGATTTGATGCTTCTCATCTCTCTCCATTCTTGTCTGTCTGTCCCTATCTATCCCTCTCTCTGTCCCTGTAAAAAAATTAAAAAAACAAATAAAAAAGTTTAAAAATAAAAAATAAACAAAAAAGTCCCGATTTTTGGAAAGAATGCACAAAAAGCTAGGGAACGGCGGGAGAACGGGAAGGGAATATATGGTTTTCAGCGGGGAGACCCCGCTCGGTCTCTTGCGGGCAGCGGGGCTGGATGCGGGCAGCGGGGCTGGATGCGGGAAGTGCGGCCAAGCGCGGGCAGCACTGCCCTGCCTGCTCCTGCCCGCTCGTGCAGCTCCAGCATCGGTTTCAGGACTGTGTAACCCAACCCCTCTGACTCACTCAAAATTCCCCATATAGTAGTATTTCCGAAAATGATCTTTTTAATGATTAATAATCTATCATTATTAAAAAAAGTTTGATAAGGAAAAGCTTAAATCTTGGGCATCAGCAAAAATCGCAATAGAGAACAAATGCTTAGAAATATTTCATCATTTTGAAACAAACCATGTTCCATACAATAATGCACTAAAAATTGTGGAATACGCGCTGTCTTGACCAGGAACTAATGCTGCGACTCAACGCGTTTTTTTCTTCGGTAATTAAAGTGTGGACATCAGAAAAATCACAATTAAGTGTTGAGACTTTGAAAGCCATTTTATGTGTGAAACAGAATTAAACAAATTCTTGTGAAAAATTTCATGACATTTTAAACGACAGCAATCTACTAAAAAAAATTCACTCAATGCCTGACCAGGCGGTGGCGCAGTGGATAGAGTGTCAGACTGAACAACTAAGTTGTTGTGACGGCAACGAAAAACTAATGATTGATGCTTCTCACCTCTCTCTGTTCCTGTCTGTCCCTATCTATCCCTCTCTCTGTCTCTGAAAAAATAAAATAAAAATTAAAAAAAAAAATTCACTGAAATGAGAAATATGCCAAAGAATAAAATAATACTATACATAATTTTTTAAATTATTATATTTGTAAATCGTACTTATGTTGAAATTTTAAAAAATATATTACAATACTATTTTTGCATTCTATGGAAATTTTTTTGCTCCATATAGACCATATTTTTAATCAAGAACCCCCCCGGCACCACCCCCCATCAATGGTGTCCTGCTTTACCAATTTTAAAATCTGGTCACCTATATTAAAGGGAAACAAACTGTTACATGCCAGAGGTAAAGGTGGGCAAGTCTACCTTACTCCTTATACTCCACAACTACAGAGGCTCTATAAGCTACTTACTGTACATCACTTAAGAAAATCTATGACGCAAATGCCCAGAATCTGAAGGAATTTTGAGGAATTTCTAATTTCTAAAAGATTTGAAAGCTTTTATTAAGCTGCTTAAAATGTGAAAATTCCATGCTTTCTTTTTCTCTTTTAAAATATTTAGGTTTTATTTATTGATTTTTAGAGAGGAAAGAGAAAAAGAGAGAAAGAGAGAGAGAAGTGGGAACCATCACTCAGTAGTTGTTTCCTGTATATGTCTTGACCAGGCAAGCTTGAACCTGCGATCCCAGTGTTCTAGATCAATGCTTTATTCACTGTGCCACCACAGGTCAGACCAAAATTCCTTGCTTTCAGCCAGACTTTTATCAATTTGTTTTATTTATTTATTACAAAGACAGAGAGAGTCAGAGAAAGGAATAGATAGGGACAGACAGACAGGAACGGAGAGAGATGAGAAGCATTAGTCATCAGTTTTTCGTTGCGACACCTTAGTTGTTCATTGATTGCTTTCTCATATGTGCCTTGACCACGGGCCTTCAGCAGACCGAATAACCCCTTGCTGGAGCCAGCGACCTTGGGTCCAAGCTGGTGAGCTTTTTGCTCAAGTCAGATGAGCCTGCGCTCAAGCTGGCGACCTCAGGGTCTTGAACCTGGGTCCTCCTCATCCCAGTGTGACACTCTATCCACTGCACCACCGCCTAGTCAGGCTCAATTCGTTTTGATAACACTGATTATCTCATCCAAATCAGAAGCTGTTTAGTAGCTGTTGGTTAAACACGAAAAAATTATTTTATAAATGCAATTATTTAGCATAAAAAATCCTAACAAAATGATATCCTTGAAAGAAAATACTAAAGCATCCTCTTTGGCAGTCCATGGAAGCAGTTAGACGCTTACACTAAGGGGAATAAATAGTTTAAAAATTATTTTTTTAAATTGATTTTAGGGAGGAAAGAAGAGGGGGTAAGGGGAGGGAAAAAGGGAGAGAGAGAGAAAAATCATCAATTTATTGTTCTACTTATTCTTGCCATCATTGTTCTTTTTCTTTTTTCCTTTTTAGAGAGAGAGAAAGGGGGATATGGGAGGAGCCGGAAGCATCAACTCATAATAGTTGCTTCTCATATGTGTCTTGATGAGGCAAGCCCAGTGTTTCAAACCAGTGACCTCACCATTCCAGGCTGACTCTTTATCCACTGTGCCACCACAGATCAGGCATTGGTTGATTCTTGTATGTGCCCTGACACAAAGGGATTGGACTAGCAACCTTGGTTTATGAGAATGACGCTCTAACCAACTGAGTTAACTGGCCAGGGCAGGAATAAACGGTTCTTACTAGATGGTTTTCAAGCCCGCAGCAGGACTTCTATTAGTCTAACTTACCTACTAAGGTAAAGTTGCTCTCCAAAAGCTCTCTATGAGTATTAAACCAGGCTTGAGCAAGGCGACTGTTTTTGTTCTTCCCAATGATATAATTCATGATGTAGGCAAGCAGACCAGTCACCATCAAAATTTCTAGATAATAACTCTCCCAACTGTTCTGGAGGTGTGCAGGAACCTAAAGAAGAACAATTACTCTGTTTAATGTTGGTTGAGGCTGAGGCTGAAGTTGAACTAATGGGATGAAGGAGAGTGAGAAAACTCATAAACAGAAGTAGATACTTTATATAACTGTCACTAACTATGGTTATACTTTAAAAATTAGGCCCATTTTGATTTTCCAAGTTGGCTTTGTAAAGACTCTTTAAGGAAATGTGAGGACAGTCAAATGGGATAAAAAAAAATAAAGGAAAGCTCTTTATATTAAACTTGATTCTAAGTCCCACGCCAAAATAAATCCAGTGTCTATCCTCTCATCATTCCTTGATAAATAAAACTATGAATGCTAGAACAAAAACACAGGGGTTATTTCTCTAGGTGTGGAGTTTTATCAGAAGAATTCACGTCAAACTCTCTCACAGCTCCCCATATTACATCAACACAGTTATATGTCACTAATATTTTGGGGATTAACAATAGCAAGATATTTTGTTGGTTATTTGGGAATTCAGAATCCAGTATACCTACATCGACAATTGTTATTGGGTCTTTATTTTTGCTAGAAGAGGTATCTGGTTTGTCTTCATAACCTTCAAATTCTTCATCATCATATGGCTCATTCTCTGTATCTCCCTCCTACAAAAATGAGGCACAATCTGTTTTTCCCTACAAATGTTGCCAGCAATTGTATCTCATTTTTATAGGCAACAGTTATAGAGGAAAACAGAACATGTAAGGAGCAAGCACAGAACACAGAGATATTACAGGTTTCTAACAAATGATGACTCTCCCTGCTTTTGAACCCTGAGTTCTAAATGATATAATTTCCACCCACATACAGAATCTATTATCTACCCCTTCCCCCCACCAGGCTTTCCATAGAGAAGAAAAATACAATTCATTCTTCCATCAATGTGAAAAGTAGGAACACTCCACAAAACATTTAGAACAGCTCTACCTACTAAACACAAATGAAGATACCAGAAAACAAAGGTCTCCCTAGACCTGGGTCTCTGTGTAAAGTGCTAGTTACAAATTTTCCCATCCTTCCAATTTCCCAAGAAATCAATGAAGAAGAACCTTACCTGGGTATCTGCATCTTCAAAATCTCCTTCTTGGTTTTCATCCTGTCCTTCCAACTCCACAGTGGTCTCGTCTTCATCATCTTCAGTGGTAATCACCCGTTGAGGAGGTTCAGTAACAGAATCTTCTGTGACATCCTCAAATTCAGCAAAGTCATTATCATCATACTCTACTATGTCTTCCTCATCCTCAAAATCATCAAACTTGGCTTCAGAGACACTCCCGAACACCAAAAGGACAACACAGAAAGCGTGGAAGACTTTCATTGCACCTTAAAAATGAGTAAAAAAATAAACCCTAAATGGACTGCTACTCTACATGTACCAATAAAATTTGGAAACAATTCAAAAACATATCTATGACTCTCTCCTGCTTTTCTCTTACTTAATACATTCATTTCAGGTATCACTATAAAAAACAATGAGGTGAGGGTAAAGGGGCCTAGGTTCTAATCTGAACTCTGTCACTACTTATCTGTAAAATCTTGGACAAGGCAGCCTGACCTGTGGTGGCGCAGTGGATAAAGCATCGACCTGGGAACACTGAGGTTCAAAACCTCAGTTCAAAACCCTGCACTGGTCTGGTCAAGGCACATATGGGAGTTGATGCTTTCTGCTCCTCCCCCCTTTCTCTCTCTCTCTGTCACTCTCTCTCTAAAAAAAATGAATAAATTAAAAAAATTAAAAAAAAAATCTTGGACAAGGCATTTAACTCAAGTGGTTTTCTATCTCTGGTGCCAGTCCATGAACGAGTGAACCACCTTTTAAAATGAAAAAAGCCTGACCTGTGGTGGTGCAGTGGATAAAGCATCGACCTGGAATGCTGAAGTCGCTGGTTCAAAACCCTGGGCTTGCCTGGTCAAGGCATATTTGGGAGTTGATGCTTCCTGCTCCTTCCTTCTCTCTCTCTCTCTCTCTCTCCTCTCTAAAATGAATAAAGTCTTTAAAATGAAAAAACAACTCTTCAGTCACAGGCCGTACAAAAAAGTCCACCTCTCAGACAGCAGTCTGCTGCTCTCCTGAAATTGTCTCAAAATCAACAGGTACCTGAATTTTTCTGTTTTCATATTAATAGCAATCCATTTTCCCAGTCTTACTTGTTGAAAAAAAAGTAAAATATCTAATTTCTCACTTTCTTTTCCCTTTTAAATCTAAACAGCCACCAAATCCAAGTGTTTCTTTCTTTGATTTCCAAAGCCACTATGACAACCCAAGTTACCACCCCCTGCTGAAGAACCACAGTTTTCTCCTAACTTGTTTCCTGTCTCAACTCTCCCTATTTCTCCATAAAAAACATGACCATCTTTCTAAAACACAACCTTCACTACATAAAGATTTAATAACTTTCAAAAGCTAAGGAATTCCTGCAGAATATAATATAAAAACTCTGGCTTTCACTGCTCTTCATAAAATGATCCTACCATATCTAATCAAATGTACCTTCACTGAGCATATCACCATGTCAGATACTAAGCCAAGAGAAGTAAAACATGACTCCTGAATAATCGTTAATTTGCACAAGAATTCAGTTTCAAGGATATATGCTCCAGTTTTTCTTACAATAGTAAATGTTTTGAAATTCTTTGGTTAAACTACATATATACAAAAAACAAATTTACTTTTTGTCCATTAAATTAAAAATCGTTAGAAGTTAAGTCAGAACCCACATTATTTTGGAAGCAAATACATTTAAACAAGAAGGTTTAGAAAACACATACATTTACATATAAATTATTATTATTTTGTATGGTAGTATTGTGGGCATTTTGCCTTTACTTTTTGTTATATTTTTAAATTTTCCTATGATGTGCTTTTGTAATAAAAAAAAAGTTCTTTAAAAAATAAAAAGCATGGTTCCTGCACCAAGAAAAGGCACTGTAGACGCTGCTTAGTTTCCGAAATAAGACCAGATTGGGTGCTTTCAGAGTGATATGGCATTAGACAGAAAAGGCACTGCACATGAAGGAACAGCTATAGCATGAAGGCCTAAAAGAACATAATTTAGGAGTTTGATATGATGTTGGGTTTATAGACTCAAGAGGGAGAAATGGAGCTAGAAAGGCCAGCAGGGGCCAGATCATAATGATCCTTACTTAAGCACCACACTAATAAGTTTAGATAATTAGAATCAACTAAAGGATTTAAGTAGGAGAGGGACACTATCAGATTTGTAATTCAATCCTGACAGCTCATACACAAGGTGAACTGGAGAAGGGCACCTGAGGCAGTTATTCATGGTTGAAATAATTAGATAAGAGAAAAAACAGGGCTGAACTGGCAGTGGTATTGGGAACAAACAGAAAAACAGATTTGATAGTTTTAAGAATTACACTTGTTAGCATAAAATCTTTAGATATAAAGAAAGTGGGGGGAAAATGTAGGTGAGTCCAAGTGTTGGCTTAATTAATAGTTGGACAAAGTCATCTTTGAGGTAAAGAACAATAACAGAGAAAAAACTGAAAGGCAATAAATTAAATTTGGTACCTGTTGAAAAATTTGGAGTGTTTCTAAACAGTATGTTAAATGATTAACATTTAATTCTTAATTTCCACAATATCCATAAAAGGTATCATAATCTATTTTACAGAGGGAATAGTTAGAAATATAAGTCTGGAATTAAGGATACAAATCTAAGCTGGAAATAAGAGATGGTGTAAGAATGGATGAGATTCTGCAGGGGTTATTAAGAGTTAGGTTAAAAAAATGTTTTGAAATAAATCATTAACAGCTAAAAAATGTGGGCATAATAGGAAGAAATGGAATGGGAAACTAAGAAGAAATGATTAGAGAAAAAGAAGAGACTCTGGTCAAAGCGGCATTATAGAAGTCAAAGGAGAAGCACATTTCTAAGAAGGAAACTAAGCTGTTTCAATAGCTGCAGAAAGTTCAAGTAAGATATGGGCCGAAATTTCCTAAATGTTAATAAGGAAATCATCTTTGGCAACTACAGGCAAGTGGTAAGGATGGAAGCGAGAATGCAGGGAGATGGGTATTAATGGAGGTGAGCAGTGGCACAGGGAGTATGTACTACTCTTTCAAGATGCTCTGGGATAGTGAATACTCCATCATATTTCATATTTACAATACCATAAATTCTTCAAGGAATTAGTTCACTATCAAAGTTGCCCAATACTTTGCAACCCACGGCTGCTGAAGAAATACTCTTTGAACTGGACAAAGTTCATAAATTTTGAAAGACACAAGTGATTTGAGAAATGCCATATAGTAGTATATCCTTTCCAATTATTTGATCTTTGAGTTAGCACCAGGAAACATTTTATGGGTAAACATAGCTGCCTTACCAACCAACCTCAAAAAGTTTTGGGATATCTCCTCAAACATCCATAGCTTCTTTTAATAATCTTTTATTATAGTCAAAAATAGGAGAAACATAAAAAAGAGCAAGCATTATGGTGTAGTTAGTTTGGTTTAATGTCAGCACTACCATTTGCTAGTCATATGATGTTGGACTAATTACTTAAAATTCCCTGTTCCTCACTTACAAAGAGATACCATTGCCTCATAGGGCTGCATTGGGTGCTATAGGATATTTGTGCTTGACACATAGAATTTGCTCAATAAATATTAGTTCCTATTATTTCCTTCCCTGGTACCTTATGAAAACGCTTTAAGACTTAAAAACTTCATTTTTAGTATTTCCCTTTTCAGATGTTTTAAACTTTTTCAAATAGAAGCATATAAATGTTAACATTGACAGTTATTTTAACTGCCTGCCGAAAGGTCTGATCATTTCAAATTAGATTTCTAATTAGAATGTTCACACCATAAAAGCTTTTCAAAAACAACTAACTCAGCAATGTAACGGGCTCCTTAAAGGTTATTTAGGCTAAAATCATCCAAGCCATTATGTTTTGGCCTTTCCTCTCAGATCTCTTTACTCCACCTGTCAATTTATTCCTCAAATGCACAAGACCCTGCCAGGCCACCAAGTCCTGACTGAGACTTCCTGGGTAAGGAACACAAGCACTAACAAGTCTGGCTGGATTATGTTCTTCTGCAAGCTCACTTGGCATGCTCTAACAAATTGGGCCTGGATTTTTAAAACCAAAGAGTAAGTAGGGGAATCACTCACTCCTTGCCATTTTGGATTTAGCCTTTCCGGCAATGGCCAGACTATGGGACTTCTGAAGTCACGTAGACAGCCCCGTCACCTCACACACGTTGAATTAAAATATGTTTTGTGTCAGAAACCTTCGGAGATGGTTGCTTCGGTTAAACCACTAGGGTCTAGTCCCAACCACGGAGAATCAATTCATCTTAACGTCTGCACTCCATTTTCCCTGCTGTACATACTGTAAACTTCCCCTAACTTTGCCCTTCTCGTTGGCATTTACTCACAGATCTGTGGAGAAGTTCCCCAACACCGTTAAAATCACCCCAATCCGGAATACCAAGAGAAAATGGGCCTCCGGGTAGACCAAGTCTGCTTGTTTATTTTAAGAATGTCGGGAGAAGTGGGAAAGAAAGGGGACCCATGCATGCATGTCACCACAGGCCTGACTCAGGAGGTTGGGTGGGAAAGGGGACGGGGCTAGGCCACGCAACTCAGAGTGACCACTCGGCCTTGCCCGACTAAGGCGTCGTGGCCCACATCATACCTGTACCGGGGGCTAGAAATTGGCTCAGAGCTCCCGCGGCCGCCACCTCTACCCAGCGGGCCTCTCAGCCTGGCTACCGCTTGTGCGGTCACCGCGGCTTTAGTACCCCTGATGCCTCTAGAACACAGTTGTACCGGATAGTCCAGTCACACCGCTCCACTCTTCACGTAGCCTCCACCATCCGTTACGTAGACTGCGTGCGGCCCCTCCACGCCTACGCGCGGCGAGGGGGCGGGACGCAGCTTTCCGGACCGCGCCAGACCTCCCCCACCCCCGCCCAGCGGAGGCAGGTGGGGGCTGCTGGGAAAATTACATAATCCCGGCCCCTGGGCGGGAACTTCTCACGCCAATGCCAGCCCTCTCTTGTAGGATTCAGTCAAGTTGTCATCGCACTGAACTGGTGCTCCGGAAGTTAAAGGTGGCCATGCTCCAAGGGACCACGTGTCTAGAGGCACGCGGAGAAATGTTGCCCCGCTTGTATTTGCAAAGGACCAGAGTTTAAGAGATTGACAATTTTATGTATATGAGTTTTCGGCCCAAGCCCTTTTCCTGGTATTTTTGGACGGCTCCCTGTCAGTGCTACTTTTTCTTCACTCCCAAGCCCACTTCCTACACAGGCCATAAACACTGCTCATCCACCGAAGAGCCCTGTCAAAGTGTTTAAGAGGTGTGCGAGAAATTCTGTATGACTATATTAAAGCTAGGAGTCCGCGGCGCTTTCCGGGATCCGTAGAACCAGGCTCCGCCCTTCGGCCCGCGCTCTGCACTGCGCATGTCAGGCTTGTGTTCCCCTCCCCCAGTCAGCAACGGGTGGAGAGGCGGCGGCAGCGGCGGCTAAAGGGGCGGAGAGGGAGGAGCGCGGCGGGACGCGGCCTGGACCGCGCGTACTTCAGGCTGTTGTGTTCTCTTCGGTTCGAGGTGGTAGGAGTTTCCGCTACAGCAGCAGGTTTGTGCGAAGTGGGTCTGGACGCAGGGCCGCGACCCCTTAGTGGCACTGGAGGCAACTGTGGGGCCTAGTGAAGGCCAGGGAACCGCGACCTCACTTAACAAAGAGTGGCGGAGCTTCTGGGCACCGGAGGCCCAGGGAGCCAGGGAAGGGTAGGAGTACGGGGCGGAGGCCTCAATAGGTCCTTCGGGGCCGCGTCGCCCTTCCCCGGCTCCCGCTTTTCTCGCGACTCTTACGGAGGCCCATTTGGCGGCTTTCCGGAGGCGGCGCCTGCCCGCTCGGCTACGGAAGGGATTTGCAAGGTACCGGGCTCCGAGACAGGGATAGCCACCAGGAGGATTCTGACCCTAGTCGGCAGCAGTTGGCAGGCGCAAGCTTCAAAATCGGGGGGATCGTGAAGGCAAAATTTGCCAAATCGGAGACAGGAAAAAAAGTCGGTGATCTTTAATGCAGACTTGAGTAGATCAGTGATTAGCATCACCGTTGTCACACAAACTTTTTTGCGGCCTTCCTAAAAGCTTATTTGATGTGAGTAAATAATTTATGTGGAGTTGCAAGCACACATAGCAATAATATAAAGAGAAACTACTAGTCGAGAATTCGGGGGGAATCATAGTTTTCTTATCACCTTAGTGAAGCATTCCCCCTTTTGCCCTTCCTGTAGAGTCCAGTTTCCTTTGGCTTCCCTATATGTTTTTTATAACGATGTTTCTGTATCTCTTCTCCCCTGTATATACATACAGCCTGTAGCAGAGTATTTTTTATTCACTGGCATTTCAGAGCCAAGCCCAGTTCTGGCACACAGGAGGTAAGCAATAACTGTCATACAAAATTAATTTTCAGGCTCTCAGTAGAGAAAAAGTATGTTGTGTTTTCCTGTACCTATAAGGGGCATTATATGGACTAATTTGCAATTCGTTCGTTTGAGAAATATTTTTATTGATGCCTGCTGTGTGCCTATTAGGTCTCAGAGCTTACCCTCTTGAAACTTCCTTTGTACTGGGGAGAAGAAAGACAGTAAGCAAATATATAAATTATGCTGTATATTAGATGATTATGAATGCCTTAGGAAAAAATATAACCGGAAAGAAGGATGAGAAGGTGTTGCATTTTGAAATAGGGTGGTCAGGCATGTATTTACAGATAAGCTAATAATTAAGCAGACTAAAAGCAGGTGAGGGAGTGAGCCTAGCCAGTGTAGGGAAAGGAATGTTCTCGGCAGAGGGAACAGCAAGTGTAAAGTGCTGCAAGAGGACAATGCTGGCCTTTTAGAGGAACAGTTAGAAGACCAATGTGCTGATGGTGCTGTGAGCAAAGGAGGGAGTGCTAGGAGATAAGATCAAGGAAGAAAAAGAATTGGGGTTGGGAGCAGAACAATTAGGACCTTTTGGACTATTGTGAAGATTTCACTTTTGCTCTGCCCCAGATGGTAACCATCAGAGGGGTTTGAGCAGAAGAGTGATAAGATTGACTTAGGTTGTATTGTAATAATTTAGTGAAATTCATGGAGGAGTGCAGTTTATATTTTAGTTTTTATCCAGTTGATACTTATATAATCAGCTCTTAGTTTCTTCAAGCTAACAGAGGAAAAGGATGTGTTTAAAGCAGTGGTTCCCAAACTTTTGAGACAGGGAGCCAGTTCACTGTCCCTCAGACCGTTGGAGGACCGGACTATAAAAAAAACTATGAACAAATCTCTATGCACACTGCACATAACTTATTTTAAAGGGAAACAGGAACAAATACAATATATATATTTTTTAAAGACCTTTTTATTTTTTCTTTATTCATTTTAGAGAGGAGACACAGAGTGAGAGAGAGAGAAAGGGGGGAGGAGCTAGAAGCATCAACTCCCATATGTGCCTTGACCAGACCAGTGCAGGGTTTTGAACTGGCGACCTCAGTGTTCCCAGGTTGACGCTTTATCCACTGCGCCACCACAGGTCAGGCACAAATACAATATTTAAAATAACAAGTAAATTTAAATCAACAAAATGACCAGTATTTCAACGGGAACTATGGAGTGCGGATGCATTCTGTGCTCCTCTCACTGACCACCAATGAAAGAGGTGCCCCTTCTGGAAGTGCGGAGGGGGCTAGATAAATGGCCTCAGGGGGCCGCAGTTTGGGGACCCCTGGTCTAAAGTAAGTATAACTCAGTATTTATTTCTATTTGGCTTTAGAAGAATGTGATGAAATTCTTGGGTTTTATGCAGATTTTGTTAAAGAATTGGCTAGTTTATAGTGTTTGAAATGTTCTCCAGGCAGATTATTAGATAGAGTAGGTGCTAATCAGATGTTACTAGAATTATTCTTACTCCAAAAATGCAAGTGATAAAGTAATGTGGTTTTATAATCAGTTGTATTGGTCCACTATTTATTTATTTTATTATTATTTTTTTAACAGAGACAGAGAGAGAGTCAGAGAGAGGGACAGATAGGGACAGACAGACAGGAATGGAGAGAGGTGAGAAGCGTCAATCTTTAGTTTTTCGTTGCCATTGCGACACCTTAGTTGTTCATTGATTGCTTTCTCACATGTGCCTTGACCGCGGGCCTTCAGTGGACCAAAGCAACCCTTTGCTGGAGCCAGCGACCTTGGGTCCAAGCTGGCGAGTCTTCGCTCAAGCCAGATGGGCCCATGCTCAAGGTGGTGAGCTTGGGGTCCCGAACCGGGGTCCTCCGCATCCCAGTCCGACGCTCTATCCACTGCGTCACCGCCTGGTCAGGCAATCCACTATTTTTTTTTTTTTTTTTAATTTTAGAGGAGACACACACAGAGAGGGGGGGGGGGAGCTAGAAGCATCAATTCCCATATGTACCTTGACCAGACCAGTGCAGGGTTTTGAACTGGCAACCTCATTGTTCCCAGGTCGACACTTTATCCACTGCGCCACCACAGGTCAGGCTGCAGTTCACTATTTTTAAAGTCATTTAGATCATATCTTATTTTCTACCCTTGTCCAAAATAAAAACTAGCCAATTTCTTTTTCTTTTGTTCTACACTTATTCTGACTTTCTAGCCTTTGCTATTTCTAGCTTTCCTTTCTAGAATCTCTTTCCTTCATACTTCTTTGTTCAGCTTGCCTCTTTCTTTACCTCCCCTCCCTTCCCCCCCCCTCGGGTTCTAGCTCTCTTATGAAGTCTCCCCACTTGTCAGCTCATAATGATCTTTGACTTCAGTGTCAAGCTGCACTTATGTATGGCATCCCTAAGTTGAAAGAGATTTGGGAAGTGTAGCTTGATATTCTCCATTTACCAATGGAGAAATTGATTTCTGGAAAAATAAGATAAACATGACTTAATAAATATTATGTGTTTACCGTGTTGTAAATGTGTTTTTGTGTGTGAACCCAGTTTATCATACCAACTGTGAAGTAGGTGATATTTTCATAATCTTACAGATGAGGAAACTGAGGTCCAGAGAAGCTAAATAACTTCCTTGAGCTTCCTCAAGGTTCACATCTAGTTAATGGCAAAGCTAGAGTTTGAACATAGCTTGACTCCATAGTTTGTGTTACTTTGCTATGCTGTTTTGATTTTCTACTAAGTCACAGTATTTTGGTACCTGGAACCATACCAAGTAGCTAGCACCTTACAACTATCTTTAATTTTTCTCTTTGGCCATGCTGTAACTCTCCTTGGGTCTCCTATATATTGAATGAACTTGGTTAGTGAAGATATACTCTGGAAAACAGAAGGTAAAAAGTGGACAAGCATGCTTCTTCACCCATGAAACCTGTGACATGGAGTTGGAGAGATAAAATAAGAACACAAATAGTTATGATTAAATATTGGGTGTTTGAGGAAGGAGATAGCATTTCTCTGGGGAAATCATATTCCCCAATCATAGTTTAGGAGTTGCTATTTAGATGGACTTTGAAAGATAGGACTTTGGTAGGTAGATAGGTGGGTATAATGAGAGATTTTGTGGGAAGAGAATCCAGGTAGAGGGAAGAGCATTCACCAAAGTGCTTGGTTTTCTTTGGAAACCCTAGGAGATAAGAATGGTAAAGTAGTTTTTTGCCATATGGGAGAGTCTCCTTGCAGCCTGAGTAACTGGGAAGTGATCGAGTTGAAGGGAATGACAGAATCAGAAATATGCGTCAGGACAGTTTAGGGGGAATATCTGGAAGAGGGGTTTTGTTGAGCATCTGAATGTTCATCTCCCTTGGCTATGACATTCCCTAGATCAGGGGTCCCCAAACTTTTCACACACGGGGCCAGTTCACTGTCCCTCAGACAGTTGGAGGGCCGGACTATAAAAAAAAACTATGAACAAATCCCTATGCACACTGCACATAACTTATTTTAAAGTAAAAAAACGGGAACAAATACAATATTTAAAACAAGTAAATTTAAATCAACAACCTGACCTTATTTCAATGGGAACTAAGGATATGCACATGCGGATGCATCCTGTGCTTCTCTCACTGACCACCAGTGAAAGAGGTGCCCCTTCCGGAAGTGCAGCGGAGGCTGGATAAATGGCCTCAGCGGGCCGCAATTTGGGGACCCCTGTCCTAGATCCTCAGTATTAACAACATATTGTTTGTAAATAATTCTTACCAAATCTCTTACTAAAATTATGTTAATTTTCATTAAAGCAGTGTTTTCCAACTGCTGGTCCATGGACCGGTCTGCCAGAAATTTTATGCCAGCTGCATCCTGATATATGAAGATTATACCCAGTGATCTTAGTTGAATTCACTTATGCTCAGGGTGATTTCTGCCTTAGCATTTCCTAAAATAACTCTCCTATTTTCACCAGTCCCCAAGTGTAAAAGCTGAAAACTACTGCATTAAAGGATTCCTGAAGAAAGCGGGAGATGGTCTTAAGTTCAAGCAAACCAGTATTTATCAAGTAATTATAGTATTTTAGCCATGAATTAACTTTTATGGAAAGTCCAAAATGAGTGGAGACAGTTCCTACCTGGAGCTAAGTGTCGCCTAAAGGTAAAGAAAAACATGGCATAAATCAAATTTAATCCTAAGCAGACCGAATTAAGTGCTGTATAACATATACTATAGTTCAAACAAAAACTATAAGGTACATATGGGGGAGGGCCACATAGAACCAGCAAAGTAGAACATAAAGTTCTTGGACCCCTTCAGCAGTGTCATTATAAGCTGTTTCTGGAACTCTTTTCCACATTGCTTCAAAATCCATTATAAAGATTTTAATTTTTATTATTAATGGTAAATCAGTCCACTAATTGGTGAAAGCAAAAATCAAATAACTGCAGTTAACATTTTGATTAACAACCCTCTAGCTATCTTTGTATATGTAACACATGCTTTTACATTGAATTAGGTTGAATCATACTATCCACCTTGTTTTAGGCCCTTCTTATTTGACTTAATGTGTAATGGACAGTTTTCCATAAATATAAGTAGTAATTAAAACTTTTTAAAGTTAGAATGTGTAGCCTGACCTGTGGTGGCACAGTGGATAAAGCATCGACCTGGGAACACTGAGGTCGCCAGTTCAAAACCCTGCACTGGTCTGGTCAAGGCACATATGGGAGTTGATGCTTCCGGCTCCTCCCCCCCTTTCTCTCTCTCTATCTCTCTCTCTCTCACTTACTCTATGTCTCCTCTCTAAAATGAATAAAATAAAAAAGTTAGAATATGTATTCCCTTTGACTAAACAATGACATTTAAAAAATTGATCCTAAGGAAATAAGGATATGCACAAAGATAAAAGCTATATGATAGGTTTCACAACATTATAAAACTAGTGTAGAAATGTATTTATTGACATGTAAAGATACAGCATATCATTAGGTGAAGAAATCAGTAAAACCGTACAGTATGGTGTTAGTTTTGCTTTTAAATTGTATGTATATACACGAGTGTCAAAAAAAAGCAAAAGAGATCAACACGATTACATATTTGGGGGAGAAAATTTCAGGTGGTTTTTTTTATTGTTTTTTAATTAAGTGAGAGGCAGGGAGGCAGAGGGACAGACTCCACATGCACCCCAACCAGGTCCACCTGAGCAAGCTCCCTACGGGGCACTGCTCTGCCCAGCTGGGGCTGTTATTCCATTGCTCAGCAACTAAGGTGAGACCCTGGAGCCATCCTCAGCATCTGGGGCCAGCTTGTTAGTTTAAGCCACAGCTGTAGGAGGGAGAGAAAGAGAGAGAAGGGGGAAGGAAAGGGGTGGAGAAGCAGATTGCTTCTCCTGTGTGCTCTAGGGAATCTAACCAGGGACTTCCACATGCCAGACTGACTGAGGCTCTACCTCTGAGTCAACTGACCAGGGCCAATTTCAGGTAGTTTTAAACTTTGTTCCTTTTTGCTTTCTGAGCTTCCTGCTTTTCTACAAAACTTGTTTAATTAAAAATAGTTTCTTGAAGCTAACTAAGTCTAATAAAAAACTGTAAGATACTGTTTACCTTATATTGGTATTGAGTGAATTGATGCTCAAGAAATTTCTTTGTAATCCTTAACTATAAGCTAACTGATTACATAAGGCAACAAACATTGAATCATGGTTTCTTCATGAGTGGTGTTCTAGTGGTCATTTGCTTAATAAATGCATGACCAATATAATTACATAATTTCTATGAATACTATTTTTTAAATTTTGATTCTTTGAATCTTCTAGATATCATTACCAGAATCTTTAATTTTGGGACAGCATTGCTGATACCACCTCAGTCTCTGTTATAGCAAGCATTACATTATATTGTAATTGTAGATTGTTTTTGTCTTTTTTTAATCTGTTTTCCTGGTAGACTGTAAACTCCTTGAGGATAGAATTGAAGAGATTAAGTCTTTTTATCTTTATATCTTCAATTGCCTAAAACAAACCTGGCACATACCAGATCTTCCAAAATACATATTTTTTAATGTTTATTTATTTTAGAGAGGAAGGGAGAGAGAGACAAGAACATCAGTCTTCCTTTACGTGCCCTGATTGGGGATTAAACCAGAAACCTCTGTGCTTCGGGACGGTGCTCTAACCAACTGAACTATTTGGCCAGGGTGATACTTGTTTTCTTAGGAGTATTTTTTGTAGCTTAAAAAAATGTTGAATTAACAATTAAATCCTTTCAAAGGGGATGATTTTAAATGCTGCATTCCTATTTATATTGAGATCCCAATAAAATAAAAAGTTCTTCAGTGTTTTAGAAAATATGACCATTTCATTGAGTTTATTAGCATACTGCATATCCAAAGTATAAAGTTGAAGTTTTAATTGAGAAGCAAAAGTTTAACATGAAGTTGTAAGGTAGAGGTTGGGAGAGACTTAAATCAATGTGGTATTTACTTTATAAAGTTAAATTTATATTAGTGTATCTTATTCATAACAGATCAGTCATTGACACCATGAACTGGAATAAGGGTGGCCCTGGCACTAAGAGGGGATTTGGCTTTGGAGGTTTTGCCATTAGTGCTGGGAAGAAGGAGGAACCTAAACTCCCACAACAGTCCCACAGTGCCTTTGGGGCAACAAGCTCTTCTTCTGGATTTGGAAAGTCAGCTCCACCACAGCTTCCTTCGTTCTACAAAATTGGATCTAAACGGGCCAATTTTGATGAAGAAAACGCGTAAGTGGAATTTCCTGATATTTTAGCAAAGATTGGGCTTTATTTTTTTTTTAATTTTTTTTTATTTTATTCATTTTAGAGAGGAGACAGAGAGAAAGAGAGAAAGGGGGGAGGAGCTGGGAGCATCAACTCCCATATGTGCCTTGACCAGACCAGTGCAGGGTTTTGAACTGGCGACCTCAGTGTTCCCAGGTCGACGCTTTTATCCACTGCGCCACCACAGGTCAGGCCAGCAAAGATTGGGCTTTAGATGATTCATTTCATCAATAGAAATTGAGGAAAAGAAACAGTTGGTTTCATGATATTACTTAAGTAAGTTATCTCACTGAATTGCATTTTTATTTTATTTTATTTTATTTTATTTTACAGAGACAGAATCAGAGAGGGATAGACAGACAGGAACAGAGAGAGATGAGAAGCATCAATCATCAGGTTTTCGTAACGACACCTTAGTTGTTCATTGATTGCTTTCTCACATGTGCCTTGACCGTGGGCCTTCAGCAGACCGAGTAACCTCTTGCTGGAGCCAGCAACCTTGGGTCCAAGCTGACGAGCTTGGGGTCTCGAACCTGGGTCCTCTGCATAAGTTAAATTGTTGAGTTTATTCATTTGTAAGGAACATTAATACTGTGCTTACTTATAATTTTAGTTGTTCCAAAAAAGATTTGAGACCATTGAGACCTAAATGTGGCTGAAGAGTTTTAAGTAATTTACATGGTGCTTAAAGGTCTTTATTGAAGTCTTTTATTGATATCAACATCAGTTGCTTTGTAAACACAGACAGTTGTCAGAACTGGTAGAGACATAGTTTACCTTAACATCCAAGTCCTTAAAACTATACTGCTCACAAAATTAGGAAATTTTAAATATCTCCTAATTTTGTGAGCAGTATATTATGCTGTAAGATCTTTCCGTGGGGCCAGACCAGGTGGTGGCGCAGTGGATAGAGCGTCAGACTGGGATGGGGAGGGCCCAGGTTCGAGACCCCGAGGTCACCAGCTTGAGTGCGGGATCTCTGGCTTGAGCATAAAAGCTCACCAGCTTGGACCCAAGGTCGCTGGCTCAAGCAAGGGGTTGCTTGGTCTGCTGAAGGCCTGCGGTCAAGGCACATATGAGAAAGCAATCAATGAACAACTAAGGTGTCGCAACAAAAAACTGATGATTGATACTTCTAATCTCTCTCCATTCCTGTCTGTCTGTCCCTCTCTCTGACTCTCTGTCTGTTCCTGTAGGAAAGAAAAAGAAAAAAAGATCTTGCAGTGGTAGAAAAATTTCAGATATTTTTGCCCACAGTTCTCAGGAAACATTTAGCAATTATCTTCTTTTTACTTTGTCTAAAAGAAGGTGGTGGTTATAAAAAAGATGGGTTTGAAGGTTTGAGTTCTAATTCCTGTAGATTTTAATTTCGCTTTTTGCTGAATCTGAAGAAATCTCTCTTTTTTTTTTTTTAATTTATTTATTTTGTGGCAGAGAGAGGGAGAGATAGGGACAGACAGACAGGAAGGGAGAGAGATGAGAAACATCAATTCTTTGTTGCGGTTCCTTAGTTCATTGATTGATTTCTCATATGTGCCTTGACCAGGGGGCTAAAGCAGACGTAGTGACCCCTTGCTCGAGCCAGCAACCTTGGGTTCAAGGTGGTGAGCCTTGCTCAAACCCAAGGAGCCTGTGCTCAAGCTGGTGACCTCGGGGTCTCGAACCTGGGTCATCCACATCCCAGTCCAGTGCTCTATCCACTGCACCACCTCCTGGTCTGGATTTCTTTTTTTTAATTTTAATTTTATTTTGAGAAGAAGGAAGTGTATACATTTTTAAACTTTCATTCTGATTTATTTTTTTACAGGGACAGAGAGAGAGTCAGAGAGAGGGATAGATAGGGACAGACAGACAGGAACGGAGAGAGATGAGAAGCATCAATCATTAGTTTTTCGTTGCCCTTGCGACACCATAGCTGTTTATTGATTGCTTTCTCACATGTGCCTTGACCACGGGCCTTCAGCAGACCAAGCAACCCCTTGTTGGAGCCAGCGACCTTGGGTCCAAGCTGGCGAGCTTTTGCTCAAGCCAGATGGGCCCACGCTCAAGCTGGCAAGCTTGGGGTCTCGAACCTGGGTCTTCCGCATCCCAGTCCGACGCTCTATCCACTGCGCCACCGCCTGGTCAGGCTGAAGAAATCTCTTAATGCTATTAATTCCAACTTGGTTGTGATGCTACTTGAGATTTTTCTTTAAAAAAAAAACCTTCAAAAATTAGCATTTTTAAAATACAGAGCAGCATTTTAAAAACCTGATATGTTATTCAGGAATCAATACAAAAGTAGGTGTTTTAGATTCATCAGAGTCAAGAATTATTCCAGACTGACCAGGTGGTGGTGCAGTGGATAGAGTATCAACCTGGGTCGCAGAGGACCCAGGTTCGAACCTTGAGGTCCCCGGTTTGAGCACGGGCTCATCCTGCTTGAGTGCAGGGTCACTGGCTTGAGTGTGGGATCATAGACATGACCCCAAGGTCGCTGGCTTGAGCAAGGGGGTCACTCAGTCTGCTATAGGCCCACACACACACACACCCGTCACGGCACATATGAGAAAGCAGTCAGTGAACAGCTAAGGAGACTAAGGAGCCACAACAAAGAATTGATGTTTCTTGTTTCTTTCCCTTCCTGCCTGTCTGTCCCTATCTGTCCCTCTTTCTGTCGTTCTCTCTCTGTCTTTGTCTCATACACATATACTCTCACAAAAAAAGAATCATTATTCTAGTGAGAAGTTTACCAGTTCAGGGATGGGTACTTTTTCATTAACTAAATGAAACCTTTATAAATGAATATGCATTTGCATATGTGTGTAGCACATAATAGAGCTTTTAAAACAATTCCTATAGCCTGACCAGGCAGTAGCACAGTGGATAGAGCATCGGACTGGGATGCGGAAGACCCAGGTTCGAGACCCCAAGTTCGCCAGCTTGAGCGCCGGCCCATCTGGCTTGAGCAAAAGCTCGTCAGCTTGGACCCAAGGTCGCTGACTCCAGCAAGGGGTTGCTTGGTCTGCTGAAGGCCGTGGTCAAGGCACATGTGAGAAAGCAATCAAACAGCTATAGTGTCACAACGGCAACAAAAAACTAATGATTGGTGCTTCTCACCTCTCTCCGTTTCTGTCTGTCTGTTCCTATCTATCTCTCTCTTTGACTCTCTCTGTCCCTGTTTAAAAAAAAAAAACCCTATAAAGACTTGAAATGCTTTAAAATTTTAAGCTGCAGTTATTTAAACTTATGTATAATTATATTTAAATTTATTAAATACTTAAATATTTGGTTGTATTACTGTTTTATTTAATTTCCAGGTAAGGTCTAAACAGTTTTTGTTTTATTTTAGCTTATTAAGAGCTGTATGTATCCTTTTCTAGGATTTTAGTTAGTAAGAAAGTACTACTTATTCTAGACTTTGAAGTTGTCTTTTCAGAATACCTAAGTAGTATGATGAATGATTTTGGATTGAGCATTTATTTATTTATCCTTTTGTTGTTGAAAGGTTTTGTTTATTGATTTTACCAAGAGAGGGAGGGGAGCAAGAAATATCAACTCATAGTTGCTTCACTTTAGTTCATTGCTTACTTGTATGTGCCTTGACCGGGCAAGCCCACGGTTTCAAACCAGCAACCTCAGTGTGCCAAGTCAACACTGTATCCACTGCACCACCACAGGTCAGGCTGGTTGAGCATTTATTTATTTTTTTGTTTGTTTATTTATTTTTACAGGGACAGAGAATCAGAGAGGGATAGATAGGGACGGACAGACAGACAGGAACGGAGAGAGGTGAGAAGCATCAATCATTAGTTTTCCATTGCCATTGCGATACCTTACTTGTTCATTGATTGCTTTCTCACATGTGCCTTGACCACGGACTTTCAGCAGACCAAGCAACCCCTTGCTGGAGCCAGCGACCTTGGGTTCAAGCTGGCGAGCTTTTGCTTAAGCCAGATGGGCCCGCGCTCAAGCTGGCGAGCTCAGGGTCTCGAACCTGGGTCTTACGCATCCCAGTTCGACACTCTATCCACTGCGCCACTGCCTGGTCAGGCTGAGCATTTATTTTTAATTCTAAAGGTTTTCTGTTGGTTTTTAGAAAATAGCCCAGAACTTTTGATGAAAATCTCTAGCTTTATGAAGATATCTCTAAAAATTTTAAAGGATTATAAGAATAAAGTAGGGTTTTAATATTTCATATGAAAGTAATTTTTCCATAGCATACATTCTTGAATATTTGCTATAACAATTCAACAGTGATATTCTAATTTGTACTGAAATTTTAACGGAACTAGGAATTAATTTGAACAGACATACTGAAATGGAGAATTTGCTGTGACTTATTTTGTCAGTATTAGAATTTTGCCTGCCTGACCAGTGGTGACAGAAGTGGATAGAGTGTCAGCCTGGGCTGGGCTGCTGAGTTCCCAGGTTTGAAATCCCGAGGTCACCTGCTTGAGTGCAGGGTCGCTAGCTTGAGCATAGGATCATCAACATGATCCTGTGGTTGCTGACTTGAGGCCATAGGTCACTGGCTTAGCTGGAATCCCCCCCCCCCCCCCCCCGGCACATATGAGGAGCAATCAGTGAACAACTAACTTAAGTGCCACAACTACAACTTGGTGCTTCTCATCCATCTCCCATCCTGTTCATCTCTCTCTCTTGCAAAAGAGAGAAAGGAGAGAGAATGGGAAGGAGGGAGGAAAAGAGGGAGAAGGATTTTGCCTGTATTAAATAATACTTAATAATTCTTTTTTTTTTTTTTTTACAGAGACAAGTAGAGAGTCAGAGGGATAGATAGGGACAGACAGACAGGAACAGAGAGAGATGACAAGCATCAATCTTCAGTTTTTCATTGCGACACCTTAGTTGTTCATTGATTGCTTTCTCATATGTGCCTTGACCATGGTCCTTCACCAGACTGAGTAACCCCTTGCTTGAGCCAATGACGTTGGGTCCAAGCTGGTGCGCTTTGCTCAAGCCAGATGAGCCCACGCGCAAGCTGGCGACCTCGGGGTCTTGAACCAGGGTCCTCCTCATCCCAGTCCGACGCTCTATCCACTGCGCCACCGCCTGGTCAGGCATACTTAATAATTCTTTACCCAAAGCCTGGAGGTCTATAATTTGACCTGTGTAATTTAAATCTATTTATAGTAACATATATTAAGCAATTCTGTTAAATGAAAGATTTACTAACCCCAAGGTAAACGTTCACTTTACCAATCATGCGTCTTAATTTTCAGATATTTTGAAGATGAGGAAGAAGATTCTAGCAATGTTGATTTACCTTATATTCCTGCTGAAAATTCACCTACCCGCCAGCAATTCCGTTCCAAGCCAGCAGATTCTGACAGCGATGATGATCCCTTGGAGGCATTCATGGCTGAAGTAGAAGCAAGTATCAACTCTGTCTTGTTAAAATGTTCAGCAATTAGAAATACACCAAATTAACCTAGTGCTTCGGTCCTCACTCAGAATTTGTTTTCTGACCCTTTTAGGGCAGGATTTTGCTCTGGTACTTCAGTTTCTAAAATATACATCTACTTGCCCTGTAATCCTTGAACATAAAAGCTCAAGATTTTTGTGTGTGTATTTTGTTTTAATAATTCTTGGTATAGTCTTTAATGGAATGAACATGATTTCGTTCAATCTACATTTATTAAATATATATTTATGTAAGGCAGTTAAATTTAAGGAAGTTTCTAAAATTATAAATTTTGTCTTCTGTATTTTTCATGTTTAGTCTTTCTTAGTACCAATAGTATCATCAACATTCATGCCCTTCGTATAGAAATTGGAGCTTGTGATGATTTCCTTAAACTATTTTTCACTAGGCCTTGTAGTTTTTAATTTTGTCCTTTTTCTCCCATCTTTTTTACTTTTTTTCTATTTATTTGTTTATTTACTTATTAAGAGAAATGTTAAACACATACAAAAGTAGAATAATAAACTGAGCCCCCACATGTGTACCCTTCACCCCACTTTATCCGTTAACAACTTTTCGCCAGTCTTGTGTTATCTAACCCCTTCCACACTTTTAGATTTTTTTAAGGTAAACCTCAGACGTATTATTTCATCTTTCAGTATTTCTGTATCTAAGATAACTTTTTTTTGAGAGAGAGAGAGAAATATGGCGGGACAGACAGGGACAGGCAGACAGGAAGCGAGAGAGATAAGAAGCATGAACTCATAGTTGTGGTACTTTAATTATTCATTGGTTGCTTTCTCATATGTGTCTTGACCGGGGTGTGCTGCAGCCGAACCACTGACCACTTGCTCAAGCTAGCAACCATGGGGTCATTCATGTCTATGATCCCATGCCCAAGCCGGCGACCTTGGGGTTTTGAACCTGAGTCCTCTGCATCCCAGGCTGATACTCTTATCCATCCATTGCGTCACCACCTGGTCAGGCTCTAACTCTTCAAAAACAAATCATTGTACCAGAAAAATTATTATATATTTATCTGACTTTTATTTGTTATTCTTGTGATTCTCTTCCAGTTTCTCATATATTATAATTCTATATTGATTTGCTTTATTCATTTTGTACATTCCTTAGTGATTGCATCCACTTCTACAGCTTAACTTCTAAGTCAGGGGTGCCCACACTTTTTCAGCTTGTGAGCTACTTATAAGATGACCAAGTCAAAATGATCTACCTACAATAAAAATGCAAAACGTAAATTTATTTCTTCTATATTACCATTATTTAAGTTACTATTATTACTATTTAATATTGTGTATTCTTCTTTCACCTTTCTCCTTCTCAGCTCTCTTTTCGGAGGAAAGTCAATGTCATAGTTTTTATGAACAGTCCAAAAAAGCCGCTCCACATTTCCCTTCTTTGGAATAGCAATGGCACACAGACAGATGAGGCAAACACACTTAGAATATGACATAGTGAAAAAAATCCCCTCCCATTTGTATGAAAGTGGTAGGTTTTAGGCTTCTTACTCGGACCAGCTATGGCACTCATTTTTATACTCTCTGTTGTATTTAGTTTAAATAAGTTGAAGGCTAACTATGAAGCAATGTAACTGAACAAGTTAGCGCGGTTTAACGTGCATTTGTAGGGTGTCGAAAGTTCAGACGTCAGATTGGCTACCCTGTATGCCAATCAAAAGACAAATGTCTTTTTAATGTCATGGGATCTACCCACACTTCCTTAACAATCGACCAGCAGATCATGATCGACGTATTGAGCACCCCTGTTCTAAGTGAATAATTCATGTGTTTAGTCTCTAGTCTCTCTTTGATTTCAGCTCTGCTTTTCCAGAAGTATGTTGGCCATTTTTTTTTTTTTTTTTTTTTTTTTGGCCATTTTTATAGAGGTGTGTACCCCTGGCACTACTTAAATCCAATTCATTGTCTTTTCCTTCTCAACTAGGTTTTTTTTTCTCCATCTTATTTCTCTTAATGGCACCAATATTCACAGAACCACCTTGGATTTAACTTCTTTTCACTTCCCCTTTCTTATTTTCTTTTTATTTTTTTGACGAGAGAGAGACAGATAGGGACAGATAGGAAAGGAGAGAAATGAGAATCAATTCTTTATTGCAGCTCCTTAGTTGTTCAGTGATTGTTGTCTCATATGTGCCTTGACCAGGGGACAACAGCAGAGTGAGTGACCCCTTCCTTGCTCAAGCCAGCGACCTTTGGGCTCAAGCCAGGGACCATGGGGTCATGTCTATGATCCCATGCTCAAGCCGGTGACCCCTTGCTCAAGCTGGTGAGTCCGTTCTCAAGCCAGATGAGCCTGCGCTCAAGCCGGCAACCTCAAGATTTCGAACATGGGTTCTCTGCGTCCCAGTCCAGTGTTCTATCTACTGTGCCACTGCCTGGTCAGGCTCTTCTTTTCTTTTTAGCAGATGATCAAGCATGGTTATGACTTAGTTCATTTAACCCTTAGAATAACATTGGGGAATAGGCAGAAAGAAAATATAGAAATGTAATTAACTAATAATAAAGCTGAATCCTAAGATAATTTGAATTTTATGCCCCAGATCATGCCGGTTCTATGTTGCAGAGCTGGGACTTACTTGCTTAGTAGCGCTGATAGCCAAGTTGTCTTTCTAGTATGTCATGCTACCTTTCCTTTCATTTGCCAAGTCTGTTCATCGTTACAATATCTCTTGCATCTAATTCTTTTCAGTTTCTAGTGTGTTTATCCTACTTTATTCCCTCATTAACTTCTTTCCTGGTCTAAATTCTTCCTGATTTAGGTCTTCTGCTCTCTTGTGAATGTGGTATACAGCGACAGAGTAATTAAAGAAAGCTTGTTTCTTACCGTGCTACTCCTTTTATTGCTTATGAAGTAAAGTCCTTCCAAATTTCTCATTTACTTGTTCCCTGAAGTGTTCAGTTAAAATTCATCTCTCCTCTAAGGAAGGAGGTAAAGAAAGAATCTAGTATGGATGGGTTTTTTGTTTGGCCTAGACATTGCTTTTTAAAAATGTGAGATAACATTTTTAAGATCAGGAGGTTTTATCTAAAAGATCATTCTCTTGAAAAGTGGAAAAGCTGGCAGTACTAAGCTTGTATTCTTACATGGCAAAACCAGACACTTGTACCAATCTAAAAACTTTTTGCTAAAGAAATTTCCTTTTTAGTTGATATGATTCCATGCAGCATTTTGTTTCATTAGGATCAGGCAGCTAGAGACATGAAGAGGCTTGAAGAAAAGGACAAGGAAAGGAAAAACGTAAAGTAAGTTGTTTTCTTCTTTCTCACAAAGGTTGTATAAAAATAAAGTATTTACAAAACCCATATCTCCCAAAGTTTATAGGGGAAAAATGAAAATACATAAATTTCTTGACCTCAAGTTATACTTGTATCTTGAATAATATTTCTGTACATAATAGAGATTATAAATTTACAGTAATTTAAAAGCTTTTTTTTTTTTTACAGAATGATATTTAGTATTTTATAGTGTTTTTTTAGTAGACTCAAGAATGAGTTACAATGGGAGTTAAGAGAGCATAATTACTAAAGTTTGGGTTCATTGTTCTGTTTTGTTTCATAATTAATATAAAATAGGTTAATGCCTATAAGATTGATTATGGGAAGTAATGATTGTGTCATTAAAAAACTATGTATATTGTTGATAAATAGTAAAGTAATTAATTTCAGAATTGCTTTAGCAGTCAGTCAGAACTTGAAATACATTATATAATGGGAAAGAGAATTTCTCTCTATCCCTTGCTGAATACACTTCTGTTAAGGCTTTCCTACCAGACACTAGTAGGCTTGGTTGGAGTTTTCCCTCTGCTTGACAGTCAGTATTTCAGGCCCTCCCCCCAAGGTTCCTGTGCCATAAGGAGTTCCAGCCCTCTCTTTGGCGCTTACCATGTGTTGCGTCCTCTTTTAGTTGCCCTACTCTGATGGGGTAGCTTGCCTTAGGAATAGCAAGTGCTCTAGGATAGGCACAGAGTCTGATTAGAAAGAGATGGTTGTGGAAACTAAGCAACCATACTTTCTATAGTTCCTGAGAGATTCAGCAAGTAGCACTCATCTCCTCTGTGTGAACTGCCAAGGGATTTTATTCTCAGACTTAAAAAGAGTTTGAGTTTTTCTCTCTGTTTCCAAGGATTCTAACTGAATGCAATTAGTTATCCAAAGTGAGAAACTCTGGGGGACATTAAGAAAATTGTAATTTCCTTTTTAGTGTATGCCAGAAGGAGGACATTTTTTGTTGTTGTTGTTTTTTTACTGTAAAATGCTTTTTGCAACTGTGTTTTTTGTATGGGGTTGACAAGGCTAGGCTCCTTGGGTATATATCGTCAGAAGTTTTTACTCCTTATACCCTTCTTATTAATTGATATTTCTGGGGGTACCATATCACTCTATTTAAAAGAAATGCAAATTGCAGCATGTAAAGTGAAACTACACATACATGATGGATGGATAGTTTCCAGTGTGTTTATTGCTGCTTTGTTGTTATTAGTGTTGAGAGTTCCTGTGCTGTATGGAATTCAACACTAATCTGCTATAAGTATGGAGCTGGGTATGTGGAACATTTGCAGGGAAGTTTGTTTCTCCGCTTGTTTTTCCAGGGGTATTCGAGATGACATTGAAGAGGAAGATGACCAAGTGAGTTCCTATGCAGTATTTCTATCTTTTATTTTTATCCCACAAAGTCTATACTGGAAACAAGCTAGAGCTTGCCTTCACTGAAATGGCCATTCCTAATATTCAGCAGGGAATGTCATTGGACTAGCTCCTTTTCTACATGTGACCTATTGGTAATATAAAGATTCACATGACTTTTTCCATGTTGAAGATGGAGCTTTTGATCAACTATGGCATCAAAAACTAATAGGAGCTTTATTTACCTTGATTTTTTAATACAAATGTTTATTCTCATAAATCAAGAAGTAGAGTAGTGTGTGATTTATTGATGGCCTCTAGCAACATCTAATCTCTACCTCTTTCTAGGGGTTTTGTTTGTGATTCTTATATTTCAAGATGGAACATTATTGACTGCCTTTAGTATTTTTTTTTTCTCATTGTTCAGTTATGGGATGGTGAGAAGGGAACCAAAGTGAGGTTTGTGGCCCTTCTAAGCAGTGTCAACTTCTAACTTGGATTGGTAAAGCCACAGCATGTATTCTCCAGCTCTGGGCAGGGTAGGGGGACATCCAACCCTAAGAAAGCTGTAGAATAGACAGATTTGTAAGTTTTCTGTTAAACAAGTTAAATCATTTCATAGTACTAACTGTTTCACTCATTTCTTCTGATTGTCCCTCTGAGTACTAGTATTGTTGAATCAATGCTAGTAAAAGTTTTGCCTTATTTGGTAGGTATTTAAACTGCAATCATCTGGTACACTGTGTGCACTAATTACAGGAGCAGATATGTTCCCAATTGTACTTGGTATGATTATGTTCTTGTGCTTTCCTGCAGGAAGCTTATTTTCGGTACATGGCAGAGAACCCAACTGCTGGTGTGGTTCAAGAGGAAGAGGAAGATAATTTGGAATATGATAGTGATGGAAATCCAATTGCACCTTCCAAAAAAATCATTGATCCTCTTCCGCCCATTGATCATTCAGAGGTATAGTGTTTCTTGCTGCATTTGATTCTTGTTTCAAGCTGATATGGTTTCCTCAGCTTTACTGTTGAGGTTTTCTCAATGTCTGAATGCTCCTGACTTTATACCTTATATCAAGAAAATATTTGTTCTTTGGGATCTTGTCAGCTCTGTTAAGTGATTGAGTCAAAAAGTTACTGAGAGATTGAGGCTTTATAGCCTACGTTGTTCAGTTGAATCTCATGTTCACATTTGATTTTATGTGAGAAAATTTTTTTCAAGTAATTATACTTGTTTTTTAGACCGTCACATTCTACCTTCCTTTCAAAATGGGTCCCTAGGCCTGCATTTGTGGGGGATTTTTTTTACATTTGTTTTTTCATTGCTGTAAATCTTTACTATTTTTCCCAGATCAGTAGCAAATAAGAGACTGTTGTTTCAAAGAGGTATCAGGAATTACACGTTCCTTAAATTAGGAAAAGGAAATGAGGATATGAGTATACCCACCTGAAAAAATTTCAGTATTTTATTGAAGTTAAGTATCAGTCAAGTTCTTGCATATCGTAGTGATCCTGAATCTAGAACAGTGATTCTCTTAAGTGTGGTTCAGGAACTTCTGGAAGTATCTTTTCAGGAATTCTATAAAGTCAAAAGAACTTTCCATAGTAATGCTAAGATTTTTGCCTTTTGTCTACTGGGTCAGCATATGCATCAGTGGCTGAAAGCAATAGTAGATAAAACTGCTCGGACCTTAACATGAGTCAAGACGGTGGTACCAACTGTTCTACTAGTCAATATATTCTTTCCTGCCAAACCACCACAGTTAAAACAGTAAACTGATGAAACAGTAAAAACTATTAAGTCTTGATCCTTATGTTACATGTCTTTATTCTGTCTCACAGAAAGGGAAATACAAGTAAAGCACTTGGGTGTTTGAGTTGTGAGTTGAACTAGCTGCTTTTTTCAAGTAATGTTTTCACTTGAGAAAAGGAATGACACTTTAAGGAAAAAGTTAAAAGTGTTTATTGCCAAGGATAGAAGTTTAAACTTTGAAACAAAAATTACGATTTGGGAAACATTCACCACAGTGAGTATGACAGGTTATTATGTTTATGTTTTTGTTTTATTAAGTGAGAGGAGGGGAGGCAGAGACAGACTCCTGCATGCGCCCTGATCGGGATCCACCTAGCAAGCTCCCTACAGGGTGATACTCTGCCCATCTAGGGTGTAGCTCCATTGCTCAACCACCGAGCTCTTCTTAGCACCTGAGGCAGAGGCCATGGAGCCATCCTCTGCATCCATGGCCAACTTGCTCCAATCGAGCCTTGGCTACAGGAGCTGGAGAGATAGAGAGGGAGTAAGGGAGTGAGAGAGAGAGAGAATTGAGAGAGGGAGGAGTGGAGAAGCAGATAGGCACTTTTCCTGTGTGCCCTGACCAGGAATTGAACCTGGGACATCCACACACCGGGGCAATGCTCTTAAAGTCATTTGTAATGAAATTGATAGTAATAACTGAATTTTCATGTGTGTGTGTGTTTATAATACAAGTTTTTGCCATTTGAATGATCTATATACTACCTCAGTAAACCAGTATTTTCAAATGGCCAGTGTGCATGATGTTACAAAATCATGCATGAACAAAGATTATTCAAAGGACGTGATAGACCCATAGATTGACAGATGTGAGAAGTTCAGGATATGGTTTCAGATTATACAATAAAAGTAACCTTTAAGAAATTACCTCTTTCCTGACCAGGCAGTGGCACAGTGGATAGAGTGTTGGATTGGGATGCAGAGATCCCAGGTTCAAAACCCTGAGGTCACCGGCTTGAGCGTGGGGTTGCTGGCTTGAGTATGGGATCATTGACATGACCCCATGATTGGTGGTTTGAGCTCAAAGGTCATTGGCTTGAGCCCAAGGTCACTGGCTTGAGTAAGGGGGCACTTGCTCTGCTGTAGCATCACCCCCCCAACACAAGACACATAAGAGAAAGCAATCAATGAACATCTAAGGTGCCCCAACGAAGAATTGATGCTTCTCATCTTTCTCCCTGTCTGTCTGTCCCTAATATATCTCTCTGTTTCTCTGTCTCTGTCACACACACACAAAAGAAATTTCCTCTTGTCAAGTTTTAGTGTGGTATTGAGGAGGAGTAAGAATCCGTACGAATTTGGAAAAGCTGTTAATAAATTCTTCCCTTTTCCAACCACATGTCTTTGTGAGGCCAGATTTTCTTCTGAAGCTAAATGCAAAATATCACAACAGTTTGCCTGCTGTAGGAACTTTTTTTCTGTTGGACATTAGATTTTATTTTTTTTAAGTGAGAGACAAGAAGGGAGAGATAAGAAGCATCAACTTGTAGTTGCGACATTTTAGTTGTTCATTGATTGCTTTCTCATACGTGCCTTGAGCATGGGACTGTAGCTGAGCCAGTGACCCCTTGCTCAAGCCAGATGAGCCAGTGCTCAAGCTGGCAACCTTGATGTTTTGAATTTGGACCCTTAGCATCCCAGGTCTATGCTCTATCTATTGTGCCACCACCTGGTCAGGCAACATTAAAGATATTTGTAAAAAATGGAAAATGTTATCAAATAAAGTTATTTTTATTAAACCATTTATGTTAAAGTATAATGGTTTATTGGTCTTAAATTATTAGAAATTTGTAGCATTTTAATTTATTTTTTCATTTTAATTTTAATACAGTAAATATCAGTAGCTGTAACCCACATAAATGAAAACTTGTGTTTTTGTTAAGTGTAAAGGGTACCTGAGACTAAAAAAGTTTGAGTACTACTGTTTTTTTCATTTTTTATAAATGTTTCCTTTTGCACAGATGCTACCACATAATGCCTTGTTATTTTACATGTGGCAAATGAAACTAAATATTTGAATCTGATCTAGGAGGAAGTGTCCATGATAAAGAGTGAAAATTCAGTAAGGAAAAAAAAAGTACTTGAAACAACCATCTAATACAAATATTTGAAATACTTGACAAATTGCTCAAACTTCATCGTTCTGGTGTATTCACAGTTGTCCTAGTGTAATAGGCAGTCTGCCAGGAGAGACTGAAGTAAGGGAAAGGTACACCTTCTACCTATAAGTTGCTTTCTTCTCATTCTGATTTTTTTTTAATACAAAAAATTGCGTATTTGCATGTAAAATTTGTGATCAAAGGCAAAAGTTCTTGCCCTTATGACAGAGAACTAAAGAAAATCCTGTTATGGCTTAGTGCAGCATTGTGGATCACATAACTGAAGGTCCTACCTATTAATGATGCTGGAAGCAATCTTTAAACCCTTTTGTTGGTAATGCCATAGAATGATAATTAATTTTAGGCTATATCCAGAATTAAGATTATTTATTTATTTTTGTGTATGTGATAGAGACAGAGGCAAAGAGAGAGACAGACAGGAAGGGAGAGGAATGGGAAGCATCAGTTCTTCGTTGTGGCACCTTAGTTGTTCATTGTTTTCTCATATGTGCCTTGACCAGGGGGCTCCAGCAGAGTGAGTGACCCCTTGGGCACAAGCCAGCGACCTTGGGCTTCAAGCTAGCAACCTTTGGGCTCAAGGCAGCGACCATGGGGTCATGTCTATAATCCCACGCTCAAGCCAGCGACCTCGGGGTTTTGATGTCAATCCTCTGCATCCCAGTTTGACGCTCCATCCATTGTACCACCACCTGGTCAGGCCAGAATTAAGAAATTTTTGACCACCTAGCAAAGGTTTAAATTCTCATTTAAAAAAATGTTTTTTGTAGACATGCCATATTGTCAAAAAATTATTTAGCCAAATTCATATATGGTGGTTTGCTTATGTTTTTATTCTTAGTACAGTAAGCTATGAAAAGTAGCAGAAATGACTTCTTTCCTCTTTGGGATTGGAAATGCTTGGCCTTTTCTTTTTTTAAAAATTATGTAAACAGTTTCATGTTTTTAAAACGACTAGAACTTCCTCTAAACACAGATCTCTTCCCAAAGGAAATACTAGAAATGTTTAAGAATATCTAGAGCTAAGTGAAAAGCTTACTACAAAACATTTAAATGTTATAGGGTAGACTATCTTCTTTAAAATGCTTCTTTAATAATCTGAGGCCTTTGGCATTGAAGAGATTTCTTAGTCCGCTTCAAGGTTGTTCAAATCTTCAATGTGTTCTTAAAGAGTCTCTTTAGAAAGCAGGTTGATGTTTATACTGAAGATGGGGTTAGGGAAAGGTACTGGCTGTACATTGGGGATATGTGTCATGAATAAGTGAATTTCTTTGTTCTGTAGCTGGTTATGGCTTGATTTGTGTAATATTTGTAAAAGGTTATTTTGCATTAAAATCAAACTCACAGGATTGACTCTTGAATTCTAGACTAACTTTGAATAATTGGACCTGCAGATTGACTATCCACCATTTGAAAAAAATTTTTACAATGAACATGAAGAGATAACCAACCTCACCCCACAGCAGCTAATAGATCTCCGGCATAAGCTCAACCTGCGGGTAAGTCAGCCATTCTTAAATTAATGTCAGGTAGTGCAGGATTAGTAGTATTCTTGCCCAAATTAAAATAACCTTGAATTTCTTTTCTAATGGTCTTTGAACTGTCTTTGGTAAAGTAATAATTATATTCCTTGGGCTTATGTGTCTTGTTTTTGTTGTTTTAGTCTTCCAGCTATTTTAGGATAGGATTGTTTTTCCTTTCATGTGACAAACATATGCTAAATGTGTTCAGTCAGCTGTGTATGTTGTGTTGGAATAAGCCATCATGATCTTAAAATTAATCAAGTCTTTCTCCATTGAGTGTAGTTTGCTGAGAGCTGTGTTGGGTGAGAGATAAAAGGTGGAAATCTCCGTCTTCAGAAAGAGGAGACAAGATAGTGGATGTGAACAATATGTAAAGTCAGAATATTTCAAAATTAAGATACAGTTGCTTCTCAAGTTACATATAACCTAAACTTTTTTTAAATTAGGAAATAACACCTTTAAAAAATATGGATATACTAATTTCACAATAATAGTTTAAATTGTTTACCCAAAACGTTTGGGTTATACATTGGCCACATTGTTTAGAGTCCGGCTAGAAGTTAAGTGAAACACATATAATATGGTTATATATAATCTGGTTGAGGTAGTAGTTGCTAAGTGATGTTTGAACTTCTGTTTACTGAGGGTATTTGTGTGTGTGTGTGTGTGTGTGTGTGTGTGTGTGTGTGTTTTATCTGTTTTGCAAAAACACTTTCCCCCATAAAAATACCTTTAAAGTGAAATCCTGATTAGAGATAGCATCACTAGAGAAGCATTAAAAGGTTACCACTGTTGAAGTCAACATGGAGGTTCTAAGCCTCATTCTCCTGGGCATAGTTCCAAAAATGTTTGACAGTGGCTGGACCATCACTAAGTGAGACATTAATTCTTCAGGAATGACAAAAAAAATGGAGGTGGTAATAATATCTTTTTACCAACTGGGTATAGAGTTGTCATATTTAGAGCTCATGTGCACTGTTTATTTTATTTCAAGAGTAAATTTTATTTATTTTTTTACCATCTAGTTAATAGTTACGCAAAATGGTTAAAAAACAAAAAAGGAACATTAATGACCTTTTTTCCAGTTTATTGGACAATATTTTTATTTCTTTTAGAAAATTAATTTTGATTAGAGATGTCTAGGCACTTAATCATTTTAAATCATATAACAGTTATCTCAGGAATATTTTATCATGTATTTTTTTATATAAGGTTTTAGTTCAGTTATTTTTTACATTTTCAAACCGTATATCCATTTAGCTATAGACTTAAAATTTTTGCTTTGTACTTCAAGCTAAATGCTAGATACAGGTAAATATTGTTGAACTTCCAGTGCTGCTGATTTTGAAGTACAAGTCATTCCTGGAAGTTGTCTTTATTCCTAGGTGTCTGGTGCTGCACCTCCTAGACCAGGAAGTAGTTTTGCTCATTTTGGGTTTGATGAACAACTTATGCACCAGATTCGGAAATCTGAATACACACAGCCCACTCCAATACAGTGCCAGGTAAGTGAGATATAATAAAAGAAAAATGAAGTAGAATGATAGTCAATTATTATTATCTTTTTAACAAACAAGTCAAATTAATAAAACAGTAGTTAGTACAAAACTGTATTGAAATGGATAGGATGTGTCCAAAGATTCCCTCTTTGGCTTAGTCTTCAACTTTTGCTTTAAATAAAAGGGATGGGGGACAGACATACATGAAATACAAGAGTATTTTTGAAACCTTAAAAATTAAAGACTGACCAGGTGGTGGCGCAGTGGATAGAGCGTCGGACTGGGATGCGGAAGACCCCGGTTCGAGACCCCGAGCTCGCCAGCTTGAGCGTAGGCCCATCTGGCTTGAGCAAAAGCTCGTCAGCTTGGACCCAAGATCGCTGGCTCCAGCAAGGGGTTGCTTGGTCTGCTGAAGGCCCATGGTCAAGGCACATGTGAGAAAGCAATCAATGAACAACTATGGTGTCGCAAGGGCAACGAGAATCTAATGATTGATCCTTCTCACCTCTCTCCCTTCCTGTCTGTCTGTCCCTATTTATCCCTCTTTCTGACTCTCTCTCTGTCCTTGGAAAAAATTAAAAAAAAATTAAAACAAAAAAACTAATGATTGGTGCTTCTCACCTCTCTCCGTTCCTGTCTGTCTGTCCCTGTCTATCCCTCTCTCTGACTCTCTCTGTCCCTGTTTAAAAAAAAAAAAAAAAAAAAAGAGGCTCAACCAGGCAGTGCACAGTGGTTAAAGTGTTGAACTGGGATGCAGAGGACCCAGGCTTGAAACCCATGGTCACTGGCTTGCTTTGCTGTAGCCCCCTGGTCAAAGCACATATGAGAAAGCATTCAGTGAACAACTAAGGTGCTGCAGCAAAGAATTGATGCTTCTCATCTCTCCCCCTTCCTGTCTGTCCCTCTATCTCTCTTAAAAGAAACCAAAAACTTAAAAGAGCAAAGTGAGTTATTTCCGCTCTAAAAATTGCTAAAGGGGCTGGGAAATATTTTGTATCTTATAAATGTCTTGAAAATATGATCTAAAGAAAATAGTTCATTAGGCCTGAACTTAATAAAAAGATTTCTCTGTAGACAAATTAAGCACTGTCAGTGACTGGGATGCCTTTGTCCATGACTTGAAAATTCTCATTTATAAATGAAAGTAATAGCTTCTGTTTCACATTTATATATGTGATTCATTCCTATACAGAAAATGAGAATTTTCCTGTATATGAATGGAGTAGTCTATACCTTCTTTTTTTTTAAGACAGACAAGAAGGGAGATGAGAAGCCTCAGTGCGTATGTAGTTGCGGCACTTTAGTTGTTCATTGATTGCTTCTTATACCTGCCTTGAATGGGGACAGTGGCTCCAGCTGAGCCAGGGACCCCTTGCCAAACATGGGATCATGTTAATGATCCCACACTCAAGTCAGCAACCCCGTGCTCAAGGTGGTGACTCTGCACTTAAGCCAGCATCCTTGGGGTTTTGAAGCAGGGACCTCAGCATCCCAGGTTGATGCTCTATCCACTGCACCACCACTGGTCAGGCTGTACTTTCTTTTTGTTCTTTCTTATTTTTATTTTTTTAAGTGAGAGAAAGGGAGACAGACTTCCCCCTGTGCCCCAAGCGGGATCTACCCGGCAGCCTCTGTCTGAGGCCGATGCTCGAATCAACCAAGCTATCCTCAACGCCCAGGACCGAGGCTCGAACCAATCAAGCTACTGGCTGCAAGAGATGAAGAGTTAGATAAGGGGGAGAGGGAGAGGAAGAGAAGTAGATGGTTGCTTTTCATGTGTGCCCTTAGTGGGGATCACACCCAGGACATCCACACATCAGGCCAATGCTCTATCCACTGAGCCAATGGGCCATGGCCTCAGTCTATACCTTCTTAAGGGTTCAACACTTTAAAAAAATTTAGCAGCCTGTTTACGTTACAAATTACAATATTTCTATATTCTAAGCAAAATGGAGTCATTCATTTTTTGTAAATGGTGGCTGATCCACATTATAAAAGTGATAATATTTCTTACAAGTAAAGAAGTTTAGGAGAATGCCAGGTGTTTTTTGTTATTCCATAGACAGTATGTATAGCCTGGGATATTTTCATGTCAATGGAAATGAATGGCATTAATAGTCATTTATCCCTTCCTCAGGATTTCCTTCTGAACATCTTTAAGATGGAAGGTTGAGAGTGGATATACTTTTTTCTTTTTCTCTAGGGTGTACCTGTGGCATTAAGTGGTAGAGATATGATTGGTATTGCCAAAACAGGCAGTGGAAAAACTGCAGCTTTTATCTGGCCCATGCTGATTCATATAATGGACCAGAAGGAACTGGAACCAGGTGATGGACCAATTGCAGTGATTGTGTGTCCTACTAGGGAGCTCTGTCAGCAGGTATGTGCTTTGTGTGGAATGCCTTTCATATATGAACTAGCAAGGGACTAACCAGGCAAGTGGATAGAATTACCAGGAAACTTCTTTTATAATTGTGGTGAAATACACATAAAATGTGTCATTTTAACCATGTGTAAGTGTACAGTTCAGTGGCATTAAGTACATTCACATTGTGCTATGAGGCAATATTTTGGAAAATATTGTTACATATTTTCTATAATGCCAAATACACACTTTTCCTTAAAAAGACTGCTGTTTTAAGAGAAAGAAAATGATATTGAGATTGTATTGTAAGCTCTCAGTGTTTTTGTCCTGGATTAATTCATTTTGCTTGGTAGAAAGGCAATGACGGAGTCAGGAAGAGAAGTGAAAAATGACAAGATAGGATTTTCAATAGCTTATTGAGACATGATAATAGTCTATTTACTTTATGAATTAATTTGTGATTTCAAAGTACTTTCTAGCTTTTTATTTTCTATGACAATGCGTTCTGTGTTTTAGAACTCCCTTTTTGGTTATGGCAGAGGTTTTTGTTAGTGCCAAAATTAGTTAATAGGTCATTATGTCCACAACTTTGTAGATCCATGCAGAATGTAAGCGGTTTGGGAAAGCATATAATCTTCGCTCAGTGGCCGTGTATGGTGGAGGGAGCATGTGGGAACAGGCCAAAGCCCTTCAGGAAGGCGCAGAGATTGTTGTGTGTACTCCGGTAAGTATGACTTGGCTTTAAATGGCTTCTCAGCCTCTCTTAATGGTGTATTAGAGGGAATTCCCCCTAAAATGTTGTAGAGCATGGTTGAGAATACTCTGATGAGTAAAGCCTGTGGCTTTGGTTTAATTTTGATTAGTTGACTAAAATAGCAGTCCTGTAAGGTTCTCTGACCTATATATTATTAGCTACAGATTCCTCCCTATTTCAAATAGTTTTTCTATGCTGTCCTAGACAATGGATTTGTGGTCCCTGAGAGCAGGAGTCCCCAAACTTTTTACACAGGGGGCCAGTTCACTGTCCCTCAGACCGTTGGAGGGCCACCACATACAGTACTCCATACACTGACCACCAATGAAAGAGGTGCCCCTTTCGGAAGTGCTTCGGGGATGGATAAATGGCCTCAGGTGGCTGTAATTTGGCCCTCAGGCTGTAGTAGTTTGGGGATCTCTGCCTGAGAGCATCAATAATCAGAAGATATACAGTAGTCTAAACATTAGGGCCTATTAGTAAGGCTTTCAGTTAGGTCATTTCAGGATGCCTCACAAAAATAGTTCTCGCTGCTTTCCCACAATTTAAATCCCAATGTAAGGGATTGAGCTAATGGAGTTTTCAAAATTTCTGTTTTTGCCTGACCTGTGGTGGCGCAGTGGATAAAGCCTCGACCTGGAATGCTGAGGTTGCCGGTTCATATCCCTGGGCTTGCCTGGTCAAGGCACATATGGGAAGCAACTACTGCAAGTTGATGTTTCCCACTTCTCCCCCTCTTTTTTTCTCTCTCTAAAACAAAACAAAATTTCTGTTTTTCAGGTTTTGTAGGCTGAAAAAGTTTAGGCTGATAAAGTTTGAGGCTGTCAGACCACGGTCTGTTACAATCTAAGACTGGAGTATTAGTACTTTGCCAGGAGCACAACTAGAAAGTTCTTGTAAATACTTTTAATTATACTTATTCATTTTCTAAATCTCATAGGGCCGATTGATTGATCATGTGAAGAAGAAAGCTACCAATCTTCAAAGAGTCTCTTACCTTGTGTTTGATGAAGCAGATCGAATGTTTGACATGGGATTTGGTATGCTTTGAATATCAGTTTCTTGTGTCCCTGACCTCATGATAGTAGTTTTTTCCATATCTGGACTTAGCAATTTTTTTTCTGCATGAGAGAAGCTAAAACTATTCCTGCATAGGGTTAGACTATAGAAATAATAGCTAAAACATTAACAGTTTTTAGGAGTTCTTTCAGGAAAAGTCTTGTATATGTGTGATTGGGTTGAGAACATTTGAAAATACCTTTGTATAGGGGAAATATTTTCTTTATGTTTTTATTCATATGCCTTTGATTTGGAGGTCAAGGGCTCTGTTCATAGGTAGGTAGTTGTTATTCAAAGCCCTTTATTATCCGTGTGAAAATTTGAACTATATATATTAATTGGAACACCACTGGGCCTAGCCCAACTGGGTGGAGACAGATGTTTTCAGGTTTCATATTGAATGATAGGTCTGAAAGTATCAAAATTTCCATAATTGTTATAATCTCTCATGAAGATTTTTACTAAAATGACTTTTCTAGGTATCCCAAACTGTACTACAAAATTATAATCTTAATTTTACTGTTCTTGCAGAGTACCAGGTGCGGTCCATAGCCAGTCATGTTCGTCCTGACAGACAGAGTATGTATAAAGAGGTTTAATTAAGCCACATTTGTACTCAGAATAAACTCCTCTATTTTCTTTTTTTTTTTTAATGTTTATTTTATTGATTTTAGAGAGAGGAAGGGAGAGTGAGAGACAGGAACATAAGTCTGTTCCTGTATGTGCCCTGACCAGGGATCGAACCAGCAACCTCTATGCTTCAGGACAGCGCTCTCACCAAATGAGCTATCTGGTCAGGGCAACTCCTATTTATTTTATAAGCTCTCAGTCATGGCAGCAAAAGTGATTGTGCTTGTCAGAACCACATAGATTGAGGTGTTGACAGTTTATCAGAGCTACATAGGACATTAGAGGTCATTAGATATCACTCACTCATTTTTTTTTTTTTTAAATTTATTTTTATTTATTCATTTTAGAGAGGAGACACAGAATGAGAGAGAGAGAGAGAAAGAGAGAAAGGGGGGAGGAGCTGGAAGCATCAACTCCCATATGTGCCTTGATCAGACCAGTGCAGGGTTTTGAACTGGCGACTTCAGTGTTCCCAGGTCGATGCCTTATCCACTGCACCACCACAGGTCAGGCCCGCACTCACTCATTTTTATAGATAAGAACTAAGGCTGAGAATTAAGTGATTTGCTGCCGTAACCAGCTCAGCAATGGGTGCGCACAAAAGGAAGGTGCTGTAGGACTTAAGAAAAAACACACAAGACACAACATAGAGATGGGTACAGGGGACTCCCAGCCTCTCGGACTGAGAGCCCAGATTCTGCAGCCTCATCGTATTCATGTTTTTGTTCATGCAAATTAGCAAAGACTGGATCAGATTAGTCTAGAATGGATTCAGGTGCAGAGAAGGACGATTAATACCTTTCAGGTATGCAGAAAAAGGCTATAGAGATCAGCTGTTTCCTTTAAACAATCTTATCAGTGCTTGCCGAGTCAGCGTTCTGCCCTGCAGGACTTGGAATTCCAAAGTTCGCACCAATGACTTGTCTCAGGACAAGTCTAATTCCCGGCCATTAATACAATTTTCCCCAATTTATACAGTATTATTGATGAATAGAGGTATTGCATAGTGCAGATCTGCTGATCTGAAGTGGAGCCTTTTTCTGAACTGTACTGACAACCTGTCTTAACTGAAAATGTATAAAAATAGAGTAAGAGCAAATCTTTTTAGTTTTTTTTTTACTAAATTTAAAGTTCAGGTACGTTTATTTTTTAACTGAATATGTTTTTAAAATATTTTAAATGTCTGTAGGGAGCTTAATGGTTATTTAAAAAAGTCACTAGCTCTTTAACAGAATTTACTTTACCTTTCAGCTCTCTTATTCAGTGCAACTTTTCGGAAAAAGATTGAAAAACTGGCCAGAGACATCCTGATCGACCCTATTCGAGTGGTGCAGGGAGATATTGGAGAGGTAACCCTAAGCAGGACTATGGGGGACCCCAGCAGGTTATTTCTTATATTATGGAGACTTGGAACTAATTTCTCACTACTGAGGGGAAAAAATCTTATGTATTTATGGATGAGGAAGCAGATTTCAAACTTGCTTTAAAAAAATCACAAGGAGTGGATGGATGAAAGAGATTGGCAAATGTTGGTAATTATTGAAACTAAGTGATGGATAAATGGGAATTGATTGTGTTAATTTCACTTTTTTTTGACAGAGACAGAAGGGGACAAATAGGGACGAACAGACAGAAAGGGAGAGAGATGAGAAGCATCAATTCTTTATTATAGCTCCTTAGTTGTTCGTTGATTGTTTTCTCATATGTGCCTTGACGGGCGGAGGCTACAGCAGAGCAAGAAACTCCTTGCTCAAGCCAGCAACCATGGGGTCATGTCTATGATCCCACGCTCAAGTTGGTGACCTCAGTGTTTTTAACCTGGGTCTTCCATGTCCCAGTCCAGTGCTCTATCCACTGCGCCACTGCCTGGTTAGGCTCACTTTTTTATTAAATGTTTAAAATTCTTCCTTATTTATTTGACAGAGAGGAACAGATAGGGACAGACAGACAGTAAGGGAGAGAGATGAGAAGCATCAATTTTTTGTTGCAGCACCTTAGTTGTTTATTGATTACTTTCTCATATATGCCTTGATGGGGGTGGGGACTACAGCAGAGCTAGTGACCACTTGCTCAAGCCAGCGACCATGGGGTCATGTCTCTGACTGAGCCCACACTCAAGCTGGCGACCTCAGGATTTTGAACCTGAGTCCTTCGCATTCCGGTCCAGCACTCTATCCACTGCGCTGCCACCAGGTCAGGCCCTAATAAATTTTTTTAAAAAAAACTTTTGCGGGGGAGATAAAGCAAGCTTTGCCTTGAAGATTACCAGTTTATTAGGATGGAACTGACATTAAAAATGATTGTGGAGGAGGCCTGTACAGCACTGAGTGGGGGGGACTTGAAAGGATTGGTAAAAACGAGTTAAGGATTTTTCCTTTACCTGTACAGATGCCCTATGTGGAAAATTTCTTCGAACTGTGATTTGAAATTCAATTAAGGCTGCCTTAAGAATTCCTTAAGTTGCTTACCATGTTTATTAAAGTTCTGTATAGTTAGCGTTATGACAGTGTCTGTTTTTCATTTTTGAGTGCCGTGTGTGCATGTATGACCTGTACTAGGGACAGTGAGTATGAGGGACAGAAAGGGAACTTAAATTACTAAGAATAATCTGGACATATAAAAGAGTATTAGCATCAGGAGATGGAGAGCATAGTGATTTGAGAAGGGGCCTAAGTTTTACCTGTACTGGACTTGCTGATGTAAGACCCCAGGAGAAGACAGATTATTCAAGGTTCTTCTTTCTAGATGTGCAGGTAGAAAATGTGATGTCTGCTCCTTAATCAGGTAACCCTATGGCACAAATGTCACAATCCTCTGTTTCATTTCTTCCTTTTCAGGCAAATGAAGATGTGACACAGATTGTGGAGATTCTCCATTCCGGACCTAGTAAATGGAACTGGCTTACCCGGCGTCTGGTGGAATTTACCTCTTCAGGGAGTGTCCTCCTGTTTGTTACTAAAAAAGCCAATGCTGAGGAGCTAGCTAATAACCTTAAACAGGAGGGTCATAATCTTGGGCTGCTTCATGGGGACATGGATCAGAGTGAAAGAAACAAGGTCATTTCAGACTTTAAGAAAAAGGACATCCCCATCTTGGTGGCCACAGATGTTGCAGGTAGAGTATGGATTTCCCCAATAACCTTAGGTTCCTATGCTATAACGGTGCTCTGTCTTACTAAATAAGATCTATAATATCTGGTAAACCTGATTGAGAGTGGTCTCCTGGCCTGACTGGCCATGCCCCTTGGAGCAGCAATTCAGAGCACACTGATCACAACCAGAAATGAGCTGTGCTTTTAAATTTTTTTATATATTCCTGGTGCAAGAGAGGCCATGGCAGGCTATTGTATGCCTCTTACAATAGGTGGCCTGGCATCATAGGATCTGCAGTAGTGGCATTTGTCCTAGAAGGGTAATAACATATGGCTGTATCAGCTCGGCACACCATTCACTTTGCCTAGATAAGGGGAATGTGGGTTCTTAAGAGGTTTTAGCATTTTGGATTACTTTGATCTTTTGACTGCTGATGAAGAATGAAGAAATTTGATTGTTTTTTATTTCAGCCCGTGGTCTGGACATTCCTTCAATTAAGACTGTCATCAACTATGATGTGGCACGGGACATTGACACCCATACTCACAGGATTGGCCGCACAGGAAGAGCGGGGGAGAAGGGTGTGGCCTATACCTTGCTGACTCCCAAGGACAGCAATTTTGCTGGTGATCTTGTCCGGAATTTGGAAGGAGCCAATCAACATGTTTCCAAGGAACTCCTAGATCTGGCAATGCAGGTTAGGTGCTGGGCACACTTCAGATTGCTCCAAGTTGTAGAATTAAGTGAAAAGATTTCATCAAACCTGAGACAGAAAACCTAGAAACGTGTCATGAGGGGTTGGGGGTGCCGAGGATAGTGCTTGTGAGGTACTGATCAGTATTGTAGGAAATTAAAACTCACCTGGTCTGTCTTCTCAGCCTCTCATTTCAGTAGCATCTATGTTGAAAAGCTGTTTTTTAATTTGTGCTAAAAACTGTCCTTCTGAAATTCCTACCTGCTTATTACCCCATAGCACACTTGGAAGTAAGTGTAATATCTTGCCCCAAAACAGTCTTCTCTTTTGGGGGCTATAAATGTGTGATGTCTCATAGACTTAGATCTCATATTTTGTACCATACCAATTACCAGTCCAAAAGTGAGTGAGGCATTCCACTGAATTAAATCTTGAGTTTTGTTAATACATGCAGTACCCAAATTACAAATGTGTTCAGTTGTGTGGTACTGCTTATGCTTTAGGTCCTGGGAGTAAAGGACCTGCAATGCCTGAGAAGAGTATAGAATGTTTTCTTCCCTTTCCTGGGTGTAGTGAGCCAATCCTAAACTGAAATTTTGATCAACATATATACTGCTCACAAACATTAGGGGTATTTCAAAATGAATATGAAGCTGTAAAGTATCCCCTAACTTTTGTGAGCAGTATAGTTTGTCTTTGGCATTTTTCTCCATCTCTTTTTGTGCCTCAGGCTTCCTGTGCTCTCAGACTGATCAGGTTCTCTCATCAGCACCTTTCCCAAGCCTGCCCTGCCTCTCAAGAACTTTGACTATCATATGTGTGATTGTTAGATAAAGCTCTAACCTCCCCCAGAGATGTTTGCATTCCGAAGAGAATGTAAATAAATCTGATTAGTAGTATTTTGGCAGTGGTCAAGTTCAGTGAAAACTTTTACGCTCTGTGGGTAAATAAAAATTTATTTCTATTTATATGGCTATCAGTACTGGGCCTCTGCCCCTAGAGTCAATTCTAATAAACCTCACTTCACATAGTTTTTTTCCTTTACTTCAGAACCCACTAATTCTTTGAAAGCTCTGTATTTTTATGTTTAATGGTATATATCAATTATTTGAAAAAAAAAATTTATTTTTCTCAAGGAAGTTAGAAGTGCTAGAGTAACTAATCACTTCCCTTCCAGGAAGCCTGGAGGAAGGAGTAGTTAAGGAAGCCTTAAGAAAGAATCTAAGCCTCCTGACAAAGTGGTGAATAAACTACCAAAAGGAAGGACATCTGTGGTTCTTAAGAACAGGTCCTCTGTTGCCATAAGTACATTGGCTAAAAATGAAGGAAAACATCTTCTCTCCCACTTCTACTCTTTGATCTTGTCCTCTTCCTCTGGCCCCCTTTCCCTACTCTGGCTTGACCTTGAATTGTGTTCAATGCAGAATGCCTGGTTTCGGAAATCCCGCTTCAAAGGAGGGAAAGGCAAGAAGCTGAACATTGGTGGAGGAGGCCTAGGCTACAGGGAGCGGCCTGGCCTAGGCTCTGAGAACACGGTAAGTCCCTACTTCAGTAGTGCCCTTAAGGCTGGTCCTGAGTCCCGAGTGATATTAGGACCACTCTCCTCTACCTCAGAAAACCTCAGTGGGTTTAGAATCATATCTAGAAGGGAGTTTGTGTTTAATCTGCTGGGTTTAGTCCATACTGATGCTAGTTCTTAGTGTTGTGACTTCTTCTATTGAAGAAGCACCTATGTTTACTTGGCTGAGTACATGTAGATGTGCTCAGAAAATCAGTCTAGATTAGCAGTGGCTCTCAAATTGTGTTTCCTGGACTAGCAGCAGATGGAGACTGGTGCCCCACTGTAGATTTAGCAAATCAGAAATTCTGGAGGTGGGGCCCAGCAGCTATTTTTCCAACACTGGCCTAGAGCCTACTACTAGAAAGACATTGCCAGACAGTCACTGTGTAAATTCTAGCTCTGTCTTGTAACTAAACTCAGGAATGATTCCTATACTCTGTGAGATTTCATTTGAGAGAGAGGAGAGCTTTTCTCACAAACCATGTAACAGAAGCTCCTCTGACTGGCTCTTTCTGATTCCTATTACTCGGATTCCTAAGCCAAGTCTACATTTTTGGAGCATTATAGTTAATTTGGTATCTTTGATAAATGAATAATGTCCCACATTACAGTTATGATGATGATGCATGTGATTCTCATGATAGTGATAGCTAATACTTAGCCTTACTATGTCATTCCAAGTTGGCACATACTAACTCAGTCTTCTCGGCTTAATGAGAGTAAGTATGGATAATAAAACTGAGACCAAAAAAAAACTGAAGCATCCAAGGTTTTTTGTTTCCTGGTAAGTGTTGAAGCTGAGGTCCAGACTCTTTAAGGGTCTGGATTCAAAGCCTCAGCATTCATGCATGTGCTATATTGCCTTGTGGCCTTTTCGTCTTTAATGTTTACATAATTACATAAACATGTTCATGTTTGTATTTATAAATAATATCCTGTAATCTGCTTTGGGCATAATCTGTCATCATTTTTGATTATTAGGTTTAATTCCCCAAAATAGAAGTGCTGGGTTGAAAGGCATAGCATTCTTTTTAAGATTTTATTTATTGATTTTAGAAATAGGAGAGAAAGGGTGGGAAGGAGAAGGAAGCATTGACTCTTAGTAGTTACTTCTCACATGTGCCTTGACCAGGCAGGGCTTTGAACTGGTGACCTCGGCATTCCATGTTGACGTCTTTTCCACTGTGCCAGCACAGGTTGAGTGGCATAGCATTTTAAAATGATTCTTCATTACAGCACCTTTTATCACAAAACATAAGTAATTTTCTAAATATATCCTGTCCCTCTTCCTGCTCCAGTTTTCAGAATGTTGAGGCCCAGTCTAGCAGGGGGCTTTCCTACTTTTGTCCATCCTCATGGTGAGTGTACTTATTTTTTAGGACCGAGGAAATAACAACAATGTAATGAGCAACTATGAAGCCTATAAGCCCTCCACAGGAGCCATGGGAGACCGGCTGACGGCAATGAAAGCGGCGTTCCAGGTCTGAGAATAAGCATTTAATTAGAAGAACTTGCAGCAGCAGCTCTTGGGCAGTGACAAGGGGTCCTGTTCTTGGTGTGTAGATGGGCTTCTAGGCTCTATGCTGGATTTAGCACCGTTTCACTGCTTTCCATTTCAAATATAAACTTAACTGTAGCTGATCTAGAGATGCAGGTGTAGGGGCTACAGAACCCTCTTGCCAGTCATCTACGCCAGGCAAGCCCAGAGCCGGGACTGCTGTGCCCTCCCTGCCTCTACAGCCTGGTGTTGCCCACCTCCAAGGCCTCGGCTAGTTGACAGTAATTGCCATTTTTTAGCTAAAACAAGTTTGATTTTGTATCTCGTATGAATTCTGAACTACTTCTTTCTTCTGTACTTACCCCTTCCAGTTAGTTAGCTGACCTTAATTTATACATTTTCTTCATCTCCAGATTGATATTTTAGTTAGGTACCAAGACTTACTACTCTTTTTCATTAATAGAGGAGCATAGAAACCACAGGGGCCCATCAGGATACTGAAGTCACATTGCCAGGATAGCATGGATACTAATCTTGTGTGTGAACACTGAAGTTTCTGCATACTTTATCATTGCCAAGCTTATATAATTGAGTGTCTTGAACTCATTCTCTTACCTATTTTCCTTCCCTTTCTCTTTTAGTCACAGTACAAGAGTCACTTTGTCGCTGCCAGCTTAAGCAACCAGAAGGCTGGAAGTTCTGCTGCTGGGGCAAGTGGATGGACAAGTGCAGGGAGCTTAAATTCTGTTCCAACTAATTCATCCCAGCAGGGCCTTAATAGTCCTGACAGTCCCATTGCCAGTGCCTCCAAGAGTATCCCAGGTTTTGGCAATTCTGGAAACCTCAGTAGTGCCCCAGTGACCTACCCCACTGCCGGGGCCCAGGGAGTCAATAACACAGCCTCAGGAAATAACAGCCGAGAAGGGATTGGGGGTAGCAATGGGAAAAGAGAGAGATATACCGAGAACCGTGGTGGCAGCCGTCATAGCCATGGAGAGAGTGGCGGTAGCAATCGGCACGGTGATAGTCCGCGTCATGGAGATAGTGGTCGCCATGGAGATGGATACCGTTATCCAGAAAGCAGCAGCAGCCGTCATACCGATAGTCATCGTCATGGGGAAAACAAGCATGGAGTAGGTGGAAGTCGACATGGGGAAAGCCGAGGTGCAAGTGATGGCCGGAATGGTGAAAGCAGGAAAGAAGGTTGTAACCGTGAGACCAAGATGGACCCCAAGGTAGATCCCAAGGTGGATAGCAGCAAGTTGGACAAGATAGACAAGATGGACAGCAAGACAGATAAGACAGCTGATGGTTTCGCTGTGCCGGAGCCACCCAAGCGCAAGAAAAGTCGGTGGGACAGTTAGATGGTATGTGTTGAGGTATGAAATCCTTAATTTTATTTTTAGAAAGATTTTTGGTAACTAGGTGTCTCAGGGCGGGGTTGGGGCCCAAGGTGTAAGGACCCCCTGCCCTTAGTGCATAGCTGGCGCTTGGAGACGTTACCCCTTCATCTGGATTGTTTTTCAGGTTTTTTTTTCTTGGGAAGCTGCTTTGGTCCTTAGAAGCAGAGAAGTAGGAAGCATCTTTGGGCTCTGGATTTGTTGTGAGGGTCAGGTAAGGATACCTTGGAAGAAAGGACCTTTTAGGGTACAAAACTCACTGTAGGTTTGTATCATTTGTAGTGTATATTTTTTACTGTCATAAATGCCTATAAGTAAAATTCTTTTTCTTAGCTGTGTGGCCAGGTGTAGTCCCTTTTAGGAGTTGGCTTCTGCAAACCTAGCCCTTTAAGGTGTTAGGGATATTCAGAAAGCACTTTGGTGCTTCCAAACATTTGCAAGGAACAGAAGTGTCTGATTCTAAGTGGAAATCGACACGTGGGTTTCCCAGCCAGGTTTGTACCTGGCCGTAAGACAGGAAGCAGTAGCCTGCCTGACCCAGAGCCACTACTGTAGGAGAAAAGTGATCCTAAAAACAGGATTGTTCCAGGTCTGAAGTGTTACTAAATTTAAAAAACAAAAACAGCCGCTTTAACTGTCTTCTATTTCATTGTATTTTTTTTTAACTTACCACAATGGCAGTAAAATTTTTTGCTGAAATGGTTTTGATGATTTTTGTTCCGTTCTTGTTTATAAAAAATATATACATACTTTGAATTTTGTGAATTTGTGAAGGTTTCTTTAAGATGTGCATTCCTTTCTGCTTGCTCTAGTAAATGTTTTACTACTGGGATCTGTGAATTGTTTTTCATTTCTCTCAAGTCGGCACATGTTAAATATGATTTAGAACAATGCAGCATGTAAGTTAGCACTTAATGGGAACTGCCAGAAAAGACATCTATAATTATGGTTTTTTTATTCAAATGGGCAATTCACACATAAGATTAGTATCCATGCTATCCTGGCAGTGTGACTTCAGTATCCGGATGGCCCCCTGTGGTTTCTATGCTCCTCTATTAATGAAAGAGTATTGATGAGGACGGGGTAGACTTGAGAGTCCCACTTGCCCAGGAATAAGAGACTAGAATGAAGGCCACCCTGACACTCAACTTCCCCTTATTTAAAAAAGGTATTTTTTATCCAGTGCCCCACATTCTTCTTAGAAGAGTTGTGGGGTCTGTTACAGCACCAGCAGGACATTTCAGCAGTGCTTTAACAGGAGACCTTGCTTCAGGCAGAGGATGTTCATTCAATGCTCAGGGCCATGGGGAGAGTTTCCAATGACTGCTATGCAAACAAGGGTAAGGCTGGTACCAAGGAGGCTGGAATAAGGCATCGAATTGTTCCTCTTGTCCACACTGCCTTCTCAGAGGCCCTGGTGGCTCTGCTCACTTCCGCCTGTTTTTCTTCTTCTGTTCTTTCCGCTGTTGTGCTCTTTGGTCCTTCTTCATCCTTGAGTCCACCACCTTGAAGTGACCTCTGACTCCAGCTGGCCGGCGCACTTTGCGGCCCACACCTTTTTTGGCTACAACGTAAGTGACTTGGCGTTTCTCCTTGCCAAGGCCAGCCTTCTTGTATAGACTGTAAATAGAAGAAATAGGTTAGAGGTTTGATGCCACTTTTTAACCCCCATGGACCTTTGTGGGTGACCTCCCCCCATCACCTTCGAAGCTGTGCCACTTTCTCTCGTTCTGAGGTGTCCACTGTGTTCACCACAGCTTCTGCCTTCTTCTTGATTTGCTCCAGCTTCTTTAGCATCTGTGTGAGGCCCTCAGTCAGGCTGACCTCTTCCCCCCATGCCTGACCCGACCCTCATCTCAGAAAACACCACTACTTACCCTTCGTTTCTTTCTGGCTTTAGCCTCAGCCACTTTCTTGATGGGACGCGCATTGATTTCCCTCCAGCGTTTCCTGTAATGCTCCACCTCTTTCTTGTCAATAGGCAATTGCCGTATCCTGTGCTGCTTTTCCTCCTGCACAAACCATTCTGGAAGCTCCCCCTCATCCTCATTAAATGCATATCTAGGTGGAGAGGACTTAGCCCTAATAACCATTCCAGGCTTTCTAGAAAAGAAACCACCACTTACTTACCCACCCCACCCTGGGCCACATCTCATGATTTTCTGGTCCCCTTACCGGCTGAAGGAGTTATCTATGAGGTCTCTCTTGGCCTTTTTGGAAGAAGCAATAATAGCACCTAAAGCAAGGCCTTCAGGGTCCAGTATTCTACGTTTCACTAGAGAAGGGAAGAGAAAAATGCAAGCTCAGTTCCCATCCTGAAAATTTCCATTATCTCCTCCCATTCCCCAGGGTGCAGACCCTCTCTCACCTGGGTCCTCAATAGGCACTATCTCAAACCCATCATCTGACTTGGGCCCACGGCTTCGCTTCTTACCGTGGCGTGGCTCCGAACTGCAGAAGCAGGGAGGACCATGTGTGAGTGCCATTCCCCACACCATTCAGACCCACTTCCGCCTCCCCTCAACCCTATTTCCTATTTAAGACTATTAGAATAATCTCTAGAAATCCTGCCATGGGCTGTACTGCAGACCACTTAAATCAGAATTATCCGTTTTGTTTTGTTTTTCAAAGATATTGTATGTGCCCTGATCAGGGATCAAACTTGCAACCTTGCCATCTCAGGACAACATGCTAACCTATTGAACTATCTGTCCAGGGCTCATTAAGCTTGTGATTTACAGCCAGCCAACCAATGTTGAAAAACCTCAACTTGGAGAAATGGTTAGAACCACTGCTTTCTCTTCCATCTATTCTCTGGTCAGCTGCAAGCACTCACCTCTCTTCATCCTCACTGCTGCTGCTATCACTGTCTGAACTGTCATCTCTCTCTTCCCTTCCAGGGCCAGTGGCAGCCTCTGTCCCTGATGGAGTGTCTGCCTTTTTAGGGGCCTCATCTTGGCACAGGGGAAGTTTCCTTTCAGTCTTCAAACTGGAAGGTGGTAGTGGTGGCGGCTGTGACTGCCCCTTCCGACGGCTTTCATACAGCAGTTGGGCCTGACTGATCTCCAGATCCTCATCAGCATCATCCTCAATTCCACTGAAGCCATCCTGTGATAGGGGATATCTTTAGCCAGCCTTCTCCAGGGAATGCCAATTCCGTCTGTTTTGGCCCCAGGCTCCTCTTACCTTTGAGAACCACAGGTTGGCTTGTTCTTCCTGCAGGACTGCCTTTTCCTCCAAGGGCACCAGCAGTGGATTCTCTTTATCCTCCTCCTCCTCCTTTCTATCATCTTCTGCTTCAGCAAATCGTACACTATAGACCCAAGGAAAGTGGGCTGAGGGTCAGTGCCCTGGAGAACCCCTCCCCCCCAAATCCCTCTGGCAACACCTCCTATGCACCCCAGCCTCCCAACTTACCGCTTTTGGTCCTTCAGACTGTGAGGTCCGCCTACTCCTGCCAGCTCCTCTGAATCTGGGTCACTATTCAGAGATGCATCGTCGTCATCCTCATCATCTGACACATAGATGTCATCTCTTGGCAGATCGGACAGAATCATGTCTGCAGCACTCATATCCCCTTGTGTTACCTCCTCTAACAGCTAAAGTTTGACAGAAAAAAATTAAGAGCATTTAAAAGGAACATACTGCTTTTTCTGTGTGTCCATTATCTTAAAGTTTATTCTCAGCCAACATTAGGAAATAGGCCATGGCAAATACTTTATGTCCTTTTACAAATGAGAAGTTTTGGGGCTAACGACAACGTCCCATTCTAGGCATGATCACTCATCTGACCCACACAGCTGTCTCCATCTTCAATGGTAGCAGAAACATTTATGGAAAAGTACCCACAACCTATAGCATCACCTTTTTTTTTAAAGTCTCTTTTTCAATTATTTTTTATTCATTTTAGAGTGGCAGGGGGGTGGGGGGGCAGGGAAGAGCAGGAAGTATCAACTCCTATATGTGCCTTGCCCAGGCAAGTCTGGGGTTTCAAACTGGCAACTTCAGTGTTCTAGGTCAACACTTTATCCACTGTGCCACCACAGGTTGGGCCTTTATTTAAGCTAAAGAGAGGGAAAGACAGGAAAGGATAAAGGTGAGAAGCATCAAATCTTCATTGCAGCACCTTAGTTCATTGATTGCTTTCTCGTGTATGCTTTGACCCGCCGCACTTCAGGTTTCAAACCTGGGTCCTCTAGGTCCGAGGCCAACGCTCTATCCATTGCGCCACTGCCTGGTCAGGCACATCACATCTTAAAATATTGTAAAACACTGGTTTTTCTTTAAAAACGTTCCTCTGTGCAGGAAACTGTCCATCATTCATACTGGTAACCTACCCTGGCAGCATCTACTAGAACCTGGCTTCTTGCAAAGAGTGCCTATTGGTTTTTCTACTTATGTGTTATGTATACACACACACACACACACACACACACATATTCTTACAGTTCTTTAAAAACATCTGTATTCAGGCCTGACCTGTGGTGGCACAGTGGATAAAGTGTTGATCTGGAACGCTGAGGTCGCTGGTTTGAAACTCTGCACTTACTTGTCAAGGCACATATGGGAGTTGATGCTTCTTGCTCTTCCCCCCCCCCCTCTCTCTCTCTCTCACTCACTCTCTCTCCTCTCTAAGATGAATAAATTTAAAAAAAATCTGTATTCATCACTCACAAGTCTTCCTAATTTCATCACTAGATTTATGTTGCTTCCTAGCCTTTGAGACATGAGGCTCTTGGTTTTTTTCCCAATCTTCCTTCATTGAGTAATGTATTTATGGGTGGACACAGCAACCATGAGCAATAACTACACAGCACTCTTAAAAATAAACGCATTCCCTGTCCCTCATTCCAAAGACCCAAACAGATCCCCGTCTCCTCAATCGGTGCTGCCTCACCTGGTGACCCCGGATAGTGCGCAGGGAGAACATGCCAGTCTCCCCCTCATCTGCGATGGAAACCCCAGGAAGGTCCATCTTCAGCTCCACACGCTCCCGCTGCTTTCTCTGCTCACGCAGCAGCTTCTTTTTCTTCCTGTGAGGCAGATTGAGGAATTATATACCTGCCCAGCTCTGAAGGTTCCCCAACCATTCCCTTATTCTCTTCACCATCCCCACACACTAAGGAACTCTTGAGGCAGGTGCCCCAAGCTCCTCCCCTGGTCCCCTCACCTCTTTAATTCTGCCACCTCCTGGGCCTTCATCTCTGCCAGGGTCCGATTCAGCTGTTCCTCCTCTTCCTCCTCCGCAGAGAGCTGCCTAACTCTCCCAACTGTTGACTCTTCTTCATCACCTTCCTCTTCCTCTCCCGAGCTGAGGCTGACAGAACAGTCCAAGGACTTGGGTCATTTCCTAGGCACTTTGGCCTAAGTGCCTAGGAAATGACCCAGTCAGTCACCACCCATCCTGCTTTAGTTTCCTCCTCACGTGATGTCCAGTGCCTTTGCTTGTTCTTTCAGCTTCTTGGCCACATACCGCCGAAGCTTCGTTCTCCAGTTCAGTAGGGACCTGTCCCAGAAATAGCACTACTGATCTTACCATTTCCTTATTTGTCCCTGACCCCTCCTCTATCTCAGGCCTACACCCAAAATTTCACATTTGAGTCCTAGAGCTCAGCTTCCCACCCCAAACCTCTAGCACAGCAACATCCTATTCCCAGGGATCAACATCATGGCCTTCAAAGGCCTTTCCCTGCCTTTGAGGCTTCAGGCATCTCCACCCACTGCCACCACATACCTGAGCTCCTTGCGCCCCAGCACTTTGATATCCTGACAGCACACCTTTATGTCCTCAGTGGTAGCTGGATGCTGTGCCAACTCTTCATCATCTAGTGAGATCTGTTTGGCAGGAGGGAAGGGAGTTGGGAAATTTTCAGGCCATGTTTCTGGGGTTCCCTTACAACCCCTCAAGTCTGAGGACTCACTTCACTGGCTTTGGAGAGGAAGTCAACAGGGTTGGCAGCGTGGAGGAAGTCAGTGACTGAGGTACGATGATAGAGAGTGAGGTCGCCCTCAGCATACCCTTCAGCCTTAGGGAGGGAAATGAATAAGGTTAAGCAGTACCTTCTGGGGTGTCTGTAGACCCACCAGGCCCAGTCTCCTCAGTTCTAGGAACTGAGGGTAGCCACATTGTTCAAACACACCTTTGGTTTCTTCTTAGTCACCAACTCAGTAACAGTCTTGGCCTGAACTTCAACCTCTTTGAAGGCAAACTTGGGGTCAAAGAATTTATTATCAATCTTGTCAGGAGCCAGGAACCCTAAGATTATAGGATATATAAGAAACTGTGCCTTGGTAGTTCAGAGATGAGTCAAAAGAAAGAAGAAAGTGATGCCCACCCACCCTGGCAGACTACGAAGATTTCTGCAGACTCATGGCGAGAGGCTTGAGGCTTGGTGGCCTGGACACGGCGGAACAGCTGCTGGAAGATCCACAGCAGGGGCTGATAGTCACGGGAACGGAAAACCTTTGTGATGAAGCAGCCACCACGAGCCAGAAAATCACAAGCCAAACGCAGAGCCATCAATGTCAAATGGGCTGAGAGAGAGAGAGTTAGCTGAGGATCAATGCAGCCTGACAGGGCATGCCCATCTCCACACTCATCTTCATGCCCCTGGTACCTTGTGAGTAAGCATCATGGACCCAGCTAGCCCCAACATTGGGGGCCCCATCATTGAGTACAACATCAACTTTCCAGGTCTTGAGCTCCTTCCTCAAGGCCTACAAAAAAGGAAAATGATATTTGTAGCAGAAACACAAGAATGGCTACAGATGAAGTCCCTGATTCAACCATTTGTCCACCTAGTTATTTGTTGAGTGCCCATCAAGGGCCAAATACTATGCTTACCTCAGGGAATACAATGATAAACAAAAATCTGTATTCTTGAGCTTACAGTTTACTATAAGCCCACTGGAAAGGACTTCACTGAAATCCTCCAATTCCAAACGCCTCATTTCTGACTAAGTAAAAGCTGGAGTGGACATGGGGTACATCCTGGTCCCATAGACATCACGTAGGCACAGTTCAATGCATGGTAAACAAGAAAAAACCTTGCTTTCAGATGATTAAGATTAGGTGGGGGGCCCTGGCGAGTTAGCTCAGTGGTAAAGCATTGGCCTGGCATGTGGATGTCGTGGGTTCAATTTCCAGTCAGGGCACACAGGAGAAGCACCCATCTGCTTCTCCACCTGCTCCCCCTCTTGATTCTTTCTCTCTCTTCCCCTCCTGTAGCCATGGCTCCATGGCTTCCACCTCAGGCGCTAAGAAGAGCTTGGTTGCTGAGCAATGAATGGAGCACTGCCCCAGATGGGGAGAGAATCCCACAAGTGGGCTTGCTGGGTGGATCCCGGTTGGGGCGCATGGGGGAATCTGTCTCTGCCTCCCGTATCTCACTGAGTAAAAAAAAGCCAAGAAAGAAAAGATTAGGGTGGGAAGAGATAGGGAAGTGGATATTTGTGTATAAAGGTAACAGGAAGAGAGATTCCTATCACCTGCCGACAGCGGTCAGTTGTGATGTCCTCCTGGAGTGTCACCACATTGGGAAGAGGCTTGATTGGAACCAGGTCCACCCCTGTAAAGTCAGGTCAGATTATTCCAAAAGGTTGCCTCAAGCATGGAGAAAGGAAATGTAAAACACAGCTGCTCCAACTCCCACCCCTAAAACACCTGGGAGGATCACCTGTCACTCACCCACAATAAGACTTGATACAGGCATAAACTTGGCAGCCACCTGCAGCCTATAACAGAAAAATCAAGATTAAAATACCTGGACTACCAGAGCATGTCCTATGTACATGTTCCAAACCTATTCTCTGCAGTAATGCTCTGGGGAGTAGACACACTGAGGGTGGTATTACTGTATTTCTCTTCCCCCCAAAGCAACTCTCAGTCATCCCAGACCAATGGGACCCCGAAAGCAGTCAGAGCAACAGGTGCCGGTTGATACGCACCAGCCCCCTGGCGCAGCACATAGGTCCAGCAAGGCTCGGGATTTCTGCAGGAATTGAAAGCGGCGATTCAGCTGAATCAGCTTGAAAGCAGAGCGGGAACGATAACCTGGGGGCGTAGACAAAATAATGAAGTCCACAAAGTGCTTTCCCAGAGCGGTTTTTGCGGCCTCATAACCCACTACCTCTTCTGCGAAAAGTTTTTGGAAAGGGGGCGAACCCGACAAAGTGACTGGTCTAGCCAGCGGAAGACCCGAACCCTGACTCACCGGTCTCCTTCGCCAAGTGATAGAACTTGTCCCGTCGGCTCTTCCCGAGTTTGCCTTTCTTGCCCATTGTGAAACGGGGAGTGTCAGTCAATCTAGGGAGAAAGGAGAAATTTAAACGTCTCTTACCGCAGCACTAGATTCCACTTTCCGTAGGAATCACACTTAGAGCCTTGGTCCGCAATACCCACAACGAAGTAGCGCCGTAGCCACCACTCTTCTAGTGTCACATGGAGGCTGCAAAAGCACTTCCGCTTCCGGTTGCGTCACTTGCGTCCCCGGCTCCCAGTTTTCCGTCATTAGGAGCATGGCTATACAAAAATCTTTATACCGTCGCCAGGTTTTGTAATTTTTAAGTAGGACCAAGAGAAGGCACTCGAACTAAAAGCGAGTTTCTAGAAGGCAACATTTAGAAGTCCTGTGCCCTCATGCCTCCCTTCAAAAGCCTCTCACTTCGCTTTCCCCTCTCCTGTCATGACCCCTGTTGTTTGTTATCGTCTCTACGCACACCCCGCCCGTTGACCCGGAACTCTTCTCTGCCCGGGTCTTCGGGCTGCTAGTCCCTGCTTTCTGCGCCTGCGCGCCGAGGCGGCTCGGATGCCGGCGGTCTCTGCGATAGAGGGAAGATGGCGGTTGACGGACCAGAGCAGGTTTGGAGGCGGCGACCGCTGGGTGGGGGCCGGGGCTGGATGCGGAGCTGACGTGATCCGAGGTGGGCTGCAGGCCGGGTTAAGAGGATCTGATGGGTCGGGGTGGGGGGACCAAGTCAGAGTGAGCTCTGCCTGGGACCGGATCTGCTATGTCAGCGCCGCTCCCGGTGGGTCAGGGCAGGGCCGGTGGGCAGAGAATGACTTGGTGGAAGAGGAAGGGGAACGGTGGGCGCGGGAACCGGCCGGTCCGCAAGTCGCAGGCAAGTAGCAGGAGACAGGAAACCCATCCTTCTTACTGGCTCCGCTTGTGGTAACAACACTCCGAGTCTGTATAGCGCCTTACTCGGTACAAAGCGCTCTGGTGCATGTCATCTCTTGCTCCTCTTGAAAGTCTAATGAGATAGGCGACATTCTCATTCTCCATTTAGTTTATTCATGGGGAACAGGAGGGTTCTGAAGAAGTGCAAGTAAGGGATTAGAACCCAAATCTTAAACCTGCAAAGCCCAAGCTTGAAGTGCCTTTTTCCTTTGGATGTTTAGCGTCTTTAACAATTACACTGTGTCTTCAGATGGAGCTGGAAGAGGGGAAGGCAGGCAGTGGACTCCGCCAATATTACCTGTCCAAGATTGAAGAACTCCAGGTGAGGATCGACTCCAGAGGTCCCAGAGTGAGCTAGCTAGCAGGGGGATGGATTGGTGGAACAGATTTCTACAAATCCATAAAATTCCATTGAGGGTACAGTGGAAGAATTAATATTTTGCACATCTTCAACAGTCAAAGAGAAAAGGCTATTCCTTTCGGAAGAAGTTCAATTCAGAGGGTTTTATATACAAGAGACAACACAGGCCCAGAAGATAAGGTTTATTAGACGGGTTGGGGTATAGTGAGAGTACAAGGGAGGACAATTGAGTCTGGACAATGCTGATTCCATGAAACTGAATGAAAAGAAATTGGGCACCCCAGTGCTGTAGCCTCAAGAGGGAGCAGGGACCATAGAAATAAGGAAAATAACTAATATAAATTGGATGGCAGAAAGCCAGAGAAAATATCTGAACACCAGGCACATTGCAGGTATTGTGTATGGTTTGTAATTTTTAAATGCATTTATGAGTGATTTCATTTGTTCCTCATAGCAGTCTTGAAAAGAGGCAAGTGTAGGTGACACTATACTCACTTGTGGTTTGGTAACAGAACTAGACCTTTTACATGGCTACCCTTACCTATCTATATTTAGCTGTTAATTGGCAGCAGGAGGGCTAGAACTTAGACTTCTGACTCAGATCTTTTTCCTCTAGCATGTTGATATGCTGCCCTGAAAGAAATTGACTCTGTGAGCTAGCTGTAATTTTTCTTCATTCGGGTTTGTTTTCCTGGACCAGTGTTAGACAAGTAAGCTCCAGAGGGTCTGTTGGAGGACAGGCTGGGGTCATTAGGATTGTATGGAGAATCTGAAGTTGCCCCTGTTCTTCCCTCATGCAGTTCATACCATCCTACTGGTCTTGGCCAATTGGCCAAGATCTTAACCTCCTATTTCTGCCCTTTGAAATTTCTTGTCCTCCACAGCTGATCGTAAATGATAAGAGCCAAAATCTCCGGAGGCTGCAGGCACAGAGGAATGAGCTTAATGCAAAAGGTGAGGCAGGGAGAGAAGGGAAGGCTGCATGCGGGCAGTTAATCTGAGGTCTGTTTAGATCTCCCTCAGTTGATTCTTCACATTGGTGCTTTTGCTTTCTCCCAGTCCAAGGTGATGCTTTACACTGGTATATAGTTTTTCACATGCATATCTCTCTCCTAAGACCCATTGTAACCCCTTAAAGACATGAATTTTGACTTTCTTTTTGTGGCTTTCCCTTCAAAACTTCAAAATGGTGTTTAGTTCATAGATACTGAATTGAGTTGTGGGGAAGAGGACACCAAAGAAGCTGGATGACCACTCTGTCTGTTTCCCATCCAGTTCGCCTATTGCGGGAGGAGCTACAGCTGCTGCAGGAACAGGGCTCCTATGTGGGGGAAGTAGTCCGGGCCATGGATAAGAAGAAAGTGTTGGTTAAGGTAAAGGCAACATGACCACAGGGACCATTTGCTCCATTCCCATACCTCGGTGTGTAGCAGTCATATTATTCTAGGACTTATTGGTCTTCCTGGGTGAGGTTGGTGTTTTGGTGACTTTCAGTAAAGGTTATGAGCCCTGTTTCTTTAGGTACATCCTGAGGGCAAATTTGTTGTAGATGTGGACAAGAATATCGACATCAATGATGTGAGTACAGTAGGTGAGGTGGGAGGTTGGGGTAGGTTCTCACTAATAGGTTCCTAAGTCTCTCCTCTTATGTAGGTGACACCCAACTGCCGGGTGGCTCTACGAAATGACAGCTACACTCTGCACAAGATCTTGCCCAACAAGGTAGACCCACTGGTGTCACTGATGATGGTGGAGAAGGTTCCAGATTCAACTTATGAGATGATTGGTGGATTGGACAAACAAATCAAGGAGATCAAAGAAGTCATTGAGCTGCCTGTTAAGCACCCTGAGCTCTTTGAAGCACTAGGCATTGCACAGCCTAAGGTGAGAAGCAGGGCTTCTGTGGGAAGGCCATGCTGTACCTCTATACCTCCTGTCCCAAGCCAGACTGAGCGCAGGCATCCGGGGGAGATACTACCAGGACACTGAAGCAGTTTGGATATGAGTTCCATAAGGGACCTTGATAATTTCTTTTATATTCCTAAGCATCTACCATTTGATCTAGCACAGAGCAAGCACTCAGTAAGTGTTCATTGAATGAGTCATGGGGCTCTTTGTTTCTAGGGAGTGCTGCTGTATGGACCCCCAGGCACTGGGAAGACACTGTTGGCCCGGGCTGTGGCTCATCACACAGACTGTACCTTTATTCGTGTCTCTGGCTCCGAATTGGTACAGAAATTCATTGGGGAAGGTAACTGTGGCTAGAAACATGAAAAGCTAGTGGAAATGAAGGGTGTGGAGGTGAGGGTAGGTAGCTCATCAACTCCTTAATGCCAGCTTTGCCTTGGCACAGGGGCAAGAATGGTGCGGGAATTGTTTGTCATGGCACGAGAACATGCTCCGTCTATCATCTTCATGGATGAGATTGACTCTATCGGCTCCTCACGGCTGGAGGGGGGTTCTGGAGGTGACAGTGAAGTGCAACGCACCATGCTGGAGCTGCTTAACCAGCTGGATGGCTTCGAGGCTACCAAGAATATCAAGGTAAGGTGATGTTGGCTGTGGGATGAGCCCAGGGAAGGCACTGGGTGAGATACTTAGCTGATGCTATGCCTCTTTTCCACTCAGGTTATCATGGCTACTAATAGGATTGATATCCTGGACTCAGCTTTGCTTCGCCCAGGGCGCATTGACAGAAAAATTGAATTCCCGCCCCCTAATGAGGAGGTTTGTGATGGGCAGTGCTGGGTGTGGCTCTGGCCGTGGGTGTAAGCAGTGGGGCTCAGGCTTTTTTTCTCATTTCTAGGCTCGGCTAGACATTCTGAAGATCCATTCTCGAAAAATGAACCTGACCCGGGGAATCAACTTGAGAAAAATTGCTGAGCTCATGCCAGGAGCATCAGGGGCTGAAGTGAAGGTAATTGGAGTGCCCAAGGAAAAGGCAGGGGGCTTAGGCAGGAAGCTCTGGGTTCAAAGGCACAACAACAGTCTGTCTTCCTTTCCCTGCTCAGGGTGTTTGCACTGAAGCTGGCATGTATGCCCTGCGGGAACGGCGAGTCCATGTCACCCAGGAGGACTTTGAGATGGCAGTAGCCAAGGTACAGGTCTCCATCTTTTCTGCCTTTGCTGATGATGGTAGCTCAAGAGCAGTGGGGATAGCGCCTGTGTTCACCCACTTTGTAATTGAATGTTTTCTCTCTGCAGGTCATGCAGAAGGATAGTGAGAAAAATATGTCCATCAAGAAGCTATGGAAGTGAAGTAGATGTTCCTTGTGTAGACTACTCAAATAAAGCTCTTCAGGACAAGCTCTTTAGGACTTCAGTCTGTTAATGAGTGGCTGCACTGTTCAGTGACCAGGTCTGGGCACCACTGATAAACAAGGTTTTATTTGGAAATTTCCAAACCTGCCAGAAGTGGCACTTTTCAAGCCCTAGGCCCACCCTCCTTACCAAGTTCCAAATGGTGGTAAGTTCTCTCTACCTCACCCTACCCTCCACTAAGCACACACACCCAGACCTCAGGCCATGCCAGAAAACTTGAGCGTCCCCCATTCTTCTAGGAGGCTTTAGAGCCCTGGGCCCGAGAGCTGGGGAGGCAGCCCTCCGCATCCCAGGAGATGATGGCGGCCAGAGCCGCTTGCATAGATTGAGGAAAGAAAATAGGGAGGAGGCACCAAATAGGGCCCCCTGAAAAACCCCAGCTTACCCCTGTACATAAAAAGTGGCTCCCACATTGAAGAACCGGCTCCCCAAATAGTGCAAATACCCAAAGGAAAGGAAAAAACCAGCAGCGAGGCTGGGCTGGTAGGAATGGCAAAGAACTTTGGTTTAGAAAGGCTAGGAAGAGTGTGAGCTGTACCCTCTTCCTTGTTTAGCTCCCCAGAGCCAGCTAGGGCACTTGCCCCAAGGGGAAGTCTGTAAACAAGCAAAGCCAGTGGCCTTTGGTTCTGAAACAATGTCTCTTACAATGTCAAAGCAAGGCCTCCAGTAGTCCTACTCGGGCCTGCCTGCAAGGGGTGGAGGCATATGTTGTGAACTCAGTTAAAGCCAATGCATAAAGTAAGTAATAAGGCTTTGGGGACCAAGCAACAAGGAATCCTACCACTACATTTACGAATCTAAAGCTGGGAAGCAGAGGGTGACAGGAGACACCCCTCACCCCTTCCTCATCCTATGCGTCTTCAGCCTCAGATGCTGGCACCTTCCAGGCTAAGGAGGGGATGATGGTTCCAGGGCTGGGAAGAAAGGAAGGGATCCCTGAGCAGTTAGGTCAGGCGAATTCCCAGCACCTGTTCCAGTTCCTGCCTTCGCTGTTGCACCTGGAGAAGGGAGAGACCAACAGCTCAAGCCTCTGTTGCTCACAACCACAGGAGGATCAATAGGGCAGAGTCTCACCTTGGCAAAGATGTGCCTCCCCACTGCTTCCTGAGCCCAGGGCTGGTGATAGAAAGCAGCTCGTCTTTCCTCCTCAGGATTCCCAATCACATCAGTGATGATCTGCAAAGAGCCAGGAGCAAAGTGGTAGCACAATTCCTATTCCTGAGCCAATCTGCCCCAGGAACCAGAATAGTGATGCAGGTAAAACCACCCAGAGCTTGTGGGCTCAGCCCCAGGAAAGAGGACCACACCTTGAGGTCTCGGCGCTGGGAACGGAGCCATTCCTGGATGAAGTCCTGGGGGTCAGTGCTAAAACTGAGCATGAAATCCCTCTGGGTCTTCAGCTGATTGATGGACTCAATGGTCTCGTGGATCTGGGGGAAGAGGTACATACATGTGTCAGATTGGCCTCCATCCCTAGAGGTTCTGTTTCCAGGCCTAACCCCAAAGGACCTAGACAGAAATCCCATCCCAAGGTGCTACATGAACAGGAATGCCCAACAGCGTTTGCCCATCCCCACCCTGGGCCCCAGAGGTGGTTGGGGAGGCAGAGGGCCCACCTTGACATCAAGGGAGGCAATCTCCTGCTGATTGGTGGTAGAGGCCAGAAAATTACTCATCTGGGCCTTGAGTGGGTCATCTACTTCCACATCAATGTCATAACAGGCTGTCTTCTTCTGGTCGTTAGGGTCCACGCTATAGGCAGCACACAGGAGGGGAAGTGTGAGGACATAGCAGTATCCACCCATCCAGCTGGGCCACACCTACACACTCAGGGAGCAAGAAATCAGACCTTCTTCTCTTCCCCTTTAGCTCAATCCAAAGGTAAAGTGCTCTGAGAAGAGCCTTCCAATCACCCTCTTCCCATTTACCTAATGACGTGGTTTATGACAATGGGATCTGGATGCTGCAGTAACCCAGCAAGTTTCATGGGAATCTCGGAGAAACGAAGTCGGCCACAACTGAAGATCTGGGGAGAGTATGAAAGGTGCATTTTAGGGCACAGGCAGAAGTGGATCATCCCAGCATCCGTGTGAAGAATGTGGCCAAGAACTTGCCCAGTGGGGTTCTGGAGCAGCAGGCAAGATGGGGGCTGTGAGACCAGAGGGGGACAGTGACCCAGCTAACCTGGCGGAAGTAACGGTTGCAGTTGATGTACTCGCGCTCATGCCCGTCCTGCAACTGGTTGTGTTTGATGTAAAGCCACAGGGCCTGCATAATGGCAGCCCTCGTCTGAGTATGTACTCCCAGAAGCCTCGCCAGTCGGGGGTCCAGCTTGTACTGGGGAGGCTGAGGATGGGCAGAAGGGAGTCAGAGGAGGGGTTCTTGTGAAAAATCAGAGTGAAAGAACAGGGCCGGGACAGGAAGGGATTATAGTAAGAACCTGCCTATCCCCCTAGACATGGCCCCAGGACATTTGTCACCTGATGGTCCAACATGAGCAAGAGGGTGCACTTCACATTGAGGTCTCCAGGCCGTTTCACCTGGAAGCCATCTGTCTCCTGGGTGGTGGGCATCCGATGCCACTGGCAGGGAGAAGGGGAGCAGAGCTCATCACCAAGAGGGGTGGACATGACCATACACACTTGGCCCTCCAAGGGGACAAAGGCCATGTCTCTATCTGGCACATTAGCCTGTGCCTCCATGTCCCAGGTCCACTCTCACCTCCACCAGGTGGTTGTCCGGCCCGTACAGTTCCTTGTCTAACTCAATGACGAGGCTCTTAAAGAATGAAGAGAACTTCCTCTTCTGTTTGCTAGGCTGGGAATGGAAAAGGGTGAGATGAGTTCTGCTGAGCTCTCAAAGCTAAGCTATGCTAAGCCCCCCAAAAAGGATTATTATTTCAGCCTCAAAGTTCAGGGTACTGAGGATTTTTTTTTTTTTCCTGAGGATTCTTAGGTCCTGAAGGAAGCCAGGAAAAATTAGACTGGAGGCAGGAAAAGGACTATGTACCCCACCAATGGCCAACAAAGGATTGTGAATTAAAAAGGGAACCCCTTCATTCAGGACGACACTTGAATCTATGTAAACACAATAAATTAAAATCAATTTAAAAAAAGAGAGAACCTCTTCCTTAAGACACTGCACTGCCACCTGCAGGAGAACTTTTGCAATAACCATACAAATCTCCAACCTCGAACTGGCTTGGCCCTGTGCAAAGCTTGACCAAGAACACTGCCCTCTACCTCAGGCAGGACTTTCCCAGAAGTGCCCGTGTCTGTCCCCAGTCTTTAAACCTACACATCCTCTCCAGACACCACCTTCCCAAACTCACATCATCCAGGAGTTTTCCCTCCACTCGGAGTTCCCAAGAAGCCACCTTGTCCCCTGCTGGGGTTGCCCCAGGGGTCCCTGCAGTTCCTGCACTGTCACCTTCTGCCTTGCTGGGACTGAACGTATTGGAAATATAGATCCGCAGCTTTCGTTTTTGCTAAAGAGAAAGAAAAGACAACCAGCTATAAGTGGATCAACACATTAGAAAACAATGCTACCCAATCTTTCCAACTGAACTCATTCAACATTAATGCTGAGTGGCAGCTATGGGCCAGACACCTTGTTAAGCTATGGGAATTAGAAGTAGGAAATCCAGGCCTTGGTTGGCCTTTAAGAACCCACAGTTTTATGGGGAAGCAGCAGCACTACCAATACGCCAACATTGTGGGATCAGAGGTGCGACTGAGGGACACAGGGCTATTGGGCAAATCAGAAGCCTCTGGCTCATATATTATGAAACTCAAACACCCATCATGGCCACAAAATATTCTTGTCTCCTAGAAAGCCTTCACCACAGTCTAAGAACACTGTTCCAGATTGTAATTTTTTTTAAGTATATTTTTTATTTATTTTAATTTTTTACAGGGACAGAGAGTCAGAGAGAGGGATAGATAGGAACAGACAGACAGGAACGGAGAGAGGTGAGAAGCATCAATCATTAGTTTTTCGTTGCCATTGCAACACCTTAGTTGTTCATTGATTGCTTTCTCACATGTGCCTTGACCGTGGGCCTTCAGCAGACCGAGCCACCCCTTACTGGAGCCAGCGACCTTGGGTCCAAGCTGGCAAGCTTTTGCTCAAGCTGGCAAGCTCAGGGTCTTGAACCAGGGTCTTCCACATCCCAGTCCAACGCTCTATCCACTGCACCACCGCCTGGTCAGGCTAGATTGTAATTTTTAAAAAATCAAAGAAAGCTGCTCTAGTGATATAGAAGGAATTAGCCTCATCCACCCTCTAGGCCTGTCCTTCAAACTTCTGACCATGATCAACATGATTTACATTTTAAATCATGACCCAAGATACATACCCATCTATATAAACATCTGAAACAAAATGTTATGAAATAATACCTTTATTACTGTGGTATGTACTTTACTGTGGAGAATTATAATTTCTACTATTTTACATTTCATCAGAAACATGCTGGTCCTACCACATTAAACTCAGTTCATGCTCCACTAAAGGGCTGCATCTTCGGTGTGGAAAATCCTACTCTACCATCACAGAACCTCACTTGGCCCCTGGAAAACCAGACCAAGGAGAGGCAGAGAGCTTGGAAAGGTCCAGGCGGAGCCAGGGCTGCACACACCGTCAGAGGCTTTTTGATGGCCTCCTGAATCTCCATCCGCTTGCGAGCAATGGTCTGGTCCAGCTTCCGCTCAAAAGCCAAGAGATCCATGTACGCCTGAGATTCTGGGACAAGCTCCCGAATCTGAAGGAAGGAGCAAGGAATTCATCAGCTCATTTCAGCGGCTGCTCAGGCTTTCTTCCTTTCATTCCCCAACGCGGAGTTGGGAGAGCTGACTGTACCCATAGCCAGCCAACCAGCCATCGGGTGGGCCTCCTAGACCCACTCCCAACATACTCACTCGTTGAGGTAGAACCTTATCTGCCATCTTCCTCCTCTTTAACCTGGAGAGGACAGAAACCCACTTAAGAGGTCAATGGCCCAAAGGACTGCCCCCGCATCTATCCCTCCAGTCCCCAGTACCCTCCCCCAAGAGAACGAGGAGTCCTCCTCAGTCCTCACAGCTCTTAGGACAGAAGCCCTCTGTTAGCACATGAGCTGTGCCAGGTAAGATGGGAGAAACAGGACAGGCTTACCCCCGGCGCTGGGTGGGCATTGGGGGCTGGGCCTGGGGCACAAGCAGGCGTTTTCGGAATGGGTCCATCATGGTGGGTGGCATGCCAGGTCGAAGTGGAGCAGCTGTGCCAAATGGGGAGCCCGCAGGGGGTCCCACCTGCAAGCCAGCCATGGGCATCCGGCTCCCTGGTGACATGCCAGGCCGCTGGGGGAAGTGAGCCAACGATGGTGCATAGGTCAGTGGCAGGGCCCTATGAGACTAATAGCCCATTCCCTCTATCCCTGTCCTTGGCCAAGTCCACCCCTAGACAGCACACCAAACAGGCCCGGCTGGAGTGCCAGGAACAAAGGGAGCAGGATCCTGAGAACAGAAACGTAAACCACACCTGCTCCACCCCCTCCAACTGCTCTGGCAGCTGTGCCAGCAAAGGAGGCCTGTAGAACCCAGGGGTGGAAGGAGAATCTTGTCTGCAGAGGGTAAGCCTGGGGGAGTTTTTCAGGGCCCACTGCTACCTTCCAGCCCCAGCAAGCTATGCCCCTGCTCCTTGGGACCACATAAACACTCTTGAGGCCCTCAGATGGTCCCACCATCTAGGATAGAGAAGCACAACACGGGAAGCCAGGGGTGATGTCATAGCCATGCAGTGGGGTGTAGTGTGTGCTGTGAGCAGGCTGACTGGGTAGAGCCCTTACACCCATCCCCTGTTGCCAGTCTGGTGGTGTGACTAAGGGAAGAAAGAAGTCCAAGGGATTGACAAGCCCACCAGGCGGCGGCACCCCAGGTAAGTAAGCTGCAAGAGGATGGCTTGGAGCATGTCCCAACTGGTGGGAGTGGCCACAGGCACAGTACAGAGACCATCTGGTCACCATATGGCCCCTGTTCACAACCCAGAACTGGACCCTTCTCTTACCTCCCTACTGCCCAACCCCCAACCCCTATACCAGAAGATCCCTAAGAGAGGCTGTAGCTCCTGGTGGCTTATGGGAGACAGAGCAGCTGACACCTGCCTGTAGTCACACACCACCTAGCTAAACTCAGGCCTCGCAGTCCCAAGCAGGATGGAGATAGGATTTATCCTGGAACACATGGATCAGAGCCACAGGGTCAGCAGAGAAATCTGGGTGACAGAAATGGTTTCTTTAGAAGTCTGCAGAAGGACTTCCCTAAAAGATCCTGGTTCCCAACATTTGTGGAGCCCATCTGGGAGTAACCTCCACCCCCATCACCCCCCTTCACCATGGCTGCTGTCTGCAAGGCCTGTTTGGCAGCTCTGTCTCACACACACTGTCCCTGGCAGCCACACAGGGTTGGCCCCAGGGCCCAGATTATGCAACCAGCACAACCAGCCAACCAAGCCAGGCAGGGTGGGGACTCGCAGCAAATCAAAGGACCCCTACCCCAGCAACAAGGAGATGAATTCTTCCCTCACCTCCTCCTCTAGCATGAAACCCACGTTCTCATCACCGAGAGTCAGATTTTTGACCAGATGCAGAGATGGAGAGAAACATAGGTCAAAAGCGAGGGGAAGGGAAAAGGAAGAGTAGGGTGGGAAGGAAGCACTGGGAGAATGGGAAGTTAAATGTGGGGTGCTCTGGGACTTCAGGAGTCCTGCCATAAGTCTCTCCTCACCAGGGAGAGATTCATCTGAGTTGCTGAAAGGCAAAAGACAGCCGTTGCTCTGCCTTGCTCTGCCTTAATGAGCCGTGGCCAGAGATTCCAGAAAAAAGGCAGTGTGGTCACAGCTGTAAGCCCAGCACCCAGACATCCTAGATGTTCTTCCCACCCAGTGCTTGATCTCAAACCTGCAGAGTGTGAGCTAGAGCCCTGTAGTCCCTCCATGGAGCTACTCACTAGGGTGTTCACAAAACCTCTGTAGCACCACCTCTCTGGGCAGGTGCTTGCATAACAGGAAGTCTCAAGACAGGGCAGCAAGGCTGCCTGGAATAGGCCCCTCCCAGATATCTGCTCCAAACTTCCCAGGCCCTAATCTCCTCAGCACAACCAGGATCCTGTCTTCCTTCAAGATGGGGAAGGGGCTTAGGGGAAGGCCGCTTATAATTCATGAAGTCCCAGCTTGCCTGCCAAGCTCCACACCTGGGCTTTGAAATACCAGTAACTCATCCTCTTCCAAAAATTCACCCGAGGGTTTAAAAAAAAAAAAAAAGGATAAAGAATGCAACCCAGAACTCTCAGGCTCCCTAACTCCCCACCTGCAACAGGGTTAGGTAGGCCTGGCTCAGTGCCCTGAAACCCACAAGCGTGTAGTGAACTCCTCGCCCTGCAGCCTAGCACCAGCCCACATCCTAAGATTGACTCTATCTCCACAACCCAGGAGCAGGAGGCTCAGCCTGATGCTGCTGTCTCCAAGCCTCCAGACCTCCAGACAGCATGTTCAGCTGGGCCTCAAAGCTGGTGGCGCTAGTGATCCTGGTGGCTGGGCATAGAGACTAGAAGAGAACATAACCCTCCACAAGTAAAAAATATTTAAACTCTCTGGAGTGAACTCAGCAATCTGTGGTTTTTGTTGTTTTAAGTTCCTCAGCTGTGAGTTTGACTGTGATCCAGAGCTGGAACCACTGTCTAGATCAGTGGTTCTTAACCTTTTTTGAGGTACCGAACCCACCAGTTTCATATGCACATTCACTGAACCCTTCTTTAGTGATAAATAAAATATGATTTTTTTTCCAAATTCAAGACATAGGTGTATGTTTTCTTACTGGTGCACAAAATGAGCCGTGCATGAACATCACCTTGCTCAAAGAACAAAACCAACAAAGTGCATGAACTCACAACAAATTACGGTATTACTTTATTCTGGCCTCCGCGGCAGAGGCTTCTCCGAATCCCTGAGACCGACTCATCGAACCCCTAGGGTTCAATAGAACCCAGGTTAAGAACCACTGGTCTAGAGGAAGGTGGTTCATCACTTCCTCTTTCAATAGATTCCCCTTTTTGCTCTACTTGGGCCCTGAAATGCCCTGAAATCCTTGTACTTCCAGTTCACCTCATGCGCCTTGACAGACAAGAACCCCTTTGCTCCTCAGATCTCAAGTCCATTATCCTTGAGCACACAACTGGACTTGGTAAGAGGCCAAACAGGATCCTCCTTGAGCTCAGGCAGAGAGAACTGGGTCCTCCCTCTCCCCATCTATCTTTACTGCCTCTCCCTAAAGAGGAAGAGGAGGAGGCCATGAGAAGCTGGTAGGATGGGAAGCCCAGGGCCGCAAGGCTCAGCGCCTTCCCCACATTCCTCACCCCTTTCCTACCCCGGTAGTCCAGGGTTACCCAGCTAGCCTGCTCAGCCTTGCCACTGGCCCGAGGCCACTCCCTACAAGTTGTTGTGGAATCTAGCCTCTCAGGGGCTTTCCTTGAGGCACATTTCCCATAGGCTCCAAGCTGAGAAAACTTGAGAGGCTTCTATCATTCCTTAGGTCCTTCCCAGGCCAAAGGTCCACAGAGAGGCTCCCAGGTCAGGTCTCAGCTAGCTGGCCCCTGGGCTGGAATGACTCAAGCAGGCAGCCTTCAGCAACACCTTGGACCCATGAATCCCCAAAGGGGAGAGCAAGAAGAGAAAGACAGACCCCAGCTGGAGTCCAGACCAGTTCTGTCTTTGTTAATACACAGACTCCCACACACACACACCTTTTTTTTAGAGAGAGAAAGCAGACTGAGTAGTAAGAGAAAAATCACTGTTTCCAGTTAAGCATCTCTTTAGACAGTGCAAGTCCACAGCTCCTGGGGAGACGTGCATACCCTGTTCTATGAGGACCCATTCATGGCACCCCTACCTGGAGACAGGAGAGAACACAGGCAGCCCCAGCTTCCTTCCTTCTGACTTGTTAGAAGCCAGGGCCAAATGCTGGGCACATGGGTTGGGATACGATAGTTAGAACCTAAGGACTAAATACAAGTGGAGAGGAAAAACTGGAAAAAGGACAGGCACAATTTCCAAGCATTCTGGGACCGCCAGAAACAATAAACAGGGAGACTGATGAGTCTCACCAGTAGTCTAGGCAGAGTTCCTCACACAGTCACGAAGTCTCTGCCTCCCAAAGGCCTTTGAAGCTGCAACCTGAGAAGCTCTCCTCAAAGGGACCAGGACAGAACTCTTTGAAGCAACTCTCACAGGCCCCTCCAGCCCCAGAGCAGCAGGACTCAGTGGAGCCTCTCTGCTCCTCCAAACTAATCAACTGCTGGACACTGCGACACCAGGCAGAAAGCCAAAAGGAGAGTCTGCCCAGAATGGGCCCAGCTGTGTCCTCCTTCTTCAGGCCTGGCCACCACTGTCTCTGGTCTAACTCATAGGCTTCTCGTGCAAGGACTCCAGGGCCTGACTCTGGAGCCAACTCTCTATTGCACAGGCTGAAATCCCTATCCTAGGCCCCCTGTGCCCGTGGGAAGCCAGGCACTTCTTCCTCATTAGCAGCTGGGAGCCATCTCAGACACGCTAGAACTCTGCCAGTTCCCAACTAGAAAAAACAACCGATTGGGAGTGGAACCAAGGCCACTTGCAGGGTAACCCTGGTTTCTCAGTAAAGGCCGTTTTCCGAAACTTTCTGATCACATCCCAGGACCCTCGTACCCTAGACTCTACACTATTTCTCAGCCCATCCGCCTATAACTTACTAGGGCTCGCCACAACTCCTGCCTCTCTCAGTCAGAATCCCTGTTCTAAGGAAGCCCGCAGACCCTCCCAACTGCTTCAAAACCTTCATCTTCTTACTCTGTCCCCTAAGTCCTTCACCATTCCGAGGGTCCCTTGCCTTTCCCTTCACATTGTCCCAAGCGCTTCACACGCAGGGCCCCTGTGCCTTCTGCACAGGAGGTTGCCCCAAGACCGACCTCTTCCCCATACCCTGGCTCCCGCGTGCTCGCGGCGCCGCCCGCCCATCGGTCCTCCTCACCTGGTACTGCGCCGCGGGACCTGCGGGGCCCATAGGACGGAAGGCTGCGGCCCCGGGGCCTCCGACACCTCCAGCCGGTCCCGGGCCCCTGAGCGCCGGTCCGGGAAGCATGCCAGGTCCGGCTGGTGGAGGTGGCGCTCCCAGGGCCGCGGCAACAGCACCGCCGCCAGGGCTCAGCGGGGGCAGCGGGAACCCGCCCGCGCCACGGCCCGACATCGCTCCGTCCCGTCCGGCGATACAGTGGTCCGGACTCCGGGCTCCGCGCCAAGTCCGCTCCGCGATCCGTGCTCCGGGACTTTCCGATCTAAATTCCGGGTTCTGGCGTTTGTTGATCCGGGTTCCGGGATTTCCTAATCCAAGTTCGCGAGTTCCTCACCGGGTTTGGGGCAGGGCCGATCCTGATTCCGGTCCGGCCCGGGAAATCCTTGATCCGGGATCTGCTAAGGGCCTGCCTGCCGCCCTAGGCCTCTGAAGGTTTGGCCTCGGGAGTCCAGTTAACCCAGAGGCGGCAACTAACTCCCTGCCCCGCCCAACTCAGCCCTGCGCTAGGCCCCGCCCACACCCAGCAGCCCAATAGTGGGGTGCTTCCTCAAATCCCGCCCCTCGCGAGACCCGCCCCGAACAGGCACGGTCCCTAACCGCCGACCCTAGGGCCCTGCCCACATCCCTTGGGCAGACCCTTCGCGGGAGGAGTGGGGGCTGAAGTTGCTCGAGGAAACGCTGGGCACGGCGTGGGGTCAGAGGTCGAAGGTCACCTAGGGCTTCAGCAGTTTCTGCCCTCACCGCGGTGCACCCTGCTCCCGAAGGGAGCGGTCATGCTTCTCGGAATAGTTTTTATCAAAGTCTCCTTTCTACATTTTCAGCATTAAAGACCGAACTTAGAGCTGCTCGCAGAGTCAGAATAGCTGCTAATTTGACTTTCTTTAAAAGTCCTATTTTGCGACTCAGACCTGCTAAGGGACGCTGGCTACGCCAGACCCTATCCAGCTGTGTTAAGGGTTGACCTGGCCAAGCGCCAAGTTCTTATCGCATATTTTTAATGTGGCTCTGCTTCATTTTAAGGACACCTAGTACTTTACTCCACAGGAAATATTTCTAGGCGAAGGAATTTTGTGTTAATAAGAAAATTCCCTGTAGCACCTAATTTTCAAAATTTAAATACCTTCTCAGAAATAACTGTTCTGTAACACAGGGTATTCAAAACAAGTGCTTCAGCTGTGCCCAGGAGCCTACCCTCTTGGTGGTCTTGGTTTTTCTCCCCATGATACAGACCAGTGCTTCTTAAACTTTAATGAGCATAGGTAACATCTGGGGCTCTTGTCAAAAATACAGACTATAACTCAGGAGGCCTGGGGTCTGGGGTACAGTTCAAGATTCTGCATTTCTAATAAGCTCCCTTTGCTCTGAGATCGAATATCCCAGTTTCTCCCTGTTAGGGCAAAATGTATCATCAGGGCTCAAAACTGCCCCCTCCCAACCCTTCCTCAGTCAGTACTTGATGAACTGTATGTACTTTACCTTTAGGTCCACCAAACAAACAGGAGCCAGTTACCAAGGAGGCAGGAGGCCAAGACAGCAGAAGGAGCCCATTACCAATGGAGACAGCAACAGAAGCAGACCCTTTACCAATGGAGGCAAGAATGGAAAAGAATACCATAAGCCAGTGGTTCTCAAAGTGTGCACCAGGGCGCACTGGTCACTCTAGAAGATTTCCAGGTGTGCCCTATGGTATTCCAGAGATATATGTGCCTGTTGGGGACCAAAAAACCAACAGGGTTTTTGGAGTTTAGATTTTTGGGAGACAGCGGTGTGGGGAATTGGCTGTAAGCTGACAGTCTGCCCAACCCCTCACCTCATTTGCCTGATTAGGTTGCAAAAGGCTGTTAAGCTGTGGTGCTGGATTGTTTACACTACCTCCCATGTTCCCCGGAAAGACTGGAGGCAAGTTTCTTCTATCCTTTGTTTGGTGTAAAGTTAAGATGATATGTATGATGGGGGTTTTCTGCACTCAACACAATTAAGAGTGAAAAGAGAGGAATTTTTCAATGTATTAACAAGGAAATGAGAGTTTGCCTTTCAAACATATGCCCGAACATCGAAGAAATCGCTAGGACACATCAGGCTCATGTTTCTCATAAACACAAGAATGAAAAAACTTAACACATTTGCGCCAGGACCTGCCAAATTTACTAAATTTTACTGAGAATGTATCTATATATATGCAAGATAATTATTTTGTCGGGTTTTTTATTTTTAACCCCTCTTTTTTATGAATTCTAAGAAGCATCACTAAAAAAATGTAACATAAAAATGTTTTTTTAATGTCAGAATAAATTTAATTTTGTCATATTTATTTAGTTTAATTACCATAAAAGTATGCTTTAACTTTTTTTTCTTTAATATTTGACTTAATTATTATAACATATTTCTCAGAAATTTGTATATAGTGTGCCTACAATTATTTGTAGATTTTAAATGCACCCGACTTCAAAAAGTTTGAGAACCCCACTGCCGTAAGCCCATGCCGGGTAACCAGCATCAACAGAAATTGCTAGAAGGAGGCAGCAGAAAATAAAACTAACCCTCTCACCCCTACTTGGGCCTGACTTTTATGGGACTCAGCCCACCTGCATGCAGGTGTTTGCCATAAATGTTCTTTGCTACACTTTGGCCTCTGTGTGATTGATGTGACCACTGCTGGGTCCTGGACCTTTCACTCTTGTGAAATATAATGGTCGACAGGGCCTGGCTCCTGCTTGCCTTTGGCTTCTAAGAGTCAGTCTAGAGGTTCTCTTGACAATTTTCCAAAAGAGTCAGTCTAGAGGTTCTCTTGACAATTTTCCAAACTGCTAAGTCCATCTCATTTCAAAACCTCTTTGCTCCCAGTTCTTCCTTAATTTTTCTCCTCTCTCCCCTAAAAACTTCCCACCAAGTGATTATCACAATACCTAATTACTTATGTGTGCAATAGTTTATGGTCTGATCTGACCCCCTCACTAAAATATGAAGGCAGGAACAGTCTCTTTTTATTTTTTTATTGAGGTGAGATTTACAGTATATGAAATTAACCGTTTTAAAGTGAACAATTCAGTGGCATTTACTACCTTCAGTGTTGTGCAACCACCACCTATATTTAGTTTCCAAAATTTTTCATCACCCCAAAGAAAATCCTGTATCTATTAAGCAGTGGCTTTCTATTACCCCCTTCTCCTACTCCTTGGTATTTATTCTAATTATTACCTATTCTGATTATTTCATATAAATAGAATCTTATGTGGCTTTTGTGCTATCCAACTTAGCAGCCACTAGTCACATGTGACTATTGAATACTTAAAACGTGGCTAGTCCAAATTGAGGTGTCATATAAAACAAACTGGACTTTGAAGACAGCATGAAAAAAAGTGTAAAGTTTGTCTTTAATAATTTATTGATTACATATAAAAATGAAAATGTTTTGATATGTTGGATTAAATAAAATATATTGTTTCCTTTTTTCTTTTTTGTGTGACAAAGAGAGACAGAAGGACAGATAGGGACAGCCAGGAAGGGAAGCAGATGAGAAGCACCAATTCTTCGTTGTAGCCCTTTAGTTGTTCATTAATTGATTCCTCATATGTGCCTTGACTGGGGGGCTACAACAGAGCAAGTGACCCCTTGCTCAAGCCAGCAAACTTGAGCTCAAGCCAGGGACCTTGGGCTTCATGCCAGCAACCTTTGGGCTCAAGCCAGTGACCATGGGGTCTTGTCTATGCACTCAAGCTAGTGAGCCTGTGCTCAAGCCAGTGAACCTATGATCAAACCGGCAACCTTGTGGTTTTTTGTTTTTTTTTTTTTTTTTTTTAATGTTCCAAATCACTTTTAGTTAAACAATTCTAGTTTTTTAAAAGTCTATAAAGTCTATATATATCTACATAAAACTCAAAGCAATCTAAGGATTTTTCTACCTGAGATCAAAACAAGTTTATATTTCCTATCTAAACATAATTCTTGGCATTGAGGTAAATTTGAAGTCACATGATATATTTTGTCAAACTCTCCCAAAAAATTTTAAGCCCTGTTTTAGAAATTCTCATGATACACATACATATTTATATACTTTTTCTTCAAAGACTAATGACAAATTTTTTATGTTAACAGGTTTGAATTGTGACCATGATACTAAGAATATGAAAATAAAAACCCATTCATTTGTCCAAAGTGTTACTGTATGGTGCAATATGAAATGTGATCACAGAATTTGTACATATATAAATCACCAAGAGTTCAGGAATTAAGGTCACTTTAAGAAAACTAATTCTTTCCTCAAGCGGAGGTTGTGAAGTTGTGATATATAACAAAAATATTGCATATAAAAGCTCCAAAAGAAAGTATTAGCCTAAATTGGCAATAGCTGCAACTTAAATTCTAAACCCAACTAGATCTTTACTGTGGCTATGCACCTTTTTGCTTTGTGGCGTAAAGGTTTCACTGAGGTAACCACTTCTCATCTCTTGCTTCTCCTTGAACTCCCCAACCCCTGCTCCCAGCTTCCTTTCTCATGGCTGTCTTTGGCAATGCTCCCATATCTTGAAAGCAGAAGAACCTGCTGTGGTAAATGAGGAGGGTGAAAACACTATATATGATGTATAAAAATCAAGGTAAGAGTATAAACTGAGAAAGAAACACTAGAAGGAAGGCTGAAATGCAGTCTACCCTCAAGGGAAAAAGAAAAGAAAAAACGGGGGAGTTGTTACTCCATGCCCTTCTTCCACATTATCTCCTGATTAGAAAAACGTGGAACCAAAATTTCAAACTGAAAAGGCAATGACTAAAGGAAGAGCTAGGCAAGTAAATAAATGGTAAAGAAGTACAGCAGCACTTTAGCTGTCAATGAGTTTCTTTGCTCTGGCATTGGCAATATCAATACGATCTTTGTTGGCGTCAGCCTTTTTTGTGATCCCGTCTATTTGACGATTTTGAGCCTCTATCTCATTGCCCATGTCCAAGGCCATGTTTTTTAGATTTCCTAGGATACTGCCCACTTGAGTTAGGTTCTCTTCCATTTCATCTTCTCTGGCATCATTTGTTATACGTTTAATGTATCCACCACTGGCTGCTCCTGTGGTTGCTTGCTGAGGCTGGCCATTTGTCACTCGGCCTGGCTGCTTAGACACTACATTGCTAGAAGAGTTGTCTCCACCATCTCCCCATGTTGCCTTGTAGGCCTTACCAGACTCAAAGTTCTTTGTCCTATTACATGGGCAGACACAAAGGCCACAGCACTTGTTGAGTTCTGTTAAAGTCTTCTCTGCCTCTTTCATGTCTTTATTTATTTGGTCCATGCCTTCTTCTATGCGCTGTAGTTGTTCTCCTTGTTCATCCAGCATAGTGATAGTCTTGATTCCCGCATCTTGAGACTCAATGGCTAAACCCAGGATTCTCCTTGTACTTTCCAGAGACTCATCAGTAACCTGGTGAGCCCTCAACTGAATTTCTTCTTGTGACAGATTATCCATGATGAATTAAAACACCTGATAGGCACGGAAACTGAAATGTGGATATTCAAGCAGTTCCGGTCACTCCTCTCCGGCCAATGCAGCTCAACCTTGTGGTTTTGAACCTGGGTCCTCTGTGTCCCAGTCTGACACTCTATCCACTGATCCACCCCCTGGTCAGGCAGGTTTCTTTCTTTTTTTAAAAAATTTTATATATTGTTTGTTAGAGAGAGGAGGTGGGAGGGAGGGAGAGAAAGAGAGAATGGTGGTTGTGGGAGGAGCAGGAAGCATCAACTCTTAGTTGTTTCTCATATGTGCCTTGACCCAGCAAGCCCAGGTTTTGAATTGGTGACCTCAGCATTAATTGCTTCATCCACCACACCACCACAGGTCAGGCTTGGTTTCTTTTAATTAACATAATGTTTTACAGGTTCACCCATGTTGTAGCATGTGTCCCTACTTCATTCCTTTTTATTGCTGAGTAATATTCCATTGTATAGATATGTCACATTTAATTTATCCCTTCATTGGTTGATAGGCATTTGAGTTTCCCCCCACACACTTCTTGGCTACTACAAATAATGCTGCAATAAACATCCATGTACAAGTATTTGGGTGGACATATGTTTTTTTGTGTTTCTTTTTTTGTGACAGAAACCGAGAGAGACTGAGGGACAGATAGGGACAGACAAGAAGGGAGATGGGAAGCATCAATTCTTCATTGTGGCTCCTTAGTTTCCTTCGTTGATTGCTTTCTCATATGTGCCTTGACCGAGAGGGAGGGCTACAGCAGAGCAAGTGACCCCTTTCTCAAGCCAGCGACCCCGCACTCAAGCTGGTGAGCCTGCACTTAAGCTGGCAACCTCAGGGTTTCGAACCTGGGTCCTCTGCATCCGAGTTCGATGCTCTATTCACTGCGCCACTGCCTGGTCAGGCTGGACATATGTTTTTAATTCTTTTGGATACATATCTAGGAGTGAAATTTTTGAATAATATGGTAACTCTATGTTTAAACTTTTTTTTTTTTTTTTTAACAGGGACAGAGAGAGGGTTAGATAGGAACAGACAGACAGGAACGAAGAGAGGTGAGAAGCATCAACCATTAGTTTTTGGTTGCCGTTGAGACACCATAGTTGTTCATTGATTGCTTTCTCACATGTGTCTTGACCGCGGGCCTTCAGCAGACTGAGCAACTCCTTGCTGGAGCCAGCGACCTTGGGTCCAAGCTGGTGAGCTTTTGCTCAAGCCAGATGGGCTCGCGCTCAAGCTGGCGAGCTCAGAGTCTCGAACCTGGGTCCTCTGCATCCCAGTCCGACGCTCTATCCACTGCGCCACTGCCTGGTCAGGCTGTGTTTAACCTTTTGAGGAACTGCCAAACTGTTTTCCAAAGGAGCTGCTTCAGTTTATATTCTCACCAGCAGTGTATTCCTCTACATCCTCACCAACAGTTCTTATTGTCTTTTTAACACTTTTTAAAATTTTATTTTTTAAATACTTTATTTATTTTAGAGAGGAGAGAGAGAGAAAGAAGGGGGAGGAGCAAGAAGTATCAACTCCCAAATGTGCCTTGACCAGGCAAGCCCAGGGTTTTGAACTGGCGACCTCAGTGTTTCAGGTCGATGCTTTTATCCACTGCGCCACCACAGGTCAGACTTTATTGTCTTTTTAAATTTGTATTATTATTATACCAACATACCAATGTCCTGAAAGTGTAGCTTCATAAATCTTAAAATCAGGCAGTGTTAGTTCTCAACTCTGCACTAATTAAAAGATTGAGTTGTCACACTGGATAAAAAAAAGCAAAAGCCAACTATATGTGTCTCCAGGAACCTCCTTCAACAGAAAGATACAAACAGGCTAAAAGGATAAAATATATGTTAACACTAGTCAGAAGAAAGCTGGAGTAGTGAGATTTCTGTAAGACAAAGTCAGTGTCAAAGCAAAGAGATAAATGAAGTTATTTCATCAAAATAGACCCATTAATGAAGAAGACATAACCTAAAAATTTATGCAACTGATAACAGAGCTTCAAAATATATTATGAAAGAATTAGAATGACAAAAAGAAACAAACAAATTCGTAATTATAGATGGACACTCCGAAGTGTTTCTTTCAATAGCTGATAGAACAAGTAGCTTGAAAACCAGTAAGTATATAGAAGACTTGAACAATACTTATCAACCTACTGGATATTTATTGAACACTCCACCCAAAGACACCAGAATGCATATTTTTTCTTAAGTGGACACATAAAATTTACCAAAATAGACCATATTCTGGCCTGTTACCAGAATTTACTGGTCATAAAATCAGTCTCAATAAATTTAAAAAGATTTTAGTCATTCAATATATGTTTTCTGAACACAGTGGAATTAAATTAGAAATCAATAGATCTAAAAATCTCCAAATATTTGATTACTAAAAAACATGCTTCTCAACTATTACAAGCTGATGCTTCCTGCTTCTCCCTCCTGTTTCTCTCTAAAATTAATAAATAAAATCTTTGAAAAGAACATGCCTCTAAATAACCGTATGGGTCAAAGAAGAAATCATAAGGGAAATAAGAAACTATTTTGAACTGACTGAAACTGGAAACATGAGATGTCAACAGTGAGGTGTTACTGAAGCAATACTCAGTTTTTCAGCTTGCACCTTAAGAAGCCAGAAGAAGAGCAAATGCATCACAGAGTAAGGAGAAGAAAGGACATCATAAAAACTGAGGCAGAGAAAAAAAATAAAATAACTGAGGCAGAGGACCTGACCAGGCGGTGGCGCAGTGGATAGAGTGTCGGACTGGGATGCGGAAGACCCAGGTTCGAGACCCTGAGCTCGCCAGCTTGAGAGCGGGCCCATCTGGCTTGAGCAAAGGCTCGTCAGCTTGGACCCAAGGTCGCTGACTCCAGCAACCTTGCTCGGTCTGCTGAAGGCCCGTGGTCAAGGCACATGTGAGAAAGCAATCAATGAACAACTGAGGTGTCGCGATGGCAATGAAAAACTGATGATTGATGCTTCTCACCTCTCTTTGTTCCTGTCTGTCTGTCCCTGTCTATCCCTCTCTCTGACTCTCGAAAGAAAGAAAGAAAGAAAGAAAGAAAGAAAGAAAGAAAGAAAGAAAGAAAGAAAGAAAGAAAGAAAACTGAGGCAGAGGCCCTGGCCAGTTGGTTCAGCAGTAGAGTGTTGGCCTGGCATGTGGAAGTCCTGGATTCAATTCCCTGTCAGGGCACACAGGAGAAGCGCCCATCTGCTTCTCCACCGTTCCCCTCTCCTTTCTCTCTATCTCTCTCTTCTCCTCTAGCAGCCAAAGCTCCATTGGAGCAAAGCTAGCCTCAGTGCTGAGGATGACTCCATGGCTTCCACCTCAGGTGCTAGAATGGCTCTGATTGCAGCGGAGCAATGCCCTAGAGGGGCGCAGCATCGGCCCCTGGTGGGCATGCCGAGTGGATCAAGGTGGGGCACATGCGGAAGTCTGTCTGGCTGCCTCCCCACTGCTTCTCACTTCAGAAAAATACAAAAAAAAAATTGAGGCAGAAATAAATAAAAATAGGTCAGTGAAATGACAAAATAGTTCTTAGAGAAGATCAATGAATTTGATAAACCTCTAGCCAGATTTCTCAAAAAAAAAAAAAAAAAAAAAAAGCAGTCTATCAATATTAGTAACAAGACAGGTGACATCACTATAGAATCTATAGATATTAAATGTTCCCTGCAGGACCTGACCGGGCAGTGGCGCAGTGGATAGAGCGTCAGACTGGGACACGGAGGACCCAGGTTCGAGACCCCGAGCTCACCAGCTTGAGCACGGGCCCATCTGGCTTGAGCAAAAGCTCGTCAGCTTGGACCCAAGGTCTCTGGCTCCAGCAAGGGGTTACTTGGTCTGCTGAAGACCCACAGTCAAGGCACATATGAGAAAGCAATCAATTAACAACTAAGGTGACAACTAAGGTGTTGCAATGAAAAACTGATGATTGATGCTTCTCATCTCTCTCTGTTCCTGTCTGTCTGTCCCCATCTATTTTTCTCTCTATCTCTGTAAAAAAAATGTTCCCTGCAGGAACACCCAGCTCACCTTCCAGAGCATCATGAGGTAACAGCTTCAGCTCCAGATCAACATCATGCTCAGCATTAAAACTTGCCCAATATTACTGTCTGATAATGGAAACTTGCTTTGTTTTAAAGTGGTGGGATCTCAAGCAAGGTGAAGGTCAATACAGAGAGCAGCCTCAGCCTGAGAGGTCTTCCAGAGGCACCCTGAGAATCACATCTCTTTGGTGCTATCTCTAACTACTCCACATTAGCCCTGCAAATGACAAACTGAAGCTATGGCTGCTGACGCACTGGAAACAAGAACACCCTTTTACAATTTATGGTAGCACAGAGAGGTCTCTTGATGTTGAGGAACCAAAAAGATGGAATCGGTAACTAAAAAGACAACATCTCAAAGCCCAGCTCTACATGTAAAATGGAGATGTTGACTCCCACATCCCAGAGGAGTAAGGGTAGGAGTGAATTCTTGTGTTGGTGCCCAGCAAGCCCTACTTCCTGTTTACTGACCACTGCTGGCCTCTAGTAGCTACTGGATAAATTGCAAATTGCACAGCGAGTCGTCCCTTAAGATGGGATGTGGGAGATTTTCCCCTCGTCTGAATCTACCTGATAATTGAGTTCTCAACCTTAATTCCCTTTTCATAAATTGTTCTCAGGTTTATAATTTCATAAACTTGATCTATTAATGTTATTGTCATGGTTTTAGAAACCTGTTATGCCAGGTTTTAATTTGCCTTTGACCCAATAATTTACTCAAGGGGACAAAAGTATGTGTGTGAGTGTGTGTTTCTTTTTTTAGGGAAGAGACAGTTGCAGAGCGAGAGACAGAAAGGGACAGACAAACAGGAAGGAGAGAGATGAGAAGCATCAACTCACAGTTGTGACACCTTAGTTGTTCATTGATGGCTTTCTCATATGTGCCTTGCTTGACCTCGGGGCTGCAGCTGAGTCAGTGACCCCTGTTCAAGCCAGCGACCTTGGACTCAAACCAGTGACCTTGGGCTTCAAGCCAGTGACTGCTGGGCTCAAGTCAGCAACCATGGGGTCATGTCTATGATCCCAAGCTCAAGCCAGAGACCTTGGGGTTTTGAACCTGGATCCTCTACAACCCAGGCCAATGCTATATCCACTGCGCCACCTCCTGGTTAGGCTCTTCTTCATTTTTTTCTTTTCTTTTTTTTTAAATTATAGCCAGAGTATGGAGTCTATCTCATTCCTCCTTTGGGGAGAAAGGTAAGGTATTGTTTGTAGTCTAATTTACAATCAGTGTGTAAAGTATTTGAGAAGGTATATATTCTGTGGGGTAAAGTGTAAGTCTGATGATAAAGCCAAAAATTCAATGCTGGGCAAATGAGTTTGTAAAATTTATATTTTCTGAGTTGCTCACTTTTATTGTTAAAAATGGCTGCTGCCCAGATAAATTGCACTGCAAGGTGAAACTGCTAATTACCTTCTTGCTTGGGAAGGGGCTTTGTTATGCTAATGTGTGCAGGAGGAGGGGTTTTTATGCCAAGAAAAGTTTGTGAAGAATAAGGAGAAAGAAGAAGAAGGAGGCCATTTTTGGAGAAAGAGAGAGAGTAAGAAGCCAAGATGGCAGGGTGCTGAAGGAGAAGCCAGTTTGTGCAGAGAGGAGGAGGAAGAAGATGTGCAGATGGGAAGCAGAGGTGAGAGCTCTTGCAAGCTCTACTCAGACTGGTGGGGCGCCTTTGATTCTAGAAAAAACCGGAAAAGATTCTCCTGGTTGTGGAACTGGAGAATGTGTGAGTGGGTTGGTGCCCTGTGTGTTTTTACTCGCTGGCCGGTTGCGAGGCTAGAATAAAGGCATAGCCCACCAGTTTATGACTATGCTGTCTCTTTACCATCTGTCTGAATCTAATGGGAACCTGCATGTGACTGGTTGTGATGTCCATGACTACTGGCCATACATTCAGTCTTATTAATATATGGTTTGACTATGTCTAAGCGGTGACTATCTTTTCATGTGTTCTCCTGGGATGTAGGACACCTAACAGATCTGTACCCTCACATTTTTCAGCGATGGGTCTCTGTCCCAGTCCAAGTCTCTAACCTTCATCGTCAGTATTCATCCTCTTGTCTCATTGTTTTCTGCATATATCTCTGCTCTGTATTTGGGGCACTTCTCACATGAGCGACTACACCATGGTTGAGTTTTCTGCAGTGTGAATTCTGCTCTTCTGCCTTCAGTGCAGTTTTCATCTGTCACTGGATTTTAGTTCCTTGTGTTTTACATTTTAACAGGCTGTGTCATTGGAGTGTTTTTGAATATTTTATTGAAAACTCAAAGCAGGCATTTCCTGACATTTTCCTCTGTATTCTATAGCAATTTATTTCCAGAAGCACACTTTTCCTCTATCACCTTTAGAACTGATGAGAGGATTTCCTACCTAGACCCTGTACTTTTGTGTCCCCCTCATACAAAAGAATTAAATTTATTAAGGACCACAGATGCCTCTGTCACTCAGGAGCTGGAGCACAGCCCTGGCATGGCACAGCACGACCTAACCCTAAATGCACACTCTCTTGACTAACAATGTTCCAGCCCCAGGGAGGTGCTTTCTCTATGTCCATGGGGGGAAAACGCAACTGCCCCCTGTGAATGAAAGCTTAACAGGATCCTTACTAGGTCTATTTGGAAATGCAAAGAGACTTTGAGCAGCAAAGTACTTAGGTGAGAGAAAAGACAAGTTGATAAACTTGTCAAAGCTTTCCTCTCAGACAGCAATAGATGTGAGTGCAATGAAATAACATTTTCTAGTGATGCTGAGTGTATAATTTCCTCTCGTTTTTGTGTTCCCATTACATGTTCTGCAGGTACACATGAATTAGTATAGTATTTGCCTCAGTTGTAGATAGAAGCTGAGGACATTTTTGCCATATTACATGAATCACATTACACATTACTTTTAAATTTGTCTATATGTGAATTATAAAAAAGAATTGAAAATTAAAATTTTATATAAATTTATATTTTATAAAAATATACTTAAACTATTGTACTTTGAATATAACTGTGGTGGGATGTTTTTTTTGTGGGTTTTTTTTTATATTTTTATTCAGTTTAGAGAGAGAGAGAGAGAGAGAAGGGAGGCAGAGCAGGAAGCATCAACTCCCATATGTGCCTTGACCAGGCAAGCCCAGGGTTTTGAACCACAACCTCAGAGTTCCAAGTTAATGCTTTATCCACTATGCCACCTTAGGTCAGGCTGAAGAGAATTAATTTTAATTTTTTTTTTTTTACAGAGACAGAGAGAAAGTCAGAGAGAGGGACAGACAGGGACAGATAGACAGGAACAGAGAGATGAGAAGCATCAGTTATCAGTTTTTTGTTGCAACGCCTTAATTGTTCATTGATTGCTTTCTCATATGTGCCTTGATCGTGGGTCTTCAGCAGACCGACCCCTTGCTCAAGCTAGCGACCTTGGGTCCAAGCTGGTGAGCCCGTGCTCAAGCTGGCAACTTTGGGGTCTCGAACATGGGTCTTCCACATCCCAGTCTGACGCTCTATCCACTGCACCACCGCAGAAAATCAAACATGGTTTCACAAGAAGGGACATTAATTGAATATAAAGGCAAGAGTGTGTTTAGAAAAGTGTCCACCTCTGCAATTGGAAGCCTGTCTGGACTCTGCTCCCTCTTCAAGGAAGCTGATTCTCTCCAACATGCTAGATCCACAGGATTCCTAACTGCTGGCCTCCCGCCTCACACCAGCAGTCTTCCTGTGGGTAGCTGAGCTACTCCACTTAGTTTCAATTCAAACTAGACTGTCACATGGAGGCAGAGCCCTGTGGCTGTCAACCCCACTGAAACCCCATGGGGCATGGAGCTCCCCCAAAAGTGGTACTGTTCTCAGAAGTGGGGGAAGTGGGCAGACAGAACAACCAGCACTCTCTACCCTGTCCCACCCAGTGGTCTTCATCGCAGTTGTCACCTATCCTTCCAGGCCCATCAGTCATTGCTGACCTAAGCTGCAATAAGCCTCAAGATGGCCAATCTGCATGGTTAAGACAGAGTATTTACAGGAGAGTGATGATGTCACAGAACACGGGTTCCAGGAGGCGGGGCTGGGGGTGGCCTAACACGCTCATCTTCTTCCGAACATGGAGAGCTGTGATCTGGGTGGGGCTAGAGTATAGTTCACAAGGAAGAGGAGGCTGCTACCCAAAGAGCTTTGTTCTACAGATTCTCACAGCAATCCCTGGGCCAGCTGGGACCTGGCATCAGAGAAGGATAGGAGAGAGGTATGCTTCAGAAGGGTGGTAGGAATGCACCTGCCAGAACCATTGTCTTCCCCAAAAGGACCCCAAGAGTAGACTTCATTGCTTCCCAAGGCTCAGTGACACCTGTCTCTGAAGAAAACTATTGAGTCTGGGTAGGAATAAGTTGCATAAGACATACTAAAAAATTATTGTTGTTTCTCTGAAATTCTAATGTAACAGGACATCCTATCATTTTATTTGCTAAATCTGGAGAGTCTAGGGTCCAGAGTCTGCAAGAAGAGAAAAGCAAAAGAATGGTTAATGCTTTCAAGCTCAGGATGGTATGGAGTGAGTTTAAAACAGAACCAAAGATATGTGAGAAGACTGAGCCATAGGGGTAGCCATCTTGTCCAAGCAGAAGCTGTTTTGTGTCTGATTCATGGAGCTGGCGGATGGAGAAACCGAGGTCTTTGCCCTCAGGAACATACACCTAGATTAAGGGGAAAAATGAATGTGCACACACCATTAGTGACAGAAATAGCCCCATTCTTTGTTCCCATGGCATTGACTGTTTTGAAAAATATAGGCCAGCTATTTTAGAAGTTCCCTCTGTCTGGCTTTGTCTGATCTCTGCTGGGATTAGGTGCAAGTTACACATCCCTAGCCAGAATACTACATAGTAAATGAGAAGAGACTGGAAACAACCAGGTAGGGAGCAGTGAGTGAGTAAGGACATTTGGCTTCTCTCTCCAGATCCCTCAGACTCTCGGAGAAGGCCAGCAGGAAATCTGTGAGACCCTAAGAACTGCAGGTTCTCATCTGCACCTTCTCTGCTCCGAGGATGACAAGGGCATTATTCATCTCCTTGCTCAGCTGCTTTGTTGCCATAAACCAGGCCAGCCTAATCAGCCGCTGTGACTTGGCTAAGGTGTTGTACCAGGAAGACTTGGATAAGTTTGAGGGCTACTCTCTGAGTGACTGTGAGTGCCACTTCCTCACACCCACAACCCTATTTCCCCTCTCCTGCTCATCCTCTATGTGGCCATCTTTCTTTCTATCCTTTGTCTTTAAAAGCCAAGTTCAAAGAGCAGCTCTCTCTATGGAACCTTTCCCAACATTCCATATTCATTAAATAATTAATTGAGCACTTATTATGTACCAGGAACTATTTTAGGTGCTGGGGATATAAACAAAAGCTCTTTCCTCATAGTGTTCATGTTCTGGGGAAGAGACAAACAATTAACAAACACAAAAATATATAGTATAAAGCACTTCCTGGGGGTGATAAGTGCCATGCAGAAGAATAAAGCATCAGGAGTGATAGGTGACACTGTTCTAGAAGGGGAAATCAAAGAAGACCTCTTTGTGGAGATGACAATGAGTGGTGCTGAATGAAGGTAAGGACCTGGTCACCCAAATGTCTAGGGGAAGAGCATTCCTGGTAGAGGGAACCGGCACTGCAAAAGCTTCATCCTTCTGCATGTTAAGGATATTTGCCCAGAGTTTGTGTACACCTGTCTTACAACACTTTCTTCTTTTAACTTGCCTTGTGGTTTTTTAAAGTACATATCTTCATTCTTGTACTATAGGCCCTTGGAAGACAGCATCTGCATTTGACCCAGCTAAATGTCCCTTGCAAAGCTTTGCAGTACCTGGCACACAGTTGGTGATTATTAAGTGCCAGAAGCATAGATGGACAGATGAATAATTAAACTGATGGGTGGATGGACCAAAGGATGAGAGGAGAAGTTAGGGGGTGTTTCGAGCCCACTAACCCCATCCTGTCTTATTCCTTTCTTTTGATTCCACATTTCCCTTTCTCCATCTCACTTCTCCCTCAGCATGGCCCCCTCTAAAACCCTCTTCTTCATGTTCCAAGGGTTATGCCTGGCTTTTGTGGAAAGTAATTTCAACATATCAAAGGTAAATGAAAATATAGATGGCAGCTTCGACTATGGCCTCTTCCAGATCAACAGCCACTACTGGTGCAATGATCACCAGAGTCACTCAGAAAACATTTGCCACGTGGAGTGTCAAGGTCTGTCTAGGGCCCCAGGGTGGGAGGGGGGAGAGAGATGACCAAACTCTACTCCCAAAATTTCTCTTTCCACTCATAGTCTGAGAATGTTCCCAGCGTGGTGGTTCAAGGAGTCAGGGAATTCCTTTACTGAGTGGGTTTGACTAGTGGCCCTAATGCCTATCCAGTTAGGAGATTCTTTAGTGTCCTCAAGCAGGATCCAGAAAGGCTCTGAACAGCCATTAGCAGTAGAGCAGCAGCCAACCTTTATCGAGAGCATATTATGTACTAAACACCTTACGCGCATAGCTCATTTCATCCAACTTTCCATGCAGTAAAAACTACTATTCCCACTTTACAGAAGAGCAAACCGAGGTTCATAGAATCTATGGTGGCTAGACTGGTTATCCTGAAGGCTCAGTTCTAACTAATAAGCAGTACTGTCTTTGACTAATGATCTGACCAAAGATCAAGTGCATGATTCTGCCACTCACCTCCTCTTCTGTATTCTGATTAGTGTCCCTGGATTTTCACCTGAAAAGCCTCCCTCATTAGGCAAGACTTTACCTTGGCCTCTTGCTGCCTGTTTTGGCATTTCCTTTCCCTAGACGTTCCCAAAGTTTGGGTGAACCATCATATACTCTGGTTAAAAACTGTGGTAGTAAACAAGCCCCAAATCTCAGTCTTCCTGCTCCTACCCACGGCCACCCTGACCTCCAGCAGCCTTGTAGGCAGGGGTATCTGAATGGGCCTCCAGGAGACAGGCCTTGCTTAATCTGGAAGTACTCAGCCCCCACGAGGCACATGCCTGGGCAGGGAGAGCAAGTGTCTGCCTCAATCTTTGGGACTGTCCTTTGCTCTGACAGGTGTTCTCTTTCTCCTTTTTAGAACTGCTGAACCCGAATCTTCTCTCAACCATCCACTGTGCAAAGAAGATTGTGACCAGAGTAGGAGGGATGAAGAATTGGTGAGGAGGACACAGTAGGATTAAGTTAGCAGGCAGAGACCCAAGAAAGATGTGGTGACAGAGAAAGGGACAGTAGGCAAGGACCAGACCCTTTCTGCTGCCTAAGCAAGTGTGAGATAATGACAAGGCTTGGAACTCTGACTTGAAGACCTGGGATCTAGTTCTTTCTCTGATATTATATGAAACAAAAGTCTTTTGGTTGCAGTAATGAAACAACTTGAGCTAGCTGAGGGAGAGTTATTCTGAGAGGACACCGTATCTCACTGAGCCCACACACAGGGTGCAGCTGGGCCTCAGGAAGAGAGTGGAGGTGGGCTGGAAACTGTCGGCAGGCTTTCCCGAGCAGGCTTCTGCTTCTCTAGGTGGCTTTGCTTCACTGTTCCCTCCGCAGACCTGCTTCCTCTGCTCCACAGTCCATAAGACAGACTATGGCTGCCCAAGTTTGTGACCTAATGTTTTAAGCCATCATGGAGACTGGCTAAGCTCAGTCCCAGTCTAAGTGTCAGGGATAGAGGATCTGATTGGTTCAGCTTGGACCTCATGTCCCCATTTGGTTCAATCAGCTGTAGGTATGGGAATAATTAAAGCAATACAATCACGGCTAGCCACCACAGGGTTCCTGTCTCCACAATTGGCAGCACTATTCTCTATGAAAATGAGTTGCTCAGTAGCCGGGTAGTCACCGCCAAAGCTGTCAGCTTACCAACACTGGATGGTAGAATGGTTAATCAACTTTTCTTTTCTTTTTTTTTTTTTTTAACAGAGAGAGAGTCAGAGAGAGGGATAAATAGGAACAGGCAGACAGGAATGGAGAGAGATGAGAAGCATCAATCATCAGTTTTTTGTTGCGACACCTTAGTTGTTCATTGATTGCTTTCTCATATGTGCCTTGACTGGGGCCTTCAGCAGACAGAGTAACCCCTTGCTCGAGCCAGCAGCCTTGGGTTCAAGCTGGTGAGCTTTCTGCTCAAGCCAGATGAGCCCACGCTCAAGCTGGCGACCTCGGGGTCTCAAACCTGGGTCCTCTGCATCCCAGTCCAATGCTCTATCCACTGCGCCACCGCCTGGTCAGGCTACTCAATTTTTCTGAGCTTCAAATAATACAAATAGCTGCCTCTGCAGGCAACTGTGAGGATGGAAGGAATTAAGTGCCTTGCATATTCAAGAAACACCTTGCAAAAGAAAGGATGCTACACAATGACTATTAGGGCTGAGCGTTTCTGGAGGGAGAGTAACTCTTAGCCCTGTAAAATCAGTGTCTCCCCCTCTCCCACCTTAGTGGGAGATAAGGATTTGAAAGTGTCAAAGCATACTGCCTGGGGGGAAAGTACAGACAGCACAGACAAGAGAAACCTAAAGGAAGAATTGGAGGGGCTGCAGGAAGATAGGTGAGAGCTAGGAGTGAAGGTGCTCTGTGTAGCAGACTCACTGAAAGCTGGGTCATGGAGCAGTTCTTGTGGGAAGCAAGAGCCAGTCTTTTCTCTCCACAGGGCGTCATGGAACACGCACTGTTCAGGCCGGCCACTCTCCTACTGGATGACAGGATGTCTGCTGCAATGAGACAGGGTGCAGGCCTGCTGTGGGGTCCTCCCTTGGGAATTCTTCCTCTCTTCTTTCTTTTGCATCCATTTCATGTTATTTTCTTCCCCTCCTATTTACAAATAAAACTGACCAGAGCTCCAGGAATTAATGGTTTTCTAGAGCTTCCTCCTTGTTCCCATCCAGGCCTAGGCTCCTGGGTCCTCACTGTCATTTGTAAACCAAGAGGATCACAGTGGCGATGTAGCTGTACTTTTGGAATTATTTACACATTCTTGTGCAAAGAATGTGTTAAATTATTCATCTTAATTCCATGTATATGAGCGTCCCTAATCTAGTAGCACTATGCCAGGTACGGGAAGAAGGAAGATCAAACATAACTATTGCTCTTGAGGCGTTCATAATTGAAGTGGAGAAGCAGAGACACACAGGAATAATGGATACGTGAATGGATGAACACATACAAAGGATGCCATGGATAATGGAATGGATAACAAAATCTATAATTACTGCTTTGAAACAATATCAGGACCCCAGTAATTCCTCCAAAGCCAACTACTTTTTTTTTTTTTTTTAATTTTTAATTTTTATTTTATTCATTTTAGAGAGGAGACACAGAGTGAGAGAGTGAGAGAGAGAGAAAGAAAGGGGGGAGGAGCTGGAAGCATCAACTCCCATATGTGCCTTGACCAGACCAGTGCAGGGTTTTGAACTGGCGACCTCAGTGTTCCCAGGTCGACGCTTTATCCACTGCGCCACCACAGGTCAGGCAAAGCCAACTACTTTTGAAGTAAAGAAAAGGCTAGGGCCCTGGCCGGATGGTTCAGTTGGTTGGAGCATTGTCCTGAAGTTCAGAGGCCGCCAGTTCAATCCCTGATCAGGGCACATACAGGAACAGATTGATGCTCCTGTCTCTCTCTCCCTCTCCTTTCCTCTCTTGCTAAAATCAATAAACATTTTTATTTTTAAAGAAAAGGCTAGGAAGTAGGTAATGGGTGGGGCAAAGGGTCAGTGTTGAGGTGGAGAAAGTAGTGGTGGAGCAGAGAAACGGTGTAGGTGCCATTGATTTGGGATGCTCTGGGAGAATGGGCTAGAATCCAGATTTAAAAAGGATCGAGAGAGAAAGGCCAAAGGAGGAGCAGGAAGCCTCAACTTGTAGTAGTTGCTTCTCATATGTGCCTTGACCGGGCAAGCCCGAGGTTTCAAACTGGAGATCTCAGTGTTCAAGGTTGACGTTCTACTCACTGCTACTGCACCACCACAGGTCAGGCACCACCATCAGTCTTATCGAACTAAACTGGGGTGTTATCTTGGGCCACCATGTCACTATTTCTGAGTCTTAACTTCTCCAAGTATAAAATGAGAGATTTGACTCTTCAGTGGTTCCCAGACATTTGGATTTCACAGACCAGAAAAATGTCAAAAAAGTTAAGATCATGATAAGATTTCCAACTTTTTATTTTAATGCCTAAGTAAGAGTATTAATAAAAGCAACTGTCCTCTATCAGCATCTCTTCACAAAATAATTTTTAGCATCACAGTTGAAGGGAGGTCATACTTGTAGATAATGAAATAGAACAGATTTAGTTTTGTGATTTTTTTCTGCATTTTAAAATGTAATATAATTTAATTTTAAGATTTATTTATTTATTTATTTATTTGGAGAGAAAGAGGAAGAGATAGAGGGCAAACAGAAACAGATGAATAGGAAGGGAGGGAGATGAGAAGCATCAACTCATAGTTGTGGCTCCTTAGTTGTTCATAATTGCTTTGTAATATGTGCCTTGATGATGGGGGGCAGCGAGAGTGGTCCAGCAGAGCCAATGACCCCTTGTTCAAGCCAATGACCTTGGGTTCCAGGCCAGCGACCATGAGGTCATGTTTATGATCTCATGGTCAAGCAGTAGATTTTGGGGTTTCAACCTGGGTCATCAGGGTCCCAGGTGGATGCTCTATCCACTGTGTCACCACCTAGTCCGGCTAAATTTATTTTTTGTAACAGAGAAAGAGAGAGACAGAGAGAGGGACAGATAGGGACAGACAAGAAGGGAGAGAGATGAGAAGCATCAATTCTTCATTGCAGCACATTAGTTGTTCATTGATTGCTTTCTCATATGTGCCTTGACCGGAAGGCTACAGCAGACCGATTGACCCTTTGCTCAAGCCAGAGACCTTGGTCTCAAGCTGGTGACCTCGGATTTTCAAACTTGGGTCTTCCACGATTTAGTCCGACGCTCTACCCACTGTGCCACCGCTGGGTCAGACAGGCTAAATTTAATTTTTAATTTATTGTATTGACATGGTTTCAAGTTTGTTTTATGATTTATTTTAACCCTGATTATTGTGTCCTTTTTTCATTTGCTGAGCATGGGTGAAAACTTCAACACAGCCCACCAGAATTGTTATTTAGAAAACCCAGTAGCCCTTGGTACTCTGCAAAATAGCCCACTATCAGGACGCCTAAAACAGCCCTTCTCAGGCACCATAAGCTCCAATGTTGGTCCCCTACTAGGGCCAACACTTTTATTTTCCCAAATTTATTTCTCTTTCTCACCCTGGATCCCAATGTTCCACATATTCTTTTTTTCTCTTCTTCTTCTTTTCCAAGTTAGAGGAGGGGGAGAGAGACAGACTACTGCATGTGCCTCTTAACGGGATCTACCCTGGCAACCCAGTCTGGGACTGATGCTCTGCCCATTTGGGGCCATGCTTGCAAATAAGCTATTTATAGCTCCTGAGGTGGAGCCTCCACGCAATAATCCCCAGGGCCGTGGGCTGACACAGTACTCTTGAACCAATGGAGCCATAGCCGAGGGAGGGGAAGAGAAAAAGAGAGAGAAAGAAAGGGAATGAGGATGGGTGGAGAAGCAGATGGTTGCTTCATCTGTGTAACCAGGAATCGATTCCATGACTTCCACATAAGAGGCGACACTATCAACCGGCCAGGGCCCCAATGTTCCCTGTATTCTGACTCCAACAAACACACATTCACAACTCACCAGAATCACGTAGGAAAATCGTGGAATTTTTTGTAAGGATTTCCAGCTAGACTGTTAGTGGCTGGGCAGAATGAGTTATACCTTGACTTGCATATTTAATTAAAACTCATGAATACACTCTTAAAGCAAAGGATTGCATTCCCACAGGGTCGGGAGATCTAAAATTTATAAGTTCAGTAGGTAATGCTAACTACCTAGAACTCTAGTCTTCTTCGGGAGTGAAGATGAAGACAGTTGCTATAAAGATGTACGTACCTTCGATCCTTTAGACTCTATCCTTAAAATACACTTGAATAGACAAGCACTAAACTGTAGGACATTGCAGTGATGGGGCTGCAGGGGGCGATCTAGAGGCAGAGAACCCCTTCTCCGGAGTGGGCGGTGCGAGGGAGAGGACAGATGCTCAGCGGGCCCCGCCCCTCGCACTAGCTTCTTTGTAAAATGTGTAAGCGCGCCTTGCGCAGGCGCAGTGCCGTTTGAGCCGTAGTGGCATGCGCAGTAGTAGCGGTTAACGGTAGGATGGTTGGTGCTTTTTGCGGTTCCCACCGAGAGTAATAAAACCTTGCCGGTGTGGGAGCTGATTCCTGGATACATGGACAAGGTCTTGCAGGTGAACCCGGCGTGGGCAGAGGGAAGGATGGAGAAAGCCACATTCTCTGTTCACAGTTATCTCCCAGTTTGGCCTTCTGTATTCAGTCCGAGCCTTCCCAGACACTGCGATGGCTGGTCCTGGTTTCTATGCCATCATCAAGTTTTATTCAGCCAGGGATGCCCATGTTGCCCAAAAGGCATGAGACCAGCAGCAGCTTTTTCAGAAATCTCCCGTGAAGGTGGGCCCAATATACAATTCCTGGCTCCACTGTAATGAAATATTGAATTCAATAATAATAATAAGCTAAAATTTGTACAGCACTCTGATTTACAGACTGCTTACAGATGCATCGCTACATGGATCTTCCGGTTTCCCATTTTTTTTTAAAATGAAGAAACGCGAACTCAGGATGGTCAGGGGACTTAAGGTTCTTGACAATAACTATGGAAGCTAGAGGTCAAACCCCAACTTAATGATGTTGAAGCTCATGTCATTTTATGCTGCTCTTTAAGAAATTTTCACAAGAACCTTATATTTACTATTATGTGGATTTAAAATAGTTTGTGAACTTGACAAAATCACCAGTTGTAACATAAAGGATGCTTTAGTGTCATCATCATCATCACTCTCAAACTACCTATTCAAAACTCCCTTCAGTTCCCAAAAAACGGTTAAAACATTTCTTTAGCCTGACCAGGCAGTGGCGCAGTGGATAGAGCGTCGGACTGGGATGCAGAAGACCCAGGTTCGAGACCCCGAGCTCGCCAGCTTGAGCGCGGGGCCCATCTGGCTTGAGCAAAAAAAACCTCGCCAGTTTGGACCCAAGGTCGCTGGCTCCAGCAAGGGTTTGGCTCGGTCTGCTGAAGGTCTGCGGTCAAGGCACATGTGAGAAAGCAATCAATAAACAACTAAGGTGTTGCGACGGCAACGAGAAACTAATGATTGATGCTTCTCACCTCCCTCCGTTCCTGTCTGTCTATCCCTCTCTGTAACTCTCTCTCAGTCCCTGTATAAAAAATATTTTTTTTCTTTAATATATTGTAGAAACCTTATTTTATATTAACATGCTGTCCAATTTTACTTTCCCAGAGCTCCAGAATTATAGTTCATTATGCGCCTCAATTCAACTCCCATTCCTTTTTCATGGACTATTGTCATTCCTCTAAATAAGAGAGGCTTAGATTCCCTAAACTTTTCACTTTATAATTGTGTGCTTCATAAGCCTCTCTAGCTTCTAGATCTGGCTACATTTTACTGATCTTGGGAAACATGCAGTTCTGTGTCCTCATTTGAGGATACAGGACAGGGTGGTGGAGAGATTGCATAGAGCTTCACAGTCAATTTCTGGCAGAGACCGAATTTCTAGTTTTTACTTAGCCACTAAACCATATTGGTAATTGTAATCTTTAAGACTGACTTTGAACCTGACCAGGCGGTGGCGCAGCAGATAGAGCGTCAGACTGGGATGCGGAGGACCCAAGTTCGAGACCCCGAGGTTGCCAGCTTGAGCGCGGGCTCATCTGGCTTGAGCAAAAAAGTTCACCAGCTTGGACCCAAGGTTGCTGGCTCGAGCAAGGGGTTGCTCGGTCTGCTGAAGGCCCATGGTCAAGGCCCATGTGAGAAAGCAATCAATAAACACCTAAGGTGTTGCAATGAAAAACTGATGATTGATGCTTCTCATTTCTCTGCGTTCCTGCTTGTCTGTCCCTGTCTATCCCTCTCTCTGACTCTCTCTCTGTCTCTGTAAAAAAAAAAAAAAGGCTATGGGTGCTTGCGCTTGAGAGTCTGGGGATTGCAGATGGCGCGTTGCCTGCCTGCCACTGTGAGGGATCATTCTTGCTGTTTTCCCCTGCCTGTGTGCTTGTCCGCTGTTGTGAGACTATTAAATGGAATGGCCCAACCCTTTCCAGCTCTGCAGGATCTACCCAGCAACCGCCATCTGGGGCATACACTTGAATCAACAAAGCTGTCCTCAGTGTCCAGGGCCAACACTGAACCAATCGAGCCACTGGCTGCAAGAGAGCAAGAGAGTGTGAAGGGAGAGCAGGAGGGGAAGAGAAACAGATGGTTGCTTCTCATGTATGCCCTTTCTGGGGATCAAACCAGGGGAATTTGTATACCGGGCTGATGCTCTAACCATTGGGAAAACCAACGAGACCATCTTTTCTTTTTTCATATTTATGTTCTAGCTGGTTGTTTGGATATAGAAAAGCTAGCTGCCTCATTGAAACATCTTTTTGTTAGGTAGTTTTTAAATTAATCTCTTGTTTTCAAGTATACAGTCATCTACATATCACGTAGCTGAAATAACTAACAAAAGGAAGAGAATGAACTCCAGAGCTCTGATTTCACCAATGTAGAACCTGCCTCTCTTTTTATAATCTTTATACTTTCTGTTACTCTTATCTAGTTGCAACAGCCAGTACTTTTCCTTTGTTTAGTGTGAAGATGTAGCCTGTTTGCTACACTGTAGAATGTTGCACTTAAAATCTTTTAACTTTGAAAAATATATTTTAGAAATTACTTCAGAAGAAGAAGGCTGTACTATACAGTGCATTATATCATCTGTGGAAGCAAAGATTGAAGATAAAAACGTTAAAAGAAAATTAACTATAGGAAAGTTGAAGCATATCAGAAAAGAAAAGGTTAGAAAAATATCTTAGACCCAATTTCTGACCTAGTGACTTTTTCACTGTCCTTGGGTTATTCTGTTGATAAAAGGGAGTATGGTTTTGTTAAGATAGAAGATTAATTTGTTTGAATTCTACTTTAACCCTTTGAGTAGTGAGTTTTTTTCATGCTTGCTGACCCCCAGGAGTGAGTTTCTTTTTAAAAAAATGAAATTAGTTCCAGTTCCAGTTTTATTAACTTGAAATCATGTTTGTTTGATAACCAACTTATGGAAACAAGAACATACATTTGCCTTTTTTAATGTTGATTTACACATTTTTTTATTTATTTTTATTTTTACAGGGACAGAGAGAGTCAGAGAGAGGGATAGATAGGGACAGACAGACAGGAACGGAGAGAGGTGAGAAACATCAATCATTAGTTTTTCGTTGCTGTCGCAACACCTTAGTTGTTCATTGATTGCTTTCTCACATGTGCTTTGACTGCAGGCTTTCAGCAGACCGAGCCACCGACCTTGGGTCCAAGCTGGCAAGCTTTTTTTCTTTTGCTCAAGCCAGATGGGCCCGTGCTCAAGCTGGCGAGCTCGGGGTCTTGAACCTGGGTCTTCTGCATCCCAGTCCGACGCTCTATCCACTGCGCCACCGCCTAGTCAGGCTACACATTTTTAAAATAAAAAAATTATCTTATGCAATTCTCGCATACCTCCCATCTGTAAATAAAGAAGTATTGTTATTAGCAGAATCTCAAATATGTACTCACATATGATGATAGTCTTGGGACAGTTTATAGGTATTTTTATTCCTTATGTTTAAAAATTTTTCAAACCGTGGTATTCCTCAAAACATGGAGGCAGCAGAGTGGTTTGTTACATTCCGTGCACACCACCCTGTTCCCTCCGTCTACGCTCCCTTCTTGTAGTATGCTGACATACGAAGCATTTTCATTGTGGCTTATGCTTTGAGGCTGTTGCAGGGACTGGCTTTGGGAAGTGACGCCCTGAAGGCCGAAGGCTTTCTCCTACTGACGATGGTCGGCCTCCTCTGGGTGATTTCCTGTCTTTCACAAACTCCTCCAAAATCTGATCAATGAGCTTCAGTCTGAAGTCATATAGCTGTGGTCTTCTTCCAGTCTTCACCTGATGCACAGTGTATGAGTTCAGAACAGCAATATCAATTTCATGAAAAAAAAGTTTTATATACCATTTAATGACTTTTCTTACATTTCCTGTGAACTTATTTGTATATCAGCCTTGTCAATCAAACCCATATTCTCATACCTCACCACACTTAGTGGCTTGGTAATGCTTTGCCCAGTAGTGTAACCACTTTTCCCAGTTTCAATCATCAAGTCTTCATGAACTGTAGTTAGCCTGTTGACCTCTCTTTTGTCACGCCATCTTTGAGCGAACATGATTGTACTATGTCTTGAGATGCGTTCACCCTTTTTTATATTCTCCAGCTCAAAGTTTATAAAGACGTACATGTACAATCATACTCTGGATGGTCAGGAGGCATGGGATGTACACAAACTTTTGTACTACTCAAAGTGTTAATGAAAATTTAAAGTGTTTGTTGTGGCTGAAAATTCTTAAGTTTAAAATTTTGAAATTTGAACAGATCAATAACATATAATTCTTGATAAATTTAATAGCTATAAATATTATTATAATATATACTGTATATTATATAATTCTTGACCTGTTCAGGTCAGGATCACTGGTTTAGAAGGATTTCCTCTGAGAGGGATTTGAGTTAGAATTTTTAAGAAACCTATTTTATAGTTTGGGACTATGCGGAACTAGTACACAGAAGAAACAACAAGCCATTGTCATGTCCGCTGCACACATGCTATGTTGTAGATGGAGAGCATTGTTCGACTTACTTCAGTAACCCAGAATCCAGGACTTGGCTGTCTCTGGGCCAGAGTATGGGAAATCACAGACCAAATCAACACCATGTTTGGCACTCAATTTTAAGAAGTAGAGTGTAAAGTAATTCATCAGAAAGCACTGGCCCTTGTAGGGTATGTGCCATATAATGAAAACAGATGGAATCAGTGCCTACTTTCTAGAAGTTTATATAAGATTATAGATTATGACTCTGACAGGATGTTAATATGAATAACACATTCATAACATTGATACATTAATATGAAGAAAGCATATCCATTGTTATGAAGGTCTCCTATCTATGAAAGGACATGAAATGTACCTAATATTTGTATGTTTAGGGCTTCAAATTTAATCAGAAAGTTTCATAAGCTACTAAAGCTTATCCTCAGCTGTTGCTTTATAATATCTGACAATATTTTTTACCATATCCTTGGCAACCCCTTTCTTTCACTTTTCAGATAAACTTCTTGTGGAACAAACATAAAATTCACATCCAGGGAACTGATCTTCCTGACCCAGTTGCTACGTTTCAGCAACTTGAACAGGAATAGAAAATCAGTTCTCAATTGCTTCAGAACATTCTAGGTGGAGGCTTCCAGATACTTATGCTTATCCAAATGCAAGCCATTCCAGTGATGCTGTACGTGAGTATGAAGGTTTAGTATGCCTCTGACATTCTTTCCTGTGTTTGCTTATTACTCTTTTCTCTGTCTTTGAAATCTTCCTTTCTGCCTTATCCCTTCTTCTGTTGAATTCCTTACTTTGATTTTTCTTTTTTTTGTATTTTTCCGAAGTTAGAAGCAAGGAGGCAGTCAGACAGACTCCTGCATGCGCCCGACCCCGGGATCCACCTGGTATACCCCCTGGGGAGATGCTCAGGCCGGTCTGGGGCGTTGCTTTGCTGCAAACAGAGCCATTCTAGTGCCTGAGGCGGAGACCATGGAGCCATCCTCAGTGGCCCAACAGAACCTTGGCTGGAGCCATTCTCAGTGCCCCAACAGAGCCATGGCTGTGGGAGGGGAAGAGAGAGACAGAGAGGAAAGGGAGGGGGAAGGGTGGAGGAGCAGATAGGTGCTTCTCCTGTGTGCCCTGGCTGGGAATTGAACCCAAGACTTCCACACGCAGGGCCGACGCTCTACCGCTGAGCCAACCTGCCAGGGCCTCCTTACCTTTCTTTAAGGTCCATCTCCAGTGCGTGTGCCTTCATAAAACTTGTCGTGATCCCTACAGCTAGATGTGATCTTTTTCCTCTACCAATCCTCCACTACCACCCTGGTCTCCATAGTATTGTGTTCTTTTTCTTGCAATATTTGTCTTTCACTTCACACTACTGTGTATTTGCACTAATTATATCATCTTTTCCTTTTACTAGAGTATAAACACTCTGAGCATAGGGACGATGTTCTGTTTATTCATCCATGATTTAGTTTATAATTCCCAGGAACTATTTTAGAAATACAGAATTTTTGTACTAACCTTTTTTCCCTAATACTTTTTATTATTGCAGTATACTTTACATATAATAAAACACATGGATTTTAAGGGCACAGTTTAGTGAGTTGCAGTGATGCATACTTATGTACCCCTCTTCCCAGTGAAGATGTGCAACACTTCTGTCACCCCAGAAAATTCTTGTACCCTTTCCATTCTTCCCTCATCCCACCCCTGCCCATAGGTAATAGCTGTTCTGATCTCAATAGCCATTAATTATTATTTGCCTCTCTAGAATGTTATGTAAGTTGAATTATTCATATGTTTAAAGTGAAATAGGTTACCTGCATAACAAAGTAATGACATAAGTAAACTGCATGGGAATGAGGAAAGAATCCCCGCTTTTGCCTTGACCTTTCATCGCATGGCTCCCTGCCCTCTGGTCTCCCTCATGTGAGTCTAGCTGGTCTCTGATACCATGTATCATACCCTCGAGGCTACTGTCCTCTAAATCCTCAGTGTCTTTGGGGCCTGCTGCCTTTTAGGGAGGACTGGTATGTGTCCTCACCGTGTGGATGAGGGTCTGTGGAGAGAAATGGGCACATGGACTCCCCTGCTGTGGGGCAGAGGGAAAGAGGGACCTCAGACCACAGACCAAGGCCAGGTGGTCAGGGGCTGTGGGCCTTGCCCTAGCTCCCTGGGTGGTCAGCCCAGGATTCAGGAGTTGACACCACTCTGGCTTTGTCTCCCCTGGGTTCAGTCAAGACCTAGGAGGTGGCCTGAGGCAAGGACAGGGCCAGGGAGAGGAGGTAAGTGCGGAGCATGCGAGATGTGAAGAAGACAGGAGGGACAGTGGGGAGAGGAGGCTGGGAGGAAGGGGCAGAGCTGAGGGAGGAGGGGAGGACATAAGGATGGGGGGACTGGGGTTCTCAAACTTGGTGCTGCCCTACCTGGAGCTAGAGTGAAAATGTGCCTATTAGACAAGGGAGGGTTCTCTGGGGGATGGAAGGGTAAACGCATGGCCAGAGAGGGGTCTCCAGTCAGCCTGTGATGGGCCCATCAGTTCACTGGCCAACTAGGATGAATAGAATTTACTGCACACTATGGAATGCTTGGGTTACGCAGGTGAGAAATAAGGTAAGGAGAAGCTTTTACTATGCGAGGGGCTATATAGCTCAGGGGTCCCCAGTTCAAATCCGGGTGCCCCCTGGTGGTAACTTGTTTTATTGCCAAATAGATAAGTGACCTTGATACCACATTCTACTCAATAGCAATGTCTTGAGTGGTTTTTGTGTGCTGTGTATCCCTTTTCTCTGAACTGGACCATGTGTATCAGTCTGGGCCAATCAGGAGACGGAACCACACGGTCATTTAAACAGGGGAAATTTAATATAGAGAATTATTGTGCTATAAAATAAGAGTAATTAGCCTGACCTGTGGTGGCGCAGTGGATCAAGCGTCAACCTAGAACGCTGAGGTCCCTGGGTCGAAACCCTGGGCTTTCCTGGTCAAGGCACATATGGGAGTTGATGCTTCCTGCTCCTCCCCCCTTTTCTTTCTGTCTCTCTTCTCTAAAATGAATAGATTAAATAAATAAATAAATAAAAATAAAACTACTTTTCTCATAGAATGTGAGTAATTACAAAGGTTCAAAGAAAACTCTATAAAGGTACCCCTGTGATGAGGGACCCAAGCAAGGACAAATTTGGAAGAGGGACTCTTCCCCAGAGCTAGGAGTCAGATCTCATCGGGTAAGGTGTGGTTGTAGCCCACCCACCGAGTTGTCCCTACCAGACCTGTTCATAGGCTCCAGGCAAGCAGGAAGAAGCCTTCTAAGCACACAGGTGAGCTTCTTGGAAGTGTGAGGACTGGAGGTCACAATGTCCATACTTGGAGGGTGTGGGAGCCAGACCTGGGCAGAGGCAAGTCCAGACTGGCAGGTGGGTGCTTAGAGGGCATTGGGGTGGGAACATGGGGTGGTCAGCAGTCCAGCTTGGGCAGTAGGGTCACAGAGGAGCTTTGTTCACTGGATGTGTGCCTGGGGCAGAGTTCCACCAGGTGTCCTCACACACCTGCAGCACTGACCAAGCACGCAACAGGAGCCAGAAGAAGAAAAACAAGAACATGTGGCCAGAACTGGGAAAGAAGCCCCCTTTTGCCTACCACATTCCTCCAGCGTCCTCTGTGGACAAGTGTTAACATTGTGCTCACTTAAAGGAGAAATGCTGAATCTGTCCCTTTCCCCAGAGCAGAAATGGAAGGGTGAACTTAGAACTGAGAGTCAATACATTGATAACTGTCACACCACGTGACTTGTTTGGCCAACAAGATGTTAGCAGATATGCTACGAGCAGGGGCTTGAGATCTACTTGCAGGATTGGGTTTGCTCTTCACACTTCCACCATTACCGTGAGATGCACTTACCCTGGAAGCTGCTCTCCTTCAACCTGGGCCCCGGCATGGAACATGGCTCAACCCTTAGCCCAGCTCCCCAAGAGGAGCCAATGCCAGTCAGACCTGCAGCTTATAGCTCATTCACCCAGCCAAGCCCAGCCTAGGTCAGCTGATTCACATTCAACCTGCAAACCCAAGGGCATGAGAATAAATACTTACTGTTGTGTGCCACAATTTTTGAGGGTGGCTTAATTATGCAACATTATTGTAAGACTGACAAATACTGAAATCGGTATGTCAAAAGTGCTCCTACATAACAGAAGCCTATAATACATGTAACAGCTTCATGATGAAGAGATGGGGGCCAGGGAAGCTGTTGCCGTCAGCTGGGAAAATAGCAAGGACATTCTTATTGAGGGTAACAAAAAGGGAGGCTCATGTTTACCTGGAAGGCAGCAAGTATACTTGAACTTGTAGAGGTGGGGGAGGCTATTTCAAGGCAAAATGTTGAATGCATGAGCTATTTGTCACAGGATGCTTTCCGATAAGATACTATGAAAGATTCTAATTCAGAAGAGAATTTACTGGTTTGTAGTCAGAATTTAGAAGCAAGTTGGAAGAAATGAAACCATTCTGTTAAAAATAAAGGTGAAACCATTGTTACATCGTTTTAGGGAAAAGACTAAATCCAGAGCCTTTCAGTAAGACAGCTTCAGACCAAATCAAGCTTTAATGTACTCATAGCTTTGATGCGTTTTATTACGAGCACTAAAAGAATTAAGGTGATGACAAGTATATCCTCTTTTTGGACAAAAGTGTGCGTAGGAAGATTTGGGATGTGGTCTTGCAGAACTGCAATGTGCACCAAATACTTATGAGTGAACTGGAGGGAGAGCATATGTAAAAATAAAATTGTAGTTATGGCTTTTGAAACATGGAGTAAAACACATAGGAAACCCACACAATTCTTGAGAGAGTGCTATTGACAAAACATCAACAGCCCAGACTAAAGGAGACTGAGACTGGGAAGTGGAAAGACCTCTGGGCCGCTAACACTCTACAGGTGGGAAGCAAGTTGAAAAAACTGCTTCACCACCAAACAGGACATATTTTCCAATAACCTCTTCAGAAATCGCAAAGGAAGATGATGGGAAAAGAAGACTTCTGAGAAGGTGGAGCCAAGAGTCACATAGAACAAGGGACTGGGAGCCAAGGCCACACCAAGGAACATCCCTACTCCAGAAATGATTATTGTGTGCTACTGACTTTTGAGGTGGTTTTGTTTTTATGTAGCATAATTGTGAAAAGGCTGTGTCAAATATTGAAATTGGCATCTAGAAGGAGGCTCTGGCTGTACCCAAAGGTAAAGGGGGCATGACACTTTTGCGTACCCAGTTTCTACAACTATGGGTGCTTCCCATTTTGTCCGACCTTGGAATGTAAATCTTGATTGCAGTAAGTCTGCTCCTGTGCCCTCACTGTATTTGGGGTGTGCAAGAGGTAGCTAACTTGTCTTTCAAGTTCCTAGGTCTCTGGATCAAGAGAAACCTCACCTGGATCTAATGTAGATCACAAGATCCTGGTCACTGCCTGATTGAATCAGACTTTGGGGTTTTGGGATAAAGCTGTGTATATTTTGCAAATAGGAGAGGTGGAGATGATTATGACCAGGAGGGCAGGCCATGGTAGTTAAACTGTCAACCCAGTCCTTCACTTATTCTATCTGTGCCCTTTGCCACAAGACTTTTCAGATTCTTCCATTCGAAGTGGAATATGGCTCCTTGCCCTTGATGCAGGGTTTGGTCCTGTGACTCGCTCTGACTGATGGAATGTTAACACAAGTGATACAAGGAGAGGCTTGCACTCCACATGCATAATTGGGCTTGCCTTCTTGCAGGTCTTCCAATGCCATGAGAAAAGCTTCCCCTGCTAGCTGCTGCTCCTCCAACCCGACCCCAGAAGGAACCGATGTGGAGCAGACCTGGGTCCAGCTCACTGAGAGGAGCCAACCACAGCTTGAAGCAGGGCCACTAGTTCCTTCCAACCCAGCCTGGACCCACCAATTGGCATCCATGCTGCTGACCTATGAACATGAAGGTGAATGCTTACGATCGTGTGCATCTGAAGTTTGAGAGGATTTGTTAGGAAGCGACATAGCTGAATAATATAACCACAGTTCTTACACTGTGTCCCCCTTCCCCTCCTGCACTGCCCACCAGGCACTGGGTGAGTGGAGAGGAAGAGACTTCCATTTATTGAAGAAATTCGAGTTGTGCTTACAGAGTCGAAAACTGCCTATTCGACCAAGGAGGACTGTCTAAGGAATGCAGGATGAACTCATGGCCTGAAAAGTGGTCTCTAGACAGTTGTTGATGGGTCTGCTGGTTTCCATAGACTGGTTAGGAATAAACAGAATTTACAGTATGCAATGGAATTCTTGGGTGTGGCCACACTGGTGAAATAGACTAAGGAGGACTCTTAGTTAGGCATAGGAGTATAGCTCAGGGGTAGAGCATTTGACTGCAGATCAAGAGGTCCCTGGTTCAAATCTGGGTGCCCCCTGCTAAAGGCTTGTTTTATAGCTGAACATAGATAAATAAGGACCTTCTTGATTTAACTTCCTACTTCCAAGTGACCCTCATCACCACTCTTCCCTGGTCTGTCAGTTTTCTCAGCGTAACTTCTGATATCTGGCACAAGACATGGCACTGTGCTTAATGATCTGTGTGTTTCAGAGGTTCTTAATTAAGTGCTCTTTGACGTTTACATTGTGAAGGAATGAATCAGACGATACCCAACCTGCGTCAGAATTACTGGTGACCTTACTAAAAATACAAATTAAAATTCTGTCTTAGGCCTGACCAGGTGGTGGCACAGTGGATAGAGTGTGGGACTGGGATGATGGAAACTCCACTCAGATATCATCTTGAAGTAGCAGAATATCTGGTAAATTCTTGGTTGCCTTCTTAACATTTATATTCTTAATTTTTCTTGATAAAATTATGATAAAAATTACTACTATGATCATGATTGTGGCCATCAGGTAACCTTAAAGAAAATAACATAAAGGTCATATTGAGCCTGACCAGGTGGTGGTGCAGTGGATAGTGTTGGACTAAGATGCGGAGGACCCAGGTTCGAGACCCTGAGGTCTCCAGCTTGAGTGCGGGCTCATCTGGTTTGAGCAAAGCTCACCAGCTAAGACCCAAGGTCACGGGCTTGAGCAAGGGGTTACTCGGTCTGCTGTAGCCACACAGCCAAGGCACATATGAGAAAGCAATCAATGAGCAACTAAAGTGCCACAACGAAAAACTGATGATTGATGCTTCTCATCTCCGTTCCTGTCTGTCTGTCCCTATCTATCCCTCTCTCTGACTCTCTCTCTGTCCCTGTAAAAAAAAAAAAAAAAAAAAAAAAAAAAAATCTGTCTTAGTAAGACTGAGAAGGCATCTGGGGACTTTGGCTTTTTATTTTGGGGCAGGGGGCTGGTGGCAGCATACTCCCCAGCTAGCCTCATCTTAACATCCAGTGATTGGAAAATTATTTTGAAATTTACAATAGAAACACCAGTCTGGTGATAAACACCCATGATTTTTAAGCTAGAGCCTTCATCCCAGGAAGGAGGGGAGGTCGGGTGCTGGGCTGTAGGCAGAGACAGTGGCTGGGTGTGTAGAGGCAGAAAACGTGGAAGAGGTGAGGAAGACACAGGCACGACAGTGGTGACGGCTTGGCTCGTGAGCGATAACTCGGCTCACCGCATTACACAACACTGGTTGTTTCTGCGTGAAGTGTTTGAGTGATGACGCAGAGGTCCCTGGTTCGAGTCCGGATGCCTCCTGAATTTGGTGGGAAGAGCAGTTGGGTGGGCCAGGCCATTTCCCACCCCTGCAGCCCTATGTGACCTCTCCAGACCAGCCTTCAGCCCTGACTCAGCCCCACCTTGTCTCACTTCTCTTTGCTGAGCGTTTCTCTTGCGTTGTGTTCCTTTTCCTTCCCCCAAAACTGTTGAACCCTCTTTGTTTTGAGGATCCCCATTGTGTGAGCCCTGGCGACGGCTCTGCTGGCTGCCACAGATGCCAAAATGGAAGGATACTTTCTCCCTCTGTCTTGCTGGCACTCTTGGGCAAATAGGTGCCCCAGATCCAGACAACACTCAGAGACTGAGTGACCCAAATTCCAGTGTCTGGCATCGTCCAGCGGCTCCCTAACCAGTGTACATTGTCTGAGAGCCTGGGGCTCCCTTGGGTCACCCCTGCTTCATGAGGCTGCATCTCCAACCTTTCCTTCAGTGCCATGAGCTCCCTGACACCAGACAACGACTGTCTCACCTTTTCCAGTAGACAGAACCAGTTCCTGTGTCTGCAGCAAAGTACCTGGGCTTCTGCAACAACTGGAATGCTGTGTAGGCAAAGGACCTTAAAGGAGAGGCAGTGGGTGTGGGCTTGGCTTTAGCTCCTATTTGGGATGGAAGAAAGTGGAAACCCAGCTGATTCTTCAGGGCTGAGAATCTGGGAACTCAAGGCGCTCTGTGTAAAGTGACTGATCACGTAGATTGAGCTGTCCACCTGGATGGGAGGTAGTTTATTCATGTGGGAGGCATTCAGTGGATGTTTGTGGCTGGCCCCCGTTCTGATTGGTCAGTGTCTGTGCCGCAACCATTGTTAAATATTTTGAGTATCACTCCTTCTTGGAACAAAGTTCCCAAAGCTTTCCCGGACCACCCGTTGTTAGAGAACAGGACAAAGGACCAATCCAGTCTGAGCATGGGGCAGCTCAGAGACATACAGTAGAAAACTCAAGTGTCTACAAGCTCTCTGACAAAGATCGAAGTGGGCAGACTTCCCTGTGACCGCTGAATGACCGATTGTTGGGGAACCAAGGTGGAATTGTCAAAACTGCAGTCCCAGTTGGGCTCGCAGTTCCCCCATCTTTTGTGTGAAGGGCCACTCCAATGACAGTCACTCCAGTGAAATCGCAGAGGGTGTCAGGACAGCTCCTCCAACGTGAAAGAAAAGTCGCTACATGTTACTTTTACCTTAGTCTTTATTGGGAGTTTCTCCTGTCACCCAGGTAATGGGATCAGGGGTGATAAAATTCTTAGATGCGAAATGTCTCCCTGAGGAGTCAGGTAGAACATGGGGAGTGGTGACTAGTTGCCAAGTTCTACCTATGTGTTTACATGTTTCTATACTTGTAGTAATCCCCAAAGATGAGAGAAGAAGTGATTTTCATGCTGGTGGCTGGTACGCCAGCCAGAGACAGGAAGGAGGCTTCTGAGTGCTCAGATGAGGAGTCAGTGGGAAAGAGGAGGGAGCTGATGGCCAGGAGAGGGTGAATCAGCCAGGACATGGGCTCACTGGGAATAATAAACAGAAACGCCTAGGTTACTGGGAGATCTCTCCCAGGGGAGGCCCCGCTCATGAAACCGTGTCAATTAGAAAGCAGTTGGAGGCAGGCGCTGGCTCAGGGGAAGGAACTCTGACTGTAGGTGCTGAGGTCTGTGGTTCAGATTCCTGGGTCCTATGAACTTGTCTCATTCAGTACCAGATGTGGGGCGGAAGCCACGCAGGTCATTTGCTGGGAAGGTCTGTCTCCTCCAGCTCAGGGAGGGTACAGGCATGGGAGTGGGAGGCAGCCAAGTATGGCGGGCCAGGTCGGGCCTGCTTCCGGGGCTGGGAAGAGCCCACAAGCATCCCTGTGGGATCTGGCCCCAACCCTGTTATTAATCAGGTGTGTGTGTGTCAGCGTGTCTCTTCATTATGGCCTCTTTTCAAGCCCGAAACATGGGGCACCATGCTAAATTGGGGGTTCCCAGTTCGGACTCTTCACTGCAACCATCCAACGAGCTTGTTACAATGGAGACCTCTGGCCCCACACCCGCTCTCTGGTTCAGGGGGCTGACCAGGCCTGTGAGCTTTATTTCCATGAGAGCACACTCGACCCTCATAACCTCTCACAGCATGGGCAGCCCAGCCAGGGTCACCCACAAGCCTTCCGTTGACACAGCTTTACTCAGTAGTCCTTGGCCGTGGACAGTGGGCTAAAGGCGGAGGATTGTGCAGAAGTCGGGTGGCAAGCACGAGTGCCTTTGTGCTGTGCAAGCAGGCCTTGTAGATGGACCAGACAGAGGGGTGGCTCAGTGTCGGGGAGTTCTGTGTATAGTTAGAGTCTGAGTCCTCGTTAGACAACAAGGAGAGGGGCTTTTTCTTTTCTTTTTTGAGTCAGAGAGAGGGATAGATAGGGACAGACAGGAACTGAGAGAGGTGAGAAGCATCAATCAGTTTTTTGTTGCAGTTGCGACACCTTAGTTGTTCATTGATTGCTTTCTCACATGTGCCTTGACCATGGGCCTTCAGCAGACCGAGCCACCCCGAGCCACTCCTTGCTGGAACCAGCGACCTTGGGTCCAAGCTGGCAAGCTTTAGCTTAAGCCAGATGGGCCCGCGCTCAAGCTGGCGACCTCGGGGTCTCGAACCTGGGTCTTCTGCATCCCAGTCCAACACTCTATCCACTGCGCCACCACCTGGTCAGGTGGAGAGGGGCTTTTAAGGACAGATATTCCTTACCTGTTCTTATTTTTTAGTTTTCACTGATTTGGGGGTATGCTTCCAGCTTTCCCTCTCCGGAGCCCAGATTTTGCATGCAGGAGAGAAAAGAGGCAAAGAGGGGTCAGACCAGTCCTCTCGTCCACCATCTCCTGCACTCTCTCAGTCCCTGCCCTGTCCACAGAGCCTCCCGGAAGCCTATGCTCCCCCAGGCCGAGGCCCAGGCAGGGCAGAGTGTGGGTTGGAGAGTCTGGAGCAGGCCCCAGTGGGAACTCTAGGACTGGGGACATGGAACCTCAGTCCGAGGCCTCTGGCCTGTGGCTCAGTATACCTGGCTCAGAATGCCAAGCAGCCTACCCATTACAGGGGCACATGGTCCACCTGCTCCTGTGTGATAGCCCAGGTGACTGCTCTGGAGCACAGAGCAGGAGATGGAGACACACCAAGCCCTCTGTGCCCAGACAGGAGCAGGGATCTGTGCCTTGTACAGCTTAATGTGCATACCAGTCACCTGAGGGAGAATCTTTAAATTTAGATTGAGTCTGCACTTCCTGACAAGTTCTGGGTCAAAAAAGTTAAATGGCTTCATCTTTTTTCTCCAGAAGTTCTGCCTGAGGGGGAACCAGGCATAAAGGACCCACTGTGATTAAAAGTGAAGTTGGGCAGGGGGCACCTGGATTTGAACCAGGGACCTCTTGATCTGCAGTCAAATGCTCTACCCCTGAGCTATACCCCCTCACCTGGAGGAGGAGTATAATTAATACCTTTTACCTGTATGGTCACACACAGGTTGGTTGGGATGTCCTGCCCAGTCTTTGAACTCCAGCCTCCCTCCTGCCAGGGACCAGCCCTTCTTCCCCCATCACCTCACCATGCGCCTGGCTGAGAATGCCCTGTTGCCTTGTTGACTTTCACAGGTGGGCAGACCTTTAAAATCATCCAGGTAATCCTCTCTGTCAGTTACAGTTATTGAATATCTACTGCATGTCAGGCATACTGGGATGGGGACATAGCTCTGATCGGGTCCCAAGCCTTCCCTTGCACTGAAAGATGGCTCAGAGCCCATGTCAGAAGTTCTATTTAATGACATAGAAGAATGTTCATGTGCAAGTGCAAAGGCAAATTGGAAAACAGTGTGTCAGGGGAAATCTAGATGATTTCAGCTTCTTAGGTACTTTTATTTATTTATCTTTCAGCTTTTCAATTTTGAACATGTCGCCTTTGTAAAAAAAATAAAATAAGTGTCGCCCCGCCAGTTAACTCAGTTACAGCGTTGTCCTGAAACACCAAGCCTGCAGGTTCGATCCTCAGTCAATGGCAGTGAGGTACAAAGAAAACAAAATAAAACGGCGCCAGTCCAGAGTGAATCGGAAAAGACACTCCTGAGAGACCGAGCCGAGACTGAGAATGGACGTGATAGATGGTCATGGAAGCCTTCCACAGGAGCAGCGGCAGAGAGGTGGAACAGATGGAGGGGGGGGTGGTGGAAGAGGAGGTTGCTGTCCTGGGAGCCTTCCCAGAGCCTCATGACAGGTGGGTCCCTTGCCACGTGCTGCCACTGCACATTGCAGTCACATCACATCACCAAATGGCCACCCCTGTGCCTGCAGGGCCCCTTGCATAGAGTGAGGGGGCCAATAAATATATGAATGTGTAGAAAGGTGCGAGCGAGCCCTGGCCAGTTGGCTCAGCAGTAGAGCATCAGCCAGGCGTGTGGAAGTCCTGGGTTCAATTCCCAGACAGAGTACATAGTCCTGGGTGCTGAGGATGGCTCCTCGGCCTCCACCTCAGGCGCTTGAATGGCTCCTGTTGCAACAGAGCAATGGCCCAGATGGGCAGAGAATCGCCCCCTGGTGGGCATGCTGGGTGGATCCCAGTCAGGCGCATGTGGGAGTCTGTCTCTGCCTCCCCACTTCTCACTTCAGGAAAAAAAACAAAAACAAAAAACGTGAGCAAAAGAAGAGAGGCTATAACTTACAGAACGAGATTCCAGGGAAAGCAGAGGAGAAAGACTTCTTTCATCTTATAGGCTGGAGGGGGTGCAGGCAGCATCAGGACACTGAGTGACTTCATAGCCGATGGCCTTGGTCTTCTCAGTCAAGTGAGTAACGGGTCTTCTAAAGAGAAAGAAGGAAGCAGGATGGCACTCACTACGGGCGAAGCAGGGCAGAATTTGCCCTAGACATTGTGGGTAATGCAGAAAAGGTGAATTAGAAAGGAAGGGAGTCATTGCTCCTGAGCAGAGAGCTGCCAGTTGAGGTCAGACTGGCACAGGCTTGCAATGGGACCATTGCCTGGCTCCACAATTGATGTCAGCAAACACTGGCAACCCTAGAGCAAAGATGGAGAAAGTCAGTGGTGTCGCATATCCATAGACGTGGAAGGACGCTGTGAAGAAGGCAGAGAGAACACAGGCAGAGACCGCACAGGGACTAGAATCGAGGTTTCGAGGAAGTCACGGGGTGTATACTGGGGCAGCAGGCAGGAGAGCCACAGCAGTTTTGAGAGGGCAGAAACACAGAACAAGTCAAAGCAATCAAGGTCCAAATGAGGATGATGCAGTTTCAGTAACAGTAAAGACAAGATGAGGTAAAAACAGAAGAGGCATCAGAAAGGACTTCTCAGATCTAAGACCTTAAAAGGGAATATTTCTGAGTGAAGGTCCAGTTTGGGTTGTGTATTGGCTTAGACTTGGCCATGTGTGCAGAGCCTGCAAAAGGACTAAGGATCAAAATGAAACAGAAACAAGCACACAAACCAGAAGTTTTCTTCTCTCTCTTGTAAGGGCCATGCTTAGATGGTCCTGGTTTGGCATCTTTCGCACCTGGTCCGGAACCTGATTCCTTCTTTCTGGTCATTCCAGTCTATCTGGTTTTTATTCCAAAGGTCTCCCCGTGGTCCCGCATCTCCCAGTTTAGCATGTTGTCTATCTTTTAGCCAGCAGGAAAGGGAAAGAGGAAAGACATTCTCTCCCTTTAAGAGTACCCATCCCTGTCACCTACATCCCACTGGCCAGAGTGCACTTGGCCTCACTCCAAGGGAGTCTGGGAAATGTAGTTTTTCTTCTGTGAAGCCATGTGCCCAGCTAACTACCAAGAAGACAGAATGGATACTGGGGGAAACACTATAAAGAGATTTCACCATGCCTCTTTATAGCTGCCGTGGGGTGGAATCTGTGAACACCATTAGAGCCAACATGGAAACCTCACCTGTTGTGAGCACTGGGAAGGTCATTACTGTGATGTTGACACAATGAAAACAGAGGAAGGCGAGGGAAATATGATTGTCAGCCTGGTTCTAAAATCTTCCACTGAGCCTGGGGAGGCCCAGGTATGGGCATCTATATCAAGGAGGAGGGCACGGTGTAAGGAGATGCAGACTGCTTTGAAGGAGGAGAGTTGAGGGCTGGTTGAGGACCAGGACCTAGAAGGGAGAAGTGAAGGATACATAACAGGAAAGGGGAGAGGGTGCCCTCTCTGGAGGGGGAATGAAGGCATAGGGCCATCTTCAGGGGACTGCTGTAAAAAGGGGCATTAACAGGAACGGTGGAGGATGAAGGAAGTCCCCCAGTGAGCAAGGGGTTCCACAGCTGCAGGGCTGGAAGGATTGGGTTGCAGCACCTTAAATAGTAAGGAGGAAGCAAGATGGAGGCCACCGCTCTAGAGGTCATTTTCATTATTAAAAGGTGTCTTTGGGGAAGGGGAGGGCTGGGACAGGTAAGGGGCAAGCCACCAGGTTCTAAGCCAAAGTTCCAAGTATTTATGAAACTGGAATAACAAAAAGCCACACCTCTTTGAAGAAAAAGTTATAACTTAAAAATTCACATCTCTTGTCAACAAAAAGCTGTACCAAAGGGGAATCTGAAGCACATCCCTGAAGATAAAAGTATTGTTTTTTCAGACACGTATGTCATATGCTAATAAGACAACTCAGAGGATACCATATATTTATAACCCAGGGGGGAAGGCTATCTGCCAGCCAATTTCATTAGTCTCCAGGAAGACAGACATGCCTGTGCTCTGTCTTACGTGGCTGTTTCTTTCAATGTTTAAAAAATTTAAGACTTGCTGGTTGTCAACTGGTTTTATTGTAAGAACCTGTTCTTGACCTATCTGAAATATAAACTCCTGGGTTTTTGTTTTGTTTTAATAAACCTGAAGGATCATGCAATGTATTTTAGGTAGTTGTGAGAAAAGTTATAAAAGATTAGGGATACTGAAACTATGAACTGTACTTCTGCATTACATGCTGTCTCTCTGAACCCACACTGATTCTGAGATTGTCCACCAGATGGTCGCTCTTTGTTACGCACACTTTAGGAAGCCATCACATTCTTCAGTTTTGAGATGGTTGATAACATTCACTTATTCCTTCAGCAGAAGTTCACTTCTAAAGCTCCAGTGAGGCACAACATTGTCTTTAATAGTTACACAGCCCAAGGTTAGACCAAAACAGGTTGATTGCTCACCTTGTGTACACTCTCTAAGCCCCATGACGGCTGCTTCCCTGAGTCACACACAGATCCTGGTGGTTTGGCTAAGAAGTAGACCTATTCCAGCCCGTTCCAGGCAGAAGGCCTGGACTGAAAAGGAGGAAATTAAGAAAACTAAGACATGCTGAAACAGCGACTGTTCCTGGAAGATGCTGTTCAGGTCAAGTTACAAATGATGGACACATAGGATGAATAGGAGGAAGTCCAGGACACAAGGTGCTGGGCACACGGAGTGGGATGAGGTAACCTGGGTCTGAGAGGACCCTCAGGATACTCTAAAGCTGGCTCTCAGCTTAGCTGTTGTCCAGGAGGCCTGGGAGAGCTTACACTAAATCTAGGTTCCGCCCCAGACATTCTGATTTAACTGGTCTAGGGTGGGGCCTGGGAAATGGCACTTTTTATCAACTCTTCTGGTGATGCTAATTTATATTTGGAGTTCAGAACCACTGACTACCGCATTGATGTTTTGCCATTTGCTGGTTCCAAAAAAAAAAAAAAATCTTTACAGTGATGTCTAATGAGGAAGAAGAAATTGAAATCCAGCACCAATTTAAAAGGTCAAAATTAAGAAGAAATAAGGGGGCATCTGGCCAGAGAGTCCACCCAGAACACTGATGTTGGTAGTTTGAAACCTCAGGTCACTGGCTTGAGCATGGGGTCACTGGCTTGAGCCCAAGGTAATGGGTTCCATCCCTGGTCAAGACACGTGTGAGAAGCAACCAATCACAACTATGTGGATAAACAAGTTGATGTGTCTCTCTCTCCTTTTCTCTCTCTCTTTCTACCTCTCCCTCTCTCTTGTCTTCCCTCTCAATCTCTCTCTCTAAAAAAAAAAGTGTAAAAAATATATAAATAGGGGGCACCCAGATTTGAACTGGGGACCTCTTGATCTGCAGTCAAATGCTCTACCCCTGAGCTATACCCCCTCCTGCTATGGTATACCTTAATTAATACTTTTCATCTCTACAGCCACACCCAGACTACCTATAAACTTATGAGTTGCCACTACAGGATGGACTGCTCTTGGGAGCCTCCAGGCCTGCTTCAGAGAAAACTCATCAACCTGCTGTACAACAGGAGACAGGCTCCCTCCTCCAAGGCCCTACAACCTGTGACCTGGCCCACCATCCCTAGGTGTGGGCAGCACACATTGCCTTCAGCAGACACTCCCGAAAACAGGCATTTCAGTAAAAGGAGGACTCACAGAGCCCCACCTGTTCATTTACCTGAGGATAGATCTGCAGCTAAGAGTAACAGCTGACATTGTAGTACTAGCTATTGTTCGAAGTGCTTTAAATTCTCCCTCACACAAAATCTCTCAGCTGGTACTATTATTATCCCCCTTTTTATAAATGCAGAAACTGAGGCACAGGAGAGATTGAGTAGCTTATCCAAGGTGACACTCTCTAACCTACCCCAGCAGGCATCTGGGATGTTCTGACACTTGGAGTCCAAACCTGATGTTTCTGGGAAGTTTGCGGCGCTCAAGGTATGCTGGAAACAACCCGCTCTGCTGGCATTTAGTGAGTCCCTCAGTGTGACTGGACTGCTACCCTGCCGCCATCCTCAGCCTCCAGAAATGCAGCTCAGCACTCGGCCAGCCTGAGACCAGTCACCATTTATTCTCGGCTGGGAACAAGGACCAGGAGGTAGACTGTGAGGGGAGGTGGGAAGGTTATTCAAAATTGCACATAAATAAGGGGGCACCTGGATTTGAACCAGGGACCTCTTGATCTGCAGTCAAATGCTCTACCCCTGAGCTATACCCCCTCTGATATTAATGTGACCTAATGGATACCTTTCATCTGTGTGGTAACCCTCAGCTCTGCAAAATTGTTACTGCTCTACTCCAGGACTGACTTTTTAGAAGCCGCCAAACCAGCTCATAATAAGACACCTTCCCTCAGCTCTGCAGTTTACTAGGCGTCAGTACCCAGGTGGAGTCATCAGAGAGGAGAAAATGAGAGGAGCTGCCTGAAGGAACCCCAAATCCATTTCCCATTGCCTTTTTGTTTTAGCCCAAGAGCTGGCCAACCATTTCCAAAACTACCCACCGACCAGGACTCCCAGCCCTCCGCCTTACTTCCTTCAGTGAAGGCAGAAACGGGCTCTAATGCAGATGCAGCCACGGAGCTCCGGTCTTTGGGGTTTGTAGGAGCAATGCTGCACACTCCCTCTCTCCCGTTAGGGTAGCTAAGCCTGGCTTTGGGCTGTGAGGTGGAAGGAAGCATGAGAGAGAGCTTGGGCTTGGAGAACCCAGTTCCCCAGAGGGAAATGTCGACCTTACATGAAGAACCCAGGTGCTGGGATGTGTCTCCGTAGGTCTGCCCACCACTCAGATGTGCTGTTTTGGTGGGAATGTGAGGGTCATCATTTGGGGTTTCATTTACTGTTTGTTCCTGCCAAGTACAGCTCTTTTCTGCCCTGGAAAAGCCATGAAGAATTCTGTGTGAGAGTCCCTGTCTCTTCTTTGAGGACCCAACGGAGTTGAAGAAATGAGATGCATACGGAAGGAGGTGATTGGCGCAGACTAAAGGAAGCTAGAATTTCAGCAATAGAGTAAGTAGGGGGCACCCGGATTTGAACCGGGGACCTCTTGATCTGCAGTCAAATGCTCTACCCCTGAGCTATACCCCCTTACCTGTTGTGTATGCCTAATTAAATACCTTTACACCTGAGTTGCAACACCTTCATCTGTGCACTGAAGTTTCTATGAATCCTTAGAAAGTTCTGGAGATGTGGAAAATGTGCCTTATAGCAAAATTATTCAGTAGCATTCGGTCCCTGGAAACCTCCTCTGCTCACAATTTTTCAGTCTCATCCTTCTTAGTATCATTTTAAAGGCACCTGTTTGGAAACTCAGTGCTAGGAGGGAACTGTCCCCTCTTTCCTTCCTCCCCTGGAAAGCTCCATCTTTAAACTTGCTCTGCGCACCCCCGCCGCCCCTCCTCCTCCCCCATGTCACTGGCTGGATTAGGGGCTCCGTAGCCTACCTCCTTCTCTGCTCTGTTTCCCTCCCACCAGAGCTGCTTGGCTTTCTGCAGTGTCTTCAGTGAACCCCGGAAGCCCTGACAAATTATTTGAATAATTTGGCCTGAGAGGTCATAACCCCCATTCTGGGTCCCAAGAAGCCACCCAGCTGTCCCAAGAGACCTTGGACCAGAAGGTTAGCACAACTGGAGCAGAAGGAACCTTGCAGGGGAACTGCGACCAGGGATACCTCCGCCGGGCGAAGGCCAGTCGGGCGCACAGCCCTGCAGACCTTGAAAGTGGACCGAGCCCTTGCCAACTGGCAGGGACACGGGAAGGCATCATCGATAGGAATCAGAAGGCCACATGGATCCCAATGGGCAGAGAAAAGACACCTGCCCAAACTGCACATAGGTCCAGTGCAGCCACCAGGTACCTGGCTGAGGACCTCCAGACATGGTAGCCCGCAGAGCGGTAACTCTTCATCAGCATTTTACCAGCCCCTTCATGGTCGCACACCAGCACCAGATGTGCTTGCTTTCCCAGATTCTCCTGTGTCTCTGGCTTCCCCACCTTGCCACGTTTGGGTGGGCTGCTTAGTGACTGTTCTCTGGTCCTCCAACTCCCCCTTCTGGACTGTTACTTCTCCCAGTTCATGATGGTGCAAGGTCTTATTTCTGTAACTCCTTTATTGAAATGTTCTCCGTGACAAGGCTGCTCTGGTTGAACACGGACCGGCACATCCGACCGGGTTAATTTTATTACCTTTTCCATTTGTGTATGAAACATACAGAAATTCACAAACCATGAGTGATCAGCTTTGCGACTACTAGAAAATTAATATGCCTGTGTAACCCCACATCCATCGCTCGGAGGCGGATGGAGATGTGATAAGGGACAGAGTAGGGAATGGCTCCTCTGTGTGTTCACGTTTCTGTAGCCTCAACGTTCACATCACTTTAATCTTTTACAGTTCCAAAAATAAAGCAACAAGTACAAAGACGTGAACATAAAAATAAATATAAACAAAACCCCTAACATTGATAACAGGACCCCAAAGAAGAAAACACCCTCAGTGGTATATATTCTAAGGGGAGGGGAATAAAGAAATATTGAGTTTTATGAGAGATTGAACTTAGTAAATTGTTTTCGTATAATTTTAAAACCTCCTTTTAAAAAATGTTTCTGAAGTGAGAAGCAGGGAGGCAGAGACAGACTCTCACATGCACCTGACCGGCATCCACCCAGCATGCCCACCAGGGGGCGATGCTCTGCCCATCTGGGCGGTTGCTCTGTTGCAACTGGAGTCATTCTAGAGCCTGAGGCAGAGGCCATGGCACCATCCTCAATGCCTGGGCCAACTTTGCTCCCATGAAGCCTTGGCTGCAGAAGGGGAAGAGAGAGATAAAGAGAAAACAGAGGGGGAAGGGTGGAGAAGCAGATGGGCACTTCTCCTGTGTGCCCTGGCCAGGAATCAAACCCAGGATATCACACGCCGAGCCAACTGGCCAGGGCCAAACCTATTTTTGAGCAAATGAGTAGCTATATTGATATTTTGGGGAACCAGGTTCTCACTGAGTCAGGAAATGTAAATATGGAATGTAGAGAAGGCAAAGAACATGGAGTTGGACTGGAATTGTAAGTAGCTGTATGAATACACACAATCACACACACACACACACACACACACGCACGCACATTTCCTAACTCTGTCCTCTGATAGGGGCTAGAAGCAACAACTCAGGTGCAATGAGCACTTCTAATGCCCATTTAATGGTTACTAAATACCATTAAAAGGAACCAGGGTCTCTTGGAGAAATAGCTGATTCTCGGGTAGAGCAAGAAACCTAAAAGATGAACATTCCTATTCCAGAAAGTGCTCAAAATCTGATGGGGACCTGCCAACAGAACACTGGGCTGGCCTGAAGAGGCTCACCACTAGCTAACTTAGGGACAATTTGAGAGAACAAAGAAAGATAAGAATTGTTATATAACTCATTAGATTAAAGAATCATGACTCCACATCAATAACTTTAAAAAAAATTTTAGGTGGAGAAAGGGAAGCTCTTCTTTGTAAAGAAGTCAACTAATAAATAGAAATGGAATGATAGAAATATAAAATCATCATATAAACTATCATTGTAAAAATTAATGTAGGTAAGAATCATTCATGGATGTTAACTGTGTTTGGTGAAAATTCTTGGGGAAGAGGGTACAGAAAAATTGGCCCAATGCCACTTTACTTGAATAATCACATCCAACTTCGTCAATAGTAGAAGACACTGACTACCCAGCCTCTCGATCTAATGCACTGAGAAGGACGTGACAGCAGTCATCTTGCTAGAATGTTGAACTTTAAATAACGAGGAAACCTTCCGACAACTCCTTTTCTCCCAAAGTAGCCACTCTCCTCAACTTTTTATTTTTCACTCTCAACTTTTAACATACATTTGTTGGCCTATTTTTGAATGCTTTCTCCCAATGTTCTGTTTGTGAGATCCAGCCAGTTGTGAGTACGTGGAACAGAGTTTATTCTTATATTTTTAGTTATTAAGCTTTGAGGCTCTGTGACATGTTACCTCCTTCCAGAGACCTACTTTTCCTTCCCGCCGGCAGGCAGGGCAGGAGCTGAGCTCAGTCTGGGAATGATATGATCCCAAACTGGACTTCAGTGCTTGTGAAGCTGTTCTAGCCATGCAAGGGTCCAAACTGAAGGTCTGGCATGTTTATTGTGGCCTCTTTTTGGCAGTGGTGGCTCCAATATTTGTCCCCTCATGGTGACTCACCTGGACTTTTGTGCTTACCTCTTGGCATCTGCCTCCCTCCTCTTAAAGCAACCATTTGTAGGTCCTCGAAGAATCTTTCCAAGTGTCTGTTCCATTTTGTACTCTCTGCTCAGAACCTGTCAGTTACTCTCCTGTTCCCAAGTCTACAGTTTTCAGAGTGCGCTCTGTGGAAAGTCTTCAGAGACCTCCCCTGGAGATGCGGAAGAGGTGAAATTCTGGAGGGGCTTGGGAAACCCCACCACCCCCATGTGCAGGCAGAGCACCTTCCCACTGTTCTGACTTCTATTCTGCACTTCTCAGGTTTTCATGGGAAGAAAGGGGTTTGTAGCTAAAATTACTTGACAGCCCTTGACTTATAAATAGAACCCAAATTATGAACATGACATGAAGGATGATGTGTGCTCTGACCTTAGTCTTCTCACCACTATCCCTATCCCATGATCAGCTACCACTATAACCATAATGAACTTCCCATCAATTCTCTACACGTGGCCTCCCCTTCCCCCACACTGGAGACGTTCAGATTTCTGTCTGGCATGTTCCTTGCCCCACCCTGTCTGCCCAGCAAACCCCTGCTGACCCCTCACTGTTCAGTTCGGGTCATGTGTTTTAAGAAGCCTTCCCTGACTCCCAGGAGAGACTCCTTCCGTCTGCTGAACGTCATACCCGCCCATTACCCTTGTTGGTTTGCACAACCATCTCACAATGGACAGTGAACTCCTCAAAGCAGCGACGATGTCTTTCTCCACTGGGTTAACCCTGCACAATTTTTGTTGGATAAATCGCCTTATATGCTTGTTTTCCTAGGACAGTTATAATTTCAGCTACTCCCTTTTGTCCAGATGAATCTATAAATTGTCCCAGATTTTTCTCTATTTGGGGTCCAAATTACATCTCCCAGGCTATCTCTTAGCACCAATAAGGGACCTTTATTATATTTAAAAACCCTGGGTTTTTGTTTAGAAAACATGGTCACCTTGATTATAAATTCTTCATGACCATCACCTGGTAGGCATTCAGCTGGTAGGCATTCAGCAGGGACTTGTTGACTAATTTCTACGGCATTTTGTCCCTAGCTGAGCTAAAAGGGACTCAATGTTTCTATAAAATATTCCAATTTCATCTGACTTGCCTTTGATGTGACTGGTCTCTCCCGCCCTGAAAGCCATAGTCAGTATTGTATTCATCACAAGTTCATCAAAAATTGATGACTCAAGGGTCAGCCTTATGAAACTTCAAAATCACTTGTAACTATGAGTCAGACTCTAAGTAATCAGCTTACTGTTTTTGAGATTTATTCGTGTTGTTACTTAGTAGTCTGTTGTATGAATGTATCATGATTTGCATACCTACTTGTTGATAGATGAGTGAACCTAGATTTTTGGAAATTAAGTTTTTCTGACATTTCTTTATATAGCGATGAGAGATTACTTTTTTCCCCTACATAACCAAGATGGCCTTCAGTTCTGGTAGTCATAGGATACCATACTGGTTCTTTTTATTTTCTTTGGGAACTGAAATGACAATACCTTTGAATGATGTTACTGACTCACAGTAAATCTGCTTTTAGTTTTCTTTTAAGGTTATTTCCGTCATGACTTAAGCTCAAAGCTTTAAAAGTCACAGTAATTTACTGAAGAGGGGTACCTGTTAATTACTCTGTGACTCAGGTTATCATCACTTTTTATTTCTTTCAGCCATTTTGTTACTTATTAAAACTTTCCCTGGGGATTGAGGAGAACAACTATCAGGACAGAAAGTTGGTTTTGTAATTTTGTTTTGATACATAGTTTAGTAGGAAAGAACAACTGAAATAATGGAGCCTGGCCTGTGGTGGCACAGTGGACAAAGCATTGACCTGGAATGCTGAAGTTGCCAGTTTGAAACCTTGGGCTTGCCTGGTCAAGGCACTTACGATAAGCAACTACTACGAGATGATGCTTCCTGCTCTGCCCTTCTCTCTCTCTCTCTCTTTCTCTCTCAAATCAATATAAAAGTAAATCAACCTCTAAGTAAAATCTAAAAATTAAAAAAAAGAATGGAAATAATTGAGATTCTGGACTATTTTTGGATTTTAGTTATTCACATTCTTTACCCAGTTGAAATGGATGTCACTGGCAGTTCTAAGAAACTCTGTTGGGATGGTAGTGGCAGGGGTGTATAATATTAGATAAGTGGATATGGGAGAAGTAAGTAGAGTGATAAGAACATGAATGATTGGATTTAGCACTTATGTTTTTATTTTTTATTTGTTTGTCTGGTAGTGTTTGACCAGGCTCTGAAAATTTATGTACTTTTCCTTGTATTAAATATACTCTGTTTTTAGGGTTGAGAACTTCTGGCTTCTGCTCCTACTGGGTCTGGAAAGACATTGGCTTTTAGCATTCCCATTTTCATGCAACTGAAACAACCCACCAATAAAGGCTTCAGAGCCTGATTATATCACCAACACGAGAACTTGCCAGCCAGGTATGACCTGTAGCATCAGTCATCTTTCTTATTTGAGGACAATAAAAATTCTCAAAAGAATAAGGCTGTGTCTTTTGTCATGGTCAAGTATTCTGTACAGAGCACACTTTAGGTATGTATTTTACTGCATATGGGCAAATCTTTTCTAAAACATGATTTTAACATTTGTACTTTGGCAAATGCTTAAAGATCCTTGAATTTGAAAGGCTACCATATTAGCTAGGTGCTCTAAAATTTATTTTTCTCACCTAGAAAAATAAAAACTTACCTAAGTTTTTGAGAAAGTAAAACTATACAATAACTGCCCCACCCTCCAATGTACTTAATGTAAAATACATGCCAAGTATGAAATAGTTTTATAACTGGACTGTATTCTGAAAATAATACAATATATAACAGGTTGGAAGAGTTTGGGTTTTATGTCTTGAAACTCTTACTAGACCTCAAGAAACTATTGAATCTTACTAGGCATTGAAGTTCAAAACTGCTGAGATTCCAGGTTAATCTACACATTATTACAAGTTTAATCTATGGAGTGGTAAAGGATTTATTTAGTTAAACATCAAAGAGATATATCTCATCCAAGTAATTTAGCAGGTAATGTTTTTATCATTTTCTGTTTCAGATTCACCAGGAGTTAGTAAAAATATGAGGGAACAGTATTCAGGATATACATGATCCACAAAGCAGCAGTTGCAGCCAAGAAATTTGGACCAAAGTCATCTAAGAAATTTGGTAAGGGATTCACACTTGAGATGTAGAGCATGAAGGAGATTTAGAAATTACAAATACCCTAATTGACACCTAAGCATTCGTAAAGTGTAGTCATGTATAGAATTAATTTGATTTTAGATATGCTAAAAGAGATCTCCCCTTTCCCACCCAGTGGTTATGTAAATAAATATTAGTGGTTCTCAACCAAAGGCAGTTTAGCCCTGCATTCCTACCTTACCCTCCAGGGACATTTTGCAATATCTGGAGACATTTTAAATTGTCACAACTGGGCAAGGGTGTGACTAATCTATAGTAGGCAGAAGCCAGGAATGCTGTTCAACATCATACAATGCACAAGACAGCCCTACTGATCTTGGCTGGTTGGCTCAGTGGTAGAGCATCGGCCTGGCATATGGATGTCCTGGATTTGATTCCTGGTCAGGGCACACAGGAGAAGCCCCCATCTGCTTCTCCACCCTGCCCACTCCCACTTTTCTCTCTTTCTCTTTCTCTCTGCTTTCTCCTCTCCTCCTGCAGCCATGGCTCGACTGGAGCGAGTTAGTTATCCCTGGACGCTGAGGATGGCTCCATGGCCTCTCCCTCAGGCACTAAATGGCTCCGGTTGCAATGGAGCAAGGGCCCCAGACGGGCAAAACATTGCTCCTAGTGGGCTTGGCCGGTGGATCCTGGTTAGGGTGCACATGGGAGTCTGTCTCTGCCTCCCCTCTTCTCACTAAAATTAAAAAAAGAGAGAAATAAAAGCCCCTATGACAAGAGTTGTCTGGACCAAAACGTCAATGTGCTGAGGTTGAGAAACCCTCCTTTATACTGAATGCCATGGAAATACTCTGCAGGCAAGAATAGCCTACATTCCTACCCAAAGAATCTGATTTTCCCTGTCTTTTCTCTTGAACTTCTGAATAAAATTTCTTTTAAAAAAGGATGTTCCTTGGAAAAAACTTTGAAAATCAAACTGTTATTTAATGTTCTTGGCTCTTAGAAGCTGAGAAGATAGTCAAATATAAAAATAGAGAAGGGATATTCTAGTTTGTATTATGATAAAAAATATATGTATGTTAATTTACTGACAGGGAAGAACATTTGTGTAGTTGGTGTAATGAGTATAACCATTCCCTCCTTTTCCCACTTCAAGGGAATTTAACTGAAATTCCAAAAATTTAATTCTCTAGTTCAAGAGGGATAAACTTGTCTTTGCAACTTGTACCACTTGTTTTTCCTATATTCTTGTGACCGCTCCCAATCGACTAATCTATTTATTAAAGCAAGATCCTCTCAGAATAGACTTAACAAGGTACAGATGATATTTTAATGTCTTTTATGTGTGTTTTCCATTTTTCATCCTTAATTGCTTGTATTGTTGCCTTTTGGAGCTTGCTGTCTGCCATCTTTCACACCCTTGCCCAGTTGTGAGTGTTGATGCTGAGAATAATGGTTTTCATTAAATTCATAGAAAAAGAAATATCTGGTCTGGAAGAAAGTTACAGATTCTGAAAAGCAACACATAATTCCCCTAACTTTCAGCAATGCTGATGGAGTTTATAAGGTTTATGTGAAGCTTTGTTGTTGCTAATGGAACCTCATATCTTTGAGGCTAATGGAATAAGTGTATTAATTTGTTTTCTTATTTTTACCCTTTTCCTGCTTATTTTTCTTGTACCTTTTGTGGTATGGATGTGGGTCTGAGAAACAGCATTATGGCTTGACTTCTGCATGTGTCCCCACAGTTTAGTGAAATGTTTTGGATCTTCCAGTTTAATACCCACAAGTTGTTTTGCTATTTCTTAGTGTTGAATGGCTGGTAGTAGATGAATTGGATAAACTGTTTGAAGATGGCAAAAGTGGGTTCAGTGACCAGCTGTCTTCTAATTTCCTGGCTTGCACATCCCCCAAGGTCAGAAGAGCAATGTTCAGTGCAACTTTTGCATATGATGTTGAGCAGTGGTGCAAACTCAGCCTGGACAGTGTCATTACTGTGTCCATTGGAGCAAGGTAATTGTCAGTGTTTATAATACCATGTTAAGTAAAAATGAAGCCAAATGAGAGAGTAAAGAATATCCTAGACCAGTGGTTCTCAAAGTGTGTGCCAGGGAGCACTGGTGTGTCCTAGAAGATTTCCAGGTGTGCCCTATGGTATTCCAGAGAAATTTGTGCCTGTTGGGGACCAAAAAACCAACAGGGTTTTTGGAGTTTAGATTTTTGGGGGACAGAGGTGTGGGGAATTGGCGGTAAGCTGACAGTCTGCCCAACCCCCCACCTCACTTGCCTGATTAGGTTGCAAAAGGCTGTTAAGCTGTGGTGCTGGATTATATACACTACCCCCCTCCCCATGTTCTCCGGAAAGACTGGAGGCAAGTTTCTTCTATCCTTTGTTTGGTGTAAAGTTAAAATGATATGTATGGTGGGGGTTTTCTGCACTCAATACAATTAAGAGTGAAAAGAGAGGAATTCTTCAATGTATTGATGAGGAAATGAGAGTTTGCCTTTCAAATATATGCCCAAACATTGAAGAAATCACTAGGACACATCAGGCTCATGTTTCTCATAAACACAAGAATAAAAAAACTTAACACATTTGTGCCAGGACCTGCCTAGTTTACTAAATCTTACTAAGAATGTATGTGTATGTGTGTGTGTGTATATATATATATATATATATATATATATATATATATATATATATATAAAGATAACTTTTTGGGTTTTTTTTTATTTTTTAACCCCTCTTTTTTAAAAATTCTATAAAGCATAACTCAAAAAAATATAACATAAAAATGTTTTTTAATGTCAGAATAAATTTAATTTTGTCTTATTTATTTTGTTTAATTACCATAAAAGCATGCTTGGACTTTATATATTTTTCTTTAATATCTGACTTAATTATTATAACATATTTCTCAGAAAATTGTATATAGTGTGCCTACAATTATTTGTAGGATTTTAAATGCACCCTGACTTCAAAAGTTTGAGAACCACTGTCCTAGACCTGGGCCGGTTTGCTCAGTGGTAGAGCTTCAGCCTGGTGTATGGCTGTTCCAGGTTTGATTCTAGATAGGGCACAAAGGAGAAGCGACCATATGCTTCTCCACCCCTCCCCCTCCTCTTCCTCCTCTCTTTCTCTCTCTTTGCCCCCCCCCCCAGCCATGGTTCAATTGGTTCCAGTGAGTTAGCCCTGGGCACTGAGGATGGCTCTGAGGAGCCTCTGTCTCAGGTGCTAAAAATAGCTGGGTTGTGCCCTGACCTGCGGTGGTGCAATGGATAAAGCATTGAACTGGAACACTGAGGTCACTGGTTCAAAACCCTGGGCTTGACTGGTCAAGGCACATATGGGAGTTGATGCTTCCTGCTCCTCCCCCCTTCTCTCTCTCTCTCCTCTATAAAATAAATAATTAAGTAAATAAAAGCTTAAAAAAATAGCTAAGTTGCCGAGCAACAGCCCTAGGTGGGCAGAGCATTGCCCATAGGAGGCTCGCCAGGTGGAACCTGGTCAGGCACATGCAGGAGTCTGTCTCTCTGTCTCCTCTCCTCTCACTTAAAAAAAAATAAAAGAATATCCTGTCTACTTTAAACTTAATTCCTATGTATAAAATGAAATGAAAATAGAACAAACTTACCATAAACATAGAGGCAGACAACAAAATGGAAAAAAGTCATAATATAATGTAATGTATTGCAGATTATAGAGCATTAGTTAATAAACCCTCAGCCCCAATGTTTGTCTATAAATAAACCCCGCTATAATTAAGAAAAAAATTAATAAAAATGTTTAGCAATATGTAATTATAACCTTAAAACTGGTCTCACTATTTAACCAAAAAATGTTACTTTTAGAAATAGTTTGCTAAGTAGTTAGACATGAAGATTTATTTGACAAAATGTCAAGGTTTATTTTAAAATAGTGGAAGTGTGGGCAACTTACTGTTTATACTTTTCTATATTTTTCAAACTTTCTTTTTTTTTTTTTTACAGGGAAAGAGAGAGTTTCGGAGAAAGGGATAGATAGGGACAGACAGACAGGAATGGAGAGAGATGAGAAGCATCAATCATTAGTTTTTCATTGCCGTTGCGACACCTTAGTTGTTCATTGATTGCTTTCTCACATGTGCCTTGACCGCGGGCCTTCAGCAGACCGAGCCACCCCTTGCTGGAGTCAGCGACCTTGGGTCCAAGCTGGTGAGCTTTTGCTTAAGCCAGATGGGCCCGCGCTCAAGCTGGTGACCTCGGGGTCTCGAACCTGGGTCTTCCGCATCCCAGTCCTACACTCTATCCACTGCGCCACCGCCTGGTCAGGCTCAAACTTTCTTGATAACACTTTTATAACTAGAGTATAAAATTTTAAAAATAACTTTGTCTTTAGGTCAGGTATATATAATTAAGTGCTCATGTTGAGAGTAGAAAAGTTCATTCTTTGAAGTTATGTATAAATTTTTTCATTTATTTAGAATTTTGGGGGGCAGGGAAGCAAAAATTGGCTTTTGCAGACAAGATGGCATGTTTTCTTCTCAGGAATTCTGCAGCAGAGACTGTAGAACAAGAGCTTCTCTTTGTTGGATCTAAAACTGGAAAACTTCTAGCCATGAGAGAACTTATCAAAAAGGTATATTTGGGAGTCTTGAATTTTGATAAAGTTCACTAAGCTTATATTACTGGTGGGAGGCTGAGCACCTTTCCACATCATCTTTAATAATCCGTGGTAAACTGTTCTGTACATTGGGGCCAGCTCGTGTCCCGAGGTGGAGCAGCTCACCTGTTAGAACAGTGAGCTTCCTATTCTCAGCTCAGGGTGGGTTCGGAAAAGACCAACCTGGTGCCATGAAAGCTTTTTTCAACATCTGCACATGTTATCTAGTCCTTGCATCTCTCTCCATTCCTTTGCTGGTTTCTTATGGAACTGGGGCATTGTAGAATGAGGACAATGACTGGGGTTTTCTCTTCGTATCCCTTCAGTAAAAACTGAGTAGAAGCCATAGTTAAAAGGTTAAGTACTGAAGGGTTGGGGTGGAGGGCGTTGTAAAAGAAATATAAATCCTAAGCCCTGCCACTAAATTTAGTGTTATTTTTAAGGGGTAAAATAAATACACTTGTGTAAGATAGTTTGTGATAGAGTCAAAAGGCTACAGAGTGTTTTTCTTAAATATTCATAAAGTTATAATGGGGCCATCAGGGTGAGCTGAATTGGTTGGTGAAAGCCTAGAGGAGAAAATGCTACTAATTTGCTACTAATAGTGCCTTGAAGGATTTGTGAGATTAAAAGGTGAAGGGGGACAGTACTGGTGGCAGGGGGAGCAGTTGTAGTAAGTCTCAGATGGAGGTGAACACAGTGAATATGTTTGGAGACTAATGAAGAAATCACCTGCCTAAGGAGAGAGTTTGTGGTGGGAATTAAAGACAATCAGTTTGGACAGGAGAGGTGGGGTCAAGTTAAGAGAATTAACTGACCATTGTTTAAGAATGTGGCCACAGCCTGACCAGGCGGTAGCACAGTGGATAGAGTGTTGGACTGGGATGCGAAAGACCCAGGTTCAAGATCCCGAGCTCGCTAGCCTGAGCGTGGGCCCATCTGGCTTGAGCAAAAGCTCGCCAGCTTGGACCCAAGGTCGCTGGCTCCAGCAAGGGGTTGCTCGGTCTGCTGAAGGCCCGCGGTCAAGGCACATGTGAGAAAGCAATCAATGAACAACTATTGTGTCGCAAAGGCAACGAAAAACTAATGATTGATGCTTCTCACCTCTCTCCGTTCCTGTCTGTCTGTCCCTATCTATCCCTCTCTCTGACTCTCTCTCTGTCCCTGTAAATAAATAAATAAATAAATAAATAAACAAAACAAAAAAGTTATATATATAAAAAAAAGAATGTGGTCACATAATTTTTTAAGGAAAACTAAACAGTGGTGTATAAAATGGATTGTCATGGAAAGAGACTGAAAGTAAAGAAACCAATTAGCGGTCTATTAAATTAGGCTGGTTAGACATAAGGAGGAAATAAATGCAGGTGCCAGTCTTAGTGGTGGAACGTTAACAGGAGCTGGAGGATGAAAAGGAAAGGTGATTGTAAGTACCTGGTGATGACAGAAGTGGTTAAGAGAATGGGCTCTGGAGTCCGCTACCTGGATGGGAATTCTAGCTTTAGGCAAATTAACCTCTGTTCTACGGTTTCTTCATCTGTAAAATGGGAATAATACTAGCTACCTCTTGGAGCTGTTTTAGTATTAATGAGTTAATACAAATGTAGTACTTATAATAGTGGTTGGCACATAATAAATGCTATGTATTAGTTTTAAAAATAAGAATACTTTTTGTGATAAGAGATTTAAGGTTTTCACAGATACACAGGATTGTACATAAGGTATTTTTAGTCATGTATGAACTTTAGGATGTTTGTGAACCCCCTGAAATTATATGTTGAATTTTGTGTAAATGTGAGATTTCCTATTAGACAGCGTCATAGCTTTCATTAGACTCTGAAAGGTCTGTGTGAACCCAAATAAAAAGGTTAAGTTCTAATATAGACAGTTGTAAATATACAGTGCTGGTTTAGAGAGAGGCAGGCTATGATATAAATGTACCAATCATTTGCTTTGAGCTGGTAGTTTATAACTGAGATTTTAATTTAATAAAATAAATACTAAATTGGGAGAGCACAGACCCAAGAACTAAGCTTTGGGGGAATACCCACACAGTGGGGGTAAATAATGATTTTAAAAAGACAGTCATTACATTTTAAGCAGAATCATAAAAGTTCTGAGGCACAGAGGCCAAGAGATTATTTCAAGGAATGGATACCATCCTTATGGAAAGGTGAAGGAGGTTAATAAGACAAGCTTATTGGAATTTACAAGATGGAGAATACAGTTCAAGTTTGTGGAAAGAACCCATTATAGCGAATGGATGAGGAGGACGGCAGATTAGACCACTGGTTCTAGAAGTCTGGCAGTGAAAGTACACTGAATTTAATTGGGTTCGTTAAAGAGCCCAAGTTATGCAATAATGTAATTATAGTCGTTTTTTTTTGTTTTGTTTTGTTTTTTACAGGGACAGAGAGAGTCAGAGAGAGGGATAGATAGGGACGAACAGAAAGACAGGAATGGAGAGAGATGAGAAGCATCAATCATCAGTTTTTTGTTGCAACACTTTAGTTCATTGATTGCTTTCTCATATGTGCCTTGACCATGGGCCTTCAGCAGACCGAGTAACCCCTTGCTCGAGCCAGCGACCTTGGGTCCAAGCTGGCGAGCTTTTTGCTCAAGCCAGATGAGCCTGCACTCAAGCTGGCAACCTTGGGGCCTTGAACCTGGGTCCTCCGCATCCCAGTCTGACACTCTATCCACTGCGTCACCACCTGGTCAGGCTAATTATAGTCTTAATTATGGGTTATATGTACTTATTTTTGCCTTTCTTTTAGGGTTTCAATCCACCTGTTCTTGTTTTTGTTCAGTCCATTGAAAGGGCTAAAGAGATTTTTCATGAGCTCATATATGAAGGCATTAATGTAGACATTATTTATGCAGCCAGAACACAGGAACAAGTAAAAAATGTATACTGTACTTGAAAATGATAAAGAACAATTAAATTTTAGAATATTGGCATTAAACTTATAAAGTATTTGTTTTCCATTCCTAGGGTGGTACTAAAACATTTAATATATGTCTGTTAACCAGAGATAACACAGTCCGTAGCTTCAGCAGGAAATATCTGGGTCCTTATTTATACAGCCTTGCTAGCCAGAGGGATTGATTTTAAAGGTGTGAACCTGATCAACTATGACTTTCCAATGAGCTCAGTTGAATATATCCACAGGATAGGTGTGTTGTCCCCTGTCTCCACACTCATCCATTTTAAGACACCTATTCCCTAAGACATGCGCATTTTTTATTGCCATGAAAACTCCGGTGACTTTTATGTGTAAATCTTGAGGGTCCCTTTCTCCCTAAAATTGTTTTTTTTAATTTATTTTTTATTTTATTCATTTTAGACAGGAGACACAGAGTGAGAGAGAGAGAGAGAGAAAGAGAGAAAGAAAGGGGAGAGGAGCTGGAAGCATCAACTCCCATATGTGCCTTGACCAGACCAGTGCAGGGTTTTGAACTGGCGACCTCAGTGTTCCCAAATCAACACTTTATCCACTGCGCCATCACAGGTCAGGCCATAAAATTGTTTTTTTAATGGTCTGGTTTCTCTTAGATTGAACTGGAAGAACAGGGCATAAAGGAAAAGCTGTTATATTTTTCACTGAAGATAATAAACCATTACTAACTTTAACATAGTTGTAGTTGTTTTTAAATGTAAAATATTATTATTTGATAAAAACACCCTCTTATTTTGTTTTAAGATTGAATCATGGCTTCCCCAAGTAGGCATAAATGTAAGAATAGTCCTGACATCTTCTGTTATATATGTGGCTGTTATACACTTCAATGTCAAAGGCGCAATATTTCATCATTTGTGACACGTGCATATATTGCCTATTTTCAAGTTCCCCTTGGTGATCAAGACAAGAATTGGACTCCTCATACTGTGTGTCCTAATTGTGAGGAAATGCTTTGTGACTGGACAAAAGGAAAATGCAAAGGAATGCCTTTTGGTATATTCCCATGGTTTGGTGTGAACCTAAGGACCACAGCAGTGACTGTTATTTCTGTCTGATCCATACAAAGGGCATCGGCAAGAAAAAATGGCATATGATCGCATATCCTAATATTCCTTCAGCTATATGACCTGTCCCACACTCTGAGACACTCCAGATTCCAGTTTACAGTGGTTTTATTTCTTCTAAGAACGAAAAAAGTGAACATGGTGATCAAGCATATTTTGATAGGATGCATGAGGAAATGGTTGTAGAATCTGAAGGGTCTTCTTCTGATGTCAAGCAGTCATTAACCCTTCAGCAGTTTAGCCAACCCGAATTGAATTACTAAGTAAGAGATTTGGGCCTATCAAAGAAAGCAGCTGAGTTATTAGCCTCCAGCCTTCAAGAAAAGAATGTACTTCACTGGTCAGCTAAAGTATCCCATTTCAGGAAGCGTGAACAAATTTTTGTGGACTTTTTTTTCGAAGACAAACACTTTGTTTAGTGTCATGATATCAGTAGTCTTCTCAGCCATCTAGGTGTTACCACTTACAGTCCAACAGAATGGCGGCTATTTCTTGACAGCTCTAAACGATGGCAGACTACTGCTGGAGCATCAAACGAGATTGTCCTCAACAAGTACACAAACACAAGAGCTATAAACACAAATTTTTGCCTGAATAAAATTTAAATAAGTTTTGCGCAAATTTTTTGATTAAAGTAAGTGTTTTCATATATTCTATTTCGAAATTGTAGACAAATTCTGATGCAATCATATCTTTTAGTGTATTAACTGCATTATATAAATTATTATATTTTCAAAAAGATGATGCCCAAGAAGACATTCTACTTCGTTATGTTAAACTAAATGTTGAAAAAAAATTTACAATAAGATGTAAACCTAAAATCTTGAATTGCAAAAACACTAGCTTACAGAGAAAAACTAATGTCAGATTTGAGATCAGCACACTTGAATTAGGTAAGAACAAGTGTTTTTGTGGATGCAACAAAAATTTTGTTCCCCAGTGTCTGAATCTCTTTTAGTACTTAATCATACAGCACCTCCTGTTTTATGCACATTATCTTCCTTCTCATCTATCTATAGACAATGTCACACACTTCTGTGGCTCCCACAGTACTTAGCCCTGGATTGGGCACAGAATGGGTGAAATATCTAGAAAGCCAGGGACAGCAATGAGTTTGGGACACAACTGAGGATCGAATAATAATAGCTACCACATACATATTTTAGGCACAGATCTAAGTACATATATTAACTCAATCTCACAACAATTCTATAAGATGATAACTATCATAATCTTTGTTAGAGATGACAAAACGAAGTCCCACCGCTAATAAATGAGATACCTGGGTTCAAACCCAGTCACTGGCTCTAGAATCTCTACTAAACCACTGTGTAATGTAACCTTAGCACTGAGATTTTCCTGTACAATTTATCTTGTGTGTTAGGTCCTCTTCTCGTCAGCCCTAGGGACAGTGGCACCAGTCTCTAAGTGGGCAAAGTGGGAGATCACTGTCTTCGCCAAAGTCACATGGCCAACACAGGACACAGACTAGTGCCCCTGGTCCACCTGCCAGTGCTTTCATGGCCTGTCCCACTCTAACTAAATGTCTAGGTCCCGTGTTTCAGGAGCTGTCCTCACTTCACTTGACTCCTGCTCTTCCTCTTCATCCTGGGCGTCTGTCCTCTCATTTTTCAATTGGCCCGTTTCCCACTCTGCCTTGGGAACCTTGACTTCTTGCTGCTCACTGAGAAGCTTCACCAGGAGGCCTGTTCCAGAAATCAGAGTTTCCTCAATTATTTTTGTAACTTGAATTGTAAAATTCAGGTTTAAGAGAAGGGTTCCCTCTGTTGCTTTTAACATGACTTGGGTGTATCTCCACCTGGTACATTTGAAAAAGGGAGTTTAGTAATACCGATTCTCTATCTTCTAGATTTCCCTCCAAGAAATAAGGCACATGTAACTTAGTGCTCTAAGAGCATCACTTGTGACATTAAAGTCAAGCTGCTCACTCATAAAAGCTGACAGATTATTGTCACTTTTCTCTGAGGATTTCCACTCTGGTTCAATAGTCAGCTCAGTGCCGGTGCTCTTTGTTTGGACTTGTAATGCTATTAACACTGCATTTCCTTTGGACACTTCTTCATCTGTCAGAAAAGAAGAGCCCTGGCTTGTTGGCTCAGCGGTAGAGCATCGGCTGGCGTGTGGGAGTCCTGGGTTCAATTCCCGACCAGGGAATACAGGAGAAGCACCCATCTGCTTCTCTACCCTTCCCCCTCACCTTTCCCTCTATCTCTCTCTTCCCCTCCCGTAGCCAAGGCTCCATTGGAATGAATGGCTCTGGTTGCAATGGAGCAATGCCCCAGATGGGCAGAGCATCACCCTCTCTCTGGGTGGACATGCTGGGTGCATCCTGGTCAGGCGCGTGCCATAGTCTGTCTCTCTGCCTCCCTGCTTCTCACTTCAGAAAAATACAAAAGAAAAAAAGAAAAGAAGAGACCACTTTTGATAACAAAACACTCATGGGACAGCTTTTGTCATCCCACTCAAATCAATTAGGAATCGGCAAATATCTCAGTGCCATTTACAGAGGAGAAAAATAAACCCTACTTAAACCTATGCTTGGTAAGATAACAAAAGGAGAAAAAGTATCTTTAAAAAAGTGGTTATACAGCCTGACCAGGCGGTGGCACAGTGGATAGAGCGTCGGACTGGGATGCGGAAGACCCAGGTTCAAGACCCTGAGGTTGCCAGCTTGAGCGTGAGCCCATCTGGCTTGAGCAAAAGCTCACCAGCTTGGACCCAAGGTCGCTGGCTTCAGCAAGGGTTTGCTCAGACTGCTGAAGGCCCGCGGTCAAGGCACATGTGAGAAAGCAATCAATGAACAACTAAGGTGTCTCAATGGCAACGAAAAACTAAAGATTGATGCTTCTCACCTCTCTCCATTCTTGTCTGTCTGTCCCTATCTATTCCTCTCTCTGACTCTCTCTCTGTCCCTGTAAAAAAAAAAAAAAAAAAAAAAGTGGTTATTTACTCACATTTCATAGCATAATTATAGAAACTACATTTAGAATTATTCTACTGGTCTCCAAGGGACAATTAGCCCAGTACTGAGGAAAAGCCAAGGCTGGAAGCCACCTCTCAGGTAGACTCTCTGCAGATCTATGTGACTCCTCACATTCATGTACCCCAGCCTGTCCTGCTCAGATGTGAAGGGAGCATGAGGCTTCCTCTCTCCACTGTGTCAGTGTGCTTGTGTTCTTGCTACCGTCACAGGTGACTATAATGAACACCCAGTGCCAAGATGTCCCCATCTGGACATACCTTTCCCAACCTACCACCTGTTCTTCAGCTTGGTCCTGCTGCCACATACCCTAGCCCCCACAACAGAAGGCTCTATACAGGAAAAACCACAATGTCCACCCTAGCTCTTTGGTTAAATTTAGGCAGGCATCGGACCTGGCCAGTTGGCTCAGTGGTAGAGCATCTGCCAGGCATGTGGATGTCTCAGGTTCAATTCCTGGTCAGTGCACACAGGAGAAGCAACCATCTTATTCTCCATCCCTCCCCAACCCCAACCCTCTCTCTCTCTTTTCCCCTCACACAGCCATGGCTCCATCAGTTCCAAAGTATCAACCCGGGTGCTGAGGATGGTTCAGTTGAGCCTCCTGTTAGGCAATAAAAATAGCTTGTTTGTGAGCATGGCCTTAGATGGGCAGAGCATCGACCCCACACAGAGGCTGCCATGCAGATCCCAGTCAGAGTGCATGAAGGAGTCTATCTCTCTGTCTCTCCTCTCCTGTCACTTGACATCTAGGATGTAGGCTAAGACATTTGCCAGATTGTGTGCCAATGTGCAACGCTCAATAAGTCTATGGAATAATAATACTTGAGGCCCTAAAATGCAGAAGGAAAGAGCACCTTTTGTCAGACACCTACTTTGCTTTCATTTCATGTCAGGTCTTATATTTTCAGTTATACTTGGGGAACCATCTAAACCTTCTGACCACATGAAGGTCAAGTAGTGTACATTGGTGCAGCTGGGTTTCTTTTCTGGAAGGATTAAAAGTATTGCTGGTGGTGATGAGGGTCAGAAAAGAAAGAGTCCCAAGAAAGGAGTAGCACGGGCTTCAGAGAGCCCCAAACTGGAAGCAGGAGACCTGGTCAGTAGGTGACAGCACTTAACACTTTCAGATCTTGTTTTTACACACTTGCAAAAAGGAGATGAAAATGCCTGTCCTGCCCACTTTTGGGTAGAAGGGACTAATACATTTGGTCAAAATATTGTTTTGAAAAATAAGTCACACTGTCTTTATATAGGTAGCAAAGTGTTATTATTTATGATGTGCTCCAAAGCATTGACAGAGACCCATATTCAAGCTATTGGGGCTCAAAGGCACATTTTAGAACTGATCAAATGAGTGCAAATAAACCTGCAATGTAGAAAAATTCTTAAAAGCACCTGAGTGTTTGGTGGATAGAATACCTTGAGCTTCAGAGCAGGCTTGGAGTGGGACAGTCTAAGAACACAAGAGCCTCCCGTCCATTAGAAGGGCTGAGGAGCAGTTCTGCTGATAGAACTAGAAACTCAGGTTCCAAATAAAACATCCATGAAACAGTACAATTTGTACTCTCTTTATAAAATTGCAAAAACCGCCTGACCAGGCAGTGGCACAGTAGGTCGAGTGTCAGCCTGGGATGCTGAGAACCCAGTTCAAAACCCCAAGGTTACTGCCTGGAACAACACAAAGCACCCAGGTTTGAAACCCCAAGGTTGTTGGTTTGAGCACGGACTCACCAGCTTGAGTGTGGGGCCACTGGCTTGAGTGTGGGATCATAGACATGACCTCATGGTCACTGGCTTGAGCTCAAAGGTTGCTGGCTTGAAGCCCAAGGTTGCTGGCTTGAGCAAGGGGTAACTCGCTTGACTGAACCCCTCCCCCCCATCAAGGCACATATGAGAAAGCAATCAATGAACAAATAAGGTGCCACAAGGAAGTATTGATGCTTCTCATCTCTCTCCCTTTTTGTCTGTCCTTGTCTGATTGTCTCTCTTTCTGTCACTACAAACAAAGTGAACACACCTGTATTCACCACCTTGGTTAGGATATAGGTCACAACATGCAACACAGAAGTCCCCTGATGTAGAGAAAAGTTTAAACCCAGATTTAAACTACCTGTAGAGACACCTTGGTTTTGGTATTCCATTCCTCTCTAAGTTTGTTTTGCTTGCCTTGCTTTTCTTCATTAAGTGAATTTCCCTTTCTTTATAACAGAAAATATTTGTAGTTGGATTATGGTGTATTACCCAAAGGAATTCACTTTCTTGGCCAGTAACATTTACCAAGCATCCACTGTCATAGTTGTAATAGAAGAAAGAAAATTAACCATTTATTGAATGTCTATTGAATTTTAGGCACCTTCACATATATTTTTCTCAGTGAGTCCTTTCTATCCTGCAAAATATTATTCCTAAAAGGATTTTTATTCTCATTTTTACATAAGTTTTACAAACTGAGGCTTAGAAAGGTTAGATGATTTGCCCAATATAGTGCAATAAAGTATTAAGTCCAGTTCTGTAAGTTTCCTAAGATCATGTTCTTTCTAATATACTGTGGTGTAACAGATTAGTAGGTTATATACAATGAAATAAAAATTACCCCAAATTGAAGACATGGTGTTTCTTTTCTTCTTCTTCTTGTGTGTGTGTGTGTGTGTGTGTGTGTGTGTATGAGAGAGAGAGAGAGAGAGATGAGAAACATCAATTTTTCATTGCAGCATCTTAGTTCATTGATTGCTTTCTCATATGTGCCTTGACTGGGGATGGGTGTTGGGTGGTGGGGGCACTACACAGAGCGAGTGACCTCTTTGCTCAAGCCAGTGATCTTGGGATCAAGCCAGTGATCGTGGGGTCATCTCTATGACCCCATGCTTAAGCCAGAGACCCCACACTCAAGCTGGATGAGCCTGCGCTCAAGCCAGCGACCTTGGGGTTTCAAACCTGGGTCCTTAGCATCCCAGTCCGATACTCCATCTACTACTGCACCACCACCTGGTCAGGCAGTTTGAAAACAATTATTTTAAGGCATTTAAAAAAATTATCTAGGTCCTGGCCAGTTGGTTTAGTGGAGAGAGCATCAGCTGGGTGTGCAGACATCCTGGGTTCAATCCCCAGTCAGGGCACACATGAAAAGTGACCATCTGCTTCTCTCCACCACTCTCCCCCTTCACCGACCCCCCACCCCCACCCTGCCCAGCCAGTGGCTGGATTGGCCCAAGTGTCAGCTTCAGGCACTGAGGATACCTCGGTTGATTCCAGCATCAGCCCCAGACCAGGGCTGCCGGGTGGATCCCTATCAGGGCACATGTGGGAGTCTGTCTCACTATCTTCCCTCTTCTCACTTCAAAAAGAAAAAAAAGACTAGTATATTAATATTTCATTCCAGATTCTTTTCTTAAGAAGATTAAGAGCGCCTGACCTGTGGTGGCACAGTGGGTAAAGTGTCGACCTGGGAACACTGAGGTCATCAGTTCAAAACCCTGCTCTGGCCTGGTCAAGGCACATATGAGAGTTGATGCTTCCAGCTCCTCCCCCCTTTCTCTCTCTCTCTCTCTCTCTCACTCTGTGTCTCCTCTCTAAAATGAATAAATAATAAAAAAAAAAGAAATTAAAAAAAAAAAGAAGATTAAGACCAAGCTTGATGTGTAGTTCCAGAGGTCCTCCCCGGTTTTAGCTGTTGCTCCTTGAGGAACAAAATGTCCTTATTCAAGAAGCAGAACTAAAAATTATCTCAAGGGTTGAGCTTCCTTCCCTTCAAACTTATATCTGAATAAGAAACTGGCCTTTAAAATACATTCATTCCACTTTTGTTCACCCAGTAACCTCCCAGCACTTGGTATGCAGCTCTAGGCTTGCTCAGCTCTCAGTTTCCACTGGCCCCCAGTCCACAGTGGCTGTAAAAACTGAGATGTGGCTTAATTTCAAGAGCTTTGGACTTGTAGAGGGCACCCCTAATGGCAACATGTGACGGTGCATATATCAACAGCCTCTCCTAGGAGTAAAGATTCTTAATAGCATCTTATTGAACTAATTTCCAGATCTGAAATTAACAGAGCATTTTCCTTAGTTCTTTGAGGCTTGGAAGACACACCAAAAACGTTGATTTTGTGGTTAGCAGACAGAAATGAGCAGAGCAATGACAGGTGGACGGAGCATAGCCTCAGACAACCGCCCTAGGACAACATGCAGGCCAAAGATTTTCCTTAAAAATTATTTTCTTTTTATTTATTGATTTTAGAGAGGGGTAGAGAGAAAGGGGGGAGGATTGGGAAGCTTCAACTCATAGTAGCTGCTTCTTGTATGTACCTTGACTGGGTAAGCCCAGGGTTTTGAACCTGTGACTTCAGCATTCCAGGTCAATGTTTTATCCACTGTGCCACCACAGGTCAGGCTAGGCCTGTGTTTTTCAACTGATCTAGGCCTCACTCATGTTTCAGATAAGTGACAAGGGACACTATGGTTGACATTGGGGTCAGCTGCTATGATGACTAATGACCCCGGGGCAAACCAACCAGTGAAGACCACAATACTGAAAGAACACACCAGGAAAGCTGACTAATATTTTATTGAGACCCTTCCCTGGGACCTCCCCTAAAAATCCCCACCCTTAAAAGCACTTAGAAGGGTTTCTCCTGGAGTACACCCCCACCGTTCCCCACCCCCTCCATCCAGGCGTGTTTTTCTTGGCATCTGTCTTTCTCCAAAGGCCCTAGTTTTGCCTCTGCAACTTGCTTCCTGAGCCCAATTCTTCCACAGCTCAATTATTCTACCTCTATGACTTTCTTTTTCTTCTTTTCCAAGTGAGTGGAGGGGAGATAGAGGGACAGGCTCCTGCATGTGCTCTTACTGGGATCCACCTGGCAACCCCCATCTATAGGGCTGACCCTCTGTCCATCTGGGCCATGCTCTCAACCAAACTATTTTTAGCACCTGAGCCAGATGCTCCACAGAGCCATCCTCAGTGCCCAGGCAATGCTCTCAAACAAATCGAGCCATGGCTATGGGAGGGGAAGAGAGAAAAAGAGAAGGGGGAGGGGTGGAGAAGCAGATGGTCATTTCCCCTGTGTGCCCTGATTGTCAACTGAACCTGGGAAATCTACCTGCCCTGCCAATGCTCTACCACTGAGCCAAACAGCCAGGGCCTCTGTGAGTTTCTAAATAAATTTTATCTTATAGTTGGGTCTTGGCTCTGAATTCTTTCTTAGCCAGATCTCAAGTACGAAGGTTGGTTGAACCGAGGTCCAGTCTGACTCCACCAGTCTAACACCAGGTGGCATTTTGCCACCAACAATTTCAATTTTATTATATCAGTTTTTCTTTCTGCTAAAATAATGAAGGTAGGCCAAGCAGGGACTATTATTAAACTCAAGGATGTCTAACAGATTAATTCATTAAAAAAAAACAACACAATAAAAATATTGTGAATGGCCTGACCAGGCGGTGGCGCAGTGGATAGAGCATTGGATTGGGATGCGGAAGACCCAGGTTTGAGACCCCTAGCTCTCCAGCTTGAGTGTGGGCCCATCTGGCTTGAGCAAAAGCTCGCCAGCTTGGACCCAAGGTCGCTGACTCCAGCAAGGGGTGGCTCGGTCTGCTGAAGGCCTGCGGTCAAGGCACGTGTGAGAAAGCAATCAATGAACAACTAAGGTGTCGCAATGGCAAGGAAAAACTAATGATGCCTCTCACCTTTCTCCGTTCCTGTTTGTCTGTTCCTATCTATCCCTCTCTCTGACTCTCTCTGTCCCTGTAAAAAAATAAATAAATAAAAATAAAATCCTTAAAAAAAATTGTGAATGCATATACTTGGGAAAGCATCAGAAGCAGAAGCAATCTTGTGATTGCCTGAAAAAGTAAAATGAACCTCATCAAATCCATGCCCGTGACCTTCTATGAAGAAATGTACTGGAAATCTAGAGTTCACTGGTGAGATCCCTAGAATCCAGAACTATGGTAACCTCCCCTTCCTTATCTTCCAGCTGCCCCTTTGCAGTCTTTCCTGCTTCTGTTCCCTCTCTACCCTAGATGTCTTTAGTTAGAGATCAAACTGACTTAGAGACTGGCCTCCTGCCTCCCACTTCCTTTTTCCCTATATTCACTAATCTCTAAGTTAACAAGATAGATTTCACAAAGAAGCTGGATATTCTGCTTAAATTTGGTGGATTGACCCTATACCTTTATCCCCATTCCAGGGGTATACTGGAGTTGGCAACTGCTATATTTTCAGGAAGTCTGCAAGTCAGTTATTAACATATCCACTCTTGAAATAAATTGGATAATTTATTTTAAAAAGGGAATCAGTATGCAAAACTCATCACTTCCTAATTTCATTATTATCTATGCTCTTGAGGTTGTTTACTTTATGATGAAAAAATGCTGTAGATGTTGTATTACTGCTTATTTTTTCCCCCAACTCTACAGTGGAAATTTGAAATTGGCCATTTACACTACAAATATTACAAAACACTACAAACTAGGGCTTGGCTTATTATTTTGTTGATTATTCAGTGAGAAAGAAAATGTTAATAATTCAGATTAAACATAAAAGTGTGTCATGTCATTACATTATGAATAACAGCTCCTTAAACCCTAGTCCAGCGCAGTATTAGGTACATAGTAAACAGGGCACACTTCAAAAACTGACACTCCCACAGAACGTCGGACGATAGTAGGACTATATCAAGGAACATAGTAATACTGTTTCCATGAGAATTACTGGTGGGGGAAAGGAATTTGTTAAAATGCTTATCGATTCAATAGGATTGGGTGGAGCAAGATAATCTACATTGTTAACAAGCTCTCAAATGATGCAGGTGCCGCAGGTCCGTGACCACACTTTGAATAGCAAAGATGTAAAGGGCTGCGCAAAAGGAATGCAGATGCTATCCTCAAAAACACGAGTGCGAATTAAACAGAAATACACTTAGCGTGGAACCAGGCGGACCACTTCTTATCCAGCCTCAAATCTCCTCTGCTCCGCTCCAAATCCCCTCCGAGTCCAACCAAAGTCCCCACCGTAAGAACACAAGCAGCAACAGGCCCGTCCACGAAAGACGCGAGCCCGGGTAACCAAAGAAGATATCCCTGCACTTACTAACTAGTCTAGGAGCCCCGGAATTAGATGAAGTCCAAGCAGGGGCTTCGCCTTCGCCGGGAAGAAAAATTCAAAATTAAAACCTTACAGTGGAGGAACCAATCCTAGCGTTGGTTTTTCTCTAACGTTAAATTCTCCCAGAAACGTTGAAGCAGAGTCTGGCTTGTGATTGGCTGAGATAGCATCACGCTCCGACCAATTAGAGCTGAGGCGCTACTTGTATGAAGAAGGGGAAGGCGGGCGCGAAGGGGAGAAGAAGCAAGAGAGGGAAGACGGTTTGTCACTTTTCTTATCCTGTTTATGGAAGCTTTTGTGTAACTGGTTGGCTGTTCTTCCGATTGCACCAATCGCGATCTTCTCTGCTGTGCCTTACTATGAAATTGAAAGTAGAGATGATATGGTTTGCGGCTTAACCGCTGCCGCGGCCTGAGGAATGTCAACTATTCAACATGGAAGAGGAGGTGGATAAGCTGGAATTGATGGTAAGTGTAAAAGTGAAGGAGATCTATTGAGTATTTTATTTTTCCCGGATGGCCTCCATTGTGGGACGCAATTTGGAGTCGCCGGAAACCCTGTGCGCCGGAGGCTGGGCCAGACTTGAGTTTCCTCTTTGTACCAAAGGGAGTCGCCACCGCCTGGTCTTTTAACGGCCGCGGGGGGAAGATGTTACATCTGAGAAGCTGATGAGGGAAATGGCGGGAGATCCTGAGGGTGTGAGGCCATTGAAATTTTTTGTTCCTTGCCCTCACTTTTCTTTTGCTTCTAGGAGCTTCAGCTGGTGCATGCGTTTCTATTTCTATCAAAAAGACGTTCCTGGAATGTCCCAAACGCCCCGAGAAGGGGAGAGGTCGTTCACATTCCAGAGAAAGGGGATGGAGGGTGGGTTGCGTGAGGATAAACCGAGTGGGGCGGAGAATTCCTTCAGGCGAGGAAATCTGAAAAAGGACGCTAGACTTGCGTGCTCAACTTCCTAGCCACCAAGAAAGCCCCTGGACCAGTTTTTTGTTTAGCCCGAGGGGGCAGGCAGTCCGTGGGTAAGGGAGCGAGCGATGGGCACCGGAACCATGAGCTCCTGTCCTGGAGGGCGGGCAGGACTGGGACAGGCGAGGCACCCTGCTCTCCAGTTGCCTCGTTTTATTCGGGTAGGGGGCGGGGAGGCGAATAATTGGCAAGGACTCCCCTGCTGCTTGGCCTGCAGGAGAGGACCAATTGGCAAGGACTCCCCTGCTGCTTGGCCTGCAGGAGAGGACCAAGCTAGATATCTGTCCTAGTTTTTTTCTGTGGATCCTTGCCTCACTTGTCCTCTTTATTCCCTCCTTCCCGCCCCTAGACTACCAGCTTGATCGCCCGCGCTTTTTTAAAAAAAAATTTTAATTTTTTTTACAGGGACAAGGAGAGTCAGAGAGAGAGGGACAGATAGACAGGAACATCAATCATCAGTTTTACGTTGTGACACCATAGTTGTTCATTGATTGCTTTCTCACATGTGCCTTAACCGCAGGCCTTCAGCAGATGGAGCAACCCCTTGTTGGAGCCAGTGACCTTGGGTCCAAGCTGGCGAGCTTTTGGGCCCGCGCTCAAGCTGGTGAGCTCGGGGTCTCGAACCTGGGTCTTCTGCATCCCAGTCTGACACTCTATTCACTGTGCCACCGCCTGGTCAGGCTTAAACATTTTTTTGATTTTTGAATTTATTGTGTTGATACAGTTTCAAGTGTTCAACTCAATATAACACCATCTACACACCAAACCATGTCCCCTTCATTATATTAGTTAAACTTTAAGCACAACCAAAATATCAAGTTAAAAAGCACACATAGACTTAAGAATTGCTGATTCATAAACAAATTAAGGGTTTCTAGAATAGAGATTGTTTTAAGGTAACCCTGAAGCCAAAAATGCCATAATCTTAATTCCGTGGCAATTTTAAGTTTTAAAAACTTTTATTTAAAATTATGCTTTAGAATGTCACATAAGACCTTGAATTATATATAAAGCTATGAAATTGTGGTCTATTTCAATAATTACATCAGCACTTGAATTCTTAGAGCCTTTGTTTACCTTGATTTGTCCTCTCCTCTATCCCCCTCCCTATACTCTCCTCTCCATCCACATGTTATATAGGACAGTGCACTTTTTTTTTAATATAAAGGAAATTATGACAGCAGGAGTTTCTTTGTACATACCCATACATATATAGTAATTATTAGTATGTTTATGAAGTCCACTTATCAATTAATGTAACTGATATCTAGTCTAGCTAGTATATAAGACAAATGAAAAGTCTCTATTTTTGGAGACACTTTAAATACATTTAAAAAAATTTAAGAATGTCTACATTTGTTTTTCTGAATCCATGCTAGTTGAGATTTTTGGAAAAATTAAAAAAATAAAAACTGGCTTTCTCTTTCCTTTTATTTCTGCTCCAAAAGCTTTTGGTTATAAAGATAGACATTTGGTAATTGCAATGTTTTCCATTCAAATTTAGGTCAACAATAAGAGAAATTAGAGGTGGGAATTTTAGTATCTCTTTCTGAAATTCTGTTTGATGATGACAGCTTCTGCTCTTAGAAGCATTTTAATTTCTGAAGCCATTTTATCTTACTCTGCCTTCCGAAGTAGAATCCTTGGTTCACTTTTGTGTAATGGGAATATCTGTAGACTGTTTTTCATTAGACTTGGCAACTACTTTTACAGTTGCTGTTGTTGTTTTGCCTTTTACTTTTTCTACTAAGGGTTCAAAGCCACCTTCAGTTTAGAGCTTAAGTTCATAGTAAGGTCTGAATCCACTCCTCAAAGCAGTCTCCTAGGCTAAAGGCTAGGAATAGGCAATTTCCCTGAAGAAATTAAGTTTTGTCTTCCATAGTAATTCATGGATGTTTCCCTGATAAATTCAAGGTGTGGTACCTGCTTTACGATGATGAAAAAGATGCAGAATTTCAAAAAGTTAAGCGTAATTTGTAGAATAACCACATTCACAGGTAAACCACTTTGATTGAACACTGTGTTAGATATCCTTTCCAGCTTTCCTGTATGTACACACACGCATTTTAGGCCTGTGTCAGCTTTTCCCTTTTTTCTCCCTTAGAGGTTTGCTGCAAATGAGGGTTCCGTGCTAGGACCTTGCTTCAATAAATTGGGGTTTTTCAGACTGCTACTTCTGTGGTACATGTAGCTTTCCTTGTATAATTTGTGACTGAGCTCTCTAATTTTGGTCTGTGTTGCATATTATCTGTATTTCTTTGGTAAATGGGATTGAAGATAATTGAAACTATTAGTATCCCTGAAAATAAATTTGTTGTTCTGTGTGTTTTAACTTGAAACCAAATTTCCTACCAGAGAGAAAACCACTGCTCAACTGACCGAGAGTATCAATAATCCTAAGGAATTCTTGAAGCCATTTGTTCGGCAGATAAAATATATTATGCTCACTTTGTTAAAGATGGCGCTGCCCACATGGAAGTTCGTTGATATTAATGTGTGTTCTGGAACAGGCTGTGGGCAGGCCGGGTCATTATAGCCTAAGGCTTAGTTTAAGAGTAAGTTCTTCTCCACACCCTTGACTGATTGGATGATGTAGGGTGGTGCACTCTCCTGAAGAATCCCATTATCAGAGACTTTCTTGTGTGTATAATTGGATTAAAGGTTTGGATTATCTATGCTATAAACTGGGGCAGTCCGGGAGCTTGCTCTCTCTCTCTTGGTTCCTGAGTTCCTGAGGTTGGTATTAGAGAGGAGAGCAGATTAAGGCCATGTGGAGGAGAAGTAGTCAAGATGGCAGAGTGCTGAGGAAGAAGCCAGTTTGTTAAGAGTTTGTGCAGGAGGAGATGGGAAACAGAGGTGAATAAGTTTGGTGAGCTAGAAACCTTTGATTTTAGGAAACTCGGATAAGTCAGTAGTTTTGTGAGCACTGAATGTGTGGGTTTTGGAGCCCAGTGTGTGTTTTTGCTTGCCTGCCGGGTGCAAGCTAGAATTAAAGCTGATGACTCACCAGTTCTTGGCTCCATTGTTTCATTACGATCTGTTCGAATCTAATGTGAACCTGCGTGGGTCAGGCCGCTGTGATCCTGGCTGCGACTTCTGGCTTTACACGATTGTTAGTTCTTTTTTTTTTTTTTTTCTTTACAGGAACAGAGAGAGAGTCAGAGAGAGGGATAAATAGGGACAGACAGACAGGAATGGAGAGAGATGAGAAGTATCAATCATTAGTTTTTCATTGCCATTGTGACACCATAGTTGTTCATTGATTGCTTTCTCACATGTGCCTTGACCGCGGGCCTTCAGCAGGCCAAGCCACCCCCCTTGGGTCCAAGCTGGCGAGCTTTTGCTCAAGCCAGATGAGCCTGTGCTCAAGCTGGTGACCTCAGGGTCTCGAACCTGGGTCTTCCGCATCCCAGTCTCACGCTCCATCCAATTGTTAGTTCTTGTATTAATATATACAGTGGCTTCTTGGTATCTTAATTTTGGCTCAGAATATAAAAAAGATGAATAGACAAATGATTTTCAAAACATTAACTAGTTCTTTTTTGTTTGTTATTTAGCAAGACAAACAGAAAGACAGGAAGGGAGAAAGATGGGAAGCAGCAACTCGTAATTGCGGCACGTTAGTTGTTCATTGATTGCTTCTCATATTGTATCAGAACAGCAAGAAACAGACGTTTTGCCACACAATTAAGTAGCCAAACTAAGGAGTTTTTATTTTAAAGCGGGCGACCACATGGAGACCTAAGTCATTCAAATCATGTGGCCCCGAACACAGTTTAAAGTCAGCTTTTAAAGACAAAAGTACACACTGATTAGGGAATAGGAAGGAGGGGAAGCATTGCAGTGAAACAAGCTCTCTTACCATATCGATAGAATTAATTCAGGGAGAAACATTCTGGGAACATCTGTAACCTTGCGGAGCTATCCCAAGGCTACAGCCTAGGAAGCCAGCCTCAAGGCAGAGGTAGGCAGTCTTTTAGAAAAAAATAAGTTCTGCTGAAAGTCTCTTTGTTTTAGAGAAAGTAAGTTCTGCTGAAAGTTACTCATGCTAAGAGCCTTTCTTTTCTACATTTCAATATGTGCATTAATGGGGGAGTGTCCAGCTGAGCCAGTGATCCCTTGCTCAAGGGAGATCATGTCTATGATCCCACACTCAAGCCAGCAACCCTGCGCTCAAGCTGGCAAGCCTACACTCAAACTGATAACCTTGGGATTTTAAACCTGGGACCTCAGTGTCCCAGGTCTACATGCTATCTTCTATTAATTTTTTAAATAGAGCCTGGGTATTATTTATCATGGAGATTTTTTACTTTTTTATTTCCATATTTTCAAAATGTCACATTATTAAAACCATGTCGTGAGCCAGCGCGACTCATAATTCTGCAGATCTAGAGTGGGAATGATGGAGGATTAGAAAATAAACACAGAAAGAAAAAGGATGGTATGGGGAGGCCTCATTGCCAAGCCGATGGCTTGCAAGAGGGAAGCCTGCACCCCTAAAACACTTTATACTGCAGAGAGCAAAGCCATTTGCAAAACAAATAGCTCAACTACAAAATCACATTTCTGAAGCAAACCAAGAGTTCTCCCAAGTGCAGAACTCCCCCCCCCTCCCACCATGCATAACATCTTAACTTCACAAAACAAAGGATAAAAAGAAAACTGCCTCCAGCCTCTTGGAGGGACATGGGGGATGGGACAGTAGAAACCATCAGCATTATAGTTAACATGAAAGTGAGAAGAGCATGTAAATTGCCTTTACCAACTTAATAAAAAAAATCAGAGGTTGTGGGGAAGAGCTTACTTAGCCTTTAGCAACTTAAACCTTAAACTTCAGGGATCTTTGTCAGCTTAGGGCACTGGTTCTTAAGGTTTTTGAAGTTGGGGTGCATTTAAAGCCCTACAAATAATTGTAGGCACACTATAAACAAATTTCTGAGAAGTATGTTATAATAATTAAGTCAAATATTAAAAATATATATGTAAAGTTCAAGCATGCTTTTATGGTAATTAAATAAAATAAATATGACAAAAATAAATTTATTCTGACATTAAAAAAACATTTTTTTGCCTGACTAGGCGGTGGCACAGTGGATAGAGCATTGGACTGGGATGTGGAGGATCCAGGTTTGAAACCCCGAGGTCGCCAGCTTGAGCGCGGGCTCATCTGGTTTGAGCAAGTCTCACCAGCTTGAGCCCAAGTTTGCTGGCTCGAGCAAGGAGTCACTTGGTCTGCTGTAGCCCCCCGGTTAAGGCACATATAAGAAATCAATCAGTGAACAACTAAGGAACCGCAATGAAGAATTGATGTTTCTCATCTCTCTCTTTCCCTTCTTGTCTGTCTGTCCCTATCTGTCCCTCTCTCTGACTCTCTCTGTCTCTGCCACAAAAAAGAAAAAAAGTTTGTTACATTTTTTGAGTTATTCTTTTTAGAATTCATAAAAAAAGAGGGGTTAAGCCTGACCAGGTGGTGGCGTAATGGATAAGAGCGTCAGACTGGGATGTGGAGGACCCAGGTTCGAGACCCCAAGGTCGCTAGCTTGAGCATGGGCTCATCTGGTTTGAACAAAGCTCATCAGCTTGGACCCAAGGTTGCTGGCTTGAGCAAGGGATTACTCTGTCTGCCTGTAGCCCCATGGTCAAGGCACATATGAGAAAGCAATCAATGAACAACTAAGGTGTCGCAACAAAAAACTGATGATTGATGCTTTTCATCTTTCTCTGTTCCTGCCTGTCTGTCCCTATCTATCCTTCTGACTCTCTCTCTGTCTCTGGAATAAAAACCAAAAAAACCAAAAGAGGGGTTAAGAAATAAAGCCACAAATAAGTTATCTTTTTATATAGATACATTCTTAGTAAGATTTAGTAAATTCATCAAGTTCTGGCGCAAATGTGTTAAGTTTTTTCATTCTTGTGTTTATGAGAAACATGAGCCTGATGTATCCTAGCGATTTCTTCAATGTTTGGGCATATATTTGAAAGGCAAACTCATTTATTTCCTTGTCAATACATTGAAGAATTCCTCTTTTTACTCTTAATTGTATTGAGTACAGAAAACCCCCACCATACATATCATCTTAACTTTACACCAAACAAAGGATAGAAGAAACTTGCCTCCAGTCTTTTTGGGGAACATGGGGACTTGTGTAAACAATCCAGCACCACAGTTTAACAGCCTTTTGAAACTTAATCAGGCAAGTGAGGTGGGGGGTTGGGCAGACTGTCAGCTTACAGCCAATTCCCCACACCTCTGTTTCCCAAAAATCTAAACTCCAAAAACTCTGTTGGTTTTTTGGTCCCCAACAGGCACATATTTTTCTGGAATACCATAGGGCACACCTGGAAATCTTCTAGGGTGCACCAGTGCGCTCTGGGGCACACTTTGAGAACCACTGGCTTAGAGCCTCTAGCAATTTAATTAAGCAAGTGAGGTGGGGGGATGGGCAGCAAGGACTCTGGTCAGCTTACTGCCTAATTTTCCACAAAATAGGGTTATATAAAGAGAAAAGAAAGAATAGTTGCAATATCATGTTTATTAACATGTGTTTTGCTTACAAAATAATGATTTATGCTGATTTGCAGTTCCAGAAAGCGGACTCTGACTTGGATTACATTCAATACAGACTGGAATATGAAATTAAGACTAATTATCCTGATGCCCCAGGCAAGGTAAACTGCAAAGTCAATGTCTTTTTTTTTTTTGCTACAAAGTCAATGTCTTTTTAACAGAATATTTTAGTATAAGATTTTCTAATAGTATTTCTAATAATAGTCATAATAATTACATTATTAAGTACTAAATTTATAGTTTATGCATAATAAAATACTGACAGTGATTAAATGGATGGTAGAAGGTGTTGCATATATCTTAATTTTTAAAAGAAGCTTAATTTTTCATTTCGACAATTTAAGATATATTAACATTTTTTTCTGATGTAGAAAAATCCAGTTACACTCTTACAGGAATTGTCAGCGATAAAATCTCGATATCGAACTTTGTGTGCCCGCTTTAAGCCAATTGCTGATGAGCAGAATGTGATTAAGAGCCGCATTTGTGCCACTTTCAGTAAGACTGTGACCATGATACAAGAACTACAAAAGCATACAGACTTGGAGGTAATCCTTTCAATTGACATGTTGGATTTGTAGAATTTTTATTCTGAGTGTTGCTTTGAAAGATAAGTCCTTTGTAACTTTAATTTAAAATTCAGCAGTCAGTTTGAACTGTTGATAGAAATGCGATTCTCTTGACTCTCTTTTATTTTATTAGTTCCTTTTATTTTAAAATGAGCATGTAGACTTGGCATGGCTGATTAAGAGGTATGCTGGCTTGGATTATATGGCCATGACTGAAGAGAAAAGATGATAATACTTATTAAATCTGCCTGACTAGGCGGTGATGTAGAGTAAAGAGCATCGGATTGGGACGCAGAGGACCCAGGTCTGAAACCCCTAAGTCACCGCCTTGAGCATGGGCTTATCCAGTTTGAGTGCAGGCTCACCAGATTGATTGCCAGGTCACCAGTTTGAGCGTGGGATCATAGACATGACCCCATGGTCTCTGGCTTGAACAAGGGGTCACTTGCTCTGCTGAACCCCCCACCCACACCCCAGCAAGGCACATATGAGAAAGCAATCACTGAAGAACTAAGGTACTGCAATGAAAAATTGATGCTTCTCCTCTCTCTCCCTTCTTGCCTGTTCCTATCTGTCCTCCGCTGTATCTGTGTCACACACACACACACACACACACACACATACATTTTTAAATGTAATATGATAGTTTAGATGTTTCTGTTATGTCATGAGAGATGAATATTGGTGAGGGAAGGGCAATTAAAAAGGGCATCGAGGGGTCCTGGGGGGTTAGCTTTATCGTCAGCATATATGTACGTATAAGAAAAAGCATAACATATATAGGGTTCAGAACTAGCTCCAATTTCAGGCATCCACTGGGGGTCTTGGAACACATCTGAAGACGTCTGTATCTAGTTAGGCAGACTTCTAACTATCTGAGTGATTCTTTAGGTTCTGCCTCCTATTGTTCCCTGTTCCAGCCAGCCTGTGTGTTGGTGCTCTGTGACAATCCCCTACAAGTCCCCCTTCAGCTTCTCTTCCTCCCTTTGCTTTTGCTCCTACCTGCTTTTGTGGATACTATCCACTGGTTGTTTTCTCAGCGCCGGCTCTCCCTTCCTCTAGAGAGTGCTGCTTTTCTTAAGATGTGTGCGTCCCTCACAGCCTCATGCCTGAGGTAAATAAAGTTGGCACTAACCTCAGCTTTTCAGTGTGTGCATTATTGGCAAGGTGAATGGATTTCCCCTTAAACTTGATTGAGGAATGGGTTTGTATCCCACGTGACATGTGAGGAGGGAAAGTCTGGAAGTAGGAAATGAGGAAGAATTTCCTCACCAAGGAGAGAGCCCTGGGAAGAGAAACTTTTCTTCTAAATATTTTATATAGATGTAATAACTAGCACTGCTAGATCTATTTTCCTTTCAGTTTGATGATAAGCCACCATCAAGGATGTTAGAGCCTTGAGATGGAAAACATGGAGTCCCACCCTCCCTGCCTCCCTTCCTTCCTTCCTTCCTTCCCTTTTTGTGACAGAGACAGAGCCAGAGAGAGGGACAGATAGGGATAGACAGACAGGGAGAGAGACGAGAAGCATCAGTTCTTGTTGCAGCACAGAGTCCCTACATTCTTGAGCTGCTGAATAAACCAGCCCTGAAGTCTGCTCTTTTTCTGTATTACTTTTGCAATGATAATAACTTTTCTTAATATTTATCCATTTTGAAAGGTGTTTTTGTTACTTGCAGATAAAAGCATCTTAATTACCCTTCAAAATTTAGCCAAAGTTTCTACTTCTGAAGAAACTTGCAGATTATTTTGTTCACATTTCTTTATCAAAATACTTATTTAATAATATGACATTCAAATGTGGCTTCTTTGGTTCTGTTCAATTGTAGTCCTTCAGTTGTTTGATTTCTTGGTCTGGTTTCTTCAACTTAATTGCAAATTATTTGGAAGCCCAAATATCAAAGTACTTTATATGTGGATAGCCAAATAATCTATTTTTTCTCTGATTTTCTAAACTTTGTGGTCAAATAAATGGTGTGAGCTTATGGAAAATTGGTGTGATAAAGAAATTAACTAGTTGGGTCAGTGGTAGAGCATCAACATGGCATGTGGATATCCCCAGTTGGATTCCCCAATCAGGGCATACAGGAGAAGTGACCATCTGCTTCTCCACCTGCCTCCCCCTTCTCTCTTTCTCTCTCTCCTCACCCTCCTGCAGAAATGGGTCAATTGGTTCAAGTAACTTGGCCCCCAGTGCTAAGGATGGCTCCCTGGAGCCTCACCTCAGACACTAAAAATAGCTTTGTTTCTGAACAATGGCCCAAGATAGGAAGAGCATACCCCACTGGGGGTGCTTATTGGGTGGATTCTGGTAGGGAGCAAGTGGGAATATGTTTCTGTCTCCCCTCCTTTCACTAAAAAAAAAAAAAAAAGTTAACTAAATTAACTTAATAGCCTTTAAAGGTTTTTTTAAAGTGCAGTTGAAGCCTTTAAAGGTTTTTGAAATAAAGACTTTGTCATTTGTTTTCTAGCTGTCACCACTGACTGAAGAAGAGAAAACTGCCGTACAGCAATTAAAATCTCACATGTCAGACTTATGAAGAAATGGACTTGCATAAAAACAAAACTCTAATGGTGAAGAGATCAATTTCAGAGAAATTTAGGAAAATGTCTTGTTAGCAGTTGGTAACTAGAGGATAGGGCATGGTGAAGGAAATTTGGCCTGTGTGACTAGATAGTGATGCCTTTCCCAAAAGAAAGTGATATAAGAACAGATTGAATACATCTCAGTCAAAAGAATGGAATGTGAACAAAGAGATTTAAACAATATATGCACACACACTTAGTTTTGCAATTTTTTGGCAAGAAAGTCTTAACACTATTTTGCATCTGTTTTTGTAAGCCAAAGCAGCTGCCTGCTCCAGAAACCACCCTCCTAGGAAACAGAAAAATATGAATTCTGCGTCTCCCCTGCTTTCTCCCACCACAAACACTGGGCTGTTTCCCAGTCCCGCTGATCCACTGGGGGACTGTGTGCCATTGCCCCATGTGTGGCTGGCACCATTCTCCATCTCAGATTGCTAAACCACCAGCATTCCTTTGTGGTCATTTAGGTCGATGATTGAAGCTTGTTCGTTCAGAATTTCTTTTACTCTCTCAGATATTTAACTCACTGACTCATGTGATTTAGTAATGTATGGCTCCTTGCAGAAGGAGTGGAGGAACCTGTGCATTGTCACTTGGGGGCTGGGTGCCAGCTGAGCAGGATGGCGCTGAGCAGCACACACCTGACCCTCAGGGGGTCAGGAGAGGCTGAGGCAGGACAAGGGTATAGAGAAGTGGCTCCCAGTGTGTTTCCTGAAATCAGGGCCCGAGGGGAGAAGTCTTGTGCAATTACTGTGCTCACACATTCTTTACCCCGTCTCTCGGGCACCTCCCTGCTAGCTGTCCAACTATTGGGAGTTTTCTAAATTAAGAAAGAAAATCCAAAAACCCAACGTGAATTTTCCACCAGCTTGTAAGGGAGGAGAACCCACTACACCAAGACAGGGCACACATCTGTGCGTGAGCTTAACACTCGGGGGAATGACAATCCCCACCTCACGTGAAGGTAGGCTCGGGGATCCAAATATTCTGACAGTCCCAAAGACCTGACACCAGGGACCGGAACTGGGTGATGCTCCGTGGATGGGAGGTCAGGTATGTTGCAAATAACTGGTACTCGGTGAGCCAGGGGAGAGAGCACCAGACATTGTTATTTGACTTAATAACCTTCACCCCTTTAGGGTGATGTGTTTTCCAGTTCCCAGGGATGGGCTGGATTGGGGAAACAAGGACAGAAGCCGCTCTTCACCCTTGTTTGACCACACTGCTACTAAGGAGCATTGGCTACCCTGGATTCCAGCTTCAGTTCTGCTTTTCTAGCCTATGGCACCTGCCTACTTGTATATAATGTATTGATTTCAGAGAGAGTGTAGAAGTGGTGGTTGAGGCCAGGGAGGTTCACAATGAATTCAGACAGACAGTAGAGGAACTGCAGAGCCAAAAAGCTTCGGGACATATCTGTTTATTGGAGGCGAGCAAATAAAAAAGGAAAAGAGTTACTAAAGGAAAACCTTTTCTCAGTGAAGTGGGAGGGAACATGAAAACCACACTCACAGTGGCGGGAGAGCGATCTGGGAGACTCGCCCCAGAGGGCCAACACCTGTAGCCTTACACAGACCACACACACGTGGCGCTGCCACATGCTCATGCACTAATCAGGCAAAGTGCTTGCAGCCGGTAAACCAGCAAGTAAGCCTAACAGCTGTTTTCCCCATAGAGAGGAAGGGAGAAAGAAAAAGATCAGTTTGCTTTTCCATTCATTCATGCAGTCATTGGTTGGTTCTTTTATGTGCGCTGACCAGGAATTAAGCCTGCCACCTTGGAGTGTCATGAGCATTCTAACCCAGTGGTTTTCAACCAGAGATCGGTGGAGCAGTGTGGGTCTGCCAGAAATCTGCCGGTCCACAGACCACAGGTTGAAAAACACTGTAGTCTAATCAACTGAACTACCCAGCCAGTGCTTAACTATTTGTTTTAATGTCTTACCTTGTGGCTAGCATCGGCTATAAATTTATACATTTCAAAATGAGGAAAATACGTATTTTGTCAGCAATGCTGAACACATTTTCAACACCATTTTCAGGTAGCCTGGGTAGGAAGTGGTGTTAAGACTCCCTTTCTACCCCTGTGTCGTCAGCAGCTGATTCTGATGCTCTGCTCCTGAATTCTGAGAGTTCAGTTTGGTTCCTGAGGCAAGAAAAACTAGGCCACGGCTTTTACTCGTGTAAGGAACACTTAAACCATTATTTCTTCATCTTAGAAAAGAATTCTAAATTGTTCCCAATTACTTAAATTTTGTCCAAAGGCTCATACTCATCGGATGACTCATCCTGTAGCCTCTCAGCCATATGTTTTTCTAATGGCATTTAGTGGTCTATAAAGATCTTTAAGCCACGGTGGCCTACCTGCTCCAGAAACCAACCGACCTAGAAACAGACAGGGAAATCTGAATTCTGCATTTTCCCTGCTTTGACCACCACAGTGCTTTACCCTCCTCAAAGTTACCTCCATTTCTCTTTCTGGAGAGCTTCTGTTATGTCCCATAATTGGCAAAAAGCCCCTCGGGGGAAAACATATACCAACAATCAGTGATTTGTGCCATTTTCCAGGTCTCTCACAACGCACAGCTCTGGTCTAATTAAGACTAACTGGGTAGCTGGGTAGAGTCATGAGAACAGTTGCCCAGACCTGGGACCTTGAAAATGATTCCTTGCATACTGGTCTTCCAGTAGTTCTCTGTGCCTGTTTAATATGGCCCTGCAAGGTCTCTCAGGGAGACCCTGCATGTGCCTTGGGAGGGGGTCTAGGGAGGAGCCACCTCCTCTCACTTCATTGGCTCTTGGCCAAGTGCCTTTGTGCAGTGAAGAGAAATGCACAACCACACTGGGCAGAAGTGGTCTACTCTCCAGGAGCATGTTACCTCAGTCCCCCTCAGACACAGTCTCCCATGCATTTGTTCGGTGACGGTGTGGGAGAAGGTGCTTTTATTTTCCTAGCTGCTTTCTTCTGTAACTTAAATTGCACCAATTAAATGCCCAAGTCAAACTAGCAAAGTTCTCGAGCTTGCTGACTCCTACTGTAGCCTGTCACTGATGAGTGAGTTTGTGAACTCTGTTTAAGGGTCATAACCAGCACTGAAGTACAAAAGTCCTTTTTTTTGAAAAAAAAATTTTTTTTAATACAAACAGAATAGGACAAAATCAGAGTGCATAATTTTATTTTAGAACTACCTGTGTCTACATGGTGTGTGTGTACTGAGTTGTGACATAAAATGTAGCTCACAGCCCAAGCACAGTACAGTCAATGGAGAAGTCCCCAATTGGAAAGGAACCATCTTTCTGACAAACTGACAGTGTGACCATGGAGCAAGATATTCTCCCTTCCCCTTCTCCATTTCCCTACCAAAGGAAAAAACAAACTACTGTCTAAAGTGTCTTCCAGCTAAAATTCTGAGGTTTGGATAAAGGGAACAGGGAGAGAAGGGACCTGAGAACAGCAGGATGAGAAGGGAAGCTCCCCTGCTACTTTACAGGAAGGACTCGTTTATTCTATCCTTCATCAGCCTTGAAGGGTAGTGCCCTGACCCTGAAACCACGTGGCCTTCCCTGCCCCTTCCCCAGCACCCCACCACCAGCAGGAACAGGTACAACCAGGTCCTCTCCCTCTGCACCCTGGTTCCTCAGAGTACTGTGACAGCAGATGCACCTGTGCCAGTCCCATTCTACCTCAGCTCTGGCTAGGGAGCTGGTTTTCCAAAATCCAGCAAAGCTTCGGGGTAAATAAATGTTCTTAACAAATTTGGTGCTTTCTTTATGATAAAATAAACAAATTGGAATATACTTTTTGCTGAATTTACTCCCAGGCCACAACTTTTGTTTCTTTTAGGATAACTTTTTCTCCTGTGCAAACTCCTTTTCTGGTTGAGGAACAATCTACTCTTCTCAGGATCAACCAGTGCGGTCGCAAGAGCTCATGAAAGGGCTGATCTGCTCATGAGCTCTAAGTTCTATGTTGCATCTTGGGAGATCTGTTCACCTGGATGTGCTCAATGACCAATGTCTATATCTAACTCTTATTCAACATTACTCTCTGCATTTTAAACATGTGCAGCAAGAATTCAACACTATTTGGACCCCCAATCCTGTGTCCAGGCCTATTGTTTGGCCTGAACACACTTATAACCTCCACCATTATAGGGATGGAATAGCACACATTGCTTCTGTAAAGTGACATCCTTCAGATACTTGGTGGCTTTTTAGACATGCATTGCCCTTGATGGCCTGAGCAGTTTTCATGAGTGTTCTTAAAGAGAACAAGAAGTTTGATTTGCATGACTTCGTTGGGTTTTCTGGGTCAAGTGAATACTGAACCATTTTCAGAGGTCACCTCAGGCCACTTACAGGAAAAGGAAGCTCCTCTAGTTTTAAAGTTCTACTTTAAAAACTCAGACTAGCATTTACCTTGAGCTTCCCTTTCTCCCTCCTTTGGCCTATCTGTGACAGATCTGTTTTGGAAGAAAGCATCGTGATTATTCATCACAACACCACTATCTCTAAATCTTTATTGGTTCCCTTTTAAATGAGATAACTCTTGAGGATTTTAATTCTGTTTAATAGTCCTAGGACTCTTCCACAGTCCCTAATGTAGGGTTTTGCTTGCAGCTGGCAATGTATTTTATTGGTTGTTTTCGATAATATTCAGCATGTAATCCCTTGTAAAAAAGAGAAGGAAAAAATATATATGTACAAAAAATCAACACAGCAGCTTTAAAGTCAAGTACAAGGGTGGGACGGCTGTTACTATTACTATTCATTATTGTTGAAGTCCTAATCAATTTAGTAAGAAAAGAAGGAACTATTTGAAAGTAACAAAACATACTTAATTATGAGATGATGCACAACCTAAAAAGCTCAAGAGCATTGACAAAAGTTTTATCACAAGTAGCACGAAAATTCAGTAAGATGGGCCTGACCAGGCGGTGGCACAGTGGATAGAGCGTCGGACTGGGAAGCAGAGGACCCAGGTTCAAGACCCCGAGGTCGCCAGCTTGAGTGCGGGCTCATCTGGTTTGAGCAAAAAGCTCACCAGTTTGGACCCAAGGTCACTAGCTTGAGCAAGGTGTTACTCGGTCTGCTGAAGGCCCGCAGTCAAGGCACATGTGAGGGAGCAATCAATGAACAACTAAGGTGCCACAATGAAAAACTGATGATTGATGCTTCTCATCTCTTTCTGTTCCTGTCTGTCCCTGTCTATCCCTCTCTCTGACTCTCTGTCTCTGAAAAAAAAAAAATTCAGTAAGATGGCTAAATCCAAAATCAACAGATCAACTTGCAAATCTCAATAGCTTTCCTATATGCCACAAATAAATATTAGAAAATGAGCCTGACCAGGCAGTGGCGCAGTGGATACAACACCCCAGATGGGCAGAGCATTGCCCTCTAGGGGGCATGCCATGTGAATCCCCGTCAGCCACATGCAGGAGTCTGTCTGTCTGCTCCCACCCCCAACCCCACTTCTCACTTTGGAAAAATACACACACACACAAAAGATACTATTAACCAATGTTGCCTCAATAAATTTAATAAAAAATGGGGAAAAAATGAAGTGGCAGACACTTCATTGAAAAAGATATTTTCACATATATGGTCTATATAATCAGCTATTGCAGAAATGCAAATTCAAACCACGATGAGATACAAATACATTCCTACTAGAAAGGCCAATTAAAAAATATATATGTATATAAATCAGGTAAAACTGTGGAGCAATTACAGCTCTCATCTGCTGGTGGGAAGGCAAGATGGTACAACTACTTTAGAACACACTTTAGCAGGTTCTTTCTTTCTTCTTATTTTTTACAGGGACAGAGAGAGTCAGAGAGGGATAGATAGGGACAGACAGACAGGAATGGAGAGAGATGAGAAGCATCAATCATCAGTTTTTCATTGCAACACCTTAGTTGTTCATTGATTGCTTTCTCATATGTGCCTTGACTGTGGACCTTCAGCAGACTGAGTAACCCCTTGCTTGAGCCAGTGACCTTGGGTCTTAGCTGGTGAGATTTGCTCAAACCAGATGAGCCCGTGCTCAAGCTGGGGACGTTGGGGTCTCTAACCTGGGTCTTCCGCATCCCAGTCTGACGCTCTATCCATTGCGCCACCGCCTGGTCAAGTTTTGATAATCCATTCTTACTATAAGATCCTTGAGCATCCTAATAGTCATTATTTTAAATTCTGCATCTGTTAATTTAGTTACTTTCATTTCATTTAATTATTTTTCTGGGGATTTTTCTTGTTGATTCATTTGGGACATATTTATTTGACTGCCCACTTTTGTCTGTGTATTAGGTAGCTCTGCTTTGACTTTCAAATTTGTTGTGGCATCTTTATGAGGAAGGTGGGCTCAGTGGTACTGACCTTCAGGCCACCTGAGTTCCTTGCTCTAGAAATGCTTCTTGAGGGTAATATTTACCCTCATATTGTATGTGAGTATTGAATGCAATTGTTTCTTTCATGGTTGGGGTTATCCCTTCAGGCTGGTTGACTCTAAGGGTCAACACTAATCATGTTATTAAACACTGCAATGTCTGTCCTGTTGGGCGTATTTATTCTCTGTAATGTTGGGTGCTTATGATACTCCTCCTTTGGGGTCCCACTTGTGTAGCTAACTGAGTCTGGTGTTAGTGCAGTCTGACACCCAATACTGTTGTGTTGGTTCTGGGTCCTCTTGGATTGGTATCAGCAGTTGTTTGTAACCCACCATGGTTACCTGTCTGGAGCTACTGCTCTGTTCACTATTTGTGTCTGCGTTTTCTGTGCCTGGGTGTGTGTGGGAAGAGCCAACCTGTATATAAGAATTGACTTCCTCTTTAGTGAAAGGGCACTAGTTCTTTATGATTCCTCCACTTTTTAGATGCTCCACCTCCTCTTGCAGCTGTTTGTTCTTCCCACAGAGTCTTCTGTAAAAAGACTATAGAGTGGGCTTAGGCTGGCCTCAGCCCACCCAACCCATCCACAGCTTGCAAGCTTGGTGGATTAGGGGAGCTGCAGTCCAAATGACATCATTAATGGGACCCCTTATTTTGTGGGTCTCTTGGTCAGGGGCTCATTATAGGAAAATTGGACCCTATACCAGTGCCTTATCCCACAGCCACTGCTGGGTACTCCAATTCTATTTCTCCCCAGCAAGGTGAGCAGCATGTTCAGATTAGGTGGGGCCTACTGTCCCCACTGCTGTACTTCTTTCATCAAGGGAGTCCCTGGTCTCAGGGAGAAAGATTGAGAGAATCTTCCACTGGGGCTGATTGTACCTCCCCAGAAGGTGGCTAAGCCTTTTGACCAGTCCCAACAATAGTCTCCAAGTAACTCACAATTTGAATGTCTGTGCTCTAAGCCTCTCCCCGCCCCCCCCCCCCAGTGGATTTTAGCCAAGCAGGGAAGAATATCCTGGCCTTGGGCCAGCTGACTATGACTGTAAAGCTCTATCTTATTCAAGTGTGTGATCTGTGTGCAGGTATTGACCACAGAAAGAATTTGTCTCAGCTGGATTTGGCTCTTGTTGAGCTCTTCCTCTGGGTATGCTGTTAGTAAGAGTAGTTGGGTCCTGCTCTGTTGTTCTCTGTAGCAGGCCACTGGCTGTGTTGCTTCTGGGCTTCTAGGATGGAACCTGGTGCAGACCAGTGTAAGACACTGCCCGTGAGCAGCCCTCAGCAACGTTTTCGGAAGTACAAGCAATCCAGGTTTGCGGCTCCCTCTGCTGCTTAGGTGCATATGGGAGGACCAAACTGAACACCTACTATGTTTTTACCACTCTCAGGACTGGGGAAAAGTTAGGCCCAAGGTTCCCTGAGATTGCCTCCTGCTGCTTCTATTGGCTGCTTTGGCCTCAACCCCTTAAAAAAAACCTCTGGTAGAGTATAGAGGCTGGGACAATTCAGAGATTAGGAAAGGTGGTAGGTGTGGTTCTCACCCCAAAGCCCCAGTTGTCAGTCTTGAAATTTTTTACAGACCTCAGTAGAGTATAACCACCAGGAGTCCAGTGGGTGTGGCCTCTAAAACCTAGAGATTTGTTTTGCCTTCAGTCCAGAGATTTTCTACTGTATCTCCCATGGGGGTGTGTAAAGCCAGTAGCCAGGGCCAGCATCACAGTCGCCTGGCCAATGCAGATTCGCATTAGATTTGGACAGTCAGTAATGAAACAACAGAGCCAAGAACTGGTGAGCCATCAGCTTTAATTCTAGCTTGCGCCCGGTGGGCAAGCAAAAACACACACTGGGCTCCAAAACCCACACATTCAGTGCTCACAAAGCTACTGACTTATCCGAGTTTCCTAGAATCAAAGGCTTCTAGCTCACCAGACTTATTCTCCTCTGTTTCCCATCTCCTTCTCTCTACACAAACTCTGCACTAACTGGCTTCTTCCTCAGCATTCCACCATCTTGGCTGCCTCCTCTCCTCCACGTGGCCTTACTCTGCTCTTCTTTCTAATACTAACCTCAGGAACCAAGAGCGAGCAAGCGCCCGGCCTGCCCTACTTTATACTGTAGAAATCCAAACCCTTAATCCAATCTACAAACAAGAAAGTCTCTGATACATAGTCACTCATCTGAGGCACAATGGGATTCCTCATGATTGTGCACCACCCTACATCATCCAATCAGTCAAGGGAGTGGGGAAAAGCTTACTCTTAAAAGTAAGGCATAGGTAGCCTGACCTGTGGTGGCACAGTGAGTAAAAGCGTCAGCCCAAAACACTGAGGTCACTGGTTCGAAACCCCGAGCTTGCCTGGTCAAGGCACATATGGGAGTTGATGCTTTCTGTTCTTCCCCCACTTCTCTCTCTCTCTGTCTCCTTTCTCTAAAATGAATAAATAAAATCTAAAAAAAAATAATAAAAACATTAAAAAAACAAACAAAAAAACTAAGGCATAGGCTATAATGATCTGGCCTGCTTACATTACAGCCTTTCCCCCACACCCATCCCAAGCATAAGAGCAAATAATATCACCTGGGTGACAGGCTTCCATGTGGGCAGCGCCATCTTTAACAAAGTGAGCATATTATATTTCATCTGCCCAACAGGGTGTAATTACTAGTAATATTCTTGGGAAAGTGGGCAGAAAAGCTCAGGTCTCAACCCAGACAACTGAGTCACTGTCACCCCCTGTGTCTTCTCAGCCCCTTGCTTCTTGATCAAGGTTGCATACTTTTCAGCAGGACCCAATATCCATAAGGTGGGATAAGAGAGATTCCTGAGGGTAGGGCAGTTGCTTTTCCCCAGGCTAATGCCACATGGAGGGTACTGCTTTACCCAAGAAAGATGGTGACTGCAGTGTTGGAGAATGACTCAGCACAGGAGTTTCAGAGGCTTTCCCCCACAGCGTTTCTCCTTGGGGCCACCAATTTCACACTCTTCTCTTGTGACTCTAGTTCTCTCAGCCCTCCCCCAGAGTTAGTGGCTCTAAATGAGATTTTCTGAGTTGTTCCTTTAAGAGTGTGCATGCTTCTCTGAGATCTCCTGCCTCTTTCTTGCAGACAGAAATGTCAGCTCAAATGCTATGTGGGCATCTCTTCTAGGCTCTGATACTCTAGGCTGGGGCACCTGGCCTGGGGTTTAGGACCCATACCTCTCAGAAAAATCTTTCTGGCAGCTTCTCACTCTTGGAAGTGGAGGAAGTCATTTTTGTATCTCTGCACTTCCTACCAATCTTGTTGTGGCTTCTTCTGTGAATCCTTAGTTATAGACTCCTCTTCTTTTAGTCCTAAATTGGTTTTTCAGAATGATTGTTCTTAAATTTAGTTATAACTTCAGTTTGGTCCTGGGAGGAGACAAGTGAAACATTCATCTGCCTACTCTGTCACCATCTTGGCATCTCAAGCCTCTGGACTCTGTTCTTAGATGTATTTTAGATCTATTTCTTCTATAAGCTTCTTTTCTTACAAAACCAGTTTCTTATTATTAACATTTGTAATTGATAGATAACACATTTTTTATTTTTAGTAACAGTTATATTTTAATGTCACTCATGAGAAAGTAAACATACAGAAGAAATTGAGTTGCAATGAAAACTGGATGACATAATAATAAACAACTTTATTCAGTACTTCTGTGCTCCCAATTTTGCATTAACCTTTTAGATACATATTTACTTAAGAAAAAGAAATTGAAGAAAATGAGGTTAAGTGATTTATTGTAGGTCACACAACAGTTATATGGAACTAGAATCTACCAATCAGTCTGATTTCAGAGCATGTGTGTTTACTAGTTTTTAAGCAAAATCAATACTAATACATGGTGTTAGAAAGCTTTGAAAATTGAAGAAATAGTAAGTAGAAAATATGTAATAAGTAAAATGTTACCTACTATAGCCAAATTAAACTCTCCACATATTTTAAATTTTTTCTTTTATCATTTATATGCCCTTTTCATTAAGTTCTATTACTTAATGACCCAAAGAATGGAATTTTTACTATAATATTTCAGCAAGCTCTTTTGCCAAATGGCTATAAAATATAATGTGAATGTAATAACATTACTTAACATGTGTCCTTTATATCTGTCTTCCAATTGGTTTTCTTTCATATAGGTATTCTAATTAGTAGGAGTTGTTATTGAACAGCACATGGTCTGTAAAACATCCAAATTTATTCATAATTACTGACCAGGCGGTGGCACAGTGGATAGAGCGTTGGACTGGGATGCGGAAGACCCTGGTTCAAGACCCCGAGGTCGCCAGCTTGAGCATGGGCCTATCTGGCTTGAGCAAATTTATTCATAATTGGATTTTGTAACTGTTGTTATTAGTGACTTCATAAATAATATAGCCAGATAGACTATGTTAACTATTCAGATATAAACAGCCCACTACTTGCTTAATGGGGAAAACACTAAATTGAGTCTCTACCATCAAAGTCAGAAACAAAAAGAGATGCTTAATATCTCATTACTATCTAACAGTACAATAGAAATATGAGCCAATGCAATTAGACAAAAGAGAGGAGACACAAACATAAAATTAGAAAGAAAAGATTAATGGAAAAACCACTATAAACAATGAAAGATATTAGTTAAGTCATAGGTAATAAAATTAACAAACATAAATCAAAATTTTCATATTTAAAAAAATAACCAGGTAGAAAATAAGAAGAAAAATTTCATTAGCAATGGCACAAATAAATTACCTACCATAAATTTAACAAGAAGTTATTAAAATATAGGCAAGAAAAACTAAAAATCATTTTGAAAGGCACAAAAGTAAACTTGAACAATTAGGAAGACATACCACCCTCTTGGATCAGAAAACTCAACATCATAGAGAATCAGTTCTTTCTGTGTAAATTTATAAGTTTAATATAATCACAATGAAAATAAGATGTGTTTTTCTGGAGCTAGACAGGTTTGCTATAATGACCATTTATGGAAAACAAATGTGCAAGCATAGACAGGAAAGCCATGAAAAAAAAAAGGCAAAAAGGGGGAGTCAGCTCTACAGATACCAAAACTTAATATAAAATCTGTATAACTATAATAGTGTGGTAGTGGTATATCAATAGAAACAATGCAGCATAAGAGAAAAATGCATGTAGAAATTTAGTCTATGCCAAATAAGGAAGGGAAAATGAACTTTTGAAAATATGGCATTGGGGTAACTGAATAGCCATATGGAAAACAAACAAATTAGATCTACTTCTTACACTATATACCAGAATAAATTTTATATGGATCAAAGATCTAATGTAAAAGGATTAAACCATAAAAAAAAATTATCTTACTTCAGCTTGACCTGTGGTGGCGCAGTGGATGAAGCGTCAACCTGAGAACACTGAGGTCGCCAGTTCAAAACTCTGCACTGATCCGGTCAAGGCACATATGGGAGTTGATGCTTCCAGCTCCTCCCCCCTTTCTCTCTCTCTCTCTCTCTCTCTCTCTCTCTCTCTCTCACTCTGTGTCTCCTCTATAAAATGAATAAAATAAAAAAAAATTATCTTACTTCAGTAAAAAAATTAAAAATATTTTACAAACTGAAATTTGTTTATATTCTAGAAAAGCTACTAAAAATTGAGAGGCAAATAACCAATAAAATACAGTGGTACCTTGATATACGAACAGACCAACATATAATTTTTTTTTTTAAAGATACGAGCTGTGACTTAGTCCTTACTTTTGTTCGAGATCCGAGCGAAATTCTGAGATACGATTCGTGATTTGGGAAGCTGCCACTAGTTGGCGCATTGGCACATGGGTCCAGTATCAGCAGTTTGATATATGAGTTGACTGACTTACAAGCTCGGTTACAGAACAAATTAAATTCATATCTCAAGGTACCACTGTACAAAAAATGAATAAATAATTCAATGAAATGGGTATGCAAATGTTTATTAATACATGAAAATTAGTAATTCCTAAAGAGAAAAATATGTTAAGATCTTCCAATAGCATAAGCTTTTTCTTTTTTTCTGAAGCTAGGTAAATTGATTATACAATCCTTTAAGAAGACAAAAGAGTATAAATGAATAGGAAACTCTTGAGAAGAAACAGCAATGAAGTGAATCATTCCTACAGAGATTATTCCTCACTTAGTTGACCACCACCATTTCCAGTTTTCTGGCAGCTCACATTCAGACAGAGCCACAAGGTCCCACCTTTCTCCACTCATGGGGTATGGAGAATGGCAGAGACATACCCCACATGCTAGATCTCTGGCCCAACCTTTCACTGGAAGAACAGAGGTGCTCTGTGACTAGTCTCCTGGTCTGTTGAGACATTGGGAGGTACACCCTGAGGCCTGAAATCATCATTGCTAAAGCTTAAAACTCACAAGCCCTACCCATCCTCAAGAATGCAGCCCCGACTACATCAATGTGTCAGTAACATCTCAGAGTAGGTCAGCACAGAAATTTCACAAAGCTAAAACCTATAATACAGTGCCACCAACTGGAAGAAAATAGAACAACCTCTCAAAACTAAAAATTTTTTTTCTTCTCTTTTGAATTTCATTTTCTTTCATTTTTTAATATTCTATTATTTTTGTGAGTGTGTTTGTTTTTTATTTTTTAATCTTTATCTTTGTTTTTATGTAGATTTTCTTTTTACTTGCCATTATTTAAAAAAAATTTTATATTATTTTTTATTTTTATTTTTCATTTTTAACTTGTTTTTTGTTAGTAGTTCTTAACAACACTACTTTCAAATTCCATCAAGGAATAAGAAATCAGATCTCATGGCTACACAAGACAGAGACATACTTCAGAAAAAAAATGAAAAATCTCCAGAAAGCAATCTCAATCACATGGAAACCTTGGAGTTAAGTGATAGGTAATTGAGGTTCTGATAAAATCAATGAGATGTGAGAAAATATTGATAAGCAATTTAATGAGCTCACAAAAAGAATTAATGAACAAAATGAGTACTTCACCAAGGAGACTGAAACTTTAAAAAAGAACCAAACAGAGATGAAGACCAATACATGAATTGAAAAATGAGGTAGCAAATTTAGCTAATAAAACAGGCCAGATAGAGGAGAGAATCAGTGACATTGAAGACAGGTAACTAGAGATGCTACAGAGAGAAGTGGGAGACTAACAAATTTTAAAATAATGATAGTGCTCTACAAGAATTCTCTGACTCCATCAGAAAGAACAATATAAGAATAATGGGTATTTCAAAAGAAGAGAGGGTTAAAGGAATGAAGAACCTATTCAAACAAATAACTGATGAGATGTCCTAAGCCTATGGAAAGAGTTAGAGCCTCAAAGCCAAGAAGCAAAAAGGATGCCTGGTTACTGAAACCCAAACAGACCTTCTCCAAGGTACATCGTCATAAAATTGTCAAAAATCAATGACAAAGAAAGAATTCTCACAGCAGCTAGGGAAAAGAAGAGCAAGCATAACATATAAAGGACGGCCCGTCACATTATCATCAGACTTCACAGCAGAAACGTCACAAGATGGAAGAGGCCATTGGACTCAAACAATCAAAGTAATAAAAGAGAGGAATTCCTAACCAAGAATACTAAGTCCATCAAAGTTATCCTTCAAATGTAGGAGAAATAAAAACTTTTCCAGACATACAGAAGCTGAGGAAAATTATCACCAGTAAACCCCCACTGCAGGAAATACTCAAACAAATTATTCTACTAGATGCAAAGAACATAACAAAAGAAACACACACACACACACACACACACACACACACACACACCACAAATAAAAGCTCCAACAAGGTTACAATATGAACAAAAATAATCTGTGACCACAATAACATAAAAGGAGAGAGGATAAAGATCTCCAGTAGCAAAGGAAGATGGAGTACATGTAAGACAAATGTACATTTGAAAATTTTTCTCTTAACCTAATGGTAATCATTCACAAAATAACCAATACTGAAACACATAAACATAAAATGTCAATAAGAAATCTCCAAGCACCAATAATTGCCCTAAATGTGAATGGACTGAACTCATCAATAGAGAGGCACTGAGTAGCAAATTGGATCAAAAAGCAAAACTCAATCATATGCTGCCTTCAGGCAACACATCTACGCTGTTAGGACAAAAGTAGACTCAAAGTAAAAGGTTGGAAAACAATTCTCCAAGAAAATAATACTCAAAGAAAGGCAGGTATAAACGGACTGGTGGATTAGACCATAGAAATTTATTTCTTCACAGTTCTTGAGGCTGTAAGTCAAAAATCAAGGTTTTCCCAGGGATGGTTCTTCTGAAGCTTCTCTCTTTGGATTGTAGATGGCCATCTTTTCCAGCATGAGAGCCATATTTCTAGCAAATGCTTTAATTTATGGTTCACAGATGATCTCTCCTTTGCATGTCCTAATCTCCCCTTTTTATAAGGACACCAATTATTTGGAATTAGGTTCCACCCTAATGACCTCATTTTAATTTAATTTTCTTTTTAAAGAGCCTGTCTCCAAATACACTCACCTTCTGAGGTGATGGGGATTGGGACTTCAACATATAAAGTCTGGGACACGGTTCATCCCATTTGCTATCTAGTTTCATCTTCTAGAAATGTTCGAATCCCTTCTCTTCCACCTGTTAGTCTTATAGTGTAGTTTTCCCCACCCTTTGGTTCTCCTCCTCCGCTTCTTACAGACTTAATGATTTGTTTGGCAAGAACTCATGCAACAGCCTGACCAGGCAGTGGCGCAGTGGATAGAGCTTTGGACTGGGATGCGGAAGACCCAGGTTTGAGACCCCGAGCTCGCAAGCTTGAGTGCGGGCCCATCTGGCTTGAGCAAAAGCTCACCAGCTTGGACCCAAGGTCACTGGCTCCAGCAAGGGGTTGCTCGGTCTGCTGAAGGCCCGTGGTCAAGGCACATGTGAGAAAGGAATCAATGAACAACTATGGTGTCGCAACGGCAATGAAAAACTAATGATTGATGCTTCTCATCTCTCTCCGTTCCTGTCTGTCTGTCCCTATCTATCCCTCTCTCTGACTCTCTCTCTGTCCCTGTAAAAAAAAAAAAAAGAAAGAAAAGAACTCATTCAACAGCTCTAAAGAGCATATAGTAAAGATTGGCAGGTTTTGGCATGCACTACTTTGGAGTTGTTGAAATTCCAGGGGTATTGTCTTAAAGACACAGCTCTCTGCTCATTGGCTTTAACATTTGATGATAATAATTAGATTATTAGATCCTAAGTAAAGGGTCTTGGTGTATCCTAGCTCATCTCTCATTTTCTTTCACTGTAGCTCTTTCATTAGGCCTTCCCTTGGTTAATTTCTTTTATTTTTTTTTAAAATTAATTTTAATGGGGTGACACCAATAAATTCTTTTAATTTTAATTTTTACTAATTTTAGAGAGAGGATGGAAGAGAGAGAGAGAGAGAGAGAAATATCAATTGTTGTTCATTTTTTAATGTATTCATTGATTCTCATATGTGACCTGTCCGGGGATCGAACCCACAAGTGTGTTATATCGATATGATGCTAACCAACTGAATTAACTAGCCAGGACCCTTTGGCTAGTTCTTTAGAGAGCTCAATTACTTCAAATATTTAGTGAGGTCAAAAGCAGGACATGGCCTAACCAGGCGGTGGTGCAGTGAATAGAGCGTTGGACTGGGATCCGGAGGACCCAGGTTCGAGACCCGAGGTCGCCAGCTTGAGCGTGGGGGCCCATCTGGCTTGAGAGAAGGCTCGCCAGCTTGGACCCAAGGTCGCTGGCTCCAGCAAGGGGTTGCTTGGTCTGCTGAAGGCCCGCAGTCAAGGCACATGTGAGAAAGCAATCAATGAACAACTAAGGTGTCGCAACGGCAATGAAAAACTAATGATTGATGTTTCTCACCTCTCTCCATTCCTGTCTGTCTATCCCTCTCTCTGTCCCTGTAAAAAAAAAAGCAGGACGTTTAAGGGCTTGCTGAAGTTTCACATAAGGACAGTTTTTGGGGTTACCTGATTTTGCAGTGCTCTTAAGGCTGGTAAACAGCAACACCACAAGAAGGAATCTTGGGGCCAGAGTTCCTGTTACCATACTTAATAGAAACTAAGAAAGTTAGATGAAAAATAAAATAGGCAACCTCAAGATTTTTAGTTCTTTCTGAAGTCACTTCCTTCATGTCAGTTTCAGAGACCACTATTAGGTTGAGGTAAAACTTCCCTCTTTCCAGGCCTTCTTTTTCCAGTCAGCCAAGTCTAATATCCTGTTAACCTCTAATTATGTTTAACTTTTGATTTCCTATGTTTGTTCAACTGACAGATGCATCCAGTAATAAACACAGACATTGTGAATGTGGGTCAGTGCTCTGTGAATTCCCTATCTTTCTAAATTTCTATTTCAAGTCCCTATCATTTTAGAGTAAGTTGGTAATAATAATAATAATAATAAAGTAAAGAAAGAAAGTAGGTTGGTAAACTCTTGGAGAAACCACCACCTAGTAGTATTGAGGGCTCCTAGATGAATATTACCCCTTGTTGACTCTGCTTAAACCCAAGAATTACTGACCTCAGGTGTGTATTGCCACCATTTTCACTTTTTGCCCTTTGGCATAGAACTCCTCACCAAATTATCACCCTCTGTACCCCTCCTGGCCCTTAGCACAGGCTTATGCAAGGATCAGAAAAGTACTCTGGGTGCGCCATTAAATCAGTGGTTCTTAACCTGGGTTCTATTGAACCCTAGGGGTTCGATGAGTCGGTCTCAGGGGTTCGGAGAAGCCTCTGCCGCGGAAGCCAGAATAAAGTAATACTGTAATTTGTTGTGAGTTCATGCACTTTGTTGGTTTTGTTCTTTGAGCAAGGTGATGTTCGTGCACGGCTCATTTTGTGCACCAGTAAAAAAAAACATATACCTATGTCTTGAATTTGGAAAAATAATCATTTTATTTATCACTAAAGAAGGGTTCGGTGAATGCACATATGAAACTGCTGGGTTCGGTACCTCAAAAAAAGGTTAAGAACCACTGCATTAAATCCTTGGGAGGGGTGAAACTCACCCGGTTTTTTGAAAGTGCAAATTTCTTTTTCTCCCATCCAATGGTTGTACTTTATGTTGGGACTCTTTGCAGTTTCCATTAATTTTCAACATGGCCTCCATGGAAATTTTGCTATGAAATAACTGGAAAACTAGAGAAATTGGCTGGCTCCTCATAGTCTTGGTGTAACCACAGTGGAATTTGAGATGCATGCTTGTATGGCGAGAGGCCACCACCATTGTGGCCATGTAGGTTCCCATTGGATTTGGGTGGATGGTAAATAAACAGTGGAGCCAAAATATGGTTGGCCATTCCTTTATTAAAGTCTCGCACGGCAAACACACAGGGAAAACACTTCCCTCCTATTCAGAGCTCCCAAAGCCCTGATGCATTATCCAGTTCCACAACCAGGAGAATCTTCTCTGGTTCCTCCTAGAATCGAAGGCCCCCACAAATCTCAGTAGGGCTCCCAAAGCCCCTCAGCTCTGGTTCCCCATCTGCACTCCTTCTCTCTCTGCAAAACTGGCTTCTTCTTCAGGACTTTGCATTCTCTCTGCTCTCCCTGCAAAACTACCTGGACCCACCAAGACCCCTCCTCCAGCAAACATTAGCAAAACAATGGCTTTTCCCAAGCAGGAAGGTAATTTGCAATTCCACAGATCACATATATACCTGATGCTGCCCAGCTCCCAGTGCAAACTATAAGTGAGCAAACATATAAATCATATTTTACAAACTTATTTGACCAACAGTGATCCTGGGCAATTCACAGGTGCAATACCCAACTCTTCAGGGTGTTAGAATTGAACACTTAAAGGTCCTTATGAGACCTTCACATCAACCATCTACTGAGTCTTCCTAGGTTCTAGGCCCGTGATGGTGAACCTATGACACGCATGTCAGCACTGACACACGTAGCCATTTTCGATGACACGCAGCTGCATGGGGCAGCATGCCAATCATCCTTGGCTCCTGCATGGCCAGGTGCAGTAGCCGAGGATAAAACATTTGCTGTAGTGTAGACACTCTGTGCCGGAAGTCTGTAGGCCAAAACAACAGAACTCCCGCACAGAGCATCTAGTTCTGGGACCTCCAGTTAGGCAGTTTTCCTCAAAGTGACACACCACCCGAGTTATGCTCTGTTTTTGGGCGAATTTTGACACACCAAGCTCAAAAGATTGCCCATCACTGTTCTAGGCCCCCTTCCCAAGCTACACGCCTACACGCCAGGGTGCTTCCCTCCCTGATGGGAGGTGCAGGCGGGGCCCTTTCTCCCACTCCCCCCAAATCTGTCAGGAGGGGCAGCATGGGGGAGGCCGGCCTTGCACTGCAGAGGGCAAAACGAACCGGGAAGGGCCCCGAAATCCGAGGGGAGGAGGGTGGGGCGGCCAGAGTCTCCTGACAAACGTCCACCTTCTCGGCCCGCCAGGCCCGGAGCAGCAGAGCAGCGCTCCGGTTAACGGCATCGCCGAACGTCGCCCCGCCCCGCGCCGCCCTCCCATTGGCTGTTGCTAGGCCCCGGTTGGAGCTTCGCCTCTAAAGGGTCCGAACCGCGCCGCAGCCGAAGGTGAACACGGGGAGTAACTACGGAAGCAGTCACCTCCTCGGGCTCCCGGCAGAGATGGGAGGCAGGGGCGGGGCGGGCCGTCTCCGGGGAAGCCCTGCCCCTTCCCCGTGTGCCGGCGGACCGGTCCTGCGCGCCTGTCAGCGATCGCCAGAGCTCCCGCTTCTCCCACCCAGCACAGCCTCTGCGCAGGGGCTGCGGGGCCGCCGGACCGCGGACGTCGTCGCCGGGAAGAGAAGTGAGGGCAGCCCCAGAGCCAGTGATTCGAGCCCTGGAGAGGCTGGGGTCCGGGGCGGGGCGATGGCAGCATGGGGCCGCCTCCCATCTCCCTGCACTCGGCTGGAGCTCCATCCTGTCCGGACCCGGTGCTGGTCAGCCTGACCCTCTCCGCAGCTCCGGGCCTCGAGTACCCCTCTGGGGAGACGTGGAGGAGCCTGGGGTCTCGCGGTGGGAGCTCAGACCCGGAACTGGGAGGCGCACGGCCCAGGGCCTCTGGGAAGAGGCTGGGATGCCTGCCTGCGGCTCGCTTCGCCACGCCTCGCGTCCCAGCTCCGGTGTAGTCTGATTCCGTTCTCTGACTCCTCTCTAATGCGACCCGTCGCTCGGGAGAGGGAGAACACCCACGTGGGAGGGCGATGTTACGGGTTGGGTTCAACTGCATCGAAAGTCTTCTCTTTTGCAGAGTGAGGTGTGGGTGCGGAGACCACGGTTTCTGTTGGTCTCGCTGTGTCTTTGTATGGTGGTGGGAGCCAGGGTCAGGCGAGTTGTCCCTTGCCAGCTCCCGTTCCCAGGTTTTGTTTCCTGTGAGGGACTAACTAGTACATGTACGTGCCTGTTGTTACTCTCTCCTTCCCGTTTGCTATACTGATCAAGCAATTGGAGTTAGGACACCGGGAGGGGATTTGAGGCTATAATAATTTCAGAGGAAAGAGTGCGTCAGGGTCCATCCAGCTCGGATCGGTGCCAACATTAATTTTGAATTTGGACACGGAAAGTGGACACTAGTGGATACTTGGAATCTGCTCTAAATACCAGAGACTCCATGTAGGTCTTGTAAAAGTACTTAAGAATATAGCTGCTCTATGTCTCTCTCTCTTCTCCTGCCGCATGGCTCGATTGGTTCAAGCGAGTTGGCCTACGGCACTTAGGTTGGCTCCGTGGCCTTTGCTTCAGGCACTAAAAAAATGGCTCCATTGCTGAATAACGGAATAACGGCCGCAGGTGGTCAGAGCATCGCCCCCTAGTGGGCTTGCGGGTGGATCCCGGTTGGGGTGCATGCGGGAATCTGTCTCTCTGCCTTCCCTCCTCTCAAAAAAAAAAAAAAAAAAAGGGTGGGGAAGGTTGGTAAATGGTGCGGTTTAGCTTTACGAACTTAGAGTTCAGATAATGACTAGGTTATGTCAGAGAACTGGTATTGTGAGAGAAAGCCAGCCTCAGAACCCTCTCATCTCATACTGAGCTCTCTTAAGGGCTGTGAACAGGTTCAGGTATAGATCATTATGAAAATCTCTATTTCCTTTTAGTCAATGACTAGGAAAACTTTTTTGGCGGTCACACAAACTGGTTTAACAGGTCTGGGCTAGTATTTTCTTTTTAAAAACAATTTTTTTAAAACATAATATACTAATAGCCTTGGTTGAAGAAAGAAGTAAATTGAAATAAAAATTATTGGAATAATACATTGGAATTTGGTATTTCTAATTTGGAGGAGTCTTTTTACAATTCACAAAAAAGGTTGTTATATCATTAACCAACATGTTCTTAAAGGTTAATAATGATAGGAGCTATGCATCAACCATCTTTTTTTTTTCTTTTTTAAGTGAGAGGAGAGGACATAGTGAGACAGATTCCCACATGCACCCTGACCAGGATTTACCCGGAAACCCCTGTCTGGGGCCAATGTTAGAATCAGCCGACCTATCCTCAGTGCCCCGGGGGAATGCTCTAATCAACCAAGGTATCCTTAGAGCCTGAGGCCGACACTGGAACCAACTGAGCCACTGGCTGTGAGAGAGGAAGGGGGGTGGATAGGGAGGGAAAGAGAAGCAGATGGGTGCTTCTTTTGTGTGCCATGACACACTAGGCTGATGATCTACCACTGAGCTAACCGGCCAGAGCCTATTGCATTTTTATACACCAGTAATGAACTACTAGAAATTGAAACTAAGAATACATTTCCATTTACAATTGTATTAAAAAAAGTAAAATTCCTTGGAATTAATTTAAGCAAGGAGGTAAAAGACATGTATTTGGAAAATTATAAGACACTGAAGAAGAAATTGAAGGAGATACAAATAAGTGGAAGCATATACTGTGTTCATGGGTAGGAAAAATAAGCATCATTATAATGTCCATATTTCTCAAAGCAATCTATAGCTTTGATGCAATTCCTATGAAGATATTGATGGTATATTTAACAGAACTAGAGCAAATATTCCAAATATTTATATGGAACCACAATAGACCTTGAATATCCACAGCAATGTTTTTTAATTTATTGAATTTAGAGAGGGAGGGAGAGAGAGAGAGAGACATTGATTTGTTGTTCTACTTATTTATGCATTCATTGGTTGATATTTATGTGTGCCCTGACCAGGAATCAAACCTGATGACAGTCTAACTAATTGAGCTACCTGGCCAGGACAGCCACAGCAATCTTGAAAAAGAACAAAATTGGAGGTATCACACTACCTGATATCAAACTATACTACAAGGCCATAGTAATCAAAACAGCATGGTACTGGCATAAAAACAAACATATAGATCAATAGAACAAAAATAGAAAGCCCAGAAATAAACCCATGCCTTTATGATTAATGTACGACAAAGGAGGCAAGAACATACAGTAGGGTAAAGATAGTTCAATGAAGGGTTTTGGAAAAATTGTACAGATATGTACAAAAAAACGAAAGTAGACTAATTTCTTACACCGTACACAAGAACAAACTTAAAATGGATTAAAGACTTAACTGTAAGACTTGAAACCATAAAAATCCTAGAAGATAACAGGCAGTGATACCTTGGACATTTCTTGTAGCAATATATTTTTCTGATTGTCTCCTTGGGCAAGAGAAACAAAGGAAAAATAAACAAATTGAACTACATAAAACTAAAATGTTTTTGCACAGCCAAGGAAACAACAAAATGAAAAGCAACCCACTGAATCGGAGAATGTATTCACCAATGATATATCTGATAAGGGGTTAATATCCAAAATATGAAGAATTTACAAAACTTAGTACCAATAAAACAATCCACGCCTGACCAGACGGTGGCTACGTGGATAGTGTCGGAGTAGGACGCGGAGGACCCAGGTTCAAAACCCCAAGGTCGCCAATTGAGCGCGGGCTCGTCTGGTTTAAGCAAGCCTCACCAGCTTGAGCCCAAGGTCGCTGGCTTGAGCAAGGGATCACTTGGTCTGCTGTAGACCCCCGGTCAAGGCATATATGAGAAAGCAATCAATGAGCAACTAAGGTGTGCCGCAATGAAGAATTAATGCTTCTCATCTCCCTTCCTGTATGTCTGTCCCTATCTCTGTCACAAAAAAATAATCCAAATAAAAAATGGGCAAAGGACCTGAATAGACACTAATGCAAAGAACATATAGATGGTCTATAGACATATGAGAAGATGGTTAGCATCACTAGCAGAGAAATGCAAATTAAAACCATAGTGAGATATATACCTCACATCTGTCAGAATGGCTATCGTCGGTACATCAACAAACAAGTGTTGGTGAGGACACAGAGAAACAGGAACCCATGTGTACTGTTAGTGGGAATGCAGACTGGTGTATCCACAGTGGAAAACAGTATGGAGTTTCCTCAAAAACTTAAAAATAAAACTACTTTATGACTCAGCAATTAAACTTCTAGGAACATATCCAAAGAAACCTGGAACACTGATTCAAAAGAATATATGCACCCCTACGTTCATTACAGCTTATTTACAATGACCAAGATGTAGAAGCAGTGCAGGTGTCCAGTGGATGAGTGAATAAAAAAGTCATGGTACATTTACAGAATGGGATACTACTTGGCTGTAAAAAAGCAGGAAATCTTACCTTTTGTGACAACATGGATGGACCTGGAGAGTATTTTGCTAAGTGAAATAAAGCAGTCAGAGAAAGACAAATATCATATGATTTCACTCTTGTGAAGTCTAATGACCAAGATAAACAAAATAGAAACAGATTCATAGATACAGAGAACAGACTGATGGCTGTGGTAGGGGGTTAGGGGGTGTTAGGGAACTGTGTGAAAAGGTGAAGGGATTAAGCAAAAACAAAACAAAAAGCCCTTCATAGACAATAGTATGGTGATTGCCAGAGGGAAGGGGGAGGGAAGAGGGTAAAGGAGATAAATGGTGATGGAAGGAGTGGAAGGAGATTTGACTTTGGTTGGTGAACACACAATGCAATATACAGATAATGTATCAGAAATGTACACTTGATTGAATCATATAATTTTATTAACCAATGTCACCCCAATAAATTTAGTTTTAAAAACTAGATAAAAATAAAAATAACAAAACTACTTTGTGGAGTTCAAGGGTCAACTATACCTCCTTTTTCCTTCCTTTTCTCACCCCCTTCCCTACCATAATTGTGGGGAATAATTTTAGCTCATACTACATAACTGGGTAAATCCTAATTCCAATTAACATAATGTGCATTGCCCCCGATCTTGTCATTTGTCATTCAGGGTCTTCTCAGAAGTTCTGGATTTCCTTTCTATGTAGTAAGTTCTTTCCTTATGTTTTCTTCTTTACTCTAGACCAGTGGAACTGTGTCAGTCAGCTGTGGAATTTAATGTTCAGATCTCTGGGTCTCCATCAGCAATTATGGTTCAGTAGATCTAGGGTGAAATTTACTATATGGTTATAAAAGCTCCACAGGTGATTGTTATAGTCAAAGTTGAGAATTCTTATCCTGGATACACTTAAATTGTTGGGCCTAGAAGGAAACCTAGTATTTGGGAAGTAGCTAGAGACTCCTTGCTCACTTAGAGTTTAAGGACTTAATATAATGGGAGATCGGTCCTTTCTCTGGCTTTGTGGGTAGGTATAGCCATTTGGAAACAATTATTCGCTGATTGAATTGAAGAGAAATCTAGTGGCTCTCTTCTCCCCACTGCCTCCTTTTTGTAGAAATACCGGAAATCATAGGGTTGGAATGTGCTTATCCACTATTACAATTGGAAAAGGCACAGACATTGTGAAATGGTAATCTTGGATTATTGTTTAATACTTTCATGAATAATAAAGTCTTTGAATGAGTAATGTTTTTGATTAACAGATTTGAACAAATAATAAACAGTTGAACTTTATGCTTCAAGTTAAGTAACAAATTTAATCAGAAAAATCATACTTTGAATATTACTAGTTTTATATTATGCTGAGTAAACTAGTTATTGATGAAATTTGAGTTCCTTTTTTAAAAGATACTTCAAATCTCTCTCCCTTTCTCTCTCTAGTTCTTTTTGAAAGTGGATATCTGCTCAGAAAATAAGAATTATAAGAGGTCAGTTACAAATAATGCTCCTTCATGTTTTCAGTGTGGTAAAAATTTTATGTTTATGAGCTACATTTTCAGAGGTGGATAAGTTTGGTTGAGGCCCTGGGCACAGAGGAAAAACATTGGACCCCTAAAAGAAAGAAGAGACAGGGAAAATAAAAATACATGTTAACCATATTTTTAAATAAATAAAAAAATATTATGTATTATTAATGTTAAAATTGCACATATGAAACCAAACTTGGTGTCATGAGAAAAAAGTATAAAGTTGGGGTTTTGCAGGGCCCTTCACCAGTTGGGGTCCTGTGCACCTGCTGTTAAATTCACTTCTGTAAATTACTAAACTGTAGGTTTTTATGTTAAAAGTTGCCTTCCAGAAAAGAATATAGGCAGGTTTACTGGGGATAACCTGAGTGAATGTGTCTGACAGTGGTAGTATTCCACCACCTTTTGTCTTTAATTTAGGACTAGAGTCAATGGAAGTGGGACAAGCTGTGCAGTAGCTTCTAGAGTATCTGGACAGCTACTCAGTGGTTTTCCATACATGACCTCTCTTTTCTGGTGGTTTGTAGGCTTGTGCCCAGGAATGTCATTCAGCAGAGTTTCTGGTTGGTGGACAGGCTCTTTAGTTGTAGACACTGAGCTGCCTCCAATCTGCAACCCTTCAGGGAAGGCTGCCTTCATTTTCTGCTTAGCTATGAAAAAAAAATTGGAGTTGACCTTTTATTTATTAGTCATTCCTTTCTTTTTATTTTCTTCCATGCAATCAAAGAAATGCTTCCTTCTCATAAATTTTATTTTTTTGTGTAGTCAACCTGATTTTGGTCAGACCATAATGTAGAATCTGCCCCAGAGTACCTTATTTCTCATGTGGAGAAGGCAGCCATTGTTTTCTGTTAGCTAAAATGGCATTTTTAAAAAATCTATTATTCTTAAACTTTATGCACTGCTCTAAAATGTGAAAGAAGTAGCCTTTTTGCTGCTGTACCTTCTGGTGTTTGGAGTGGTCAATCTGTTAGCACTCCCATCTCCATTACTTACTTCTCTCCCTTTTTACATTCCTTCTTCGTTTTTCTTTTTAAATTATTTGGTTTTCTTTTAAGTTTCTAAAAGTGAACCTTTTTATAAAATTTGGACACATTAAAAATGTTTTATTTTTTTAAGGAAACCTTTTATTCCAAGGGAGAAATGTGTAGAGAATTTAGATACAAAGTTTTCATGATAAATTTATATTTGATTCTAGTTATAAACATAAAAGTTAGCTTACATAATCTCCAACTCACTTTTAAAAAATGTGTGTGTGTGTGTGTGTATTTTTTTTTTTTAGCTAGTGAGAAAGAGGGACAGATGGGGACAGAGACAGGAAGGGAGAGAGATGAGGAGCATGAAGTCTTCATTGCAGTACCTTAGTTGTTCATTGATTGCTTTCTCACATGTGCCTTGACCAGGGGGCTATAGCAGAGCAAGTGACCCCCTTGCTCAAGCCAGCGACCTTTGGGCTTCAGCCAGCGACCACGGGGTCATGTCTATGATACCACACTCAAGCCAGCAACCCCGTCCTTAAGCTGAGTGAGCCCGCACTCAGGCCAGTGACCTTGAGGTTTCAAACCTGGGACCTCTGCATCCCAGTCCAGTGCTCTATCCACTGCACCACCACCTGGTCAGGCCAGAGTCTTCATAAGAGTCTTCCCCCTTCCTATGTACTCTACCCTAAGTGAGACTTTCAGGTATGAGGATATATTTCTGAATTAAACTATAGATCTATGTCACCCAATTCTAATCCTTATCACCTTTATGCTGGCATTCCATACCCACTGCCATTATTCATCTGCTGTGGGGCACTTCTGGCAATAGTCGAAGGTAGCATATGGCCAGCTGATCCCTACCAAACTGTTCAGGCGATATGGCCCGGCAACTCCTTTTTTCCACAGCCCTGTGGTAGCCTTGGCCTACCTCTTCTACCTACTCAAGTAACTCCTTTGCTACTCTGTTAATTTTCTGTCTTTCCATTTGTAGGATCTTACCTAGCTGTTTGGCCTGCTGCCTCTGCCAATTTAAAAACAATATTGAGGCTGTCAGCAAGACAAACTGCATTGTGAAACTGCATGTGTGGCAAACACACCTTGTGGTGAGTCTGAATTGCCAGGTGATAAGTTTTTATTTATTAATTTCATTATGTTTCAATTTTTAGTGGACGATAAATTTTAAACAAATAATATAACTGCATTTTTATTCATTCATTTAGTGTTCAACACCCTACATTTCCAAGAACTACTCTTGCTAAAAGTCAGGGTAAGGCACAAGAGAAAGAAATAAGAGGAAGGGAAGTAACATTAATGGTCACATACTATGCATTGTGCTCTCGGCTTGGTGCTTTACTTCGAATGAGAACTTGTTCATTAGTGTGTCACAGTTTTTAAACTGGTTTTATATGCATTAGATTTTCATTCTCCTTTGCTTTATAGGATAGGTATAGATAAATTTTTATTTTGCTTGTTTTGCAATTTTTTTTTTTTTAGCAAGAGAGACAGAGAGAGGGACTGTTAGGGACAGACAAGAAAGAACAGAGATGAGAAGTATCAGTTCTTTGTTGTGGCATCTTAGTTGTTCATTGATTGCTTTCTCATCTGTGCATTGACTGGGGGGTGCCAATCAAGCCAGTGACTACCCCCCCTTGGTCAAGCCAGTGACCTTGGGCTTTAAAACAGCGACCTTTGGACTCAAACCAGCAACTATGGGATCCATGATCCCATGCTTAAGCCAGTGACCCCACACTCAAGCTGGTGAGCCTGTGCTCAAGCCAGATGGGCCTGAGGCAACCTCATAGTTTCAAACCTGGGTCCTCTGCATCCCAGGCTGATGTTCTATCTACTGCGCAACTGCCTGGTCAGGCTGTTTTTCTGATTTTATAAAAAGCATACAAATGATACTGTTCCGTGAATGTTTTATTTAGAACCTGAGCGTTTGTGGTCCCATCAGCAGAACTGCTCCCCAGCCCTTCCAATGGACGGGGGGCTCTTGTGTTCTTAGACTCTCTATCTCCAAACCAGCTCTGAAGCTGAAGGTATTCTGTCCACCAAACACTCTGGTGTTTTTTAGTATTTTTCTACACATTAGGTTTATTGGCACCTATTTAATCAGTTCCACAATGTGCTTTCATGCCCCAATAGCTTGAATATGGGTCTCTGTCAGTGATCTGGGCCACATCATAAATAATAACACTTTGCTACTTATGTAAAGACAGTGTCACTTATTTTTCAAAACAATTTTTGACCAAATATATTAGTCCCTTCTACCCAAAGGTGGGCAGAACAGGGATTTTCATCTCTTTTTATAGGTGAGTTAAAACAAGATCTGAAAGTGTTAAGTGCTGTCACCTAGTGACCAGGTCTGCTTTTAGTTTGGGGCTCTCTGTAGTCGGTGCTGCTCCTTTCGTAGGACTCTGACCTCCTTCTCTGACCCTCACCATCACCAGCAATACTTTTAATTCTTCTGGAAAAGAAACCCAGCTGCACACATATGTACACTTGACCTTCATGTGGTCAGAAGCTTTGGATGGGTCCCCAAGTATAACTGAAAATATAAGAAATGACATGAAATGAAAGCAAAGTAGGCGTCTTACAAAAGGTGCTTTTTCCTTCTATATTTTAGGACTACAAGTATTATTATTCCATAGACTTACCGACATTCCACATTGTCACACAACCTGGCAAATCTCAACCTACATCCTAGATGCCTGCCTAAATTTAATCAAAGAGCTAGGGTAGACAGAATGGGTTTTCTTGTATGGAGCCTTCTGTTGTGGGGGCTAGGGTATGTGGCAGCAGGGTCCAAGCTGAGGAGTGGGTGATAGGTGGAGAAGGGCATGTCTAGATGAGGACATGTTGGCGCTGGGTGTTCATCATGGTCACTTGTGGTAGTGTAGGAAAATGGCCGGGAATTAGACTGTTGTGCTGAGACAAGTCTTTGGTGCAGACTTTGGAACTCCCAAGTCCTGCGGGGGCAGAACACTGCCCCGGCAAACACTGATAAGATTGTTTAAAGGAAAAAGCTGATCCCTATAGCCTTTTCCTGCATACCTGAAAGGTATTAGTTAATCCTTCTCTGCACCTGAATCCATTCTAGGCTAATTAGACCCAGGCTCTGCTAATTTGCTTGATGAGCAAAGACACGAATAAATATGATGAGGCTGCAGAGATCTGGGCTCTCAGTCTTAAGAAGCTGGGAGTCTCCTGTACCCATCTTTTCCGTATGTTGTGTATTGTGTGTTTTTCTTAAGTCCTGCAGCGCCTTCCTTTCATGCACACCCACAGCTGAGCTGGTCTCAGCAGGTAGCAATAACCCGAGCACACTGACACAATGGAGAGAGGAAGCCTCATGTTCCCTCCACATCTGAGCAGGACAGGATGGGGTACATGAATGTGGGGAGTCACATAGATCTGCAGAGAGTCTACCTGAGTGATGTCTTCCAGCTTTGGCTCTTCCTTAGTACTGGGCAGTTGTCCCATGGGGACCAGTAGAATAATTCTAAATATAGTTACTATAATTCATGCTGTGAAATGTTCTGAGTAAATAACCACTTTTGAAAAACATTCCTTTTCTCCTTTTGTTGTGTTACCAAGCATAGGTTTAAATAGGGTTTATTATTCTCTGTAAATGGCACTGAGATATTTGCCGATTCCTAATTGATTTGACTGGGATTCAGGCTATGGACTTGCTATGGAAAATTTTAACTCCTCACTGACAGCAAGCTTAAGAACTGCTTTGCAAGCTGTTTCTATATTCCTTGTTTTTTGCTGTATTTCAGCTTCTGTACCCCACTCCCTGTTTCCTGCTTACTGCCTTTTTTTAAGCTTCTGTACCCCTGCTTCTTGCTTGTAAATATCCTCTGCTTCCTGCTTGTGGACCAGAGGGTCTCCATAATTTATGAACATTAATATGTTTACTCTGGGCCCTGCAAGAGTCTATAAAAACGCCAAACTCTGTAAGCTCAGGGTCCAGACCTTTGGGTATTAACCTGTGTCTGGTCCCGCTAGCATAATAAACTGGTTCTCTCTGCCACCCAGAGAGACACTTGGTCTTTCTGTCAGGTGAGATTTTCTGCAACTGACTGACAAAAGCTGTCCCATGAGTGTTTCATTATCAAAAGTGGTCTCTCTCTCTTTTTTTTTTTTTGACAGATGAAGAAATGTCCACAGGAAATGCGGCATTAATAAAAGCTTTACAAGTTTGAAGAAAGAGTACCCACACTGAGCTGACTGTTGAACTGGAGAGGAAATCCTCAGAGAAAAGTGGTGAATATTTGTCAGCCTTCCTAAGTAAGCAGCTTGACTTTAATGACACAAGTGATGTTCTTAGAGCACTAAGTTACATGCTGCCTTATTTTCTGGAAGGAAATCTAGAAGATAGAGAATCAACATTACTAAACTCCCTTTTCAAATGTACAAGGTGGCAATATGCCCAAGTCATGTTAAACACAACAGAGGGAGCCTTACTCTTAAACCTGATTTTTACAATTCAAGTTACAAAAATAATTGAGGAAACTTATTGCTGAAACAGGCCTCCTGGTGAAGCTTCTCAGTGAGCAGCAAGAAGTCAAGGTGGTTCCCAAGGCAGAGTGGGAAATGGGCCAATTGAAAAATGAGAGGACAGGCCTGACCTGTGGTGGCGCAGTGGATAAAGTGTCGACCTGAAAAATAAGAGGACAGATGCCCAGAATGAAGAGGAAGAGCAGGAGTCAAGTGAGGTGAGAACAGCTCCTGAAACACGGGACCTGGACATTTAGTCAGAGTGGGACAGGCCATGAAAGCACCAGCAGGAGGACCAGGGGTGCCTCGTCCGTGTCCTGTGTTGGCCATGTGACTTTGGCGAAGACAGTGATCTCCCACTCTGTTCATTTAGAGACTGGTGCCACTGTCCCTAGGGTGGACGAGAAGAGGACCTAATACACAAGATGAATTGTACAAGAAAATCCTAATGCTAAGGTTATTACATAACACAGTAGATTTGGTGTGTCTTTAAGAACCTATATATTCACCTGAAAGAGTGAGGTTTTAGAGTAATAGTTCAGAATAGTTGCCTATTCTTTAGAATAGACTCCAGAATAGTTAGTTTTTATCCTTTCTATCCCTCGTTCATTTTTTAAATTATTCTTTTTTTTTTTCTTTTAGATGAAAACAGAACTTCCATCATATGTGTTTAACAATAGTACTCATTGTGGCCATACCCATTTCTGTGGCAGCAACTATGTTCACTTTAGTTTTCTGTCTCATTGTGATAAGACAACAGTTAATTCAGATTTCCAAAATATACTCTGTCTTTAGAATAGATTCAGAACGAAGAAACGGAAAATGAAAGCCACTTTCCCACCTACTCCTACTTGATATTCCTCTTTAGTCACTAGTACTGAGATATGTTTTGTTCTTTTACTACAAACTGTAATCTAGGGATTTGTAAAGGAAACTCACTCTCAGAGATCTCCTAAAACTGACATCAAGATAACAGGTCTCTTCAGCTCAAAACAAACGTGTTCACTTGATGTACTGTACTCAACAGTGACTCTGTTTTTGATTTCTTTCCTTGTTGGCTGCAATGTGGAGAGATTCAGAATCTCCACCCACGTGGAGCTACGTCACCCTGGCGTATAGGACATGTCTAAGAGGTCTAGGTGTGATCTTGTCAGTTCATTACACGAACTTAGCAGCTTTTTTCTTTAGTATGTAAGGCATGGTGCAAATAGTTTAGTTAAACACTACAACCTAAATCCTGCATCAGGCTTCTCTAAAGCACGTCAGTTATAGTCACCTGTTCCTGGAGTTGGCTTGTGTCCCTTTTGTTCAATTTCATAATGGTTTATTTTCTCAGCAGGTAGGGGCTGCTACCATTCAAACTGTGATTTAATAAGCTGACAATCATGACTCTCCCTACTAATTTACCTTGTTTACCATTTCAATGGTCATGGCAGCCTTCCATTCCCGTTAAAGCAGCCCCTCACCATAACCTAGCCACACCATGCTCATTCCTACTTCTGTTTGTGCCTTTGGCCATTTGAAATTCCCTTATCTTGCTCTGCATGTGGAAGTCCTGTGTATCTCTCAAAAGCCAGCTCAAGTTCATCTTTCCTCATAAAGCCTTCCCTGAGTACTCTAGCCCTACTAGTCCTAGTCCTTCTGTGAGATTTGTCACCATTTGGGGGTTGGGGGATATAGTAAGGCATTCCGTTCTCCTGGGAATTTTAATACATGGTAAGTAATTTTTTAAAAGGTGGATCTCCAAGAAATAAATACCAACGTAACAAATACCAAGATCAACACATCACGAGCAGAGCAGAGATGTGTAGGGACCAAATGACTTCCTAGTCTATCAGACTTGAGTAAAACCTGACAATATATTAACTGCTTAAGAGACCCATGTCTTTCTGCAGAGGGTTGGTCAGCAGTAAAAGAGAAAATGTGAAGAAGAGACCAACCTGAGCATTGTTCATTCTAGCGGTGCCTTAGAGTAGAGATGGCAGATGTAGAGTAGGGCTGTGGCTGTCAGGGAGACAGATGGATCCGGATAACTCAGTCTTTTCCATTAAACATAGCATTCAGCTGATTCCTTCTGCTCTCCTCACCAAATAGACATCTGATTGTGCTCTACTGTGCAACAGTGGCCTCTCTACACAATCAATGTATTTTTCTGATAGTGTAGACACAGATGGTGTCTGTGGAACAGATGTAATTCTGTTGTACTTTGGCATTCTGGATTTTTATCAATCCTATAGTGTAAATAAGGTGAAACTTCACCAATAGGAAAAGGTGAGTTCTCTTTTGGTGAAGAGAGTTTGATTTCAGTGCCTAAGAGGCTGGGGACAAGCATGGCGACAAGCTTGTGAAGGCCTCTGGGAATTAGGCCTTCGTCCAGACAGTACCTAGTATGTCTCTTGGTGGCATATGGCCTTTTGTTTTTTGGAATTCCCAGAATCTCCTATAATGCCTTTAATTTCTGTGTAGTTGAAATTTGCATTTGTATTTATTTATGAGGTTTCATTGTTTCCTCTCCCCAATTAGATGACAAGCTTTATAAGGATATGGACCATGCTGTATTTTGTTTTGAAGTGAACAGTAAAGGTATCTCCATAGGAAGAAAGAAGGGTAATTTTGTCAATTCCACAATGAGTAATGCTACCTAATATTTATTTGAAGTAGCATACAGAGTCCAGCAACAGACAGATCATGTGTTCCCAAGACTTTAGTAATATCACCTTTTAAGTGCTCTCCCTTCCAATAGCATGCCTGAGCCTTCTTCCGCCCCTATCCACACCTACCACCTCAAACATGTTTTTCTTGCTTCCCTCTTCTAAAGTCTAGGGAATCCCAGGGGACTTGCAACCAGGGAGCAGTCGGCAGCAGGAGCTCATCCCCTGTTAACCTTCTGTACATGTCTACAGGCCTCCTTACCCTGACTTTTTTTCTGAATGCCTAATAAATTCTTCCTTAAGTTGTGAAAAAAAAAGGGAAAGAAATGTCACCTTTTAATATTCTAATCAATGAGAGAATGCAGAAGTGGTAATACAAGAGCAATTAAACTATTTGAAGATGAAATAACAGCAAATTTGTATTTCTCACCTTAAATAAATGTATTTACATAAATGTAGAAAAAAACCTGTACATGTACTAGAAAAAAATCGAAGCAACCAACCTCTTTTAATCTGGTGGTAAAAAAGGACTTTTTTTTTTAATTTTTAATTTCTTTTTATTTATTCATTTTAGAGAGGAAACACAGAGAGAGAGAGAGAGAGAAAGGGGGAGGAGCTGGAAGCATCAACTCCCATATGTGCCTTGACCAGACCAGTGCAGGGTTTTGAACTGGCAACCTCAGTGTTCCCAGGTTGACGCTTTATCCACTGCGCCACCACAGGTCAGGCAAAAAGGACTTTTTGAGCCTGATACCACAGGCAGAACCATTTGACAAATTTGACCACCTTGTCTGTGACGCAATCATCAAACTCAGCGCTGGTTTATGCCAAGCATAGGATGCAGAGTTTTCCATATACTGTCTGATTCATATCCCCACAATCCATGAGGACAATATCTCCTTCTTCCATAGATGAAGATCAACTTAAGGTCCCAGTGGCAAAACCAAAAGCGGAACCCAGTGTGGTGTGACTGAAAAGCCTGTGCTTCTTATTCCATGTTCTGTCTCCTTAACCCAAAAAAACCTGAGTAATATTCGAAACATTGAAATTCATGAAGTCACTGGGAGGGTTAAGATATTTAACATAAAATGTGTTCCATAAATCAACAGGAAGAAAACAATCGAGGGGAGAAGAGGGCAAGGATTGTGAAGAATAGGATGTGTTGACTGTCACCATATCAGCCATTCCTCATGGCTTATGGACTGTGGTTTTTGTTAGTGAGGCCTTAGTTACCTAATGGTATGAAAGTATCGATATTTTCTTCTAGGCCTTTTTTATACTATTTCTTGTTATCTATAATTCTAAGTTTTTATCTTAAAGTTATTTTTCTTAATAATTTTCTAAAAATCAGTTATTGGTTTTGATTTTAGTGTGATTGACAGTTTTTCCCCTATATGAAGATCCAAGTGTTCTAAAATCATTTATTGATTGGCTTATTGTTCACTGACCTAAAATACTATCTTTGTCTGAGTCTATTCTGTTGATCCAGAAAAGTAAACTTTTCTGTACCAGTAGCAGTATTACTAGGCGATTCCAGTTCCTTTATTACACATTTTGGTATCTAGTAGGGTAAGCTCCTGCTTTTTTATCTTACTTTTTCATACTTTTCATAGCTATTCTTGAATATTTTCTCTACCAAATATCAGCTGGCCCATTTTTGTTTAACAAACTATCTTGGTATTTGAATAGGATTGCATTGCATCTGTAGGTTAATTAGAGGAGAAGCAAAATATTACAACATTCTAGGAATGAGGTATCTCACATCGTGTATTCTTCCTAATGTCATTCAGAAGAGTTTTAAAGTTTCTATCACATAGGTTTTACACATTTCTTTTGAAGTTTATTCCTTGGTAATTTATGCATTTTTTTATATTGTAAATGGGCTCTTTCATTTTCTAATTAGTTATTTGTAGTTTATAGGAAAGCTGTTGAGATTTGCATGTTAATCCCTGATTATGGATTTAGCTACCTTACTGAATTGTCATGTTACTTGCGATAAAATTTTAGTTGGTGCTCTTGGGCTTTTTAGGTTGCGCATCATCTCATTATTAAATACATTTTGTCTCTTTCAAATTCAGTGGTACCTTGACACATAAGTTTAATTCCTTTCATGGCTGAGCTTGTGACTCAATTTACTCATGTGTCAAATCGAAGTTCCCCATTTAAATTAATGGGAATGCAATTAATCCGTTCTGGCCCCCAAAAGCCACACAGACTTTTTGTTTTATATGCTTTTAAATAAGGAAATGTTCTTTATAAAAAATACATACATATATATATACACACACACACATAAACATATACATATATACATAATAAGAGAAAATGTAAAGAAATAAACTGGTTTAATGAAGTGTATTTACCTTCAAGGTCAGGCGAAGATGCTGGCAGAGGGGGAGGAGACTCATGGAGGAGTTTTCATTTCGTGCACTATCGCTTAACATAACTTACTTTCTGCACACTTAACGCTACATTTAATTGCAATATTTAACTATGTATGATATATAACTTTATCGCTAAACTTAATTGCTATTGTTTTACTTTGCTTAATCATAATCATTTTCTTCACTGACTTTTGGCTTTTTCGCCACTTTCCTCACTTTCACTTATAGGCCATTTCAACAGAAACCTTTCCATGAAAGTTTGTTTCTTCCTCCCTTTCAGAACGTTCGGCAGGCCATCTAGTGGAGGGTGGCGGAAGCTCTTGATTCAAATATTCGTTTGTAACTTAAAGCAAAAAATCCAGCAAGTGACTGCTCGTCTCTCAAATTGCTCATGATTTTAAGTGCCCGTGTGTCAATGTACCATGGTAGTACATTTTTTTCTAATTAAATTGATTAGGACTTCAACAGTGATGAATAGTAACAGTAGTAACAGGCACCTTACCCTTGTACTTGACCTTAAAGCAGCTGTGTTGATTTCTGGTAGGTATGATTTTTTTCTTCTAAATCGTTTTAATTAGGGATTACCTGCTGAATGTTATCTAAAACAGCCAATAAAATGCATTGCTAGCAGTAAGCAAGACCCTCTTTTAGGGACTATAGAAGAGTCCAAGGACTATTAAACAGAATTACTGTTCTCAAAAAGTTATCTCATTTAAAAGGGAACCAATAAAGATTTAGAGATAGTGGTGGTTGTGATGAATAATCACGATGTTGTTTTCTTCCAAAACAGATCTGTCACAGATAGGCCAAAGGAGGGAGAGAAGAAATCTCAAGGTAAATGCTACTCTGACAGTTTTTAAAGTAGAATTTTAAAACTAGAAGAGTTTGCTTTTCCCATAAGTGGCCTGAGGTTTATTATTCACTTGACCAGAAAACCTCAGAGAGCCATGCAAATCAAATCTTTCTGTTCACTTTAAGAATACTCGTGAAACTGCTCAGGCTATCAACGGTATGTATGTTTGAAAAGACCAAGTACCGGTAACTGAAGAATGTCACTTTATAGAATAGTGTGTGCTATTCTGTCCCTATCTGGTGGAGATGGTAGGTGTGTTCAGGCCAAACAGTAGGTCTGGATACAGGATCAGGGTCCAAATAGAGTGCTGAATTTTTGCTGCACATGTTTAAAAATGCAGAGTGTAATGCTGAATAAGGGTTAGATATAGACAGTGGTCATCATCGAGCACATCCAGGTGAACAGAACTCCCAAGATGCAGCGCAGAACTTACAGAGCTCATGGGCAGATCATGAGCTCTTGTGACCACACTAGATGATCCTTACTGAAAGGAGCAGATTGTTCCTCAACCAGAAGAGGAGGTTGACCTGACCAGGTGGTGGTGCAGTGGATAGAGTGTCAGACTGGGATGCTAAAGGACCCAGGTTCGAGACCCCAAGGTCGCCAGCTTGAGCGCAGGCTCATCTGGTTTGAGCAGAGCTCACCAGCTTGGACCCAAGGTCGCTGGCTCGAGCAAGGGGTTACTCGGTCTGCTGAAGGCCCACGGTCAAGGCACATATGAGAAAGCAATTGATGAACAACTAAGGTGTCACAACGAAAAACTGATGATTGATGCTTCTCATCTCTCTCCGTCCCTGTCTGTCTGTCCCTATCTATCCCTCTCTCTGTCTCTGAACATAAAATAAAATAAATAAAAATATAAAAAGAAAAAGAAGAGGAGGTTGCACAGAAGAAAAAGATACCCCAGAAGAAACTGAAGAAATAAATACTTATGGCCTGGGAGTAAAATCAGCAAAAAATAAATACTAATAAAATTTAAAAAATAAAATAAACAACTAGAGGAGAACTTAGAATGCATCTATGTCAATCTGTTCATTTCACAGTGAAGAAGCCACCAAATTCAGAAGGAACACTTATTTATCCCAATGCTTTGCTGGATTTTGGAAAACCAGCTCCCTAGCCAGAGCTGAGGTAGAATGGGACTGACACAGGTGCATCTGCTGTCACAGTACTCTGAGGAGCCAGGGTGCAGAGGGAGAGGACCTGGTTGTACCTGTTCCTGCTGGTGGTGGGGCACTGGGGAAGGGGCAGGGAAGGCCACATGGTCTCGGGGTCAGAGCACTAGTCTCCTTCAAGGCTGATGAAGGATAGAATAAACGAGTCCTTCCTGTAAAGTAGCAGGGGAGCTTCCCTTCTCATCCTGCTGTTCTCAGGCTCCTACTCTGTTTCCTTTATCCAAACCTCATAGAATTTTAGCTGGGACACACTTTAGACAGAAGTTTGTCTTTTCCTTTAATAGTAAGGAAATGGAGAAGGGGAAGGGAGAATATCTTGCTCTGTGGTCACAGTGTCAGTGTGTGTCAGAAAGAAGATGGTTCCTTTCCAGTTGGGGACTTCTCCATTGACTGTACTGTGCTTGGGCTGTGAGCTACATTTTATGTCACAACTCAGTACACACACACCATGTATACATAGGTAGTTCTAAAATAAAATTAGTATGCACACTGATTTTACCTTATTCCATTTTATTCAAAAAATACTTTGAAGAAAATAGACTTTTGTACTTTAGTGCCGGTTATGACCTTTAAACTGAGTTCAGAGCTCGCTCATCAGTGGCAGCCTACAGTAGGAAAGTCAGCAAGCTCGATAACTTTGCCAGTTTGACTTGGGCATTTAATTGGCATGTTTTAAGTTACAGGAGAAAGCAGCTAGGAAAGTAAAAGCACCTTCTCCCACACTGCGACCAAACGCTGCATGGGAGACTACGTCTGAGAGCGATCAAGGTAACATGCTTCTGAAGAGCAGACCGCTTCTGCCCAGTGTGGTTGTGCATTTCTTTTCACTGCATGAAGGCACTTGGCCAAGAGCCAAGAAGGTGAGTGCTCCTGAAACTCATGCCTAGACCCCCTCCCAAAGCACATTCAGGAGTCTCACCAGACCTTGCAGGGCCATTTTAAACAGGCACAGAGAACTTCTGGAAGGCCAATATGCAAGGAATTGTTTTCAAGGTCCCAGGTCTGGGGCGACTGTTCTCATGACGCTGTACCGAGGTACCAATTTGGTCCTAATTAGACCAGAGCTGTTTGTCATGAGAGACATGGAATATGGCACAACTCACTAATTGTCAGTATATGTTTTTCCCAGGGGGCTTTGCCAAATATGAGACATAACAGAGACTCTCCAGAATGTGAGAAAAATGTCACTGAGAGGAGGATAAAGCACTGTGGTGGTCAAAGCAGGGAAAATGCAGAATTCAGATTTCCATTGGTTTCTAGTGGGGGTGGTTTCCAGAGCCCGGGGCTGCTGTGGCTTAACAAATCTACAGGCTGTGCTATACCATATGAAAAAGGAACATAGCAGAGAGGCTCAATGATAAGGAGTCATCTGATGAAAATATGCCTTTGGACAAAATGTAAACAGGGAACAATTTAGAATTGTCTAAGATGTGGAAATAATGAATGGTTTTAACTGTTCCTTGCTTTCTGCAGGGGAAATGGGTTCTTGGTTTCTGCTGATTCTGGGAGAAAGGCTCTCTCAGCCCAGAAGTAACAAAGCTTATATAAATAAAGGTTGGGAGCGAAGGAGGGGCTCCTTGGTTGCTAAGGGGTGTGTGCATGTCATGGGTGACAGTTGTGACACCGTGAGCAGTTGTGACACAGGTGCCAATCATTCACTTTATCTCAGTGCATGGTACTGGTACTCATTTTCTTAGGTAATGTACAGTGCCCTACTTGTCTAGGTCACTTTCTGTGTCCAAATTGTGAAAATTGATCTCTGTGTTTCGAACGTGTTGTCTGGGAGGCATTTCTGGACCCTACAGCTTCGATTTACATGGCAGCTGTTGTGGCTCCTGGACCAGGCTCACCCACGCCAGAGCTGGCCCTGGACCCTAACCCTAACCTGCTGACCTCCATCCCTCTGGGGCACACTGAACCCTGGCCTCAGGATCAGCAAATACCTCCCCAAAGATCCCTCATATACTTTTAAAGAAGTTCAATTTCCCTCCACACTGGAAGCCTCAGCTCTGCAGACAGAGTCCCCTGAGGAAGTGGGAACTTCTCTGACCACCCAGGAGGACCCAGCTCAGCAATCTGAAGTCCTCGAGGAGAAGTGACTTTTACTCAAAAGGAGGCTTCAGATCTGCTTCCAGAGAAGGGCTCAGCTTCACCCTAAGTGCACTTTGCCAGTGCAGAGCTTTCTCCAGTTAATGAAGAGGGTCCTACTCAGCCTCCAGAGCTCCCTGAGGTGACTCTTCTCCATCCAGAGCCCACTCAGGCTCAGCAGCCAACCACTTTAAAAATCAGAGTTCAGTTAGTGGACCTGGGGCTTACTATTACTCTACAATTACTGAAAAGTTTGAACAATCTACAGCTTTGCTGCAGACTACAGCTCCTGTAGGTAGACTCACATCCGGAGTCTGTTCAGGGTCAGCAGCCACCCTTGCCTGAGGACATAGAAGGTACCAAGTCTCTGCAACCAGAACCATCTGAGCTAGCTCCTCATTGAACTGAACAGAATGCCACCATGAGCGTGTGTAAGCTCTGCAAACCTGTGGGAATGAGACACTGTCATGTGTGGTCGTTGGCCCAAAGCAGAGGCTCCACAGCGTGCCTGTGCTGTAGCTCAGCACCGACAATGACACCTTCACCAGCTTGTAAGACTTCCCTGTCCTCATTTCTTCAGGATAGCCCTTTGAGCCTCTCTCTCTCAGGAGTGCAAGAATCCATCAGGATGGAGGATTGAGCCTCAGCCTCGCGTGACTGCAAGAAATGTTCAGGACGGCCCTTTGAGACTCAAGAGTACAAAAAACATCCAGTAAGGGGGATTGAGTCTCTTGGGAGTGCAAGAAACTTCAAATACCTATTCAAGGATATTGACTGTCTTCTTACAGAGATTTGGGGGAAACACAATCTCATTCTTGGATGAAAACATGAAAGTCATATTAGCATGTTGAGAGACAGTACATAATGTTCAAAAGTGAATACAAAGAACCAACTGCATTGTAAGGTAAGAAAAGCCTCGGGTGTCCTGTAGTACTCCTTGGTGGTCAGGGAAGTGCTGGAGCAAGGAGAATGCAAGCAACCTCCAAAAAGGGGGGGTAGAACCTCTCAGGAGTGTAAGAAAAATCAGGATGCCGGGTTGAGTCTCTCCAGGGAGTGCAAGAAACCTCCAGGAATGGAATTGAGTGTCTTTCAGTAGTGCAAGAAACGTCCAGCATGGGAGGTTGAGCTTTTCTCAAGGGTGCAAGAAATCTTCAGGAAGGGCAATTGAGCCACTCTCAGGAGCTCAAAAATCCAGGATTATATGGTATTACAATGTATGATATTAACATTGCTTTAATTGTGTTAAAGACTTCCACTTTGTTACACCAGCCCTGTGTTGCTGGAGTTTGGCCCACCCAGGTGTGCAGGCCAAATTCAGCTTTACTCAGGGGAACCCCAGTGGGAATTAGCGGTGCCCTCTGCAGGGGAAAAGGACTTCTTAGTTTCTGGTGATTCTGGGAGAAAGGTGTCAGGGACCGAAAAGCCAAGAGGAATTTTAGAGTTTGGATATCTGGGAGACAGAGGTGCTGGGAGCTGACTGTAAGCTGACAGTCTGCCCAACACCCCACCTCACCTGCCTGATTAAGTTGCAAAAGGCTGTGATGCTCATCCTGCCTTTCATGTTCCCCAGAAAGACTGGAAGGAAGTTACTTCTTTGTGTAAGGTTGTGTAAAGTATTGGTGGGGGGTTTTTTGCACCTGTTGGAATTCTTGAGTTGCCTTGGAAACTGTATGCTAATTTCTACTTTGCCCAGAAAATAAAGAAGGGTGCAGTTTCTGGGGGCGGCCGTGTTTTGCGGCTCTTCCAGGGTGGGAGTTACTGCTGGCAGGGAGCTGTAAAGCTCTTCCAAAACCCATCTTTTATGTCTTTGTTTGTCTATTTTTCATTAAATCCATACCATTCCCGCTCAAGACTCTGGAATATACTCGTTGCGTGGGTCACAACATGTGGTGCCCAACATGGGGCTCGAGAAAGGGAAAACAAAAGAAGTGAAGGTGACGGAACTTCCCAAGTGCATGCACAGGTAAAGCTTTTGAAAAGTAAAGCTTCTGACCAGGGTTTTGGGAAAAGTATAATTCAGAAGTAATAAATAATGGGATAGTTAGGGTCAAAAGTGAGGGACCTTTTTCTTTTTTTACAGATGTCTTTTTTAAGGGGAAGTTGTTTAATCAGAGTGAGATAGAAATAGAGGAATGTGAATATGAGAAGAACTTGGGACATGAGAATATTGCAGCTGTGGCCATTTAAAAGTTTGCGCCTCCGCAGCCCTCTGCTCCAAGGTCTTTGTCTCAGACCCTTGGAAATCCCCGAATCAAAGAGCTTTGGATCAGGCTCGAGATACAGGGGCCAAAATGGAAGAATTTAATAAAATTAGACAAGGCACAGACGAGTGACTTCAAGAATTTGTTTCACGGATGATTCAGGCAGTTGAAAGAATAGTGGCAGACAAAGAAGTTTATATCAGAATATATGCTGATATTGGGCCTTCCTATATGCATGGTCTTGCTTTTGCCACAGCGTTTAAGGTCAGGCTTCCAGGATATTTTGATAAAAGGCAGGGCAAATGAAAGAAGGAAAGTCATGGAAATAGTTATGCCCGTGGATCTTGTTTCCAATGTGGGGATTTGGGACATTTTGCTAGAAACTGCCTTGCTCCCCCCAAATATCATCCTCAGTCTCCTTTTCAAGCCTGGCTGACTCCTAAGGATCCAGATCTTTGCCCACACTGTAAGAAAGGGAAACGCTGGGTGAACAAGTGTAAGTCTAAATACAGTGTGTCCGTAAAGTCATGGTGCACTTTTGACAGTGTGACCGGTCAAAAGTGCACCATGACTTTATGGACACACTGTATAATGCTGAGGGGCAAAGGACTCAGGGAGGCCGTGGTGGTGATAGGAGTGGCTGTGGGCGCGGGCAGGTAGGCAGAGCAGAGAACAGTGCCCAGACTGCTCCAGATGCCGAGCTAGTGGTAGAGCGTGCTGGACTCCTTGGGCCGCAGCCACCCACACCTTTCAGTAGGCAGCTCACACTTGCTCGATAAGGGCCTGCCACTCAGCGTCCAACCTCTGACCATAGATGGGCCCCACAGGAAGCAGCTACTGCTGAGGAGCAGAGGCAGGGAGGCATATGAGGAAGCCTTCCTCGCCCCAGTAAACTAAGTCTGCCACTTGGCTGGGGTTGAGATGGAGGCTTTTGGTGGCCGATGGCTCGGCGTGGTTGGTCTAGGCTGCCAGTTGTAGCAGCTGTTAGAGTTTGGGAGTAAATGGGAGACTCCAGTGTTAGAAAAGTTACAACTTTTTCTTATTGTCTAATTTTCTTTAATGTTTTAGCTACAATATCATTTTGTTATTTCCTAGTCTTTGCTTAAAAAATATAAAAGGAGGACGCCTGTTGGGGTACGGCAAAACAAAATTTTATGCGGCCACCTCGAGATTTCTTGAAAAGAATTTTGTTTGGTCTTATTCTTCTTTTGTCCCTCTCAATAGTTATACTTTAAAATCCCGGGTTCCCCTCTAACTTGTCTGATTCTTGTTTGTGTCTAGTCTTTGTTTAATGTTGTCTAAATGTGATGTTTTTAAGGCCTGAATTAAGTTATTGCATGCAAAAATTAGAAATGCAGGCTATAATATTGAAAAAATAAAATGGTTTTATCTCTACAATTTTTTTAAATTGGAATTTGTACAGAGTGCTCATTTAAATTTAAATAGGATGATATGTAGACCCTAAATATTTGCTAATTTGGTTGGGCTGATGCATCTGCTATTGCTAAGCAACATTGGTTGTTGGTTTTTTCCTTTCTTTTTTCCCCAAACTGCTGAAAATGGCTAGCTGCTCCAAGCTACAGCTGCTGCTGCAGCTAAGAAGCTTGGAGCAGGGTAGATTTGCCTAACAAAAGTGTAAATATTTTTACTATAGGAAGATAATGAAAGTCATACCTTATGTACTCTTTAAATTGCCTGTTAATGGGGTAGAGATATTTTGATAAGTATGGGAATGTTACTTGAAAAAGCATTTACTATATTTTGTTAGACTTTTAAAAATAACAGAGGACAGGTATTTTCTTACAATCCTCAGGGTCAAGATATTATAAAGTGTGCCCACCAAATGCTTATAGGTCAATTGTAAATAATAAAAAAAGGGGGGGAATCATATCCTGGAATTCCTGCAAATCTTCTTTATCGTGTTTTTAACTTCGAAAAATTTCTTTTGAATGCTGATGTACAGGGCCATTCAGCAACCGGGAGACTCTGGAATCCTATAAGAGAAGCCAAACCTCTTTCTCCTGTAAACTCCTACCCTTTTTCATTTGATCCAGTTAATAACGCTGTTCTTTTTTCCAATCAGCTCTACATACACAGAAAAAATTTATATAGGCGGAGGAGGGCCCTCAAACCCCTCAGCGAGATCTTCTGAGCATGGCTTTTAAGGTCTATAATGACCGAGAGAGAACAGAAAAAAGGCAGACAGAGCTCAAAAAGAAATCAGGCAAAATACCAGCTCTTGGCATACTTCCTTAAAGGATTCAACGCCCCTAAGGGACCTCATAAGCCTCCATCAGGGCCCTGCTTTAAGAGTGAAAAGAAAGGTCACTGGGTTAAAGCCTGCCTGGCTTCTCGGACCCTGCCACGGATATGCCTTTGCTGTGGGAAAAAGGGACACTGGAAGATAGGCTGCCCCCTCGCTCCTCCAAGGGAGGGTTCAGTCTCTTCCAGCCCTACCCCAGCCACCTGTGATCTAACCTTGCCCAGCCTGCTAGGACTTACCACTGAAGGTTAAAGGTGCCCAGAGCCGTTGGCCCCATCTCAAGTCACCAGGGATGAGCCTAGGTAACCATCCAAATAGCAGGTAAACTGATCTCATTTATTATAGACACGAGGGCCACTTACTCTGCCTTGCCTGAATATTCAGGTTCTGCTCATCCCTCAAAGATCTCTGTTGTGGGTGTTGATGGTTTTATTTTCCGCTGCCTTGTTTAATATATAGTGTCTCCTTTAATCCTCCTGCCTCAATGCCCCATGCCTATTTTAGGCTGAGACCTCCTAAGTTAGAGCCTCTCTCCTTTTTGCCCACTTCTGTTACGAATTTACCTCTACCACCCAGCACAGTGTATCCCAAGGTTCTCCTCACCACCCCACGGCTGCAAGCTTCTGGGAAAGGCCTCCTGGGTTCATCTCTTCAGGTTAAAAGAAAACAGAAGCTCCGTCTCCATACCTGCTGCAGATGGCCCTTCCAGTCTACCTGAACCATTGCCAGCCAGAAGCAGGGGTCATTGGGACTTGGACTCTAGCTGCAAAGTGTGAAAATGTGACAACAGTTCCAGTGCCTTGTGGGCTTTTCCTAGATGTGTGTGACTCCTACTCCTTGGGACAGTTCTCAGATTGAAGAGAGGTTGGATTGACATTAACATGTTAAGGACATTCAAAACTGCAAATATTTTATTTTACATCCTGCTGTATTAGTTAAGACTTTGCTTGATAATCTAAAAGGCTTTACTCACTTCAGTGTATTAAGACATTTGTTTTGGTATCTGTTAGCATTGGCTGTTTTAATTTTGTTGTTTATTTTATGTTTTTCCAGTCTGCCTCCAAATCGGAACATGGGAAATCAGACAATTATAAATCACAGCACATGAACTGAAGTTTAAAAATATAAAAGGGGGATATGTTGGGGACCAAAAAGCCAAGAGGATTTTTAGAGTTTGGATATCTGGGGGACAGAGGTGCTGGGAGCTGACTGTAAGCTGACAGTCTGCCCAACACCCCAACTCACCTAATTAAGTTGCAAATGGCTGTGATGCTCATCCTGCCCCCCATGTTCCCTGGAAGAACTGGGAAGGAAGTTACTTCTTTGTGTAAGATTGTGTATGTTAAGTATTGGTGGGGGGGTTTCTGCACCTGTTGGAATTCTTGAGTTGCCTTGGAAACTGTGTGCTAATTTCCACTTTGCCTAGAAAATAAAGAAGGGTGCAGTTTCTGGGGGCGGCCATGTTTGCGGCTCTTCCATTGTAGGAGTTACTGCTGGCAGGGAGCTGCTGTAAAGCCCTCCCGAAACCCATCTTTTATATGTCTTTGTCTATTTTTCATTAAATCCATACCGTTCCTGCTTGAGACCCTGGAATATACTTGTTGCGCTGATGGGTCATGACAGAAAGGCTTGTTATTCTGCAGTCACTCTCAGCCCAAAACTAACAAAGGTTGGGGCCAGAGGAGGGGGGTGCTTGGTTGCTAAGAGGTGCATGCGTGACATGGCTGCCACTGGTAACAAGGCTGCCAGTTGTGACATGGTGACCAATTGTGACACCTGTGGCAATTATTCCCTTTATCAGTGCATGGTACTGGTACCTCATTTGCCGAGGTCACATACCGTGTCCTACTTGTATTGGTCACTTTCCATGTTCAAATTGTGAAAATTGCTCTCCATGTCCCGAACTTCTTGTCCAGGAGGAACTTCTGGGCCCTACTGCTCCTATTTATGTGGCAGCTGTTGTGGCCTGGTCCAGGCTCACCCGCTGCCAGAGCTGGCCCTGGACCCTAACCTGCTGACCTCCATCCCTCTGGGGCACACTGAACCCTGGCTTCAGGATCAGCAAATACCACCCCAAAGATCCCTCATATACTTTTAAAGAAGTTCAATTTCCCTCCACACTGGAAGCCTCAGCTCTGCAGACAGAGTCCCCTGAGGAAGTGGGAACTTCTCTGACCACCCAGGAGGACCCAGCTCAGCAATCTGAAGTCCTCGAGGAGAAGTGACTTTTACTCAAAAGGAGGCTTCAGATCTGCTTCCAGAGAAGGGCTCAGCTTCACCCTAAGTGCACTTTGCCAGTGCAGAGCTTTCTCCAGTTAATAAAGAAGGTCCTGCTCAGCCTTCAGAGCTCCCTGAAGTGACTCTTCACCATCCAGAGCCCACTCAGGCTCAGCAGCCAACCACTTTAAAAATCATTAGTGGACCTGGAGTTCACTATTACCCCACAAATTATTGAAAAATTTGAACAACTTTTAGCTTTGCAGCAGACTACAGCTCCTCCAGGTTACCTTAAGATGACACTTTCACATCCTTGCCAACCTTGCCTGGGGACATGGAAGGTACCATATCTCTGCAACCAAAACCATCTCTGAGCTAGTTTCTCATACAACTGAACAGAATGCCACCTTGAGCATGTGTAAGCTCTGCACCTGCAGGAATGAGACGCTGTCCTGTGTGGCTCTCGGCCCAAAGCAGAGGCTCCGCAGCGTGCCTGTGGGGCAGCCCAGCACCGACAATGACACCTTCACCACCTTGTAAGACTCCCCTGTCCTCGTTTGTTCTCTGCATCCTGCCGGACAAGGCAGCCTTTTTCTGAGCTCTTCCTGAGCTTCCCACATCTTCCCCAGCTCAGGTTGACTTAATGTGGTTTTTGTCTTTTGTTTGTCAACTATTCCTTGCTTCATTCCTCTTCTTACTATTTCCCCCTTCACTAGTCTTTTCCTTGTAATTGCCCTTATTTTTTTTTTCTTATTTATCTTTTAAGCCCATCACTTCATTTTTCAATGTCCACTCTCCCACTTTTGCTCTGTCCTCTTACAGCAACGTGGCCCCTCTTCTTCTCACTGGTGGTGATACAACACAGTGGTTAAGAGTAGAGATTCTAGAGCCAGAGTGACTGGGTTTGAACCCAGGTATGTTGTTCATTAGCATTGGGACTCCATTTATGTAATCTGTAACAAAGATTATGATAGTTATCTCATAGAATTGTTGTGCGATTGAGTTAATATATGTACTTAGATCAGTGCCTAACATACGTATGTGTTAGCTATTATTGTTTAGTCCTCAGTTGTGTCCAAAACTCATCTTTGTCCCTGGTTTTCTATATATATCACCCATTTTGTGCCCAATCCAGGGTTATGGACTGTGGGAGCCACAGAAGTATGACATTATTGTCTATAGATCGTGACAATGATAGGTGAGAAGGAAGATAATATCTGGATGAATTCCCAGGGTTGGATTTTCTAAATCTTTGTAATTTGGCTGTCTATGTAGGTTATAAAGCAGTGGTTCTTAACCTTTTTGAGGTACCGAACCCACCAGTTTCATATGCGCATTCACCGAACCCTTCTTTAGTGATAAATAAAATATAATCTTTTTTCCAAATTCAAGACATAGGTATATGTTTTTTTACTAGTGCACAAAATGAGCCGTGCATGAACATCACCTTGCTCAAAGAACAAAACCAACAAAGTGCATGAACTCACAACAAATTACGGTATTACTTTATTCTGGCCTCTGCGGCAGAGGCTTCTCCGAAACCCTGAGACCGACTCGTCGAACCCCTAGGGTTCGATAGAACCCAGGTTAAGAACCACTGTTATAAAGGTTGTCTTAGCTAAATCCAGGTAGTATTGTGTATATAACAATCCTTATTTTAGTGTTCCTCTGCTTAGTAGATGTTTTATCATTGATTGGATGCTGTCGAGGGTACAATGTATTTGTTTCCTGCAAGCCCTCATCATAATTTGTGGCCAAGCTTTTTCTGCATTCAAATTCTGATCATTTTTGTACAGAAGGTACTAGGGTGTATGGATTGGGTCTGGATAATACCTATAGGTGCTCCACCAATGCGGAGCAATTAAAGCTGGACTTACTTGCTTTTTCTTATTTTGTGTCCCTATGGGCGTTTTTGGTGGTGAGGGTAAATCCTCTAAATCTGAATCTTCGCTTTTTGGAGTTTCCTCCGTTATTGAAGGCAATTCTGATGCAAAATGTAATTTGGTATTAAATGGTTCCCTAGATTGTGGCCCCTCTTCTTTCATTAAATTAAATTTGGCATTTTTCAAGTGTTGTTGGTGATAATGGCTCATCAGGGTCCCATTTTCCCATGCAGTCTGATTTAAAATCCAGGGATTTGGGTTCTTTATTTTAAAAAATGTCAAAATTTTAATCTTGTTTTTGTTTTGGCTGTTCTGGGTTTATTTCTATACAAATATCTTCCCAGTGGTCATCAAAGTCTCCCATTAGATATTTGAGTCCCATAAATATTTTCTAATTTTGTCCTTTAGTTTTGGTGATCCTGTTGCCAGGTTGTCTACTATTTGTTCTACTGTTTTCTCCAGAATGTCTCATGGTCCAAAATGCAGAGAGTAGTATTATTTATTTGAGAGCTGTGGAATGTCTGTGTTCTGTTCCTCAGGCAATTTCTGTTGGAACACCAGGTTTTATGTAGAATTATAATCATATAAAGTAGAATCATAAGGAGCCCTAGGATCCAAATGAACAATCTTACTAAATTATACATTCTCAATCATTTGATATAAAGTTATCTACTTTGATCTGTTGTATTTCTTCCTGTTTATTTACTGTCCAAATAGTGTTGTATCCTGGGCTGCAGATTATTTCCTGTTGGGAGAAAGATACATCCTTAGGGGATTTTACTATTATTTTATAGGAGGGATTTTTCTTAATTTTAGGTATGCTTTCCATTTTAATTTCTGCTTGTTCTAAATGGGGTTTAATCAGTTCTTACAGGGGAAAACTTCTGTTTGCTCTTGGTCTATTATTTAGGGCAAAGCATGCTTCATTAAGAAGTGCTTGTAAATTGTTAAATTTTTTATCTATTAATAATGTGTGACATTTGGCTTATTTTTGGTGACAGAGACAGAGAGAGAGACAGATAGGGACAGATAAACAGGAAGGGAGAGAGATGAGAAGCATCAATTCTTTGTTGTGGCTCCTTAGTTGTTATTTGATTGCTTTCTCATATGTGCCTTGACCTGGGGGCTACAGCACCACTAGTGACCCCTTGCTCAAGCTAGCAACCTTGGGCTCATGCCAGTGACCTTGGGCTTTAAGCCAGAGACCTTTGGGCTCAAGCCAGCGACCATGGGGTCCTGTCTATGATCCTACACTCAAGCCAGCGACCCTGCACTCAAGCCAGCGACCCCACGCTCAAGCTGGTGAGCCATCACTCAAGCCAAATGAGCCTGCGCTAAAGCCTACGACCTCGGGGTTTTAAACCTGGGTCCTTTGCATCCCAGTCTGACACTCTATCCTCTGTGCCACCACCTGGTTAGGCTGACATTTGGCTTTTAATAGCCCATTATGTCTCTCTATTATTCCTGATGCTATATGGCATATGAAAATGCCATATTATTTTATAGCAGCAAAAGATTGTACTCGGCTGGCTGTAAAACGGGTTCCTTGATCTAAATCTATGATTTTAGGAGTTCCAAAGAACATTTTCCATATATTTAATGTCTTAATTGTAGTGTCTGCTGATTGGTATTTTGCCACCAATTGAACATTATTCCTGTATGTACATCGACCATCATACATGCATATATTTGTAGGGAAGGCCACGGCAAGGGTCCAATAAAATCAATTTTGGCTTGAAAATTTTGTATCTGGAGTCTATCTAACCCTAGTGGCTCTGTTGTCTGGAATGTATAGAAATTTTTTCAAGCTATACATCTATTAATGCCTATCTTTATGTCTTCTATTTTGCCTTTAAATTTCTGGTTCTAAACTGTTCTATCATTGCTGTTTGTCCTTGATGTCCTAATTGGATATAAATGTCCTTCATAAACTCTAGCGAGAAATCTAAATATTCCTCTTGTATTTTATATTTATCCCCCTCCCTTTTTAATTTGATTGTAGGTATTGGGCGTATTTTATATTCTCCTGTATCTTCATCTTTTTTAACCTTTTTAACTTTATCCTATATGTTTTTGTTGTATCCCTAATATTAATTTATTTGCCTTACCTTAATTCCACTTGCTAGCTTATCTGCTATTTGATTCCCTAGTGTGGTTGGAGAATTATCTGTGGCATGAGCCAATATATGGGTTACATGGAGCTTTATGTGTGATATTAATTCATTTAGTTTTTCCAAGTGTTCTCTGGACGAGAGGTCCCTTCCATTAATTTACCAATTACTATATTTTGTTTCCATTTTCCTAACTATTGTTATTCCTTTATTTACTGATATTGAATCGGTAAAAATATATACTTTGGTAGTCCCTTCTCCGTGGCATATTCTACTGCCAGGAGGACCCCTATTAGCTCTGCATGTTGAGCTGAGTCAGTCTTACCTTCCCTCATGAGCGCTGTATTTGTCTCCAGATGGGAAGCTGCTGCTCTCCATTTGGTGGAGTCACCAGTCACGGAGGCTGATCCATCTGTAAACCAGGCATTTTTCAGTAAGGGTCTATATTTAGGCCCCACAACCCCTAGATTCTCAGGCACCCTTCGGTTCTCGACAATCTGTCCTGGGGAGGGTCTATCTCCAGTTTGGAGACCTCCTCTGTGAGAAGGGCTGGCTCACTGGTGCTCATTATTTCTCTGGAGTTTATGTACCATTTCCATGCGAGTACTTTCTCCTCAATTTGGGTACCTGCCAATTCCGCGGCCGACATTTTAAGCCATGTTTTGAGGGGTAGTAAGGATCTATTATTGTTGTTGTTTTTTCCTGTTAGTGGCTCTGTATGGAGGAGCGCTGCATCTAGTATCCATATACATTTCTCGTAGGGTGACTATTGTGGCAGTATGGGAATCTTTGGGACCAGAAACCTACTAGTATTCTTTGTTTATTTCTTGGTTCTTTTTTATATAGGCCAGAACATCTGTGAGTTACACTGAATATTATGTCTAATGTGATTGTATCTCTTGGGTTTTGGTACTGCTAATTTTTGATGGTGCTCTAAATATTCTTTTAATTGTTCTAGTGCTTCTTGTTGCTCTTTCCCCCATGTAAAATCTATTGCTTTCCTAGTTACTTTATATATTGTATTGGTTCTGCCAATGCTGGGATGTGATTTCTCCAGTATGCAAATAATTCCATTAACTGTTAGGCTTCCTTTTTATTGCCAGGGGCCTTAATGCTAAGTATTTTATTTAATACCTTTTCCGGTATTTTCCTACCATTTGAGTTCCATTGAATTCCTAAAAATTTTACTTCTGTCCCTGGGGGGTGTATTTTTTCTGGATTTATTATCCATCTTGCTACTTTCAATCATTCTACTAGTTTGTTTAGGTCTTCCTGAAGGTTTTCTTTGTTTTCACTATACATTACTACATCATCAATACATGTAATAACTTTGGATTGGTAATCCTTTGGGTTTATGCTAGATGTTAATAAATTATGTACAATTGCTGGTGAATTTTATATCCCCACAGCAGCCTTTTAAATGGATATTGTTTTCCTTGCCATGTGAAAGTTATAATTGGTCTGTAATCCTCATGAATGGGTATTGCAAAGAACATATCCGAGAGATCAATTGCTGCCATAAATTTTGGGTTACCTTTCTGTAAGATGTTAATTCTTGCACATCAGGTAAGGTTCCAATTACACTAGGAGAAATTTTGTTGATATTTCTATAGTCCATGGTAATTCTATAGGTTCCATTTGTTTTTTTTTTACTGGGTACACTGGACTATTATATATATATGATCTTCCTACCTAAATTATGTCTTCATCTACTAATTTATTTATGGCCTCTGTCACCTCTTGATGTCCACCTTTTAGTGGGTATTGTGGGGTAAATGAGGCTTTTAAAGGTTCTGGTAAAATATGGGTTTTATTTGCAACTGTGCTAATTTGTTTAAAATTTATGTTATCTTGCCTGTCCTTATCCAGGCGGTGGCGCAGTGGATAGAGCGTCGGACAGGGATGTGGAGGACTCAGGTTCAAGACCCTGAGGTCACCAGCTTGAGCCTGGTCTTATCTGGATTGAGCAAGGTTCACCAGCTTGAGCCCAAGGTTGCTGGCTCAAGCAAGGGGTTACTCAGTCTACTGTAGCCCCCCGGTCAAGGCACATATAAGAAATCAATCAATGAACAACTAAGGAGCCACAACAAAGAATTGATGTTTCTCATCTCTCTCCCTTCCTGTCTGTCTGTCCCTATCTGTCCCTCTCTCTGTCTCTGTCACACACACACAAAAAAAACCCAAGAAAACATTTATGTTATCTTGGTGTATATATTTTTCGCTCTAATAAATATGATAATATATCCATTCTATAATTTTTTGGAAATTTGGGTTTACATAAAAGGTTACTTCCATTGTTAATCTTTTATAATATATAATTCCATCTCTTGCTGCCACTGTTAATGAATCTCCTGTTAGTCCTTCAACTCCAATTAACCTTTTTGAATTATATATTCCCCTTCATAATGAGACTTGGGAACCTGTATCTATGAAGAATTGTGTTTGAAATTTTTTATCACTATCTGGGGATTTTACTTCAAGGGTAATATAAGGTCTGTTATCTCCTGGTTTATTTATAATTGTACTGCTTAATTTCTTTGCAATTGCTTGTATTAGCCCTCCCCCTCCGTTGTTGTTCAGGGGGGCCATTCCAGTTTTTTGACTGTTTTTGCTGGAATGGGTTATTTATATTTTCATTTTGGTCAGAGAAAGGATTATACTTATATTTTCTCATATTTTGGGTTTGATTTCCCTGTTGTTCCCTGAATTTAAAAGGGTTGTTATTTTATTTTGTTGATTAAGTGGATTATTTCTTTTCTAATAAGGGGCTTGGCTTTTTAGATAGTTGAGGTTTCCCTGTTTGATAGGGCCTCTGTGTGATGATTTAAAATAGTTATTTTCATTATTTATTCTTTTCTATTGGAACCTATTTGTGGGTTTTCTCCCTAGGTTTGGCATGGTTGTGTAATATGTAAATTGATTTTTCCCATTTAAGTCCTCAGTAATTGTATCCTTTCTCTAACGTCCTCCTCCGCTGTTGATGCCCCTTGTAACAAGTTTTGTAAAGGTATTTTGTAATTCTCGGGGCTCCATGTATGAGCACTCTGATCATCCCTGATGTATTTTTATTTCCCCATGGGTTTTCCAAATCGTCCTCATATATACGTAGTAAATGTTCTAGGTTTCTTAACTGTATCTTTTAATCTCCTATTTCTGTCCATCTAGCTGTTATTCTTATCTATTACCAATCCTAGTTGGTGTTTAATTTGGGGGTTTTCAATTGCATCTATAACTGCTTTTAATTCATCTGTAGATAGGAGGGATGTACGTCCTTTTTGTTCATAAATTTTTATTAGCCAGTCTACATCTGTATTATTTCCCTGAATTAATGTGTTTTGTTTTGTTTTATTTGCTAATTCTGTTCGGGTGTATGGATTAAATTCAATAGTTTCCTCATTATTAGCATCTTCTTGTTTTATAGTTTCCTTTCTTATTACTACTGGGTCTGCTTTGACTTTTGCTAGTACTTTTCCTGCCAATTCCTTGCCTTTGTGTCTATCTGTATCTATTTGTTCGATGGTTTGGAGGAGAATTCCTGTAATTTCTTCTCCTTCCACCCTCTCTATAATGGGGTTTGTGTTGTTTGGGTTTTTAAGGTCGCATGAGACATATTCTGTGACTGCGACCTTAAACCTTTTCTTTAGGGAGTCCTCAGTAGTCCTCCAAGAACTTTCTGAAGTGGTATTGTAGGGGTCCTTTTCTTCTAAAGAAAGTTCTAATCTTTTCCATTTTCCTTCTTAATACTAATTCCTACTCCATATCTCCCAAATGGGAAAAACTATTTTGGGTTAGAATGTGGATATTTGAAACTAATTTCTACTCTATATTTCCTCCATCACTCTATAAGATCTTTAGTTGGTTTTAGCTTTAAGCAATATTGTATTTTCATGAATTTGCTCTGGAGCTTATTTTGTAGATCCTCTTTATAATACTTTTATAATTTGTGGGCTTTAGATCAGTTTTTTTCAGAGTTGCCTTTCAAAAGTGACAACCATATACTGAGTATACCTTGGGATATTGGCTCTCTTTTGTATAGTCTGGTCAGTATACACCCCTGACTGGGTCAGACCTGAAGATGAGAGAATAAATTTTTGCCTGTTAGTTCTAGCCAGTCAGCATACAACCCTCCAGGTCAGACCTGGAGATGGAAGAGGTTTTTCTCAGCTTTCTGAGGTCGAGGGCTCCTGGATGAGCTACAGACTGAGTGGTAACAACAGCATGAACCGGAACACAATCACTGGAGAAAAAATGGCAGGTCTGAGAACTGCAGGTCAGGCTACAGGCTGAGATCTACAATGGCTTGAACTGAGGTGAGCACTGGAGAAGGAGACTGACTACCCTTGAAAGCTGCAGTGTGAGATGTAGGCTGAACACCAATGGCGTCTAGAATTAGAGCGATCTCTGGAGATGGATTTACAGGTTCATGAGCTCCAGTTTCCCTGGAAGAGGAATGTTGGCACCAACAGTTGGTAGAGAAACAACTACAAGTTCAAGAGCTGAAATCTCAGCTTCAGAATGAAAGCCAGCAGCCACAGGAGCCAAAGCAGGTACTGAAGACAGAGCTGCATCCAAGCCAGCAGAGTGGCTCTGAACCAGTGGGAACAGAAGTTTCCAACTCTCCTAAGGAGATTTGTGCTAAAGCTGCCATCCGCAGAATCAGAGCTCGGTCATTGGTCACCCAGAAGGTCAAAATCCAGTAGCCAAGAGTCCCTCAGGGGAAGACATAACTCCCTCTGCAGGTGGTGGAGCACTCTGTGGTCCATCCTTACACCCAGGCAGAGCTGATGGAGTTAGGGGTGCAATTCAGGCACAAACCTACCAAGCCCCTGGTAGCCTGGTTGCTGCAGTTATGGGACATAGTGGTGAATGGCATCATGCTCTCTGGAACAGAGATGGAGAAATTGGCTGCCACTACCATACACTCCTCCTTCAGTCAGCATCTTCAAAACTGCCATGACAACCCAGGAAGCCATACCCTATTAGAATGGGTGAATTAGAATTCTGCCACCATTCATACAGTCTGGCAGAATGCCGGGGACTTGCCAGGAGCGGTGAGTAGATGGCATTGCTATCATGAACTAGTAAAGGTCCTTTGGAAAATAGGTATGAAGATTGCTGTTTTCAACCCAAGGTCCTGTGGTCCAGGTGAGGAAATGTTTATGGCAGGGATGAGGGATCTTATTCTCTGCAGTGCCTCTTCAGTCCTTTTTGAGTCACTAGTGGCTAGGGTCACTAGTGGCTATCTTAGGCCCCTGTGTGGGGCAGTCCATCAACGTAGTTACGCAGATGATAGCGGATTTGGGAGAGCTGAAGGCAGCACAGGATCATAAAGCAGTGAGGGCTGCTGCCCATGCTGCCCCCCCCCCCCACTGACTAATGAGGGAAATGGGTCTGTAAAGGGAAGCCGAACACAGATGTGGGTAAATTTTATTGCAGCTGGGACAGATAGGGAGAAATCTGATGGCAAGTCTAACAAAGTCCTTTTAGAGCTTTCGTGGCAGCTTGAGCCAAAAGAGAAGTTCCAGCTGTGAAAAAGCAGGTGGCCCCAGCAGCTTTCAAGAAAATGGCTGGCGCCTGACCAGGCGTCAGTGCAGTGGATAGAGCATTGGACTGGGATGTGGAGGACCAAGTTCGAGACCCCAAGGTCACCAGCTTGAACGCAGGCTCATCTGGTTTGAGCAAGGTTCACCAGCTTGAGCCCAAGGTCACTGGCTCAAGCAAGGGATCACTTGGTTGCAATAGCCCCTTGGTCAAAGCACATATGAGAAATCAACCAATGAACAACTAAGGAGCCGCAATGAAGAATTGATGTTTTTCATCTCTCTCCCTTCCTGTCTGTCCCTATCTGTCCGACTCTCTGACTCTGTCTCTGCCACAAAAAAAAAAAAGAAAGAAAATGGCTGGCATTCAGTTTGCACAGTTGGACTACTTATTGGAGACAGCTGTGGGAGAGGAGGAACCTCCCTAAAACCCCATTGTTCCAGTTTTAGGGGGAACACTGAGAGACCCACCAAGTGAAATGACAATTTACTGATCAGCTTCTAATGTGTAGCAGGTGTTGGCATTAGAAGATAACACTAGGAAACAAAATTTCTGTTGCATCTACAAAAACACTTGTTCTTACCTAATTCAAGTGTGCTGATCTCAATCTGACATTAGTTTTTCTCTGTAAGCTACAGTTTTTTTGCAATTCAAGATTTTAGGTTTTCATCTTATTGTAAAATTTTCAACATTTAGATTAACATAATGAAGTAGAATGTCTTCTTGGGCATCATCTTTGTGAAAATATAATTTATATAATGCAGTAAATACACTAAAAGATATGATTGCATCAGAATTTGTCTACAATTTCAAAATAGAACATATTAAAAAACTTAATCATAAAATTTGCACAAAACTTATTTAAATTCTATTCAGGAAAAAAAATTGCATTTTTAGCTCTTGCGTTTATGTAGTTTTTGAGGACAATCTCATTTGATGCTCCAGCAGTAGTCTGCTCATCACTAACAGTTCCAAGATTTTCGTGAAACTTATCAAGGTGACTGTTCAGGAAGTGAATCTTAACGCTCATGTTACATCCAATGTCACGGAAAGCCAACAGCATCCTTTGAACCAGAAATTCATAGTTTTCTGCTTTTTGTTGCCAAGGAAGTTCTTTATAACTCCCACGAAAGACTGCCATGCTGCTTTCTCCTCCTTATTTATCTTCCTGGAAAATTATTTGTCACATATAAGGGTTCGAATTTGAAGTCCATCGAATACACCTGCTTTTATCTTCTCAAAAGACAAGGCAGGAAAAGCAGAAATAATATGTTGAAAGCATTCACTTTCTCTATTCAAAGCCTGAACAAACTGCTTCATTAAGCCAAGTTTGATGTGAAGTGGGGGGGAAAGTGATCCTGTCTTGATTAACTACAGGTTCATCACAATGTTTTGCATCCCTACTTCCAGAGCTTCATGTTTCAGCCACTCCTTCTGTGTACAGTGTTTCTCCAGAGCTTGGCTGTCCCACAAACACAGAAAGCAAGGATACTTCATGAAACCTCCCTGTTGTCCTAGCAAGAAATTTTTACCATTTTAAGATCCACACAAATGATTCAGTTATGCTCCTCATACTTCAGAAAGTTGAGGACAATTTTTATGTCATTATAATCTTCTTGCAGATGAGTTGAATAACCAGTTGGAACTGCTGCATAAACATTACCGTTGTGTAAAAGAACACATTTCAGACTCTGTTTAGAGCTGTCAAGAAATAGCCGCCATTCTGTTGGACTGTAAGTGGTAACACCTAGCTGGCTGAGAAGACTACCAATATCATGACAGTAAACAAAGTGTTTGTCTTTGGAAAAAAAGTACACAAAAATTTGTTCATGCTTCCTGAAACGGGATATTTTAGCTGACTGGTGAAATACATTCTTTTCTTGAAGGCTGGAGGCTAATAACTCAGCTGCTTTCTTTGATAGGCCCAAATCTCTTACTAAGTCATTCAATTCAGGTTGGCTAAACTGTTGTAGGGTTAATGACTGCTTGGCATCAGAAGAAGACCCTTCAGATTCTATAACCATTTCCTCATGCATTTTATCAAAATACACTTGATCACCATGTTCACTTTCTTCATCCTCAGAGGAAATAAAACTATGAAAACTGGAACCGGGAGTGTCTCAAAGTGTGGGATAGGTTGTATTGCTGAAGGAATATTAGGATATGCGATCATATGCCATTTTTCTTGCGGATGCCCTTTGTATGGATCAGACAGAAATAACAGTCACTGCTGTGGTCCTTAGGTTCACGCCAAACCATTGGAATATCAAAAGGCATTTCTCTGCATTTTCCTTTTGTCCAGTCATGAAGCATTTCCTCACAATTATGACACACAATATGAGGAGCCCAATTCTTGTCTTGATCGCCAAGGGGAACTTGAAAATAGGCAATATATGCACGTGTCACAAATGATGAAATATTGCATCTTTGACGTTGAAGTGTGTAACAGCCACATATATAACAGAAGGTGTCAGGACTATTCTTACATTTACGCCTACTCGAAGAAGCCATGATTCAATCTTAAAATAAGAGGGTGTTTTTATTAGATAATAATTTTTTACATTTAAAAACTACAATTCTGTAAAAGTGATGTTTGTAAAACATTAATTGCCTTGTGGTTATGTTCAATCCAACAGTCATTGCCCTTTAACTCCAATTTAAAAACCAATGCATGCCATTAACTGTAACAAAAAGAAATTAAAATTGCATAAAAACTAGAGCATCCACCAAAAATCGGATTTTAGATTTGGAATTAGCGATGCAGAACTATATAGAAACGGTTCTAAAACCTCATGCAACAGAAAATGAAAAAAAAAATTGTTCCCCAGTGTAATAGGTGCATTCATTCATTCATTCATTCATTCATTCATTGCAGTGGCAATAGCAACAGATAAGAGAACTATCAAGGCAACACAGGACTTGAATGTGTTTGACACCGTCAGGCTCTGTAAGCTTGCTGAAGAGGTTTGGATGGAGTTTGTGGCAACAAACAGAGCACTTATAGAAATGCACTGAAGTCTGTTAATAAAGGGTTATATGCCTAATTGTCTGTAATGGACTCGGACTGCAACCGGAGGGAGAGCACTGGTTCACTTGTTGGATGGACATGCCGCTTTCAGACAGTAAGGGAGACCGATTGGGGGGGGGGGGGCTGCAGCATCTGTTGAGGCCGTCCTGCATCAGGAAGCTTCTGTCATCCAATTGCAGAGATGCACCAAGGACACTTTATAGTTTCCATGAACACAGCCCTGGACTATACAGGCCCTCCCACCTACCATGTGGTTAGGGCGCTATTGATGGGCCCCCGGTTAACACCTTGGGGAGACTGCTCAGGGAGACATTGTGAAGGGCACCTTTGTAATTATTGTGATTGTATAACTTGTGCTGTTGCCCTAGTCTGTTTGTTTATGTAACATACCTCACTCCTTGCACAGGGACCATCACGGAAGATACCTGTCATATAGATTGTGAAGCGAGCAACCCTAAAGGAGTGGAATGTTGGGCAAGCAAATGTGTTAGGCTTGCTCACTTGTACGTTGCCTGAGGGTGCATGTGCACGGGGCAGCACCATGAGTGTATAGTCCATGTAAGGCTGCAGGTGCTTGCCCTCAGGGCGGCACACTATACATTGCAAATTGCCTGCTGCCATTGGGAGGGGCCACTTTTTGCTATTTGCTGGAGAAGGAGTTTTTTTCCCCTCCGGCCTGTTTGCTCATCAGCCCTGAGAGAAGGAAGCAGTTTTTCCTGCCTGCTTGCTCATCTGCCCTTGCAAGACTCTAATCAACAAAATGGCCCGCCATTTTCTGGCTTCATATTTTCTTTACCTTCTACCTGAATCCAATGTGAACCTGCATGGCCATGGCCACTGGACTTACAGAGGGACATGGGGGAGGGGACTGGGAAAAGGATATAAAGAGGGACAAATATAATATGACAGAGGATGATTTGACTTTAGGTGATGGGTATACAACATAATCAACTGTTCAAATGATGTACAGATGTTTATCTGAAATCTATGTACTCTTGTTGATCAATATCCCCCTGTTAAATTTAATTTTATAAAAAATAAAATACTTCAAAAACAAGCAAACAAAAAAAATGCTGTTGTACAAATGAATGTTAAAAAAAAGACTAAGGAATGTAAATTTGTGGTATCCACATTGAATGGCTGTCCAGGAGCCCAATTAAGGGAGAACTCTGATAGCAAGTTCCATTTTACAACCATTTTGCTGAACGGGTGCAAACTGGCTGAATTCCTCCAATGGAACAGGTGAAATGACAGCTCTTTGGGAATGAGAGTTTTGTTCTATTCTGCTCCCTGTGGTACTGGAAATTGTAGACTAATTTTCAAGGTTACCCCACAATTGGAAAGCAAAGGTTTAGGATGTGCTAAAGCAACACAGATCACTGTTCTTACAGAAATTATCATTTTTCTTGGATAAATGTTCCCTAGATTTCTGTAAGCCTGTTAGTTTCCAGAGTTTGAAAAAATTAATTCTGACAATTTTTGCCAGTTTTTTGTTGCTTTTTTAGGGATGAGTTTTCAGGTGTCCTTACTTCACCCTTTTCATTGATTTGCCTACAGCAGTGGTTCTTAACCTGGGTTCTATCGAACCCTAGGGGTTCAACGAGTCGGTCTCAGTGGTTCGGAGAAGCCTCTGCCGCGGAGGCCAGAATAAAGTAATACTGTAATTTGTTGTGAGTTCACGCACTTTGTTGGTTTTGTTCTTTGAGCAAGGTGATGTTCATGCATGGCTCATTTTGTGCAATAGTAAAAAAACATATACCTATGTCTTGAATTTGGAAAAAAAAGTCATATTTTATTTATCACTAAAGAAGGGTTCGGTGAATGCGCATATGAAACTGGTGGGTTCGGTACCTCAAGAAAGGTTAAGAACCATTGGTCTACAGTGTGGTTTTAAATTCCTAATGTCTCGCCTGACCTGTGGTAGCGCAGTGGATAAAGCGTCGACCTGGGAACACTGAGGTCGCCAGTTCAAAACCCTGCACTGGTTCGGTCAAGGCACATATGGGAGTTGATGCTTCCAGCTCCTCCCCCCTTTCTCTCTCTCTCTCCTTCTCTCTCTCACTCTGTGTCTCCTCTCTAAAATGAATAAAATAAAAAGAAATTAAAAAAAAAATTCCTAATGTCTCGACGATTGTAAGCTGGTTAACTATTTAATCATGGGAGATGATATGGAACAAGAATGAAAAGAGAAAATGTAATTCTCATAGAGGTTCTCCCAAATGGTACTTGAAATTTGAAAGGTATTTCTCTATTTAGTGATCTAAGAATTAAAGTTAAAGTAACAGCTATTTTAACCCCTTTTTATTCATACGGGTTCAACACAAGCTCTGGAGTCCGATTCCAGTTCTGCTTCTTTGTAACTTGACAACCTAGGACAAGTTACATAACCTCTCTGTTCCTCAGTTTCCTCATTTGTAAAATGGGATCAGAATAATATAAATAAGGTTATTGTGATGATTAAATGTGAAATGTTCAACACTGATGACAGCAGTATAATGGATATTAGCTGTGATAATCACCTTTATAATATGCTGCAAAAGTACACTAATGATTCTTGAGTCGAGTTAACCTAAAGACATATTTTTTTCTTTCTTCCTGTTTTTTTTTTTAATTAAGCAGCTGCTTTATTTATGTTTTATTTTTTTACAGGGACAGAGAGAGAGTCAGAGAAAGGGATAGATAGGGACAGACAGACAGGAACAGAGAGA